>JAXBDG010000007.1:0-1387205 GCA_036320915.1 Linnemannia elongata | reverse complement strand
TTTTTTCCTTGTGATGGGTGTGATCTTTAATGAGGAAGGAGGCAGTGTCTACGATGAGAAATGGGAGTAACAGGAAAGAGTGTCCAAAGATGAAGGAGATGAAGGGAGAGAGTAAGATGAGGAAGTGGAGGTGAATGGAGTAACGGGAAGTGGCGTGTGAATGAAGTAAGAGAGACGCAGCGAACAAAAAAATAAAACAATGAAAAGGAGGCACACTTTTAAAGGAAATAGGCTTCGTGGATGTGGAGGCAGGGCGAATAGATTTTTAAGAGATTATGCTTACTGAGCGACCCAATAATGGAGGGGATCGGAGAAAAGCCCTGCCGAGGGTAGCTCACTTCACCTTATTTGGGCGTGGTCCCTGCAACAAGGAGCGATTCCTTCCCTGCATGGAACACATTATGGTCTTTTAATCGCCTGTTACCTGCTCCTGCTCTTGCTATTGCTCTGCATTGCCCGTCTACAACGTCTACAATGGATAAAATATTAGTATGACTGCACGGAGGCTGTGGAGGGAAGGAGGGAGGGAAGTATGGACAATAGACTGCTTGTGTGGTACCTCTTCCTAACGCCGTGTTCATCTCATATCGCACATGTATCTCCCAACTAATAGCATAGAGCCAATCAGTCTCATATACTCTGATACCTTATTTTTGGTGGCGTTAACTCATTCCCATACGATTGGCACAAGTGCAATTACTCCTTGTAAAGCACCCAGCTGGGTAAACACCTGGCTGCTCATAGGACGTTCAAGCAATATTACTTAAATAAAAATACCTCTTTGCGCCCCCTAATGAGCGGCATGGATGCTATTAAAATGCAGCGCACACACATCTTCGCTACCTGGTATCTCGTTCAAGTTTATGCGAGAAGATCCATTGGACCATTACTGCGTATTCCCTTTCCCATAAAGTCCAGCCAGCTTGATCCATACCTTGTAACATTTGTATCCCACTATCGTAATTGCAGCCCCCTTCTTTGACTTTATTGCTCCCTGTTTTAGCTTGCGCCTCTCTTTCCCCTTTTTTGTGATTAGTTCTTGTTTCGTTTTCTGCTTTCACTCGCCTCATCCTAATTTATCCTCGCCGTACACCTGACTTGTTGGTAACAAAAAAAACTAGGCAAAATCTAGCAATGGGAACGCGCTTCTTCCTACCTAGGAATAGCCTTCACTGCCTGAACGAAAGAGGAAAGTGACACTTTAGGATGCCAACACCAGGTAGCTAGCTACTCATAGGGTTTTGTTGACAAGGTTTTGTTGTCTTGCTCTGCCTTATTTCCTAAGGCGATGGCATGGATGAGCAGACAAGAAAAAAAACATTTGGCATTAAGGACCTCATGTTCGGTGAGACCATGGATGTTATGTAAATAACGAACTACTCGCTTTCCCGAAATCTCATTTTTCTTTTTCTTCCGCTGTTTGTTAAGCAAACAATTTCTCCGAGCAAGCCAAACATTCAGAATAAAGAGGACGAGGACCATTAAGGAAGAAAAAAAACATTTGTTTATGGCCGATGAAGAGGAAGCACGTAAGAAAGCAAACATTAGAAAACTGCGAATGGAATGAAAGCAAATAAACGGGGCGAAGAAAAACGGTCCGTTCCAGACCAGGGCCTGGCTTCAACTCTATACCATCGCTACCAGCATAACCACATCCTTTCTCTCATTCATGCAACGCACATTCTTAGTCGCGCAGGGTGTCCGTTAACGCACTCACCTTCATGCCTTTAGTTACTATGGTTTTTTTCTTCGCGCTTGTCTTTCCCTCAATCATGTGCTAAACCACCCTTCATTTCTTTTCGTACCTGGCTACGAAAACATTGAAATACTTGAACAGCGGACATAACATGGGGTTTGAGCAACGAACGAGTGGTTGCGCAGAGAAGAGGGAGGAAGGAGGAGTTTGGTTGGGAGAAAAGGGGGCCAGCAAACGCACAGGCCAGGACGCGTACTAAACAATATTTTATTCTTTAAGAGCTACATGGCAATTACAAAGAAAAACAAGCGCATTACATGACAGTACACCTTCCTACATTGCCTTTCGTTGTTGATTTGCCACTCTAAAGAGTACAATACAAAAACACGTCAGATGATGAGCCAAGACGATGATTAGAAGGAGTAAGGCATAGGGAGAGAAGTAGCGCCTATGGCAGGAAGTGCGGGTGTTGGGTGCAACAGGTTCATTACTAATAAAATTACCATCCCTCTGAGAAAGAAAAAAGAAAACAAAACAAAACATGACATGATATGGTGGGAGGCACATACCCTTCAACTAGCAACACACGAAACAGCCTCCAATTGATTGACTAAAAGAGTTGTCTGCATTTTGAACGCTACATGTATGGGTGTATTGAAAACAATATTCACTTTAAGGTACTCAGTTTTCACGGGCCTCCTCCAGCATGTTGTTTGATTGTTTTTGTAGAAAACAACAACAGAGGGGCGCACTCAATCTGCAGCCAGGGTCAGGTCTGCCTGCTCACTCGTACTATCCATCCTCGGTCCTTCCGCTTACCATAAACAAAAGACTACACAACAACACAACGATGACAAGGGCGGAGGAATGACTGAAAGGTAAACAATGGCATCGATAGAAGAGAGAGAAAAGAGCCTTCTCCTCGCCACCTCCTTGTTGACTGGTCCTGTTGCTTCTGCTCAGATGTTTTGAACAAGGTGGATGCATGCACCTCTAACATTGCCTGCTCTCCCCTTCCCGCTGAAGTACTGTTTGTGTTTTCTGACATTCACATCTGATGACCTGTCCCATCTTCGTGGCCATCATATCGGGAGCTCGGGCGCATTGTCCTCCTTCCCTTCTTCCTCACCCCACAAAGAAAATGTCTTTCCCTGCCTCACTATCCTTACTATCATACTTTGACTCCTCCATGTCCCGTGCCAGTCTTGAACTTTGTTCTTTCCTCAGTCTCCCACCCTTTCGACCTTGAAGGTACCCGCCTTCCTCCTCCTCTCCTGACTGAGGGTTCTTCAAAACTAACGGATAGTTAATGCTCACATTCTTCATTACATACCACGGCTAAAATCTATACAGCAAGGAAATCGGCGCGCAAACGACTTCCACATGTAGATTGCATCTTTGCTCTTTTCTCCACATTTTGCTCTCATTTACAACATTATTATTCCTCCACTTCTTTTTCTTCCTCCATCGACCCACTCTCACAACATGACAAAACATCGCTTGACACTGTTTGAAGCCTGCATGAAAATACTGTATTTGAAGAAGTGTGAACAATACAATACAATACATAATAGTTGCTTGGGTGGTTTGCAAACAGAACAAGAAAGATTTGCTTGTTTGCAGCTAATGTTTTTTGTTACCTTCCTCACTCTCACTTTCTTCTTCTTCTTTCTCTCTCTCTCTCTCTCTATCTCGATTTGTTTCTTGTTTCTTTAGCTTCTGTTACTGTTTGTTGTTTGTCCATGTTCATTTGAAACTGTACCCTGGTCTACTTTTCCTTCTGTCCCTGAACGTTTGTCATTTGTTTATTGTTTTTTTTTCCTGCGTTTTCTTTAACCAGCACTTCATGCCTAAGCCTTTGTCTCTTTCAACCCCAACGCCGACAATCCCCTTCTTCATCATCCATTTCTTGGGGTAAAAAATAGGCATTTGAGGTCAAGCCAGCTGGCGCCAAGCAAAGGAACGCATGCGCGCGCAAGAATGTGAGCCGAAGAACAAAAATAAGGTCGAACAAGCTATTTCTTAGTTGAGTTGTGCTCCGTTTGAAATGAACAAGCTCGTCCCTCGCTTTGCGCGCGCGCCATGACTTTTCCCTGTCTTGCATCTCCTTCTTTTCCTCCTTCTCCACAAACACTCTCCTTCACTCTCAGAAATGCATGCGCAACCCCTGCATCCTGCTGAAGTAAACCAATTGACAACGGTGATCTAGACTCGTCCTCATCCTCAATCAACAATTCCACGCCTGTTCTACCCAGTTCCCACCTACTTCCTCACCATTATAAAAGACCGCCATCCGCTCGCCTTTTTTCCTCTTCTTCTTCTCCTCAGTTCACACCTCATCTCCTCTCCCCATTCAATCCACCACCACACCCAAACACTCCAAGCAACAATGAAGTTCATCGCCGCACTCGCAACCCTGGTCCTCGCCGCCGTCGCCTCGGGTCAAACCATGCCCACCCCCTACAACTGCGCCACCGGCCCCACCCAGATCGCCATCACCTCCTTCACCCTGTCGCCCTACCCCCTCTGCATCAACCAGATGGTCTGCGCCACCGGTACCGGTACCCTCTCGACCCCCGTCATCCAGGGATCCACTCTTTCCATTACTGGTCGTTACCTCGGCCGCTTGGTTTACACGGATAACCATGATTTGTGCGCCCTGTTGGCGTCCCAGGGCTTCCAGTGCCCTATGCCCACCACTATGACCTCGATCACTGCCTGCGTCTTGGTCAAGCCCAACGCTCCCCCAAACGTAACCCTCTGCCTCTTTTCCTTTGTTGTCTATTTACGCGACGCATTTCTTTGTTGCTTTATATTTATTAACCAACTCTTCTATGCTGCTTTTCATTTTTTTGCTCGCTTGCGTGTCAAATAATAGATCGGAGTTGCTCTCCGTGTTGTTGCCGTCAACGGCGATGGTGGCACCCTCTTCTGCCAGGCTGGTAAGTCATTCTTTCCCTGTAACTCAGGATATTTGACTATTTGACTTCGCCCTATTCAAATCACTAACATTTCGCTCTCTCTCTCTCTCTCTCTCTCTCTCTCTCTCTCGCATTTTATCATTAGCCGACGGCGTCGTTGCCAAGACCTGCCCTTAAGCTGGCTCTCTCCAAGGCCCATCCTGCGGTCGTTTCTTTCGTCCGCGCTCTCATAAAGGCATCCTTACGAGGCCTTTATTTTTCTCAAGGACCTGTTCATATCGCACAGTTGACGACTCGACCCCCTCAGAAGAGCGTTCCTTTGTCCGATTTTTCATCCCTTGATAGTTTAACAGAAAATAATCTAGCTTAACCTTATTAAAAAAAACCCTCAAAAACAAACTTGTGTTCGACAAAAAAAAAAGCAAAGAAAAAAAAGCATTATGTTCTGGCTTTATTTCCTCGAGGTAAGGATGGGAGAGGGGCTAAAGTCGTGTTGGATCTTCAAAGGGTGATTTTTTGGGCACGAGGTCATGCGACTCAAGGATCCGCTGCAAAGTATCCATGGCTTGCTGGTTCTGCTTCAGCACTTGTGTCATGGCCTGCAATCGATCCATCATCTCCTGCTGCCCTGGTATAGTTCCATTCCCTGTCAACGACGAGTATCCTGGCCGCGATGACTCTTCCTCATATGAATGCTGGCTGTCAAAGCTCCTCCTCGGCTCTATTTGTTTCATGATATGAAAAAAAAAACCGTTGTGTCAATACTTCCTTGTTACGTCTATCGGTTCAAATCGCGTCCCGCGAGACATTAAGAAAACGTACCATCACCAGTGTCATCCTCGTTTTGTTCACGAGTATTAGCAGCCGCCTTGCGCCGGTACTGCTGCATGGCCTCCCAGACAAGGGTGAAATTCCGTCCAATGATAATCGATGGCAGAGTAATCAGCAAGATACCGCACATCATTGCTGGGAAAGAAATCAGTTTCCCGATGAACGTTGTCGGTACCATGTCGCCATATCCAGTCGTCGTGATTGTCACCATCACAAACCAAAATGCTGAGGGGATACTGTCGAATGTACTTGGGTTGTTGTTCGCATCCACAAACACCTTTCTTGCATCATCCCACTCTCCTGTTATCGTAAAACGTAATAAAGCAAGGGTTGATGAGAAGATGAATGGGTTGTCCATAACATATACTATCTCACTTTCATGGTCATCGTTATAGCAACATGAAACAATGCGACGGTGCTTACCTCGCTCAGCGAAATAGAGCAATGTAGAGAACAGCATGGTACCGGTAATGAGGAAGAAAAACAGGGCGCTCAGGGCATCCATACTCCGCTTGATAGCAACAATCATGACCTCGATGGTCATAATGATCGTCGACGAGTACTTGAACGTTCTGAAAACCCGCAAGAGCCGAAACAGTCTCAGGATCGTAAATCGAAAGTACACCGTCTATTGCGCGACAGCAGCATATCGGCAAGTAGAGTAAGAGCGATTGTTGATTAGCCTCGTTGCTTCTCTTCACTTCATGTTGGAGGTACAATTCCTGAGCGCCAATCCTGGAGAATGTTCCTGAATAAATGTTTCTGTGTGGGCAACATACCGTGTCCCTGGTCAATGCCATCTCGATAAAGTAGGGTATGATGGACAAAAAGTCGATGATCGCAAGCGGGGCTAGTGGGCACAAGAACAAAGTGATACAGTAAGGATCCATGACAGGAAAGTGCCGATATCCTGGACGCGTTATGACAATGACAATGGGCTCCTAGCTCCATCTGTTCCTGACTTACAAAGCACAAACTTCTTGAGCTGCTTGAACGAATCCGAGTGAGCGATGATACGAGCGATCAATTCGATCGTGAACAATATAACCATGATTGTCTCGATGTAGAACCTATTGAGTCAAACCGCGAGAGAGTACGCATCAGTATGGAGCGAAAACCATTGCGGGAGTGGTGTAAATCCAGTTGCAATCGTCGAATGTCCGTGAATGTGCCCTCAACATACCAGATCTTGTTGTCGGTGGACCGAAAGGAAGGGATGGTCTCGATGGTGGTAATGACGGCACTGATGACGATCGCCATCGAGACCCAGACATTGAGTGCAAAGGCAGTATTGCTGGAGGAAGGATCCTCTAGCAACAGAAAAAGCCGTCGCTTGAAAGGGTTCTGAGGAGAGGTAAGTTGTTTTTGAACGGATGAAATTGTGTGTTGCACAAATGACAAATACGAAAGAGAAGAACGTTTTAGTTTAGTTCAGGGACCAACGCACCAACAATCATGTTCCAATGACAAGAAAAAAATACCGCAAACAAGCATGCGCTTTCAGTTTGCTCTCAATTACAATCGACCCAATTAAAACGACTAGTCCCTCGATTCTCTTTGTTACCTTGATAGCGTTTGCTTGAGCGTTAGACCTGCTGTTAGAGTCATCCTCTCCACGCATTTCTCTGAGCTCCTGCGGAATGTCGATCATCGGCCACTCCAAGTCCATGTCAACCTGATGCATCGACCTCCGTGGCTGGGCTTCTGCTCTGATGGGCGAGGGTCCAGCCCTATCGGTCACCGGGGAGGAGGCGTGAGCATGGTGACTCCGCTGTGTGTTGATGGTGGGGGGTTGGGTCATCTCGATGTGGTCGACTTGGTCGGGGTCAAATTCATCGGACTCATCCTGGAGACGCTCAAACTGACGTCGCGGCATGCTGGACTTGTACTGGACTGGACTGGACTGAAGGCAAGTGTGAGTAAGGCGAACTCTTTTTTTATTTTTATGTATGAATGTCCAGGTGCCTTGGGATGACCTCTTTTAGGAAGAAGGGACGCAGGGCTGAGTTGTGAAAAAAGGGAATGCGGCGAAGGTCAGTCGTGAGTGAGCATGGGCATGGATGAGAAAAGGGAAAACAAAAGAATGTAGGACGACAGAGAAGGAGGAGAGTGAAAGGGGACAAAAGGAGAGCGAAAGAAAGAAAGAAAAGAGAGGAGACAGCGCTGATAAGAAGGCTGTGGTTGGCCAAGAATCAAATCAAATAAAATAAAAGTGGTGGACGAAAGACAAAAAAGAGGGGGGTTACTTGTGGTGCTATCTGCCCTTTTCCGAGGAACGAGAAAGACCCTGCCAGACCGTCCAGACGGGAATATGCATTTCATCTTCTCTCAGCGTCGTGCATCCTCTCCCCTTCCATTCAGCCAATCAATCACCCTCCTTCTCCTCTGCTATCAATAGCTCGCTCGATGTCTCCTTCCCCCCTACCCTCCTCTCCCTCTATCCCCGATATCGATCTCCTCGTTCCTGATCCTGTCCCTGTGCTATTCCTTCTTCAGTCCTCGTCCTCGTAATAATCCTCAACGTCGCTGTTGTAGCAATTGGTCAACGCTCCAATGAGCTCCTCCGTCGTCATGCTCACCAGGTTGTGATCCTCCGCATACTCACTATTGTTCAACCGCGACTTCCACCAGTCAACCTCATCCTCATCCTCATCCTCATTATCGCCCTCACCTTCATCCTCATCCTCATCGTCATGATATCCCTCTTGCTCACTTTCATTCTCCCTTCCACCCCCGACCTCAACGGCCACCCCTGCTCCTTCTCCATCCTCCTCTTTCTCCCTGTCGGGCTCTCGTCCGTCCCCGTGTCCATGCTGCTCATATCCCAACGCATCCCTATCCCCTTCCGTATCACCGTGACGGATCCGCTTGTCAAATCGAACCCGGTGGTTGTTACTGCTGCTGCTTCCACTGCTGAGATGTGTTTTTGGAGTAAACTCGGTCCAAGACCTCTTCCTTGACGGCAAAGTCTCGGACCGAGAGAGGGGCGAGGCGTTCCTTGAAATGGTGGTAGCAGCAGTTGTGGGGTGGATGCGTGGTCGACTCCGCGCTGATCCGGATCCAGTGCCTAGACTGTACGTCCGAATACTGCCAGTGAACGACAACAAAGACATTTGGGAATGAAAGACTTCTTCGGAAGATGATCCATCCCCGGACTCGTCCTCAAAAGAGTCGCCCTCGCTAGGCTCCTCGTCTTCATCCTCATCCTCTTCGTCAAAGGCCTCTCCTTCGCTGTCGTCGCCGTCCTCCTCCCCTTCTTCTCTATATTCCTCATCCTCCTCCTCATCGCCGTCCTCCTCTCCTGCCCTGCGTTCAGTACTGCCATACCGATTCGAGTCCTTGTCCATTCCCTCATCATCCCCTGAATAAGGTTCGCCAGCGACTTCAACGTGCACCTTTCGGGAAATAGAATCTCTGGTGTCAAAACGGACACGGGCCTGTTGATTCCGATGACGAGTGCGAGGAGGATCCGATCCATTGAAGAGTGAATACACAGGATTGGAAGAAGAGTTTCTCCGGGTCAACAGCGAAGGACCGACCCTTGCCCGAGGTTGACCAGTCGATGGGAGGAATCGTCGTCTGTAGGCATCCAACGCCTGCTGTAGTAAAAGTCGTTTCCCGTTCAGCAACCCGCTATTGATCCAACACTATTTTTTGGAGTAAAGAGGAGAGTGTCAGACAGAAACAACTGGCCATGCATGGACAGATGAGGGCACATATATGACAGCCCTTACCAGCTTCCACCCGATCTCGTTCAAGAAGGACTCCTCGGCCTGTCGGATACCATAGGTGTTCCAGTGCTCAGACTGGTCGTCATGGGTCAGGAAGGATCTCGGATAGACACAATTGCTCATCTTGAATTCATGCGAAATATCTCCTAGATTGATGCCGCTAATGTTGATCTGAAGCCGCAGCCGCTTAAACTGGCCCTGGATGTAGCCGTCGAACTCCAACGATGACAAGTCACTGGTCGATGTCTCAAACGAACCAAGGCTAGGTAGTCGTTGGGTAGGCTGAGGAGTAGCAGTTTGAACTTGAGCTTCGGGTTGTTGCTGGGGAGTAAGATCAGAGGGGACCGGTCGCTGAGTATTATCCTGCAACGAGGACACCATCGCAGACTGCCATGTCAAAGGAAGAGGTGCTGGCACTGGGGAATTAATTGGAGCAACCACTCGTGGGATCGGCAACACTGGTTCCCTCACATCCATCTCAACATCTTTGCCCTGCGTCTTCTTTTCCTGTCTCTTGACTCGACGCGACTTTTGCTCAGAAGACGCATTCCGAAGGCTGATCACAGCACGCTGAAGAACACCCTTGCGCTCGCTCAGAACCGTCGGGTTCAGATGAGCCAGCTTCCACCCCTGCTCATTGCATTCTCGCTCATAGTCGCGTCGAGACCCCCTGTACTCTTCCTCAGCCCCATTCGCGCTTGGGTAGAGACAATTCGTCTCCTGAAAATTTGCAGGGATATCGTCCATGCTGACCTGATCGATGTTGGCTTGAATTGTGTAAGGTGTACTGACAGCGCTTCTTGTAGTATAGGTAAATGTAAGCCATGGGACTCCATTGACAATCTTAATTGATGGCTTGAGAGGAGGAGAAGGATTCTTTGGGGCAGTATTCATCACTGACATGAACTGCTTCATGCTCGCTGTCGGGGCTCGGGCTGGAGGCGGTCGAGCTGAAGGACGAGGTGGAGCGCTGGGAGGAACTCTTGCCGGGTTTTCAAAGGGCTGTTGTCGACTCATTTTGGCGCGTCTCAGTGTCTCTTCCATGCAGTTCAGTTGCTCAATCGATAGTCCCGACAAGGCGTCCATGACTCCTTCGTTGGGCGACAAAAGCTGCTGAACAGGCATCATAATGCCACTCGTCAATGCAGACCGCGCTGACGCCATTTGGTCGACCTGTGAATTTGTTTCAGATTTGGAATGAGGCGTGGTTAAATACAGCGACTCGTACTTCGACAGTTGATGTTTAGGACAATGTCCTTCAAGGTAACACCTACAGAGCCTTGGCTAAAAGATGCCCTCGTAGAACTTGAGCTTCCTTGGTTCGTACGTGAGTGTTGGAAGGTCAAAAATTCTACTCCCGCCGACATTCCTTTGTCGCGAGATGGCTCATGTGAGGCCATTGAATGTTGAACGATGTGGATGAACGAACTGAAAGCTATTGTAAAACTACCGTAGTATTCGAGAGGGAGTAGTTGGGCGTAGTGGTTGGAAAAGACAAGCCAAAAACGGGTCATTTGACCGGGGGTTGCTCAAGAAAAACGTAAACAACCGTCACACTTTAGGTGTATGCTGTGTTTTATTAGCTCGAACGTAGACTGGATGCAAGGAGACTCGCCTCAATAGTCTCTGCTTCCCGAAGTTTGGCTGCCAGAGCAGCGCATTGCCTCATCTCCTGTATTTCCTCCTTGACAGTAATACAGAGTTCCTGCATCACCTGTGCAATCGCTTGGACCTATTAGAGGATCAAATAAAATGTATCATTTCAGCCTCCTTGCCAACAAGTATAAAGCACAAGCAGCTCGTACTCCGCGAAATCCCCTTGCACTTACAAGGTCGTAGTCTTTGCTAGATCTCCTTGAGGATATTTCCAGAACACTTTGGCAGTCTTTGATCTGTCCGAGCCATTGGTTGAGGTTGGAGTCATCGATTCCGGGTATATTCAGCACCCTTGCCTCGCGATCCAGGGCTGCTGTGAACTCCTCGTAGTCCGCTTTGAATGTGTCCAGTCCGTCAATGATAGAAAGTAGCTGGTCCCTCTATAATAAATCAGGATGAATTAAGTTTTTGTGTTCTCGGTATACTTGCTGCCAACACCTCCTTCAAAAGATATCGCCAATTTGTAGGTGCTTACTTGGCAACCCAGAGTCGACTCTAGCTCAACCAGATCCTGTTCAACCTCAAACCTCTTTTGAAGGTTCAGCAACTTGGTTTGTTTCTCCAGAAGAGACCTTCCCACAAGCTCAAACTGTGTCTGAATGACCAAAAGAAAGGACGTGCATAGTGTGAGAACGTGCTGAAAGAGGTTTCATTAGCAAACGATATCTTCAGTCCATTCGAGGTCGTGATGAGAATTACCTCCGCTGACTTTTCTTGGGCTGAAAAGTGCTCGGCAGCTCTCTTGTTCATGAAATACCACTGCATGAGCCGTGCCTGTGACAAATAAATCTCTTCCTGCTTCTTTGTCGAGCTAATGGTCGTAGCGCGGTCCAGCCTAATACTCCTGGTTCCAAAGGTATCCGCTGCTTTCGATGCCGATGTCCTACTGCTCCATAATGAACTCGTCATGCTCTCCTTTGTGCTCTGTAGCCCCTTGGTGTGATCTGCATCGAGTATGCTTGTCGGTGCACCTGTTGGTATGATGTAGTCAGTGCTATCGCTGCCTCTTCCCTGTACTGAACTGTGAACTGACGATGATCCTGGGCGAGTCAGTATCGGCTTTTTCTCGACTTTGTGTGCAACTGTTCCATGTCGACGTACTCCCAAAAGAGTACTAACATGTTTGCTGGTTCTTGAAAGGGCGTTGTAATGCTGGATAATACTCTTGGTTCTTGGGGCTGGTTGATGTTGGTGCTGAGGCTGTTGCTGTTGATTTGCGCCACCATCCCGCAAAGTCTCCTTGCTCTGTAGAACATCCTTAACCGTGATAGATTTTCCTGCATGGTAGCCTGCAACTGAATGGCTGAGTGGGTGTGAGGGACGCGAAGAATGGTCGCTGGGCCGCACCGACGCTCGAAGAAGGGACTTGCTCAACGCTCGCTCTGTAATGTAACGAAAGTGAGGGAAGGTGGAATCAGCTTTTTTGTTACGACATTGGTTTAAGAACTCGAAATGTAAATGCCAATGTTTGACTAAGGACGAACCTGCCTGGTAGGCTTCCAGCAGCCTGCGGCGTTCCTGAGTCGATTGTAACTCATTCAAGTCGCTGTTGTTGTTGCTGTGTTGATCATCGCTGTCCATACTTCAGGTTCTTATTGTGTTGTTTGTGTGAAACGAGAAAACAAAAGGAGCACAAACCCTTGCTTTTTTTTTATTTCAACTTGTTAATTGAATTGATTGAGTAGTGACTGGTGGTTGGTGAGTGCGTGGGTGTCTGGCCGAAACGGATTTACCTCTTCTTGTAGAAGTACTTGGAGTTGGACATGAACATGATACCCTGATCCACTACCCACTCGCCAATGCCGAGGTATTGATCCACTGCCGACCGAACGTCCTTGCTCTCAATCTTGTTGCTTGCAACACTATTCATATAAAGATATGAAAGAGAAGATGACGCTCGCGTGAGTGTCTTGGTATTTCCACTCGTACTTTTTCCTGTGTTCCATGTTGCATGATAAGCCCGTTGTTGCTCATGGTCCTTGGGAAACTTACGTCAATCCCTATTGTAGGATAACAACATTGAATATAAGGCAAGGCGATGTTAGTTGACGGTTCCCAAAGATAGCGCTCCCTTTCACTTTCTCTCCCCTGTGAGACTACTGCGCGTTGTGTTAAGCTTACGGTGCTTCGTTTGATGCCAGCCAAGATTGCTGAAATCAGAATGGCATCGGCTGCGTAATGAAAGAGTTTTCCGAGCATTGTGGCAATGTGTGAGGATTATGATAGGTGGTTGTGAGTGTGAGAACAGTTGAGAGCGAATGAAGGTGAGGAAGTAACGTTGTGAATGCAGACTGGAGAGAGCGGAGCCGAAGGCGAACTTGGCCCAAGCCAAGCCCGTGACTACCTATTACGTCCTTCTTTTGCAAATCATGCAAGATGGTGGCGAGCGAGAAATAAAAAAGTGTATCTGGCAACACTGAGGGCAGGGCAGGGGTAAGAGTAAACTGCTGCTTCGCAGGTCCCTCGGGTACATGAGGAGGTTTACTCATGTATGTGTGGCGAAGTGAAGGAAGAGGCGCCATCACCAGTACTTCTTCTCAGCTACCTTCCCCTGGCCAAGGTTCTCCTCTCCTCGTACATCAGAGAAAATGCGCTTCTGGGTCTCATTGCCTTCAATCAGGGGAGGCTGACTTGCCTAGTGGCTAATTTCAAAAATAGACAGCCTATGAATTTTTTTCGCGGTGGCAGTGCGAACACTGTGTGTTTCTTGTTTCGCAGAAACTTGGAATAGGACAAACAAATTATCTGCGACATTGCCATTTATCGCAAATCACACCAAGTACCACAAAACGAGAATATGAAAAAATATAAAAGGCCTGATCCGCCCACTTGCAAGAAGAAAAAAAGTATATCTCATTTCTCTCTCCCTCATCACACCACAATAATATCAACAACAGCGAAATATCCAAAATGACACGATTCACATCT
This sequence comes from Linnemannia elongata, assembly GCA_036320915.1. Lineage (NCBI taxonomy): Eukaryota > Fungi > Mortierellomycota > Mortierellomycetes > Mortierellales > Mortierellaceae > Linnemannia > Linnemannia elongata. Next base: position 1,373,442 of record JAXBDG010000007.1, on the reverse strand, counting down.
TTGATAACCATCTTCGCCCTGGCTATCGCCACCATCACACTCACAACAGCTGCCCCTGTCCCCACTCCAACCGACACACCCAGCCTCCTCACTATCGATGAACTCAAGGCTGCCGCCAACGGTACCTGTCCACCTCAGACCTCAGGCGAGGTCATCAGCTGCGAAGATGCCCTCCCCTACATCAACGATGCCATCAACAAGTATGTCGCATTACCTCCTCCTTACTTTCCTTTCACCTACTTCTTTACCTCCAACTAACCTTGCAAACACTTGCTCTTATTCACATTGACAGATACAACCTGGCGACAAGAGGACAACGAGCAGCATACATCGCTACAATGCTTTACGAGAGCGGCAACTTGAAATACAACCATAACCTAGTCAATGCAAACCAAGGAAGTAAGTACCTTACCTGACCCCTCGAGGTCATCCGATCGAAAATGCGTCGGCACTTTGTGTACAATTATTGACCTGAAGAGTGGACAGAACGGAGTGGGTTTCATTTCTCAATTTATTAACCCTATCAACTCCCCTCCCTCTTTTCTTTCCTTATTACATTAACCAACCAGCTCGATCAATGCTCCCTCAACCATCACTCGAAACATTCGTGAGCGCCAACGCCGACATCCAGACCTTGGTCGCAACCTACCCCGCTGACACACTTCTGGTCGACATTTTGATCAACAACCACCTCGACTTTTTGCCTGGCGCATGGTGGACTGTTTCTGGCCCCAGTTGCCCAGGCCGTGCTGGTGCTCTCGATGGCACCACCAGTGCCTTTTTGCAATGGGAGATTGACTGTATCAATGGCGGTGTTGAGACCCTCGCCCAACGCGCTGCCGTCTTTGGCGTCGTCTACCAGAGCATCCACTAATCTATAGGAGAGGAACGCTATATTAGTCTCGTTCTCCTTTTCACTCCAAAAAAAACAACCTCATACCTCCTTTCACGTTTCGTGTTTTCCTGTATTCTAGTATCCTTTCTGACGCAAAATAAAATCAATAGACAATAACTCTTTTTCAGAACCTACTCCAACGTCTAAAGTATGGGAACAAACGATCTAATTTAACGACTTTCGTATCCGTGTCCATTCTTTGCATTCATAACTTCCAAAAAAAAAAAAAAAAACGTGGGAGCAGTGCTTAGTTGCCTAATCTTCCTGGAGAGTGTTCGTCGTCATCTTCCATAAAATAGCAGCGCCAGTTCAAGCACTCGAGTTGGAACAGCCACAGCAACAACACAACATCACCATCACCTACGCTAAAGAGGGAGAAATTGTAGCAAAAACAATAAATACATCTCTCAAAGAAAAGAAGCAAATAAGAACGAGCACGGACGCTGAGCCACAAGGGGACACAGCATCACAGCCTCGTTTTGCCGCTCTCAATTGTTTCTCAACAAATTTAATGATAAGATAACAACAAAGATATGCATAGAAAATAAAAACGAAAACAAGTACGCGTAGAAAACAAGGGAAATAAAAACAGACATTCTAACAATGCTGCGAACAACAACAATAGAGATCAGCCTTGAACCCCTTTGTACTTATTGTTCCCATTTTCGTACTCTTGGTATATGCTTTGGTCTTTGCGGCCTTGACAAGTGCCATTGCTCTCAGTGAGTGATTTCTGCTGTAAGTCTCGCACAAGCCTTCACCCTCTTCTCAAATCCTTTCCACACGCAACTCCTCTTTTCCATCTCTACGAGAATGAAGTTTAGCAACAACCCTCTTCTGTTAGTCTCCGCCAGCTTGGTGCTCCTAGCCATGGCCGGCACCAACTTGAACGGTCACGTTTCTGCAGCTCCTGCCCCTGCCATTCCCATCCATATTATCGGTATCCCTCTCGGTCCCAGAACTACCAACATTCTTGGAGCCGCCGGCGAGAATGCTGACAGGAAAAAGAAAAAAACAAGGATGAGGATCGCCTCGCCAATCGCTCCATCTAAAGAAGGGCAGCTGCTCCAACAACGCGAAAAATTGAAAGAGCTGCACCTGCTTCAAGCGTAATCTTCCTACTGATGGTGATCAGGAGGAGAGGATCAAGGAGGAAGAAGGTCGAAGAGTAGAGGGTGCCCAGCTGTCCAAACGCCCGCTCCCAAAATTTAGTTCAAGTTCCCTAGTGAGTTCGTCCTTACATTGGGATTAGTTCTTGAAACTTTTTATGACTTGGAGTGGAAAGAAGACACCTACCATCTTCATCATCATCAATAAACGCCACAAAACAGCGTCACCTCGGTTTGCTGTGCCATCCTGCTCGTCTAAGGGGTGGGGTTTTGCTGCTGCTTCTTTTGCTACCTTTTCTTTCCTTTTGCACGTCAGTCATTGTATTTTTTTTACCTCATTAAAATCAATGGATTACCATTCACATTCGTCTTCTACTGCATATGCGTACGATTGGTTACCATCTTCTCTCTCCAACACGTAAAGGGAAGGATGAAACAAAATACTAATTTCTAGCGAACCCCCCCCCCCCCTAAAAAAAAAAAAAACAAAAAAACAAATGATAAATCCAAGAATTCGGATTCAGGTACAAACAACTGCCAAAAATTAATATCTCCGCCACCCACTCTATCACATACACACGCGCAACCATGCACCACCCATACTCCCTCCTTCATCATCACCACCGCCATGGCGATAAACAAAAACAAAAAGAGAGGTCTCGCCGAGACTCGAACTCGGATTGCAAGATTCAGAGTCTTGATTGCTAACCAATTACAACACGAAACCGTAGAAACTCTGTTTTCGAGATGAGTACTTTGAATTCTGGCGCCGATTTAAAGCCTAAGCTGTCAATTAAGGACGCAGTATTTGCGATTTTCGGATGATGGGTGGGTGAGGCCGACCTGGGGGATGAAGAAGGGGTACCAGGTGCCGGTAGGGTATTGGTGAGATCGATTTGCATTAATGGCTTAAGTTTTAGGCGAGATTGATTTAAACGTTTGTGAGAAAAATAAATAATATGTTCATAGGTAGACGCGTTGATGTAATAGGGTGTTAGTTTCGTCACTCTTTGACGCGTCCATATTTTATTTCCGACTGCCAATACACAGAGAATTAGATATCTGGTTTAGTAGGAGTGATGTAATACGAACCAACAGAATGAGCGCGAGAACGGCATAAAAACATAGTAATAGAGTAATGTATCTTTATTGTTGTTGTTGTCGTTGTTGTTGTTATTGCTGGTGAAAGCTAAACTACAAAAAACGTTGAAGGCTGTGAAAAGCAGTGGAGGTGGTGAAAGCAAACGGAAATGATGGGAACAAAAAATAGAAGCGATACAAAAAAAAATGGACGTGAAGAAAAAAATGGGAGTGAAGAAAAAAAAAAGGGCATTGGTAAAAAAATTAAGCGGAGGCGCGTCGCTCTTTGGCCTCAGAGATGGTGAGCAGAGAATCAAGTTCGGTCGACTGCTCACACAACTCTCTGAACAAGCTTCCCTCCTGTCGCATCAAAGTATAGGGCTTGTCAAACTCGGCAACCTCACCAGCTTGCATGACTAGGACACGATCAAAGTCAGCAATGGTGCGGATCCGATGAGCAATGGTGATAATGGTCGCGTCAGTCATCTCCTCGCGAATGGTCGTCTGGATCTTGAGGTCTGTCTCGAAATCGACACTGGCCGTGGCTTCGTCCATAATGATGATCTTGGACTGACGGACGAGGGCGCGGGCAAGGGCAATTAGCTGGCGTTGACCCTGAGAAAAGTTGGAGCCTCCTTTGTGGACCTCGGTGTCGAGTGTGATCTGGGATGGGTCAATCGTCGTCTCGGCTTCCTCAGAGAGCGGGGTTGTCGTCTCTTGGTCGTGGGTCGATGGTGCTTTAGATTTATTGGCCGAGTTGGAGTCAAGGGTTGGAGTGTTGCTGCCGCTGGCTCTGGTGGCAGTTGCTGGGATGATATGGCTTCGACGCAAGGCTTCCCAGAGCTCAATATCCTCGCGCTCGCCGAAGGGATCCAAGTTGAAGCGAAGGGTGCCCATGAACAGAATCGGGTCTTGTGGGATGATAGTCAGGTTGGATCGCAAGTCTTGAAGTCCAATCTTGGAGACATCAATGTCATCGATCCAAATCGTGCCCGAGGTCGGCTCAAGGATGCGGAGGAGACTGATCGCGAGTGTAGACTTGCCAGAACCAGTTCGACCGACAACACCGACCTTCTCTCCACCCTTGATCGACAGAGAAAGGTCTTTGATGACATCGGGACTATCGGGAGAATACTTGACGGTGAGATGCTCGATCGAGATCTGGCCAGTGTGGGGCCAGGAAGCTGGTGGACGGGAACCCTCGATGACGGCAGGTGCTTCTTCTTCGACGTTCATGTACTCTATGACGCGCTCGAGCGAGTTCATGTTCATCTCGTTTTGAGCATAGCTGCGGATCATCCAGGAAACGCATGTGTTGAACATTGTCGAGTAGCTCAGACATAACCCTGCCCAACCAGACTCGATCTGACCCCAACGCTGGAGAATCAACAGGCCAGTGCAGAAGGAAACCAGTGCGCTGGTCAAATCGAGACGCCAGCCCAACCAACGACTAGCCGACCAGAGCCAATAGTAGGCACGGTTGTTTGCATCGAGGTTGGATAGGTTCTTGGCTTGGAATCGACGCTCAAAACCATAGGCGCGAATGGTAGTGAGGCCGTTCACGGTCTCGTTGAAGTGGTTCAAGATAGGCGAACGAGAGACAGAATTCAGTCGCTTGAGATCACGGGAGACGGGGACATAGAGGACTGCAAGAACAATGTAGACACCGATGATAATGGAGGCAGGGACCACAAAGAGGGGCATGTTGACAGAGATAACGATCCCGGTGAATACGATCATGACTGCCGAAAAGATCAAAGTCATGAGAGAGTGAATGAGTCCGTTGTCAATAGTGGCAATGTCTGCACTGAACCGGTTGATGATTCGGCCGACAGGCGTGGTATCAAAGAAACGAGACCTTGCGCGAGAGATCTTGTGGAGCAACTGAGCGTGGATGGATCTGGACCCATTGATATTGAGGACCACCATCGCGTAGTAGGTGGAAAAGCAGGTAATAAGCATGGGAATCAGGCCTAAGAGAACATAGACGCCGATGTAGAAACCGACGCTGACCGATTCCGGACTGCCCTTTCCAAAGACCGCCATGGTGAAGGCTCCGTACGCAGCTCCATCACTTGGAGCGAATGCTTCCTTGACCGAATCAAGAACCGGTTCCGGAGTTACAGCATGAGCAGCTTTGAGAACCAACGAGCCGGTCGTATCTGCCATCCTGTTCGCCCAGATAGCCAGCCAAGACTTATTAGCTACACGAGCACCCTGCTCGACGGCGTAGATACCCACAAGGAGGACCCAAGCAATCCAGCCACCAGTCGCAAAGAAGTAGTACTTGTAGACCTTGAGAGAAACAGTTCCTTCTGCCTTTGTCTCCTCATCCTTAGGCTTAACCGGCGATGCTCCCTTCTTGTCGTCCTTCGGATCCGATTTGGCGCTTTTGTCTCCGTCAAGAGTATCGACCTCGCTGGACTGATCCGAGACGGAAGTCACCAGGGTGACATGGTCGATCCAGCCGTGGTGAATGCAGTCCTCAGGGGTTCCAGAGCCGACTACCTTGCCCTTGTCCAGAGCAACAACGTACCTCGCGGCGCTGAGGGTCAATTGGACTTGATGTGTAGCCATGAGGATTGTGCGTCCATCTAAGAGGGGGCCATTCAGCGTCTGGAAGATATGGCGGCCAGTGTGTGTGTCGACAGCAGAGAGACAATCATCCAGCAGTAGAACAGATGCGTCAGAGTAAATGGCCCGAGCCAAGGAAACACGTTGCTTCTGGCCACCGGATAAGGCAATACCCTGCTCACCAATCTCGGTCCGGTCGCCAAACTCGAGGACATCCAGGTCGGTGGTCAACGCGCAGCCCTCGAGGACGGCACTATAGCGTTCCTGGTTAAAGGTCTTGCCAAAGAGAATGTTGTCGCGAACGGTGCCGTTCTGAAGCCATGCAGTCTGGGCGACGTAGGCGATACCGGAACCACGGTCATTGGAGTGGTTGTTGTAATCGAGGCGGGGCAGATACATGTGTCCTTCGATGCGTTCGAGTTCACCGAGGAGAGCGAGGAGGAGAGCTGACTTTCCTGATCCGGTGGGGCCGACAATAAGCGACAATTCTCCAACAGGAAAGTCGGCTGAGACGTTTGTCAACTGGAAGCGCTCAATGACAGCCTCAGGCTCTGAAGTAGGAGCATCGATCGAAGAGCTCTCGTTGCCTTGCCCGGCGGGAGTCGGTGCCTTGGAGAATTTGGATTGGAGGTTCTGGAGCCAGCCTGCCTTGGGGGCTGGCTTGACAGTATTGATGGACTTGACCTTCTTACTAGGCCAGGAGAAAGTGCCGCGAACGAAGCCGATGACGGGATGCGAAGCAGAGTGCGCAGTTGGAGCTGAGGAAGAAAGGCGGGTCTTGACATCGATCTTTGTCACAGTTGTGTCTCTCTCGATGTCCTCTTCATCCAGAAAGGTGCTAATGCGACGCAGCGCGACAACAGTCTCCATCGTCGAAATAAAGGTCCAAGGGAGGGTAGACAGGGACGAACTCAAGATCTCAAAGAGCGAGAGCGTCGTAAAGAGGACAGAAGCGGTGATGGTGTGACCATAGAAGACGGTGTAGGCGACAAGGAGGACGACCATGTTTACAAGTGGCATGATGGACCAGGCGATACTGGCAAACGACATCTGGGTGTACATCTTTTTGTTGTCTTTTAGCTCCTTTTCGCGAGCATTCGTTATCTTTTCGACAAACTTAGACTCCCAGCCAAAGTACTTGACTGTGCGCATTCCAGAAAGCATCTCTGTTAAGACATCCATCCGGTCGTCCTTGGACTCCATAATGCTGTTGAACAGCCGCATGAACACCGACGCGAGCACGGCTGGGAGTGGCATGGTGACAATCATAAACCCGATACCAATGACTGCTGCTGGACCCAGGAGATGGTAAAGGCCAATAGACGAGAGGACGGCCTGTAGAGGGAGACCATAGAGTTCATCCAATTGGATTATAGTCCCCTCGATGGTTTGGACATCGACAGCGACCAAGTCTATGTCAATGCGTATCAAACAATACAGGTCTGGTTAGCTTGCTTTACTTCAGGATTCGTGTGTGCGAGTAGCTCTGCGTCTGTGAATAGAGAGAAAGAGAAAAGGAGACAGCACACAAATAAAGGAAACCTACTGGAGATATTGGCAGACTTGTCCTTCTTTCGGTTTCCATCCTCGTCTTCCTTGAACTCGGCAGAAGAGGCAATGTCCTTTCGATGGAGTGACTTTTTGAAGACCTCAGTGTTGATGATTGAGGTAGTCTTGAGGGCTAAACGGCGGGCCCAGCGATAAGACGCATGTAGACAGATGGAAGCCACTAGTGTTGTCGCAAGTAATGCAAAAACCCAGAGGTAGTTGCTGGCGGTAGGAGGACCACACTCCCTGCATTCGATGTAGGCGATGATGTTCTTGGAACAGAGAGGCGCAGCAATGAGGAAGACGCTGTGAGGCAGACTCCACAGGATCTGGATGAGCGCGTCCTTCTTGAGGGCTGCAAACAGCGAATGACTGAACGACTTTCTCCTATCGGTTGCACATGTACATAAATAAATTGTATGAGTTGCAACCCAAAAAAAAAACAAGTTCAAAAAAAGGCGATCCATTTTAAGTGACAGAGTGAGCCTCTGCTGCACATGTACTTACTTGACCAACGTGAACTGGTTGGAGGTGGTCAAGGTTAGATCTTCGGTCTCGAGGTTGGGGAGATCAGATTCCTGCAATACCCTTCTGTATCCGAGGTACACCAGTGAGTTGACCCACGCAAAAGTTAATAGAGAGTACACAGACGCCGCGCTTTCGGACGAGGCGGCGACAGGAATCTCTCCTCGTTGTTTCTTGATAAGGTTTGGTGGCTGGTAGGGGCGAGTCATAAGCGACACCCAGACCAACAGGGCTGTGGTCAACCATGCAGCGTCTTGCAACTTGTACTCCAGCACCCACTCGGAGACGGGTCGCGACAATGATCCGGAGTAATAAATTCCGAGAGACATGAGGACCAGCTCGAGGACATAGAAGAGATCCAGCTGGAGACGAATCCAGAATCGATAGGCTGTTGTGGGGCGAAGCAAAAACACAAATGCTAGGACAAGTGCATAGGACCAAGGGAGGATGGGGGCAGAGATTACCAGGCGACTTGGTTGTTCGTTATTGTTGTCTGTTTGTCCAGGATAGAAGTGAACAAAGGAGAACACGGCGAGACCCAGTTGGAGAGCAGTCAGTCCTATTCTGGCAAGTTTGATGCTCAATGCGACTACTGAGGCATGAGCTGATGATTGTGTGCTGTTGTTGTTTCTGTCATGGTTGTTAACTGGGTTGTCGAGATCGTCTGAGTTGTCGGTGGACCGAATAGACTCGTACTGATCCAGATGAATAGATTTTCTAAAGAGATAGAAAAGCAGCAGTGCTGATGCGAACGGGTATGCCAAGGGCAGAGCTGTCCCTGCTAGCCTAGTAGTGGTGCGCGTTTAATGAGGCAGAAAGAGAGAGAGAGGATAGAGTGGATGGTAAAGGTAGACAAGTTAAACACTGTCTGTGAGCAGAAGGAACAAAGCCGTCTATTCTTACCTACCTCAGAGCGTCGTTCATGAGCAAGAGGATGCCAGACAAAAGGCGAGGTGTTGGTGGTGGGGGTGGGAGGAGGCGGCGGTGATTTGGTGGGGCGGGTGGGCGGATAGTGTACCGGCGAGTCCTTTTTATACCACTTGATCAGTTTATCCAGATAAAAGCGACCCAAGTATCCGAGGTGCACTGTGGCTCCAATCCGTCTCCGGAAAGAGAGCGAGAGAGAGAGAGATAAGAGAGCGAGAGAGAGAAAGAAAGAGAAAAAGAGAGACAGACAGAGAGGGCGTGTGATTTGTGTCCGTTAGGATGGTGCATCCAATTTCGGAAGGTCCGTCGTGGCCAATGCTAACGCAATTCCATTGTTCGAATGAGCAAATGTAAATGGCTGGGGAGAGAGACCAACAGAAGGTACATGGTCACAAAAGGCAGTTTTCTCTTGGTTGTTTGTGGTACAACTCATCACAAAAGGAAAAAAACAAATACAAAACGAAAGGAAACTAACGTTGGCGTATGACTTTGTACAGCCTTGAATAAACATTGAAGGCGTGATGCACATGTCTGCCGTGGGGATGGAGCAAGAAGCTGATTCGTCGATTCTTTTTTACCGTTTTAATTTTTTTTTTTTTTTTTTTTTTTTTTTTTGCTTTCTTCAGACCAGAGCCACAATTGTTGATTAGTCCTGTATGGTGCGCTTTTAGCCTTCTTTCTTTGACGCGTCGCACGTATGGATAAAACGAGCATAGGGGGAAAGCTATGCAAAAGAGAGATAGAGAGAGGAAGACGGAGAAATAGGGAGGGTAAGACAAGAAGAAAGAGAGAACGAGAGAGTTGACTTGTGTGATAGTATCGTAGACTGTCTCTTGCTATGCCTTCACCTTCGCCCTTCTCGCTCTCACCTGTGCCTTTACCTGTGCTTGCACCAACTATCACCTGCGTCAACACCAGCTCTACCTACGCCAATCATTATCAGCTTGGCCATCACCTATGCCACCACTACACGCCTACATTCGCACTCTCCCTCTCTCATCGTCTGCGCCAGAACTATGCCGCCTACCTATTCGAACAGCAACATACAGATATCCCTTCTCCTTACTCTGCCGCTTGCTATCACCCTTGCTTTTCTCTATTCTCCCTGCTGCTGTTACATTTGCCATTTGTGCTCGACCACCCTTAGAGTGGCGTTCGTTCGTTGATTGTCGATGTGAATGTCGATGTTGGGTTTATCTGTTATTGTTGTTCTTTACTGAAGACGGTATGCAGCCAGGGTATGCACTGAGCATGCAGAGTTAGTAGCCAATGATCGATCGAGGAATAGGAGAGCCTAGAGCAAGGGGAGTGGATATGTGTTGCTTAGATGTGCGGATTTTAATCTTTAAAAAGTGCCATGCAGCAGAATGAGTGAGAAAGAAGGAAAAAAGGACCCAATGTGCAAGCCTAACACGGAATTAACAACACAGTCCATTACACAGCAAGCTGGTAGCAACAAATAACAGGAATAGAGCTTGTGTTGTGTCCTCCTCCCACTATGATACACACCATTTACATGTATTAATACGTGCCTGTGCCTGTATCTGTGCATATGCCTCTCCTCCTCTTGATGCCTATCTCTGCCTCGCTGTGGAATTCGAACGCGTTCGTTCATTCTTCCTTTCGAGGCTGGCCAAGTCAACGACTTCACATATAATAATGTCCCCCTCTTTCACCCCTAAAAAAGATTGATGATCAGCAAAGGCTCGATCCTTACCCAGGCACCATCACCTTCTACACTGATATTGGACCTTGAACACTTCCCCTATGACTGAACAATTCCCCCACAACTGATCAATTCGCTGCGCCTCTGATAAATCAAGAATGATGCTTGATCAAAAATAAAAAACGATCGCAGTGGAAAAGAAAAATAATAATCTCGGGGCGGGAAATCTCCCCCTATCATCCCACTTGAAGCTCGAATACACACCCTAGTGAAGGGCAATTGCAACAAAATAATGAGAAGGCCGAACAAGCGGTCCTTCTGAGGTGCAAATAGAGTTGCTAGAAAGGAAGTAAAAGGGAGAGAGGCAGTTGACAGGGGAGGAGATAGGGAGAATGGGTTAATTTAGAACATAGGCGTGCATGAGTTCTTGGATTTTTAGCGCCAACACATGTTGTACAGAATGTTAGTTTTTATTTCCTTTGCCTCGTTTCTTTTCTTTCGCCTCTCTTTTCTTCATTATTGTTCCTTCCTCTTCTTCTTTGCATATTTGTCCCTGCTGCAAGAACACCCTGTAACCCCCTTGATCATCTTCCTTTTCCCTTGCCCTTTCTTCTCCCCTTCAACTCCTTCCCCTTCTTTCCGTCTTTTCCCCTCTCGATCACCCTCCTTTCCTATTCTTCTTCTTCTTCCTCTTCCTCCGCCTCTTCCTCTTTTCACGCTCTCCTCCTGGCTTCTTTACGACGTTCTTTGGTCCTCATTCCACATCACACCCACTCGCTCATTCTTTTTGTCTTCCTTCAACTTCCTTCCCATTCACCATGCAGGAGATCGAGGTACCCCCTAGGGACGTCTTTCAACACTATGTGCATGTCGACCAACCAGGAAAGACCCTCGTTTGGTGGTTTTCCACAAAAAAGAAGAACATCTCCTTTGGCCTCTACTTTCGCAAAAACGCAGCATGTCCTCCACAGCTGAAATCAACCTCCATCGCCCCCTCCATTACAACCACCACCCCTCCTCCTTCCTCTTCCTCAACTACTCCTGCAGGAGGCTTGCAGCATCAGTACCAACAGCAGCAACGCGCTCATCCTTCCAGACCCGAATCTCTTACCTCCAAGAAAGGTGCTCATTCCAAGGGACCCAGTACAGGAAGCGGCATTCTTTCATCATCCCCAAAGTCGATCCACAACATCATGAATGACAGTGGCAACAGCAGCAACGATAACAGCAACAGCAGAGCAGGACAGTATTCACCCAGCAAAACATCGGCCAACTCGAGTGGGAGCGACGAGGACCTTTATGAAACAGGGACTGGGCTGAGGGGACACCAACACAGCCCGAGTCAGGCTTCGCTTCCATCGACCACACAGCCGTCACTCCGCAAGAAAAAAACGGTTGCCAAGCTCAAGGACCCAGAGTTGATCGAGCTCATCCCTATCCAGCATTACGAGTCCGGTGCAGGCCCAGTTCATGGAGAGTATACCGTGCAAGAGGAAGGGAGCTATGTCCTCGTTTTTGGTAAGGGGGGTTTTTTTTAGATCAGTGTCTTATAAATATTGGAAAAATGATGATCAGATATGTTGCTGTCTTCCGTCGGTGTCAGGAATGACAATCAAGTATCATTGATAAGGGAGAGACAGACACCCTTCTTTCCACACCGACTACGACTGAATTACATCTCTCGTCAATGGTTCCTCTTTCATTTCTGCCCTGGAAAAAAAAAAAAAAAAAGAATGGATGGTATTCAAGTCATCGCTAAGACAGGGAGAAAGTGAGAGAAAAAAAAAAAGAATTGAATGAACGAGCTATTATTGACCCACTATTGGAATTTGTTTTAGACAACACGTTCTCCATCCACACCTCAAAGCGACTGACCTTCTTTGTCGCCCTGGAAGAGCGCGGGCCGACTCCCGTTGCGCAGCCCACTTCTGAAATGACAGGGTGGCTCCTCAAGAAGAAACGAAAGCGTATGCAAGGTATGTAAATGGGCTGAACCCATTCATCAATTGACATGAAACATAACAGCAACAACAACACGTCCAACGAACAGAACCCACGAGCAAAAGAAAAAAAAATAGAAGAGCAAGGAAGAACAAATCAAACAGAAACCAAAACACATCAGGCCATGTTTAGGTGTTGTGCTCTCGAGTCTCGCCTCTCGCCTTTTCCATTCACCCACACGAACAAAAACACCCTCCTCCCCGCAGAAATGCCGCTCAAGAAACAAAAAAAAACAACAACAAATAACGCGATGAGAGCAGGAACACATGTTCGGCTGCCTGTGCGCCCGATCGTCCGTCCAAATAGAGTTTATTGCCCACTTAAGCGTTGTTTAATAACACTTCGGCTTATCTTCGGCTGGCAGAAAAAAATAATGAGCGCGCGTACACTGCACAGGAGCCATGGTTTGCCACATATACGCTTACTAACTCGTTTTTCATGTCTCTTTGATCTCTCATCGTTGTCCCGATATTCTTTCAATTCTAGGGTGGGCGAAACGCTGGTTCCAAATCGATAACGGAATTCTGTCGTATTCCAAGGATCAACATGGCCCCTGTCGAGGAAAAGTTCATTTGGTTCTCTCGACAGTCACTGTCAGCAAAGCGTCTAACATGATCCACATCGACTCGGGAACAATGCTTTATCACCTAAAGGCTTTGACAGTGGAGGATTACAGGGCTTGGATGGGTGTTATTAAAGCCTTCAAGGAGTCGGAACACCGCGCGGTTCAGGAATCAGTTCACCGAATGACCCACCGGGAGACACCAACACCAAAACGCGCCCATCTGAGTGGCACATGGCTATCGAGTGGCAGCCAATTGGACGCGTTGAAAGAACTAATATCGACCATGGATGCTGGATTCAGTGATATTCAGGATCAACTGGAATCGATCCGCGTCCAGTCGGAGTCTACTACTAGTTATCAGCCAAAGTCCTCAGGAAGAGAGCGTCAGTCGTCTACCGACAGCAAGTTCAAGCTACCCAGATTCGGCATTCCACGGAGTAACTTTCTTGTTTTGTTGTCTTTTTTTTTCTTGTCGGATCAGGCTGTTATCAATGTACTCAGATGAAAAAGAAAAACGCGCCTCTTACCTAAAATTGCCTCTTCACTTCTGAACTTTTAGCGACGAGCGATGGAAACGTCTCGCAGACGAATGACGCGTTGCATTCACGTTTGCAGGCATCATTCAAGAAATTGGAGGCGGACAAGGCAAAAACGTTTGAGATGATGCGGTCCGAGATGGAAAAGTGGGAAAAGAATGAGAAGCAGTATCGGTTACTCTTGGCTGAAAACGACAAGCTGGCGCAAGCCCATCATCACCACCACTCTCACAGTCACCGCAACTCTGGAGAAAAATCGGCCCTGTCGCGACTGGCGCTGGAGGAGGCCTTTATCGCACATGCACGGACGTCCATGAGCTCGGATCGGACCAACTCTTTGACGTCCTCAATCCATACCGCTTCGGATGTGTTTTACGATGCGATGGACGATGCAGTTTTAACGGCCAACATGTCGCCCGCGGATCTGTCGGATCTGGAAGACACTGGATTTGACGAGAATGGAGTTGACAACGACGACGACAATTCTAGTGACGAGGACGACTTTGTCGATGGCGATGGCGACGACTTTTCATCGTCAGCAACAGCAGCGCCCGTAGCACAGCCGGCGCCTCCAACAGCACCAAAGGACGAAGAAAGACCTATCGTGCGGCGGTCTGTCTTGCCAGCACCAGTATCGGGAGAGGACATCTCGCTGCTTTCGATTTTGCGCAAGAATGTGGGCAAGGATCTTTCCACAGTGGCGATGCCGGTCTCCCTGAATGAGCCTATCAACGTGCTGCAAAAGTTGTGCGAGGAGTTGGAGTACAGTGAGCTTCTGGACAAGGCTGCCAGTCTCCCTGAAAGCCTGGATCGGTTGGTCTATGTTGCTGCGTTTGCGGTCAGTGGATATGCCAGTTCTCAATGGCGTGCAGGTCGTAAGCCATTCAACCCTCTCCATGGCGAGACCTTTGAATATGTCTGCCCTGAGAAAGGTATGTTTCGCTTGGTTAGTTTTGTTGTTCACATGCTACTCCTTGCCTTTTGCTTGAATTTGATACTGACACCCTTAGGTATTTTTTTTTTTTTTTTTTTTTTTTTTTTTTTTTTTACTTTGAAACCATTCCCTCTTTTCTAGGATTCAAGTTCATTTCTGAGAAAGTGAGCCATTACCCACCTATTATGGCTGTAAGTGAACCCCCCCCCCCCTCTCCGCATCTAAAGTTGTGTATGAGGCTCCGTTCCAACCAACAGCCTGTCGATCTTTTATGAAGGATACACATCATGTGGCATAGAGACTGACCCTAAATTATTTCTTCACCTTTTGTAGTGTCATGCTGAATCAGTGCATAACTGGACATTGTCGATGGACTCGCGCGCAAAGACAAAGTTCTGGGGCAAGTCCATGGTAAGGAACAGCAGCAAAAATCAAGTACTACGAATATCGACTTACTATACTATGCAATGGGCCAAAGATCTAACAGAGGTCCCCAATACCTTCTTTTTCTTCAAATCACAGGAACTGATGCCAAACGGAACGATTCATATCTACTTCACAAAAACAAACGACCACTTCACGATCGCAAAGCCCACAACCTGGATGCGTAACCTGATGGCGGGAACTAAATACCTTGACCACACAGGCGACATGAAAATCATCAACCACACCACTAAGGAAACCTGTGTCCTCACATTCAAGGAATCGAGTTTCTTCTCCGGGACGAAGCATGAGCTGGTCGGACATGTCATGGCTGCGAACGGGGCCAAGAAGCGAACACTTCAAGGAAGGTGGTCTGAGTCGTTGATGGAGGAAGTTGGGCCGAATAAGTTGGAGAGGCTCTGGAAGGCTCACGCTCCACCACCGAACCATGAACGGTACTATGGTTTCACGGCGTTTACGATCCAGTTAAATGAGCTCACCGAGGGCTTGGAGAAGAAGTTGCCGAGGACCGATACGCGATTCCGGCCGGACCAGTCGCTCTTTGAGCATGGGAGAGTCGAAGAGGCGGATCGAGAGAAACTGAGGGTCGAGCAGAAGCAGAGAGAGTTGAGGAAGCAGATGGAGTCGAAGGGAGAGCCTTGGGAGGTTAGGTGGTTTGAGAAACGAGCGGATCCACAGACTGAAGACCCTGAGGGCCAGACTTGGGTATATAAGGGTGGATATTGGGAGGCACGCGAGAGTGGGCAATGGAATGAAAAGATTGCCCTTTGGTGATCCTTTTTTCTTTTTTTCTTGATTCTTGTTATACCACATAATCGCTATTCATGAAATTGTTACGCAAATAAATGTTTATTATGATAAGGTATACAATAAGAGCTTAGAACATGTTGCGGATGGCGCGAAGGATCTTCTTGAAGACACCCACACGCTTCTTGATTCCATGAGGGTTCTCCTCCGCCGACGATGAAGAACGATCAGCAACAGCGGGCGTAGCCTTCTCAGAGACA
Organism: Linnemannia elongata; assembly: GCA_036320915.1. NCBI lineage: Eukaryota > Fungi > Mortierellomycota > Mortierellomycetes > Mortierellales > Mortierellaceae > Linnemannia > Linnemannia elongata. The sequence continues at coordinate 1,357,631 of JAXBDG010000007.1, read as the reverse complement.
TTCTTCTTCTCCGAGACTGAGTATCCGCACTCGTTCTGAACAACATCGCCCATACGCTGGCTCTGCTGATACTCTGCCTGACCCTCCTGAACAATCCTCTCAACCTCGCTCAAGATCTTGGGTGCGGTCGTAATGTTCTCGACCTGGCCGTTAGGAAGAACCAAGACGACATCCTCAATACGGACACCACCAACAGCCATGTACCTCTTCAGCGTGGGCTCGTCCAAGTACTGGGCCGCATAGGGAACAGCAAGCGCGCGTTCGAGCTGCGCAGGGTTGAAGTAGATACCGGGCTCGACAGTCAACAGCATTCCAGGCTCTAACGTAGTCGAAGGGGTGGCATAAAGAGAAGTCGATCCAGCCTTGGACACACGAGAGCGGCGAGTGGAGGGAGGAGCCAGTTCTCCAATGTTGGTGCGGTGGAATGTGATGGGCGACTCCTTGGTACCCAAGAACCCCTCCACTGCGACTTCGGATTTCGAAGCAGCAGCTGAGGTGGGTGGAGGCAGTTGGATTGAGAGTCCAAGGCCGTCGTCGTGGACGTTGAGACCCAAGAGATGACCCAATCCATGAGGGTAAAAGATCCGGATGATGCCGCTCTCGATCAGGTCGGTGTCTTCACCCTTGAGGATTCCGAGACGCTTCAAGCCACGGACTCCGATCCTTTGAGAAAGAGTTGCCATCTCGCGCCAGTCGACTCCTTGCTCCATCCTGTTAATTACAGACTATAAACAAAAATGTACAAGATAGACATGGTCAGGTTCAGTGTAAAACAAAGCTACGCTCAATGAACAACGACAACAAAAAAAATGAGAGGGCAAACATACGGTCTGCATCTCAAGGACCAAGTTATAGATCTCAGCTTGCTCCTTCGAGAACCGTCCATTGACAGGGAAAGTTCTAGTGACATCCGATCCGTAGCAGTCCGCCTCACAGGCAGCATCGATCAGGACCAAATCTCCATCCTTGATCTGCGTATCATTACGGGTATAATGCAGGTAAGCAGCATTGACGGCGGTTCCGACAATGGGGAGGTAGGCCTGGTTCTTGGCGCCTTGACGGGCACACTCGTACCGGAAGAGAGCCTCGAGCTGGTACTCAAACATTCCAGGGCGGGCCGATTTCATGACCAACCGATGAGCGTCCGAGGTGATTCGGGTCGACTCGCGTGAGAGCGCAATTTCGATAGGGGTCTTGTTGATGCGAGCAAGGACCAGTGCTTCCAGAATCGTCACGCGGACAGGGGCCTTGGGGCAGCGAGGAGGTCGAGGGTTGTCATGGTCATGGTCATGGTCGTGGTCGTGATCGTGGTCGTGGTCGTGGTCGTGGCGACGGTGCTTGTGGTGTCCGCAGCGGTGTCCGTTGTGATCACCGTAAGGTCCATGATGATGGTGAGTACGATCGTCAACAGTCGAGGATTTGTAGGTCGAGGTGGTGGCAGCGGCAGCGGTAGGTCCAGCAGGTCGGATCAAACGGCGAGAGATATAATGCTCTAACTCATGCTCCAGCGCCTTGTTACCCAAAGGAAGCCCCTGCTCAGGTCGGTTCCATCCATGAATCTTCCTAGGCCGAATCTCATCCCTCAACAGCTCCAACAAGCCAGGGTACCTTACCACAACATCAACATCATACCTCGCCAAAAGTTGCTTATCCGTGTAACCTGGACCTTTCCAGACCGCCAAAATCGGGTTCTCTTCAGGAGCAATTAGGTAGGCCTTGGTGTTGGGGATGTCGTAGAGGAAGTAAAAGTCGGCTTCCTGAACTCCTGTGAGGTAGAGAAAGTTGGACTCTTGACGGAAATCCAGCTCAGTGTCGGTGTTGTCTCGGTTCTGGGTCTGGGTGCCCCTGGCGAGGATGATAGCATCGTGGCGGTCGGCGTCCGAGAGGAATGAGGCGACCTTTTCGCAGTGCAGTCTGGCCGGGTACTTGAGGCCGATTCTGGAAAGCATTTCTGTAATGAGTAAGTAAGAAAGGAGAAAGGGTAGGTTGGGTGTGAAAAATGAATGAAGAAAGGGAATGAACAAGAAGGTAAGGTGAGGAGGGACGGGTGAGGCGAGGAGAGAAGTTTGAGGAAGAGAGAGAGAGAGAGAGAGAGAGAGAGAGAGAGAGAGAGAGAGAGAGAGAGAGAGAGAGAGAGAGAGAGAGAGAGAGAGAGAGAGAGAGAGAGAGAGAGAGAGAGAGAGAGAGAGAGAGAGAGAGAGAGAGAGAGAGAGAGAGAGAGAGAGAGAGAGAGAGAGAGAGAGAGAGAGAGAGAGAGAGAGAGAGACAGAGAGAGATGTGAAGTGAAGGGAAAGAAGCTTTCATAAGTGAGCAGCAGTTGTCAAGAGTCATGCTCTAATCCTCCAATTGGACACCATTTTGTTCCCAGCATAACGTGGGAGTTATCATTCCAGCAAAGGCTCATCTTTGCCTCTTTTGGTCTGCATGTGTCTCTCTCTACCTTGCCCTGTCCCTGACCCTGTCCCTGTCCCTGACCCTGACCTACGCCGTCCTTGTTTTTTTGTCCGGAATCGTCCAGCAAGCAACTTTTCACAACGGCGCATCCATCAATGCAAAACCAACAATAATGCATTCACAGTTGACCAATCGAGCCTTCATTATCCTTCCAAGGTCCTCTCCGCTTAGCGCCATTGTTTTCATGCCCTTTTGCTATCATGATTGCTTGTTTTAGTTTTCATCGCTGTCTGTTTGTTTGATGTTTGCTGGGAGAAGGTAGGAATGTATATGGAAACTACGACAGATGCTGGTTTGAAAATGATTGAAAAAAAGTATACATGTGCTTTAACAAAAGCAAAGAAGAACACCGCAACAGGAAAGTATCTTGTCAGTCAAGGAGGAAAAAAATTGAAGTGAGCCCACACTCGACCACGAGTCCACTATTTCTACCACAACCAACCACACCAAACCTGACAAGGTTCCTTGCTCCCGATATCACCACGACGAAACACAAAACAACCAACGAAAATGAAGAAGTGAATGTACAGGAAGGTGGCTCGCTCGTGTTGAGAACTCGAAGGGATGCCTTCATCTGTCACCAACCATCCAAAGGGACAAGCCAAGCCGAGAAGAAGAGACCCCAAGACGTGCCACAAAACTTGAGTAACGCGGGTGACCTTGAGCGAGAGATAGGAAGATAAAGCAAAGATAGTAGTGAAAATGCAACAGAAAACACAAGACCGAAAAAAAGAAGACAAAGAGATCATGCAATTGGCAAAGAAGAACGACAACAGAACAAACAAGACAAACATTTTTGAGTGATAGCAAAGGAAGATGTGGTTGTGTCAAACACATTCGGATCATGACATTGTGTCCACACGTAGAAGATACCGTTAGAACAGATGAAGGCTTCCAGACCATTGCAGATTAACATCCACACTAGTCCTTTGACCCTATCTTCATGGGCATCTTCATCGTGTACTCAATAATCTTGTTCATCGCCATACGACGCTGCATCAAGATATCATCACGGGAACGACGCAAAAGAGGCATTGTCGTTGTCATGTCCGAACCCACACCTCCTGCTAACATCGCCAATGTCATCGGGTTCGCAGAAGACGACCCTTGTCCCTCGAGTGGTGGCAAGGAAGGTCGAGGCAGAGTCGGTAAATTCCTGTTAGAAGGGATCACTGGTCGAGGCAGACCCGAGCTACCCTTCTTCGAGGTACCATCCACTCCCATCGACTTACTTTGCTTACTGCTGTCGGAACCAGGAGTGCCTTCACCTGTATGTAAGTCGACATACGGCTGGTATCGCTCCTGCTTCATGCTGAATCTCACTGGTCCGCCTGTCCGGTCCGGCATCTTGCCCTTGTTCTGGGTCGGTGTCTGGGCTTGGCTCTCCATCGGGATCTGAGACGACTGTACCGCTGGACCTGGTCCTTGCAACGTAGCTTCAATTGGTGGGTCCTGGTTTGTCTGCTTAAAGGATGTAAGGATCGAGGTAGTGTCGTTGACCGGCAGACACACAGACATGGGGACCGGTGCAGGCGTCAAATCGATGGCTGCTGGAGCGTCATCGTCATCACCATCATCCAGTTCCATATCACTGTTTTCCGAGAGCGCATCGTCCTCCAAGATGGCCGTGACCTGCGGCAACACGTCCATGTCCGCATCAACCAGCCTCTGTTCATACATACGAAGCAACCTCCTTGACTCTTTTCCTGGTTTTCCCTGCAACTTGGCCGTATCCAACAAGAGTTCGAAAGCAAGTGTGCTTGCATCCATAGCAAGAGTGCTTGTGGTGGTGGTGCTAGTAGATCCCTCGATGGTAGAAATCGTAGCGGCGGGGGAGCTCGGGGCGGTGCCGGTTGAGGCGGATCCGCTCTTGGCCTTGGCCGCAGCAGCGGCTGCTTTTGCTGTGACGACTGATTTGGGTGGTGTCATGTGTTGAGAGAACTCGTATTGAGGTGTGTACCAGTAAGCGAGGAATGGCTGGAGATCGTTCAGAGGTGCAACGGCCGGCCAGCGTGCAGGAATGTAAGCGTAGTGTGCGACCGAAACATTGTGGAGCTTAAGATCCCAAGCGTCCAACAAGTATTTAACCATAACTGGAGGGATTGGAGCGATGGGCGGAAGGTTGGTCTTGTTGGCCAAATCGTACATAACTTCATCACGTGCGGCTGGGATGTCGGCAGTGGAGTTGGTACGACCCTCGAGGGTACGGAAAAAGGTCGGGCTGAGGCGGTAAAACTTGCGCTGTGGGGATCCGTTTTCAACCTTGGTCTCGATCATGGTTTTGAAGAGCTTAGCCTCCAGCATAGAGTCGCGCATGTGTGCCTCAGTAAGGTTGGGGCAGCCAAAGGCCTCACGATAAAGGTTCAGAAATAGGTCCAGAGACATGAACGAGAAGTCTCGACCCATGATGTAGATGAACGCGCGTACGATGCACTCGCCTGCAGCCTTCTTGACGGTGTTGGACAGCTTTTTGGCGCTCTTGGAGGCGATCGCCGTCTGAAGCTGTACAGTCAAATGCTCAGTCTTGAGGCCAGCTTTGGCGGGAACCGGGACCACCAGCTTTGTCTTCGAGGCGTTTGGCTTCGCGGCAGCGGGGGCAGATTTGGCGGCAGTGGGGGTAGATTTGGCGGCAGCAGGGGTAGATTTGGCGGCAGCAGGGGTAGATTTGGCAGCCGCGGGAGGAGCAGCAGTAGGTGCGGGGGCTGAGGACGATGAGGATGCTGCGGTAGAATTGCCTTGCACCTTGTTCATCGATGCTAGAGCAGCCGCTTTGAAAATACAAGCAAAGACGAAGGAACGAGCGATGTCAGTAAGGCTGGGGGCAGTGGGCTTTGTTGACGACGTAAGTAATTGAGTATGAGCGGGGCAAGCATACCTTTCTCCGCCTTCGCCCTTTTCTTTAACTGCCTATCCGTGAGTACTGGAGCCTCAGGTTCTTCTGCTTTTTGGAGGAGTGCGAGTCGAGCGGGGTGCATGCCGTTGACGAGCTGAACGGGAGGATCTGGCGGAGGCTGGCTGGGACCGGCCCGCGCATTGTGGAGCTGCTGTTGTCCACCGTTTTGATACTGCTGCTCCAAGCTATCGCTGTGAGTGTTGTTATTGTTTTGGTTGAGGTCACGCTGTTGATTAAAACTTTGGTATTGAACGCCGTGCTGCAACTGCTGGTGGATGTTCTGGTGATGTTGCAGGGCATCAAAGACTGGGCGAGGTGCGCTCTCGACGCTGGGCTGGCGCTGATGCTCGAGCTGCTGTGGTCGGAATCCAAACGCCTGGTTCGTCATATGGCTGGGAAGCTCGTCGATCAAGGCTCGGTACCCGTCATCGGTGTTACTGCTGCTCAGGACCGACTGCGGGACATGGACAGTCGGGGAGAACGCAGGGTTCGAGAATGGCGGCTCATGAGTCTCGTGTGTAGGAGCGCGGTATCCCTGACTGTGGGCTGTCGAGGTTGTTGGGGCGGTGGTACTCGACGAGTTGAAGGGCTTGTACATGTTGATGTCGACGTAGTTGAATTTGCCGCGTGGCGACTTTGGCATGGGGTAATGAAGTGTTTGTTGTTTATCACCAAGTCGGGGGAGAAAAGATTGAGTCGAGCGAAAGAGTGGTTATTGCTGTCTGAGTCTGAGGGATTTTGATCAAGTAAATCAATGAAGAGGGAAGGAAGACGCAGAGGGTGTGGTGAGGTTGTAGATGATTGGGGAGAAAAGTGGAGGCAAGTGAAGGCAAAAAAATATGAATAAGAGAGCCAAGCCACCCCTTAACACCAGTCGCATGACATGTCAGGGCAATGCTTCCTTGACGAGGCTCAAATCAGCGTGTTCGTAGAAAAATATGTTCGTTTAATTTTGTTGGCAAATAACCAACCGTTTGGGTATTAAGGATGCTATATAGAAGTCGTGGTACTAGGTGGGTGGTAGTGCGTGACTGTTGTTTGTTGTTCTGTTGGTAGTCGACTGAAGTTGTTTATGCAATCTCCTTGTACATCCGCTCAATCTCGGCGTCGTACTTCTCCTTGGCCTGGTGTCTCTTCAACTTGAAGGTAGGGGTCAAAAGATCGTTTTCGATTGAGAACTGCTCAGGTGTAACATAGACATTCTTGAGAATCTCAAAACCCTTAAGGTCAGACTCCCTTCCAAAGACAGCGAGTTCCTTCTGGAGAGTGGTGCGGACAAGGGGTTCGGCGCAGAGCTCCTCATAGGTCTTGTGACCCAACTTGTTCTCGTTGGCCCACAACTTCAAGGTCTCGGCATCGGGGACGACGACTCCGACGAGAGTGGCCTGAAGTGAGTGGCCGTAGACAAAGACCTGGGCGACGAGGTAGTGCTTGGCGAGGACAGCCTCGATCTTCTCGGGGGCGATGTATTCACCCTGGGCCAACTTGAAGATGTTCTTGACACGGTCGATGACAACCAGGCGACCCTGAGCGTCCCACTGTCCGACATCTCCAGTGCTATGTAAATATTCATCCAAAACATGTGTTTTGAGCAGTTAGTAATGTGAAACTGATCCCACTAAATCTAAACACTCGTACGCAAACACGCATACGCGTGAACGTATAGTCACAAGTAATAAAATAGCTCACCTGGACCAACCCTCGGCATCCAAGGTCTCTGCGGTCTGCTTGGGGGCCTTGTAGTATCCTTGGAAGACAGAGTTTCCGCGAAGCATAATCTCACCGCGAGGGAAGGGCTTATCCTGGCTAGTATAGTTCATCGAAGGGATGTCCCTCAGCTTGACCTCGACACACAGCTGTGGGGGTCCGACCTGCCCAGGGGTCAAATCGCCACGGTAGCTCATGCACAAACCGGCAGCTTGCTCAGTCTGGCCGTAGCCCTCATAGACATCAGCACTGAAGCAGATGCGGAGAAAATCCATGACATCGGGTGAGATAGGGGCAGAGCCAGAGACGATATGCTTAACCTTTCCACCCAAGCGGGCACGAATGGCGCCAAAGACAATCCTGTCCCAGAGGGCGTGCTCCAAGATTCCCTTTCTGAGGTTGGCCTTCTTGGTGTTGTAGGCACGCTTGAAGAGGAAGGCAGCAATGCCTCCCTTGGCCTGGACACCGGCCATGACCTTGTCGTAAATGCGGTTGAAGAGACGGGGCACTGAGGCAAAGATGGTAGGCTGGAGGATAGCAACGTCATCGAGCAGCTTGAGGGTGTCTCCCTGGTAGTAACCGATGCGAGTGCCTCCGGCGATCATGACAGCCTGGCAGAGACGCTCAAAGACGTGAGCCAGGGGGAGGTAGGAGACGTGGGTATCTGCGCTGGAGGGAATGAAGAACTTTCCGTGCTTGGCCATGATGTGGAAGGAACCGATAGTCGAGACAAAGTTCTTGTGGGTCAAGACAGCACCCCTAAAAAATGAGTAAAAATAAATGTAAAAGGCAAGGTAAGCACGTGTACAATCATCCAAAACGAACGGACCAATCTAGATCCTGGCGTTCGTCAGTCTGGCATTATACAGTAAGGGAGATTGTCCCCGTCGCCCCTTTTTCTTTGTTGAAACTTACTTGGGGGTGCCAGTCGTGCCAGAGGTGTAGCAGATGGTGGCGATATCCTCTGTGGTGGGGTGGACGGCCTCGACAGGTTGGTCGCGTCCGTTTTTCTCGACATCGGTCCAGGAGAGAATGTTGACGTCCAACTGCTTGGCCTCGGAGGCGAGGGCATCGGTGACCTCGCCCATGACAATGACGGTCTTGACGGTGGGGAGGGTGGCCTTCATGTTGAGGATGATGGAAGCCTTGTCGGGGGAAGCAACGATGACCTCCATCTCAGTCTGGTTGACGATAAACTCGATAGCAGTGACTCCCAAGGTGTCGTAAAGGGGAACGGTGATGTAGTTGTACTCGTAACCGGCAAGCTCACTCATGGTCTAAAAACGTGTCAAGAAAAATGAGGGGGAACCGGTGATTGTCAGACGTTGGGGGTTGTCAATTTGTTGCTTCCTTTTTTTTTTAGATCCAGATCCGTGTTGGGGTGAAAGGAAAGGAGTGGAGTAAATGGTTTCCAATTGTTAACAAAAAAAGAAATACGAGGACGTACCCACTCGGGACGGTTGATGGCAAAGATACCCAACTTTCCGGTGGGAGCAAGGCCGAGGTGGGAGAGACCGGCACCAAAGGCGGTGACGCGCTCCTTGACCTTGTCGTATGTCTGCCACTCGTATCCTTGGGGTACGCCGTTGACAATAGGGCGATGACCAAGGAACTCCTTGCCCTCTGGAAGATATAACACAAATGAGAAACATACAGAGTTGATCAGAATCACTTATGTGTCGCACGTATGCATCTATCATTCATAACTGATGGATGTCAATCAGATAGCTGGACTTACCGGAACGGTAGGCACCCTCGAGAAAATTCTCATAGAGGGTAGTGACAACACCAGCCTTGGAAGAGGGGTAATTTTCCACCAGCTTCTCAGGGCAGAGGAAACTGCGGCGGGGCTTGCCCTCACCGGCGACTTCGGGGCTGTTAGGGACAACGTTGGAGAACATGTGAAGAGCCATTGTTGATTATTGTTGAATGAAAAGAAGTGTAAATGAGAGAAAGATGATGAGGTGAAAGAGATTGTTCGTTAAGAAAGGGACGCTGTGTAACTACAACGGTTATAGGGGAGTGATAAAGAGAAGGGAACAGAATAAGGGGGGGTATGGCAGTGGTGGTGGGGTTGAGCAAAGAAGAAAAGGAAAAAAGAAAAAGGAAAAAAAAAAAAAAGGAAAATATATAGAAGTTCTTGATGGGTGGTGAAGGGGGTGTGGAGGAGTAAGGTGAACAAGTGGGAACGAGCACAACAAGGTTCATGAAACTTTGCTTGTCTTTCTAGATTGTTGGTCCTTGTTGTATGTGTTCTTGTCTTCTAAAACGATTTGGGTTGGGGTGATTTCAGTCACTAACTTGCACAAGAATGCAGCCCCGGCCGGCTTTCTTTCCTTCCTTTTGATTTTACTTGCTCGTCCGTCGGTGTCGGTCTTCGTCGCATGCCAATGCTTATCCTTCATCTTCACTCTCTCCCCCATTGTTGTCACTTCATATAATGAAAGCACGCGCTTCGCGCAGTGTAAAAAGTCCTGCCGCTCCATCTCGGTCTTTGTCCTCCTCCTCTCCTGGTCGGTCTTTTATCTCCCACATCCCACCCCAGGTGCGCGCCCGCGCTCTCAATCATCGGGCCTTCTACTATTTTTTCGCATTCCCTCGCCTTCCATCCATCCTTTTATTTCGTCTGCCTGCCGCTTATTCTTCTTTTATAACGGTTTGCTCTCACCCTACACACTGAAAGTCAAAGCATCGTAAACATTCTCACACATACTTTCTCCGATGGTGTAAACACAGGATCCATCGGTCTCCAGGTTCACCACAAACCTTACTGAGTGCATCAAACAACATTTCACTCGTTATCTGGTCGGTCTTGACTCCCGTAAGTTTAACAAGCACACAAAGCTGCATCCAGCAAACAGAAGGATAACGAAAGAATAAAAAAGGGTATGCAACAAAATAACATATCCATCTTCATCTCTCTTTGTAAACCACCCTCCAACGAATCCTTTGCTTTTCAGGATCTTTTTCTTCCTCTCTTCTTCCTCTCTTCTACTGGGTTCTCAAAACCTTCTAGCCTTCATTCCACCTTAACGCCACGTAACAATCAATCAAACATGAACCACAAGGTGGCTCTGCCAAGCATTGGAGGAGACGTAACGAGCAAGAGCGAGTAGCAAACCAGATGGCGACACAAAATGCAATTCCTTTTGGTTCTTTTCCTTCATGTCCAAGATCTTGTGGAGGGGGTACGGTTGTCTGTGTCTGTGCCTGTCTAGACAGTGCTGTTGTGTTCCCCCAATTTGCTCAAAATAAAAAAAAGAGAGTGTGAAAAACTTGGTCTGGGCAAAATTACTTCTAACCTCCCGCCTCAAAAGAGACCCACATGCCCAACACCCACAATTCCTTTGTTTTCTTCATGCTCTATGCTCTGTGCACCCTTTGAACTCAAACCAGCCAATCATGCTTCACTCCCGACTTTGGACTCTTTTGAAGTCTTTTGTTCCTCCTTTGTTTGTGTTTTGTTGTGTTGGTGCGCATTGTTCTGCGGGGAGATGCTTACATCTCGACCACTGGATTTGTCAAAAGAGACCGGGTTTGTAGATAACAAAAAGGAACGCGAATTATTAGTATCTTCCCGTCGGCCTTGTCTGTCACTATTGAAGCACGAGGATGTATCTGTCTCTTTGTCTCTCGTTCTCTAAACGACATATACATGATGGGATCACACGCCAATGCCAAACCTACTAACGCATATTCTACTTGATGTATGCACAAGTTGTTTATCGTTTCATTCCTCAATCATTCTTTGTGGCAGATTTTGTTCCTGAAGTTGCTATTTCCTTGCTATCACCGTGCCTTGCTCTTCACTTCCTTTGTTACTCCGGAGTTGAAGGCTGTGCTTTTCATGTGCAAAGGTAGTTGCCAGTTCATAAGCCCGGCATACATGTGCATCGTCTACTAGAGTGAAAGAGAGCGGATGTAGGGATGGTTGTATGGGAGAAGGGGTCGGATGAAAGGAGTTCTTTGCAGTGCCAGAAAGCGGCTACAGGCACTGTTGTGTTTGTGGAGGAGGAAGAAGGGCGGAGAAACAACTTACTCAGCTTTTTGGCGCTGAATATTTTCTCCACACGATGGAATTCCACACCTGTTTCGCGCCTTCTCAACCTCTTTCCAACGAAGTACTTCTGTTACCTTGTAGGCAACGTGTGTATGCGAGAGCCTTTTTTTTGTCGCAAGAGTACTTACTCGAGCTCAGCGTATTTCAATATCCACGTTCACTTGTACCATATCCCTGCAAACATGCAGCCGCTTATTGTACTCTGCAGGACTCACGCCTAGATGTCCAAGTGTCATGTGACTTTGGAAGTATCTATTAAGGAGCGTAGCATGGCCTTCTGTGACCTCCTGAGTTCAGCTGCACGTTGAGCAGCCTTCCTGCAATGGCTCAAACACTAACCCAACACTGACACTCTTCCAACTTCCCCGCCCACCTCAACAGCCCACCAACACAACAACCCACAGCAACCTCAGGAACAACAATGAACGTCAAGGACGGCGAGCTGCTCTTTATCAACTTCAACCAAGACTTTAGGCATGTTGCTCACTCATTCTCAGCAATGAAATGGAAACGTGGCATGAGTGTAGGAACACCAAAGTGGCCCTTCGGGACTAACCTTCATTTTTTTTGCTTTCTGTTATTTTGCGCGTTTACTTTCCATTTTCACTACGCAGTTGCATATCTGTGGGGACAAAGAATGGTTTCAAGATTTACAACTGCGACCCCTTCGGACAGTGCTATTCCAAATGTATGTCCCCTACTTCTGAACGATTTATGTATAACAATACCACTAGAGCGTTGCCATTGTTAGCTGACGAACGAACAACGTCCTATACTCTTTTCGTTTATCAGCCGATAGCTCGGTTGGAATAGTAGAGATGCTTTTCAGCACATCCCTGGTGGCGATTGTAGGTGCCGCAGACCGGCCTGCATCCTCACCCCGGCGACTGCAAATCATTAATACTAAGGTAAATAATGCCAAGACACGCGTGTTGGCGATTATCATATTGATTTACGAAATGGCGCTGACCACGTCTCAATTCCTAAATAATTAGCGCCAATCTACCATTTGCGAGTTGACATTCCCAACATCCATCCTCTCGGTCAAGCTCAACAGAAAGCGGCTCATTGTTGTGCTGGAGGACCAAATCTACGTGTACGACATCAGCAACATGAAGTTGCTCCATACTATCGAAACCAGCCCCAATCCTCAAGGTAATGGCACCAAGATACTTGAGAACACTTCTTGTACGTTATTCACCGATGCAGGCGACAGCAGAAAATTAACGCATCATAAAATACTTGTTATGACATGTAGCTATTTGCGCCCTTTCACCATCTAGCGAAAATTGCTATCTTGCATATCCATCCCCAACTCCTTCACCCACCTCGCCCTTCTCCAAAAATGGACGCGATGATTCTCATGGACCTTCGGGCGATGTTCTGATTTTCAATGCTCTGACTCTTCAAGTCGTCAACATTGTTCAGGCCCACAAGACTTCTGTCTCCAACATTTCTATTAACTCTGAAGGAACCATGCTCGCCACAGCAAGTGACAAGGTACATTAAGGAGCTCGCCAGTTTATATGTATCGTAAATCGTTGCAGATATGAGTGCGTAACGAGTATTAATCTTTGGTTTTGCCTTTTTTTTTTTTTTTTTTTTTTTTTTTTTTTTTTTTGGATACTACAGGGGACGGTCATTCGGATCTGGTCGATACCTAATGCTCAGAGGCTGTACCAGTTCAGACGCGGATCACATTCGGCACGGATATATTCACTCTCCTTCAACCTTGTCAGTACTCTCCTCTGTGTCTCGAGTGATACCGATACAGTGCACATTTTCAAGCTGGGAGGAGGAACGAGCCCCAACAACAGTCAACGGAATGGAGGACTCTTGGACGGATCTCTGGATTTTAAAAAGTCAGGAATGGGGTATGCTCAGCGGAGATTCTCCGAATGTACTGCATGGGCACGAAGAAAGAACCTTGGATTTACTTAACTGATCATGGTTTTATTTATGTATTCACTTTGACTTGATATAGATCGGCTCTTAGACGTCAGTCGATGCACTTTGGGCGGAATCTTGCAGGAAGTGTCGGTTCCTATCTTCCAGGTGCCATTACCGAGATCTTTGAACCCTCGCGAGATTTCGCCTACCTCAAGTTGCCAAGCGCAGGTGTCCAGAGCGTCATTGCTCTCAGCAAGTATGTTACTGTGTTTCTTTAGAGAAAGAATGTTATGAGTTTATGGGACTTTCAGTGCCTAACATGTTGTACACCTCTTTCTCTTACATCCTTATGTTCCTGATAGCACAACGCCACAGGTGATGGTTGCAACTTCAGACGGATACCTTTACCAGTACAACATTGACCTCGAGAACGGCGGACCGTGTGTCCTTCTCAAGCAATACAGTTTGCTGGATACTAGCAGTGACGAGTACGGAAACTCTCCCGGATCCGATTGAGGCGACATTTGAACATGCGGACATAATGAATATGAGAAAGGTACCTAATACTTTTTTTTTTTGCAAAAATAAAACAAATGCTGATGAAGCAAGAGAAAATCTAAGTAGAGGTGCATGCAGATACTTTATTGCACGAAAAAAAAGTATGCAAGGGTATAGCGGGGCTTAAGGAGGTAACAAGTTGTTTAGGTGATGGTCATAATGGCGGCAAAGTCGGGGCCGACATTGATCTGGATAGGGTTCGAGGCACCGATTCCGAGGTTGCTCCAATCGACAAGGCGGTGGACGCCATCGTTGTTGAGAATAACTTCTGCATACCACATGAACTCGGTCGTAATATACCCGTGGGCGTTGGCAAAGTTGACGATCTGTTGGAGGACAGGCTTGCGAGTGATGCCGCCCTTGTTGAGCTTCATGTTGAACGTAACAGTGGCGGTGCCATCGCCGTTGATGTTGTAGGTCAGGGTGTCAAGGAAGTCGAACAGACGCAGTTGGTCACTGTCGGCGCTCATGCCGAGTGCTTGGATAAAGTTATCCTGGTATTCTGGGAGGGCATGGACCATCTGCAGGGGATAGCCGTAGTAGGGCGACTGGAAGGTGGCGGTGGCCTGGAAGACGTAGTCGGTTGGGGTTGTGGGGAGGAGTTTGAGGGACCAGTTCTTGTAAGGGGGTTGGGACATGGCAGAGGAACCAAAGTTCTGGGGGATGGTCATTTGAGACTTGACGGCAGCAAGGCCGGCATTGAGGGCGACGTTAGTAGAGGTGTTGGCGTCGGTGGACAAGGTCAGAACGGAGTCGCCGGAGCCGATGTGGTTCAAAAGGTCGGTGACGCCCGTGAGGGACGTGTCGAGGGTGGTGGAGGAGATGAGGTAGTTATTTCCGGGGACGAGGACCATGTTCTTGATGGTCGAGGGGCCGACGTACTCGCCATTGTAGGTGGTGTTGAAAGTGACAGTTCCAAGTTTGAGGGACAAGTTGGACGGGTTCTTGATGTTGACGATGGCGGACATGAAGATGGTGCCAATGACGGAGCTCGTGTCGGTGTCGACCAGGAAGATATAGTCGACAGTTTTCAAACCGTTGAGGCCCTGGAAGGTGGTGGTGGTCTTGAAGCCAATGTCAGGGATTGTCAGGTGGCCAAAGATGCCGAGGTTGAGCTTGGCGTCGACGGCGCCCTGGAGAGTGACATCGTGGGTGGCAGAGGTAGAGAGAGTGCTGACAAAGTTTGAGAATGCTGCGTGGGCGTCGGGAAAAATGTTGAGGGTTGAGCTGGGGAAGGCGGTGGTGAGGGTGCTTCCTTGTACGCTTGCGGCGGACCAGGGGGTGTCGATGTTACCCAGCTGAACACCGCCATCCTATGTGTGCGAAGGGTGGTGGATGGAAAAGGCGATTGGGAGCAGAGTGTCAGCAGAGAAGGGAGAGAAGAGGTGTTATTTATTGATTGTTGTTTGTGCATCCGTAAACAACAAACAAATGCCTATACAAACACTAAAATATTCGCTGCAATACTAAATGGCAAATCAGCAGAAGAGGAAAACACAACATGAAGAGCGCCAACAAAGGAGAGAGACAAGGGGATACGTACGGTGATGATGATGTGCTGGCGGACAGAGTCGATGGGAAGGGTGATGCCGGGGATGGAGAGCATGGTCGCAACGACACTGTTAGACGACGTGGTGGGTGCCCAGGGGTTGGCGGGGGTAAAGTCCATGGACATCTGGTTGATCTTGATAGCTTGGATCAAACCGACGCTGACCTATGTATGCGAGGTATGGGCAATCGCAGAGGAGGATGATTGAAATTCAGCAGAATAAAGGGGTAAGATGCATTGGTTGTCAAAGCGTGGCCAAGTCAAAGGGAGGCAAAGAAACGAGAATGTAGCGCTGATGACTCCAACCAAACTTACAGAAACAGCAGCTTGGCAGCTTCCGGGCCATGCGCCGGTAAAGATGAGACTAGAGGGAAACAAACGCGACGAGACAGGTAAGACCAACATGGCGCTATATTTCAATCGCTGTTAATAACGGGTAAATACAACATGGATACGTACGCTACAAAGCAGGCGGCAATGCGGTCAGAATTGGCATCGCGCTTTTCGACTTCGACGGGGGCAGCAATGGCGACTGTGGCCAGAAGGGCACCGACGGCAGCAACCTTCAGGGAGAACTTCATGGTGAATGGGAGGGAAGGGAGGAGGAGGAGGAGAGAGGAAGGAGAGGAGGCCGAGTGGTTGGAAAGAGATGTCAATCTGGAGAAAAAGAAGGAGAGTAGAAGATGGATCATTTAAATAGGATGACCCGGCAGTAGCGTGGAAAGGACACGAAGTGAGAAAAAGAACTCGGTGCGGACGTGGGGTACGAACGCTGTCCTGGACAGGGTGTGTGAATAAAGGTGTGGGATAGAAGAGCGAAGGAGGGACGCGCATATTGACGGCGCATGCTTCTTTTCAATACCAGGTCCAGTGGGGCAAACAGTCTGGACCGGTGAAGTGAATTATCCTTCGTCACAGTAATGCAACGGATATCTTTGACAAAGGCAAAATGCACACACATGCACGCAGGCTTCAACTCCTTGGTCGACAGCACAAAAAGAAAGTGAGAACAACGACATCGGGATACTAGTCGATAAACAAGAATAACACAATCAACAAACAACAATCAATCGGAAGCGTGTTGTTCCTTTCCTCAATGGATAAAAAGCGAAGTGAACCTAGTGAAGCAGACAAGCAAAAAACGAATAGCCGAAAGCTCACTACTTTTGTTTGTTCTTCGTCTCCTCCATCCCTCACACTCGTCCACTCTACTCGAATCGCAAATTATCATCGTCGAAAACCCTTTTTGTTGTTTATTTGTTTGTCCAACTGACCTGCATGTCGGTTGAATTACGAGTGGTTTTTCTTTTTCTTACGGTTGCACACAAACATTCCACTCTAGCTCTCTTTTGCTTTTCATGCGTGGTTGGCAAACATTCGTCAGCTCTCTCGTTTCTGTATTTTACCCTACTTATTGCTTCACCACCCCCTCTTTCTCATCCAATTGACTGTCAAGTTCGACGACCCACTACGACGGATTACCCTTATCGCTGCAGTACCAATTGACTTCTTACTCTTCACCTTCGCTGGGCGCGGAACAGAGATTTGAAGTGCTTTCAGAACAACCTCGATTTTCACAACTCTTCGCCTTGTCAAAATAGTCCACTGAGGAAAGACTATTGTCACTCATCCATGTTTGTCTCTTTATCATGTTAGTGGGAATTTCGACTGGCCTAGTCCTCGCGTTTACCCACATCCTTGTGTTTGTTTGTCTCTTTGATGCTTCAAGAGCTACCTGAGAGATGGCCTGATCAACTGAAGTGAAAGTGCAGAGCAAACATGTTGCGGGATACAGTGTGGAGAAATAGAGAAAGAAAGCGGAGAAAGGTTCAGAGGAACGTGCCAAGTCGAAAGACATTCAAAGAACAAACGAGACTAAAGGGACGCGCCGCATGCATTGAGGGTGGGAGGGGGAGCACTGACGCTAGATCTCATTTTCTGTAAAAACTGTTGGTCAGCGTGAATGCCGTAGACTTTTCAGCTTATTCACAAGCATTGACTTGCCAGGCACAGATGGAAGATGGAATGGCTGGAAAGGAAGAGAAGCACGTTTTCTTCACAAACATAGCTGAGAGGGATTTTTTTTGTCTCTTAACTTGTGCTCGGTCCTCCTTTTGCAAAAGGCATTTGATCCTACGCAGAGAAAAGAGTGGGAGGAGGAAGAGGATAGAAAAAAAAAGCTATGAACTTGTGGCAGGTTTATATTAAAAGGAAAAGCGCATAGAGGGGTTCGAGTGCGCCTTGAGGAGAATGCGCAGGAAGGAGGGGTCTGCGCCGCTGTTTCCGCTCTGTGGGTCAAAAAGCGCCACCAACTGACCATGTGCGTTCTTGGTAATTAGAAGCAGTCACTCTTTTTTTGTTGTTTACGATTTTTCTTTTTCTTTTTTTTGTGTCTTTGGCCATTCATTCGTTTTTTTTGTCAGCACAGCAACTCTCTCTCTTTCATTCTTCACAAACTCTCACCTCACTTCAAATACACAACTCACCACACATTTTCTACCATGGCAGCCACAAAGCGTCAAAAAGCTGAAAAGCTGCCTTCCCCTATCCCTGAGCCTGACTCCGAATCCGACCTGGGATCCCACTCTGAGGAGCAGGAGGAGGATATCTCGGGGGACGAGGAGGAACAGAACGAGGATGAGGATGAGAACGAGCACGAAGAGAATGACGAGCAGGAGGATAGCGAGGATGGCGAGGATAACGCCGAAGAAGAGGGGGAAGAGGAGGAAGAAGAGGAAGAGCCAGAGTTCAAGTCGACATTGAGCTTTGGACAGCTTGGATTGGCTTCTTGGTTGGTCAATGCTCTTAAGGCCATGTCGATTACTGCTCCCTCTGAGATTCAAACCAAGTGTATCCCCGAGATTTTGGCAGGCAAGGATGTCATCGGAGGCGCCAAGACTGGTTCTGGTAAAACGGCTGCCTTTGCTCTCCCTATCCTCCAAAAGCTGTCTGAGGATCCTTATGGAGTCTTTGCTGTCATCTTGACTCCCACCAGGTACTGATATGTTCACTGGACACGCATGTCATCACTCATTTGCTTACCAAGCAGAATAGCTAAACGATACTTTTGTTCTTATCATTACAGAGAGTTGGCTTTCCAAATTGCCGAGCAATTCAACGTTCTTGGAAAGACAATTAACCTCAAGGATGTGGTCGTTGTCGGTGGATTGGACATGATGACCCAGGCTATCGCCCTTTCCAAGCGCCCTCACATCATCATTGCCACACCTGGCCGACTTCGGGATCACATCAACTCTTCAGGAGATTCCATGAACTTGTCCAAGGTCAAGTTCCTCGTGCTGGATGAGGCTGATAGACTGTTGACAGAGACCTTCGCAGAGGATTTGGGTGGCATTCTGGAGGTGCTCCCCAAGAAGCGCCAAACTTTGCTCTTCACCGCCACAATGACTGACGCCGTCTTGGAGCTTGCAGGGCCTACCGACAACGCTGCCAAGCCGCCACCATTTGTTTACCAGTGCAAGACCAACGTCTCGACTGTCAAGACGTTGACTCAGTCCTACATCTTTATACCCTCCCACCTCCGAGAGACATACCTTGCCTATCTGCTCCGTTCAGAGGACTTTATCAAGAAATCTATCATTATCTTTACAGGACGATGCAGGACTGCCGAGACACTCAGAGTCATGTTGAGGGAGTTGGGCATCGCTTGTACAGCGCTTCACTCGGAGATGTCGCAGCAGGAGCGTCTCAACTCGCTTGCCAAGTTCCGTGGAGGAATTATTTCTGTCTTGATTGCCACAGATGTTGGATCTCGGTAAGTTTATTCACTCTTTTGTCGCGGTCGGATGATCTTCTTGTTTTCAGTCTAGGGGCGCATAGGGTCTCACATGATTACTTTAATCCAATCTTATAGTGGTCTCGATATTCCAAGTGTGCAATGGGTTCTCAACTACGACATTCCCCGTGACCCTACAGATTACATTCACAGAGTCGGTCGTACCGCTCGTGCTGGACGTGGAGGTCAAGCCGTCTCAATGGTCTCTGAGCGTGACATCGAGCTGGTTCACGATATTGAGAGCAGGATAAGTATGTTTAAATCTTGTTGAGTTACATTGCTACCTTTGAAGGATTACAAGTTGAGCATTGCCACTGACTCTTTTTTCTTTCTCGCATGATCTGTAGACAAGACGATGGGCGAATACCCCGTATCGGAGAACAAGGCTCTAGAACTTTTGACCGAAGTCACATCAGCCAAGCGCGCTGCTACAATGGTAAATAATTTGCTCCGCACTCGTTTCAAGTTTTACGTAAATTCACTACGATCAATATGCTCGTATATTAACTGAAGTATCGCTTTTCGATTTACTACAAAACAGGCGCTTCAAGATGCTCAGTACGGCGAGAAGAAGAGGATCCAGAAGCAGAAGCGACAGGCCTTGGAGGAGGCCAGATCAGGCGTGAAGTCTTCAAAATCCAAGAGCGGCAAGCGGAAATCCAGTGCTCAGTGAGTGCAACTGCCATATAGAACAAATAAAAAGCATTCACAAGACAGAAAAATATGTGTCTCACGATGGAGTGTTGTGTCCATGGTCTGTTTTTTAATGGTACAAAAGAAAACGGTACAGAAAACGAACTGCAAATGTCTAATGAGTGAGTGTAGTAGTGGGTGAGAAAGTGAATACAAAGAATAGGCAGATATGATAATGTATGTTGGTGGTGTTGGTGTGGTGAATGATAATCGAGTCCCTAGTGCATGACAGATGATAACGGCGCGTCTATTCCAGATCCCAAGTTGCTCCTGCATCGTTCTGTTCAAATGTAAAAAGTTGGGCCGTGGGTGTTGGTGGTCTCCTTCTTCTTTCTTTTGCTGGTGAGTCTCTGCAGGTCACAACTGTCGTCTATCCGGAAAAAATGACGGCGTGTATGTATGATCCGTTCCTTTAGAAGCCGGGAGGAACAATGCCAGAGGCCTGCTTCTTCTGCTGTCCAGCGGGCTGAGAGAGCATCTATATAACAGTGAACAAGCAATTGAGGAGAATGTGTTAATATTGGCAATCCTTGGCAATCCATCTCTTGAATGCTTTCAAGTAGCATACAGTAACCAGTGTCGTTACATACCTGGGTGGACTGCTGCTGCATCTTCTCGTACTCGATCAGACCCTGCTCGTGCTCGAGCTCAATCATGAGAGGCAAGACGAGGAGGAGAGCGGAGGTAGTGAGGACCCAGGCCGAGTTTCCGAGGAAGTTGGCAGAGGTCTTTCCCCATCCGTAGACGGTTGAGCACTTGTCGGCGATGGACTTGCGAGTCTTTGCGGGGATGACGTCCTGGAGGGCCCAGACACGATCGAGGATCGACTCGATGTTATCGACGTCGTCCTCGTCTTCGTCGGAGGAGTAGACGGAGGAGGAGTCGGTGTCTGTGTATTCCTCTTCCTCAACGTGATCGAGCGAGACTTCTTCGAGTTTAACCATGGTGAATGTATGAGTGAGTTTGAAGGGTGTGAGTGAGTGTTGGAAGAAAGGGTGGACAGAGAGTCTTCCTTTATATTGTTCTTGTTCTTTCCGTTCTCCAGTCAGAGGGAGGGCGGATGAATGGCTTAGACAGGCCAGAATTTGTTTTGGTCGTCATCTATGTCTCTACTTCTTCGATGCGTGAGACTGCTTATTGGTTGGCTGGCTGACCGACAGAGACAGACAGACAGAGGGAGAGAGAGAGAGTGTGTGTGTTCAAACGCGCTTTTCGCTTTCTTTTTTTTTTCTTTTTTTTTTTTCTTGCTGCCTTTGGACAGGAGACACCCTTTCTTGTTGTCCTTCTACCTCTCGCTCTCACTGGACCCCTTTCACACCCTCTCACATCACTTTTATTTTAAGTGCGCGTGGACAGCAAACAAGTCTCCCATTCAGCATCACTCTCTCCTCCTACTTCTATTCACTGCCTGCATACCTTCATCGTCCATTACTCCAAACAACAAGAAACAGGACGAACTAGAAACCCGCCACTTTTGTAACAGGAACCGCACACACACACCCTTTCACCACCGGCAGCACCGAGTCTCCAGGACGCCGGCCCTTTTAGTTCCCTTTTTCTTCACCCGACATTAGACCTCATGCCAATGGACACACCTGCCGGCACTGCACCAGACACCATCATGACCGACTCGACGACCCCAACCACCACCCCCAGTTCCTTACCCAATCCTACCGTCAATGGTGAAAGCATACAGGCCAATGGAACAACCTCAACGACATCCAACCTCACTGTAACAGCTACAGCCCACCTTGTGACCGAAACTGACAAGGCCGTCCTCGCCAACACCAATACTATTGCACAGGATCTTACGCTGTCCGATATCGCCCACACTCCAATTTTATCAGCGGCCGACCTTTTGCCCCAGGATTCTTCGTCCTTGATCGAGCCGAGCCACGGCGTTACCATAACTCCATCAATGTCATCAGTCGATTTGACGCCTCTGACAACAACCGTGCCCACAGGATTTGGAGTGTCCATATTGCCAGGACTGGATCTTTCCGTTAACGCGGCGAATGATGAGTTTATCGTCATGGATAACGGACTTATCACAGGTGCGTAGGCAAGCAACAGCGGAAAATCGTAGGCACTCATGGAACAGGTATCGAATTGAATGCACTGTCGATCAATCGTTGAGTTCTCAACGGCATTATTTCGTTTCATCTCGGAATTTTCTCGTACATAGGAACCACGGAAACAGTAGATTCGGGACTCTTGAATGCCCCAGTAACGGCGGTGACAAAGCCGGATGTGTCGGTTGCCCAGGTCGGCGACACACAATCAAGCAGTGCTCTGCCAGGTAGGACGACGCGAATATCACAAAATCTGTTTCATCACCTAATGCGCACGGTAAACATCTAACGATATTATCTTTGCATTGCGGAAATAGGCGCAGAGAAAACGCATTCGACGACATCTTTGGTACCATGGCAGGATATTCTGGTCAACATGCTCTCGGAGGTTAGTCCCAGGAACGCATGAAAACAACTGTGAAAGACTATGGACACTATGCCATTTTCATTTTACGGGCCTGACCAATTTGTCATTCTGAATGTTCGCCAACATCAGTTAGGATTTGTGGAGTCAAGCCGCATGATGGCCGCAGAGGAGCTAGTACTTTCGAAAACTCAGCAGGAAAATGCCCCCAAGATCATCGAAAAGTTCACAAGACTCTTACAGGTAACAACAGCTGCAGTACTACTGGTAAAGTATATCTTCGCTTTTCTGTTGACAAAAGCGTATGAACTTAACTATGCATATCCCGTGCTGTAATCTTGTAGGAGTCGACATCTGGATCAGTAAGTACGGCGGGCGATGGTCTGGCAGGATCCAGCAAACGACAAAATTCTAATAGCGGCGACCTTATTTCAGGAATGGCAGATGGCCATGATGCCATCAAGCGGAGACGAGTCGATGATGCGCGCGGAATGGTTCTTGAGAATGCCACACGGGACGAGATTGAGGAACGGATGATTCAGTTCATGGCCAATAAGAGAGAACAAATCAACGAGAGCAACCGGCAAGAGTTTATCAAGGGTCGTGTCCCCCATGTCGACCCCTCAGGAACAAACACTGATGCTCAGGATGCCGATGCCGAAGACGATGGGTGTGCAAGAGTCGATGCCCGAAAACTTAACAGAACCATTCAAATGAAGCTGGAGACGGTCAAGAACGAGGCGCTCACAAAGACAAATCCCAAGACTCACGCCCAGCAGAGTGATCTGTCAATGACAAGCAATGGCCTGGACGAGCGTTTGCGGAATATTCAAGTTCATCTGAATCTTCGCTTTGGTAAGTTATATCAAAAGTCATCCGGCATAATTAAAACTGTTCGTATGAAGAGAAGAGAGAAAGTGTACTGATATTCATTTTGCGATTGTGTAATCATAGCGGCTGTACCTGTTTGCACTATTGCCGAACGGATTCGTATCATTGAGGATGTCATTATTCAACTGGAGCGGGATTACCCACTTTGGTCGGCACTGCACTTTAATCAGCCAAACCGCGTTGTACGTTGAACGAATACTTGTGATTTGTAACATGGATTGCAGATATCGTAGTTAATGGCCAGGATTTAACAACTTTGTCTCATTTTCCTTGATTATAACGAAACAGTTCCCTCCGCCACCCTCTGTAACGACAGTGAGCAGGAATGGAAGAAATCAGATTGTCATGTCAGGAGAGCATCTTCATACTACCTTAATCGACAGTGGCGATCCGGTCGCAAATCCTGCAGCGCTTACTCAATTCCCTGGTGTGGGCATGTCTCACTCGCCTTCAGGAAACCCTACAACGCAAGTCCAGCGACAGGGAGGACAGGATACAAGTCTCCGGACAGGAGTTGCGGCCAACACTACTGTGAACAACAGTCAAGGAGCCGGACCAGCAGTGCAGGCTAGACCAGGTGTGGCTAGCCCAGGAGGTGTAGGTGGATCAGCAACTGTGATCAAGTTGAAGCGCCACGGAGGAGCAGGTTCTTCGTCACTGGCTAGAGCCGTTCAACAACAGCTGGCCCAGCGGAAAGCGAATGCGGCAGCCAGCGGAACAACAGACGATCCCAGACACCCATACGGCACCACCCCCTCGTTCAAGGTTACGTCAACACCTCATCGGGATTCTCCTTCTGACAGCGGGTCAACTCTGTCAAAGACTGGAGGCCACCCCTCGAACTCGAGTCCAGGAAGTTCACTCTCGCCCAACATTTCTTTCGCCGACCCACTCAAACCCGGCGTGACAGGAAGGGGACCCATAAAGTCTAGGAGGAAATCGATCGCAAAGGGACTGGACCCAGCGTCAGCGATGGCTTCGATGAATGTTGCGCACGCTAGTAACATCTTGGGCACTAACCCTGGAGCAGGAAGAATCGTGGGTGCACCTATGTCACTGGGCAGCCAACCCTCGGTCATGTCGGAGGCGTCGCTTGGTTCGCTTGCTGCGTCGAAAGCTAAAGCTTCGTCAGCGAAAAAGCCACGCAAGAAGAAGGGTGATGAGGGTGCCGATGAGTCTGGTGTCGCTAAGCTGGCAAGTCGGCCTGGAGCAGGAAGAGGCAAGGGAGGCTTTGGACTTGGCAAGGGCAAGGGAGGTGGCCGCCCAGCAATGGGACTTGGTCTCGGTAAGGGCAAGGGAGGAGCCTATCGTCAGGAATTGCTCCGTCAGGCGGAGGTGGAGGAATTTGACGATTACAGCGATGAGGACGTCTATGACGATGGAGATTTCCAATCTAATTCTACGAGCTCGATATTGGGAACCATGGCCAAGGCACCGGCGGGCGCAGGAAACGGATCATTGACGGCTGGCAACACGACGACGTTTGAGAACGACAACTCTGCACTGGCGCATCTCGTTAGCAGCGCTCTCAAGGAGGCGAATGCTGCAGCATTAGCACAGCAGAAGAAACAACAGGAGCAGCAGCAACAACAGCAACAGCAGCAGCAGCAACAACAACAAGCGCCAGCACCAACGATAGCCAAAGCAAAGAAGGCACCGAAGAAGCCATCGACACCAGCCAAGCCTCCACCAGTGCGCAAATTTGGCGGAAAGAGTTTTGGTATGGTGGGCGGCGAGAGTTCTGGCAGCAGTAATGAGAGCAGCGATGGCGAGGGTAGTGGTAGTAGCGGGTCTCAGAGCGACTCTTCGTCGTCGAGCGGCAGTATCAGTGGATCCGACCCTGGGGATTCCGACTGAGTCACTTTGTAGTATCTTTTGTCTTCTTTGTCTTCTCTTTCTTTCTCAACTACTACCATTCTCTCTCTCTTTTACCCTTACTGTCATTCTCTTTTATTCTCACTTGTAGTCATGTCATTGAAAAGATAAAAAACACGCACAAACACAGAAAACAACGGCGAGGTGCTACTGCAGTCCGCATTCCTCATTCTCATGCGTATCAATTTGTGTGAAGTAGAGCAGCACAATTGACAAATCAACACGTCCAGATTTTGATTTTTTGTGATTCAGGGACGTGTTTTCGCAACGTTTGTTGTTTGTTTGTCGACGACAGGTACAGCAGCTCAATTTTTTTTCTTTCTCCCCTCCACGTTTTTTTTTTTTTTTTTTTTTTTTTTTTTTTTTTTTTTTTTTTTTTTCTTTATTTTTCTTTTTGAGCCTGTTGATCATTCTTACTTTTCGCCATCAGCCTCAAACCCCAAACCAACCCTTTCCTTCACTCACCAACAAAAAAAAAAACTAAAAAAAAAACCAACAACAATGGCTCGATCAGGATCTCCCGCCAAATCAAAGTCGACCGCCGTCATCGTCGACGACTCCAAGAAAAAGAGCGTCGACGCCGTCTCGACAACCACAACAACCACAACAACCACCACTGTTACTGTTGTTGACGAAGAGACTGCCGTCGCCGCTTCTTCTAAGGAGGAGTCTACCAAGGAGGACTCCAACGAGGAGGGCAAGCGTGAACTCCCCATTTTTAACAACCCCCTCCTGGCCGACGAAAAGTCGAGCGCCGTGGCCCTGAAGCCCAAGGGCGGACGCGTCAAGGTCCAGGGCGGCAAGACGGCAACGATTGCAGTGCTCAAGATGAGTGCGCCCAAGACCGATGGTGAGGTTGTGGTGATGCGTCGGATGGATTCCAACCTGGTCAATGCCACGTTGATGTTCCAGGCTGCCTTCCCTGCCGCGACCGAGCAATGGATCACCAAGGAGAACTCTTACCTCACCAAGACCTATGTGCCTCATGGCGCTGTTGTTGAGGGCTCTGAGAGTGGTGCCTCCCTTGCTGGTGTTTGGTATGTTGTCTGTTGTTTGTTATTATTTTTTTATTATTCAATTGGGTATACAGGAAGCGGCAGGAGAAGGACGAGGATGGGGGGCATATTCTGCCTTTTCAACATATCAGGACTGAACGCGTTTCCATATGGGTGCAACCGAAAGACATGGATGACAACTTCAACGACAACGACAATACTCAATCATACAAGAGAAAAAATACAAACATCGTCAACACCCACAGAGCAATTGGTTTGTTTTTTCTGGGGTTGTACTCAACTGTGGAGCAAAAACTCTGTTACTTACTTTTTTTTTCTTATGACGCATGTTGTCGTTCAATTTCTATCGTCGTGTCTTGTTTTTAGGGTCACAATCTCGCAAGGTAAAAGAAAATCGAAAACAGCAATTAGGAGCTGTAGTAAAAGAGGGCTGTAATTGTAACTGCTCGATGACGACTCCAATTCCTCAGCAGCACAAACATGCGTCTAAGAGATAGCACAACAACCCGCAGAAAAGGCAGCATATCCTCTTATTTCTCGTGTCTGAAACTAACCACTTTTTCACATTTGTTGCATGACGACAGCCAAAGAGCTCGCCAAGGAGTACAGCATTGAGCAGTTCATGCTGCCCTTGTTGAACGCCCCTGCCCGCAAGAACACCATCAAGGCTGCCTCCTCTTCATCACCATCGCCATCGACCGAGGTTGTCGCCAAGGAGGAGCAGCAGATTGTCGAGGAAACTGTTACCGCCGCTGTTGTTATCGAGAAGGTTGCCGTCATCAGCAGCAAGGAGACTGTCGTCGTCGAGGAGACGACCGAGGTTGTCACTGAAGAGAAGATTGTTGAGACCTTGGAGGTTAAGGAGGTCGAGGTGACCGAGGAGAAGGTTGAGATTGAAGAGAAGGGGGAGAAGAACGACCAGGAGCAGGAACAAGAGCAAGAACAGGAGCAGGAGCAGGAGCAGGAGCGGTCTACCGGTTCGAAGCGCGGAAGAGAGGAGGATGAGGAGCAGGCAGAAAAGGACAGAAAGCGCTTCAGAGGATTCGTTACTGTCGCTGTTGGTCTTGCTGCCGTCGCCGTGACCATCCCCCAGGTTCTCCCCTACTTTTCATAAGGTTCTTCACTTCAGCTTGTCCCGCCACGTCCCTTCATACATGGTGCCATGCTGATGTGACACGAGGGCTCAATGGGCGTGTGGGCAGTGCTTCACGGAATTCTCACTCCTAATTATTTTTGTTTCTTTTTCTTTTCATTCGTATCATATGGCTTTATTTTTCTCACATCGGAAGGAGGATGTCATTCTACTGTGTTTACACATAATACCTTCGTTCCAATTCACTCTTTTTCCTTTATAGTCTTGTTCTATTCTCCATATTTCGTCCTTCCCATCCATCTTTTGTGTCTGTACTCCTACCTCTTTTTTCATATTTTTGTTGCTTATTCCGCTTTCTCATATATTCATCATGTTTTCTTAGCAGTTTCAATATAAAAAAAAAACATGAAAAACAAGGCGCCAGAGTGATGTCTGGTAATGAATGTGCAACCGGTTGCGCGTTTTCAACGCGACTGGACTATACAGGAGACGGAGGATTATGTCACCATCACTCCTACATTTCCTTCACTCTTCTTCTTGCCAATGATCCTCATATCTACTCATTGCTTATAGGCGTGTTATTCTATTTCTGAAGCTCATGTATCGTATATTTGTTATTGTATTACCCTGCGCGTCAGCATTTAGATGACTTTTGCGCGTGTAATTTGTTTTGCAGCAGGGCCGACCAAATGTTTGTTTGTTTGTTCGTTCATCGTCTTATTTCATTTTCCACTGATCCATGTCCAACTATCCCTCTACGCCTCAGATGACTGCACCCCTGCGTGCTATTTACTTCTGCCTGCTCCTTGAGAATAGACATTTGGTCATCAGCATCTTGCACAAAAGTAAACGTATGGTGGAAGGACAGGATATAGCGAAAAGGCAAGTGATACTTCTGAACAGGGGCAAACAAGGTTGTGAAATGTCAGACAACAGAACAATAAAAACAATACAACCTCACGATGCGCAGGAACATTCTTTTGAGACCTAGGCCTATCTTCTACTCTTCGCGACCGTAAAGGGCCGAAGAAAGTCCAACCCCCTCCCCTCCCAGTACTTTTACATGTCGTCAGTCGGCTTGACAGCCCAGTGCATTTCGCTTACACTCCTCGCCACACACTTCTTACTTAACACCTTCCTCCCTTGCTCATGTTGTTGATGTTTTGGTAGGTAGTACATTCAGTTGGAAGGAGAAATAATAAATTGGCCTTGGAAAGAATGCGGTAACATGGACAGGAGGGTCTACTATTTGTCACTTTGGAAGCAAGGTCGAAAAAGTTCATAAAGTTTTTGTTTTTTGTTTGTTTTTTTTTTTTCGAAGGATGTACAGTTGGTATTTTGTTGTTATTGTTTTTATGTGTATATAAAAAAGAATGGATGGGAGCTACTTCGACTACTTATTAAGGCCACCTAGACGTCGTGTCGAGCTTGACAGGGGATTCACTTTTATCGTGTTGTGGTGAATACGCTAGACAGAGCAGAATTCCTCCCACAGTAAAAGACACCTTTAGTGTTATGAGTTAGGGTGCGACCAATAGAGAACTCCGCATGTGCGTAACAAAAGTTTTAGAATACCCCCTTCTTCGGATTGTCTTTCCGTTCTTTATATCCAAAAAACAGGACGCGTCGAGAACCACAGGGAGGCATGGGAGAAATTCAGGAGAAACTGTTTGTCATTTCATATATTTTTTTGTCTTTTAATGCATGTGTTGGAACAGAAGCTATCTGCAGGAACGGAAAAAAATGGAAAACAGAGGTACAGTTTAGCTGTACTAACCTTGCTTCTTGAACGGCCTTTTTCGTGGTCCCCTTACCTTCGTCAATATGCACGTAGAGGGTTCACAAACAATTGTAATGGGGATGCAATGCGGTGGACGGATGGTTGACAGACCCATGCAAAAAAGAGAGGGGGGTATGGCCTGAAGGATACCTACTTTGTGTTCTTCTGCGTGTCGTCCATCCCTTGAACATGTCATCCCACTCCACAATTTCCATCCTCGCAGACACAAGACGATTTTGCTTGGATAATGAAACGAGAGAGAGAGAGAGAAAAAGACAAAGACAAAAAGCACATGCATTCATCAACTCTCAATCGTTTACCACACCCTATCCTATCTCACTTCACCTCAATGCATCAAAAGGACGCCCACATCGGAAGGTTCACCGAAACCGAAAGGTAAAAATTGAAGCAACATACCACCCTCATCATCGATTTTGTAAAGCCTCCGAATAAACTTTCCTCTCTTAATTTTCTCGCCTCTCCTTCTCCACAAATAAAAATCCTTCAACCCTGTAGAGTAATATTCCCATTGAATGGTTGAAAGAGGTACTCAATTGAAAGCGCGTCGCGTCGCACAGAGCATGTCTCTCCTTTTAGTCTCTCCTTGGATTGAAAAATATGGTTTCTTGCAGGGAGAGCGCAAGTGAGAAAGGCTGGAAAAACCATAGAACGGGAAGAAGCAGTGACAGAGGGAGAAACGGAGTGCTCTCAGTTCCCTCCCTTCGTCTGTTCGTTCCTCCCTTTCCTGTGCATACGCCCTTGCCATTTGAACTACACTACCGATGTTTGTTGTGTGTTTTGGTGGTTGTGCTCTCATTTTTCTTTCTCTACCCATTGCACCCCATGTCTCTGCTACTATGTTTTTTTTGTGCACTTGCAGAAGGTGGGCGTAAACTAAGGAGCGTAGACTTGTGGTGCTCCTTTTCCCATGGGGTATTTATTTACATGTCTGCCTACCATTCCTTCCAACACCATTTTTCCAGCAGAGCAAAACGACCAAGATTTGTTGTTTTTGTTGTTGTTTCTTCATATTCTTTTAATTCATGTTGTGCCAGAGCAGAGAATGTTATAGAAGGTGAGGCAGGGCCGACCGTTTTGTTTTGAGGAACGAGCATGTAACGACGCATGGAAGACACTTTGACCGCTTCTGATAGACGCTAGTGGAGAATATTGAAAAACAACAAGGAGTCGGAAACAAGGAGTGAGATAAAGAGCTGAGTGTAGACTAGTGGGATGATTCATTATCGCTTCACAGCGTTAATGCATCAAAGTACCCTTTTTGGATAGTCAAAAATAAGAAGCAACATGCAAAATAATGCGTCTAGCATGTAGACATCATTTTGATGCTACTATTCCCTTCCCCCCCTCCCCTAGCCCTGTCTACTTTGACATGGTGGTACCTCTCCCTCTATTCTGCTTCTTTTTTCTGTCCACTCAATTGAAGGGATAGAAAAAGGTTCTTCTCCTTTTCCACTCCTCTCTATGTTTTTCTTTTCCACAGGCCCACTCTTTCTTATAGTACTAGACCGGCGTGGAAGAGAATGTAGCTAGTTGGTTAGCTAGTCCATGTTCCCATAAAGTGAACGAACAATGGAAAAAAAAGCGCATTGAAGTAAAGGCCTTTCTCAAAAACAACAAAAAAAAAAAAAAAAACAATGGTAAGGGGAGAGGGAGGAGTGGGCGCAAACATGCAAAACAAACAAAACAAGAGCTCACCAGGGAGAGGTGGGAGAGGGAGCAAGGGTCGCAAACAAACCTGACCAAAATGGTTCGAATTGTTTGTCGTACAAACAAAACATACTTTGATCTTTTCATTCAGAGTACTTCAATCTAAGGTACATGGGCAAGGGGATGAATGTATGAATGAATGCAGCACCCACACCCCCAACAACAAAACAACAGCAGCCATTCACCTCTCTTGGCCAGCCTCTGCTTTCGAAACATTCTCCCGCTCCACTTTTGTTAAAAGAGTGACGCCATCCTCCTTTTCTGTCCATACTTTCTTTACAAATTTCTTTGTGAAAGGACAACAGGATGAACATGGAGCTAACAGAGGTTGACTGAGGGATATAGAGGGAGCTGAACGAAGGCATGAGTGAAGGCAAAAAAAATCACGTCGATGTTCTCTCAAGCAACAGCGGGGATTGATTTTGTCGTGTTTTAGTTTAGAGACAAGACGGCGAAGAATGAACGAGTGAATGAAGTCAATGAGAATGGGCCAAGGGTACGCGCCGAGACCAAGGTTCTTTCCGTGTAATCCCCCGATAGAGGTAGAAAGTGATAGTGGATGAAGAAAATAGTTCTGGTGGCGAAGGAGAAACACGGTCCAAGCCCACTCTCACATCTACAGTGCGCGCAATAAGGGGATAAAAAAAGTGGCCTGATGAAAAGCAACGCGGAGTGAGAGGTCCCTGATCAACGCACACGCACCACTATCAGTTTCAGGGGTAAGAAACAGGTCTAATCACGGTCTAGGGCTGTGATCAGCGACCATCATAAATGAAGTGAACAAATATCCAAGCCCGCTTCATTTTTTATGTGGTTTCCTTGTCTCTCCGAACCTCGCCCCAGCGCTGTCCATTTGGGCCAGGGTCCAGGCGAAGCAATAATGCAGAAAAGAGGTCCTGCCATATCAGTAATTCCGCTGACAAAGATCATTAGCCGCCCTTTTTTTTGTTCCCTTCTTTTCTGCTGTCCAAGCGAGCAAAGGAAAAGATAATAAAGGTGCTGTAGATGAACGAACTCAAAGGACCCTCATTCAGTCCAGGGAGAGCGGGCAAAAATAAATAGATTCAACGACAACAAACAAAAGCGGCATGTTTTGACCCCTTGCTTGTAATGCAATGCAGAAACAAAACGATACTGTATCGATAATCCATCGATGAACAGACGAAGAAGTGAGGTAAACATGCAGCGATGAATGAGAAAAAGAATAGCCCAGCACCTCAAAAACGCGCCCTCGCTCTCTTTCTTCTCCATCACTTCTTTTAATGGAGTGTTGTTTTGCTGTCGATGCGCAAATGGCATGTGAACATATTCTCTTTTTTTTCATGGATGTCCACTGGGTCTACTCCATCATTCGGACAAGTAAGGGAGCGCTCTACTGATATGAGGTTTGTTGACTCTTTGAACACTCATGTCGTGTTTTTCTGTTTTGTATTGTCAATATGAGCGCATAAAGTGGGTCTCACAAAGAAAAGGCAGAGGCGACATGAAGGAAAGAAAAAGAAAGAGTATGCTAATTGTTTGGCAACACAAAAATATAAAGCGGTATTTGCGTGCGTTTTGTTTATGGTCTTTTGTTTTCGTTATTGAAGGGCGGTTTCGACTTTTATTGCTGACATGACTATAGTCGTTGATTTCTTCTTTGTGCGCCAATTACTGTGTGAAGGATATATTCCCTTCTTTGTATCCTTTGCATTAGTGCATTACACATAAAAAACCGTTGCAAATATATACGCCCATTGAGAACAAAAAGGTAGCGAGGAAAGAAGGAGGGGAAAAAAAGGAGGAACAGGAAGGTTTGCGCCCAATTGTCAAATATTCCCATTTCTTAAGATCGAGATACGCGAACAACGGAACAACGTGAATGGGGTGAAGGAGTGGATGTGGAGAAGGAAGAACAGAAACCACTAGGAGTGGGAGAGGGAGGAGTTGAAAGTCAGTGTAAAGTGGACGGGATCGATCCCGTCTTACTCAATGATCTTGATGAGACTTTACCAGTGTAAACAAAACAAAAGAAATACTCTACTGCAATGCAGAACAAACAAACAATACGAAAACAAACAAAACGAAAACAAACAAATAGCCTACAAAGATTCAATGAAAGGGAGCCTGGGAGGAGAGGGAGAGCAGGCGAAGAAATCAGCGTAATGGACGGCTCCAACTCTTTGTCAGCTAGGAAGCAGGGTTTGTGGGTGTTCCACTTCGGTCTGGTGAGAAAGTGGTCTGATTGGGAAAAACACCTTACTACTAAGAGCCGTATTCATTGTCAGTATTCATCTCAAACTAAACATCCTTTGACCATCTTCTTGCCTCTCCCCCACACAACTTACTTTATCCTACTTCTCTATTCATGCGCTCCTTGTTGCTTTGAATTGGGCTCAATCATAAAGAGAAAAGGGACTATGGATGGGATGGCCCCGCATAGTAGTAATGTTCACTTTCATGTTCCAAACGGGAGTGTTAATAGGAAATTGCAAGCAAGAAACAAGAAAAGGAAGTGGGGGGACGAGGAAGGCCTGAGAAACATGGATTACTAGAGGTTTCTGTAAAGGTGGTTGAGGATATGCCATAGAAACTGTCTCCTCATGCACTGAAAGCCATGATGCAGCATGCACATTTCCTTCTCCTTCCCTCACTTACTTCATCAACCTTTTCTTACCCTCCTCTCTCGTAGCCTCTCTCTTCACTCTCTCGATTCAGTTAAGCTCTTCCGGCTCGTAATCCTGCTCCACAGACAGCCTTTATCCAGATAACGAAACATAAGGACAAAAAAATTGCGCGTCAATATGCTAACAGTGCCACGCACATGCTCATGCACACTGCGCGTCCATTGTTGTTGTTGCTGTTCTCATACCCTGCCTTTCTCCTTTTTTACTTTAACACTTTCGTGTACAAAATTGTGGTTGCGGTGAGTATGCGGTTATGGGCGGATGTATATTTCGATGGGACACAGGCGCAATACAAAAATAATGCCTCCGAGGAGCATGGAGTGAAGATTGGTCAGAGGACTGAGAATATCCTCCGTTGAATGGTGCAAAGACGCCTACAGGAATGCATGCTGTTCTTGAACAGTTGATATTTTGTTCTAGGTCCCTCTCGTTCGGATCTTTTTCTGTGATTTTGTCACCTTTTGAATATCTTCTTTGTTGTTTTGCTCGTGCCAAGGCTAGGCTTTGAAGACCATGACTACGAACAGAATGGACAAGCAAATAATAATGGCTGTCCGAGTATAGAATTGCGCAAGGGAATGAAGAAAAGAGAAGAAATAAAATCAACCAAAGAGAGTTTATGCTCCACAGTAAAGGCGTTGTGCCAACATCCCATATCCCTTTACCTTTGCAAGGCCATCCCATCACCATCCGCCTTCTCCACATATTCTTTCTAACCCGAAGAAAAAAAAAATTGAGAGCAGCGCCCATCCCCTGTCCATCCCATCACGGTACTTTATTTTATTGTATTCCTTGACTTTATTCAGTTGACAGCTCCCTTTGCTTTCACTTCCATCCATTTCGCTCGCTGGTGCTTTTGTGCTTGCGTCTGTATTGCTCCTCGGTACCCTCTGCCGCTATTCTTCTTTGTGCACTTCCACGCGCCCTTTTAGTCTACCTGCCTTTCTGCGCTCTCTCCTTTTGACAAAAACCTTACTCTAACGGACCACTCATTACAGTGTCCAATTCAATCCATTCATCACACGGCGCTCGTTTCTTTCGTCATCAGCATTCCATCAGCTTTCTCGAAAAGATCATTAGTCACGATCAAGGCGCTCCTAACATGCTTCCAAGACACCACTGAACTACAACGACACAAAAAGAGAATACTCCTAATAATCCCAAGGCTGGTATAAAAGACCCTCAACCATCCGCCAAATTTTCATTTTTTTTCTCCTCATCCCATAAAGACCAACTCCTCCCCTCCCCCTATCCAACCACTCCAGCACCATCAAGATGAAGTTCATCGCCGCCGTTGCCGCTCTCCTCGTTGCCACCGTTGCCAACGCCCAGGTCCCCTTCACCAACTGTGCCTCGGGCCCCACCCAGATCGCCATTGAGAAATTCACGATCGCACCCTACCCCCTCTGCATCGGCAAGAACGTTTGCGCCGAGGGAACTGGTGCCCTCAGCACCCCTGTCATTCAGGGCGCGACCTTGTCCATCACCGGACGCTACCTCGGCCGTCTCGTCTACACCGACAACCACGACCTCTGCGCCTTGATGGCTGCCCAGGTTCCCCCACAGCCTTGCCCCATCCCCACCACTGTGAAGTCCATCAAGTCTTGCGTGCTCGTCAAGCCCAACGCTCCCCCAAACGTAAGCCATTCATACTCTATTTTAAAATGTCTTTTTTTTTAAAACCCTGTTCAACTCTGTTCGCGTTCAAACGCTTATCGATTCTAACCCAATTTTCTCTCGCATTGACATTTTCCCAAAAAAAAAAATAAAAAAAAAAATAGATTGCTGTTGCTCTCCAGGTCGCTGCCGTCAACGGCGATGGTGGTACCCTCTTCTGCCAGGGCGCCACTGTCACCGCCAAGACCTGTTAAACGGTCTAATGTGGGTTCCATTGAGCCAGGAAAAAATCTGTCATCCCCATCTACCCAGCATCGCTCTCCTCAACAGAATGATCAAGCATACCTTTACTGGCCATTCTCATGGGTTCTCTCGATGATTGTTTCTTTTTCTTTCTCTGTTCCCCTTCTGGACGTCTCTTATCAGCGCCCAGCTTACAAAAAGAGTATATATGTATTTACCATCCCTCCCATCCCTCCCCCTAAAAAAATCCTACTTTTTGATGTGAATAAAACTTACAATCAAAAGAAAAAGAAATGAAGTGCCTCATGCGTTTATTTTTTAGCTTACAGTGATATCCCTTTGGTTTGGTTTTGCTCAGAAGCAAAACAGGGCGCTTTTACCCCCTTCCTTGAGTACGTCAAAGTTGGATACAACAAAAAACGAAAAATGTCATGATTGGGTGAATGTCGTGTGAAATAATATGGGCTACACACAGACAGCAAATATGAAGACCGAGGACAAAAAAAAAACCAAAAAACAATCAAATGAGAGCGGCGTTTTGATCTGTTGTGCTTGTCCTAAGGCGATCGATCGAAAACAAAAAAATAATGCAAAGACTGCCAGCATGTCAAGTCAGGCCATTTACTTTCTGAAATTCCGCTGTGAAGAGGTGAGGAAGGGTGAGATAACCAGGAAGGAAAAAAAAAATACTGGCAGAAAATAGCTGCTGCACTGTCAAGCAAAAATGGAGAGGTATCTTGGTACAATATCAACTTTTATTCAATAGTGCGTAAGATACACCTGAAAAGAGAGTACTATAGCTCTCACACAAAGGCAATCCAAAGGTTGAGAGGACCATGTCCAAGCCCCATCAACAGTGGCAGCTCTAAGAAGCTTCCGCCATCAGTTTCTAGTTTACCCTTCGCCCAGATCACTGACCATCACATTGTCTGAGACACTGCCAATGGATTGCCCGCTAGTCACCGCAATTTTACAACCTCCATCAGGCACTCTTTAGTCTTCGCCCCAGAGCAGGGATTCATAAGAACAGAGGAGCTAAAAACAGTTGAAAGAAGGAAGAGATTTGACAGAAACATTCCTGCTAGGCATTTGGAAGCCAGCGTTGAGCGATGGATCACCCTTCCTTTTTACTTTACGGGAACCTAAACGCAGCATTGGTCATTCTGTGCGCTAATTCGTCCCAACGTGAGTCGATGTGGGCGTAAGCCACGAACAGCTCACAAAAAATGTAGCCAACCTTGAATCTGCCCAAACTATCATATGTCATATAGAAGACTGAGCATCTCTCTTGCTGTCATCTCAGAGCTCATTCTCATCATCTCCACTCACCCACAACTCCACCACCTGCTCGTTCATCTTCTGTTCACTCATTCATCTCGAACCTTCCACACACATTTACTCATTTCGCCCCTCTATTCGCTATTCGTTTCTCGGTAAGACAGACGACCTGGCCAAGAATTTGAAACTCCTCTTTTCTTTACCCACGAAAGCAAAAACAGTGTCAGCCCAACAGCAGCCTTTGTCCACTTTATCCATACCCCTTCCATCTCACGCACACACACACATCATCTATCGTCCTCTCCATTCCTCTCTCTCCAATATCTAGACAGCATCCCCGACTCGTAACCTATGTCACTCAAATCATACATCCTAGGAAGCTACATCTTCCAGAAACTCTTCTCCCTCTCGATCTGGTTCATTCTCCTCGGGATCCCAACAATCATCATCGTCACACTCTTCTTCTACACTGCCAAGGGCACCGGGAATGTCGCCGGATTTATCGTCGACAAGACTGCAAAACGCGTCAGGACTTATCAGCAACAGCAACGGAAACGCGACAAGGTCGAGCCTGCCATTGGAACACAGCAACAGCACCAGCAACAGCAACAACAATATAGAGCCAACGCCTTTGTCTGACACATTCTCTTCGACTGACAAAAACAAATAAATAAAAACAAAAACAAGAGATTCAAAACATCACAGCCGGCCTATCTTCACACCCTCTTGATTGCACATGGTCAAAGCAATTGTTGTTTTGTTCGCACCAATAGACCTTCTATTAGAGTCGTACAAGATCTCTTAGCAAATAGCTTTTTTTTGGTGTTTATTTTCTCATTTTTGAAGTGTTTTGTTTTGCTTGAATGATAAAGAAATCCCGTGCATGGGTCCAACTGATAGGTTTAGCATTCAACATGCCAATTGCCCGTTATCCTCGCATGCGTCTAGTCAAGGCTCGCAGTCTTTGTCATTCAGAATGCAGTGACACTGCGTTGATGCCGGAGGTTGTAGTTGTATTGACTATGCAGATTCCTCGTTCCGCCACTCAACATACTCATCCAGGAGAACAGGCCCTAGAGTCATAAAAAGATCAACGCATGGTTAGTTCGTTACAATCCAACATAGACAAGAGTGCAAGCCACCACACTTCCCATATCAAAGATATCAAGAGTCAGCTTACAGGCAGAGCTGAGACCGTCATAGTTGGAGAGGTCCTCGCTAATGGTGTCGGAAAAATCAAGAAAGTTGTACCATTGGTCCTTGTTGATGACCTTGATTGGCTTTTTGGCCTAGTAAAATGGAGAGGAAAGGAGTCGAAACGTTAAAAATTTACTCGCCATGATCAGCAAAGTCGATGACCCCTGCCTGCAATCCCGTGAGCAATTGTCGACAGCGTCCAGTAATCCTTACCCCCAAGTATTCCACAAACCGCTCTTCATGTGGACGGCCCTTCATCACAGTCGAAATCATGGCACAGGCAGTCTATTAAGGAAAAACGGCAAAAGGCGATTTGATCAGTTTCCATTATCATATCATATTAAATCGATGCATTGATGGTCCTCTTTGTGTAACGAAATCTCTTGAGAAAATCCTTACATCGACCGGCATGCACTTTTGCTCAGAGTCCTTGGCAAACATGAAGATGTAGCGGTAAAACTCCTTGAAGTGTGCGGGAACCTTGAGCTTCTCCACAAGACCTGGCAGCTTGGCCTTCAGCCTCTCGGTCGAGTCGATCCTACATAGTTCAACCAGAAAACGGTCCAGCGTCAATAACAACAATGTCGAAACTGAACAAAATCAAGAGTAGTTCGGCTCATTTCAGGTGAAAAAAAGATCTCGCTGGAGCCTCAAATACTCGATCGACACTTACTCCAGTTTCTTCATACCCTTAGCCCACTCATCCTTGGTAAAAATAGCTATACGAGCATGAGATGGCGGTGCAAGAAAAGCAAGACAGAATATCAATTAGTCGGCATAATCATCACGTGGCGGCATCGTTTTTCTTCCTTTCATCACTGTCTCGTCAAACTGCGTCGCCTTCTTTTTTCTCCTTACGCATCGTGTCAGCTTCCAGGTGGTACGCCAGAACCAACATGTCGACCTATTTTTTATAGGGGGGTAAACAAACAAGAACATTAATAAAGGCATTCAGGGATAAGAAAGTAACTCCGGGTTTCCAGTAGATTTAGCCCTGGCCTCGGTCGGTGAGCAATTTCTGGAAATTGCGAAACTCATCCTTACCGTTTCCAAAGACACATCAATGTCTTCGCAAAGCTTTGCGATACCAACGGGTCCGATCTGCTCCCTGTCAAAGTCCTCATCATCTTCAAGACCTACATTATTAAAACAAGGTTACAAGGGCACCATAGGTTAAAAGGACAAAGAAGAAGAGATCCACCACGTGAAATCTAGGTCTAGAACCGAGCATTAAGATTGGTAAAGTAGGATGTTTACCTGTGTAGGTCTTGAACCAGAGGTAGCATTTCTCCGGGTCGAATATTTTCTGAAAGGGAGACAATTGGGAGAAAGACCGACGAGAGGTTAGTGTGGACTGGATTGAATTCAACTGCTGGAAGTGCGCGGTTTAGTGGAGGGTGTAAAAATGAAAAGGGAGGTTGGGGGCAAAGGGGGAGAGCAGGTGTAAGAAGCCTGACAGGGAGAGGACATACTACAGGCGAAATAACCACTGGCGGGGAGGGCTTTGGGGGGACAACTGCTGTTATCGTTGTTGGTTTGTATGCTGGTTTGCTGGCTATTTCACGGGACTCCAGGCGGACATGCTTGGACCTACACAGACATGTCCCAGGTCAGACGAGGTGTGTCCCACTTTGTATTTTTCTTTCTTTTGCACTCATAAACAAAAACGACAAACACACAAAAAATACGATCGCATGCTTCACTCTTCAGGTCATTACGTGGTGTGAAATGAGTTTCCTGAGGTAGTGGTGTCGACCCTTGCTCCTCTTGTTTTGATACTGTTGTCCTTTGATGTACTGTGCTTGTTTCCCATGGTCTTCTGTGCCCGCTTCTTGCTGTCTGTTTGTCTCTGTTAGATCCTGGCTAGTTCCTGAGTGCTGTGAATGCAAGTCTGGCTGGCCGGTATAACTCCTTTTTGTTGTTGTTGTTGTTGTGGAGAATGGGTATAGGTAGGTGCACCCTTGTAAAGACAAAGTGGAGATAGAGGTGAAGAAAGAGTCGGAAGAAGAGAAAGTGAATGAATATGAAGAAAAGTGAAGGGAAATGGGAAGAAGGAAGTAAGAAAGAAAGAAAGAAAAAAAGAAAGGCGGAAGGGGGGTTGGTGAAGTTTGTTTGCTTTTAGATGCTTGTGTACAAAGAGGAGACGGAAGGGGAACGAATATAGTGCTTGTGCTTGTCTGTGAACGATGTGTATAATATGCTGTTGGATAGAAGGTGCAGATGGGACGAAGGTGCGTGTAAGGGAGGGAGAGAGAAAGAGAGAGGAGAGAGAGAAACGGTGGAAGGGAGAGACAAAGAGAGAGCAGCAAAAATAACAGCCAAAAAAAAAAAAAAAAAAAAAAAGGCTGGCTGTAGCCGGGTGCACCACACACACACCACACCACACCAACACTCAAACCCGCGCCTGATTGCCTTATGCCCTCCTGCCCAGCCTGACTGACCATGGGGCAACAGTGTCTCGTAGGAGCAGCAAATACAAAAAAAGGGGGACTGCTTCCTTTCATTACCACCCTGTCCGTCGCCACCACCTTGTCGTCGTTCGAATAAAAAATGACCCTCCTTGACCCCTCCCAACTGCCCGGTTCATGGGTATTTGACGGAGCACTGCCATTCTTTTTCGTTTGACTACTTGCCTTGGCTTCTAGGTCGGCCGCAGCGGCCTTTGCCTGTGACTTGGTGACCTTCTCCGCCTTGGCTGGCTTGGGCTTATTCTTCTTCTCCTTGGCCGCCCCTCCTGCTGCTGTCGTTGTCGCCGTCTTGGCAGTCTTTGCAGGAGACTGTTTGTCACCCACTGCGATCTCGGAGTTCTTTCGCTTAGGAGGCATTCGGTTCTGATATTGTCACGATGTAGTTCAATAACGATAACAATAACAATAACGATAACAATATCAATAGGGTCAGTGTTTTGTTTGGTTCGTAGATATTGTTAGGGTTTGCTTCTTTGTCATATTGTCATTTCGACTGATTTGTTTTTTCTGCTGATGCTGTGCCCGTTGTTAATTGCGTAGTCTTGTGATCCTTGTAGCATGTCGATTGTGAATAATTAGTGGTTGGAAGAGTAAGCTTCTTTTGTTACGCCTTACATTGTTGTGAAGGGAGATCAAACAATGTCGATCCAAAGAAGAGTGAGTGAAAGGGAAGGGTGTGTGTAAGGTTGAATGCGCAGAAGGGAGAAGGGAGGACGAAAGAGTCAAGGAAAGAGAGGGGAGACAAAAGAGGAGAGAGGAGGAGAAGATCGCGATGCTACTATTTATATAGGTACGTGAGTGTGGTGGAGAATGGAGAGAGAGAGACGGAATGGTGGCAAACGAACTACAGAATCAGCGAAAGGAAAGGGAAAGGGAACGGAAGAGAAGAGATGCAAGCAGACTCTTGCGTGCACTTTCAAAATTTGACTCTTCTCACAAAATCAACTTTTGGTGGCGCATCTTACGCTGGATGAAAAAGTCCAAGTATGAAGGTGCCCTGGTGTTGTACTAAAAACTCCTTTTTGTACGTCAAAAACAAAAGCGATAAACAAAATCCTTGGAGCCACACACAAACGCATCCACCCCTTGTTGACTCCAAAGCCACACCTCATGCACTCATTCATACAAGTGCTGTAACTATCTCATACAGCCATTACCTAGAGAAAACCATATTTGAACAAACGATAGCAGAAAAGGCTCACGCGTCGATCTATCAGTAAACATTGTAGGGGTAGAGGAGAGTGGTTGCCATCTTGGATTTGGATCTCCTTCTACCGGCCCAATTCTGGCATAGATAATAGCTGAGCCAATCGTAAACTAGAAGTAGTTATTGCAATCCTCTCAGAAATGCAAATGGTTGTGTACGTGAGTGTATGTACCTGTGTGTCAACACAGCAAAGAGGAGATTCATGGTTCTAGGGTTGCTGACAGCTAGGGTAGAAAGGTCAACGAGAGAAAATAAGAAAGGCTCACCTAATATTGCTGAATGACGACCAAATAACAGAAGAGCTGCACACCCTGCATGGTAACCATCTTTATGTTTGAAGAACTATCATCTTAGAAAGAGCAATAATGAGTTGAAGGTGTGAATCCGAAACGAAGGGACCTTCGCATTGTGTGTCACTTTTTGTTCATCCATCTTGTAACCGACCTGGCAATCACCTCCCCTTTCTCCTTCCTCGACCGTTGGGGATCATGGTGTTCTTTTTTTGAAGGTACAGTAGGAAGGAGGATCGCATTGCAATTAAACCTTTACCTGCTCGATCCTTCCCACCCTCTTTCCCCCTTTTTCTCTTCAAACGAGCGCCCCTCTTACTATTCGTGCGGGGTCTCCCTTTCACTGCCCTTTTTTTGTATATTTCCGGCACGTTGCGTTAAATTAGCTGGAGTACGCCCTAACATCAACAGGCTCGAATGATGATCGTAACAGTATGATACAAAGACGGACAGGGTATTCTGAGTCGTAGGACTAATGGGATGATCGAGAAACAAGGCATGCCAACCCCCAAGGAGAAGGGCAAAGATGAAAGGGAGGGCCGTCTGCACTCATAAGAAAGTGAAAAGAGAGGTTCTGGAACACAGACCAAGCCGTTTTGAGTCTCTTTCCAGGTGGACTTGAGTTGCCTTGTTCAGACCCTCATCTCGGGCATGTTTGCTTAGTCGCTCCATTAAGTATGGCACATTGGCCCCCCCTATTGCAATAATGAAAATGCAGGCTCTCAAGGGAAAAGAGAAAAGAGAATAATGAATTACGAAAAGGGGGGACCTAACGTCTTGAGCAAAGCTAACATTTTGGTTGAGAAAATAAGCCATGGTCACTGCCTTTCCATGAGCGACAGCTGGACAAGAAGGAAAAAAAAAAAAGAACGGGTCTCCTTCTTCTATCTATCTTCAGATCTCCCTTGCGTTCAAACAGACCAGACTAAATGATAAAGAGGGTCTGGGACTGAAAATGGTTTTTTGTGTTGATGATGGTTGTCGGGGGTCTCGCAATCATTTATGGTTAATATTCATGGGTTTAAGGAGGGTGCTGAGTGGTCCAATCTCAACCATCAAGTAGAAATAATGAATGCATAAAAGAAACACTCAGGCACAGCACATACATTTGGTTGTTATTTCAAAACAGCCAGGAACCGGGCACCGACTGCAAGTTTGAAGACTCTGCATCCAGTTACAAGTGACTGGAATGGGGGCTCGGCTATGCTCAATGCAACGTCATGATCAATGTTTTACGCCCTCATGGCTGTAGTAGTAGTTAGTGGTACAGAAATCGGTAGTAAAATAGCAATCAAGAGTGTAATTCTGATTATGCTACCACAATAGCAAACAAAAGACCATGAGGTACACATACATATAGACATACCAGTCGATCGCCCTTTCAGTCATCCCCAAGTGGCGCGCGGGTCCAATTGTCCTCAAAAAGAAGCAGAGTAAATTGAACTCAAAAGTAATTTGTCCTATCCTATCACACATTAACGAAGGTACGGTGCACAAAATATAA
This sequence comes from Linnemannia elongata, assembly GCA_036320915.1. Lineage (NCBI taxonomy): Eukaryota > Fungi > Mortierellomycota > Mortierellomycetes > Mortierellales > Mortierellaceae > Linnemannia > Linnemannia elongata. The sequence continues at coordinate 1,314,742 of JAXBDG010000007.1, read as the reverse complement.
CCAAACCCAAAAATACCCTTCGCTTCTGTCCATGGCTTCTGTCCGCACTCCTCCTCTTCCTCCTCCTCGATCCTCATTTCCAGCACCTTTTTTTTTTTTTTTGTGCTTTTCGTTCCTTTGTTTTCTCCTCCTTTCCTTTCTTCTTTTTTTTTTGTTCTTTTTTACTGCTGGCTTTAACTCTTTGTCTTTGTTCTCTCACCTTTATCACCCTCCCCACTCACCATCTCCGCCTCCATCCCTCCATCCCTCCTTCTCTCTCTCTCTCTCTTTCACTCTCCTCCACTTTCTCCCCTCTCCTCTCTCACATACACAAGAATGAAGGTCCCATCACGGCCAGTCTCCTTCCTGGGCCTCTCCCTCGCAACAGCCTTCACTCTCCTCTCCTTCTCCCTCTCACCTTCCTCTTCCTCTTCTATCTCTGGAGTCTACGCCCTCCCAGTCCGCTCCTTACACCCTCTCCACTCTCTCCCTCATTCACAACCTTCTCGGAAACAACATACCCAAGTACGACGCAGATCGACAAAAGACGCACCTGCCCCTTCTAACACCAACAAGAAACGGAAAGATTCCTCCCCGCCAGCACAACCCAAGACACAGAAACAGCAAAAACAAGATAAGATAAAACCCAGCACCAGCAATATCAATAGCGCCAACGCCAGGAGTCAGCAACAAAATCAAAAGAAGCACAAGTCGTTGGTTAAAGCAAAGGTGGCCGCTGCCGAGGACAAGCACCAGGAGAGAAGGGGACGGCCTGCACCTGCACCTGCACATTCTCCTGGTTCTCCACCACCTCCTCATTCTCCCTCTCCAGTTGACGGCCTGCTCTCAAAAAAATCAACTTCGCCCGTCTCCTCTCCTCCCTCCACAACCACAACCACAACCACAACCACAACAGCAACCACAACCACTTCTCCCACCACCATCGAATTCGACAAACCCCTACTCATCGTCCCCCCACCTCGCTCAGTCTGGCAAGCAGGCTCCGTTCAACTCGTCAAATGGTCTAAAACCTACGCCCGCCAGCTCCCCAAGGATACCACCGTTGACATTATCCTAGCCGACGCCAAGACCAACAAAAAGATTGTTTCCCTTAAACGGTTTATTCCCTTCCGAAAGGGCTCTGCTCAGGTCTGGGTCCCCTCCAAGATCCCCGACAATGAGGATGCGTCGGCGTCGTATGTGCTCGTGCTGGATCTTTTTCATGGCAAGAGTCAGAGGACTGTTACTGTAGAGTCTGCCAAGGCCTCCGCTGCTGATGCCGCTGCTTCTTCTTTGACAGCTCCATTGTCGTCATCGGAAAAGGACAAGCCAGCTTCGACCTCAGGGACATCAACAACAACGGAATCCAATGGTGCAGAAGCAGAAACAGCAGCAGACGTTCCCGAGACGATTACAGCAGCAGAGGCAACAGCAGGATCCTCCGCTAGTTCAAAAAAGAGCCTCCCGTCCATTCTCCGTCGATCCGACATCAACATTTACAAGCGCGCTATCCCCTCTCCCTCCTCTGTCACAACGTCAGCCTCCGCAACGACCACTCGGGAAAACTATCGGATCACATCACCTGTACCACCTGCAGACGGCGCACGGGCAGATGTACCACCCTCGCAGCCCTATACTGGTCAACATCATAATGATGACCTCGACACCCTTGACCCCGACACCACCAGCAACAGAGCACCCTTTTACGACTTTGACAACTACCTCCGGCAAGAATTCCCCAACGTCATCCAACCCATCGAACTCGAACACTCCTTCGGCGTCCATCAGAAAGTGTACAGCAGAGCGCCTTACACCCTCGAATGGAAGATCCCCACCCGCGCCGCAGAACTCTTGGAATACACTGCTACTAGACTCCGTCTCCTCGCCAACAAAGATATCGACTGGTCTCAACACCAATCCATCAGGGACAACAATATCACCTACCAAGCGAAACTCCTCGTCGAACTTGTCCGTGATGGTGGGCCAGGTCCTGGAGCCATCGAGCCAGTCGCGGTCCTGGCTAGGAACGTCCTCGCAGAGACGAAGTTCCAGTACTTGCAGATCTACGATCATGTCGAACCGGCGTTTTATCGACTCCGGGTGCAGATGCTTGTCGTCGAAGTTGACGATACTCCTGCCGGTCGACGTTCGAGAAAGAATAATGCGATGGACAATGGAGGCGAGATGGAGGATCCTCTGTTGGACGGCTGGGATTTCGCGAAGGGCGCCCAGATCATCGATCGCTACGAGTCCATCACCCGCAAGTTCTGGGTCTCTGCCGGCGCCTTGTAAAAAAAACTGTACCTTTTCTTACATACACATATACACATGAATATGTTGTGATCTTTTGGTCGCCCGCTCAATCCCATCCTTCCCCTTGGTCATCGTCCTGTAGTATTTTAGACGCACATTGTACTTTATCTCCTCCCCCACCCATAAAAAAAAAGCATTGTTTTTTTTTCTCCCAGCTATGGTAAACATCTTTCTTCCGCTGGACTACGACTGGTATTTCGTGTTTTTCTTTTTAGTTTTCTTTTCCCGAGAAGAGAAAAGGGTCCATGATGTTGAACCGATCGTACATTTTTGTCACGGGTCCCTCAAGTAGAGCAGATAAGTCATGCTAGTACGAATGGTATAAGAAGACTAGCGTGGAAATGGATGGGTATTTTATTAAGTGATTCGATTGGTTCAACACCAGCGAAAGACGCGCCCATGAGAGAGAGGACGCAAAAAGGAAAATGGCAAAAAAAAAAAAAGACAAACTTAGAAAAAGGTGATCATTGGGATGAAGAAGATGATACTAAAGAAGGATGCAATATCGGGTATTGAAAAAGATGATGGAGGAGAGAGGTGAGAGCTACTATGATACAAAAAAAAAGAGGAAATAAACAAAAGACATATCTCAATGGTCCATCCCTGTAACTGCACAAGATCTTGCTAAGATCGCCAAGGTTTTTTCAAAGCTTCCTGAGCAGACGACGGGCACCATCGGAGATAAAGGCAAGAGCAACGCCAGTGACAGCATGGGCAACAATCTTCTTGGCCGGTCCATAGACTATCGCCGAAGGCGACATCAATCCATTGGTCGACGCCGTCATGCCCGCCACCAGATCCTCCACCAGCGCCTCGGGCTCCTTCTGTGTAAACGCCTTGACCTTTCGCATTCGCAGTCCGTCCCTCCTGACCTTGGCATAGAGCTCTTTGGCCTGCGATCCGGCAGTGTCGCGCTGTCCATAGATAAACATCAGCCACTCGCTCATGTTCTTGGGCTTGACTCCGAACCATGTCAATGTCGCCTGGCTGGCTTTGAGGACGACCCAGATGATAATGATAATCTCGACCGATCCTGTAATGACGTGCATGATCCGTGTCCGAAGCCAGGTCTGTTGCCAAAGGTCGTACAGCTGCAGGACGACGCCGCGGGAACTGTTGGATCCAACGCTAACACTTCGGTGGGTATATTGTCGCAACACTGCTTGCTGTGGTTCCGGTTCCTGGCGTGGCTGGAGCTTTTGCTGCTGCTTGTCTTGCTGGTTTTTGGTGGAAGATGAAGATGCTGATGACCTCGTGGGTCGGTGGAGTGGTCGCGGTGAAGATGTCTGGTCCCGACTGCGAACTCCTTCAATGTCGGCGTTTAGGAATTGCACCTGGCACTTCTTCTTGAGTCGTTCCGTGTTCTTGGATGAGCGAAGAATACCTTGGAGGGGCCGAGTAGGGGTCGTGGGTGTTGTTGGTGTGCCTGGTATACTTGGTGTTGTAGGTGTCGAAGGTGTCGATGGCCGAGAGGATTGGGTCGAGGAGGAAGGGCGATGTCTTGACCGTCGTAGTAAATCAAAGCTGCTGGCTTCCGAGTCGTCCGAGTCTGTTGACAAAAGGCGGCCGTCCAGTTCCAGAGTCAACCTGTGACACGACTTGCGGTATCTGTCATGTTGCTCCTCATGCTTTTGCTTCCAGAGCATTCTCGACACCTCGTCCGTGCCTGCATACAACGGTGTGGGTCCGTACATGGTGAACTCATGGATGTCTTGGTTCTCGGTCTTGAGTGGTTTGAGGAGAGTTGTCGAGTTCCTGGGCGAGCTGCGACATGCAAGCGGGCTGTCCTGTGTTCTGTCGTATCCTGGTGCAATCCGAAGGGGTGGATTAGGGCTACTGCTTCGTGAGCTAGTTGGTGGCGATGTTGCTGCTTGGCAATGGCAGGTAGCGCCTTCCTCTCCGGGGCTGGGACAGGTGTGCTTTATCGTCGAGTTCTTTTGAAGAGCTGATTGTGCATCATCGATGAGTGCCTGGAGAGCGATGCAGATCCTGTTGTAAACGTTGTTGAGGTCGTCGTCGCTCACACCGGCTCCTTTTGATGACTGAAGTAATGGGTGGGTGCCGTCGGAGTTCTCAGCTGCCGCAAGGTTCTCTTCGGCACTACAAAAAAATCCGTGCGAGAGTTTCGGTAAGGGTAAGGCGAGCATAGAAGAGATGAAAGTGTGTCGATAGATGTGGAGGAGGAGGAGGAGGGTGAGAGGGAGATGGAAGGAAGGAAGAGAATAAAATAAAAGGCAGTGGAGGACAGTTGAGAGTGCATTATGTTAGTGTATTGTCGTAGGGTAAACGTGCGTTGACCAATGCCAAGCCAGGCAGAGAGGCAGAAGGATGTGTGCTGATAATTAATTTGTGAGTATTTTCACAAGGAGAGCTGTCGTTCTCGGTTGTTGTGCATCTGCAGCAAACCCTTCTTCGGCTGGCAAACAATGCACAGTACCAAAGAGCGAGCAAACGAGTCGAGAGGGTGGAAAACAAAGACAGGATAAGCCAAGGAATGGGTGTGCATAACGCGGATGGGACGGTCGAGTCGCACAGAGCATCTCCCCATTCAATTTCATATTAAAGTCAATTCGCGATTTGTCATGGCCAACCCGTATTTTAGCCACCTGTCCACATCATACCCACTCCAAAGTGAGCAACCGATCACCCACAAAAACAACACAGAGGAGGCTACTTTCTAATTAGGCGCTGTTCAAATAAAAACATCTGTTGCTGTTGTTGTCCATTGCGCCCGTTGTCCTTGTCCAGATGGCGCTCCACACAAGTACACAGAGAAAAAGACCCGTGGAACACACATGTTCATTCAACCTTGGCAGTTGAGCCGCAGTGTTCGCCTGGCCCCTCCTCGTCGTCCCCCTAACGCCTTTTCCTCCCTTCATCTTCTTTTTCGTTTTCTTTCCTTTCCTCTTACTCAACAGGTCGTTATTGTGTTCAAAGATGCAAAGCAAGACTTACTCGGCAAGAAGCATTTTGAGTTCTTCGACAATCCGCCTGTTGGAATGCTCGGCCCTATTATCATCGGAGAGGCATGCTATAGGTGAGTTTTTCATTCTTATTTTGACTGTTCTTGTTCGTGTACTTGTGTGCATGGTTTCGCTCAGGTATCAATTGTTATCGTCCTTCTCAGATGATCGAGCATTTGGCCAGTCGCTGTAACCCCTTTTACTTACAAGTTCAACTTGGTCTCGAGCTCGGAAACTGTAGTCCGTGTGCCCTTTACTTCCGACTGGAGTTGCTGAACTAGATGCTCAAGCACATCGCCCTGTAGATGTATACAAATATAAAATATAGCCAGGTGTTAGTCATCGCGGCAATACAGAAGTACAGAAAATGAGATATTGAGTGCTGTTGTAAGCAAGTGATTACAATCTTGAAGTGGAAGGAATGAGAGCAAGTACAGAGGTAGGAGAAGAAGAACAGGAAAGAAGAAAATAAAAAGGTATAACGGAGAAAAGGGAGGAGGAGAGAGACGGATAAAGAATGACTGAGCGGGTGTGGGTCTGGCAACACAATACTGTAGGACACGAGAGCACTCGCAAAGGTGAAAGGGAATAATGAGGAATATGGAGAAGAACATGGGAAGTGGGACGAAAAAGTGTGTGTGTAGCGTTGGACTATGTGTCTGGAATGGTCCGATATGACATAAAAGAACCCTCTTTCCTCCTTGTTTGGGTAACCCTCCTGGTTTCCAGGGATCATAGTCCAGGTGTTATTAATAGCCGACGTTTACCTCGTCCCCATCTCCAAAGTCAGAGTCTGTCATATAGATCACTGTCGTGATGGGCGTGTCGGCGTCGGCAAGTGTTGATGAAGACTGATTCATAGGCGAGTCGATGCCCAGTTGACTCCAGGCGGTGCGCTGGCTGTCTGTCTCGCCATCATCGTCGCCCCCTGCCTGAGCCTCCTCGTCCGCTGGACTTTTTCTCTGTTCCTCTGGGCCGTGCTCCTGTGTCTTTTGTTGGCGCTGGCGTTGCTGCAGTTGCTGCAGTAGCATCTGGGATTGATAAAAGACTTGTTTGTGGCCCTGGAAAAAGTCTTCAAGAGAGGTGGTATCGTTGTCTGTCAGGGATATGTTTGTTTGCTGTTGCTGCTCCTGTTGTTGTTGCTGCTGGTGCTGCTGTTGTTGTAGAGTGTCGTGGTTATCGTAAAAGTCCTGCTTGTGCGGCCGATGCTGCCACGGGTTGAGCACATGCTGTGACTCCATCGGGTGCAATTGTTAGGATATTGTCTGTGTGGAGTGAATGAGGAAGAGAAGAGTTTATGTGGGTGAATATATATGTGTGCAAGCGAGAGGAAGAAGACGGGATGAAGTGAGGGTGTGTGTGTGTGAGGAGGGGTGCGTGTGTGAGAGAAGGAAGATTCGAGTCGGTGGTGTTTGTGTTGGTGTTGTGTGATGTGATGTTGCCTTGAGTGATGTGTGAGTGAGTCGGTTGAAGAGTAAGTGTGTGTGGAGGAGGAGAGAGTAGAATAAGAAGGGGTGTGTGTGTGTGTGTGTTGGATGTGGATGTGGATTGACAATAGAATAGGGAAAAGGAAGGCAGGGACAATGGAGGGCAGGGACGGAGGAAAAAAAAACTGCAGTGACAACAACAAAATGGGTATGGTTTTAATATCGGCCCTAAAAAACAAACCACCTCACTGCGCTTCTCATTCAACCGATCGATTGCCTTGGCCTGGACAAGAGGACGTGGTGCGTGCGGCTATCAGACAGGGGCAGGGTTGTTATTTTGTTTGTTGCCCGCTTCGCTGCTGTCCTTCTCTATCACTAGGTCAATGCTTGGGCCACCTTCGTTCAGTATCCATCAAGGGGCCCCTTCTTCCACAAAGAACTGACGCCACTAAAAAAACCCCTCTGGCCCCTCATTATGAAAAAAAAGTCAGCCATTTGCTCTCCCCCTATTGGTCCTGTTCCTGTTCCTGCATGTTTCCTTTCACTCTACCCTGCGGCTGGAAGGCTGCTTGCTTGCTTGCCATCCAATGCTGACAAAAGGGCCATCCACATCCCCGGCTTATACTTTGAGGTGCTTCTGGATGCTTCTGTCTTATCAATGCATTGTAAGCAGCCAAGCAGAACTGAAGCAAGAGCTGTGGAGACAGAGCCTTTTTTTTTTTTTTTTTTTTTTTTTTTTTTTTTTTTCAAGTGACCTCAAGCACAAGCACTGGGGACCTGGATTTGTCCCGAGTGTGACTTCTTTTTTGACGACGTACGCGTCCGCTTGCCTTTCGTTTAAAAAGTAGGCGATCGCCCATCGAGTTCCATCAAACCTCTTTTCAACCAACCCCATCACTCACATACATATATATCATGGCCGATAGCAGCAGCAGCCACCCCAAGGGAAAGCTTGTGTAAGTCAATTCAAGAAAGTCATTACACCAGCAACACAAACAACCACAGCAAGGACAACTTGGTCAGTCTCATCACACATTCGGAAGTAGAAAACTAACAGGTGTGTGTGTGTCGCTTTTTGTTCCCATGTTTTAGCGAGAACGCTTCGATTACTGCGCCAAGCATTGACCCTGAACATGACCCCGCCACCGCCATCTTGCGTAAAAAGGCAGCTCCCAACAAATTGATAGTCGACGATGCCACCAACGACGACAACTCTGTTCTTGCCCTCTCGACCGCCACTATGGAGAAGCTTCAGTTCTTCCGTGGAGATATGGTCCTCGTCAAGGGAAAGAAGCGTCGTGACACTGTCTTGATTGTCCTTGCTGACGACAGCATCGAGGACTCCAAGGTCCGCATCAACAAAGGTAAGCAATCAAGTCAAGGATGTTTGCTTTTGCTTTTTTTCGGATCAAGAGTTTATCAGGCACAGGAAATCAGCAGGATGGACTTGAACTCTCTGGAAAACAAAAGGGGAATGAGGCAATGAAATTACGAAGGAGAAAGAGAGACAGGAAGGGATCAAAGCAAGAACACTGGTGAAAAAGAAACAAACAGATATGGAAACAAGTCAAGAAAAAACATGGCGCTCTGGGAAAGATGTACTAACTCTCTGCCTTTTCAACCATGTTCTTACTACGTTTTCGTTCCGCAGTTGTTCGTCAGAACCTTCGTGTCCGTCTTGGAGATGTTGTCTCCCTTCACACCTGCACTGATATCAAATACGGCAAACGCATCCACGTCCTCCCTGTCGACGACACTGTTGAGGGCGTCACTGGAAACTTGTTCGAGGTTTACCTCAAGCCTTACTTCTTGGAGGCCTACAGACCCGTCCGTAAGGGAGACCTCTTCTTGGTCCGTGGAGGCATGAGAGCCGTCGAGTTCAAAGTTATTGAGACTGATCCAGCCGACTACTGCATTGTAAGTGTCAAGGGTGGTCATATGCATAAAATGTATTGCGGTAGCTTGTATTGTCCATTTTCAGTGACCCATGTACTAAAACCAAACCCTTTTCTTACCATCTTAGGTCGCCCAAGATACTGTGATTCACTGCGAGGGCGAGCCCATCAAGCGCGAGGATGAGGAATCAAACCTTGCTGATGTCGGATATGATGACATTGGAGGATGCCGCAAGCAGATGGCCCAGATCCGTGAGTTGGTCGAGCTTCCTCTTCGCCACCCCCAGCTTTTCAAGTCCATCGGTATCAAGCCTCCTCGCGGTATTCTTATGTTTGGACCTCCAGGAACAGGAAAGACCCTTATGGCTCGTGCTGTCGCCAACGAAACTGGTGCTTTCTTCTTCTTGATCAATGGACCCGAGATCATGTCCAAGATGGCCGGAGAGTCCGAGAGTAACTTGCGCAAGGCCTTCGAAGAGGCCGAGAAGAACAGCCCTGCCATTATCTTCATTGACGAAATCGACTCTATTGCCCCCAAGCGTGAAAAGACCAACGGAGAGGTCGAGAGACGTGTCGTCTCCCAGCTGTTGACCCTCATGGATGGATTGAAGGCTCGCTCCAACATTGTCGTCATGGCCGCCACCAACCGTCCCAACTCTATCGACCCTGCTCTCCGTCGTTTCGGACGTTTCGATCGTGAGCTCGACATTGGTATCCCCGATCCCACTGGACGTCTCGAGATCCTCCGCATTCACACCAAGAACATGAAGTTGGACGATGATGTCGACCTGGAACAGATTGCATCGGAGACCCACGGTTACGTCGGATCGGATGTTGCCAGTTTGTGCTCTGAGGCTGCTATGCAACAGATTCGTGAGAAGATGGAGCTCTTTGATCTTGATGACGAGACTATTGATGCTGAGGTCCTCAACTCGCTCGCCGTCACTATGGAGAACTTCCGCTATGCCTTGGGTATCTCTAACCCCTCGGCTCTTCGTGAGACTGTCGTCGAGGTCCCCACCACTACCTGGAACGATGTTGGTGGTTTGGAGAAGGTCAAGCAGGAGCTTCAGGAGACTGTCCAGTACCCCGTCGAGCACCCCGAAAAGTTCTTGAAGTTCGGTATGTCTCCTTCCCGCGGTGTTCTCTTCTATGGACCCCCTGGATGTGGAAAGACCTTGTTGGCCAAGGCCATTGCCAACGAGTGCCAGGCCAACTTTATTTCGATCAAGGGTCCTGAGCTGTTGACCATGTGGTTCGGAGAGTCTGAGGCTAACGTCCGTGATGTCTTTGACAAGGCCCGTGCCGCTGCACCCTGTGTCATGTTCTTTGACGAGTTGGATTCGATTGCCAAGGCCCGTGGTGGATCCTCCGGAGATGCCGGTGGAGCTGGTGACCGTGTCCTCAACCAAATTTTGACCGAGATGGACGGAATGAACGCCAAGAAGAACGTCTTTGTCATTGGAGCCACCAACAGACCCGACCAGATTGACGGTGCTTTGTTGCGTCCTGGTCGTCTCGATCAGCTGATTTACATTCCTCTTCCTGATGAAGCTTCGCGTCTTGCTGTCTTGAAGTCGACTCTCCGCAAGTCTCCCATCTCGACCGAGATTGACCTTACTCACATTGCTAAGGCCACCCATGGATTCTCTGGAGCTGACTTGACCGAGATTTGCCAGCGTGCCTGCAAGCTTGCCATTCGCGAGAACATTGAGGCTGATATCCGCAAGGAACGCGAGCGTAAGGAGCGTGGTGATGAGGAGGCTATGGAGGAGGATGATGAGGATGCCGTCCCTGAGCTTACCCGTGCCCACTTTGAGGAGGCTATGAAGTTCGCTCGTCGGTCAGTCCAGGACAGCGATATCCGTCGCTATGAGATGTTTGCCCAGAACCTCCAGAACTCGCGCGGCTTCAACACGTTTAAGTTCCCTGAGGGTGGTGTTGGTGGCTCTGTTGCTCCCGGTGCTACCGAGGGCACTGCCAGCAACGCAGCCTTTGGCGGCCAGGATAGCACCATCGACGACGACCTCTACAACTAATTGTCTCTCTTTTACTTTTGCTCTTCATTTACTTCTTTTTTTCAGTTGTGCCCACTTTAAATAAACAACACCCTTAAGAATTGAAATGTGTGTCTTGTATGTGTGTGACTGCGTGAAAAAAAAAAGAAAAAAAGAAAGCAAAAAAATGTAAACACAACATTGAGAGAGTGGGAGGGTGTCGTTTTTTTTTGTTGTTGTGTTGATCAGTCACTTTTCTTTTTTTTTTTTCTTTTTCTTCTTTACCCATTCTTCTTCCTCCCCCCTCCCTCACGACCACATCCTCACATCACAGAAAATGCTGGTCCTCTACGAGACTCCCGCCGGTTACGCCCTCTTCACCCTCCTCGACGACGGCAAGCTTGAGAAGCCCGATTCCATCTGGAAGGACTTCGAGACCCCAGAGCAGGCCAACAAGACGTAAGGAATAAGGAATCAATATTCACACTCGTATATTCACCAAACAAACAAAACAAAAGCAAATACAAACTCTCTCACACTCCACACTACACCGCACACACAAACAAGCACACTCTTCAACAGCAGCACACTCCTTCCTCACTACTCTCCTCACGGCAACTAACCAACTCAAAAAAAAAGGATTCAACAAGCAAGCAGAATGAACAACGGTAGACAGTGGATCTGGATCATACACAATCAACACAACAACAACCGATCCTCAATCAAAACAACAAACCAAGAAAATATTTTTTTTTGCTTGCGCCAGGCGTATTGAGAATCCAACAATGCGATATCCTCCTGCTCTCCAATATCTCTACCATACAACTCCACTTGCTCTGTTCCACGCGATGATAAACTAACAGAATCATTCTTATTTTTGTCTGGACTCGTCAACTGGACACGACACGACTCAATCTCGATTGATTATACTATAGCGTCAAGCTCAGAGCTTTCACCAAGTTCGAGAACACCACCGATGCTTTGTCCGCCGTCACTGCTTTGGTCGAGGGAAAGCTCGCCAAGAACTTGAAGGAGTTCTTGTCCAAGGAGATTAGCGAGAAGGAGATGAAGAAGGAGTCCCTTATTGTCGGTGACGCCAAGCTCGGTAAGGATCCTCATTTTGCACCTACCTTTTGGATATGCGCTGTTAATTCACACTTTAACAAAGCTGAAAGAGATCCAATTGCTAATATTCATTTGATTACGTTGACTGAAAATATCTAGGTGGTGCCATTGCCAAGAAGCTCAACATGAAGGTTCTTTCCGACTCGACCACCCTCGATCTTTACCGTGGTATCCGCACTCAGTTGGACTCTCTCCTCTCTGGATTGTCGTCTTCGGACTTGTCCGCCATGGTCTTGGGTCTCTCCCACTCTCTCTCCCGCTATAAGCTCAAGTTCTCGCCCGACAAAGTCGACACCATGATCGTTCAGGCCATTGCTCTCTTGGACGACCTCGACAAGGAGTTGAACACCTATGCTATGCGCGTCAAGGAGTGGTACGGCTGGCACTTCCCCGAGATGACCAAGTTGATCGTCGATAACCTTGCCTATGCCAAGATCGTCAAGAAGATGGGTTTCCGCGCCAACTGCTCGACCTGCGACTTGTCCGACATCCTTCCCGAGGAGCTTGAGCAGGAGCTCAAGGAGGCTTCCGAGATCTCCATGGGTACTGAGATTGCTGAGGAGGATTTGGAGAACATTCACGCCCTCTGCGACCAGATCATCTCGATCACCGAATACCGCACCCAGCTCTACGAGTACCTCAAGAACCGTATGAACGCCATCGCCCCCAACTTGACTGCCCTTGTTGGTGACTTGGTCGGTGCCCGTTTGATTGCCCACGCCGGTTCGTTGATGACCTTGGCCAAGCACCCCGCTTCGACCATTCAGATTCTCGGTGCCGAGAAGGCTCTCTTCCGCGCCTTGAAGACCAAGCACGACACACCCAAGTACGGTTTGATCTATCACGCCTCCTTGATTGGTCAGGCTGGACCCAAGATGAAGGGTAAGATTGCCCGTATGGTCGCCACCAAGGCTGCCCTTTCGATCAGAGTGGATGCCCTCGGTGAGACCGAGACGCCCGATATTGGTATTGAGAACCGCGGCAAGGTCGAGGCCCGTCTGAGAATGCTCGAGGGTCACGGCGGCAAGCCTAGCGGTGCTGACCGCAAGGCTGCCGGCAACGCCAAGGGCCAGAAGAAGCACGAGTTTGTTGCTTCGTCCTCGTACAACACCTCCACAGATGCCACCATGACCTCGCCATCATCAGAGAAGAAGCGCAAGGCCGACTCTGACAACGAGGAGTCGTCCAAGAAGGTCAAGAAGGAGAAGAAGGAGAAGAAGGATAAGAAGGACAAGGAGCCCGCTGTTGAGGAGAAGAAGGAGAAGAAGGAGAAGAAGGAAAAGAAGGAGAAGAAGGAGAAGAAGGACAAGAAGGAGAAGAAGTAAATGGATTCTCCCATTGTTTAGCATTTTCTCTTCATTTGTTTTCTTAGTTTCTTCATTTTTCTCTCTCTTCCACAAACCCTCCCATTCCATTCCATTGTTCTTTTTTCATTCTTTTTTTCTTTTATTCTGTAGATTACTACTTGGTGGTTTAGTGGAGGAAGCCCTCTCTTTTTTGCACATCTCTCATAAATACTCGCATACATTTTTAATCATTCTTCTGCATGTCGAACCTAGTTGTTTGCCATCTTGCTATTTGTCTTGTCCTTTCGATGATCACTCAATGCTTACTCTTATTTCATGCTCCATTCGTCACTCATGAAGGAGAAAAGAAGAGAGGTCACTCCATTAATTCGGTACAGCGCAGATACTGTCGATCATGCCAATGTGGCCATGAGGTTGAAGCCTTTTACACCTGTTCCAACACCTGAAGTTTGATCAATCCAATTTTTATTTTGATCAACAGTTATCACTTCTCAAGATTGATCAACCGTTTTCATCTCCAAGGTTGGTCAACCCCATTATCCATTATCAGCTTCTTCATCGCTCAGAACAAGGTTCTCACAAGACTCTTTTTACAAACAAAAGCGAAAAAGAAAAAAAAAGAAAAAAAAAAAAAGGAAGAGGGTGATGTTGTTCCTGGGTAAAGATACTCTAGTTTTTCCATCCAGGAACATCGTCATCTGCCCTTCCTTTTCTATTCTTTGTTTTTTTTTCGCGTTTTAATACAATAGTTTAGTGAACAAAAAAAATCTACTTTTCTTTCGATGACAACAATGAATGAATGCTTATATTTAAAGGCCAAGCTCCTCCTTGGTCTCAACACCCAATTGAGCCCTGAGAGGGGCAAGCTCCTCAAGATACTGCTTGTAAACGGTATCGTTGTTAGTCTTGGCCTTCAAACCCTCAAGGATACGGACGGCGGTAGGGTAGTCGTTAACGCGACGGGCAGCCTTGAGGGCAGCCTCGATGACGGAAGCTGAGGGGACGAGATCGTAACCAAAGGCGTTGTTGAGACCACGCTGGAGCTCAAAGAGATCGTCAACGTTGTCAAAGAACTTGACGAAACGGGCTGTGTAGTCCTCGAATGACTCCTCGTGCTGCTCTGAGTAGCAGCGAACTATTTTTTTTTGTGGAGTGGAAGAAGTAGGTAGAGAAGAGAAGAGAGGAGAGAGATGGTAGTTAGTAGTCTGTTGGGTTTTTGTCCCATAGCGCCGCCTGTTCTTATGAGTGTAAATCTGTCGTCCTCCAATATGAAAGTTCGACAGATTGTGTTGCGTTGTTCTTGTTTTAAAGATTGTGTCCGAAAACATTCATTGTGCCGCATTGTTGTTGTAAAGAGCGTCTCTGTCATCATCCATTGTTCGACTTTCTCTAGTAGAGATTGTACACATCCGTTCCATGTTCCACAGCCTGACTGGATGGCTGACTGATATCTAGTCCGGCAAGACCAACTGTTCGTCCGGTGGCGTGGCGTGGCGGGTTGATTCAGTTAGAGCTGAGCTGAACTGAAAAAAAAAAGCTGCAGGATATGACACCGCATGAGCAGGAGGAATGAAATTGGCCCATTTAAGGCAACGCGGACTCTCGTCATGTCCGTCCAGTCCGTCAGTCCAGTCTCTCTCCTCAACGCCTCGCCCTTTTGTACCTACTCTCAATCCCCCCATCCTGCTTCCTCCGAGACAAAATAACAACGACTTTTCCGTTTTTCCCGCGTCCTTTTTACTTTGATGCTATTTTTCTTCTTCTTTGCTTTGCTTTGCAATAACAAGGGTACAAAACTTGAGCAAAGAAGCATTGGTACAAAAACGCCCCTTGTTTCTTGAGTAAAGAAGAGAATGTCCATTGTCACTCTTTCAATTGCATTTTTTATAATACGGACATGGAGATGTTGAGGCATGCCCTGATCGTTCGGAATAGGATGAGTATCCTTCCTCTCCCTGAAAAGATATAGAAAAGAATGTCGCGAAATTTTGTAGCGTGTTCGTGTGTGTTCCTCCCAGAAGAAACAAAAATCCATGGTCGTTTCCGGCTGTTCCCTGAGGTCGCAACACCAAAAAAAAAAAAAGAGTTTCGGAGAGAAAAAATGGAAAAAATAAAATAGGATGGTTCTCCGAAGGACTCTTCATGTCACAGTCTGTCCTGCTTATTCCTCTGATCCAGGTTCCCATTGGTAATGAGAAGTATATGTCGCTCCTGTTTTGTTACATAGATCCCGAATTGTCCAAGCACCACGAGAAAGGGAGAAGAAAGGAGGATGATAAAAGTGAAAAAGAAAAAGAGGGAGTGTGAGGGGAGGTGCTTACTCTGGACAGCGGTGCGGGAAGCGAGGGCCGAGCGGGCGACCTGGACGCGAGTGGCAGCAGCGAGAGGGCGGGAAATGGCGAGGAAGCGGGACATTATGGTTCAGTGGGTGTAGGATGAATGGAGTGGTGAGGAAAGAGAGGTGAGGAAGGAAAGAGAGCCAGGACAGAAAAAAAAAAAAAGATGTGAAAGACCAGCCCATGAAACACAGAAGCAGGCAGACACATATACACCGGGAACACATAGCCAGGCACACATACAGGCACAGGGAGGGAAGGAAGGAAGCGCAATGGTGGAAGCATATGCGATGATTCTCTTCTTCGATCACATGATAACTTGGAATGACCATGGTCGTGAGAACACTCAACAGACGACATCATAGCCATTGGATAGGGGTAGGCATATTCCAGATGAACATGGCCATTCTATCTCAAGAGGCAGAATTAGCTTGCTGCGACTAAATAGGTTGGTTAGTAAGTGGTATGGTTGCGAAGATGTCTTTGAGCGATAATGGAGTGTTAAGAAGAAGGATAATAAGTTGCCGTTGGGCGATCGCCAATTTTTTCGGTTTGTTTCTCGGTCAGAGTTACAGCAACTTACTCCGGAGAGTGGTGGGTGGGGCGGATTTGTGTTCTGCGTAAGCTGAGTGGAGAGAGAGAGAGAGATGCGAAACCCAGCACGATCGCCATTTTGTTGTTTTCCCTCTCACTCTCCCTCAGCCGAGCACTGAGGTGGTGCGGTCGAACCATTTTTATGAACGATTCTCTTCCTTCTTTTCTTTTCTTTCCTTTCCTTCCTTCTCCTTCCTTCTCCTTCCTTCCTTCCTTCTCCCTTGCTCTCCTCTACTACCCCTGCCGATACCTTCGACTGTCTTCGTCGTTCTTTGTATCGCTGTTCCTGTTCTCCCTTTCTTCTTTTTCATATCCTTTCCTCTCCTCGCCTCTCTCACACCCCACACACTCTCTCAATTACCCTCGCAACCACTCACTCTCACGCTCCTTCTGAAGAGTAGTTCCTGATTCTTCATACCAACCCTTCCAAAACACAATCATGATGACCACGGACTCCCAGGACTACATCCCCAGGAACCTCATGGACCACATGAGCCCCTACTTTGCCAAACATACCCACCACCACCACCATGCCCACTCACACGGCCACCACAGCCACCGTCACCACCCCCACTCTCACACTCTCCACAATCCCGACACCACCACTCATAAAGGCAATTCTTATCCAACCCCCACTCCTTCCTCCTGCAACTCCGGCCTGCAGACCCCCGTTCCCAGGCGAAGCTCCCTTGCTCACACCACCGATCCTCTCCCTTCTTCAACGTCTTCTTCCGCTAAATCCTATAACACCCCACCTGCAACTCCACCACTCTCTCTCCCACAGACTCAAGTAGTCACCCCTGAACCTGTCGTATCAACGCCAGCAACTACACAGCCTCAGACAGCTATCGGATTAAGGAGGGAACCAGTGGCGTGGTGCACTGCTAGGGCCAGAATCCCCACCCCGGACGGATCAGAGTACTTTCTGCACATCTACGAAAACTCGCAGGACAAGAAGGAGCACCTGGCCTTTGTCTTTGGCGATGCGATCCGCAGCCGTAGTCTGGATAAAGTCCAGCCGAATGAGACCGAGATGGATCGGATCAAGCGCGGCGCTTACACGGGCCGATTGCAACCCATTGCAGCCGCCGCCGATCACTCGTTAACCATTCTACCCCTTTTTCAGGAACAAGAACAGACATCAACCACAACGGTCCTCACAGCAGCAGAGACAGTTACTGCTACTGCCACGACTGTGCTAACAGCCGATACCAACACTACTTCTACAACGACGTCAATTGGCCAACAGGACCAAAAGGAGGACACTGTGATGTCCACGGCAGCTCCAAGTAACCCACTTGTCCGTATCCACTCCGAGTGTTTCACTGGTGAGATCGGACATTCTGCTCGTTGCGATTGTGGAGAGCAATTGGACGAGGCTATCCGACGCATGAAGGAAGAAGGCGCCGGTGTTGTCGTCTATCTCCGTCAGGAAGGCCGCGGCATTGGCTTGGGCGAGAAAATCAAGTAAGTTGAAAAATACACAGCCTCTTCACTCTTCGCCTTCCCATCTTTCCTACTCCATTTACTCCTCCGCCCTCTACCTCTTGACATTCCCATTCCTCTCCCTACTACTCTTCCCCGATTTCTGATATATGCTTGCCGCGTCGAACACTGCTTCTTTTTGCACTTAACGGTTTTTTCTAACCGCAACTATTTTCAAACCGACACAGTATCAGGCGCCTTATCCCTCATTACTATTGTCGGTCACAAAGAAATTGTAATCCTAATTATTGGCCATCCTTCCATTCAATCTGTTTCTTAGGGCGTACAATCTTCAGGATCTTGGATACGACACTGTTATGGCGAACCTGCTTTTGAACCATGGCGCGGACGAAAGAACCTACGAGGTCGCTCAGGGGATCCTCGAGGATTTGGGTCTGGATCAGATTCGACTCCTGACCAACAATCCTGACAAGATTGAGCAAATCGAACGAGACAGTCAGATCCGCGTTGTCGAGCGTATGCCCATGATGCCTAAATCCTGGGAGGCGATCGAGCAGGGAATTGAGGCGACCGAGTTTGAGGTCAAAGAGGGTGCGGTTGAGAACAAGATTGTCAAGGGTAAAGAACTGGATCGGTACCTCAAAGTCAAGGTCGAACGGATGAGACATCTGATCCCTATCCCTGGCGCGCTATAGACGTCTTTTGTTTGCATGCATATCCAAAACTAAATAAACGTAGAAGTACCCAAAACGGCGCACGCCAGTTCCAAGTTGGATGGAAATGAGTTCTGGCAAGTGGAAGCCATCTATGAGACGCGTTTTTTTGTTCTTGTTTTTTGCTCGAAATGCCAACTTCTCTCCTCGACCCAGACTTGGTTGATAGCAGTCTTTTCTGTCCCAAATGCCAAGGACAGACATAAAGGGACAAATCCATCAGCTCCTCCAAAGCTCCAATGTATCAAAATACCTGACCCCCCTCCTATTTTTCTATTATGTTCCCACCACTAGAAACTCACCTCGATCACTGAGACTTACCTGCCTGGTACTCGGGGTCATTTCTTCGACGACATTCGTGATCGCTGTCAAAGTCATGCTCTGTCCTGAAAAGGGTATAACGATTTTAGGATATTCGACTTCATTGTCGACATCTGCAACGACCTTACAACTTTCCAAAGCACCAACACTCTACTAGGCGTCTTCGACAACCAAACATATTGCCTGCCGCCTTGACCGAAGGGTTCAAGTATTATTATTTTTCGCCAGCACATACTTCGACATGAAGGTCAAGAACTGTTTATGACCTTTACAAACAACCAGCCAAACTTTGGTTCGATCAAGGGTTCTTCCAGTCGCCACAATAGGGGGATCGACCTTTACAACCAAGCTGTCTTCCTCCTTAATCGATGTTTAGCTGACCTACTACAGTGTTGGGGGAGGGCTTGGTGAGTGGTTTGTGATTGTTACACTACCCTCGCTTGTGGTCTTCATTTCTTGCACAGTGAAAACATAATACTTTGCTGCGACATTCTTGCTTCACAGCTGAATCGTGCAATGTTACTATTTTCACTGAGTGTCGACACTTCGCGCCTTCAGTATCTATTTTTCTAGACTGGCCAATAAAACAGAATCACGCGTCCAACATATTTTTACGCGTTCGAGCGTGAGAGACGTCGCCGTCGAAGGCGAGGCATGACATAAAGGAAGATGTATGCTTTTTCAGGTCATTTCACTGTATTAAAACGCCCGAACGTGTCAAGAGGTCACCACCGCTAATTATGTGAACCCACAACTCCAACAAGAAGAATAACTTGTTTTGCATGGATCAAAACAAAAAGTTCGGGCGCGTGTGGTTTTTCTTTCATCTCATCGAGCACCTCCCTTTTCGAGATTTCTATTCTCTTGTTCAGCGATACATTTATATTGTCATACGTGCGACGGCGTCTTCCTAGGAAACTATGTTTTCCTCTCCCTTCTTTATTTTTTTCGGCAAAGGTGGCCTTCTTTGATTTCATTTTTTTTAGCCACTTTTGAATTCTTAACGCTTCATTCTGCCATGCTATTCCTTTCTTCTCTCTCCCGTTGATCTATGAAAAGACGCAAAAGAGGGAAGGAGATGCTATGGTTTTTTTGCACTTTTCTCTTTACTGTTCTTTACTTTTGTTATTCAAGGATCACCGCCACTCCGAGCTCCTTATCCTGTCTTTTTCCTCCACTCACCTTCCTTGCGTTTTACAGCCCTATAATAAGTTTACCATCCCCCGCGCTCACATCTTGGTACATGTCTCCTCTCCTCTCCCCCCCTCAAGGAGCACTCACTTTTTTTTTCGTTTAGTAGTCACCGCTCTTATACCTCACGCTTTACCAATATAAGGTCAATGGATTGTATTCTCATTTTACGCACCACCCATTTTTTTTTTTACCTCGTTCTCTTTCATCGCAACGATAAGCTATAGTCGAATCGCATCCCTTCATACCCAATGTAGTTGAAGTTTACCATTCCTACCCTATTATTAACAATAACCTTGGTCATCACTGCTGCTGGGCGCCGCGGTCATCAGTGCGAACACCTTGCATAAGCGCGACTTCATAAAATGATATCTCTATCACCTTCTGTTGAGACAAGACTTTTGTCAATTGTAACCTCTTCTCGGTCGCTGCTAGATCCTAACAGACAACCCCCCCCCCCCCCCACCCACCCCCGGAACTTCCTCGGACTGCTCGGCCTTGGACAAGAAAGGCATCATCCGTTAAACTACCCGAGGGACCACCCCGTATTTTTTTTCGTCTCCACCCGATCTATGATGATGATGAAGAGGGAGGGAGGGGCTGGGGAGGGGGGGGGCGACAACAACGTGTTCCTCGTAGGCGACTCATGCTGATTTTCGGAGCGCTTCCCTCAACGGAAAATGTCAGATCCTATTAGGCCCTATCACATGCATACTGTTGAATTTGATGATGTGGCCTCTTTTCATCATAGTGTATTATTGTTGGTTTTCTATATTTCTTTTTTTTTTTTCTTTCTAAAAATGAATGCACTCATCGCTGGATCTTTCCATGCACTGGAAGCAATAAAACACTTACCATGTAAAAATGTACCTAACTTACGAAACTGCCATGGGAGTTTCAATTCGTAATATAAAAGAAAAAAGAAAAATACGCGTTTTTTCAAGTCGCCAGAGTCAAACGCAGTCACGGTGTAGCTGGAAGTGCAAAGCCCGCAGATGAATTGGAATTATGTAGGTGCGCGAACCTTCCTCTCATTGATGAGGCGCCGTACAGGTTATCCAGGTTCAACATCTCCACCTCCTGGCGCGTTGTTCCATGCACCTATCATGTTAGCAATCACTTCGTCACCTCTAGCCATTTGAACGATGTTTTTTTTTTTTTGTTGATTTTATTGTTATGTACAATTTCTCCATGTCATGAACAGATTGCGGAAACGGGGGGGAAGCGATGCAAAAGAAAATGGAAAAAGTAAAAGAGAGAAATTAAAGCATGAAGGGCGAAAGAATTTAAGCCAACTTGGTAGCGAGCTGCTTCTCGAGCTTGGAGGCATCGGCAGCAAACTTGCGGATACCCTCGGACAACTTCTCAGTGGCCATGGCATCCTCGTTCAACTCCCAGCGGAAGGCAGCCTCGTCGAAGGAGACCTTGGGGTACTGCTGGGCAGACGAGGTAGCGATCTCGGGGCTCAACTTGCGCTCGAGGGTCTTGTTCGACTTCTGGAGCTCCTCCAAGAGGTTGGGCGAGATGGTCAAGAAATCGCATCCGGCCAACTCCTCAATCTCGCCAACGGAACGGAAAGAGGCGCCCATGACGATGGTCTTGTAGCCGTGCTGCTTGTAGTAGTTGTAGATCTTGGAGACGGAGATAACACCGGGATCCTCAGCGCCAACGTACTCCTTCTTGTGGGCGGCCTTGTACCAGTCGAGGATACGGCCGACGAAGGGCGAGATCAAAGTAACCTTGGACTCGGCGCAAGCAACAGCCTATATGGGTTAACCAATTGTAAGATCATGGTTAGTAAAAACGCGTCGTATCCGTCGCGGCAAGTATCAATTAAATGGAACCCTGAGGAAAGGTCTTACCTGGCCGAAAGAGAAGAGAAGGGTGAGGTTGCAGTGGATACCCTCAACAGCCTCGAGGTGCTTGGCAGCCTGGATACCCTCCCAAGTGGAGGCGATCTTGATGAGAATGCGCTCCTTGGCGACGCCGGCATCCTTGTAAAGACCGATGATCTTCTTGGCCTTGGCGATGGTGGCCTCCTTGTCGAAGGAGAGACGGGCATCGACCTCGGTCGAGACACGGCCGGGGACGATCTTCAAGATCTCGACACCAAAGTTGACGAGGAGCTTGTCCAAGGCAGACTCGGTCTGGGACTCGAGGGGACTAGATGGAGACAAGTAGGGATGAGGTCATTAGGTTAGTGGGTGTGAAAGTGAAGGTGGAGTTGGATGGCATGAGTCTTATCAGGGTTGAGAAAGAGAGCATTCTCTTTCTTTTTTTTTTTTTTTTTTTTTTTTTTTTTTTTTTTTTTGGGTGAATATGATTGTCGTGGAGAGGGAGGCAGTCGGACCCCACAAAAATAAATCATGAGTGATCGTACAACCCAAAAGAAGTCATCAATCGCCCAACGTTGCAACTGATAAGGGTCATGTCATCGAAAACACTGATCCTCCCCTTTTTTTTTCTTTG
The DNA here is from genome assembly GCA_036320915.1 of Linnemannia elongata. Taxonomy (NCBI): domain Eukaryota; kingdom Fungi; phylum Mortierellomycota; class Mortierellomycetes; order Mortierellales; family Mortierellaceae; genus Linnemannia; species Linnemannia elongata. Next base: position 1,292,666 of record JAXBDG010000007.1, on the reverse strand, counting down.
CATGTAGATCAGTTCTGGTTCCCTTGAGAATGATCTATCATTAACCTGACCCCCACCATATGATACCCAAATGGTCTCCTTCGCCCCATCTCTCAACGACGAAAGGTAAAAAAGAAAAGAAACCGCGCGGCGCATGCTTGCATGTCCCCCATCCAAGCCCCCTCCGATATACAGAAAATCAAAAGACGGTGTCCACGTTCTTTGAGCAACTAATAAGCTACGCCCGCTGTGTTCCTTTTGCTCTCTCCAGTCGAGTTGCCGAGACTGTTTTTCTTTTTATCCTATGTCGTGATCGATCTATTGGTATCGGCTTGCTTGTCTGCTTACTTCTTTGCTTAGCGTATGTGTCGTTATAATCCAACTGATCGGGATGTTCCCGCTTGGTTCTGTGGTCTGTCGCCCTGTGTTCATATTTCCCACGACAATGAATCCTCTTTTTTCTTCAATTATCTATCCCCCTTTCCATGCCAACCCCACTCTTATCCTCGCTCCACTCACAACCGGGAAAGAAAATCTTGCATACAGATAAAACAAGGCTTATAAGGTTCTTAGAGTCGTGTAAAAATCCTCCTTCGTAAGGGTGGAAAGTAGGCGATTAAGAATGAAACCAAAGAGAAAAAAAAAATCCTTTGCATCTGTTCATGGCTCTCTTTGCTCTGGTTTGAACCTCCTACTCCTCAGTGGCACCCCATTTTTTTTTGCGGGGAGGAATCAATCTCCTCCGTCTTTAGGTCCCCAGGAAAATAAATAAAGATAAAGTAAAGGAAGAGATACATACCCTCCGATCTTCTTGGCGTAGGCGATAGCATCGTCGATCAAGTGGGCATAGTTGGGCTTCTGGGAAGCGGCCAAGATCAACGAGGGGTTGGTAGTGGCATCAGTGGGCTTGTACTGAGCAATGGCTATTGTTGTACATAGGTAGGCGTGTTACCGAAAGGTAACGAATTAAAACTGATTAGTTTCTGTGCGTCCTGTTCATCACTGCGATTCGCTCCATTGTCAACAAAAAGTAAGGCAACGTGAGAAAGTAAAACGACGAAAGAAAGACTGCCCCAAAAAACAGCAGGAGGCATATGGGTATGTGCTTACACTCAAAGTCGCCGGTGTCGGAGACGACGGTGGTGAAGTTCTTGAGCTGGTCGAGGGCGGTCATGTTTGTGTAGGGCTGGGTGTCGTTGGGGGTTGGGGATGGAATGAAGCAGAAGTGCGAGAAAAGTTGCACGCCCTTTATATGTGGGTAGGGTCACTCCACGGGCAGGCGAATTTGTGACGTTGATCTGAATCATCGTCGAATGTTGGGTGGCTGAGGCAAATTATCCCTTGGTGGTGACAAAGAGACTCTTTATCCAGCGGGTGTCTTGGTTGGTCGTCCTTACAAATGCACGCCCTAAAAGGTGCAAAGCCCGACTGCAGGCAGATTGGCTTAGCAATCTATGCGTTATGCTATGTCCTTTGAATGAAGGCTGTATGCACAGCTGCTCTGTGAGCCACATATCGTTTACATATCAGTTGAACACTTTTTGTGTCTCTACTATTGAGCATGACAGGCCAAATAGCTCTGCGTTACATCGATCATGTCATCGATATCCGTTAACCCCAGACAACAACTAGTCCCGTTCCTCTCACGATGATGAGTGTGCTGAACTTTGGTACCCGCGCGTGTCGATCCATCGTAGGTACCTGAGGTCAGTCCGTCCATAAGCACTTGATCCGCGTTTGAGTGGAGGTTCGTAAAGCTCATCAGTAACGCGTTCTGTTCCATCATGATATAGCTTCTTTTTGATCAACGCGTTCACAACGCACAAACGACGCGCGGATACTAAGAGGAAGTGGCTGAGAAGGAGAAATGAAAAATGAAAACTGGACAAACAAACATGCTCGCCGTCTGCATGTCGCACAGAAAAAAAAATAGAATACGCCTCCTCTCGGCATTGGAAGTCCCGGACCACCCGTAAACTTATTCCCAGAAAAAAAAGCAGTTGATAAAGATGGTATCATTATCATTGTCGCTTTACACTCTAAAATGAAGGGAGGTGCGTAAGGGAACGCCGCTAATTGCCAATTAGACGACACTAGCACTCGCATGACAACACTATGCCAACACACACACATGAGCGAGGGTCCGAGAAGAACCTACTGCTCCTTCTGCGATGCACGGCTTTTTTTTTGGTGCTGGTTCAATGGTTTGTGCTCACAGCAGTCGTGTCGATTGGCATGAGGACGAGCACTTGTTGCTCAGCAACATTCGCATCGCCGTTCGTTTCAAGCTATGAGGTCGTACTAAAGTACGTTTTCTTTCTCAGCACATAGTGTGATTGAAGACTGTCACAGTGGAATGAAAATACAACAGACCACAAGAGGAAAAAAATGTCGGGGCTCTCATTGTATTTTTTGCTCGTTCCCCCCCTCTCAAGTCCTTATGCCAACCCTGCTTCGCTTGTTGTCGCCAATCCACATACATCATTTCTCTTTTGCACCTGAACTATTTTCATGTTGTGGAGAGATGGTGGTGGTGGTAGTGACATGTGGATACGCTTGCAAATAGGAATGTGCGAGATGCTTATTGTTGTTGTGTTTGTCTCCCTTTCCCTTCCTTAACCCCATCGTTTTTACATTCAGCCATCTTTTTTCGTTATTTTTTTGTTCGAGACGTCCAATCGATCGATGATCGAGATGACTTGCAAGTGTGAAAGAGCGGGAAAAACAAGCGACAAGGAAATGGAACAGGGGAAGGCCAGGATAGCGATCATTATTATTTTTTCCTTGCCTTGACATGCCTTGCTCTATCTGCTCGTTCGTCTTCGCCCCTCGGCTACTTTTTTTTAATCGTGCATTATGCGTTGTGCGTTAAAGAGAACTAAGTCCCCTTTGCTCCTTCAAAAAAGGGTACCCACTAGCCTGGATTTCGCAGATTATTTTTGTTTTCTGATTAGTGTAAAAAAGAACTGCCTAACGGTCATATGAAGGAGGATTTCCTCATAAGTGTAGCATGAGACAGTTAAAGGTGGGTATCTAAATGTACAGTACGTAGTATTAGAAACTAGAAAGGGGGGCATGCCACTATGAGCGAGAGTGGTGAGTGATGATAGGAGAATGAAAGGGGGCGGAGAGAGAGAGAGGAAAGAGAGCAAGATTGTCTGGCAGATAAACAGGTTGGTTACATGCATGCCTCGCAAGTACTTGTGTAGTTGTATGCATGACCTCCTACTTTTCTGGAGACTCAGCTAAAACGAGCTGGACGCCAACCCGCAAACGCCAAGTGGGGTTGATTGACGCTGAGCTAGTGGTCTGACAGGCAGACAGACACAAGATGGAGTGGAGAGATGGACGGAAATGTAAATGCACCAGGGGTAAGACATTTTCAGAGCGATCGTTGGGGGTTTTTTTGTGGAGGGAGAAGAACAAGGCTCTTCTCCAACTCTTTCACTCTTTCTCGCGGTGTATGTGTCTCTCTCACTTCCCCTCTCCTCTCAAACAGCTTTTCGTTTTTAAAGAAAAACTTTACTTGAACTGGGGCGCTCACATGGGCTATGGGAGCAAGGAGAATCAAAGTAGAAGAAAAGAAGGCTTGACGCCCAATTTCCGATGACTGAGTGACAGTAGCCGGAAGAAGCAGAAGAGGATCGAATAAAAGCTTGACGGGAATAATTGGGAGAGAAGACAGAAGGAGAGGAGCCGTTTGTTGTTGTTTTTTTATTGTCATTGTCACGGTTATTGTTAGTATTCTGTTGGACATGGTTCTGTGCTCAACAGTGGAAGCAATTGAAGGTGACTAAGGGGCAACGCTGTTCAAGAACGATACAGTTTATGGTTTAGAGAAGGTTTATGGACATTGGGGAGAAAGAAGAGGAGACGAGACGAGAGGAGAGGACTGGCTGCAAAGTTGTTCAAAACCGCGGTCAGTTTACTTTTTTTTTTTTTCTTCTCTGGATTCTGGAAAGGCCGCAACAAGGTGTGGCGGAGGGGGAAACTAAGACGAAGGAAAGGAGAGTATGAAGAGGACGTGAGGCGGATTCTCAGTCTTCCCAGATAGGGTTGTTGTTCCTGTTGTTGTACAACGGACTATTGTTGTTCTCGACTCTTTTTTGTTTGTTTGTATTTTGTATATGTATGGCAATGGTTGGTTGGTTCATTTCATTTTTTTGTGTGTGGTTTCTTGTCGAATCATGTCACGGTTGGAGAAAGAAAGAAAACAGCCAAGGCGGCACAAGACAGAGACACTCGGAAGGAGGGTAAACATTACAGAAGCACGCTTTTGTTGTTGATGGTGTGTACATGACAAGGTTGACAGCGCGCGAGGAAGATGAAAGAGAGAAGATCCCCTTTTTCATGTGTGCGTGCGCTTAGTATATTATATTTATTATTGTTATTATTATTACATGTTTGTTGTTTGTGTTTTGTTGTTTCTTGTGTTCTTCTAGCTCGTCTTCATTGTTGTTGATGTTGTTGTTCGACACCACCCATCTATATAGCATCAATGAGCGGGCGAGCGAGAGAGTGAGAAGAGAGATGAGAAGTTTTAAATATATAAATGAGGATGAGCGTGCAAGCGAGCAAGAACAAACTACAGCAATGGTCAACATCTTATTTCTGTTGGGTCAAGAGAGAGAGCAAGCTTCCTGTTGTTTGTTTGCTTGTGCTTGTTTGTTTTGTCTGCCCCCCCCCCCCCCCCCCCCCCCCCCCCCATTGACAACACGCACGAGCAGCAGCCAGACAACTCGGTGTGTTCTTTTTGTATGTGTGAGTGTGTGAGTGAGAGAGTGAGAGTACGAACAAGTACACAGACAGCAAAAAAAAAAAAAAAAGAAAGCAAGGTTTGGTTCTCCCTTTTTTTTTTTTTTTTTTTTTTTTTTTTTTTTTCCAACGCACACACATTCAAGACAGCAGTATCCCCAACCCACAACCTTTCCCTTCCCCTTCCCCCAATCCTATCCCATCCCATCCCACAAAAAAATAAAAGTATCGACCGTTTTCCCTGTGTGCCTTGTCCTCCTTTCTTTTACCCCCCTTCCCCGATCTTTTTTTTCTTTTCTTTTTGATTCTTTGTCCCTTTCCCACTTCTAGATTCTCCACTCTCTTCCCCTTCCCCTTTTCAACCCATACGCCCAGTTCTTTGCTTTTCTCTTCTTTACCTCTCTCTTCTCTCTTCTCTTCTCTCTTCTCTCTTCTCTCTTCTCTCTTTCTTTCTTTCTTTCTTTCTTTCTCCACAACAATCCCCTTTCCCAACCTTGACTCCACCTCACTCTGTCTTCACTCCTCCAACTGTACATATCTCCCTTCCTCCTCCGCCTCTACAATTATTACCTTAACCCTTTTTTTCTCTATCATCACCAACTCTCTCTCTCTCTCTCTCTTGTGAATATCCATACCCCTTTCTCCTCTTCGTTATTCTTCTGCTCTTTCAATCGACTACTGCTCCGAAAGACCGATCATCTCTCTTTACTTCAATTCAATCCTTCTTCTCCTCCTCTGCTTACACTCTCACCACTCTCTTCATACCTACACTCCGGTAAGCAACATACATACATAACTTGACCCATTGGACACTCCCCGTTTCTTCCTGACAAGACTTGAACCGCGTGAGCAAGAAACCATACCTATCTGTTTTCGTCTCAAATGCTGACAACATCTTCCCTTCTTTTCTCTTTTCTTCAACCATCAAAACAGCAACTACCACCCCATCTTTTCTTGACTCACTCGGACATTAACCATATCGCGTGTCTCTTCCTCCCTTCCTTTCCCTACAACCTTCAACCTTCCAGACTTGCCTTCCGACCTCTTCTCAACCAAACCTTTTTCCTTCTTATTCCCCGCACCACCCTTTGCGCGTTAAAGTAGTGTTTCACTCTCTTCTCCCCCTCCCTCTACCTCTCATTCACCTTCTCTCTTAAAAAACAACAGGATGGCTGTCTCCACATCAGCACAACGGTCATTTCAGGGCGAGTTTGCCAGCAATAGCAACGGTCTGTTCCAAACAAATACCTCGCCTCTCCAATACAAGCACACAACACCGCCACAACCGCTCCACCAACACAATATACCCTCTCACCCACAACAGCCAACTCAGGTCTCCACAAAAGCTCTCGCCCTCACATCAACCGCAACAAAGGGTACACCCCCACCTCCCTTGATGGGCTCCGCCATCGTCCTCGTCAACGACTCGGCCCTCCACTGCTTTGGTGGCCGACTCGAGAACCGCGACTTGACAAATGGTCACTATGTTCTTGACGTCGAGACCGGGTTCTGGGAGACTCTCCACGACGTCTCGTCGGAGTACAACTTTGCCGACTCTGAAACCGAGGGTGGGAGCGACCCCTCTGCGATGCTGTCGCTCTCGTTGACGACTGACCCGGTTGAGGAGACTCACACTGGCACACTTTCGGACCCTATATCGGTCCCACCCAGCCCTCGGTACTTTCACACGCTCAATGCCTTTGGTACATCATTGATTCTCTTTGGCGGCATGGGCAAGGGCTACAACAGCAGCAATAATGGAGGCGATAGCAACCCCGTAAAAGACAAGAAGGAGGAGGGCGGCGAGGACGACGGGAGCCAAAACGTCATGGCCGCACTAAATGATCTCCATGTCTTCGATATTGTTACTCAGCGCTGGCAACAAAAACACCCTCAGGTCAATGCGCATTCTCCCAAACCCCGCTGGGCACATATGGCAACGATTTTGGACCACTATCTGGTCGTCATTGGAGGAACAGACACGGCCAAGGCCTATGTCGAAGATGCCTGTGTTCTGGACCTCCACACCTGGGAGTGGGTCGCCTCTATCCAGTCCATTGGCCAGTGCGGTTCCTACCGAACCATTGCCGCCACTGGTCCCGGCAAGCAATCGGCTAGCTCTGTCGCCCCAGCGTCACCCTCGTTCCCCTCGGCCGCCGCATCTTCTCCGCAGACATCGGCCAACCTCTCCTGGCCCTCGACGGACTCGGGTCCCATTGATGCGATGGCAAGTATTTCAATGGTGCTCAGTGGCCGTATATCTGCGCCAAGCTCAACAACAGCTTCCTCGAGAGGAGATGACACACCGGACAGAGGCTCAGACGAGCAACAACAACCCCTCCCAAACAAACGCAAAAATTCGGAGAGACTGATGAGTGGCGAACTTACACCAGCGTTCAGGACAGGTCGGGATGTGCCGTCGATCTATCTTTATTCGAACTATGATTTCAAGAACCTTCAGCGGGACTTCAAGGTCATCACCCCACACTACACCCACCCCGCCACCGCCATGGAAGACCCCTCCTCCACACCTGCCTCCACCCCGGCACCTCCTCCATCCTTCTCATTGGTCGAAAAGACCCAAGCTCTGGCCATGATGGGTCACGAGCTCCCACCCGGTCTTCGCTTCCCTCAAGGACATGTCTACCAAAACCAGCTGATCCTCACAGGTACCCTCATCCTGCCCGGCAAGAAACCCACTCTAGCCATCTACGCCTTCAACCTCACCCACTACAAGTGGGAGCAGCTCTCGACCGACAACATCCTCGAGACGGGTTCCTGGAGCCGCACTTTGCTCCACCCTGCTACAGGAACACTGCTCATCTTTGGCAACCAAGGGTCCAACGCCGACGAAGACTACGCCAATCGTCTCCAGCACCACGATCACATCATGATGGTCAACTTGCAGGCCTACGGCATGTACGAGCGACCCATCCCTTCGTTCTCGAAGGATGCACAAGATCTTGGATTGGAGCTGTTGTCGAGACCCAGCTTGAGCGACATGCAAGTCTGCTCGGCGACTGGTACGCTCTTTGGAGCTAACTCGACTGTGCTTGCTGCTCGTTGGCCCGAGTTCTCGACCATGCTGTTGTCTCCCCCTTATGTGACACCTTTGATCTTGATCTTGCCCGTCCCCGATGACGTGGTACCACTCTTCCTACAGTACCTCTACACCGGCAGTCTTCCCACAACCATCTCGGCTGGTATGGCCGACTATCTATTGATCCTTGCCCGGCGCTACGAGCTCAATGGTCTCTATGCACTCACCATGGATATCTTGCACCAATCGGTCCACTTGAACCCCATCCGTATCTACAGCACGGCGTTGATGGCTGGTGAACTTGGTCTTCAGGCAAGAGCTATCGGATTGGCTGTTCAGACTCTCCCTGCGGCTACGGAGCCCAAGGAACTTCCACCTGTTCCTGCAGGTATTGCTCGGTCCAACAGTATGCGCGCCCCTCCACCTCCAACCACCAAGGTGCCGTACCCGCCTACCCACCGACGTGCCGCCTCTCGAGACAGTATCAGCACCGATGGAGGCCACGTCCGCGACAACCTTCTGCAGCAGTACAATGGCGGTCAACGATTGATGCCCTCGATGATTCAGGAAGTCGACGAGATGCAACAGCAACAGCAACCCTTGTTCCTTTCCTCACCTAATGGCAATTCTGTCCTGCGACCTACCCGAGCAGCACCCTTGCCACCAACTCATCATCAAGGAGCAGGAGGCGCATACCAGAATCAGCCCATTTCTCCTCTCGCTTCACCAACGTACCCTCAAGGCGGATCTCAATATCAGACGGCCTACCCATCACCCCTGTCACCGTCCTTCCAACAACACCCCTTCACATCCCAACCCATCTATGACGACTACCAGCTGGACGACCGGACACTCCAGGCCAAGAAACGACTCCAGATGCAGATGCAGTACGACATGGAACAACAAGTCCACCAGCACCAGTTGGCTCAACAGGAGTTCATCCAACAACAGCAGTACCAACTGGAGCAAGAACATATGCGTGGCCAAGAGATGCTCATGCTCGAACAACATCGACTCCAACACCAGCGGTACCTCCAAAAGCAACAACAACTCCGTGGAGATGTCCTCCCAAGCGCTGCTGTCGTCTCTGGAGCATTGGATTATCACTTTGGTGGAGCCAAGGCCCCCGCACCGTCCAAGATCCGGGGGAATACTGATGGGTCGATTGTTGAGAGTGTCAAATCTGGAAGCAGTGGTAGTAGTAGTGGGAATAATAAGAAGACCGAGAAGGAGAAGGAGAAGGAGAAGAAGAGTTTGAAGAGTAAGATGAAGCCGCCTAAACCGACTTTAAGCGGTGCCGATCTTATGAAGAGCGCAGGATTCTAGATATTTGTGAAAAAAAATCTTGTTTTTCATCGCCCTCCTTTTTTGTACAAATAATAACTCGTTTTTTTTTTTTTATTTTTGCCAACACAAAAACAACCTGTAAATATTTGTTCGAACAGTCTATTCTAATAATACAAAAAAAAATCTAGTGGAAGGCCTTCAACTTCTGCTGCTCAACCATGTCGTTAATACGCATCATGGCGGCATGAATCCGAACCGACAACCGGAACTCAAACTCGTACCCCGAGAACCCCATCGCCTTGTCCCAGAACCCCTTGGCTCTTGTCCAACGACTATCACCCTGCAGATCCTTATCTTCCATCCAGCTTCCAACACCAGCCTCCCAGCATGCAAATGGAACCACCCACTTCTCCTCGATAATCTTTCCAGCGGGCAGGTCCATCACCCAGGTCAAACATTCGGAACCTTCCTTATGACGACCTAGTTGGTGCAGGATAGCGCCCTTGATGGTCTTGAGGACCGCCAAAGAGTCAAGTCCAGTCGAACCACGGTTCTTGCTGATCTGAGCATCGACTTGGGCGAGCGATGTCTCGAGATCCTGTGGAGTCATGGATGCAAAGGCGTTCCAGATCAAGAGAATCTCAAGTGCGGGGAGGTTGGTCTCCTCGAATCCGTTTTGCTCAAACAGCTTGACCTTGCGGGTAACATACTGCTCGACCAGGATAGTGCGTCCTCCAAACTTGCGGTTCACGAGTCCAGGAATCGACTGGTAGATCGCCAGCGCATCCTTCTTATGTCCCGCAGCCTCAAGCGACGCCGCCTTGAAGTACAAGAAGAAGGCTTTGGACCAATAGTTCTCCCTGGCCAACCTCTCAAAGTACACAATCGCGTCCGTCCACTGGAGCGAAATGGCACAGTTCAATCCGAGCTCATAATCACACAACCTCTGCAACTCGGAACCCCACTCGATTGTGGCTTTACTAGAAGCCAACTCAAAGGCATCGGTCGATTCCTTGATGTTGCCCTTGAGACGGCTGTTGCGGCCCTCAAAATAAAGGAAAAAAGCCGATTCGCGGTAGTCCCGAAGGGCGTCCTTGAGAATTTTGTCCGCAACCGGAATGTTGGTCTCACCCAGGACCGAGGGTGCGAACCCGGCCAGGATGGTATAGTAGGCCAAGAACATAAGCGAGCCCAGTGGGGAGCGAATTCCTTTGCCCGAGATGGCCTTTGAGACCAAGTCGAATCCGAATGCCTTGTCGCCTGTGTATCCGAACGAGGAGATGATCCGCAAGATCTTGGCCGGCATCATCGCCAACACAATGTTGATTGTTCCCAAACTATTAAACAAGGAGGACGTTGAATAACGATAGTTTTGGTGAATACTTTGTGGGAAAGAATGCGTTTGTCAGTGTCGTTGTCCTTCAAAACAATTGCTTACCCAAAATGGATGCCTCCAAGAGTGTTGTTGTCGACGAGGGTGTTGACCTCATCGCCCATAGACTTGAGCTCCAGCCAAACATTCTCGTATGATTTGTATCCTATATTCGATCAATAAAAGTAATTTGTGATCGATCACATAAGTCACAAGTTACATTATGCAGGCCAGACATACAGATGAGTTCATAAAGTCATGCAAGGCGAAGGGTTTACCTTTGCGCAAGTTAAGACCCGCCTTGAGGTAACTCATGATGCTTTCCTGAAGCAAGAGGATCAAAGAAGTCAAGAGCAAACCCTCTGCACGAATGACTCTTGCTCTGATTTCGCCGTTCGTCATATGTTTTGGTGGTGGTGGTGGTGGAGTTCCTGCAGGACTGTTGCTCTTGGATTTGTTGGTGTCCTTGTAGCCGAAATAGCTCCATCCTGAAGAAACCAGCTTCGAGACAGAAGTCATCAGGGGCACAGTCTTCTTAGGCGCAGCCTGGATCTGCGCATTGCACAGCGCTTCGGCGTGCTGCAGGAGCTTTGTGGCCGTCGCGATATCGGATTCGTTGAATGTCATACAGGCTGTTTATCATTCCAGTTGATTTGTTGTGGTTGTTGTTGGGCAAATTTGTGTCCGTGGGAAATAGCGTGATGATTCCATGAGGCGGTCAGACGATCCCAGCGGTAAAATAATGCAAGCGGAAGACGACCAAAGTTTGGGTGATACAAGGACATAATAGGGGGGTAAGAAAAGCAGCAGGTGAATTAGTATCTCTTTTTCACGCAGTCCATTCGACTTTTGCTTGTCTGCTTGTCTGCGGTCGTCATGTGCAGGCAGCTTTGTACATTCACACTCATATATGGCCCTGCTGTTGCATTTTGCATCATTCCCTGGCCAGGTGAATTCTTTCGTTTTTTTTTTCTTCACATGCTCATCTTGTCATCTGCGTACGGATATGTGTGTGGTAATTGTTTCGTTGACTCTAATTACCTTTCATGAATGCTAGGGCTCCTGAACCGAGGGCGTAAACAGGGTTGACCTGGTCCTGAGTGGCAAAGATCCGCTGTGCTTCAACAAACTGGTTCTCGAAAAAGATCTGAACTCCATCCAGCATTCCTTGGTCTATTAGAAAATGGTGTCATTGTATTGCAAGTTGCGCAGATGAAAGGATGGGAACGTTAGTTAGGCCTGTCAACTGAACATATTTTTTACGTTCTGTTGGTAAGCATGCTTCATTTGCAATCGGGTGAATTGGAAGAGAAGAAAAAAAAACGTTGGGGTTTCAAGTTGACTGGCTGACGAGCTGTCCTTTGATGTGCAGAAAGCACAGGCTCATAGACGAAGAAGCTCTTTTATGTCGACCAATTGATTGACAGGGGAAGGCAGGATAAGGCAGGAAATTGTGGGGGCGGAAAGTGAGGCGTGATGGCAATGCAGGCTTTCTTTTTCTATTTACCGGCAAGTTCCTGTTCCTTCGCAGAGAGCATGTTAGCCTGAACCTTTGCAGAGGCAATGGAAGCGGATGAAGAGGATGAAGAGACGCCATCGTCGTCGTCCATGGATGTGTGTTTGAGTTCCTCTTCGAGTTGTCGCATCAGCGTGGCGTCATCGTCCGCAAGTTGAGCATTAGAACCGGAGATGGTGGCGGCGTTTGGCTTGTTTGCCATTGGGGGAGGTGAATGAATGAGGCGAAGTCGGGGGGAGGAGGTGGAAGGTAGAAAGGTAATGAGGGCGAGGGAGGAGAGGGAGGGAGAGGAATTGGTGGTGGAGAAGAGAAGAGGGAAGGGCGGAAGAAGGAGGGAAGAAGAAGATAGAAGGAAGGAAAAAAAAAGAAAACGAAAAGAAGAAAGGAAGGGCGGAGGGAGAAAGAGAGGGAGGAGGAGGAGGAGGAGGAGGAGGAGGAGGAGTGAGGACAGGGAGGTGGAGAGAGTGTGAAAAGGAAGCAGTCCAAAAGGAAGCAGTAATTCTTATGAAAGAAGGGTGTAGACCGTTGGAGAGGGAGGAGGGAAATGATTATTTTGATTATTTTGAGCTGCACAGAGACTCATGTGGTCCCAGAATAATTTAAGAAAGCAAGCAAGCTCTCTTCTCCACAACAATCATTCACTTTTACACACGACGTACTTTTTAAAAGCACACAGGCACAAGACTAGAACAGAACACACACGATCAGTCACTGATGGAACAAACAAACAAAGTGCGACAACTGATCAAGCTGCATCTGTTCAGAGACTGATGTATTGGTGGCAATGCATTATCATTGCCAGGAACGGGATCAGCGGCTGTGCTGATTTGCACCCAGGAACATCCATAACCACCGATGATCTACTTATTTGTAGCTGGAGCAATTTGCTGTGGGGCTGCTGCTAAACAAACAATAATACATCAATATATACTGAATGAGAGAGAATAGAATTAGTTTGTGCCCTGATCCAATAAGCGCCTGCCAGCCAGCCAGAGCACTCTCTCTCTCTTCCTCAAAGTCATTCAGCCCCGCCACCCTCCCTCCCTCCCTTTGCACTCTCAGGCCCTGTTGTACCAATGAAGATTGCATTTCATTCTCTCCTCTTTTCTCTTCTTCTTCTCCTCTCAGGCCACTCTCATATTCACCTTTGTTATCCCTCCCCTTCCTTTCCCCTTCCCTATCCCTTTCCCCCTTCCTTCCCTTCCTTCCTTTACATCCTCTCCTCTTTTCTTTCCTCATCTCCATCTCTTCCATCACTTCAACGCCACTCTGTAAGTCATCACACCTAACAGCACTTCACAACCTGATCTCCCATCCTCAAACAAGCAGCCGTCTTTTTCTACTTGGACATACAGTTGATTCGTCATTTCACGCCACACCAGCAACGCCCCCTTTCTGAAAGTTCTTCCCCTTTCTATCCCTTGTATTCTTCAGTCAAGGTCCCATCGCCTTTTCTCTCCCGTCCCTCCTTCGTTCCATCTCTTTCTTTTCTTTTCCTTTCCTTCCCTTCCTTTCTCAGAAAAAATTCATTTACCCTCCGACTCATTAAAGAAACTAACACTTGTTCTCTCATCTCATCCCATAGAATCTTTTTTTTTTTTTTCCCTCATGTCCAAAAAGACCGAGGCGACCTCGAACTCCTCGACCGCTGCCGCTACTGCCGCTGGAGCTTCAGCCAAAGACGCCAAGAAGCAACTCCACTCCCAGACAAACGGACAACCCAACACCAACGGTCACTCGACTGCGCACGATCTGGAAAACAAGGACGCCATGCTCACTATGAAGAAGCGAGGCGACGCCCTCTTGCGCGACGACGAGCGTGAGGAGTTGATGATGGCCGATCGAAACAAGAGCAACAGCAACGATGACGACGAAGATGGCAAGATTAAGGATATCGCCGAGGAGACATCTGGATCATTGTCGGGAGCCGATACCTGGAACTTTGCCCTCCTGGTCATATTATGTACGTTCTTGTTTCTTGTTCTTGTTCCTGCGAAACACTTCGCCATTTGAATTGAGCCTCTCCAGTCTTCCGTAGATCTGCATTTGTCAGCGTTTTACTCCTTCTTTTCTTTGCTGTCGTAACCCTACTTGTGGGGTGTTTTTTTTCTTGCCCACACACAAGAACAGTGTGTTTGTGTTTGTGTTTGCGGCGTGCCCTATTGTCGTGGCAGTTGGCAATTGCACAGCCAAGTGAAGTCAACGACATTCTCGCTTTGTCCTTCATGATCCCTTTGTTCTTTTATCGATGACCTCCCTTAACCTCCTCAATCTCTGCGACCCTCAAATCCTTGTCCCATTCCCTTCAAACACCGCCTTCAAACAATCCACTCTATTCTGTGGCATGATACGATCGAGCAATGTTTGATGCATTGTGAACGCAAAAATAGTGCTCTGAGGGAAGGAGGACTAATCATGCATAAACGATTATGCGTTCTGTCTTATTGTAATTTACCATCACATAGATCTCCTTCAGGGTGTGCCTGTGGGGTTGACGTTCGGAAGTATCCCCTTCTTGCTCAAGGCCAAGATGAGCTACTCCCAGATCGGTATCTTTTCGCTGGCCCATTACCCCTACAGTATGAAGTTCCTCTGGTCGCCCATTGTCGACGCCGTCTACAACAAGGATCTTGGCCGCAGAAAGTCATGGATCGTCCCAATTCAGCTCCTCACAGGATTGATGTTTCTCTGGCTCGGCATGCATATCGAGGACTGGATGGCTCAGGAACAGATCGCCGTCGGTACTCTTACCGTCGTCTTTTTCATCTTGATCTTTTTCTGCGCGACTCAGGATATCGCTGTTGACGGCTGGGCTTTGACCCTGTTGTCGAAGGAGAACCTGTCCTATGCCTCGACTGCTCAGACGATCGGACTCAACACTGGATACTTCTTGTCCTTCACCGTCTTTCTGGCTTTCAACTCGTCTGAATTCAGTAACAAGTACTTCAGGACGACTCCTCAGGATGTTGGACTGGTTCCTCTGGGAGGTTACCTCAAGTTTTGGGCCATGATGTACCTGGCCATTACTCTCTGGTTGATTTTTATGAAGAAGGAGGAGCGCACTCATTCGGATGAGGATGATATTGGTATCAAGTCGGTCTACAAGATCATTCTCAAGATCATTCGGTTACCTCACATGAAGTCCTTCATGCTCGTTCTTCTCTCCGCCAAGATTGGCTTTATTGCCAACGACGCCGTCACTGCCTTGAAGTTGCTCGAGAAGGGATTCAGCAAGGAGGACTTGGCCTTGGCCGTCTTGATCGATTTCCCCTTCCAGATCATTTTCGGATACTATGCCGTCCGCTGGAGCTCTGGTGCCCGCCCTCTCAAGCCCGTACGTTTTTTTTTCTCGCGGTTTTCTTCTCCGTCCTACGTACATTGATTGATTTTGAACAACCTTGCTAACCAATTCGTCTCTACATCTAATAGTGGCTCTGGGCTTTCTTTGCTCATTTGGCATGCTGTGTGATCGCCATGCTCTTGGTCTACGGTTTCCCCGCCGACGGTGTTGTTACTCCTACCTACTTTTATATGGTACTTGCCACCACCGTCGCCACCTCCTTTACCAGGTACGCTTCCCTGCTTTTTTTTCATTTCGCTCGTTTCTGCCACACTCAATCAAGCATCAATAGTCATTGCGAGTTCATACGCTAACTATCCCTGTGTTTTATTCTTGTCGCAATAGCACTGTGGCATTCGTCAGTATGGGAGCTTTCATGACCGTAATCGCCGATCCCGTCATTGGCGGAACCTACATGACTGTAAGTTCATTTATACCTACGAGTCATGCCTACCCTTTTTTATTTCATATCCTTCCTCAAAAAAACTTGTATTTTTTTTTCTTCTTCTAACGAACCGATATGTTGTACTCGTTCTCCTCTCTGCCTATAGCTCTTGAACACTCTCAGCAACTTTGGAGGCACCTGGCCTAGGTTCTTTGTCCTGGAGGCTGTCGATTACTTTACTGTCTCGACCTGCTCCGTCGTCGATGCCAAGGGCCAAGGTATGATGAAAAAAAAAAAAAAAAAAAAAAAAAAAAAAAAAAAAAAAAAACGGTATCAAGCTCGGTTTCATGTATTCTTCGACAACATCCAATCTAACGCGAACACCTTTCCTAATATCTGATAGACTTTTCGTGCGCGGCAGAGCCAGGAAAGACGATGTGCCAGGATTTGGCAGGCGAGTGTGTCTTGCAGCAGGATGGCTATTACTTTGTCAGCTCCATCTGTGTCCTCCTTGGATTCCTCTCCCTCATCTTCTACATTGCCCCAACCATCCGTTACCTCGAGTCCCTCAGCCCCAAGAAGTGGAAACTGGATCAGAAGTAGAGTTCTTTTATTATTTTAGATTCTATAAAACACAAAAAACATCACCCACGACACCTAAATAAAAAACAAAGGTATTTTTCTATTGACAATAAGGATTTTTTGTTGTTGCAAGATGTGGTGAAAAGAGAATAATAAAGGGTAAGAAAGGATAAGATGGGATGCGGAATGATGATAATGATGGTAATGAAGTGTATGGGAATCTGTGAAATGTATGGCTGAATGAGGCCAAAGAAAAGGAAGGAGAAGAAAAAGACGGTGTAAAATACAAAGAAAGGGGAGGATCTATGTGATGCCCGGTCCTCGGCATGAATGTGGTGCTATGGGATGATAAAAACAAAGTTGGTGAAATGAAGTTTGAAAATAGTAATGATGATAATAGTAAAAAGTAGGGCGGAAAAACAGGAAGAAGTATTCCGCTACGATCCTCTCTATCGTCGACGGGTGCTGGATCGTCTGGAACCGCCATCGTCCAGTGAAGCGCCGCCGTCGCTCATAGCACGCTCCCAGAAGGCTTGGACAGCAGTACGGTCCACCGTTGCAATAAAATACTCTCCGCCGTTGTGTGTCCATGAGACAGCATTAGTGTAGTAAGGATACTTCTTGACCCGAAGAATCGACTCGACACTTCCTGCGTTCCTCACGTTGATCTTGTGATCCAAAGACACAAACGTTTTCAGCGAGATAATCTTGCATCCTTCCTTCAGATCCAGAAACAACTGAAGCAAAGACTGGTTCAGAGCCGAGTTGAAGGCGTAGTTGTTGACCAGAACAACATCCGCGCGTGCGAGAATTCCTGCCAGTCCAGGCGTGTCCAGAAAGTCACCGTGAATCATAGAAACCGCTCCGTGATTCAATCCGAAAGCACTATGATTGTGAAGGCGTAAAGAGCCACAGTTAGAACAAACTCTTTGAAATGGAACATTACAAACCTTGATAACGACTGAAGGGTGCTACTTACCGAGTGCGCGCTTCGAATTCTCTAGCTTGCTTTTTGGCAAACTTGGCGGGGGTGTCCATAATCTCGACGCCATATGACTCTGCTCCTGTCTGCAACGCAACCTGTAAGACCACATTCCCAATACCACAGCCAAGATCGACAAAGACCTTGCTCTCGTCCATCTTAGTCCTCTGGATGAACTCCTTGGTCAGAATAGGAAGAATCTCGCCATAAACATTGTTGGAAAACGCCTCGTACTGGTTCAGCTTCGATGCTCGAGCCGCCACTGTGCGCGAGTATACTTGCTGCAAGAGGTGCACCACCATGTCGTATGGAAGGCGGTGGCCGTATTGTCGGACATGCTCCTGAATAGCGCCCAACGACTTTTGCTTCCGCATGATCTGGTTAAACTCCTCGACCGCCTTCAGAAATTGTGCGCCGTCTTTCCGGTTCTTGTACTTTGTCAGACTGCGATGGAGTCCCTCGCTGGCCGTTCCAAAGAGCTCCTTGTACTGTTCTGGAGTGAAAAAGTGCTCCATGATAATTTTGACCGTCTGAACGAGGTCTTCGATCGGGTTATACTCGTCTTTATCGTCCGACTCCGTCTTTGACCTGCTCAAGAAAGGTTTCATTAGAGTGAATCTAAGCGCGGTGATAATAGAGCCATGCAATGCTAGGTTAGCCGATGACACCAATTCATGCATCAAAACCTGTGATTCGGACAATTATCTGATCCTTACTTTTCTCTGGAATCCTTTCCTGGGTACTCCACTGATACGTGCATCGAGTCGCCTCCAGTAGACGACGGGTTGGAAGCGACAGTTGAATCCGAGTCCTCCACAAGCATATGGAAATCTAGGCATAGAGGAGCATATGTTCGTCAAAATATTGATAAAAAAAAGAGGATCAGCCAATGCAAAGACGCACTTGAAATGATCCACTTACGGTTTTTGTACCGGCCCATGGCTGCAGCAACAATTTGGTCCGAATGCAGAATTGACATTCTTCGTGTAGCTGCCCCTGCGGCTGATGAGGACGAGTGCTTTTGGGACGATTCCTTTGATGTGTTGACACTGGAAGAGCTCTTTGAGGGACGGTGGATTGCGGTGCCGTTGCCAGGTTTGGGTGGCTTCTGGAAGATCTTGACAGTCTTGGATGTGACAGTACCCTTCTGGGTGTTGATGGTCACGATCTCCCTTGATGTCCTCACATTATCCAACGAAGATCGCTTGCCGTTAGCCCCCAAGTGCCCGTTGCTTTGTTTGTTGAGAGATGGCTCGTCCTTAGCAATGGAGCCCAAAGAGCCATATTCTTCCTCGTCAGTATCCTCCACAGCCTTGACTTTGGTAATAGAGGAGGTCAACGTAGGCTTGCGCTCCAAATTCGAGTTCTGTTTCCCGCCATTGATACTGCTACTTTTGCTGCTGGTTTCCGCTTTTTTGGTGGAGGTGGTAGTGGCTGCGGTGGCAATAGTGGTACTGCTGATCTTGGGTTTGCTAAGGATTTTTCCAAATAACTCGAGCTCCAATGCCTGCTGAGAGGCTGACCCTTTCTTGGGTGACCCCTCTGTCACGCGTTTGGGGCGACCCTGCGCAGCTGTGTTTGTTCCCTCTTCCCTGGCCGGAGACGGTGACATTTCGCCTTCTTCAGGTTCCCTGTCTGACGAAGAGTGATCGCTTGGCTCGGGCGAGAGGCTGGAGAGGGATGAAGATGAAGAATATGACGCCTCTGCCTGAAGAAGGCTCTCCATGCGTCGCTTCTTGATCGGACTAAGATCCTTTGCGGGAGAAGAAGGTACTGATCTTGGTGGAGGCGAGAGGGAATAAGAGGAAGGTGACGATAGTGTAGAGAAAGACGAGGTGTCATCGAGGTCCAGATATGAGCGCTGTTGTTGTGGGGGTGAGGGAGGAGGAGGTGGTGTGCTTGTTCGAACCGAAGTGGCGATAGGAAGAGGTGCTGGTGGTGCTGGCGGTTTCGGTTGTATTAACACCGGTACCGGCGCTGAAGTGGGTGCGGGAGGAGCGATGGGTTTAGAATCCTTGATGATCCTCATAGGACTTGGGCTCCTGTTCCTGCTCCTGCTCCTGCTCCTGCTCCTGCTCCTGCTCCTGCTCCTACTCTTAATCGCCGGTCTCCGGCGTGGACTGTAGCTTCTTTGCCTGTACTTGGTTCCAGTGCGACTTGGACTCCGGCTCCGGCTCCGGCTCCGGCTCCGGCTCCGGCTCCTACTCCTACTTCTGCTGCGAGTCCTGCTGGGAGTCCTGCTACGGCTCCGGGCGTGTCTTTTCTTTGCTCTTGGTTCAGAAAAGGAGGCGTCCTTGTCCTTGAGCGTCCTGGCGTAACCCCGAGAATCGTCCGAACGACCAGTATCTACATCGCGTTCACGCTTGCGTTCGTTTCGACTGCCGGTATGGTAGCTGCCACCGCCATTCCTACCATCCTTCCCATCTCTCTCATCCCGATGGTTGATGGTGTCGCGGCTGCTGATGTGACTCTTGCTTCCGTTCGAATGTCGACGGACCTGGTCAGGACCGTAGTTTTTGGAATCGGCTCGATCATGGTTTCGACTGGAGCTGTGGCTGTTGATGCTGTAGTTGTTGCTGCTGCCGTTACTGCTGCTGCTGTTGGACTTGTAGTCCCTACTATGAGAACCATTGCTGACGCTTGAGATGTGGTGGTGTGACGAGGAAGATCTTGGTTTTGAGGCAGATGTCGAAGGACGCGAGTATGAGTGCGATTGCGAGGGTGAGTGTGAGCTCGAATGCGAGTTGGAGTGCGAGTGTGAGTACGACGAGCCGTGTCGACTGTGTTTTGACGCTGGTTTTTCTTGAAGTCTTGGCGCAGTCGTTGGTCTTGAGGACGAGGTGTGGATACCGCTGGAGGAAGAAGTTGATGTTGTGGTGGTTGTGGTTGTTACTGAGGAAGTGGAAGGGGAAGAAGAGGCGGCGAGTTTTTGGAGAGTCGAGTGACTCCCAGTTGAGCCGCCGATACTGTTGATAAAGCTTAGGTAGGGATTGGACATTTAAAAGGGGATGGGCGAAGGGGACATCAACAATAGGCCACGGAAAGGCGAAATGGCGGGAAAAAAAAGAGGGAGGGTAAGTCTTGATTGTGCGGATAAGAGTAGAGTTGAGGTAGGGAGTGGTAGTGGTAGTGGTTGAGGGAGAAGAGATGAGAGGACGAGGGGAAGAAGAGAAGAAGGAGGAAGGGAAGGGATGCGGCGCAAGGATGACGGAATGGACGACGAAAGAGAGGAAAAGGAGAACAGAAACAAAGTAAGAGGAAAAGGAAGAGGGAAAAAAGAAAGTAAAGGAAGGTGGCAGAATAATATCACAACAAAAGAGACGACAGCAACGTAAAGAAAACAATAACTGATTTCAAACAAAGAATGGGTTCCCCCGACTGCTGCGAGTCAGCTGGCACTTCAAGACCTAATTATCGTGAACGAAAGAGTACTCAAAGAAAACAAAAAATAAATAAATAAACACTGCGAGATACCATCCCAATCCAGGCTAATATCACAACCAAGCAAGGGCTTAACATGCCACATCTGCCTACGTTCTGATACAGGTGGAAACAACGATCCATTACAACATAAAAAGACGACAAAGACCACACATTTGCACATTTGCCACCACTTTGATCTCTTCGGCGCCACCACACCACACCACATATTATTCACACAACAGGGATGACCCATAACTTGATCAATGCAAAAAAAGATAAAGAGTATTTACTTGGTAAAAAAACAAAAGTCTATTGTACTCGACCTGGAGATGATCGTCGTTGTAGTTATCGGGGTGGTGGTAGTAGTGGTAGCGGTAATGGTTGTTATGGAAGTGGTCAAAGAGTGATGGTAGTGATTATGACATGGTGGTAGAAATCGTGGTGTCGCGTGTGGTGATCATTCATGCAGAGTCAGCCTTGGCCTTGGCTCCCTCGTAGCCAACCTTGCCTCCCGAAACAGTGCCGTCCAAAACATCCTTGAGCTCCTGCTCGCGCTTCAAGAGACCAGCATGCGAGACCTGTCCACCGCTCTCCATCACATCGTTGACCATCTCCTGCACACCAGTGACATAGACCTTGCTCTGCAATGTCAATCCTGTCTCGTAAAACTCGTTGACCTTGGCGTCCAAGTTCTCCATCGTCACAAAGTCATCAGCGGCGTGATATAACCGGATCATAGCATCCAGACGATCCTCTGATGCGCGCTCCTCCCGCTTCTGGAAGTTGGCCTGGCGACGGATCTTACGCTCTTTCACAAACTCGGCCACCTGAGCCTGACGATCAGCTCCTGTCAAAGCCGCTCCCTGTCCCTCCTGAGCCGAGGGCTGCATCAAACGCTCGAATGACAAGCGACGCTCGTTCTCGGCCCGATCCACTGCCTGGCGAGCCTGAAGACGACGCAACGAGCCCTTACGCTGTCTCTCGATTTCAACACGCTTGGCATCCTCGCCCTTGAAATGTTCCCGCTGGTATGTGTGACGAAGCTTAGTCATCTCGAGCTTGTACTTTTGTTCGGGCGTTCCGTTCGCCTTGATCTGATGCTTCTTTGACATTTCAGGGAGCGAGTCGACCGTGCGGGGTGCTGGTGGGGGCAAGGGCGAGGCCGAGCTGCCGGGAGGGTGGGGCATACCAGCAGCGAAACCCTCCTTGCCAGGGCGGTAGTTGGCAGAGGGCTGCTCGACAGAGCGAGCCGAGGTGAGAGTCCTGATTTGGTAGGTGGCGCGAGGCAAGGCCCTGTTGATGTGTCGCAGCATGGTTGGTCGGATTTAGATGTCGTCGGTAGTAATTTGAGTGAAGGAATGGGCTGGCGGCAGGAATCAGGAACCTCTTGTTGCTCAGAGAGAGAGGGTTCGGGTGCGAAAAACAGTGCGATTGGCAGGGATACACGTGATGTGACTGGGGATCACTGAAGCCACATCAAAACAAGTTTACTTTTCATAAAAAAAAGAAAAAGCAACCAAAGCTCCAACTTAGACTTTTGTACTCAACCACTCCATTCCTCCCATCACCCTCCTTCCCTCCCTCTCCTCCATACATCAACATGGGTGCTCCCGCCGAACTCTTCACACTCATCGAGCAGTTCCTCCAGGACCAGGGTTGCGTCAACGCCTTGAAGGCCTTCCAGAAGGAAGCCAAGAACGTACGTTCTCCCCAGCAACACCTACAAGTTGGTTCAGAGAGTTTCTTTTTTGCCACCATTTTATCCTGAACTGTTGACCTAACCCAACGTTTCATATCTATCTGTCGTCCTATAGACCCTGAAGTCCAGCACGAAGCCTGACCAGACCTTGATTCAGATTTACAACTCTTACGCCGCCGACAAGTAAGTGCGAGCAGGAACAACCTGCCAGAAAGCATGGATCGCGTATCTTTCGAGCGGACTTTTTCTATTTCTTGACTATCCTCTAACTAGAAATGTAAAAACATCGCTTCATTCTTACTCACACTTTTGCGCTGCTTCGCCATTTTCTTATACAGGTCTGCATCAGCTTCAGGATCCAGCAGCAGCAGCTCCAACAAGGAGGAGAGCTCTGATTCTTCCTCCGACGAGGAGTCCAGCTCTGACTCTTCTTCCTCCTCTTCATCTGATAGCGATGATGATGCCGACTCGGAATCCTCCGACTCAAGCGATGATGACGACGAGGAGGAGAGCGCCTCTTCCTCTTCCAGCAGCAGTGTTGATTCTGATTCCAAGGAGCCCGTGATTGTGGCAGTTGTCGAGGACAAGGACAGCAGCAGCGATTCTTCTTCATCCTCCTCTTCATCTGACTCTGACTCCGGTTCAGACTCTGATTCTTCATCTTCGTCCTCTTCTTCTTCCTCGTCTTCATCCTCCTCCTCTTCCTCCGACTCTGACTCGAGCTCTTCGTCCAGCTCTTCTTCCAGCAGCTCGGATTCCGACTCTGACTCTGACTCCAGCGACGAGGAGAAGGTTGTCATCAAGGAGGTCGTCATGGCCCCACCTGCCAAGAAGATGAAGATCGAGGGCCAGAAGCCCGTCAAGGTCCAGAACGAGCCCTTCAAGCGTGTTAAGGCCGAGGATGTTGTCTTTTTGAACGACAAGCTCAAGGATAACACCTACATGTCCAAAGGAGGTTCAGAGACTGGATATGGATACAAGGCACATTTGGATATGATCGTGACGAAGGGCAAGGGCTTCCGCGCCGAAAAGACGAAAAAGAAGCGTGGCTCCTACAAGGGTGGCCTCATTGATTTCGAGTCCCACTCGTTCAAGTTCCCTGACAGCGAGTAAAACTACAGATATCGACTTTGAGCTATCTTTTATCACTCGCCCATCTTAAACGATCTGAACGCTCATTTTATTCTCAAAAAAGGCTACAGGCACACACAGCACATAGATTTTCTTTCCTTCACCATCTTGCATTTTTTTTCCAAACCAAACAAAAATAATAATAATAAAAAAAAAAAAAGAAGAAACAAATGAATTAGGTCTATCATACAATGTGTTTTATTCGTCTAAGGTATTTCCTTGTCAATGCTGGAGTGGTGGGGTGATGGGGTGGTAATGGTTGTCGTTGACAATAGTGGTCGAGAGATAATAATTTACTTGCTCAAACCATCGGCGTACTGGAGCTCGCCGCTGTTTTCGTAGGCGTACATGTCCAAGGCAACGATGCAAGACTCACGGACAACACGCTCGTCGTCATCACGGAACTTCTCAAGGATAGGGTAGCACTCGGGGGTGGCAATGGATCCCAAAGCCTCAGCAGCCTCGTGACGAACCATGTTGGCCTCATCCAACTTGGAGAGGACCTTGACCAACGAAGGGACAGCAGCAGGGTGCTGCATCTGACCAAAGACGTAGGCGATCTCGTGGCGGAACAGGGCAGAGGGGTCGTCGAATCCATCAGCAAGGGCCAAGACAGACTCAGTAGTGCACTGATTACGAAGGGCAAACATGGCACGGTAACGCTCAAAGAGAGGGAGCTTCTGGTTCAAGTAGATCTCCCTCAGCTGAGCAGTGTCCTCAACCTCGACAGCAGTTGGCGGAGCGGGGTCAATTGACGAGTAGGCGCTGTAAATGAATTTAGGAAAAGAAAAGTAAGAAGATTGAAGGGCGTTAGGACCTTACTTTGTTTGGTGTCTCTTTTTCTTTTTTTTTTTTGGGTTTAGCATCTTTTATGGCAAGCATGCGAGATGGCGCCACTGTCGTTCTTTTTCTTTCTTTCTTTGTGGGCCCTGGGAGTTGTGTTTCTCCTCAATCCCTCTGACCCACAAAAAAGCCAATCAAAAACAAGCTCAACTGCGAATATTACAGTGGGTGTGAACACATACCTCTCAGGAAGAGTCTCCTTCTCCTTGCGGTTATCGTACTTGATCTTCTCAATGGCCAGCTCACAGGTCTGGGAGACAACCTCGCACTCGTCCTTGAGGTATTCCTCCAAGATGGGGAGAGAGTCCAACGATCCAATGGCACCAAGAGCCTCAGCAGCCTCGTGGCGGACCATGGGGTCCTCATCCATGGTGCCAAGGACCTTCTTAAGAACAACGTGGGCGTGGGGGTTCTTCATCTGACCCAAAACGTAGGCCAACTCGTGCTTCAACAAAGCAGACTCATCGGCGAAGGCTGCGCAAAGAAAAGAGAACAAGAACAAAGGAAGAGAGGGAGAAAGTGTGTCAGTCGAAGAAACAAAGAAACGAGGATAGTTTCAACCGGCTCCACCAAAGCAGGTGGAAAGTCAACAGTGACACTCTTCGTTCACTGAGTTTTCCTTGAAAGTTTTTGTTTGTTGCAGCCTTTGTAAGTATTTGGCAAGTGTGTGTCTTGAGCCTTACCTCGTCCAATAATGTCGACACTCTCGTTGTCGGCAAGGGCCTTGAGGGTGAAGAGGGCACGGAAGCGCTCGTGAAGGGGAACCTTGCCAGAGTGGTTGCAAAGGTCAGCGTCCAGGGCCTGGTAAGTCTCAGGAGTTGGCTTGGTGATTGGGACGTCTTCGAAGGCCATTGTGTATATAAAAGTGATGTGAAGAGGAAGAGTGGGGAGAAGAAGGGGAGAGGGTGTGTTGTTTCTGTTCAAGAGAGGAAGGAGGTGAACAAGTGCAAAGAGAGTTGACGAATGACACTGAATGAAAAAAGTGAGGAAGAAAGAGGAGGAGCAAAACTGAGTGCAGGCGGCTGTTCTTTTTGTGTGTGCCTCTTCTTTTGTTTTTTGCTACTTTCAGTGGGCAAATGCAAATCTAAGCCACTCTCAAAAACATTTTTCTTACTTTTTCTTATCAGATCCAAGATGCGCACATGCTGCTGCTGTTCACTCAGTCTGCCCCCTTCTCTTTTCTTTCTGTTGAAACAGGCACAAACACACGCCCCTTCGACTTTTCTAACTCCCACGACCCAGGTGCATGCTCATCAACCAAAAAATAAAAACTCAGCTGCCAAAAGGCGCTGCGGAGTGGAGCAAGAGACCAAGGTGAAGGACAGGCACAGAAAGAAAAGTGCATGACCACGCTTATTCTTTTTAGTTTGCGTGAGTGGAGACACAGAGAAAGAGCAAGAGGAAGGCAAAAAGAGAAAACAAACAAACATAGGTTGAACATCCATACACTCATTTGTAGAGGCAAATACTGTGTTGCAAAAAAGAACGTTTTTGGTTTCTTTATTGGTGTGTTTTCTGTGAAAAGATTGCTGTTGATCAAAAGACAATAATGATAACAACAACTTTTTACAGACGACGACCACGACGACCACCCTTCTTGCGGGTAGAATCGGTGGGGGTGGGGGTAACATCCTCTATTAGAGTCAAAAGAGAATAAATAGTCGTTAATATCACTGAGGAAAACAACGGTCGACAAGATCAGTCGCTGAACAAAAACAATGAACAAATGAACACATACCAATGCGACCGATCTTCATGCCAGCACGGGCCAAGGCACGGAGAGCAGACTGGGCACCGGGACCGGGGGTCTTGGAGCGGTTACCACCGGTAGCACGGAGCTTGATGTGGAGGGCAGTGATGCCGACCTCCTTGCACTTGACGGCAACATCCTGGGCGGCCAACATGGCGGCGTAGGGGGAAGCCTCATCACGATCGGCCTTGACCTTCATGCCTCCGGTGACACGGGAGATGGTCTCACGACCGGTCAAATCGGTGATGTGGACGAAGGTATCGTTGAAAGAGGCAAAGATGTGGGCAACACCGAAAACCTCCTCATCGCCACGGACCTGGGGACCGAGGGAGATGTTTTCCTGAACCTTGGGGGCGGACTTGACCTTCTTGGACTATTTGATTTGAGTAGTTGGTGATAGTTGGTTGGAGGTTAGATCTCTGATATGTCTGGTCTGTGGTCTTCAATGGTTTGTCGGTGTGATTGCTTGGATAAAGCGTTCAATGATATCTTTGAGCCTCTGCTAGAGCCTGCTCCAATATGTCCAGCCCTGATACTCGTTCTTGTGTCGGGGAACAAGTCTCTCGGCATTTCACTGGTTTTGTCGGTTGGTGAAAGATTGTGTTGGATCATAGTCTCTGCATGGCATCTTGATGCAAGCAAGCAGCCCTCCAGAAAAAAAAATACAGCGATCCTGCTCAATCTTCAAGATCCTGCTTATTTTGACGAAACAGATGACTGAGACTGATGGAGTGCAGGAAAGGAAACGGAGATGAAAGGTGCTTAAGCGAGCAGACAGATCGCCATCCTTGCACAACACTCCTCTCAAACTGCCCTCTCATCCACCTACAGAACCACCCCTGGCACTCCAAACCAACTCTCAGCCAAAATCTGGTCAAAGATGGATCCTGACCGGTTGTCACCCTCGGAACAATTAGTCCTGCAGGGATGACGACGGGATGTACGGCAATGGTGGTCGTAATGTGTCGATAGATGAACGGATGGGTACGGTTGTTGTTGTAGGTGATGGATATCATTTCATCCATGGACGTGTCCTGGGTAGATGGTTGGCTGAGCTGATATTGGTCTGATATCAACGCCACTAAAATTATCGACCACATTGACGGTCAAGTACCATATTGAAAAGTTTAGAGGAGGAAACAACCTGTTGCCACGCAGCAGGGCCACATAAATCAGAAAAAATCCATAGGCTGTGGCTTTGCCAGCCACTCAGTCAGTGTACTTCATTCTCCCAGGGACCGCTCTTAAGTTGATCGCCTCTCCCCAGATGAACAAGAAGTCGACCTCACTCTAGAAGTACTTCTCTCAGACCTCACACCACCACCTTCTCCCACTACTCCACAACCATACAACCACACCCATCGCCATGGTCAACATTCATCAGTGGGACGAGTTCCAAAAGGCCGCCGAGGAGCTCTATTTGCTGTCGCCCAAAACTGTAATATACCACTTTCCTGCTCCCTCGCATCATCGCCAACAGCCTATCTTCAACTCCCATGTCTACCGTCGTCATCGCATATTCCCGACTTTACTCAAAAGCAACAAATGAGACTCTCAGATGGCACGACCGAACTACACACATACTGAACTCGACGCCTGCTTACATCTCTTCAACCTCCCTAGACTCGTTATGTTGCTAAATACCGTCATGTCGAAGGAAAGCTCGTCTTGAAAGTGACAGACGACCGCACTGTAAGTTTTACGCTTTAAACAACCGCTCGCACATTTGGCCTACCTAGCACATGGCCTTTCTTACAACCACGCCTCCTATCGACCCTCCTTCAATGAACGACGCGTATCCTTCAATCGACTCAATTGAAAAGGGTAACGTTATTGACCCATTTGACTCGTCATATGAACCCAATAGTGCTTCAAATACAAGACGGATCAGATGCAGGACTTGAACAAGTTTGAGCGCCTGAACCGCTCCCTGATGGCCAAGATGCACAACAGAGCACCTACACAAGAGTCCTCAACAGGATCAGCACCAGCAGGATCAGCACCAGCAGGATCAGCGCCTGTCCACCCTTCAACAGCAGCAGCACCCGCCACAGCAGCAGCGCCCGTCACGATATCTAGCCCCGTCATCCAACAACAGGGCGGCGGTGGAAAGGCAAAGAAGAACAAGCGCAGATAAATGCCACGCAGAGACGGAATACCATAAAGATCAGGACTCTTCTTGCGGGAGTAGCTCATATTACAATAAATACAGGCGATCACGCGAGCAACTACCGCCACTCATGAAGTTCGAAACGCCTACTTTTTGCTTGCACGATTGCATATTTGTTGTTTTCAGGCGTTGGATACACTGGACAATGTTCATTAGAATTTACTGGAAAGTACTATTTTGCTACACTCCACAAAGACATGCGTCACGCGAATAGGCATAAACATCACGCCTTGCCTTCACTCACTCGACTTCCTGCGCGTCGATTTAAAAGTCCTCTTCCTCAGAGAAGAAGCGCGAATATGAGATGACTATGTGAGATGAAGAAGGAGGCAGAAAGAAACAGGCGCGTCTTAGTTAGCATCACAGCCGAAGGCTCCATAGTTATAATCCACGAAAACAAAAAAAAAAAGGGTTTGAACGTACTCGTGCCGTAGATCAAAAGACCTCCTGAGATACTCATGATCATGGCGGGGACGGTGATCTACGATATGAAAAGAATAAATCGCATACAAGTTAGAAAGCGCGCAATAACAAAACTGTAGAATCGTCATGCAATATCCAATATGCTCGATCCGTAAAAAACCAAAAGGACTTACGACACCGGCATGGGCAAGGACGACGGGTAAGCAGAAGCCAGTGATGATCATCAATCCAGTCAAGAAATATCCAGCGTCAGCGATTCCTCCTTGGTAGTCCGACATCACATCATCGCGTCCAGCATATCGTCCAAATACGGCGTTAGGCAAAGGTGCCAAAACGTATGTTGCCACTATAACGATGTACAATATCAAATGAATTAGCTTTTAGGTACCATTGAACAACAAAGCAACTGCCACATATCAGTCGAACATGTGAGCAAGAAGGGAAAAACATACCGACAAACAGAGGCCACCAGTTGCTAAACATAAGGGGGGAAAATCAAGGGCCAAGAACCATTGTGTTAGCTGTTAATCAAAAGTCAACAACCGTCAGTGCCACCGAGAATACCAGGACATGGCTTCCAAAGACCAATTACATACCCGTAGAGTGCACAGGACATGATGACGAGCAAAAAGCCCAAAGCCAGGACAAATGAGAGTCCGATAACACTAGTTTTTAGGTATGAAAGAAATAAGAGTGTGATTAGGCACAGACTGTAGGGCATGGCAGAGAAGGGGGAGGGTAGTACCGAGTCAGGCGCCCCTTTTGTCTTTTTTTTTTTTTTTTTTGTCGTGCGTGTCGTTCCTGATAATCCCTTCCGTTTTGCATGACTCCATGGTTGCTGTTTGACAAGAGGAGAAAAAGTTCCTTAAGGCAATCCTTTCAAGAAAGTGTATCCCTGTCTGCGATGCTCTTACGAAAAGCATGGTGAGGGAAACCAGATTCCTTTGGCGTCGTTCCAACTCTCGATGATTTTTCCTGACGTTCTGTTGTTTTGTCCTTTGTTTGCGAGGTCACTTGTCATGTCTGTCTCCATCTGCACTTGTCACGGTTTGCTTGCTTCCTCTCCCTCCCTCCTCCCGCAAACACTGAAAATTAATGGGTTACCGCCATCATCCTCTCCTTACGCTACGATATAGAAAGAAACAGTGATAGACGAGGCAGGTCGTTAGATAACTGTCTGTTACGTCTTGAGTAAGGCGGCGAGTATCCTTCAATTGACTTGCTGTCCGTGCTGTGTGTCCTTTTGAAGGCGAGTGGGTACTCCGTTTTGACGCCAAGTCCATGCTGTCCATCAACACCTTTCACACTCGCTGTACGTCATTGAATGAGTGTGAGGGCTCAGTAAAGGAGCTGTTTTGTCATGATCTACAAAGAACAATGCTCTTGCACAGTCGAGGCTGTTTATGGTCAGTGAAGCGTGGGCGAAGAGCTGGCTGCTGATTTTCGCTCCTGTCCAAAGTCCGAGTAAAGTTGCTGTTGTCGCCTTCTGTTGGTAACTTGTCCTTGTCATTTCGTATGGTGTTGGGTGGTAAGAGCACTAATAAGCCCAAGAGTCAACAGCTTGGTTGGAGACGTACTTTTCAATCCTGCAGCCATGGTTATGTGTATATTCGAGTCGTGAATGAAAAGGGTTGAAAGGAGAGGAAGAAGAAGAAAGTGAGGGGTGTAGAGGGCTACAAGCGGGGTCGTTGAATGAGGAGAAAGGAAGAAGGAAGGAAGTGCCTTTTTTTCTCCCTTTATCTGGCGACACGTTCTTTCCTCTCTGTCAAATGGTCACGTTGTATCATGCGTTGAGGCCTTGAAGGAGGCGTTTGAAATTATATATTTCTTTTACTTTTATCTTTCGTCCTTCCTTTGCTGTCAATCAAGCCGACACTCATTCTACAAGCCATCCTAGTGCCAGCCCTGAGTGGCGCGGAGCTCGTCAATCTCCTTGAGAACCTCATCAGGCAAGAAAAAGTCGGGTGAGAAATTGCGCTCACCAGGGGCATACTGATCCATGTCCGTGAACCCCTCGCGTCTCAAGAACAACTCGTCAACCAAAAAGTTGCCCGAGAACTTGGAGCTATCCTTCAGAAAGACCTCATAAGCCGCATCAGCCATAATATCGGGCGTGCGCAACTTCATCTTGGACGTGTCGCCGACCTGGGTCAACGCTGCAGTGCCAATCAGAGTTAGGGGCCAGAGCGCATTGACACCAATCTTGTGTCGACGCAACTCACCCGCCATACCGAGGACACACATCGACATGTTCATCTTGGACATCGTGTACGCGACATTGTTCTTGAACCAGGCTTCCTTCATCGACAGTGGTGGGGAAAGGTTGAGAATATGGGGGTTCTTGCCAGACTTGATCAGGTGTGGGATGGCGTACTTGGAGACCATCCAGGTGCCACGACCGTTAACACTGTGCATCAGATCATATTTCTTAACAGTTGTCTCCTGCGTGTTTGTCAAGCTAATCGCCGATGCTACCACACATAAAGGAAATTCGAATATGAATAACGATATTTTGTACCAGAAAAGCCTCGAGGCGGATCATAGTTCACGAGAACCCACCATTGTTGACCTAAATGGAGGCAACATACGAGAATGATGAAGAAGACAAGTCGGTGAAGAGAAAACATTGTTAGAAAGCACAGCCAAGGCGTTTTGTTGAAAGAGTCAGTTTTCACAAAAGAACGAAGCACACTAAAAACTTACAAGAATGTCAATACCGCCAAACTTGGCAGCAGTTTGGTCAATCGCACTCTTGACTTGCTCCTCATCTCGAATGTCACAGATAATGGGAAGTGCTAAATTGTAGGTAACAACAAAAGCATGCGTATCAATACCACCAATTCAACATTCTCCTTGGTAGCGATAATGCTGTAGAGCCAGTGTTAAGTACCTGTGCCTCCCGCCTTCTCGATCTCCTCTGCAGCAGTGTAAATGGTTCCTGGAAGCTAATTAGTATTCCATCAACGACAAGAAACCAGTCGGTTCAGTCAGTCACATGCAAGCGTCATTTCATTCCCACGGTACTGGCAGCAGTACACTTGTCCCCGGTTAACTGAGACGTATGTGAATACTCCTCTGTATCCTTACAGTAGGGTGAGGAGTGGCTGTCTTGGCAGCGATGGCAATGTTAGCCTTGTCTCTGGCAGCGCGAAGAGCGATGGCCAGACCGATACCTCTGCTCGCTCCAGAAATGAAAAGCGTCTTTCCTAAGAGTTAAAGGTGCCAGGCGAGCAAGGGTCAAAAGGATGTTCAGCCTCCGGGTCCTTTTTTCCAGCGGTGTCTTTAGCCAGGTTTGAAGGCGTTTAATTGTGTCCTAAGTTCAGTGTTCATGGTGTCGAGCGGACGATCCTGTCAAAGGTAAAAGTCACCTATGTATGTACCTTGAAGTGACATGATCGTTGAGTAAAGAGATGGTTAGGTGTCCTGTCCTTGCAATGGTCCTGTTTGATTGACGTGTATGAGCTTGGGTTGAGCAATACAAGTATCGAGCGTGTTGGATGTCGTCTTTTTGCGATTTGGCCTGAACTGAAGGGAGAAAGGGGTTAAAGAGTAAAGAAAGAAAGAAAGAAAGAGAAGAGAGGGAATTACGAGAAAGCGCGCCTCACAATCACTTTATGCACCGTTTTTGTTACTTTTTTTATTTGTGTACGTGATTTGATTCTGCGAATTTACCGACCGACCGACCGAACATGCACCATCAAACGAGCCGAACCAGCCACAACAAACCTTCTCCACACACACACACACACACACACAGCAACCTGTAACACGGATCGGATCACGTCCTTCCTAGGGCCCACGGAGGCCTCTGTGATGTCCAACAGCGCAGCGCAATTCAACCCCGTCCTCCTGAACTACTCACTTCTCATTCACAGGCACGAATATCCAATATGGTTTGAGCTTGATTTGTTTTCTTAATACCCTGAACATCGATTACTAATTGTGTAAGGAGCTGCCTTCATTGGTGTGCACCTTCTTCCAGCTCATTCAACATTTCCCAACCTTTTTTGGTTATTGTTTTCGTTCCCATCCTTCTCTGGGCGTGTGTCTCATTGACCGTCAAGGAAAATGAGAGAAGTGATGAGGATCGGCAGTTTTTTTGTCGTTTTCCTTGTCGTTGGCCTTGCCGTTGTCCTTGTCCTTGTCCTTATCTTCGTGAGAAGAAAAAAAATAAACGTTTCGAATAGTCTTCTGGGTGGTCGAGGGAATACTATGGCTACTGTGGTTCGCGCAATGGTCCAGTGAACATTTACCTCCAGAATATCAGGGGTCCGAGAAGAAGATGAAAAACGAAGACCATCTGGCGTCAATAAATTCGCGTGACGGATAGACGGAAAGGACGTGTTGGGATTGAGACAAGTAAGGCTGCGTTAGATCCCTTGGACGCGAGCATATGAGACAAACGCGGTTTATCAATGAATTGATCAATGATATGACGGCAACGCGTTGTCGCTCACCAGGGAGGAGAGTGATATTTACCCTGTCTCACCTCCGAACGACTCAACGCCTTCCACTCTCAACCACACATTCACTACTCGAGTCATCATAGAAGAAAGCATAAATACCATTAACGCCCGCCTTCAAATGCGACTAACCTACCCACCCCAACCACTTGCATCAACAAGTTGTGAACAAACAAGGAATAGAGAAGAAATGAAAGAAGAGACGAGTAGACGAGCGCCAACGAGGGCAAGAAGTACGAAATACGAGAGAAAACGTTCTTTTAATAAGAAAAAGTAACTATGATCAAGAAAGCTTTGACTATGGGTTCTGCGCTGACCCCTATTCACTCTCAGTTAGTAAGTGTAACCTTCTGCCCAAACCACTTCACTCCCTCATCCTCAGCCCTAACAACCTCCTCAAAAATCCACTCCCCAACATCCGCCCGGCGAACACTGTACCCAACTGCTGGCTTATCCTCCGTCCCCACCTTCAACTTCTTCCACCCCTTTCCGTCCTTAATACTCTGGTCCCCCTTCATCAGAGTCGCTCTAACAATAATCGCCCCTCCAAACACCTTCCCTTCTGCATCTGTTGTCGACGACAAGACCGCGTTATTGTTGGCGTTCTCGAGAGCAAGATTCTCCATCTCACGTTTATCCTTGTGTGGATCCGCAAGGATGACATGATACAGAGTTCGTAGTCCAAAAGGCACATCCTCAGGGCCCTGCGAGATACCCGTCGATGAAATGACAGTGATCGATGGCTTTTTTCGTCCACTGGCGACAAGGGATGGGTGGGTTTCGTAGATCTCACGGAGAGCTTGGACCACGGTCTTGGCGGCATTGGTACACAGATCTGGGTCATTGACCGTCACCGGACGACGGAGTGACCACTGCAACTTGCCAACTCCTCCGATTCCTGATACGATCGCCGAGACCAACCCGAATGCCTCCTCACCTTCACCAGCAGCCGTGCTAGGTGAGGGAACTAGGAGGATATTTTTGACTGCAGAGACGTCGCCACTATCGCCCTCGACGATTCTTAGCTGCGAATCGATGGTCGTTTGAGGGATCCCCTGGGCCAGGAGCATCTGGACTAACTTGGACGGTGTGCGAACTAAAGCCGAGGCGTGAAACCCTGCGAGGAGGGTGTGGGCGAGACAAGCGTTTGTGCACCCGCCGGTCGCACCGAGGAACGCGAAGATTCGAGTCGGTGGGATCATCATGGCTTTGGAAAGAGGGTGAGGAAACGAGGGCTTTTTTTTATCTATTTTTTGAAGAGAATGTAGAGGATGGATTGACCTGTGTTTGGGTCGAAGGTGAAAGAATAGAAAATGTTGACTTGGTGTTGAATTAGAGCGGCATCCGCTCCTTATATATCTTGGAGAAAAAAAAAAAAAAAAAAAAAAAAAAAAAAGGCGATCGAGGTCGGGTCTGTGCCTTCTTGCAAAAGCGCGGCGGCTCTCTATTCTTTCAAACTTTGACCAAGTGGTATGACCAAACTACTAATAGGCAATGGCGACTTGTCCACTTTTTTCCTAACTCGTCCATATTGTCCTTGGTGAACACAAACACTTACTCTTGGCTATGATGTCTGCCACGCCGTCGAAAACAACTACGGCGCCCTTAAACATGAGAACAAAAGCAACCAACACTCACGTCGACTTTGGCCCTTCTGGGTAAATTGTTCTTGCTTTGTCTATCTTTCAAGGGGTAAGTTCCGACTGGCCCATTACGCACCTCATTTGCCCAGAAAAAAAATAGAATTCTCCGTTCGATCACTGCTCTAGGCCTTCGTGTTGAATCTCTCACTGGTAAATCCCCTTGGAATACAAGATGACAAACAGCCCGTGTCTAGACGTGGAACCATGTATATTGACTACGCGGGTAAAACTGCAAAATACAAAAAAATCGATAATTATGCTCCGTCGCCGTGGTCTGTGATCGGGACATCCTGTTCCTTCTTGGCAAACATGGCCTTCAAATTCTCGAGATCCCTCTGTTGTCTCTGCCTCTCGACCTCTTGTGCTCCACCAGTCTTCCTCAACTTGCTCGCCCCCACAAATGTCGTCAACTCCTCCTCAAACTCATCAATCCGGTTCGACAGCTCGATATGGCGCAGCTTCTCCATTTGTGCCATCGCCTTTAGACGCCTGTTCGAATCCGGTTCAATCATCTTGACTTCCTCCATCACCGTCTTTAGACCCTCAAAGCTGTCATCCACTTGAGGCTGGAATACAAACTCTCGAGGCTTGCCTCCCAAGACTCCGCCGTTCTTCTCCTGCAACTCGAGCACCTTCTTGAGGTTTCCGAGCGTCTGCATCAAAGAGCCCCGGTCCTCCTTGAGGTCCTCCAGCAATGCCTCCTGCTCCTTCAAGAACATTTGCTCTTTCACGATTGTCTGCAGCTCAACCTCCCAGGTCTTCTTCCACGAGGGCCGGATCGATTGAATGTAATCCGAAAGCTCCGCAAGGTCCCTCTCAATCTCCTCGCACTGCTTGTCAACAAACGCCATAGAGGTATCGCTGGGTCGACCACGACGCTGAGTGACGTTGAGCTTCATGTCCTCAACCACATCCTGCAAGTCCTCGATCTTGTTTGTCAGATCCTCTGACTTCTTATCCAATTTGACCTTGCCAGTCTCAATAAACATCCTGGCCGACACAGGCTGCTCAAGAGCTTGTTTGCGGATCTGAGACGTGTATCCTGCCAAACTCCCGAGCATGGTCTTGGTCTCGCTCTGGAGCTCGGTGTACATCTGTCGAACTACTCCCAGGTCCCGGCGTAACGAACGCACCTCGTTCTGCTGCGGCTTTAAATCTGCTGCCGAAATGCTTCCTTGACTCGTCAATGCCGATACCGATTTGGTCTTCGTAAGGACTTTTTGGACAACTGACCGAAGTAGAGCAGAGCTCTCAGAGTTCGACGACGCGCTACGCTCAGGTGCATCCTTGACCACCGCAGCTGCTGCTGCCGCTGCAGCTGCCGCCGCCGCCGCTTTCTGTCGAGCTGTTTCCATTGTCTCCTGGGCTTTCTTGATCTCGCTCAGCTCCTTGGATAGTGCCGCGAAACCTTGATCCATCTTACGCTGAATATTCTCCAAATCTAACATCATACGAAAAACAAGGCTAATCGTCAAGACATCTTCAAAACGGGTCCACGTTCAATTCATTCCCACAGATGATACACTCAGTGGCTATTCTTACCATCGACATTGAGCGATAGAAATGCGTTCTGCTTCACGTCTGCCAGGGACTCGAGCTCATAATGGATATTGGTCTGCGGATCCTTGACATAAATGGTAGGGAAGTCTTCTTGTCCTGGGTTGTACTGAAACTTCTCCATGAAGAGCATTCGCAGGCCAGAGTGGGTCAGCTCGCCCTCAAATTTGGTCTTCTTTACGCTCTTGCCCACTTGGAGGAACAGTGTCAGACTGGTGTCTACTGGACCTATATGTATGGCAAAAAAATAGCTGTGATAAGCGAACATTCTTATTTCTTTCATTAAAGCATGAACACGGCAAAAAAAAAAAAAAAAAAAAAAAAAAAAAAAAAAAAAAAAAAAGAACAATACATGGATAACCAATGTTTGTTAACGCTACCTGTGGTGTCAGACGATGGCAGGGACATCGCACTGGCGGGATCAATGCTGCTGAGGATCGTTGGCGCCACCACGCTGTTAAGAGTATCAGTCGATCCTGATGGCATCTGCACTTGGTGAGTGGGAACTCCAGAGTCAGGATTAAGGATGTCGGGGTTGAGCATTGACGACGACCCCAACATGGGCTCGTCGGTAGAGGAAGGGATATGGGCCATGCTGCCGTCGGGTAGGAGAGGCGTCGGAACGCTTGGAGGAAGAGGCATCCCGTCCATAGACTTGCTCATACTGCTACTCGACAGAGCTGGGCCATTTGGGTAAGCGTCAAAAGTCGGCAGAGGCGAGAACTGGCCATAAGGGATAGAACCGCTAGGACTCGCTAGGGGACTGGAAGCCTGCGGAGTGGAGTATCCTGAATAAGTCGACAGCATCGTTGGGTCTGTCATGGGGTTCCTTCGAGGAACTGGAGGAGCATTCTGCTCTAGCAAGGTCGAGAACCGCTGTGAATGGCGTCGAGAAGAGGCACGACGAGTAATAGTATCGCTTTTGCGAAGGGAGGCCAGGGTCTCTGCATGTCCTTGTTCGTCCCGCGGAGAAGAAATCGACACGGTTGGCGCTGGTCCTGCATTGAGTGACTGGCTCCGAGTAGTACTCGCCCCGCCACCACCGCCGCTACCGTTATCTTCCAATGTCCTGTTCATGTGGGGCTGTCTGAAAGCACTTCCATTGCTCTTGGATCGACCTGTAGTTGCAGCTGCTTGCATACGCGCTGCTTTTGCGTCGTTCTGGTCGCGGTACAGGTTCTGCTTCATACGCAGGCCCTGCAGAAGGTTTATGATAACTTCCTTGATCTTTGGCAGGTATTGGTCGAGCGATGACGGTGATGGCTCCTCGCCGAGAGCTGTCTCCAGGCAGTTTCTGAGGTCGTCGGGGATATGTGCCAGCTCGCTATTCGGGGATGAGCCAAAAGAAAAACAAGTTAGGGCTTCCCTGTCTCTCTTACGCTTCTTTTTTCTCAAGGCGCAATCACAGTGGTCGGTCAGAGGAACAAAAACGAGAAGAAGGGCTGGGTTGGAACAAGAGCACGACAGCAATGGAATGTATCTTATTTTGCTGTACCTGGTATCAATGCCAACCTCATGGAATGACTGGGTAGCCAAGTTAAATTGGGTGGCAAGTTGGACAAAGATATCTGACACTTGGTCCTCAGTCATTTTCCGCGTCGACCAAAGAGTCAAGCCTTCCAGGAGCTGTTTCGTCGCCACCAACAGCTTGGTGACCGTCGCCTCTATTGGGTTCATCTATGTGGTGATTGTCGGCGACCCAGAAAAAAAGACGCACGTTGGAATGTCAGCATTGGTCATTTGCAGAACGCGAAGGGGTCCATCACACCCCACGCCCCTTCTCGCTCCTTCGTTGTGTCGCTTTTTTGTCGAAACAGTGAGTGGGCATGGTTGACAAAAGTGGTTGTTTAGGGTTCAGCGCGGAAGGGGACAAGGAGGCGGAGTCGTCCGTGGTGTTGTGTGTACTTACGGCGCCTTGCTCCGTTTTACGTCTTCGGACGGGATTCCCTGTTGGTGGGAACTGTGCGTTGGGCTCCATGTGGTCCTTGTTATTGGAGAGAGGGGCGTGAAGGAATGAGAGCGGGGGTGAATGTAAATGTGAATGAGGGGATAGAAAGCGAGGAGGATGGCGGGAAAGGGGAAGAGAGGACTGAGAGTGTGCACACACGGGGTGAGAGAGAAGGAAAAAGAAGAAAGGAAGAAAGGAGAACAGGAGAGAATAAAAAAAAAAAAAGAACGTGGGCTGGGCCGGGCACACGCATGGGTCAGCAATTGACAGAGGAGTGAGCACAGCCAATTGATACGCCCCATCTTTTATTTTATTCTTCATGTCGTGCTGTTGCTGCTGGGAGAATGGTCGTTGAGAAGCGGGTCCAGCACTCTCATCTGAAACGCCTTGTCTACTTCATCCAGGAAGACCTTGTTCTTTTGGGCCTGCTCGCTGGCCTTGATACCCCTGGATGTCTGCAAGTAAAGGTCTACGTGTTGGGGGGGTTTTTTTTTTATAGAAATAAAAGAATGCGCCACAGTTGGTCAGTGTACTCAGGGGCACAGCGCGTGCTTATTTTTTTTTTTTTTTTTTTTTTTTTTTTTTGACTTTTGGAACAAATAAAAATTGACACGCCGCGTAGGCTGTTTTCATTACATAATATTTACCTTTCAATGTGAATCCTGTGGATACTGCAACAATCTGGTTGCACGTCTTGGCCGCATGCGCAAACCCTGCTGCCAGCATCTTCTCTGCCTGCGCATCATGCCCCTCCTTGTAGAAATTGCCCAGGAGCATAAGTGATATACTTCTTAGCTGTGTGTTCATCAGACTGCCCGATGTCTTGAGCGACTCGTGCAAGTGTTGTCTAGGCGCAGTTGATCAACCAAGTACCGTCGTGTGAGACCAATAGAATTAGAGCTTATCCAATCACTGCATATGAACTAAACATTCCCCAGATGACCTACCTGGCGGGAATCAATCCTTCGTTGGTTGCGCCGTCAAGGATATGGAGTGCACATCGCACATTAGCAGATTGCATCGTTGCGTGCCTAGCTTTGGCCTCCACTAATATCGCTCTAGCCTACAGAAAATGACATTGATGGTTAACAACGTAAACATTCAAACCCACAACTTGATAGAGACGATATTATAATAGCTTACTCTCTGTTGGTTGTAATAACGTTCGCCGCTAAAGATGAAGCCAGTGCTGATAAGAGCCAGGGTCTTTGCTTCATAGCCTTCAGGATCTTGATGCGGACTTTCAGAGTGGCTCAAACAGATGTTGTACCAGTCCATCGCTTCGTCCAGTCGACCTCCGAGTTGCATGATCATTCCAGTCGTCAGCGAGATTCTCCACTTAAACAAGTCCCAAGCCCCGCAAACCTGAGCCCAATAGGTGGCCTTCAGTAACGTCTAAAATGGATAACGATAAAAACAGCATCTTGTCAGCTGAAATACTAACAAGGGAGATAAGCAGCTAATTTGATCCGCAGACAGCATTCACAATACCTCTTGAGCAGAGTCAAGCTCAAACTTGAGTAAAAACACATCAGTCAAGTGCAGGAGCATGGTCATCAACAAGAGCGAGAACCACCGCTGATTCCGTCGAACATAAACACTAGAAGATGCATCTTTTGAAGATGTTAGTTCCAATATCTGCGGTACTTTCAGTTGCACCTAAGGATTACTTCACAAACGCGTCAAATGGACTTACAATCATTTACAGTAAACTCTCGATCAACCACCTTGATTCCTTCGACAAGAAACTGCTGCGATTTCATGGGTTGCGTCATATCCGCCTTGCTGCAGATTCCCGACAACAAGTAGGTCAAGCAATACACTTGTGAGAATGTCATCCATCGGATACAGATGTACGGCTGAGAAGCTGGTTGGGGTAGCTGAGAAGCTTGCTGGCGACCCTGGGGAGAGTCATCGATCCGATTCTTGAGAAACACTCTGAACACGCCCTGCAGCTCGTCTGTGTCTCTCGGCCGCGTTCCGTCGAGAGCCCCATGCAAAGAAGTGAGCGCACATAGCGTCTTTTCGACCTGTCCCGACCGAATCATGCAAAAGATATAGAGGATCAAGAAGAAAACCCTCAATTGTTGTGACTGACACTGCTGGCGATCCAATTCCTGCGGTGGTCCTTTCGCCCCAGGCGATGACGGCCTTATAGGTGCTGGTGGTGATCCATTATCGGTTGTTGTTGGTGCCATTGTTATTGTTGCCGTTGTAGTGGTAAAATCAAGAAGTTCTGCTATGCCCATATGAGGCGTCATCTTTTGAAGATAGAACATGGCTTGCTCCCACTTGGATAGCATGAGAGAGTACTGTCCAGACACGATCCAGAAGGCCATCTATGATATACAAGAAGTATTGTTTGAGTGAGTTCTCTTGGCGCCTTGACTTCTTTATGTCAAAAAGGCCGCAGTTCAGTTTGATGATGTCTACCTTGATGTCAAAGTCTCCTTGTTGTTCCGCAAGTGCAGCTCCCTGGTTCATAGTCGTCAAACTCCCTGCCACATCTTCCAGCATAAAGTGTACTCGCGCCTTTAAGAAGCAGAATTGATATGTCCAGTTATGTAATCCTTGCCTAGAAACGAGACAAAGAGTACAACAAATCTCATGTTAGATATCCGAACATGAGAAATTTCTCTTGTGTAGTCATCACTGAACAAAGTTGTATCGTCGCGCATCTTACTTTGCAGCCTCCGCCGAAGCGATCCTGAGTGTGTTCTTGGCAAGTCGGAACCTCTTCGTCTCGATATAAATCAGTGTCTGCAGCTCGTACAATCTCAACTGAATCTCCAGCGCTGATGAACCTTGGATCTACGAATATCCAGGAGGGAAGTATTAGTCGACACCTAGCGTCAGTATGCTCCCGTGAGAATATTAATAACACATGTCAAGGGCATCAAGATCCTCCGCGAATTATATCCTTACCGAGTCCGCGATGGTGATCTGTTTCAAATCAACAGCGCAAAGTTTTAGTTCTCTTTTTCTCATCGACTAACATCCTTTGATCCATTGTTAACCACAAGAAACTCTGGACCACATACCGCGTTAGTGACCTCTTCCTCGGATCTGTCAACACTCTCAGTCTCCTCAAAAAGAACCTGGGCCAGCCTCAGTCGAGATTTGGCCTTGTCGAGCTGGGTCATAGAAGGCGACTCGATCGAGACACATGCGACTAGACACTTGATCGCACACATGATTAGGTCCTGGTGGCGTGCTCGCCAACCTGGCTGTGAGCCAGATTGTGCAGTAGCAATAAAACACAGGGACCGTGCCTGCTCGAGGTACTCCTCTGCCATTGCCCACAGCAAGAGGTGTGTCTTTCCCTGGGAGACAAATGAAGCCTCGGGTGATGGTGCGCCAGTCTGGCTTTGTGTTGCGTGTGACATCGTCTGTGATCCGATGAGTTCCTGAATCGACTTGAATGTAAGGTTGATGTTGAAAGGAGGGGAACCTCGAAAGGGACAATTTATTTGTTCAACATAAAAATTTGGTGGCAAAGGGGAGTTGACAGTTTTGATCACATTTTTTTTTTATTTTTTTATTTTTTTATTTTTGCGTCACTATGTAGCGTTCTCCGCTGCTTTGAGGATGCGAGACTTCCACTCCTGGTACTGGGCATATGCCCTAGTGTCCTCGTACTTGATCCGTGGAATCTAATATTTACACACATGCATACGAGTAAACAGCCGTCAATACTCAGTGCTTACAATGGGCGTTCCTCCGGTCTCGTTCTTAGCGAAAACAGCTCCTTACCATGCTGTAGATGCCTCCTGTTTTACGCCGCTGGCTGAGCATCTGACTTGCTGTCTGTGAGGCTGCGGTTACTTCCTTGAGATTTTTTCGAGATGCACCCTTCTTGGTACTCATGATCCCTGCTGACGACAACTCTGGCCCACCCTGAACGTCCATCTTTGTGCGTTTTGATGCTGGTCGCGTGGCTTGTCTCGGTGACTCCCCGTCGTCATCCTCCACATCAGAAGAACGAGATATCTGGCTGACGTTCGAAATTGTCCGCTTTGTTCCGAGTCGCTGATAAGGGTCTGTCGCTTGTTGTCTGACCCGTCTACTTGAGCTTAGCCCTGACTGCTCCTTGTTCTCAGAATCACCTCCAGGTGCGCTGCCATTTCCATTGTACTGCGTGGCCAAAGTATCGGCCCCACCGGAGGTGATGACTTCCAGTCCTCCTCCTGAACTCGTGTCGCTGTTACTAGACACCTTCCGCTTCCTTGGGGCGGTCGGCTTTACAGCGCTCGCGCCTCCAATGGGTTTCATTAGAGAAACAAAATAATCCGGCACCTTCTCTTCAATCAGCTTGATGGTCGTCTCGAGCTCCTTCTTTTGCACTTTGTGTCCAA
This sequence comes from Linnemannia elongata, assembly GCA_036320915.1. Taxonomy (NCBI): domain Eukaryota; kingdom Fungi; phylum Mortierellomycota; class Mortierellomycetes; order Mortierellales; family Mortierellaceae; genus Linnemannia; species Linnemannia elongata. The sequence goes on along the minus strand of JAXBDG010000007.1, from coordinate 1,250,023 downwards.
CAGCTGCCATGATCATATCCTTCAGTTCCTTGCCCTGACGCCCACCAATTTTTTTCGTTTTCACGGTACTTCCTGCTGCTCCTGCTGCTGTAGTCGTCGATCCCTTGGGTTTTTCTTCGTTTGCATGTTCCGCCTCCTTCGGGGCTACCATATTCCTTGCCATCGCACACAACCAGAACGCAGCACCCATCCACTTCTCATGCGAATAGACAACATGCACCCTCTGCGCTGGCACCAGTGACCGAACCCAGACGTCAAAGAACTGCTCTAGGCATTCCAGAACCAGATCATCCATCTCCATAGACCCATACTGAACGGCCAGCTGTCGAAGGGTTGATGCCGTGGACGAGGAGAGTAGCCTCCGCATGTGGGCGTGTCGTGTGTTGTCGTTGATGCCTCGAGTCACAAAACTCTTGCTGCCCGCCCCAGTATTCTGCTCTTCCTTGTTTCCTGATCCTGTCAAGAATTCCGTGAGTGTCTGAAGAGCGTTCGCGTAGGTGACATGCGACGGCGCGCCTGAGAGGAGGATAAGGGCTTGTCGGGATACTTCTATTGACAACCTACACCCACCAAAGGATTAAAATGAGAAAACGAATAAGTATCCAGTCTCCTCCTTATAGTTGCTGCTAACAGATGCGAGTGTTGCACGGAAGCAAGTTTACACGTACTGGTCGGCTGCGATATCAACGCAAATAGCTGCATGACTTGAGTTATTCCTGATCGCACCATTGGACTCTACTGCCTGCAGGTACGCGCACGCCTTCTCTGCCAATGATGTCCGATGATCAAGTGTAAGGCGTTCGAGGATCACAGCAATGTCGCGTCGTGACATGTTGAGCTGTGTGTCTGGATCGATTGAGGAAGTAATGCAATGGTAAGGAGACTTATGCGAGCATGGCGGCCAAAAAACAAACGAAAAAAGAAATGGTGGCGGTGGCTTACACCAATGGAGATAAGGGGTTAAATCAATCGCGAATTTTTTTTTATTCATGCTCATTCATGCTAGAGTTCCAGCGATTCGTAACTCCACACACGCGCACGCGTATCACCAGAACCGGTCGCAAAGTAGGTTCCAGCCGGACTCAGGGCAACCGAAATAACTACGTGAACAAAAAATAAGGAGTGTCGAGTAAGCAATAGGAACAAGAAATATCTTGCTAAAACTTGACAGCAATATCTTGGTGCTACAACCACAACCTACCAGAGTTTTTATGGCCTTGAAGCATGAATTGCACCTGTCCAGTGTTGGGATCCCAGAATTGAACACCACGGTCCTTGGATCCAGAAACGAGCCACTTGCCATCAGGAGACACCGCAACGGAGAGCACAAAGTCCTAAAATTGTGTTGAATCAAACTAGGTTAGACCATCGTTGTTGCACCTTAGTAAGATCGGCAAGACGAAGCTAAAACGGCCGCGTTATTTACCTTGTGTCCGTTGAATGTTGCCTTGCAGAAGGTGCCTCGTGATGGCCCATTAGGTCCAGGTCTGCCACCGAGGTTCAAGTCCCACGCCTTAAGAGTCCGATCCAAACTTCCAGAGACAAGAGTCTTACCATCAGGCGCAAAAGCCACACTATACACAGAATCCTTATGCCCCTCCAACTTTTCGAGCAACTGGCCAGTTTGGGTGTCCCAGACACGCACCATCCTATCCAGCGATCCAGCAGCGACAAGACGGCCGTCCGGTGAAATGGCTACAGATGTCACACCAGCATCCTTGAGATCAACGTCGCCAACTGTGAGGACATAGAGACACTTGCCAGTATCCATATCCCAAATACGAGCAGTCTGATCGCCAGATCCTGAAACAATGATCCTTCCGTCCCTGGAAAAGTCCAGGGAGTAAATGTCCTGTTCGTGACCCTTCAAAATCATGCGAATCTTTTTACGTCCAATCTCCCAGATCTATTTGAGAGAGCAGAAAGATCGAGAAGACAAATATATTAGCCGCTGTTGCTCTCTTCATGCAGTTGGCGTACATCCTGAAGCTCACGGATAATATTCATTCACCGCTTACCCTAATTTGCTTATCCTCAGCGCCAGTAGCAAGGTACTTTCCATCAGGACTGAAGCAGACTGATCGAATGTACAGGTCGTCTTTTCCAGCAGTGTCATCAGCAAGAACACTAAATACGGGCACAAGCCAATCGCAATATATTCTGTTAGGCGGCCTCGCTCCAAAAGCACAGTACTGTCAGATCACGTCGCAGCTTTTGCTTAGCGACAAAACTCACCACACACTCTGTCCGGATTGAATATCAAAGATCTGTGCACTACGATTGCATCCAGTAGCGAGGTATTTGCCATCTGCGCTGAACCTTACACAGCATACAACGCTATTAGCGAAAACAAAAAAAAAATGCAGCAACGTTGGTATCTTAATCGTCAATTCAAGTGCATGACAAACTCAATGCCCGATTGATTATCGTGAGCATACCTTGAGTGTTCCATCGTGTGGACAAGATCTACTCGCAGCTGCTGGGCAACTTTGGGGTTGGAGCTGTAAATAGAAAAAAAACATTAGTTGTACGTACCATGATCTTCATGGGTGCGGTCGCATACTCGGGTGCGAAACAGCAACAAATAAAATCCTGGCTCAAACCTACATGGCAAACCAATCAGCGCCCTCTCGTTTCAATTGAGCTGGAACGTTGTCGGGATCATCACTCCAGTTGGCGGATGGTGTATTGCCACCACGACCGGGACGAGCAACTGCGGTAGGTGTTCCTGATGTTGCTCCTTGTTTCCGTTTGTTGGCTCCTGATTGAGGTCCTGCGTCGTCCTTTGCCTGAATGTATGGACCTCCTTGCTGCTACATCAAGTTATCGAAAGAAAGAAGGAAATAAAAAAAAGGCAGACGCAATTTAATCGTCGTATTCAGATGATTCGCTACAGAGGTCCGAAACGTCCTTGAGGGTACAGGGCCTAGCTGCGACGATAAAATACCTTTCCAGGTTTCATGGATTGTTTTGACGATGGTGGTGGGACAGGTGAGTAATTGGGACCCATGCTTTGAGGCTGGCCATTAGGGCCACCATGGGGGTTTGGCGACATGTTGCCATACATGTTGCCCGGGGCACCAGGTGGTGGAATCTCTCCCTCGGTCTTGAACCGAGGTCCATCACTCTCGGTCTTGAATCGCTTTGGCTGAGGCTGTCCTTGTTGGGGCACTCCATTATTTCCGTTCATGTATGGCGAATGGGGTCCCCCGGGGCCAGAAGGCATGTTGGGGCCACCACCATAGGGATGTTGTTGCTGCTGATTTTGCTGCTGTTGCATATGCTGCTGCTGTTGGTGATGTTGTTGTTGCTGAACCTGCTGCATGTGATGTTGCTGCTGTTGTTGTTGTTGCGATTGTTGCACTTGCTGTTGCTGTGCCTGTTGTTGATGTTGTTGCTGCTGTTGTTGTTGCTGCTGGGAGGGATCAACCATTTGAGGAGGGGCAACTAAACCAGGACCTCCTGGACCTCCGCTGATAATTCCACCAAACAGATTCGATTGCCCGTGGCCAATGTTGGGTGGAGGTGGTTGGGCGTGAGACATTTGGTGGGGCATCTGGACGACACCTCCGCGTTGCTCGACCTCGCGTCTTAATCTCACGACCTCTTCCTCGACCCTATTTTTGAACCAGTCAAGGAGTTGATTGATGAATAATGCAATAACCATTCAATCTCAGTGTTTCGATCATGTTTGCAGGTTCTAATTTTTAGCACTTTTCGAACAGACACAGGATACAACGAGATATCAACGGACCATCGATGCGCGCTTCGATCCTTGCATCCATCAAAAATCTAGACTTACATTTGATATTGAGTCTTCATAGCTTCGTGTTTCCTCTCAAGATCGTAGAGCAATCCTCTGAAGACGTCCATCTCGCGGATCTGGTTGTTGACTGCGTTGTCAAAGAACGGAAGAAATACACAGCAGTGCCATCAAGAAGAGTGATGAAGAAGAATGAAGATAAAAATGGAGGAAGAGCGTATGAACGCGTTACTAGCTGAGTCGTATTTATATGATCCCCGAAGCAATAGTCTTTTTTTCCGGTGCCTAGTGACCAGCTGTTTGTTTGTCTGTATGTTTGTGTTGAAGATCTGCTATTGTTGGCATGGCTGTTGATGTTTGCTGCTATTGCTCAGTTTTCCAAACGAACGTAAACAGTACTCATCGAGAGATGTTGAGTTTACAACCAACCAAAGTCGGTCGTTTGAGTCTGTGTGTGAGCGTTGATCGAGCATGGGTATGATATATTGCGAGTGTGAGCCGAGTTTCAACAATTAAAAACACCCAAAAAAAAAAAAAAAAAAATGACGAAGGATATGCACATACTCTTGTGTTCACACTCGTCCCGTTGTGCTTTGGCGACCATGGCTTCGTGGCCAAGGCTCTCAAACTCTTGTTTGATGAGATCAAGCCATTCGGGCACACCAGCACTGCGACCTGGGACCATGGGGCGGTGGTTGTAAATTCCTGACATTGATTGCGTTTTCTTGGATGCAATCGATTCGTCGGTCGTTTTTGTTGTGGGTTCTTGTAACCGTCGACCCTTTTCTATCCTGTAAATGAGTTTGTGTGTTTGTGTGCGTGTTTTGTTGGTGGTATGTCTCCCGTTTCCTGTTTCTTAGGGTACTGAATGGAAAAGGATGAGAAAAGAGAAAGAGGGAGACGCGTCCAGATCTCGTGTGCGTGTGCTGATGGAGCTAATAAGGAAAGGAGGAAGGGAGAGGGAAGAGAAAGAGAGGGGGAAGAAGAAGAAAAGTGTTAGGAGAATTTGAGTGGACCACTTTTGATATCAGTTGATTGAGTTCTAACTTGAACCTCACACTCTTCTTTCGCTTTCCTTCGTGAAATCATCTTCAAGTCAATTAGGTGGCTTGGACATCCATCCAAAAACCCAAAAAAACCGCTTTCTTGCGTCCCTGTCGTGTCATCTCCTTTGTCCTGCTTGCCGTAGTCGTATCTGTACAAGACCAGGTCAACCTTCATAAGGCAATTTGTTCGTCGTCCGTGTATGTTATGCGTACATATGCGTGTTGTGAGTGGTGGTGACTCTCCTCCTCGTCCTGCTCCTTATCCTTCCTACTCTACTCTCCCCACTTCATCATCCTTACCCCTTTCTGAAAGAGAAGGGACAAGAAGTAAAAAAAAGGGGAAGGTCAAAGCGGATGAGATTCAACTCCCAACCACCTTCCCAAAAAAATTCTCCTCTGTCGAACCTCTCGCCACACCCGCTCTCACAGAGAGCAACAAAAAAAATACGACGCAAATGCTGCCATCCATCAGCGAACAACAACCCCGGTGGTGTAGCAAGTCCAAAAAAAAATCAGCGATGGTGTTAATGTGATGCCTGTCCTTGTATACTGGATGCTGCTTTGCTTCTGTCGCGCAAGCCAAGATCCAGGCATCCAGAAGATGTTGAAGGAGACGAAGTCTTAGGAGCAATATTAACGAGTTGGAGGGACAGTTGATGTCCTTGTGAGAATGAGAGAGTGCGAGAGGTAAGGAAAGGGCGGCCTACCGAGATGAGCTGAGTTTTGAATGCGAATGAAAAGTGAGTAGGGGGAGGTGAGGTGAGGCGAATCTGAATGTCGTCTAAAGCAACTCGGACGCGGAGAGGAAGAAGGGTAGGAGTGGGGTAAAGGACGGGAGGAGGGAGTAAAAAGGAAGCAGAAGAGGAAAAGGGAAGGAAGGAAAGAGAAGAGAAGCGGGAGTAAGAGGTGGCAAAAGAGAGAGAGAGAGAGAGAGAGAGAGAGAGAGTGCGAAAGGTGGAAGAGAAAAAGGAAAGGGCGGCAAAAAGAGGAGACAAAAGGTGAATTGGGAAAAGGAAAAGGGACTAGGACAAGATTAGGGATGAGAGCATCTCTGGAATAGAATGAGAAAAGGGGCGTCAACTTTTTTGCTTTGCATTGTTTGTTCGTTGGGAAACAAGTGCGTATGTAAGAAGAGTACACAGTATACGAGTGTGATCGCGCTCTGTCCCTTCGTCCCTTTAGTCCCTCATGTCGCTCTTGTTCTTTTGGGTCGATGGCACCCACTTTTGTCCATTATTCAATTTCAACCTGCCCCCGCCGAGGGAGAATAATTGTCTGTACTGTAAGAATTATATTCACTTCAGAGGTAGGCAGCCAAACTCTACTCACTCATTCTTATGTACTGTACTGTATTGTAAGCGGGCGGCAAACTCTTTTTTACTGTACTCGATTTATTTTTCGCGCGCCGCATCTTACATACCTCTCTCTCCTCTCTCTCTATGACAACTCGTCTACTCTTATCGTGTTTCCTGTTGTTGTTGTTGTTCCTTCTTTGTCCTCCGCATCCTCCCCCCTCTCCACACACAGACACTCTCTCTTGAACAACAAACAAACACAAACACACAAACACACAAACACACAAACAAATAAACAAACAAGCAAACGAAAACAAGATGAAAAAATAAAGCAAAAGACCCGCATCTAAAGTTCTATTGCTTCGTTCCTGTCTTTCCTCTCCTTCCGTAACCCCTGTCAGCTTCCTTCTCTTTTCACTTCACCTTTTTACATCGATCTGGAATCATTGACTAACATCAAATCCCTTGCATTTTTCTACCCGACCCCTATCTTGCCTCAAATGCTCTTTTTTTTCATACCAATCATCCTTCCATCATGTCGTCAATGCATACACTATGCGCCATCGATTCCTTTCCTTCCATCACTTCTTTTTTCCATTTTCTTACACCTGGCCTCAAACTCCAACGGTCGAAATTGTCCCCCCCCCCCCCCCCCCCCCCCCTTTGGCTTCAGCCGTCTGTTTGTTGTTTGCTCTGTAGAGTAGTTGTGGTTGCCATATCTTCCTTCCTTCTCCCTCTTTGTCTCCCATCCCCCAATCGATGTGAGCCCAAATCGATCTTCCATTTTGTCCGCCTGTCCAATTTTTGACATCCTTTTCGTCCAATGTCCACAACCTTCCCATCCCCATGTCCATGCAGAAAATTATGGGGACAAAGAAAGAATGGCATGAGTTTCCGCGCTCTCACTTTTGCTTGTTGTTTTATTATTCTCCTCCCTTGTTTCTTTTTTTTTTTTTTTTTTTGGCTTTGTGTCGCTCAACTTGTCCCATTCTATCATTCCATCGTGCTTATGGTTTTTTTTTTTATCTGTGCCTCACACACAAACATTCACTTCATTCATTCCGTCGCCTTCCCTTCCTTCCAACCAAAACAAAACAAAAAAAAAACAAAACAAAACAATTCGAAACTCAGGATGGGCTGGACAGACTGGTAAACAAACTCTTTGAGCCCACATTTTTTTATTTTATTTTTGTGCACGCCCAGCAAGTCGACACCGAAACAACATCGTCGTCATCATCGTGCGTCTTTGGAGGGGAGGGTCCATTTTTGTTATTTTCGTGAAAGCGGAATGAAAAAACTTGCTTCCCTTGCTTCCTCGTCTTTCCTCTTTTTTTTTTCTCACCTCTCCCTGTCTCTCTCTCTCTCTCTCTCTCTCTCATTTCCTTTACCCCAACTCTATTTTCCTTTGTTTGCGGACCTTTTTTTCCCTTTTCAAAAAAAAAAAAAAAAAAAAAAAAAAAAAAAAACAGAGAGAGATGACTGAGCGTGAAATCTCATTGTGCTTTTGCTCTCACGTTCCCACTTCAGTTCACGCAGGGCACAACAACAAAACAAGTGAAAAAATGACCATGTGTCGTCGTCGCTCATAAACAAGTCTGCGAAAAAGAAAAAAATAACACAAAATGCGGGATGAACTCCCATTCGCACTGCCCCCCCCCCCCCCTCCTGTCCTCCTCCTCCTCCCCTCTCTCTTCCCAAAAAAAAACAAAAGTACACCTCTCCAAGTATTAGACTAGCATGGGCCGCACGCTCTTCTTCCATTCTCGTCCTTTCCATTACCACCAACCGCGGGAGAATTCCTTTCCTGCTTCATCCATCATCATGAATAAAAAAGTAATATTACATTTGTTTGACATCTCTCCCACTGTCTATCTACATGCTTGTGTTTGATTGTGCTTTTGTTCGGGGCGCGTGTGTGTGTGTGTCTGTGTGTTGTGCTCATGCAACGACAATAGTGATCTGGGACCCATCATCCGAAGACACCACCGACGACGCATCATCACAATCGCTATCATCCTCCTCTTGGCACAAAAGCAACGGTACATGGGCATCACACTCCGCCATCTGCTTCTCTGTTAAATAGTATCCCGATTTGCTGCTGCCGTCAAGCATCATCTGTGATTGCTGCTGTGCCTCGAGCGCCTCCTCGTCCTTGTCAGCGTCCGCTTGGTCCAGAATTGCCAGGTACTTGAACAAAATGGACAACAACAGAACTCCCGCCAACTAGATAGTTATGTTGCACAATAACACAAAGCGTGGTTAGATAAGTCATCATGTAACTAGTAATGACGCTACCACTGGTCATGAACACCAAAGTGATAAATCTCCTTACCTGGATCAAGCGAATCCAAAGGATCGTCGCTCCGAGTCGCTCCAACCTGCTGCCAAAGGTCTTTTCGAGAATGTCACTGCAGTTTGGGAGATGACCCTCGTATCCCGTGCTTGTTTCCAGAGATCTATCCTCTCCATCAAAGAATCCCTTGCAATTGAACTATTGAGAAAATAATAATTATGGGAAAGACAGTCAGACAATCATGCTAACAAAGCGCTACTCCTCCTGGTTGATCCCGTTGTAACTTCCTGTTTTTACTGCGACAAATGGAAAGAGTGAACACAAAAGACATGAAGAAAAAAACATACCTCAGACTGCAGGTCGCGGATCAAGTCCTTATCGGTCTCGTAAGCATTCGTCCATGACCGATCCAATGCATCCCGAACCCAGTCTGCCCCCGACAGGAACCCCTTCACCGCAAACAGTGCCTGGATGCTAATAAACACCATCACAAACCCAAAGTACTAATGTTTGAAACAAACACATCAAAAATGAAATCAATTTTCGATCAGTCTCTCACTTTTTGTTTTCAATCCCAGCGCGTCACAAGCGTGTTGTCATTCCTTTGTGTAACTTTGCAAAAAAACATACACGCCTAAAAAAAAAAAAAAAAAAAAAAAAAAAAAAGGCTCATTTTCTCTAGAAAGAAGGAACTTACCAGGTTCATAAGACGCCGGTTTCCCTTGGCGACTCCCAAGAGCCCAATCAACGACACTGCAATGACTCCAATACACATGCTGTCCAATCCAACCGAAAGTGTAGGCACCAAATGAACGTTGTGGCGACCTGCTGTCTGCTGTTGCTTTTGGGGTTGTTGATCGTATTCGTACACGTCGTTGATGCCGTCGTAGATCTGGTAGTTGACAAGGTTGGGCTTAGTGCTGCTGCTGCTGCTGTGGTTATGGCTGTTGGTGGGTTGGAGGTGGTTGCGGGTGGTCCTGGCTTGAAATACGTGCAAAAGCAAGAACGTTGTCGGAATCTAGTTGTGTTTTTGTGTCCCGTCGAAAGAAACGTAGAGGAAGGAAAGAGAAGAACGGTGTCTTGGTTGTTCAGCTGCTGCAGTTTTATCTCCTGAGTAAAGAGTGTTATCTTTCTTGGCAAGTCTTTTGTCGAGAATGAATTTTGAGAGGGAGAAGAGAAGTAGGGAGAAAAATGAAATTGGAAAAAGAAGAAGAGAGGGAGAACGAGAGAAAAAGAAAGAGAAAGACAAAGAAGAGAGGAACAAAGAAAAGTACGTAAAAGACCAAAAAGAAAAGATAGCCCCGGACTTTTTTTCTGTGCGTTCGTGCTCAAGCATTAAAGACCAATGATGGAAAATAGGAGAAGGGGAGAGAACGGGGTTGTGCGAGAGAAGAAGCGTAACTGCATCAACACTAGTCGCCAACCAGGCAACTCGTTTTTTTCTTGAACGACTGAGGAGTTTGTGAGCTGCAAGCAAATGGAATGAGAAAAGCAAATGTACCACAGTGCGATTTAGCACTCAGGAGGTTTTTTTTCCTTCCGTCTGACCTCACCCAAAAAAATAAAGGAGTACGAGACAAAAGAGCGCGAAGCACGAAGAAGATGCAAACAAAATCAGGGATCCAAAAGTACGAAGACAAAAAAAAGGAGCCAGGAGATGGAACAAGGGCAGAAGCATGAAGAGTAGTACAAGGAGAAAGAAAGAAGAAGAGACATATATATCAAAGGAAACAGAGACGGGGGAAACTGCGTATGTGGGGGTTCCAAAAGACTAAGCGGGCAGTAGACATGCGCATGGAGTAAGGAGTACACGAGAAGGGAATAGCTGAAGTAGTGGTAACAAAATGGATCCAGACACACGAATGAAAAAAAACTCACATTCCTCACTAATTAACCGGATTCTACCGCCCCCCTCTTTCCCTCGTCCTCGTCGTGTGTATGTTTAGACGGAAATATCAGCAAGGCAGAGACGAACAAGGGTGAGGGGAGGAGGAACGAGGAAGGAGGAAGGAGGGGGGATGAAAGAAGGAGAGACAAACAGTGGGGAGGATTCGACCTGGGGAACTGATAGGAGTAGGAAGGGGGTATGAAGAGGAAGTGTCCACTATGACAGACTGACATAGCAGTATCATTGAGGCATTAACACTTATTGTCCAGACTCGTCCGAACAGCCTCTCATTGTTGTCGCTTACCATGGTGGCGAGCAAGACGAAGGGGGCAATGTATCGTCTCCATCCAATTGTGCGTTGCTGTGCCTTTGTCGACGATGATGCTGCCTCCTTGGCGACGTAGAGGTTGTCTTCACTTGATTCGAGTAAAGTGTATGACGATCGGTGAGAAGAGTCCATGCTGTATTATGTCCTGAGACAGTTGAAGTAATGATCCAGAAGAGAGGTGGTCGAAGAAGTTCCCGAGAGAAGGGTTGAAGTGTAGGAGAAAGGAAGAGGAAAGAAAGTAAGAGAGGGACAAAGTCGCAATAAAAAGCGTGAAAGAAGAGGAGACCCAACAAGTTTTTATAAGAGTGATGACCAGAGTCAAACTCTCCTTGTCGTTCGACTTCTATGTGGGCAGAGCATAGCCATCACATAAGTTTCCCTCTACGAGATGTCTATTTGCTTTCATGAATGATAAGGTCATTTTGGAATCGAGGTTAGAAGGAAAAAACGAAGAAGGATCGATGAGCAAAACAAAGCGTGAAGCGAGAGAAGATACGCGTGTCGGCGCGGTTACTTGGGTCAAGATAGACTCGAGAGAGTCATGGTGGGCGAAAAAGAAGGAGAACAAAAGACATGAGGTGTGGTCGAGGGTGGAATGAAAAAGGGATGAATATTTGAGTGAAGAATGGAATGGGCCCTCACCAAAGTATGTGTGTTTTGTGCAAACTAGCCCTGTCTATCCACATCAACCCATGCCATGAATGTGCTCGGGCTGGACAAGAATATCTTTCCTCATTGCAGTTATCCTCTCCTTTGACGATTGTGCGCCACCTCTATGATGCCAAGCAAGCACACTCGGTCACATCATGCATTATCCCTCCAAATGCTTAAGTTCAACTCTTACAAACTTGTGTAGACACTGTATTGTATGCAAATGGTGGCGACTCCTTTATTCTTTCAATCCATATCAATTTTATCTATCAGCCACCACAAGTGCAATCAAAAGTAAAAAGTACTCAAGACCCAAGTGTGGTCGAGCCACTACCGCTGAGTATCCTCTCGGCCTCGGACAACCGATGGTCCGCCACGAGAATGTTAGCAGTACTGAATGTACTCAAGAAGAGCAAGTCGATTCCAGCCTCGGTCAATGGTCTTGCCACCGAATGAATAATACCGTACTTGTCTAATAAGCACAAAAGGAGGTTTCGTTAATAACATTGAACTTTGCGTTCGACCTTTGATCCTTCCACCAAAATGAAAAACAACTTACCAAGGCCAAATCGGTGCAGATCAAGCTGGATGAGGCGGAGAGGGCAGGTCTCCATGTCCATGAAAAGCTCGTGCTCCTCAAACTCTTCCAGGATGTACGTGTCTGTGATCATCGACACGCATTCTGAGGTCGCCGTGAATGAAAAGAATCTCGGGGCATCATGTGTAGGGCTAAAAATGAAAGGCAATGGAAAAGGTGTTAGTTTCTAGCCATATATAAGAGGTAGGCAACAATCGCGTGCACAGATGATATGAATCGTACCCGTTTCCTGCAAGGGTGGCCTCTTCCTTGACCCTGTCGTGGTAAAACAGGATCTTGATGATTTTGAGAAGCCATGGCTGATGTCCCGCCTCCAACTCGGTGTTGAGACCCACACATCGAAGACTGTTCTCTGGCAGGGTGCGGTCGGCCTGCTGACGAACCTCAAACGCAGTTGTGGTCGTCGGTGAGGCCTTGGCCAGCATGGTTTCTTCGTACCCGCTTTCGTTCCCTGCAAAGCTTTCTGACCAAGTTGACCCAGATCCCTTGCCATGACGCTGGGCTGAGTAAATGTCCAAGGGCACGAGCTGCTTGACTCCATTGTGCGAGGTCACCATGGAAACCGCGGATCCCGATGATCCATCCTGTTCATCATCTCCTTCGCTGCCTGAATCCTGAGAGCCGGGTGGGGTTGCCAGGGAGTGCTCCGAGAGTTCTCTAGTGACTGGGTGGTTGGCTCTGAAGGATGGATGATCGCGCATCTCCTGGCTGTGTTCATAGAGAGATTCCTCTTCCTCGAGCGAGTTGATGGGAAGTCTCCTGAATCCGTGCTGATCCGGGATGGGGGTGTCTGGTGGTGTGCTGTTCATGTCTTCGTCGTACGCCATGTGCAACCCATTCGCCGATAAGGTCTTGAACACGAGTGCGATGCGATCTTCTTGGACCTACAGGCGGATATAATTAGAAAAGCATCATCGTTTTTAGCAAGCCGCAGCTAAGAGAGAGGGTGCAAGGTTATTGACAACAACCAAAAAGGAAAGACTTACAAATAACAAATCGGTCTGGTACGTCGACATGTAGAAGATCGAGACTAGAGGAAAATGGTCAAAGTTCAATCAGGGGCACAGTTAGTTTCGATCCAAGCGAACATGCCATTGTGTCCTCTAGTGAAGAGGTGGGAAGATGGAATCGCGTGTGTAACCGGGCGATAGATAATATAACAGCCCCCGTTGTATCCGAGTCAGAGGGACCCAGTCTAACAGCGGTGGGTGGTGCTAATAAATTAGAGTCGTCATTGTAGATATTCCACACTGACCCCCCTCTTTTTTTTACCCTCTCTATCACTTCCGATGCTAGCACCATCTTTGTCCCGACCCTGCAAACACATGGAACAAATGAAAGCCGACTCCCATTTTAGCATGTCCGCCTTCACTCATATGAACCCTAAAAAAACAGATTTCGAGATGGATAACAGCCCAACTCATCTTTTTGTTTCCCTCTCTGCCTTGCCTTGCACTGTTCGCTAATTCTTCTCAGCACTCAAAGGCTAACGAACAGTGCTTGTAGCGTCGGCGTTGTTGTAAATGCACCGGCCTGCGCTGCAGCTTGTCTATCGAAACAACTTTCTTTGCGTATATGCATCTGTATGCTCTCTGTTGCTCACACTCAGTGGTATACCTCATTGTTGTGTGTTTTCTCTTAATCCCCTGTATAACCTGCTCATCCTGCCCTCATGCTGCAAGAAAAAAATCAACAAATGGTAACAATTGAAGAGGTCAACAACCCACAATAACAGAATGGGCCTCCTCCCCCCCCCTCTCTCTCTCTCCTGACTCTCCGCCTCGTTCGCGCGCGAATGACCCCCACCCTCTTTTTGTTTTGTATTCTAGCGTTAATGCCCCTTTGATATCCATGTTGACGTTGAGGTGGATGTTGGCGCAAATGTCCAAGGTTTTGTTTGTGTTTGTTTTCGTATTGATCGATATTGCATTGTTTTGTATGAACACCTTGCATGGGTTGTCAAGACAAACAGACAGATGGTCTTGTTGATTGAAAGTTCAATGCATGCAGCTGTCTCCCTATTTTGTCTGTTGGTCGGACAAAGGGAGCATGCACGACCCAAAAGCAAAACCCCAAACAAAACCCCCCTTCCTACTTTTGTTCCTTCATTGTTTTTCCCTTCTCAGTCAAGGATGGGTGCACCAAAGAAAACATGGATGTGCAGGTGGACGAGACAAAAGGGTAGGGCAAAAAATAAAACCAAAAAAATCTGTGTCATGATGAGATGGAAGTTTTTTTTTTGCCTTACCTCCTGCCTTGGCAAGCGGCTCAACAATCGTGCATATCCTCGAGGAATTGAAGGTGTCGTCTAATATTGGATATATGATAAGTTGAGAACAACAACAGGGGAAAAAGAGGTGAGTGTGAGGTGTGAGTGTATTGTTTGGTATGAATGAACAACGAATCATTATGGCGCAAGCTGCTGAACCAAATTGTGCGAGCTTTGTTGCTGTATGCATGTATCGTGATGAGCCTTGCCCATTCTTCACTTCCTGAGTGTCCTGATGCCGCGTTATCCATAATAACATCCAAGAATCAAAACAACCTTGAAGAAACTCACCATTGTCGACTTGCAATGCGCGATAAATGTGCTTAGAGACTTCGAGACCAGGGCAGAGGTCCTTGGGAAAGTCGACCGAAATGGCGCGGTGGTCACCAAAGATGGAGATCTCGAGCGAGTTGTCGATGTACGAGAACAATGGTTCGTCCCGTGTCCTCCTGTTCGATTGACTTTATGGTGAGAAAGAAAAAATCGGAGATATAGGATGTGAGTGTGCCGTTGTATGTGGTGTATATGGGTATGTGTTTGTGCGAGAGTAGTAAGCGATCAGTGAGTCAACAAAGGAATGGGTTGGGGACAGGAAGCGGAGTCAAAAAAAAAAAAAAGAGGAGCAGCAGGAGGAGGGCTCGTGGCGATCGAAATGGCGGCACATGTTGAGGACAGTACCTGTAGGCACGGAAGACGATGTGTTTCAGAATAACGTGGCTGCAGGCTTCGAGCTCCTCTCGAGGGAACCGGAGCAGCGAAAGTCTGTCGGGCAGCAAGGAGACGGTCATGGCGGATATATGTGTCTGAGTGTGTGTGTGTGTGTGGGTGGGTGGGTGAGAGAGTATGAGTGAGGAGGGATCGATGTAGGATTATATGATGATGTATGTGCTCAGCGGTGAGAGTATGTGTGTGTATGTATGTATGTATGTATGTATGAGTGTAGTGCTGGTGTGTGCTGATATTTTGGCGGGAGTGTGTATGATGAAGATGTGATGCGATAGTGAAGGAAGGAAGAGCAGAAAACGAGGGACGAAAGTGGAAAGGGGTGAAGAAGCTGATAGAAGAAAAACTTGTTTTGTTGTTGCTGCGTTGATGTGAAAAAAAAGAAAAAGAGTGGACACAAAGATGTCAGAGGCTGAGGGGAGAAAATATGCCGGGTGAAGGGGAGAAGCAGGGAGATGATCGAGAGGGGAAGCGAAGGAGGGAGGAGAAAGAAGGAAAAAAGGAAAGAAAGACAAAGGAAAGAAAGAAAGAAAGGGACAGGGAGAGAGGACGAGGACGGATAAGATGAGGATGATGATGGTGGATGTGGCGAAGCGAGAGACGGAGGGGGAGTGAACGAGGGTTGAGGGTTGAAAAAAAAAAGAGAGAGGGAGGTGAGAAGGGAGGGAGTGACGAGCAAGAGGAGGGTGAAGAAAGAAAAAGGAAGAGAAGAAGAGAAACGCAGAAGGGAGATCAAAAGAGAGATAAAAAAAAAAAAAAGGTGAGGGAGGCGGAGAGAGTTGAGGGCGTGCAAGCGTGCAAACGATACAAGAAGCATAACAATATGAGTAATCCTTCGTACCCCTCAAAAATCGGAAAATATCGAGAGAAGGTTTTTTTACTTATGTTTACTGTGTATGTGAACACATCCAAGAAAAAAAATCACCGATCCAAGTGGACAAGCAAGAAGAAGGTGGGGATACAGCTGTCTGGTCGGGGAAAGAAAATAAAAACGATGCCAGTCGTCATCCATTGGTTCACAATACATGGCTAATTCTTTTTTTTTTTTTTTTTTTTTTTTTTTTTGTCTATCCTTGCACAAGAGGATAAATGATGAAGGACGATCGGTTTCTCACCACTGGAAGAGATGCGATAGTGACAAGAGAAAGAAAGGGGTAAGGAGACGAGAAAAATAATAAACACGTTCACTGCGAGAAACTTCTTTGAGAACAGTGCTCGTTCTTTAGCAAACACTCTCGCACACACCACACATCACACCACTCACACCAATTCCCGATTCACCTTGGATATTCCGAAAGGACATAAAAAACCCTAAGATTGAACAAAAAAAACTGAATAGGATAAAGAAACACCACGCGCGCAAAATGCTGTGCTTGATCCATCATATATGTCTTTTGTAGCTGTGTGTGTGAACTAACGATGGTTACAACGACACTGTGGGAGCTAGGGGTAAATAGGCAGAGAAGGAGGTTTAGGGGTAAAAAAAAAGCCACTGACAAGTTGTAGTTACAGTTTTAGTAGCTGCGCCAGTTAGTTGGCGAAGACATAGAGACAATTCCAAGATATTTTTTTCGCACTTCATCCTTCAGTTTTTGCTTTCTTTCTTGTTCATGGAAATAGAACGATATGTGTTGCCATTCGCATGATGTCTATTGACGACCTTTTTATTTCGACGTCAGAAACCGAGAAGGAAGTAAAAAAAAACGAGGAAAAAGCGATTTTGGTAGGAAAAAAAGAAAAGAAATGATGAGAGAGGAAAAAGGCAAGGTGAAAAAGAAGGAAGGCATGGCACATATTTTCATGATGTTTGTTACTGGGTGTATAGACCATAGTCCAGTTGACCCATATTCATGACGTACAGACCCTAGGTACCAGGTTTTTAAAAACTCGGATGCTACACGGTGGGTACATGGGGGTACATGGAGTACAAGCATGTGTCTATGTAGTCCATCCATGGTGGAAAAAGTCCAAACTCATCACAGAAGTGTGGGCAATCGTAGGGATCTACCTCCACCCTAATGGGTATGTAGTACACATCCATGTATATCGTAAGGGGTACACCCGGTTCTTCCTCGGGCAACTCCATACGAAATCGTGGGTGATGCATGATCCACATAGCATCCTCGACAGTTCTTGGAAAGATATTCCCGAGGATCTCGTCAAGGACTCCTTCTCCACGTGCCTTCATCGTCGCTCTTACGTGATCGACCCCATAGTCGGTCTGGTAGTTTCCTGTTATATCATGTCCTTCTCTTGCAAGACGTAGGACTGTCTTTCCGTACCCATTGCTAATAAGCTCATCAACCCGAATGGCCCTGTTGAACTGGTCCAAGGCCTCAAAGAGTTGTCTCCATCCTGCATTGTACACGTTAGAGATATCCACGGCCTGAAAGATGGAGAGAATATTTACGTGACTCAGATGTCCTGCAAGATACGTGATGAACCTACTCTCCATACCGTTCTTCACCAGGAACCCACCCGCCCCCACAAGCAGATACATGTACTTTTGCGGGGGATCCTCATCGTGGTCTATGAACATCTGTATGACTCTCGCAGTCATGGTACCCTCGATGGGTGATAGGTCCACTAGTCTCTCCATGATCTTGTGGGTAAAAGATTCGTACTTGGTGTACACAATAGTAGCTATCTCCATTGGGGCCAACTCCAAGATATAGGGTATACATGTATCTCTGTCGTCTCGTCCAAGGTCATCCAAGATCTCCAAGACCCGGTCTCCTTGACCAACAAAAGCTAGCATCTTGCATAGGGTTACCCCATTACACCAAGGAAGTAGCAGAGATGGATCTCCACCAACACCATAGACCATTCCACATGGATCCTCGATTGTCCTGTCGAGCTTATCATACATCCCCTTGGAGATATAGTAGGCGTTCCGATGTCTTATGGTTTTGTCAAGAGATGGCTTGATGATCTCCACAGCATATCCAAAGTCCATCTCTATAGCCAACTTAAGGCCTCCATCGCTGATGTCGGTACCGTACATAAAGATAATCTTGTCCAACATCTTCCTGTCCATGGTCACCACGGCTTTGGCAATGGCGGCATGAGAGGGGACTAGATTCTTGATGGTAAGTAATGCCCTGGAGTCACCGCCACGGGAAAGGATCTCGGAAAAGACTCTTCCAGGTCCACCACTCTGGGATATGCATTCGCGGATACGTGGTGATGATAGATTTAGACCCAACACGCAACAGACGTATCCGTTGGTGTAGGATGATATCTTCTCGAGTATCTCCAATGGCGTCCCGGCAGCTCCCACCAGAGCACCTTCCATCCACCCTTGGGAGCGAGCAGCTGCCACCCTAATCTTAGTCTTGAAGTCATCGTCGAACTTGATAGCAGCCGCGACAGAGATAGGGACCGGTTTCTGCCTTAGGACAAAATTTGTCAGCTCTTCTTTGAATCCTCGACTTTCGACCGCATCATCATCTGCTCGGAGGAGGAGCACTTCGTCGACTTGGATGTCGAAAGGGGTTGCTATGGTGTTGTTGTCTGCGAAGAAGGCCTGGAACTTGTCTGCGGCGTACCATTCATACGCTTCGTATAGTTTCTGACCTGAGATCCCGTTAACGATGATACGGAACGAAATCTTTGGGTGTATAGGAGGCTCATACTTCTCGTCAGAGAAGTCATAGTGTTCTCCTTGTACTTGTCCTCTTCCTCCATCCTGGTCTTGGAGCATACCTGCATCGACGAGACACTTGTTCACTTCGCAGATAAGAGCCAGATCGTCCGTGGTCATGGTCCGGTTCGAGGCCTGGACGACGAATGTCAGCCTGTAGTCATAGCCTCTGCTCAGCGCCTTTACAAGCAGCCCTGCGTTCCTGTCGGTCGCCTCTTTCGAGGGCTCAATCAACCCCGGGACGTCCATCAATACCACCGTTTCACTGCCCAGAACAACCGTTTTCTCGGTGATGCTGGTCGTAACTCCGTGTCGTTCGTTGAATCCCGACTTGAAATTGCCTCCAAGCTGGTTCAGCAGTGCGCTCTTGCCGACGCCTGTGTTGCCGATGAACATTAGCGCCGCCTTTCGTTGTCCTCCTCCTCGAGGATGCAGAGTGGACCTTGAGGACGATGTAGAGTGCGACATGAAAGAATGAAAGGTGAAGGGAGAGGTAAAAGAAAATATATTGGTGAGAAGAGGTCGGAGTGGGCTGTCAGGAATGTGAGAGGGTTTGATGAACAAAAAGTGAAAGAGAAAGGAATATGGGTTAGAAAAATGGCAAAGAGTTTTTTTTTTTTTGAAAATAAAAAGGCGAGGGGGGTAAAAGGGTATGCGTCACACCGACTCACACCAAGCAGGCCAATTTTCTTGGAGTACAAGTCGGTACAATTCATGCGTATGGTCACTCGGAGCAAAAAGGCAATGCGTCACGGCTTTTGAGTTTACTGTAAAAGGCTCTGTCGTCCTCTCCTTGAGATTCGCCATGGTGCATTCCTTGTTCGCACGCCGGTTTGCAATGTAAATCATGGGCGCCCTCATTCTGTGATAGGTGCCCTAGATTTGACAGAGGAAAGGAGAGGGGAGGAACGGTGGCGAGTATAAAGATGCACATGATTGCATCACATTCCTGAATTGGCATGGGTATCTCGAAAGAACGTTGAGGAACAAAGCGCACTGCTTATTGTTATTATTGCAATGTGCTCTTTTCTATAAAAATGCGTCTACAGAGTGAGGGGAGAGAGGCGAGTGAACAAATGGCTAGATAGGATGGAAACTAACACGCAAAAAATGCTGTGCTCGACTCATCTGGTCACGCCCCTTTGCAAACTTGCCGAAAAAAAATATCGTCAAAATGTTAAGTCCTGAATGAGCAAGAAGATCGCTTAAGCCTTGGTGGAGTTGAGCTTGACGTAGTAGGCCTCACGCTGGGCACGGTTGGCAAGTGCAATCTTGTGCCAGTAGCCGTAGGCAGCAGTGCTATCAATTTCAAAGATATAGGGGCGACATATTTGTTAAGTACTCGCACATCTCAAATGATCATGTACCCTCTATCAACATGCTTTGCATATCCACGAGTGTAGATCCGTGTGTCTAATGCCTGCAGCAGCTTTTTTTGGTGAGCAAAAGCGCAACAGCATCCATGCGAGATAAGGCGTTATTCCAAACTACTCCTGTGCTCGAGTAGAGTGGACCCATGGACCGATCCCAACAGGCTTCCTAGTTCAATTAATCATCCTCGATCCAGCTATATGGATACTCTTCTCTTACTCCCGAGACAAAATCCAGCAAGTTGCATCCCATGTTGCTCTGAGCATAGTTGCTCCTCGACAATATGTACTGTCATCTTCTATATCCCAAATGCATCCATAGTAGTCTTCGTGTCATCCTATTGCTCTCCTGCCCCTATTCCTTCGCCGTCATAGATGTGGTCGTTCTGCTGATAAGAGTGATGCCTCAGGGGGATTGAATATCCATTGGACGTACGTTCCGAGGGTCATGCCGATTCCGATGTGGATCAACATGCTCTTACTATCGTCAATTGATGCATAACACGAATGGGTGTGGTTAGATATGTGTCTTCGTTTTGATAAAAAAAGTCCCCTTCCTTCTTCTTCTCATTCGTTTTGTTGTTTTTCTGTAAAGTATTTTCCACATCGGATCCGAAAACCATAATGTCCGAGGTTGAAGAAAAGAAAAATGAACATGGCGATTGAGCAGCGCCTCGATTGGCCGTCAATAAACCTTGATCAAAGGAAACGAGTAAGTGGCAATAGTAAGAGACTTACGAGAGCTGGTTCTGGACGGGGGCGATCATCTTGAATTCTTGGAGTAAGGGTTTGGGCGAAAGGGATGGAATGAGAGATTGTGCTCAGGAACAAGCTGTATGGGAAATCCAGTCGCCCTGTAGATCATGTGATCAGATAAACTTTGGAGAGAAATAGAAGCCTACGCCAGCGACAACAGAAATGGGCAAATAAAGATAATGTATTGACACTAAGCGAGTAACAGAAAGGTGTATCTAGAGCTTGGCCTCTCCAAAACTTTCAAAAGAGGCCTTTGAAGCAACGTTTCCACGGGCCTCAGCCAACTTGAACAACATTAACTTGTCCTCCTCATAACGCTCCTCACGCCCCAAGTTCTGGATCTGATGGTCGACACGGCGGTAGAGGTCCTCGCACCATCTCTGGGCAGAGATCTGGTCGACCTTGGCTTCTGCTGCAGCCAAAGCGTTGGAAGAGTTGGCCTTAGCTTTGGCTAGAGACCAGGCTGCATGCTGGCAGAGAAGAGCTCCTGCAATCACGTCGGCCATGGTCAGAGAAAGTCCACGGGCAGAGGCTTCAAGGGTATTGCGGCCCTCAGAGGTTGAGTAGGCAGTGAAACGGATAGCAATCAAGACCAAGCACTCCTCGAGACTCTTGGCAGACTTGGCCCACTCTGACTGGCCCTTCAATGGCGCCATGATCTCGCGAATGGTCTATCGTTGGTTGAAATGTACAAGAAAACAAACATTTAGAATCAAAGCAATGGACTGCACACAGCATCCCACAAAAAAAACCCCCATATTAAAAGTTGAAAACTTACGTTGGAGTAAATCTCAAGGGCAGTACCACGAGTCTCGGCCATGACGCGCAAAAGATCGAGCGAGAGGACATTAGTGGTTCCCTCCCAGATGGTGTTGACAAGGACATCACGCATAGCACGACCGATGCCAGTCTCCTCCATGTAGCCCTGGCCGCCAAAGCACTCCATAGCTTCTTGAGACAAGTAAAAAGCATTCTTGGCGCTCCAAAGCTTCAGGATGGGAGTCAAGAGACGAAGCAAGGGGAGATCGCGATCCTTGATCTCGGGCAAGTTGTTGTCAATGGCCTCAGTGCGACCCAGCAAGCCAACACAGTAGAACGTAAACTGGCAAGTTGCTCTGTATTGAAGCTCCATGTTGGCGAGGGTTGCAAGATGCAAGGGTTGCTCCTTCAACAACGCGCCAAACACCTAATAGAGGCCGAAAAAATGGTATACACGTAAATTTCGGATCCTTTTGTAACTCATCGAAAACCATTGGTCTCTAAGAATGCAAGAATAAAAAAAAATCAAAGCTTACCTCACGGCGACGGGCGTACTCCTTGGAGCGCAACAAGAGGGACTGCATGGTCGACGTGCAATTCAAACCGCAGTGGATACGGGTAATGTTCAAAATGGCAGATATGTTCTTGACACCGCGGTACTTTTGACCAACCAATTGGCCAACCATGCCGTCCAACTCAAGCTCAGCAGTGGGGAGAGCCTTGGTTCCAACCTTGTCCTTCAAACGGTGAATACGCACACCATTCAGCTTTCCTTGATCATCACGGACGCGAGCAAGGTACAGTGACAATCCACGACTGCCGTCCTTCATAGTTCCAGGGGCGACTGAAGGATCGGGCTCGTGAGTTCTGGCCAAGAGCATGGTGACATCGGCATCAGTGGCGCTCGAGAACCACTTAAAACCAGAAATCGACCAAGCATTTTTCTCTTCATCCCAAACAGCCTGGGTCTCAGTACGACCCACATCGCTTCCGCCAGGGCGCTCGGTCATCCACTGACCACTAGTGAAGAATTTGCTGGGATCACGGCTGGTCAAGCGAGAGTAGACCTCATCCTTCATCTCCTGGGTGCCGATGAGCTCAATCACACGCGCACATCCATCTATAACAGTTTTACAATGCATACACGAGTGAGGAATGCTGTCCATGGAACATCTGATCGATTGAGACACAAAAACCTAGCTTGCTTGTCAAATAAAACAAAAAAGAAACTTACCGGTCATAGCAATAGGGCAGCTGTAGAGTCCCGAACCAGTAGCCCAGAGGATCAATTTGGCCATCTGATAGATACGAGAGTACTGTCCATACTTGCGCTCGTAGGCAATGGCCACAATACCTTCGCGAGCAGCCACAGTCTTTTGCTTGTTCCACGATTCAGTGACCAGTAGCTCATCCACCCGTCTGTGCACATCATTAATTGAGGATATTTAGTACTTTGCTTCTTGAATCGAAACATGGCTTCTTTTTCTTTCTAGGATCATTGAGAAGAAGAGAGAAGGCCATACCTGCACCAAGAGTCGTACTGGCGAAGTCTGGGCTGGTCATCCTCCATGCGATCCAGCAATGCAGCTCCCTCTATTTAGCAAAAGGGCCGAGACAAGCAATTCGGTAAGTGGGTGTTTGTTTGCGCCGTTAGATGCATCACATGCAAAGACAGAATGAAAAAAATGATCGGAGAAAATAAAAAGAGCGTGGGGAATCTTCAAAAGTGTGGAGTGAGAGAAGCCAGTGAATTTTAAGCTGAGAAAAGGCATCTTCAGTACTCACCAGTCATAGACCATTCGCTGATCTGGACAAGGTCACTATCGAACGAAGGAAGAAGAAAGAGGGAGGAGGCGACGCCTTTTATTAGAACCCAATGTCAATTGCGCTTCTCTGAAGTTGAGGGGAAACGCTCAAAAGTCGTCTTACGGAGTAATCTCCTTGAGGACATCGCTGGGCAAGAGGCGCTCCAAGACTGAGACCATGACAGGGTCTTCGAGGAAGGCATTTTGAACCTCAGGAACATCCTGCTTGAAACCGGTCGTGGCAGAAGCGAAAACCATTATAGCTAATTCTGTGTGTGTGTGGAAGAGGTACGAAAGAGCGAGAGAGAGTGAGAGCAGAGGAGAACGAGTCAAAGGAAGGGAAAGTGGGAGAGTGATTGAGTGATGTGGGTGATGATGGTGTGTACGGGAAGGATGAGAGCAATGAACAAAACGAAAGAAGGAATGGGGTGAACAAGCAAAAAAGGAAACCCTTGAGTTTTGGAGAAAGAAGCACCTTTCAACGGAGAGCTTGATATTCCATCAAATGGAGAGCGAGAACGAGCCGCTGCCTTCCTACTCGTTCGGCAGTGATTAGCCCGGCCTCAGGGCATGGTTGTATTAGCTGCGAGCGAACAGTCCTCCTTTGCTGTTTGCTTTGGCATTATTACTTAACGGCAAAGGTGAGGAGAGTAAGGAAAAATAAGAAACATATTGCACATGCATCCAACATTTGCTTTTATAAGGCTGGGAGCTTTATTCATTAGTTGCCACCAACTAGGGGTCCCAAGGCCCCCCCCCTTCACTTTTGATGACGTAATGGTAATCCGCTCCCAGCTTTCGCTTCTTCCATCAACTATCAAAATTAAAAAGTCATGTGATCAAATGACAGGATTATATCGTTTCGCTGAATTGGAACAGTCGAATCCCTCTCTTTTCAGCACCACATTTTCGACAAAGATGTCTTCTGAACTCGCTACCAGCTACGCTGCCCTCATCCTCACCGACGACCACGTCGAGATCACCGTTAAGTATCGGTCCAACAATACTACATCCTCCAACGACCGACGCTGATGGATGAACAGATACAACACCATTGCAATGGGGGACCGATACTCAACTCGATGGATACCGGGATCGATGGATTTTTTTTTTTTTTTTTGCTGTGGCGATTTGGCACCAGTTGGGGAGGAAAGGGAGATCATGCCGATTGAGGTTAGGCGGACTTGACCGATGGCCGATTGTCTTCTCTCAATCGACTGCTAGTTACCCCTTCGCCTCAAATCGACTCCCTACCGCTGCTCAACGACACTCGGCGTCACCGCAACACGTCTCATCGCCACCGATCGATGAAGTCTCGAACCGACTTTCAATCGACTATGTGTTGTCAACTTGGGAGGAACAGCAGGTGCTCTTTCACGCTCGCTTCCACCGACAATTGACGCCACACTATGCCACAACTCGACATAACGACAACGCCGATAACGAAGGACCCCTGCGCTTTTTTGATAGTTCAGGATGACAGGACGTGAAACGATGGCAATCTTTAGTAATCGAGTCAAGGATCGGGATCTGCCAAACACAACAAGGGCATACTCCTCCTACTCTGCACAGAAACGCTGACCTTTTTACGTCCTTTTGTCGCCTTTCTCTTCCCTACAAATAGTCTGACAAGCTCCAGACCCTCTTGAAGGCTGCCAACGTCGAGGTTGAGTCGATCTGGACTTCCCTCTTCGCCAAGGCCCTCGAGGGCAAGGACGTCGCCGCCATGTTGTCTAACGTTGGCGCTGCTGGTTCCGCCCCCGCTGCCGGTGCCGCTGCCCCCGCCGGTGGTGCTGCCGCTGCTGAGGAGAAGGCCGAGGAGAAGAAGGAGGAGGCCAAGGAGGAGTCTGATGACGATATGGGATTCGGTAAGTCTGTTCCCTTGTTCGATTGACAGGAGTTGCTGTCAGGTGTTATGTTCATTGATGCTTCACGTTTCGACCAGTATTCTAATATCTCTTTTTATTTTGCTTTCAATCTACAGGTCTCTTCGATTAAACAATCACTCCAAACCTTGTGCAAAAATAAAAAGCAGACCAGGCCTTGCCTATCCTTTGACAACAAATCTATTCTTCTCTATGTATCGTGGTATCGTGGTCGTGCCTAAAACTATTTATTCCTTGGCTTGTGCTTGTGGAGGGGAGGATCGTTCTACTTGATTAACAAGCGATTAATGAGGTAACGCATCGAAAGCGCTATTTTGATTTCAAAGGATCACAAGGCAACAGAAGAGACAGGCACCAAAGAGATACATTTGAGCTCATGATGGATCTGCGGCAACAAAAAAAACAATCAACATCAGAACTATAGCGGACTACTTTCTGGCTGGTTTTCGACAGTTTCGTATTTATCTGGCGCTGGCACAGTTGGGAAGCCATAAACATTCTTTCATTGGCGCATTGTTCATCAACACATGGTTCAAAAGAGAGACCGATAAAAGCTATTGAGAAGAAAAGAGTCCATTTTTTACAAATACAATCGACTAATTATTGCTACTACGTTCTCCAGTACCAACCGTATGGGAAATGAAACCAAAGCTCAAGGCAACAACAAAAAGGGACGGGACCAAAGCAGAATGCTTCAGATCAGAGGAGAGGTGAAGAGAGGAGAGGGCGACAAGAGCGAGAAGCGTGAGAAAAAACACAATGAAGGAACAGGGGAGGGTCGGATGGGGAGCAGGACAAGAAAAGGAAAGGAACAAAAAAAAAAGCCATTGCACAATGAAAGTAATCTTTGCGATAGGACTCCCACAAAAACCCCAGACACTCCCCGGAACACAAGTACAACCTGAAGATAAAAAAAGAAATGAAAAAAACACACGAAAGAAAAAAAGATAGAGCTCAACCGCAAACAACATGACCGCTGCTATGGAAGGTAGGGGGGTATGTGTTCATACGAGCCACCTTGACGTTCCTCGATGCAGTAGTCTCCAGGTTCTCGCAAGTGTCGGCTATATCGTCCTCAGAGACGCTGGAAGCAGGAGAAGGTGCCGAGGCCACGACATCGCTCTTGTGAGCGGCATATCGGATAAGACCCCCATTGAGAACCACTGGTGGCGCAGACATGACGCGAGCAGCGAAAGCATTGGCATGAACAGCATCTGCTGTCTGCATAAACTTGCGCGTTGCCTCGGGACCATGGGCGACCAGGAGTGCGGTCCAGCGCATGAATGTTTCATGAGAAACAAAGAGAGAGTAATCAATCAGCTTTAGGAAGACGAGCTCGTTGGCATTGATCTCCTTAATAGACAGACCCGAAATCTTGGCCCAAGCCTTGTTAGAATAGTTCCGATCCTGGAGATACTTGGAAGCGACCATCAACGAGGCCAAAAAGGTGCGGCGACCACAGTAGATGATCCTGTTGGACTGGCTGGACGACGACGATGACGATCCTGCAGACGCCGATGACGTGGACGTGCATGATGCAGCTGCAGATGACGAGGGGCAGGGCGAAGCTGAGGACGAGTCAGGCGAGGAGGTTGTGGACGAAGGCGAAGCCGACGAGCATGGACTATAACCAGAGACAGATGCAGGGCTGGCAGATGCCATTGAGCAATTGGACGAAAGAGGCGATGGCAAAGATGGTTTGCAATCCATCTTGCGCACGCTAAAGTAGTCTGGGCCTTGGACATTGATGGGGAACTCGGAAAGATTTTGTTGGTGATAGGGTGAAGCTGGTGGCGTGGCAAGTCCGGCGGCGGTAAAGGATGAAGGCAAGGTCTGGTGAGCATAGAGCTGGTCCTGACGACGCTTTAAGTAGGCACAGGGGACTTTGTTCCTGATTTTGTAGAGATAGAACAGGGCGGTCTGGAGAGTCGAGTAGGAGCTACGGGATCGCTTAAGTGTTTCCTGGATGAAGGTACGGAGAGGAAGACCCTTTTGTTTTTGGGGACATTCCGATGAACCGGGAAGTGGTGGCCAGATAGACTCGATGACAATAGCAGCCGTGTCTATCAGATGAAGAGTCGATGGAGTCGACATGTTGACCAATACGGGCGAGGAGGGAAAGAATCGGAGGGAAAGAGAGAAAGGGCACAGACAAGTGGAGGAACAACGGCCAGAGAGAAGATGAACAGAGGGGGTGGGAGGGGAGAGAATAAACACAAAGAAGCAAAGAAGACGACAAGAACAATAGAGGTGAATATCAAGGGGTTACTCATACAAACACAGGATGAATCAATAGAGACGGACACGCACACAAGGTCATATGAGAGTGGTAGAGTTGGAAGGTTTGGTTGAAGACTGATGCAGGAATGTGATGTAAGAGATAACGTGATACGATAAACAGAAAAGGACAGAAGGAGAAAAAAAAGTCGCCTGCATGTCGATACTGAGGGCGGGAAAGGGTCAGTCATCAACTGAAATGAAGGCGGGGTATTTGTATCTCGGAAAGAAAGAGGAGATGGACAGAGGAGTGAAAGGGGGACGCGTACCCAGCAGCTTGCAGGAGAAGAGCAGCAGATAGATCACGACACGGCGCAGTCGAAATGGCTACGCCCGAACTCAACACCAAATGTGTCAGAATATAAGCCGCCGCCGCACGCCGTCAGACAAGTACGTAAAGCGTATGTGTTGTATAGAGTCGAAGAGAGTATGGACGAAGATATGGATGTAGGATGAAGGCAAAAGGAACGGTTGAGGATATGGACAAAAATAAAGTGGTGATGTGGACTGGGTGGGGGCTGAGAGTAATAGTTGGGAGCAAGAGAGCAACGGAGGCAGTGCGACTCGCAATCACGTACGACAACAGAACAGGGGAGACGATATCGATATCGTTTACAAAGAGACCGTGCCTTTAGTCTGCGCCTTCACCTGCTGCTGCTAACCGAACAACCACAGTAGGTAAAAAGGACTTTGGGCATAAAAAGAAAACAAATAAACAAAAGAAAAAAGCGCGGCAACGAGGAAAAAAATATAAAAAATAGTGGCAATAAAAAAGTACTGCGGCTTAAAGTCTAGAGCCAATCTACATATGAAAGATGTAATAAAAGCGCCGCCTCCGCAACAAAAAGAAAAAAAAATAGATCCACCAATGATGACCAGATATGTACTTACCAACAAGACTGTCGACAAAGTTGGCCTTGGCAGTACTGGGATCGAGGGGACACTGACCAGGCACGCCTCCGAGGCCTTGCAACGTTGCAAGAGGCTGGGTGGACTTTCGTGGAAGGCAGAGTTGCTGGGTTTGAAGCCGAGGACACTGAAAGGGAGTTTCTACTGCGGCGGAAGACGTGCTGGTGTTCGAGACAGAGTCGGAAGAAGTAATTTCAGGTTGTTCCTGACGATTGCTGAGGATAGAATCGTCGTGTGTCTGTTCGTCATGGGGGTAAGAACGTTTCCTGCATGTAGAGTTGCCGATGCTGTTGGATGTTATGGTGGATGTGGAAGAAGGACGAAAAGAATGACGAGAGGGTTGAAAATGGGTAGAACCCGAAAAGGAAGACGACGCCTGGTCAGAGAGCCCAACAGGGCCTCCGCCAGGCGGGAAGCTTGTACCGGTCGTTGTCGCTGCACATGCCTGTAAAGTCAGCATGAAGGATAAGATGTCGAGGAGAGGGTTGAGGGGGGGATAAAGGAGTTAGATTGAAATCAGATCCTAGGGCAGAGGCTGCGGTACGATTGAAGCTGTCGAATTCAAAAATAGGTTCTTTTTTTAGGGAGAAAAGAGAACGTCAACGAAAGAAAGAAGTAGAAAGGAAACAAAGAACGAAGAACGTAAACAGAGAAAGAGGTCGTAAGTCGTGAAGGAACTACAAAGGAAAAGGGCAGTGTAGAAAAGTAAATATTATGGGTCTGGAGGGGGATGGGCGAAGGGAGGAGAGAGAACTGGACGGGGGAACTGGACGGGGACTCTTAGGGAGCGTATGGTGGCGGAAATAGGAAGGGGGCTGGGGGCAGGGAAAGTAGGAGTAAGGTGACGGGTAAGGGTGGAGGTGGTGACGAAGAGGGTAAGGAAAGAAAAGAAAGAGAAGGTGACGGTTGTAGTGAAGGAACTGGTGCTAGAACAGTCGGGGTGATAGTAATAGAGCGCAGTCAAAAGAATTGCGATAGGTTGGACTAACAGTAGTAGGAGTAGTAGTAGAAACAGGAGAAAGAAGGCATTCGATAGAAACAAGGGAAGGGGAACCGGTTGGGGGAGTATTATTATTATAGGTAATATGAGGAGTGCAGTAGTAGAAAGAGAGAGAAGAGGAAGGGAATGATCCTATTGCATGCAAGCGGCCTCGGATGCCATGTTGGGTATGTCTGTATATATGTGTGTAATAAAGGAAAAAGAGAAAGAGAAAGAAAAAAAAAAAAAAAAAAAAAAAAAAAGGCGCTGTGACGAGTGGTCAGGAAGGGAACAGAGCGTTCAATTAGAGAATGTATGTACGGGAATGCAAGAGAGGTAGAGAGTAAAAAGAAAAAGGAGTTATAAAGAAGAGGATGTTACAAAAGAAGGTGCGTTGGGCAATGGAGCAGAATGGAGTAGTTGGAGTGAAAGAAGTTGTTGAAATAGTAAGCAAAGTTTTGGCAGTGTGTGCTAGAGGTGTGTAATAGTTTGTATGCGAGTGTGGAATAGATAGAAAGTTGAAGGAAAAAAAAAGAAAAGAGAAGAAGAAAGAAGCGAAAACAGCAAAAAAATGAGAAAAGTAAACGAGGATTATAGGACAGGAGAGGGAGGGGGGGATGGGGGAGTCTGGGACAAATGGACCTTCAAAGACAGGATACACTACTTTACTATACTCAGCAGGACAAAGGGACGGAGGAGGGAATTGGAGGGCTGGACCTTGTGTTCCAAGCTGTGATGCGTACTTACTACTGTGTGTACATACACCATTCCTGCGGCGCATTTTAATTGGCTGGCTGACTTTTTCTTCTTCTCTCTTTTCTTCGTCTTGGGGCTGGCTTTCGTTTTTTTTGTTTGTTGTTTGCTGCTGTCGCTGTTGTTGTTTTCTCTTGCGTCGTTGCAGACTGAGAGAGAAAAAGGGAGGAGAAGGAGGCAGAGCTGAAAAAAGGGCCGGGCTTTGCGGCAGAGAAGGACACTCTCACCTCGCAAAAAATACCATTTACTCACTCACTCGTTTACTCAGTCATAGAACAAACTATGCTCTTTTCGATTTCTCTTTTTATTTCGCAAATGATGTTCGTTTAAACACAACAACAATTGCTCTCGCTCGGCTTACAACGACTAAAAAAGCTTCAACTTAACAACAGTACTCGCGCCACGAGAGGGAAGCGAGCAAAAAAAAACATGTACAATTTCAGATATGATGGCTTGGGTCACCTTTTCGTGTCGATGATAAAGAAAAACAAAAAAACTGCATGAAATCATCACAATACGTCCTCCTACCTGCGTGGTTGAACCTTGCTTACAGAGGAGAGAAGAGGGACGGAAAACAAACAAAACAAGCCATCATCAATCATAGTTCCCTTTGTGTGTGTGTGTATGTTTGTGTGTGCTCTTTCTCTCTCTCTGTGTTCTCCTTGCCCCCTTTCCTTTCCTTCCCTTCCATTCGCACTATTTTATCACCATCATCTTCATCCACGCAATGGAAAAAGGGTGTGTGTCCGCAGCGTGAATGTATGTGTTTGTGCCACAAACATAAAGAAAATGAGAGCCTGTGAATTGATTCAAAAAGAGGGGCAAGAGAGGGGTGTCATTGTACCGTACGTAATCATTCTTTCTTTGTACGTGATACGCCATCCGCCTTGTATCCTCGCACTGTCCGTCTTGCGTTCCTTTTAAAACGAGTTTTGGCCTCTCGTCTCTTCTCTCAACAACGACCACTAAAACGCCAAACGCCCAAAGAACAAGTCTTCGAAAAGCCGATACATGCTGTACTCTTCATTGGATATAGGATATCGGATATCTCGCGCCTTGCCTTTTGCTCACGCTCACTTGCCAGAATCCACAATAACAACAATTGACAAACCCACAACAAAGAGAGTCGACAAACAGGTTCAATGGCGATGCCCACCTACTCTTCCTCGCCCTTTTGAATGAAATGAAAAACACAGTTAGAAGAGCAAAAAAATCAACAAGGTTCGTGTGTGCCGCAGTAAGTACTGACGGCGAGATTTTTGATTATTTTTTTTTCCTCTCCGCTCTTATTGACTGCGGCGGGTGGAAAGAGAGACAAAGAGATGCGAGGGGATGAGGGGCACTAGGGAGAAGAAGCAGGCAGGAAGAACAGAAACAAAGAAGGAGGAAGGGGTGGAAGAGGCGAGGAAGGGAGTGTGGATGGGATGGGAGGAGGGATAGTAGAACGGGATGAGGTTGGACAGTTCGGATAGTGGGATAGCTTGGAGAGAAAGAAAAAAGGTGTTTGTCCCAATGATCCATTGTGAGACTATTGCACTCTACCTCGATCCTACCCATTGTCAATGTCGCACACACACCATACCATAGTCCATTACTCGCTCGCTCGACTTGCAGGAATTGTTCCCTACCGCATGTCGTGGTTTTATATACCTAAGCATTTTTCGGCTTACCCCCAGGAAAAAACACATGCAGATCGACTTAATGTAGCAATCAGCCGCAAAGGTACTCAATTTGTTGTTGCAAGGAGGAAAAATGGACAAGGCAAAGGACTGACAGCATCGCCCATGACCTCGCAGAGGATGGATGGCTTTTCGTATGGCTTTGCTGTACGCATTGGACACTGCCACATTGGCAACCATGGCCAAACATATATAGGTGATTAGGTGAGAGATAGACGCGTTTATGGTATTTTGGTATCTAAAAGGTTCGCTATTATGGAGTATAGATTATGTTCAAAACTATCGTTGCCGTTTGTCTATATTATTTTACTAGTCCTAGTCCCGTCCAAGCCCCAGGTTTGCATACCGCTGAAGACGATCTTTCTCCTTGGTCAGCTTGGTGTTCTGAAGCGTCAGTTGCCGAATCATCTGACGAAGACTCGAGTTCTCCTCTGTCAGGTGGCCAATGATACCGGTTGCTCTGGCCAGCTGTTCGCGTTCCCAGGTCAGGCCAGGACACGGTGGGATCAATGGGTTCGGGATCACAGTTGAAGCAGAAGCAATTGCAGAGGACGTTCTGTTCTGCTGGTTGTCACTGGTTTGACTAGACTGATTGATACCAAACTTTGTCTTGCTTCGAGTGATTCCATTCTAGTTATCGGCATAGTGGAACAACAAAAGGGTAACAGTTAGCCTTTACTGCTTTGCGAAAACAAAAGAAAAATACAACATATTCACACTTGCTACTCACCCACCCAACAATAAAAAAAAAAAAAAAAAAAAAAAAAAAAAAGTCTCCAAGGACAGCGCAGTATCGGAGCAAAATTGCATGCATCATAAAAAATATATCATACCTTGTGTGAGCGACCAGAGCTGGAAGACGCTAACCGCGCAGATGAAAGACCACCAGAAGAAGGAGGAGTCGACAACGACGAGGACGAAGACGATGCCAAGCTATTGCTGGGCTCCACCATCAAGATATGCTCCAAGATCTGATCAGCTCTCATCCAGAGACCGCACCTTGCTCGGGGGCACATCACCATTCTAAACTGGCACAGGTCCCGACCATGCTGAAGGGTTTTTTGCATCTCCATCGTCTCTGCGCAACCAAACTGTTTGTTGGGACACTCGACTCGGATTTGCGAAATAAGGTCTGACATCACATGAGCCTTGGGCAGGCGAGGTTGGTATCGAACCACTGTCCGGAACTCTGCTGCTGGCTCTTGCTCTGGTTCTTGCTCGACCTCCTCTGTGCTACGCGTCGGCCGAGGCTCTGAAGCTGCTGCGCCCAGAAGCCCTTGGTCCTCCGAGGAATGAATGTCGGAGACTCTTGAAGGCCGAATATGTAGCGGTGACTCTTCGTCAAGGTTGTTATCCCTCTCCAAAGTCAAAACGTCGCGGGTCAGCGGCTCCGGGGCTACCGCTTCCTGACCTTGGACCGCAGCAGCGGCGGCGGCGGCAAGAGGTAGAGGCAAAGGTGGTGGAGAGTTCAGACTTTCTCGGAGTGGTCCAATGGAAGGCGTTGTGACAGGCTGGTCTTGGTCTGCGCTGTCAACGGCGCTCTCGATATCCGCAGAAGGAACATCCACCGGGAGTGACAGTGCTGGTGTGGAATCGCCTGCAATTGAGGCAGAGAGAGGGTCTTGAATGCTCTCTGGTATGACCGCAGGTTGGCTAGGAGGAGAGGCAATGGCCACAACAGCAATGTCAGACTGCACTTCATCGACGACATCTGTTTCACTCGAGGCAGTCAGCTGAGGCATAGAAACGGATACAGCCTGTGCCTCTACAACCTCGGGTTCCGCAGGCGAAATAACAGACTCGGCAACATGAGCAGCAGGAACAGGGTGTTCCTCAGGCGCTACTTCTAACTCATGACGAGTTGATTCCCGTTCCTCCTCTTCCTCGATTACCGCCACCACCACTTCTTCATCATCTTCCTCCTCATCTTCCTCCCCTGGTTGTCCTTCGTCATCCAAAAGGGGGAATCCTGCTGGGAAGCGCTGTCGTGGTCGAGCAGTAGAAGGCGTAGGAATGGGCGAGTCAATGGGCGAAGAACGATCACGGGCATTGGGCAAGTCGTCATCAGAGAGGAGTACTGAGTTGGATCGGGCTCGGGCCAAAATATCCGCGTCGATTTGCATGTTGGCGATAGTGGTGACAGATCCTTCTGCAGTGACAATAGGGCAATGGATATCGAGCTCGCGGACCAAGGGGGACGCGCCAGAGGATCCAGGGGTCCAGACTGGCTGAGAAAATTGAAAGCCGTAGCCAGACGAGGTTCCAGTAGAGTCCCGATCCTGCACAGACCCTGGTTGAGAAGAGGTCTCTTGGGTATCGACAGTTGGTCCTTCGGCGCGGGTATCTCGATCAACAGTGTTAAAAGCATTTGCATCTCCATTAGTCTGAGACGAGCTAGACGAAGGCCGTGAATCTCCTTCAACAATGTCGTCCACAATTTCTTCAGCCTTACTCTTGCCCTCAGCCCTCGACATTTCAAGATCCAAAGTCGAGCCAGAGAACTCTCCGCAACCAAGGCCCTCATGTCCCTTGTGGTAACTGATGTGGCCTTCCTCATCCTCTCCCTCACGTTGGTGATCTCTCCATGGCTGCTCGTCAAATTCGTCCCTCTCGCCTTCGACTAGACTGTCCAGAGTGCGTCGGTGATTGTCATCGACGCTGGTGTCCTCTGTCTCTATCGTAGGCATCTGCAGAGAAAGCGAGTGCCGATCCCAATTAGGATGAGTAGATGACCGCTGCGAAAATGGCGTTCCTACCGAGGTCTGGTTCATGACGCTGTGGGAAAATGTCGAGGTGGTTCCATATGAAAGTGTCGATTCGTTGGAGGGCGATAGTTGGATATCTGACGAAGCTGAAGACATTGTCGAGTCGGACACAGAATCGGAAGCACTCATGTCGCCCTCGTCGTCATCGCCAGTCGAGAGTACCAATGACTCGTCCTGTCTCTCCAAATCAAGTCGAAGGCTCGAAGGTCGCTCTGCCCATGCAAGGGTCCCCTGCTGCATGTCACTGAGCATGCTGTTGTCGACATTGCTCCCTGAAGGCTGCTGCCCCTCCTCTATTATGTCTTGTGGTCTTTGGCGATGAGTGGTCGAGTCCTGCGGACCTTGGTCGTCCTCGCTTTGTTGAATGGAGGGAGGGTTTGCCGCCTGCTCTGGCCGACTTTCAGTGTCATGGCTGATCTGACGTGATCGAGTAGTAGAGGCATTCTGGTTGGTTTGGCTTTGGCGACTGCTGGGTCGAGTGAGCGTGGTGTCGATCTGGAGGGTTGACTGCCTCGCCAGCACGCGTTGAGAATCTTGCTCAGGTTCTTGGCTCTCACTGCCAAGGCGTTCTTGTCGGTCGCCAGATTGTTCGAGAGAAGTGGGATGTTGGTCTACTTGCGCCAGCTCCTGTTGCTCCTCGTGGTGTGGCAACAAAGACCCATGTTGACTGGAACTGTCCGATGTGCTGACCGAAGTCGTATTAGAGTTAGTCGCCTGTCGCCGGTTCTCCTCCTCTGCTTCAATGATCGAAGCTGCCCGAGCCGTCAGCGTGCGCAACAATTCTTCCTGACTCTCCTGTTCGAGATAAAGGCGACGAATTTGTTCCTGCTGTTCGTTCAGTCGACTTGCGGTGATGGCATGTGGGTGAGGAACTCCGCCGACCTCGTCAGCAGCTGCAGCGGCCGCTGCAGCTCTTTGTCGATTTGCCTGTTCTCGTTCCTGATGAGCTTGGAGTTGTCGCTGTTGGTACCGCATCCATTCGCTTGGGCGCCGGCCAATCACCGCTGTTGTAGGACTCTGGATCTCCTCGTCATCATTCATGTCAGACGTGTCCTGCTGTCGTGCGTCGAATCGGTGCTGATGGCGAGCTGCAAAGGAAGAACCAGAGGAACCGGATTGGAAGGGAGACACGGTGTGACCACTGCTGTTGCTATGGTTGAGACGACTTCTCGAGGTTCGGACATGTTCCATCTCGATCTCTTCCTCCTCTCCAATGACATCCTCGCGACTCCCTCCTCGGCTACCTCCTCTGGCACCTCTGTTGGCTGTGAATCTGTCGTGCCGCCGGCGTCGTTCCACACCAGAGACAGGTCTTTCCCCTTGACCTGGGCTACTGCCTCGCATCCAGTCCGAAAAGGTGAGTGTTGTCGCTGTTGTTTCGTCCGATTGGCCGACAGGTCGTGGCCGGGTAGGGGTAGGGATCTTGACTTGTTCCTCGATCCTGTCCCATCCATGAATGTGGAGCGAGGTGCGACACATAGGACACTTGGGCATCACCCGGCTCTCAAGCAACAACGCGATCCGCTGCTGAATCTGCTGTTGTTGGAGCAACTGCTGTTGGGCCGGCGAAAAATGGTTGAAGCTCTCATAAAAGTTGTTGTTGCCAGATGCTCCTGCTCCAGACCGGGAACGAGAGTGGCCCATCCTTGCGAGCTCGACCATGAACTGCTGCTGCAGATGCGGATGCTGCCCTCCTTGTCCCTCCATAACGTCGAGGATCCATTGGCGCTCTTCATCAGCAGGGTAAGCTCGTCGGAGTTCGTTTTGAAGGAGTTCGTCGCCCAGATTCATAACGATCCAGAGTTGGATACACTCGAGACAAAAGACGTGACAGCAAGGGAGGAAGTGGACCGGGTTCTCATAGGGCAGGGTGCAAATGGCGCAGAGCAAGTGAGATGGTACGGACTCGAGTGGGTAGAGAGTAACTGCGGTGGACGATGAAGTGGTGGTTTTGGACTGTCCCTGTCCTAGGTTCTGTCCTTGTACCATGGATGCGGGCATAGGGGAGAGAAGGAAGCGGGTGTCCTGGCTCAGTAGAAGTGGTGAGGGTGTCGTCATGGCTGCATTGGCCTCTGCCTCCAGTGCTACGCTTGGTCCTGATCGGCGCACTACCCCTGGCGAGCCCTGGTCAAAGGCCCAATTGGATGCCATTGGTCAGACGATGCACAGGCTACATTTAATAACAAAAAAAGAGAGATGCATGGTATTCCATGTTAATTTTCAGCTGCTCAGGATAGAATGTATTTGTTGCAACTCTATGGCGGTTTCAAGAGCGATGGTCTTGACCGCATTGCTCGGAACCCCATGGTCGACTGTTATGTCAAGACCTTCCATGTCGGTTTGCAAGTCTAATGCGCAAAACCAAGTTCGCAATGCTGATTGCATTCAAAAGGAGGGACCGCTCACCTTTTGGGTTCAAGGTGTGACAAGGACTCCAGAGGAGGGGTAAGGAAAAACTAAGAGTCCAAACGCAAGAAGAGGCTGGCTGGTGAAGGAAGTTATTCAGTGGTTCCTCAGCCTTCAAGTCCGTAGGGAGGCAAGATAAGAAGAATACAAGGGACAGGAAGGAATGAAAAGGGTATAAAAGTAGCTACCGGTCGAAAGGAAAGAGGAATGAATGAGACAGCTTCTTTTTGGGTTATGAATGAGAGAGTGTTCCTGAATGTCGCTTTTGTTTTTGGACTAGACTTTCTCTTATTATTTTGTGTTCAGCTGCTGTGGAGGTAAAGGAAAGAAGGAAACAAAAGAATAGCTGGTGGGCAGAAGGGTATAAGGGTGGTTAGAGAGTACAGATA
This sequence comes from Linnemannia elongata, assembly GCA_036320915.1. Taxonomy (NCBI): domain Eukaryota; kingdom Fungi; phylum Mortierellomycota; class Mortierellomycetes; order Mortierellales; family Mortierellaceae; genus Linnemannia; species Linnemannia elongata. Next base: position 1,212,793 of record JAXBDG010000007.1, on the reverse strand, counting down.
AAGAGTCGACTGAAGTGGTGGCGAGGCGAAAGGAATGAAAGACAAAGGCAGAGAGGCAGAGAGGCAGAGTTGAAGTTGAAAGGGCAAGGTAAAGTTAAAGGTCAAGCAAAAGGGAAGGAAAGGAAAGGAGAGAGTGAGATGCAAAAGGTCAAATAAGTCAAGAAAGACAGGGAGAAAGAAGGAAGGGGACAGAGGAGGGGGAGGAGGAGAAAGAGGGGGAGAGAGAGAACGGAGAGAGAGAAGAAGAACAAGGGTCGCCGTGGAGTTGACGAGAAAGCGAGAGTGAGAGTGAGGAAAGGAGAGGCAGTGAAGGGACGAGGGAGGGAGAGAAGGAAAGAAAGAGGGGGAGGGTGCAAGGGTGATGGATGGGGAAAGAAAGAAAGAGAGAGAGAGAGAGAGAGAGCGAGAGGGAGAGAGAGAGAGAGAGAGAGAGAGAGAGAGAGAGAGAGAGAAAGAGCTATGTGTCAGAGAGAGACAATTACTGTCGCTAATGTGAGCCAACCAGCGATACCATCCGTGCCAGAGCCAAATCCTGCGAACAAGGGAATGAAACGAGACGACGCACCACAGCAGACTCAGAGAGCTGGACTGGATGGCTGGACCATCATAGGTAGTACGGATGGACACCACTAATGCCTCTTTGCAGTCCCTTTTTTTTGGCTGCACAGACTCCATCTCTTCTCTTCTTTTATCCCTCCAAAACACAGACACAAAACAACCCCTTCTTTCTCCTGAAGGATCCTCCTCCAAACGTAACCCAATGATAGACACACATACTACGTTCTGCCATGCTAAACATCAAGGGGTGGAAGGAAAAGAGGAGGATCTCATAACCCCAGGGTTGACGAAACGTTTAGTATTTGTTTTTCATTATTGCTGTCGAATGTTAAATATAGCATTGACATTGAAGCCCATGCATTCCAGTCTGCTCAGAGTTAGGGCCAAAAAGAGCACACCTACCCTCCCTTACACACACACACTAATGCCCTACGAAAGGAGAGGGAGAGAGCAGATTGGCTACATATCATTGCATCTGTTGCCTGCCTTGCCTGTCTGCTTACCATCCACAGCCTGTTCCTGTCCAACTGCATGCATTGAAATCGATTACCCTTTTTCTCGTTTGTTCTGGCTCACCTTTGATTGCTGACTGATTTAGTGGCATCGTCGGCATCGCTAAATGCGAAGATCTTTCGGTCAGTTTTTATGATAAGCTTGACAGTCTTAAGAGTTGATCGAATGGTCTGATCAGTGATCAAGGATCAGATATGGGTTCTCAGTCTCCGTTTACTGACATCTTTCCATTTTAGAAACTCTAGACAAAGGATCACGTCTATAGACCGATCATCGAGAAACTCTTTTTTATAATAGAAAATATCCATTTCTAGGTGGTAGTCGTCATCGGGTTCGAAGGGTTCCTGGAAATGGAAATTTTGGCTCCTACCCCGGTGCCACCTCGACTGATAAATAAAAACTCTTAAATACCAAGGGGCGTCCGTCATCTTTCCTACAGCATCACATCCCTGCACCATTTCCTCTTCACAAGTACTCAGTACCCTCTTTTACCGTCACTCTCTCACCTACCCCCTTTACTCTTCTCCTATCCTTTACTATCTTAATCCTATCCCTCTTCCCTAACGCATATACGCAACCAAGATGGCCCGCGCACGTTCTTCTGCTTCCCGCTCAACCCCATTCCGCCAGACTCAAAGTCGTAGTGCATCTACAATGCCTACAAGACAAACAGCTGCACCCCCACCACCAGCAGCACCTTTTCAAGCACAACCGTACCCTGCAGCCATGGCTCAGCCTCGACAACACGGACTCTTTGGTCAGATGGCAGCAACCGCAGCAGGTGTTGCCGTTGGACATTCCGTCGGCCACGCAGTAACAGTACGTCTTCCTTCTGTTTGTTTGATTGTTTGTTCGTTCGCTTTATACATGGGCTTGTGACATACTTGAACCCAGTAACACATTCATTTAACCAGTTCATCTTTCTTTTTCTTGAATTGCAATAGTCCGCCTTTGGCATGGGCTCGTCGTCTCACCATGAGGTCCCTGCAGAACAACAGCAACCGCAACCACTCCAACAGCAAGCGAGCTATGGAAGCCACGCAACAAATCTGTCACCGGCAGCATCTTGCGACGAGAATGCAAAAGCATTCACAAGATGCCTCGACGCCACCAATAATGACATGAGTGTATGCCAATTCTATTTGGAACAGTTGAAGGCCTGTCAAGCCTTTGCCGCACAACAGAACTTGTAAAAAAAACTACCCTAATCTCATAGAAACAGCATTCATACTGTAATAATAAAATACCGCTATACCGTAGGTTCCTCGTTCCTCTAGTTTTGTCGAGTCTTGATATCTGCTATCTTTGTCAAGAGCTAAGACATCTACAGAAAAAAAAAGGGCCTTGACCTTGATCATGGACAAAGAGAAATGTCATCATTAGCTGCGCGGATGCAACCTCTCCTATTCCTTTTTTTTTTTTGTTTTTTTTGCTTTACGGGTCTAGATGGATGTCGACTGTAGTGGTAATGGTTATGCACATGTCCTGTGTAATGATGTTTTGTTGACATGCTCTTGAACAGATTTGTGTAATGCTATTTTTTTTTTTTTTTTTTTTTTTTTTTCAATGAGCGTGGTTTTCTGAATGTCCGAGTGGAAGGCTCAATTAAGAGCCGTGCCCCGACACAACATACACACCGACACACCAACGCAATCGCATGCTAACAACACCTAGCAGTATGAAATTAAGTCTGCGATGGGGCCTTCATTTATTAATGCAATTACGCCCAAGGGTTTTGATGGGATAGCCCTGGGTACTCGGGCCAATTGAACGATCTGGGTGGTTGGCTGGGTGTCGGGGAGACGCTTATTATTACTACTGTAGGCGCCTGCCTGTCTCACCTTCAATTGGCCACTGAGGCTATCTCTGTTTGAGAAGCGACCCACAAAAGCGCGGTTTCCGTCCCCTTCCCTCCATTCAGCGCGGACTTGATCTATTTTTTTTTTTTTTTTTTTTTTTTTTTTTTTTTTTTTCCACCCAGAACCACCAGACCGAATCGGAAGGTTAAAAAAAAGGTCTCGTTTGTCATTTTTTTTGTGTCTCTCTCTCTCTCTCTCTCTCTCCTCTCTGTACCTCTTTCTTCACCACCCCTCTCCACCACTCCTCCCTTCCTTCCTCTCAATACCCTCCCTCTCATCCATCTACTCTCGCACCTCTACATCCTTTTCCTTTCTTCGCTGCTCCATCATGCCTCCCTTGCAGCCATCCTCATTAGACCCCATGGCCGTCATTCCCTTTACTGATCATGCTTCGCCCTTCGACAAGCTGTTCGACTCGGATCTCCATACCCCTCCCTTCGACCCTTACCAGCAACAACAACAGCATCAGCAACAACCGCAACCAGCTCCGTCTAACGATAGTCTCCCCTCCGAGGCTGACATCTCTGCTCTCTTTGGCTTGGCCCCAGCTCAAGGACCAGCTCCTGTCCACCCTATTCACGCTTCCACTGCAGTTCCTACTTCAGTTCCGCATCGCACTACAGCATCTCCGAACCCCCCTCGCCCCTTCGTGCCGTCGACATTGGCTCCCCTTGCCCCTGTAGCAGCGCACTACTCCTCGATTCAACACAACCACGTCTCTCAGGAAAAGAGTTTGATCACCCCTATTCCCGCCTCCCCAACCTTCTACAACGGCTCCGCACCACCAACAGCGTCATCCTACACACATGCAGCTTCCAATACCTACCAGGCGACTGCCCCAACAAGCAATACACCTGCGACTAAGGGGTTAGCGCACCACCGATACCCCACCTACAATGCAAAAACATACGACCAAGCTCAACAAACGTATGCTGCTGAACTTCCAGTACAACAATATCAGCAGTACGATAATTCGGCAACATATCAGCAGTACAACAGTAACAACAGCAACGACTACAGCCAACATGGATTCAGCTACACCGTCGACAATACACCTCCCAAGAAGAACCATACCGCTGCCGACCCCCTGATGCTCAATGCTCCTTCTCGGTCCATCTTTTTAAGATTCGGAGGAGGCGCCTCGAGTGGCCTCTCAACCGAGAGCCACAATGCGTTCGCCCCGAAGCTCAAGGTCGCCGCAAGCTACGTCTCCAGTACACTGGCTGTGACATCAACCTTTGCTTCCGAAAAACTAGCGACGGCGTCGACCAAGATTGCGGATCTTTGGCAGCAAAACCAACACTCGCTTCCTCAACAACAGCCTCACCAGCAACATCAATTTCAACATCAGCAGCAGCAGAATGATTTGTACAACCATGGTCATTATTATGGAACATCTACAGAAGCATCAATTGCACCCCCCACTATTAATAGTGACCACTTCAGCAACCAAAGTGACATGCAGCATCAGCAACAACCACAATATTCATATGAAGGACAGGGGCTCAACACAAACCCTACCTTCAATTCAAATTATCAATCCTCGTACAACATCAACAATAGCAATAACATTAACAATAACAACAATGGCTGCAACAACATTACACCTACGGGAGCAGGAGCCTACAATACCAATGACTACAGCACTCGCAGTCCGTTTGCCTCGACTGCCACCTCCACACTTTCGAATGCTGCCTCCGTAGCAGGCTCATACCTGCCCAGTCTTTCGAAGCTTCCAGCACTACCTGCTCTTTCGGCCCTCCCAGCCCTTCGTTCCCTTCCCGCGCTTCCCTGGGTCAGCCGTGACAAGAACCAATTGCCCCAGCAACAACCTGTGTCGGATCATCAGTACTACCAGTATCCTGTAGACCAGAAGCAGCAGCCTGAGGCCTTTTATGGGTCGTACGCGCCTTCTCAAGATGCGACCTACCAGCAGACACAAGGTCAACAGCAACAGCAACACCAGCAGCAGCAACAAGGATACAGCTACCAGTACAATGCTGCGGATTGGTGGGGAGGCATCAGGAACGAGGTTCAGAAGGGTAGGCGAATGGTGGAAACAAGCGTTCAAGTTGGCGTTGCCTGGTGGTGGGATTCGGAAAAGAAGAACCCTCTTGGCGGGGTTGTTTAGGCTTTGAGGCTAAGCCTGACGGACATTCCAATGATGACGATGACGATTTACGATAATGATCTCTTTGTACTATTTTATTTACTCTTTATACTTACTTAATACGCTCAATAATACCTAATAATCTCCACATTGGAGATCCATCGTCATCCTCCTCCTCGTGCACTGTACGATTCAAAAAAAGGGAAGGTTGAGATCCAAGGGGAAAGGAAAGAGGAGCATGGTGGTATTGAAACTAAAAGTGCGGTCTATGTTATTCAGGACACTTTGCAGATAATGGAGCTCCTCTTTCGCGCCAATAAAAAAGATCGACGAAAGCTCTCCATGCATTATCAATGGTTGCCTTGTCTTTGACTCTAATAGTTCAGAAATAAGTTGATCAATACTAAAAATCGGCCATAGTAGAAGGGAAAACAAAACTCGGACGACTCTCTTACACTCCACTTGCTTGGAATGGACACCCTGGCAAGGGCAGTTGCAACAAAACAAACAGAAGGCATAGCGCTGAAAATACATAAAGAGGAAAGAGGCAAATGGTAGAGGAAGGATTTGAACAAAAGCGTGTAAAGATTATGCTAGCCTTCCTCGCGCCGATGATTGAAGGAAGGAAGGCGTGACTGCATGTCGATGTCCTGCCGAACTTTTTTTTTTCTCACCTCGCTTACTCTATTTTTTTTTGCTCTTTTTTCTTCACACAACACACACAAATACCCTCAGCGCATACACACACATTTACTTGCCACACAATGATCAACGACGCAAACAACATCGTCCTCGCAGTGGTACGACCTTCAAAAGCAAAACACACACGCAACTGATCTATTCACACACAGCTCGCCACTTGTCATTGCCTTTGCCATTGCAAGGACACGAACCAGTTCTGACTTCACTTGTCCGAGCTGAAGCAACTTGTTTCTAATTAACTCATGGTGGCCCCTACCTCTGACTCCTTGTTTTGTTCGCCTTTTTTGCTATAGATGGGCGCCGTCGGAAACGGCAAATCCTCGACACTCAATTCGATTATTCAGGAGCCCTTGTTCCAGTCAGGACGCTCTGTCGGCGTAAGTAGTGCCAACTAGGAGGACCAAGGTCTTTTTTTATTTGTCCTTGGCGTGGTGGAAACCGACAAAAACAGAAAACCGGCAACCGACGACAAATACCACACCTGTGGACTTGGGCAACCTTCGGCAAAGACGATTGTGCAATTCGACCTCCCTTTTCATTCCTTGTTCCAGTCAATCATCAATAACTCACTTTAATGAAAGTGATTATGAATGATCAATTTATAATCCAGCCGAACCCGAGGATCAGCTGTTGCTCGAGACTTAAGGGAGGGGGTGAATAAGGAGGGCTGTGTGAGTCGACAAGGTCCATGGCTGTCTTGCGCCTCCATTTTCCATCTATCTTCTTTCTGTTGTTTCCTTTTTGTCATTTTGCCACCGTTCCACCTTTATGCAGTGGGCGTTTTGCATGGTGCAGACTATACCGTCGACTTTTGTCCCTCCGCTACGCCTCCCCTCCTTTACCCCTTGCAACATCAGATCTTGTTTTTTTTTCTTCGTTGTTCTTTCCAGCTTGGCTCTTTGAACTTTTTACAGGCGAGAAAGTGAGCATCTCCGCTGAGATGGACCTATCAGACAGAGTTATCGCGCCTTTCCGTTCACCTCCTTTTTTTTTTTTTTTTTTTTTTTTTTTTTTTTTTTTTCATTTGTGTCTTCTTTGAGTTATCTAACCTCGGTATGTCTTCGATCTCATTCTAATTGCTACATAGCCTGTCACGCAACGAATTGGTAGCTGCGTCCGCAACTGGAAGCTGCCCGAGGTTGGCCGCACTGTCCACATTGTCGACACGTAAGTTGCCAACACTGGATCGCATCCTTCTCTCCCCTCATTATCTGGACAGGACAAAAAGAACTTTTGCAGGACACAGCATATCGCACCTTGTGGGACTCAACACGCCAGCATTTTGCCACGTTTTGAGGGCTATACACTCTATTTGCTCACATGGCGCAGGAATTGACGATTCAAGGAGCCTTTTAGTCTCATTCGCCCTGTGCGCGCGCAGAATGACAGTATGGAAAACCCTCCGGTCTGCGCCAGGGAGATCACTCAGATGGATTTTCTGCAATTGATGATAGCACGATACATTGCACAGAAGCAGCAACATCTTTCGGGACGTGCCAAAAAATAAAATAAAAATACAAGCGTGTTCGGAACTGGAAAAAAGCGCCTTGCTCGGCAAGGACACAGTCCCGTTCGCCACGGGAAGCCGCAGTAATGCGGGAAGGGTCGACAATCGTCTACACTGCTTTACAGGATTCTCACAGGATTGCAGGAATAAGGCGAGCTGTTCTTACGAGCTTGAACTTGGATAGATTCTCGGACGTATGACAGTTTCTTATTGACCATGTCCTTTTCTTATGTATATCATAGACCTGGAATGTGCGACTCCACTTACAGGGATGTTGAGAATGTGCATCTTATGGTCGAGTTCTTCAAGACTCTCTCCCATGGTGTGAGCGCGTTTGTTCTTGTTTTTAACATCCACAACACAAGGTAAGAGGACTAGGATCGATATGCTGTTTGATTGGCCAGTTAGAAAGAGAGCAGAATGGAGGCGTTTCCATGTGTAGTTAGTAACCACTATTGTTGTTTGTATGACATAGATTGGACGAGTACACGAAAAACATGTTGAGGTTGTTTGAGAGACTGTTGGGACCCCAGTTCTGGAAGCACGTCGTGATTGTTTTTACACATGTGGACGAGGATCAGCGGGATTACCTGGAGGATAACATTGACGCACTGACAGACCCCGCCGAAGGCTTTGTCCGTGTGATCCACCAATGGTTCCAGCTCCAGTACCAGCCCCCAATAGTATTCCTTTCCAACCGCGATACCCGTTACAGCCAATATGCACGCGACTGCTTCATGGAGCTCTACCAGGCGGTTGTCTCTGTCGAGGAAGGCGCACGCCGCGAAAAGTTTACCTGCACCTTTTTCCAAGAGGTTAACAACCGTGCGGGCATTGTCCAGGATAACTTTATTGTGCAGAGCATCCGTACTGCGACTGCTGCGATCCCACAGATGATCCAGTCTGGATCGAGGGCAGTTTCCAACGTCTGCAGTGTTATGTAGACACCCCATAGATACCAAACCAGCAAGAAAAAAAAAGTTTAAGTCACATGATATAACCTCTAGCAAAAAAAAAAATAAAGGATATGCGGAGATCGAAATGAACAGAGTGGGCTACGCAATGCGTATGGTCAGGGGATGGGTAAACCTGTTTGGCGAAGTAATTTCTCCTAACAAAAGTAGATGAAAAAAGAAAGAAAAAAAAAGAGAGAGAGGAGGTGGAAAGAGGCAACGAGTGAGTATGCACCTAGGGTCAAAGGTGCAGTTGCTGTTTGTAAAAGACCAAGGAGGGAAAAAAGAGTCGATTTAAAACGGGCTTCAGTCCGGAGAAGATCTTTGTTGCCAATTTTTTTTTTTTTTTTTTTTTTTTTTAGGGAGCGACCGACGTCCTCAATTGTCCGTTAGATTTCCTGAAATTGAAGACCGTTGTATGTTGCAACTGGAAGGGCAGGCCGGCCTCGATCTTTTTTTTTAGAGTAAGCCAAGAAGCCATAAGGATTTTGGCCCTTGATTTTATCGTGTGAGCAGGCTCAGATGGGTGAATTTTCACCCCTCTTCCTTTTTCCTTTTTGAAGGATTGATTGACATTTTGACACACGACCAAACAAATCATCATTGACTGTCTTCACACTACCAGTTTTTTTTGCGGAACTTAAGACCGATTGTGTTCTAATGAATGGATGGTTTGTAATTGTGTATGTGTATATGTGTTTTGATTTGCGGCGTCTTCCTTAGATTGTTCAGGGTTGTTCCTGAACTGAATAAACCACCCCTGTCTCGTCTTCTTTTCTCTTCTCTCTCACTTTTCCTTCTTCCAATTGTTTTCTCTTCCACTCTCTCTTCCACTTTTCCACTTGTCACTCACAATCCCTTGTTCCATTTGCATTCGATCGACAATCATCTCCCCCTTCTCTTTTCCTCGTCCTTCACCTCGTCCTTCACCTCTTCATTCCACCTTTCCTTCGGCATCGCTATCCATCTCTCTTTGACCTCGCTCTTCCTCTTTACTCTCAGTATTATCTGTCATGGAGAGAAGCAGGTCCCCTCCTACCCCTGCCAGTCAAAGGCCTACCTCCCCTCCTCAACCCGCCTCCAACAACTCTCCCTCCGTCTCTCCATCATCAGCCTCAACGGCCTACAACATCCATCACTCGGACCTGGAGTCTAGTCCAAACTCGACAACCTCCTGGAGAAGGGGGGCGCATCACCAGCGGGACTCCAGCCAAGACACCATCATGAACGATAACGACTTTGACGATGGCAACGATAAAGGCTATTACAAAGAGAACAATAACTCGGCTTCCAGCTCCCTCTTGCCCACCTCGGTCTCAAAGGAAGGTCGATTCTCACCCTCCTTCAACTCTCGAAAAAACAACAACAATAACAGCACACCTACAAAGACAGTTGTCTCTATCCGGATCCTTGTCATCCTCATCTTAATTTCCCTGTTCTCCTGGTTCTATCTCGAGGCCCTCGCAGGAGGAGATATCGAATGGGTCAAGGACCATCTGTCGATGCTCGGAGTTAACTTGGTCCTGTCGGTCCTCTGTCTGACGTTTGCCATGACCTTGATCGCCCTCACACCCATGTCGTCTGTCTTTGCGGGCTGTCTCTATACCGGAATGTCCATCACCCTCCTCGCCCTGAAGAAGTGGGACGACGGCGAATCGTTTGAAACTCACGGTGCTTACAATATGCTGGTCTTCTTGGTCATTGCGGTTCCTCTCAACGGCTTGATCCAGTCGATTCTCCTCTGCCAGCGCAAGATGACCACCGCCAAGTTCCACAGACTGATGACATTCAGCGTCATCGGTACCGCTCTCCTGACGACCATGATGCTGATGTACTATCACTCGATCTGGGGTCAAGGAGCCAATGGCGCCCACTTGGTCCACGGCAGCCAGGCAGGAAAGGAGCTTTGCGAGTGGCAAGGGGCTAATGTTCCAGTTGTCGACTTGTTGCCCAACTATGTCCAGAACTTTTGGACCGGCCAGCTTTCGTGCCCGGCGGTCACTGGAATCGAGGCCGAATGGACATATGACGGCATCCTCACCATTCGCTGTCTCAACAGAGCTTTCAAGGACTCCGACCAACAACCGACATACGACATTTTACCCGACACCCGATCCTGGTCGGCGGCTGACAAAATCATGCACACCTATAACAAAAAGATCAACGAGCGTATCATTCGCAGGACCTACACCGAGCCTGTCCATGTCGATGTCGAGGGAGTCGAGTCGATCGTCGCCAATTGTGAACAGGACGTCTCCAAAATTCTGATTCGAGTTACTCGGCATGATGAGGCTCTGGATAGAGTGAGGGCTGTTGCCAAGGCCCGCCAGGAACAGGAGGAGACTACTACTAAAGCTACGGAGGAGGAACAGAAGTTAGTCGACATTCTGCATGGTGACAGCCCTACTACCGACTACAACGACAATGGTACTACCAACATTGACTCAACCAAACCAGCAGGAAAAAAGCCTAGAAAGCCCAATGTGATGGTTTTGTTCATGGACGCAGTCGCCAGACGACAGTTTTATCGCAAGCTCGCCAAGACAGCCGCCGTGGTCGCCAGTCTCGACAAGTCAGCCCAGGGCGGACCTCAATTGCATGAGTTCTTCCGCTACCATGCCGTGGGGTTCAACACTGACGCCAACTCGCGCGTCGTCTATACCAACACCCCCGACCGCCAGGACCCAGCAGCACCACCCATCTGGAAGGACTTTCACGAAGCCGGTTACATTACTTCTCGAGTCGAGGATAACTGTGAGGACTGGTCGACACAGTACACAGGACGCGAGTCTTCACAGTACTTTGACCATGAGCTTCAGGCGCCTTTCTGTCTTCCACCTTATTACGCGCTCGAGGGCAACCCGTTCTCAAACTTTGCGGGGCCTTACTCGATTGTTGCCCGGTGCATGCATGGATCGAACGTTCACACCTATGCGTTCGACTACATGAACCAGTTCCGGAAGGCGTACCCTGATCAACCCTGGTTCCAGATGGGGTCGTTTATCGAAGGCCACGAAGGCACGGGTGAGGTTCTACTGACGGTCGATAACGATCTTGCCAAGTTCCTGAAAGGTACATTAATACAAGCATGGCTGTGGATTTCTATTTTTGTAACCTTTGGTGTCTTGTGTGCTCTTGTTGTACCTTGTGGATCCTTGTTTCAGTTTAGCTGTTGCGTTGTATAAGGTTGATCATCGTTGTCGATGGGAGGCTTTGATGGGGAGAATAATTTCCATGAAACATTCCTGCCAAGAAAGAAAAAAAAGCCCCCCAGCCCAACTAATACAGCCAAAATACACTTTTTACATTTTTTTCAAAAAAATCAAATAGGCATGGAGGAGGATGGATCACTAGAGAACACGATTGTTTTTATGATGGCGGATCATGGACTCCACATGGGTATCAACTTTATGTTCACCCCCAGCGGTCGTATCGAGCACATGTAAGTACTACATGGTCGTTTATATTTTGCGTGGAGGATAGGTCAAAGGCGTGTTTTTAATGGTTCTCTAGAGTCATCACGTGGTTTACTCATGCTCCACTTTTTTGTTTTTCGCCTCTTCCTCCTTCCTCTCCGCTGAACTCCCACTCCCCGTCCCCCCGCCCACCCTACTCAACCAACCAACCAACCAATCACCCATCCAACTCACACCCAAAAACAACAACAACAACAAACAACAACAACAAATAGGAACCCATATCTCTCCGTAATCCTACCCCCACTCATCACAAAGAACTACCCGAGTCTCGCGCGCGGACTGGCGCACAACCAACAATCGCTCATCACCGGATACGAGATCCATGCGACCCTCAAGATGCTTGCCTCGGGCCGAATGCCCGAATATGGAGACGATGATGGCGAGGAGGTTGATGGTGGAGCGTGGAGGAAGGGGACTTTGTTTGATGAGGAATTGGATCCTGCGAGGACTTGTGAGCAAGCTAAGGTTCCTGAGGAGTATTGCCATTGCAAGTAGGGGGATGGCCTAGTTTGTCGCGAGGAGGGAGGGTAGGGGAGGAGGATGAGAGGATATGGCAGGGTAGAAGACACGACAGAGGATGTCGTCTTATGTAACAACAGCTACACTGAATAGAACTCACGCAAAACAAACAAACAAACAAACAGTAATAATACTACTTCATTTATCCATTGCCTATTCAATTCAAGTAATCAGTCTTGTTCAGTTCCGATGGAAATGGGAGAAAGAGAAATAAAAAAATAGCGGAGGAAGAAAGGAAGGGAGAAGGAAGTAGGACAGCGTTGGGATAGAGTGGGAGGAATAAAAAGGAAAGAGAGGAATACAACTGTGCGAAAGAGGGGAAGGGAGAGAGCGGAGCATGTTCCTTGAATCCTGGGAGTCTAGTGCCACGAGAGAAAGTTAGAACGAAAGGAAGGAAGCGTAAGGAGAGAGAGAAAAAAAAGAAGAAAGGCTTGTTTTGAGTCCCCGCTGAAGAGTGAGAAAAAAAAAGGATCTGATAACTCTTTTTCTCTTTGCTCATTGATCATTATGTGATTACTGTGGATAATGAGTTCGAAGGTGTTGAAAAATGTGTATACCAAAAGGGGTCCAGCCGGACAAACGATTTGCCCATCTCATAGCCCATGATCATGACTCGAATGTGTTGTGTATCCTCCTCTGTCACAGGCTCTTCCTAGGCAACGGCTACGCTCTTTTTTCCTCACTTCCTCTAGGCTCTACTGTAGCTAGGGCATGTTGGGTCGGGTAGATGTGTGCGTGTTGTGAGTGATGAGAGGGAGTGAGCGTGTGAGGGATGGTTGCCTTTGATGGCGTACTACTCTGCTAAGGGTTGCGCCCGTGGCCACCCGATCCTGTTTTGTGTGATTTCGTATCCATATCAAGAACAGATAGAGTTATCAGATTGAAAAAATGTCTATGACTGCTTTCATCTGATAACTTCTTCAACTGTGCAAATACTGCGCTAACATTAAGGAAATACAAACAAAGCGCAAAGCGCACAAAAAAAAAAAAAAGGAGAGGGGAAAAGGTAAACAACAACGCCCAAGGCGACACTCGTTACTCAACAACATCCATCTCTCCCTTTGGTTCCTTTTCGACTCAAAGAAAGAAGAAAGAAGAAAGAAAATCTGATAAGAGTATCCCCTTTCCCACTTTTTTTTTTTGTTTTCTCTCTCTCTTTTTCTCTCTCTCTTCACCCAATCGTTCGTCCATCTCTCATACCCACTGTCCTCCACTTCCCTCGTTAGTTCCATACGATCCCACGTTGTCACCCCCATCCATTCTTCTCTAAAGCACATATACATACTCATCCCTTCGTTCATTCTCTTCTCCTTCTACCACAAAGACTCTTTTCACACTGCTGTTCATATCCTCGTTCATATCTTATCCACTCCCACTATCACCACCTACAACCACCACAAAATAAGGTATACTATGCCGCCACTTGTCGTCATGCGCCATTAGACATGAACCTTGATTCTTCCTTCTCTTTATCGTTGCTGATCCACGATGAAAAGAGCTGTCACTTTTCCTTCCGCTTCGCAGAGGATCTCTGCCCTACCTCTATGGTTTACTCTTCCCTTTTTACGGTCAAAAGAGAAAGAGAGAGTATGAAAGATCATGATCACGGAATGAACGTCGAAAGAAGTCGTGTCCGTCATTGTTTCCACCTCTGCTTCTGTCTTTGAAGTTTGGTCCACTTCTGTTCTCGAATCCAATCGAGAAGACGACGTTTATTGTTCGTTCTTTCCGTGCGTCACCATTTAGTTTCTGTTTCTTGTTGTGGTCTCATCTCTCTTTTCCCTGCCTTGGATCCACTTCCCCCAATTGAATTGAGCATCGGTCCCTGGATTTTTATTCGTGCGGGGGTAGAATGGGAAGCGGGACATAAAAAAAACAAAGAGAGAGAAAAGGCCAGCACATGGCGATCGACTTTCTTTTTCGCATTTCTCAACCTACAAATAGCTCCTTCTTAGTTAGGAGTGATGAAAAGACAGGCAAATGGGTCTCCGCTTGCGCAGTCCGCTTTTCCTTTGTTATTCTTTTCTTTGTCATTCTTTTTTTGAACCCCAGGTGGAGAGCAGGGATGGGGTGCCAGGGTGCAATGAAGAAGGGGAAGTATTAACGAGAATATGGAGGAAGAGGGGAAGGAACCGGTGATGATCGGGATTGCTTTTAGTGCCTCTCTCTCTCGGGTGGTATTTTATCCTACTTTTGATGACGGGGGGTGGTGTGCGCGTATTATTATTATTTTTTTTTTTTTTTTTTTTGATGAGAAGTGGGGAGCGAGCGTAGTGAAAGAAGGGCTTGTTCCTATTTCACCCATGTGAAGAGAGAGGGAGGGGAGAGGGGACAGGGATAGCCGTAAGGAAATATTGTTTTTTATGGTTTTTGTTGTTTGTGCTCACTTCACTTTCTCTTCAGACGATATGATTGATGAGAGAAAAGAGTCACCTTCACCCTCCAACAATCCAACCAATGTTATTTTGAGTTCAAAAGAAAACGATAAAAAAAAAAAAAAAAAACGGGTTCTCTTTGACGACAGGGTGGGTGGGTGGGGTGTATGGAGGAAGAGAGGGGAGGGGGAATCAGAAGCGAGAACGAGAGAACAGACAGTCAATTGTAGTTGACAGGGGGACAGAGAGAGACACGTTTTCATTCGCTTATCTGATGCCCTACCATGACCACAGATACGATAACGACCAAACAAGAAAGACTCTGAGACTAATCAATTTCCATTTTATTCCGCTCTTCATCTCCTTTTCTTTTCTTTTTCTTTCCCTCTCTTCCCTTTTTCTCTTCTTTCCTTCTTTCCTTTCCTTCTTCTTCACTCCTCAAGTCTCCAAGTCGCGTTACTGCACAGATACCCCCCCCTAATCACCCACGCCGCACTACCAACTCGACTTTCCTCCAACAAACAACAACAGCACCAATACCAATAACAAGAACCACTACGCACACAGCGCACCCTTGCATTTTTGTCTCACTACCCCACTCTCCTTCTCCACCAACACACATACATACACATACACAAGAATGACTCAAGCCGAGGTTGACTACGATTACGAGGCCCTGCCCGAGAACGCCTCTCTCACCGCCTGCCTGCTCGCCGGTGCCTTTGCCGGTGTCGCCGAACACGCCGTCATGTACCCCGTTGACTCGATCAAGGTAAACATACGACTCTTGGCCTTTTCTCTTTCTTTCTTTCTTGTACACTTGTTTTTGTACTCTCCTTCATGACCGTGATAAATTGGGGGAGAGAGAGAGAGAACAAAGCAAGGCATGCAGCAACCACCACCGCCTCGACCACCGATCATATCACCGGCCAGTCTGTCGGCCTGCCCCACCAACTCAAAGCAAAGCCTGTTATTTCACACTTATCTGCCTCCTTGCGAGTGATATGCAGCGAAACTGACAACTTTGATAAGAAGTGAGAGGTGTGAATGAGCGAGTGATTAACTGCCAGGACAGGGTGATTTACTTTGAATCTCAGGACCGACATACAGACTGGATCAGTGCAGGACAGATTCAAAACGAGTGTGATCAGGATCAACCAACAGCACAAGTCGGAACTGAACAGCAGCGAAAAAGCAAAAAAAAAAAAAAAAAAAAGCAACAACAAACAAACAAACCCCAGACCAACCGACCTACAGGCAGCCAGCCAGCAACCTTTTTGTCGTTTTCCTTCCTCCCTATTTTCTTTTACATCACTCTCAGCGAACAAAACATGTCTCCCCCACCCCTGAGACCCTTTCTTTCTGACACTCTCGCACTCTCTTCAATAGACTCGTATGCAGATTTTGGCTCCTACGCCTCAGGCCATGTACAGCGGTGTCTTCAACGCTGCCTCAAGAATCTCGACGACTGAAGGTGCCAGGACCTTGTGGAGGGGAGTCAACTCGGTGATCATGGGTGCTGGCCCGGCCCATGCCCTTTACTTTGCCACATACGAATATGCCAAGGAGTCCTTTGGCGGAAACGCAGCCGGTCACCACCCCGTTGCAGCAGGTAAACAACCACAACATGCACAGTAGAACAAAATGCGGTTGGGTCGAACAACATGAGGGGGAGCAGGGAAAAGAGAAAGAAAACAAACAGAGTGGCGCTGGGGTTGGTTGTCATGGCCGGGCCTGGCTATGATGACTGGGTTATAGCACGGGAAAATGGGGAGTGTGAAAATGCATGATATGATAATCTCGATCAAGAAAGGAAAAAAGAGGAGAAATAAAGAAGGGCTCCCATGGCTGGCATACCATGCAGGCAGTGAGAGAAGGATAGAAAAAGAGGGAGTGTTCTCTACTGGAAGAGAGGGGAGGGTGGGGCGGGAAGAGTGCGATAAAGTCGATCGCACAAAGTGAACAACAGGCAACCAAACATGCGGACACAAACAAACAAAACCTTGTGTGCTCTCAAATCTCAAATAGTAACAACAGCAATCGACTAACCCTTGACTCAAAATAATATGACTTGTAAATAGCTGCTGCCGGTGCCTGTGCTACTACCGCACACGATGCTCTGATGAACCCATTTGACGTGATCAAGCAGAGAATGCAGGTCCACGGATCCGTTTACAGGAGCGTCATGGACTGTGCATCCAAGGTCTACAGAACCGAGGGTCTTCGTGCCTTCTACATCTCCTACCCCACCACCCTCACCATGACCATCCCCTTCAAATCCATCGAAATCGCCACCTACGAATACCTCCGCAAGGTCCTCAACCCCACAGGAAATTACGACCCCATGACCCATATCATGGCAGGAGGTGTCGCCGGTGCCGCTGCCGCCGCTGCCACTACCCCCCTGGACGTTGCCAAGACCCTCCTTCAGACCCGTGGCGAATCAAAGGATGTAAGGATAAGAAACTGCAGCGGCTTGGTCGAGGCATGGAGAATCATCTACCAACGCCAGGGCCTTGCTGGCTTTGCCAAGGGTCTCCAGCCCCGTGTCCTGAGCCATATGCCCTCGACTGCTATCTGCTGGAGTGTGTACGAGTACGGAAAGTGGTTCTTTACCCGTGACGCCCTCGACAAGCAGCCCATCCTCGCTTAATTTGTTTTCGCTTCCGTTTTCTTCCTTCTTCTCCCCTCCCCTTGTCTTTTTATTCTCCAAAAGTGCTTCATAGTTCTTGTACGATAGCAACGTGTGTGTATAGTCAATTAGTAAAGAAACCTACATTTATCAGATTGAGGACAACGGGCGCATTTGATACGTCACCGTAGACAACATATTCGCGTGACCTTTGTTTTTTTTGTGTTGAGATCTCTGCTTGGTTATTTTTTTATTATGTATGGCTGATTTGGCCGTAATTGGCATCAATCCTCACTCCTCTCGATCACAATGATGGACAACTCCTCGACCCTGCACTTGGCTCTCCCCGCCGTGCACACTGCCGCCAGCGCCACCGCTCCCCCTAGCTTGGCCCAGCCCAGAGCTTTCTCCACCAGCGTCAACCCCCTGGTGTTCTTCAGCATCCTCGATCACTACTTGCGCCGCAACGCTGGTCAGGACAGAGTCATCGGTACCCTCTTGGGTGTTCGCAGCGAGGATGGCTCTGAGGTCGAAATCAAGGGATGCTACCCCGTCCCCCATCTTGAGACCGAGGACCAGGTAAAAAAAAACCAAAACAACAACAGCAACAGCAACAAACCAGAGCATACGACAGGAGAACGCATGCGGCAGGAGAACGCATACGACAAGGGGAGCATTTCCCCTCTTTGTCCCTGACTACAGTATCTCGCCAGCAAATACCCCTGTACATCTCCTGCCCTGATAATCCTATCAGCAACACTTTTTGGACACTGACTTTAGTCGTCGAAGGAACACAACATTGGCAATTTCAGCCTATTGGATCTCAAGGCTCTTTAATGGAGTGAATTAGAATAGAGGCGTACCAGGAGTCATGCTGGAACAATGACACAGACTGGCCGCAGCAAAAAGCCAATTGGTGTATCAATCACATGCGACGATATCTTGCTGACAGGATATCGATTCTTATTCCTTCTCTGTTTATTGCATAGGTTGAGGTTGATATGGAGTACCACCGCACCATGTTCGAGCTCCACAAGCAGGTCAACCCCAAGGAGGTCATTGTTGGATGGTGAGTAGTAGCTCCTCATTGATACCTGACTATTGTACCTTAAGAGCCCAGTGTGATTCATTTCAATTGTGCTGATCATGGACCGGCGCTTGACGTATTACGAAACGACGTTAGGTACGCCACTGGTGCCGCTCTCAACTCGTACTCTGCCTTGATTCACGATTTCTACCAGAAGGAGGTTTCCTCTTTCCCCGCCGTCCACTTGACCATGGACACTGCCTTGACCAACGAGCGTTTGGGCGTTAAGACCTACATCTCTGCCCCTGTCGGTATCACATCCAAGGCTGACAACTGCATGTTCATTCCCATCCCCTGCGATGTCAAGTACTTCAAGGCCGAGAGAGCTGGACGTAAGTTGAGAGGATCAAGGACAGAGAGCAATTGTGCCGACAGTGTGCTATATCGGCGACCGTTTTCATATCGCCCAGAGAAACATTTAGCAGAAATCGGCATGGTACTAACATGACAGCTGACTTGTGAACAATTGCTAGTCGAACTCCTTGCCAACGCCAAGAGCACCGAGAGCGGATCAACCTCATTGTTGTCGGATATGGATAACTTGGAGCAGTCTGTGATTGAGGTGCAGAAGATGTTGGAGCGTGTCTCGGAATATGTCGACTCTGTCCTTACAGGAACCATCCCCGCCAACAACACTGTCGGCCGCTACTTGATGGACACCGTCAGCGTTGTCCCTAAGGTCGATGCTGCCGAGTTCGAGAAGATGTTTAACTCTCACCTTCAGGATCTCTTGATGGTCATCTACTTGGCCAACATGACGAGAACCCAGTTGGCCGTTGCAAAGAGACTGGAGAAGTTGATGTAAAAAGAAGATTGTTTTCTTTTTTTTAATAACGGGCGAGGTGGTGGTGGGGAAGTGGAGAGCTAAGATAGAATGAGAATGTACTAAAAATTACCCCCATTCAAAAGTGCAAACAATACATGAGCATACTGTTGCCAATGATACAAGTGCATATGTCGCGTTCTTTTGCCAGATCAAACAGTGTTTGAAGGTCGTTTCTTCAGCCAAGGAAGAGACTGTCTGAGTAGATCTGATGATTCACGTGACACAAATGCATTTCACACTTGTCAAGCGGCGGGCTTATTACGGCGCTGAAACGGGAGAATTTCGACCCTTCTCTTTCCACGATTTTTTATAGTTGTGAGTAAAGGACCGAGATCCATCCGTGGGGTCATCCATATCCATCCAGCTATATACCATCCATCGCCATTCGGGACCAACAACTAGCCTCCATGGCTCCATCGCTACGGGATTCAGGACCAACATTCACATATCCAGGAGGAATTGCTCGTCTGAGCGGCACTCCTGATAGCCATCACCAACTTTTTTTTGTCTTCGAGGTTCATCAACATCCTACCGTCGCCTCGATGGAGGAGTTTGCTAAAGCAGAAGGCTGCTGTATCCCGAGTCCAGGATCGACCTGTTCAGTTGCCTCACCGCCAACGTACCAGTGCAACCGTATCAATTTCTTCAACAAACTCCAGCCGGCGCACCAGCCTTGTGTAGTCTAGAGGAATCCCTCCAGACAGCAGTGTCTCGTCTGTTCAACAGAACAGTTTTGACTGTCTGGTTGCACGTATGAAGAGAGAACTCAGGAGTCGTTTTACTTCAGCAACGATGGGGCTTTGGAGGGCTGATCAACACTAAGCAGGATCTTCTGTCAGACCTATGATCTAGACTCCTAGACCCATCACACATCAGGACCACAACAAAGATTTCATGGGCTAAACCAACTCCTTCGTCCATCCTTTTTCACAACTAGAAAATGGGTCGTGTCATTCGTGCTCAGCGTAAGGGTCCCGGAGGAATCTTCAAGTCGCACACTCGTCTGCGCAAGGGTGCCGCCAAGTTGCGTTCCCTCGATTTCGCCGAGCGTACCGGTTACATTCGCGGAATCGTCAAGGAGGTTATCCACGACCCCGGTCGTGGCGCCCCCCTCGCCAAGGTCCAGTTCCGTGATCCCTACAGGTAATACGGACGACCGCCTGTCTTTTGCCGTTTTGTCTCTCTCAGTCGACGTTGACGCCCGGGCAGTTTTTTTCAGTCAGGCAGGGGTATAATCAGCAGCAACAATCACAACATCGACACCAACAACATTATCAACACAGGGACTAACCTAGAGGCGTGCAGTAGGAATGGTGTCCATGGTAGCGGTATAATTCGTCGTCGTTATGGGCTTAAGCTAACTTTCGACGAGGACAACATCACAACTCCATGGTTATCACTTCCGCCAACATCGAGCATGGAGTATTGACAACTGCGAGTTAACCTGTTATCAATCGACGTTCTCAGCCAATTCCTCAAAGCGTTTGACCTACACGGCGCCATTATCAGGAATACTTCACCAATCAATAAGCGTCCGCTATTCCTAAACTGTCATGGAACTCTCAGTTCTAACATGTGCCACCTCCAACCTTCGCCTACTCAATTGCGTCTTATAGATACAAGATGCGCACTGAGACCTTCATCGCCACTGGTGAGTTCAGGTGTTCTGCACTTTATGATCAGACAAGAACGAAAGCATATTGAGCGCAATTAACTGACCTCGCTTTATATTTTCATCAATGCTATTATTTTCAGAGGGTACCTACACTGGTCAGTTCATCTACTGCGGTAAGAAGGCTGCCTTGAGCGTCGGTAACGTCCTTCCTTTGGGTTCCATGCCCGAGGGTACCGTTGTCTGCAACGTCGAGGAGACCGTCGGTGACCGTGGTGC
Source organism: Linnemannia elongata (assembly GCA_036320915.1). Classification (NCBI taxonomy): domain Eukaryota; kingdom Fungi; phylum Mortierellomycota; class Mortierellomycetes; order Mortierellales; family Mortierellaceae; genus Linnemannia; species Linnemannia elongata. The sequence continues at coordinate 1,191,782 of JAXBDG010000007.1, read as the reverse complement.
TCTCGCCCGTACCTCCGGTGGTTACGCCACCGTCATCGGCCACAACACCGATGATGGCAAGACCCGCATCAAGCTCCCCTCCGGTGCCAAGAAGGTCGTCTTCTCGACCGCTCGTGCCACCGTTGGTATCGTTGCTGGAGGTGGTCGTATTGACAAGCCCCTCTTGAAGGCCGGTCGTGCTTACCACAAGTACCGCGTCAAGCGCAACTCTTGGCCCAAGACTCGTGGTGTTGCTATGAACCCCGTCGACCATCCCCACGGAGGAGGAAACCATCAGCACATTGGTCACGCCTCGACCATCGCTCGCGATGCCGTCCCCGGTCAGAAGGCTGGTCTTATTGCTGCCCGCCGTACTGGTTTGCTCCGCGGTTCCAAGAAGCTCAAGGAGTAAAGATTTCTCGCCCCCGCCTCCTCTTACCCATAGCTCTTGTTCACAGAATAAATTGTGTGAAAAAAATGAACTCTCTTCCTCTCTCAGTTTTTTTTCTGCCAACGTTTGCGTGGTATGCATGCCTTACTAAGCTTTGTCGATCGCTTTGACTTGTGGTTTTCATGTGCAGTGGTGCCTTGATTGGTTGAAAGTGGCTAAGCCACATTCTGAGAGTATTTCAGAGGCGATGTCTGGATTCGTTGTTGGTCACTCAACTCTTCAACACAAACTGCATCGCACATCCTCTTGGACCACCACCACCAAGGACATCAACGGATAGAACACATCGGACACCCTCAGGAATCTTTTTAACAACTCATATAAAGTACGTCTGTGAGCGGGATCGCAGTGCTTGTTTGTGACAACAAAGCACGCAGTTGCTACGGCATGACCTTCTTGCATGTTCGTTGTGGCGTCAGTTCACACCAGTCTGATACACCGAGCAGATACTAACAGGGGAAACTTTGTCACTTGTTTAATTGCTATCCTTAGTCATGTCGAAACATCACCCGGATCTTATCATGTGCAGGAAGCAGCCAGGCATCGGTATGGACAAGAATACTTTGGAAACCCAACATCATTGTTGCTCGTTCCTTGTTGCAATTTGGGATGAATGCTGCCTTCGAAAAGGGTATTGTGGACTTATCATTTATCGCCTTATTTCTTCTTTCTATTCAACGATAGCTATCGGCCGCGTCTGTGAGAAGTGCGACGGAAAGTGTGTCATCTGCGACTCGTAAGTGTTATGCCTATTCTCGTTCTTGTGGCCCGTTTTTTTTTTCTTTCTCTTACACATGCTATATGTGAATCGTCTTAATCAACACAGGTTTGCTTTCTCTCGGTGCCACCGACAATGATGATTGTAATAGATATGTTCGGCCAGTAACGTTGGTCAGGATTTGTGATGAGTGCAATTACGGATCGTTCCAGGGTCGTTGTGTTGTGTGCGGATCTCCAGGTGTCAGCGATGCTTACTACTGCGCCAATTGCACACGAGGCGAGAAGGATGTAAGTTGTTTTTGTTATTGTTATTTGTTTCTTTGGCAGGTGGTTGATGCTTTTTTTTTTTCAAAAAAAAAAAAAAAGAAGCGTGTATCATTCATTGCTTTGCAGGGACGTTAACTGACCAAGCTGTCTGTTACTCTCGCTTACTCATCCTAAATAGAGGGACGGATGCCCAAAGATTGTGAACCTGGGATCATCAAAGACAGATCTGTTCTACGAACGGAAAAAGTTTGGATTCAAGAAACGTTAGGAGGGAAAGAGTACAAGGAAGATATCCACTCAACCTGTTCTGTTCGCCATTCTGACTAGCACAGTGTTCTTTCTTTTCAGGATGAAATAAAGAGCAAACCCAAAAGAAAAGTTATCATTGCTTGCGGTGGGCCATGTTGTGTTTGCGCTATCTGCCTAACGATTGCGTATCAATGTGTTTGTGTGCCTCTGCGGGATACATGGCCTGAGAATGCCTGTTGTTTGCAATCCTTAAAATGCTGCAAAAGGACAACGCACCACACGACATTGTCAACGAATGAGAAAGAAGAGTGAAGAAGAGGACACGGCGCTCGTTTCAGAATGGTGCCATAGGCCAACTTAAAAAAGTGCACCTGGCTAAAAAAGTCCTCGATCCTCGATTCGATTCCCATCAACTCCCCCCCTTCTTTTTTTCTTTATTCGTCCCCCTCGTATTTGTTTCTTGCCTTTCTTCTTTTCTTCTCACTCTCTATTCACCTGTCACCCAACTATCCACCCCCCTCAACTTACCTTCTCACACCAATTGTATATACTCCATAAACACCAACGCAGCCCTCACATACCTCCTCTCTTCATACCCTCACCAACAAAATAATGAGCGAGAAAAAAGGATACTCGCTCTTGCCGACAACAGCGTCTGAAGAGGAGGTCAACAGCGCAGTGGCCGGACCAAACACAACTCCTTCCAACCGTCTCTTCAGAGGCCTTCTGAAGGTCTTCAAGCTCTCCGTCCTCGTTGCTGTATTGGTCTTCATTTTCTATCCCAACAGGGACGACGATAAGCCATTCCCTCACCACAGACATGGACATCGTCATGGACATGAGCGTCGTGGTCCTCATGGGGACAAGAAGGAGCCTAAGTACACCTTTGAGACCCATATGCAGGCGGACGTCGATGCTCTCGTTGCTGGTAGTCTCGAGTCCAGGTAGAGTGTATTTTATTTTTTTATTTTTTCTTTTTTTTGTTCTTGGACGGTTATGGGTCAAGCCTCAAGCAGGCAGTTGTACATGTATCTTTGCAAAATGATCACGCAGGTTGAAAGATATGGTGTATTAATGCTCTTTCATTACATCTTTTCTGTTCATCCATGGGAAAAAAATAGCATTGTCTGGGATCGCCTTGCTGAGATGACCGATACATATGGCAACCGCATTGCTGGATCTGAGGCCCTTGAGAAGGTAACTAAGGAGAGATAATGACAGCACTTTCTATGATTCACACAGACGCATAACTATCCCGGCGCTTCACTCTTCAGGCTATTGTTTGTTTCAACGTCCTTAAATTTAACTCACATTCCCCTTTTCCAACACATTAGTCGATTGACTGGATTGTTGAGAAGGTCAAGGGCGATGGTCTTTCGGTGACGACCGAAGAGGTTGTTGTGGATTATTGGCAGCGTAACGAGGAGTCGCTCTACTTCCTTTCGCCTACCCGCGGACCCGTCAAGTTGCATGTGCTTGGTCTTGGCTTCAGTGCCCCAACTCCTGACCCCATCAACGGACTCGAGGCGGAGGTCGTTGTTGTCACCTCCAAGGCTGAAGTCGACGAGCTCGGAGCTGCAGGTGTCCTTAAGGGCCGTATTGTCCTCTACAACAAGCCATTCGAGTCGTACAACTCGGATGTCATTTACCGGACTCAGGGAGCGAACTGGGCTCAGGAGCACGGTGCTGTCGCAGTCTTGGTCCGTTCGATCGGGCCCCTGTCGTTGCAGTCGACCCACACTGGCAACTCTGCTGCGGCCAAAATCCCTGCTGCTTCTGTCTCGGTTGAGGATGCCCAGCTCTTATCGCGTGTCTACAAGAGACATCAGCAGGATCCTGAGCAGTTCCCTGACTGGCCCAAGGTCCGCCTTGCGATGAACGCCAAAACGGCGCTGAAGTCCAAGATCTCACGTAACATTATTGTCGAGCTCAAGGGACGCGAGACTCCCGAGGAGGTTGTTGCGATTGGTGGACATATCGACAGCTGGGACGTTGGTGTTGGTGCCGTTGATGATGGTGCTGGATGCTTTATCGCTTGGGAGGCTCTGCGCCAATTGAGCAAGTTGGATCGCCCTCCTCGCCGTACTGTTCGCGCTGTGTTCTGGACTTCGGAAGAGAATGGATCGCCTGGTGGACGTGTTTATGCTGCCAATCATCCCGAAACCAACACGACCCGCCACGTCTTTGCGTTCGAGTCCGACAATGGTGTCTTTGACCCCTATGGTATCAAGTTCACTGCTGGTCGTCGTTCACTGGAGGAGGAGGAGGAGACAAAGTTCAACTCGTACGATTTCATGACCGCTGCTGGCGAACACTTTTTGGGCTCGCGTAAGGATCTGGGTTATGCTGGCGCTGGACAATATGTTAGTCCTGATGGTGGAGGTGCAGATATTGCTCCACTTTGCAAGCAGGGAGTTGCCTGTGCTCACTTTACTCCTGCCGACCCCTTCCCTCTGCCTTACTCGACCTCGCCTTACTATATCAAGTCGTCCAAGCCCATCACTGGGGGTCGTCATGGTCGCCATGGTCGTCACCACCGCCACCACCACGATGATGACGATGAGGAGGGATCAATTGATCCTCCCCGCCGTCCAGTTGACAGTGGATACTTTTACTACCATCATACTGAGGCTGACACCATGGGCGCTTTCACGCCTGACCAGGTCAAGAACTCTGCTGCCGTCATGGCCATTTGGACCTACATTGCCGCCGAGAGCCAGGTCGAGCTTTGAGAAAGGGGTCCTCTCTCTTTTTCGTACATTTTTTTTTTTTTTTTTTTTGTTGGTAGCTTTTTCAGGCACGATTGCCTCTCTTTACTAAATCCTACAAACGCGAAAATGTATGTTCTAAAAAAGATGTGACCATGCTTTTTTTTCTTTTTTTTTAAAATTCTGTCGGCTAATAGATAAGATGAGAGAACGATTGAAAAAGAAAAAGAAAGGAAGGGAAGGGGAGAAGGAGTGGCTTTTTGATGTGATTCTTCGAGAGAAAAAATACAAAAGATGAAAATAGTTGAAAAATAAAAATAACAATAATAACACATGAAGAAAAAACAAAAGAGTCGGTTGATCTAAAATATGGCAGCCTTGACTGTGGCCAGCAGTGAGTCAAGTTGCTAATTGACAAAAACAAGAAAAGAACGCGGTTTAGTATACTTGCTCGATCGAAAGAAGCAAGGATCAATTGACCCCCATAAAAAAAAAAAACTCGTGGAGAAAAGATAGTCATGAAGACTTACCCTTTCAACCTTGTCCAGATCTGCATCGACTTCCCGCCAGCATTCGAAGACTTCGGGGTGGCATTCGCTGCGCACGTCGCGTAACCGGCGGTCTGTCCGGATCCATATCCTGGGCTCGTCATCGTCCTGGTCACCTTCGTCGTCCCCGATGCGGTCTTCTGCTGCTGCGCCATCGATCGTATTATAATTATTAGTCGTCATATACACATGGTCATTATGGCTGGCGCTCGTTGCGCCAGAGGTGGAGGTGGAGGTGGTGGTGTCATCAAGATGGCGTTCATGAGCTTGGGTATCCTTGTAGTGGTGGGTGTTGTTAGTGGTAGTGTTGTTGTTGTTGTTGTTGTACAGTAGAGATGACGACGACGAGGTGGGAGAGTTGGCTTGCGAAGAAAACATCCTGTTCCTGCTTTGGAGGGTCGGGGACATGGGTCCCTGGACAATCTTGCCGTCTTTGCCAAACGTGAAACCGCCTCTGAGCGAGGAGGGCGCGCTGGTGCTCACCGAGCTTGAGCGACCTCCACGGACCAGCGTCAGCAAGTCCTGCATGCCAGTGTTGTAATCCGAAGCGAGCAACCAAGGATCGTGCTGGTTCTGCGACGACACGGCTGACTCGGAGGCAGAGGCAACATGACCTCCCTTACGGAATCCTCCTTCAGCCACACTTGCACTTGCGGACCGGGTCCGACTCACATTGTTGGATGTGAATTGCGGAAGGGGACCCAAAGGACTAGTCGCACTACTTTCGTCAGTGCTGGGCGAAGTAGGATCAGCAGAGGAACTGCTGGCTAGACTGGTACGAATCGAAAGCTGGTGTGGCAATGCTGCTGGGGAAGGTGTCTGCAGAGGGCGAGGAAGGGGAGAGTACGACCGACCCTCGATAGGATGCAAGTGCGGCGCTACAACCGACGAAGGTGACGAAGGGTTGCTGTTGGTACCGCGGCTGTTGGGCAAAGATGACAGATTGGCCAGCAGAGCTGGACGGACGTAGCTTGAAGTGGGAGTCGAAGGAGATGACCGGCCTGGAGAATGAGCTCTGGAGTTGAGGTCACCGTCCTTGGCCACTACCTGAGGAATAGGAGAGTAGTTTCGGACTGAACCTGGGAGGCCATTGTTTTGACCCATCGTCGTCACCGATGTAATCTGGACGTCGGCGTCGCTGATTCTCCGGTTAAGAGTTGGGCTGGAAGGCGAAGATGAAGTCAAGGACATAGGTGAGGGGAGGTTCCTGCTGGAAGCTCCTTCAACAGATGATCCTGACCCGGCCATGGCTTCGACGGCCAAAGCACGCTCGAGCTTCAAAAGGGTCTCTCCACCACGTGCAGATCCACTCAACTGTTCCAAACGATCCCAATCCCTGGAAGGCGACGATCGCAGACTGACACCAGAGCCTGAAGCTGGCCTTGCTTTTGCAATGGCTCTTCGCCGCTCCTTGCCCGCTGCCACTGCCTGGGAAGCTCTTGCAACAGCTGCCGCGACACGCTCCCGACGAGACATCGAAGCAAGATCCTGCTCCTGTCCTGGATGGTGATCCACATGCTGGGTATGGCTGTGGCTGTGGGTGTCATCATCATCGTCCTCGTCTTCATTGTCAGAATCGCCACCAAGGACATCCTCGATAATCTCGGTAATGTCAATCTCCTCACCTCCTCCAAACGGAATGAACTGGTAGTGGTACTGGCCCTGACTCCGAGACGAGCGAACAATGCCCTTTTGGAGAAGGATGTCCACACCCTGCGTCGCGTTCTTCTTCACATTCAGGCGGTTTGCTGGGCTCGAAGCTGTCGAGAAATTCGAGGTTGAGGGTTCTTCAGAGGTTATCGAAGACTCCTTGCGGGTCACAGGTGAACTGGAAGAGTCGCTCGAGAGCATGATTGCAGACATAGACAAGGGCGAGGGTCCATGCGTCAGCGAAGGTGAGATGGCTCTTTGTCTCTCGGGCCGATCCATCTTGGCGAGTCTCTCGGGTGTCGAAGAACGAGAGCCTTCCTGTTGTTCGCCGCCATGGCTAGACAAGTTGGAGGGAGCTGGAGAAGGCGCTTGCAGAGGACGGGCAAGAGCCGTAGGTGAACCTTGGCCGATGCTGGGAGACCGTGTCCTGACCTGTTGATGACGGTCGGGCGTAGGCGTCCTTGACATCTGGGGTGGGTGGATCTGCTGGGTCGTCATCATGTTCTGAGCAGACAACGTTGGGCTGGGTCGTCCGGAACTGTTGTCGAAAGAGTTAGCACGGATAGGGGTGCTTGTCGGGCTCATGATCACCGAGTCCGTTCGCCGGGGAATCCGAATAGGGGGTGAGGTTGCACCAGCAAGACGACTGGCCGCTGAAGCAGTAGCAGCGGCAGTTGCAGAGTTGGCTTGACCTTGGCCAATGCTGTTGCGACCTGGGAATCCAGACGACGTGGGGCTCACAAGCCCGTTAGACTGAGCATCAGAATCAATACTGGTACGGCCACCCTGTTGAGTTTGGAGGGCTGAGGGGACTCTGCCGCGAGCCTGAGTCTGTTGCAACCTCTCTTGGACAAACTTCATCTCGGCTTGAAGACTCTTGGTGGCTTTCCGGACAAAGAATACATAGTCTGGGTGGAGTGGCATAGAGGCTACATCAGCCTTGGGGGATCGACGAATGGGCAACAGGTTATGATCCTCAAAGCACTTGGCAAGTGGCAATTGAGGAGGCAAGGAGATCTCTTCACCCTGCTTGAACTTCTTGGTGGTGCCGTTCGCAAGCTTGAGACCCAGTTGGTATTCGATCACCAGTCCGTGAGGGACGGCAAGGCGCTTGGCAGCCAAGACATGCTCTGGGACACCATCGACAACTCCCGAGCGAATTCCAACCTTCTCGAGGGCCTTGAAGATGACATCTCCTGCATTTGAAGTTGAGTGCATAGGGATCCAGTGCTCAACTTTGGTGGCAAAAGATTGACCATGTGTCCGTGAGTCGACTTTCTCAATGGCGTTACCCATACCTTCAAGCAACACCATTGACTGTGGAAGATCCTGAGCCTGACAAACAACCTTGACCCAGAAAAAGTCTTCCTGAGGAGCAGTGGGCGTTGTTGGGGTGGAAGGCATGGAAGAAGCCGCGAGAGATACCGATCCTGCGCGCTTGATCTTTTTGTTGAGAAGGAACCGAATGGATCGCTGTTGAGGCTCGGCCCTTCCTGATCCAGTTCGCCGAAGAGTTGGAGTTCCAGGCGCCTGGTTGCTGCTGGAGCTTTGAGAGCCAGTCGAGTTGACTGACATCATGGACGACACTGACGAAATCGAGAGGCGATGGTTGGCGGGCAACGGGGTGGTCAAGTGAGCAGTGAGAGACTGGTAAATGGCCATCGGCTTGTCCGTCGCCTGCAGCACCGTTTCATCTAAATGCAGGAAAGAAAACAATGGAGTCAAGACGGTTAGTTTTCTGCAGTTTGAGTCGCACGAAAAAAACCACAATGTGATGAAAATGATACTCTACCTCCATCGACTCCCTTAACAGTCAAGAAAAAGTCGCCTGTGGACGCTGTGCCATCGGGGGCAAGTCGGAACTTAACAACAGCCTGGTGAGCAACATCCGAGGACATCGTGGCAGGGGTGACCACAACCGTCTTGTACATCGATGCGCCAAAGTCGACATTGCCCGGATAGACGCGAAGAGTCATGAATTCCTGTTGAGAGTCTTCCTTCTTCGCAAACGTTGGCGACAAGGGGTTGCCTGTGGTCGATAGGGCTGTGCTGGATGAACCGACGGATCCGTTGGAGTTGGAGCGAGCCCTGAAGAGATTGTTGCTGATTCCAGAATTGCCGCTGGCATTTGCACCGGTGGCAGTGCCAGCAGAAGACTTGGCCAGGTTCTTGAGACGTTCCTTTTCGAGTCGCTCCTTCTCCTTTCGCTCCTTGTCCTTCGAACTCTTGCCGACGCTGAAAAGGCTCTTGAACTTGCCGGGCTTCTTCACGACGACAACCTCTGGTGGCAGACCACGCTCATACTCCTCCTTCGATTTACGGATGATAGGCTCTTGAGGTCCGTTTCCGAGGATGGAGCTAATCTTTGCCTCCTTCCTCTCAGCCATCGCCTTCCTCATCTTTTCCCTCTCCTCGTCTTCTGAATCGATGCTCAGTGACCGAATGGTCAACGGGCTGGCCTGTCGCTGTTGCTGTGAAGAAGATTGCTGCAATTGCTGCGATGGTTGTGGTGAGTGGCGAGGAGTGGTGTCGCCGTTGAAACGCAAGTTCTTGGCCTTGGTGGGTGATTCCCTGTGGATGAGATTGTCGTCGCGAGCGATAGGAGGCGTCAAGGAGATGACACGTTTCTCACTAGAGAACAGAATGTCATCCTCATCGAGAAGTGGCTTGCGAAAGCGATTCGTCACCTGGACCTCCTCATCCTCGCTATTGTTTTCCTCATCTTCTGCTGCCTGCTGAGTTTGGTGGTTGTACTCTTGTTCCCGCTCCATGGCCTTCATGGCAAGCATCTCCTCGTGTTTCTTTTGCTCGTTCAGGATCTCTTGCTGCACCCGCTCAGCCTCCAGCTGGAGTTCGGACTTTGCGCCATAGCCTTGGTTGTGAGTCGAGTCGAGGGTGTCGTCCTTGTTTGTTGTTGCGACGTCTATTGATGCAGCTCCATGGACGGCATCCTCGACCATGGACTCGTTCTCGTCCTCGTGCTCTTCTTCGGCACCATCTTCCTCTTCTTCTTCCTCCTCTTCGCCTTCCTCCTCTCCGTCTTCGTACCATCCTCCTTCCTCGTCCTCTTCATCAGTCCATTCGGTCTCGCTAGCCTCAAGGAACTCGTTCTGGGCTGTAAAGACAACCGATCGGCGGTTCGCGGCACGCTGTTCGAGAATAGCGGGATCAAGGGGCTGGATATGTTCGTCGAAAGTTCCCCACTCGGGAGAAGGAGCAGTAAGAGAAACGTTGCGGTAGGTGTTCAGTCGTGCGAGTCGTTCAAATGGAGTCTAGTTGATCAACAACAGGGTTAAAGTTGGTTAGATTAGATGGACAAACGTAGTTTCTGAGATGGCCTATGCCCAAAGGGGGGAAGGACCAAATGCACTTTGTAACACCTGCAGGGAGAAGTAGCATATATGTTTCAGCATGAATCCCTTTAACCATTGACAATCCTCTGGCATCCCCTCGAGTACTGAAGGCTTACCTCGATGTTCTCCGCAGGGATGTAACCAATGACGCCCGTCTTGAGGACTCTCACCAGCCACCAATAAACGTTTGCGTCCTCCAGAAGCATTAGGGAGTCATTCCTAACCACGGAGGCCTGGCCCTCCTGTGTCGCCACAAAAGTGTGGAAGGCGTAGACGAGGTTAAAGTCGATATCGTCCTCGGTGAGAGAGATGGCTTCAGAACCTTCGTCGTCGTCCTCTTCATCCATCATCTCCTCGTCGACCTCGTCTTCTTCGACATCGTCGTCAAAATCATCGTCGTCGTCCTCGATGTCTTCTGAGAGATCGTCGTGATGGCTACGCTGCATATCGATATCCATTTGGTGTTGGAGGTGAGGGTCGTGGTGAGGGTTTTGCTGGTAGTATTCATCCTCCTCGTGGCTATCGGTTCCAGCCATGTCGTGGTCTTGGCTCTGGTCCTGGCGGAGCAATTGCTGAATGTTCATGGCCTGAGATTTGTAGGCATTGAGGTGTTGTTGCTGCTGTAATTGGTATTGCTGTTGGATCTGACGCAGCTGCTGGTGCTGGTGGTGGTGAGGCTGCTGTTGCTGTTGCTGGCGGTGATTGGCATAGTCATCCTCGTCCTCGTCCTCGTCAGCCATATTATGGTCTCCAGAACCGATGGATCCATAATGAGGCTGCAGTTGCCTTGTCAGACCAAGGTTATGCTTTATCTGCTGTTGGTTATATTGTTGTTGCTCCTGTTCCTGCATATAGGAGTTGTATGCCTCATCTTCGTCGGTGCTGTCGTCGTCGTTGTCATCCTGGTCTGAGGCTGGCACGATGGCATCTTGGTTTTGTTGAAACCTCACACCTTGACTGGATCCGTTTGTGAGGTGGCTATTGTGATTAAGGTTGTTGTTGTTTGTGTTGTTGGTGTTGTTACGGAGATGACTGAGTTGTTCCTCGGTGGGGTGGCCGTTCAGCCCTGGAGAGGAGGCCATAGGTGGTTATATGTGTAGGGGTGTGAAAGTGGGAGTAGTAAGGCAGTGGTGGGTCGGTGTGGTAGTTGCTGTTCCTAATGTATGTTGTTCAAACCAGGACGGTTGAGATTCCATACAAGAGGCCGCCGTGGTTGTTGTGAAGTGAGGAGGAAGGAGGAGGACCGCCAGCAAGATATGGTTGTTGTGAAAAAGACAGAGTTAAGTGTGTGTTGAGGAGGGCTCTGTAGGTCTTTGTCAGCTGTAGAAAGGAGAGCGTGTGTATGTCGGTTGAGTTGGAGGAGCAAGTGAGGAGAGGAGAGTGGTTGGGAAAGAAAGAAAAAAAAGAAGGGGTGGTAAAAGGGGAGGAGGATGAGAGATAGGAGAGGAAGAGGGGAGGAAAGGGAAGAGAGAGAGGATTGTAACAGAGGGGAGGGGGGTTTGTCCAACGGAACAAGAGTGTTCAGTGTCAGAGTTTGAGAGGAAAGAGAACAGAGGAGAGAGTGTTAGAGAGAGTGTGTGTGTGAAAAAGAGACGATAAAAAACGAGGGGGGATGGGTAGGTGAGATTAGTGGTAAAAGTATAGTAGAGTGGAAGGACGGTAAAGGAAGAGAAGGAAGGAAGGGGGATGAAATTGCACGTTGTACAAGTAGAAGTAGAATTATGAGTTAGAAGAAGTTAGAACAGGAGCAATTGGCATTATAAACAGGAGACATACAAATGGACAGACAGACAATTAATATCTGCTCTCTTAACGGGTGAAAAGGGAGGGAAGGAGAGGGAGAGGGAGGAAAGGGAGAGAGGGAGAGGAGGATGGTATTACCATTGACTGTTTGTGAACTAGCTGCCTTGTTCAGTTGAGGGTTGGCTTGTCCAGTGAAACCCTTTTATTTCCCTTTTTGTTGTTTGCTGGTTGTTGGTTGCCTCCCTGCAGTAAAAAGAGTGAAGGGGTGGTGCTGGAAAGAAGGGGGCCGGGGGGAAGAAAAGATAAAGAGAAAGGCGGGAAGAAAGGAATAATAACAACAACAATGAACAAAGTGGCGGTTTTGGTTCCTGAGGGTCACGAGTGGTTTGGTTGGTTGGTTGGCTGGTTGGTTGACTGGTTGGTTGGGTGAGGTTGGCTGGTTGGTTGGCCAGGAGAGAAGGAAGGACCTCGTTTGTAGAATAAAAAAGGGGAAGGAAAAAGAGTGAGTATGAGTAAAAAGCGATGAATGAGAAAGAGGGTGATAGATGAAGAGTGATGAGAGATGAAGAGATGAGGTGATGATGAATAATAGTAATAGAGAATAAGAATAAGGTACGAGAGAAAGAAAGAGAGACAGAGGTGATGGCGGAGGGCGGGTGAGGTTAAAAAAAACAAGAGGGAGAGAGAGAGAGAGAGAGAGAGAGAGAGAGAAAGGGAAGAGGGTATGGAGGGGAAGGGGAAGAAGATAAACGAGAAGGTGTGAAAAGGGAGGGAAATGGGAAAAAAGGGAAAAGGGAAAAGGGAAGGAGAGAAGGAGGTGGCTGCAGATGCTGACTGGGTACAGTACAGTACAGTCAGGAGAATGGAAAAGGGAACAGGAGAAAAGGAAAGGGAAAGTGGCGGGATGGCCAAAGGGGAAGGGAAGGGAAGGGAAGGGAAGGGGAATAGAGAAATGAATCAATGATGAGTGAGTGAATGAAAAGTATGAATGAATGAATGAATGAAAGAAGCAGATGGGGTGGAGAGAGGGAGCGGAGTAGAATAGAACGATATACGCGGAGGCAAAAAGGGGAACAACAAACAGCATGGCATGGTAATAATCAATTTTAAACTTCACAACTGATGTCTGCTGTCTCTGTTGATACCTGTTGGCAGTTGTCAGGTCCGTTAATTTGTGATGATTGTTGCTTTCCTTCTTTTGTTGTTGTTGTTGATTGCTTAGCTTTATCCTCACCACCATTCGTCTATTCGTCTATCTGCATTTGCCACTCGGCCCCTTTGCCCTCCCTTCTTTCATTGTTTTCGTTCTTCTAACGGTCTTAAATTCATTTCATCCAACAAAAAAAAAGAATAAAGGAACAAAAAGATAACCGTAAAGGAGAAGAGCGACCTTCCAAAATGACATGCGACACACATCCTCCCTCAATTGACTCTTCTCTTCTCCTCACTTCCTTTCTTCCCCTATTGCTCCCAAGAATGGTCCTGTCCAGCTCTCATCCTCCTACTCCTCCCTCTCTTCATTCTCTCGCTCTTCAACTTTTTTAACCTTGCCACTAGACCAAAGTCTCTATGCGTTTTTTGTGTTTTTGTGTTTTGGTTTTTGGCTCGACCCACATGTTGCGATCGAGAACAAGTCAGTCCTCTCTGATTCTCTTCCTCGCTGCTCACCATAAATACATACACGCCCTCACTTCCCTCTTCTCTCTACCTTCCTTCTTTCTCTTTCGCGTTGTGCCACCACCAATTTGTGTGCCAAAATGTATTTTGGTCCATAACATAAACCCATCGGATCTCTTTTTTTTTTTTTTTTTTTTTTTTTTTTTTCCTTGTGCCCAAACAACCACTTCTTTGTTAGACGCTCATATCTTCATTATATCTTTTCTTCATAAATGTTATTTCTAACAGTATACAAACGCTGATGGAGGTTAGATGCTAACAAGTGGACCAAAGGAAGAGGAAGACACAAACCTCGGACCCGGAGCAAGCGGAGAAGAAGTGGGAAACCTCGTTGTTTTTAAACATCCAGGCGCCGCGATAAAAAAAACACAAAACACAAACAAGAGAGCCTGTGCGTATTTACTCTAATTCATTTTTTGAAAGTTACAAACTAGTCGAGCAACGTGCCGTGAGCGCATGGATGCCCCCTTTCTTTCTCTGTTTCATTCTTCATCTCTTTCCTCTCTCTCACTCCCCATGGACTTTAAAACGATCGCACTTTCAATCCTTCCGCGTCCCCTGTTCTCCGTTAGCATTTCCTCCGACATTCCTCCGCCTGAGAATGTTGTCAATTGATATTCATAGAAAAAGTATGTAGTCGCGCTTATGGCATCCTCCGTCCGTCCCATCGCAGCTTTTCTTTTCTCTTAACCATCCATCAGCCGAACAACATAAAACCCATAACACACAACAAGTCAATAGGTACCCCTTCCCCTTTCCCCTTTCCCCCAAAGTGCAAATTGCCTTTGGCTTCAAACATAACATAACCATTAGAGAGCCACATACATGTATATAAAAAAGTTGTGAGCACCATGGCTCTCGTCTTTCTCTTCTCTCTCTTGCTCGCCTTTGATGTTAATGTTGATGGTTGTGTTTATTTCATGGTTGCCCTGCCCTGCCCTGCCCGTAAACTAGGGAGGCCGATGCATGGTTCCATGGGGATATTATTCAGAAATGCGCCTCATCAAATGAGATTCAATGCACCTCCCATTACAAATACAAAAACCTGTACCCCATGTCCCAGGTACCCTCCCTTCCCACAGTTTTCTCTCCCTTCTGTCTCTCTTGTATCCTCTACCAAGATTGTTCCTCCACAAGTGTCACTCACTCATGCTTGATATCACGTTCTTATTTTTCTTCAAACCGTACAATGGTTTAAGTACCATGGAGAACAAAGTGTGGATACATGCATTTCGTTGTGTCCTTTTCTCTTGTAAAAAAAAAGTTGGAAGAAGTAGAAAAAAAAACGACTTTGGGGTGAGCCCCCTGGAGTTTAACAAAGGGTAGCATGTGTAGAAGGGCAAAAAAAAGTGGCATTTCATGTTTCATATAACTTCTTCAGAATTTTCGTTGTGTTGTTTGAAGTTGGAACACCATGCCACCATACTGCAGTACACCCACTATCTCAAATACCCTGTTTGCTTTGTTTTTGCTCAAGGATGTTCGATAAGGGACGGGAAGAGCGACCAAGCTTATGTATACGAAAATGAGAGAAAGTGAGAGAAAGTGAAAGAAAGAGAGAGAAAGTGAGAGAAAGAGAGAGGACTGAGCATCCATACCGGCTCTCACAAAGTCTCACCATAAAAAAAACGTAGTTCACCTTACTTTTTCTCCCGCCGAGGCGCACAAGCCAGAGAGTCAGTACCTGAGGCCTCATCACCATCACCCGACCTAACCTTCCTTTCTATGGGTATGTGCATAGAGTATATATCCAGTTATATGTCAGTGGCTCTCGAACCTCATTCTGCTCATAGACATTCACTCATTCTGCATATAGTCATTCACTCGTTCTGCTCAAAGGCATAGTATCGTACTGCATCTATGTGACGCCGTAAAAGAGGCGCGCGCAATACGAAACAAAAAGGATGCCATTTAGCTCTAGAAATTGATGATTGGCTCGCCGGAGTCAAAATTGGTGGCAAAAGAAACTTCTTTGCTTGATCTAAATCATCTAATGGAAGGTCCCACTGGTCATTCACAGTAACTATCTCTGTTCATATGCTTTGTCAAACACGCACCTTCTCATCGCCTCTCATTTTTTGTTCCCCTTTACTCAATTGATTTATTTCTCTTTAATCGACGTTTCGTCGTGGCAGTGTAGGAACAAACATGCTAGTCGCTTTCTTATACTTCCAGTACGCAACAACATCTTTCAACCGTCTATCATTCTCCCTCTCCAACAGCGGGATACCGCTCACACGTGTAATCAAAAAGGTTACAAACATGGGGCTGAAGACCGCCAGACGCGACATCCAGTGCGACATGATCGGAGCAGGACTCTCCAATGCTGCAGAGAAGGCGCTAGAACAGACAAGGTAGCTTCCGAACCAGAGAAGACATTCTCCAAAATAGTTGGGATGGCGAGACAACGACCTAATTATTCAGAAACAAACAAATCGAAGGATGTTGGGATTAGCAATCAAAGAATACATCTCCCAGGTCGTCAGACATAAAAAAAAACGAAAGTGTAAACAAAAGGGCCACGTACCACAGTCCGGTCGAAATAAAGCTGCGCTTGTAGTCCCTTCCAATTTCCTTTCGCCATTTTTGCTTCTGGTAGTTGGCGATGACCTGAAAGGCAAAACCTAAGCCCCAAAGGGCAATTCCAATGTAGTCCTGTAGTCCCAGGTCAGGGTGGACACTTGCTGGGATCGAGTTTGTCATGTAACTGTTTTTCAATTGGTTAGAGCGACGGAAAATTAGCAGCTGCATCATTGACGATTTTTACTGCACACCATGCCGTCATAAACGGATGCTACGAGCAAAAAATCCCAATGGAAACGTACACAGGCAGGGCTGTCAAGGCAACCCAGATACCCTGGACGAGCCAATAGATAAGGAACCGACCGGGCACCTTCTTGACCTTGTCGAACCGCTTGTCGCCGTGGTTGAGCACCCTCGAGAATAAGAACGATCCCAAATAAGCAGCCCATACGACTGTGGTTCCTGAAGCAATGATTTGGCGTGGGTGGATTGCCCTGAGAAGAGCATTTGGACTCATACCGTCTGCCCAGATCGAGCTCTCGTCCCAGGGCTTGTACAGGGATATGAATGTGCATAGGACAAATGATGTCGATCCTGCCAGGTCGTAGAACTGAATGCGGAAAATAAAACAAGACATAGTTAATTAAGTATTCGCTTTTTCTCTCTGTCTCTTTCTCGATCCTGCTCATTGACATGGGGCCATGGAGACATACATTCATCTCGACTGAATCAACCTTTTTCCTTCCTCCATTCCGAACCCTTGGTTGTAAGTGAAAATAGTCGCATTGCCTCCAATCTGCTCAACAAGTTGAAACATGCCCTCAACGAGGCTTATTAGAAACGCATTGCCCATCAACACTGCACCTCGCATAAAACCCATGGACAATGATTTCCGTTAGTCAATGATTGCGTCTGTCCCGGTATCGTGCAAACACAACCGATTGTCGCCCCCTTGTACGGGAGTAGTCTACTCTTCCATATCTGACGATCAAAGTAGATTCGTGGCGCTGATCACTGATCAATCAGATAAGATATGTTGATTGTTGTTGAGAACGCATCGGCTTGCTCTTCATCAATGACACGACTTTCTCATCTGAGAAACGAAAATTGCGTCCATCTGATAGTCTTTTACTGTTGCTCATCGAGACTGTAAAGCAGAACTGCACATTGCTTTGTTTCGTCGTTGAAGGTATACATGTGCGACATACCTTTTCAGTCTGAAGAAAAGCAGAGATACTCCAGCCAGCGATCTGGACACCAAAATCTGTGAGGAGAGTCGGTGCCAAGACCTTGCCCACTTGTGTGAAATAGCTTGGATCCATGGTGTTGCGTCTTTGTGCTTGCTTGGACAGGGGGAGTGAGAGTGGAATGTTCGTCTGTGTACTTTTGTGAATTATCGAGAAAGAGAAATGTCCTTCCTTTTTATTTGCTCGCAGGTTGGCATCCCAG
Organism: Linnemannia elongata; assembly: GCA_036320915.1. Taxonomy (NCBI): domain Eukaryota; kingdom Fungi; phylum Mortierellomycota; class Mortierellomycetes; order Mortierellales; family Mortierellaceae; genus Linnemannia; species Linnemannia elongata. The sequence goes on along the minus strand of JAXBDG010000007.1, from coordinate 1,174,465 downwards.
TCTTAAGGGTGACGCTCATTTCGCAATTGCGCGTTCCCGCGCACAGAAGGAAATAATACAGGTTCGCACGGTATCAAATCGGCGCTGAAGCCCCGATCGCTTAGAAAACAAAAACAAAACAAAAATCGATCATGACGTTAACAGCAATTGACGCGTGCAGACTATATCTTTCTACAGGAGGGGTGTAAAATATACCGCAAGCACTGTATTGCAAACCTAGAGGCTGCAAAAACCACAGCAGGTACAATGGGTCCATTCAGATAATGAATGTGCCTGTTAGGCACGGTTCTGTCGCAACAATGAATAAACAAGATAGCCACGCACCCATCTCCATGGGTCACTGTGAATGGGAATAGCAGCCGCATGCAACGGCATTTGCCGAAGATCCTTTCATATCCTCACTCTTGGGCACACCTGTCCTGTATTTTTGTTACATCTGCCGTTCGAACTTGCAAAGCTTTTTTGTTATCATTGGCTCGATCTTCATTCTTGATGGCTCAGGTGCATTTGCCGAAGAGGTATTTTACAAACAATTGCCTACGTGGCGACTATCTCTCCCTGTCACAGATGGAAACAATAAGACATATTCTAGAAGTTCTTGTAAGATGAACTGTAACCTCTGAGAAAGCAGTTGGGTGATGGCCCCACCACATCAACCTCACTTACCCAATTGAAGAGCTGAGTTGATCCAGTATCTTTCCCAAGCCAGTTGTTTCTGAAAAATCAGGTCCGCCTAAGGAGGTAGGGGAAGGCAGAGCCTTGGATCCTTACCAGTTTGCACAGTTAGTTTCGCGGGAGCTGGAATTTAGCGGGCGATGTACCATGGACAGCTTGAATGACAGCATTTCAAGGGAGAGAGTGGGGGGAGGAAAAATGCTATTGGGAAAATCACCGAGGGGAAAGTTCAACACCACTTTCGACGGATTCTCGCATGTAGCCTTTTGTTAGTCCTGAAAACCTAGGTGAGTGACACGGAGAATGTTCCTTTGTTCAAAAGGATAAGCGAGAGAGAGAGAGAGAGAGAGACATGGAGAGAAAGCCTTCGGTCAGACATGACGAACAGCCTGAACACAGATGTACACCTAAGGAATAATAAAGGTAGATGAGAAAATAACGGGGGGTGTTGGCGGGTTGTCATTGCAAGGTCTAAGGTTGATGAGAGTGAACGAGGTTAGTGAGGCAACAAGAAGTGAGTACGAATTTCGAGGCAATGAGGATCAGTTGAGTGAGTAAATGGTAATCGTAATCTATGTAGTGCTGTACTGTACAAACGAGTAGCCGAAGTAGTCGGGGATGAGCAGGGTGATGACCACGCATTGAATGAGATCCAAGGGTGGATAAGATTATGATCCATCGGCATTGGGGTCTTGCCATGGGTTGAATAGCACTATCTTTGTTTATATACCATAATTTGCCCACTCTTGGCAACCTTGATTCTGGCAGTGGAGAGTAAGGATGTCCGTCTTTCCGTTCAATTGTCCGTTTCGGCGTCGATTTCTGCAGTGATCAATTGTCCTTGCCTAATGAACTCCTTGTTCTAGTGTAGTAATCTGTCATGTGTGCGCGAACCTCGGACTTTTTTTTTTTTCTTCTTTTTGATGGTCTGGCTTTCAAATCTCGGCAAAGAAGGGACGAGCAGGGAGAGGGCGTAGTGAAAGTGAAGGAAGGGGTCAAGGTCGTCTGAACAATGAATGAAGTGGTGGGCGCAAGAGCGAGTGTCCAGGGAAATATCATCAAGGCGAAAAAAAAAAAAATGCGCGGAGGAAGCAATTGGACTCCTTTTCTTTCACTTTGCATTTTATCCGATGCCTCAGGAGGAGCTTAAAAATCAGATAGTCTACTGGCTGACTAGAAGAGAAAAAGGTTTGCTGTTGTCTCCCTCTTTGTCAAAGTGAAAGAGAAAATAAAGACTATCATTGGCTGGAAGGACATCCGGCAAGAGGGTGACCCGTCTTTCGACTGTGGAAAAAAAGAAACCTCTCTGATCAACTTTGGTTCTCATGAGCCAATTGACTTCCATTTCAAGGCAGCAACCACACACCTCCGCCGTTGTTGTTCTTGTCATCTCATCTCTTCCTTAATCACCCACACTCACGGGCATTATACGTACTTCGAGAAGAAATACATAAATACCCGAGACTGTTTTCTATTCACTCTTACTTCCTCTCTCATTTCTCCATTACCCCTCTCCCTCTCCCACTTCTCGAAGTAGTGCCTGCCATCAGTCATTCACTTTTTCCCCTTCCCCTCACAACCCCTGTCATCTCGTTTTCGCCCCACTCCTCAAGTCCACCTATCCCGCAAACCCCGCAGTAAAAACAAGGCTAGCAAGCCAAACCTTTTTTTTTTTTTTCATTGTTGTTGTTACTTGAAAGGAGACCATTTTCTTTTTCTTTTTTTCTTCTGTCAACCTCCCTCCTCCCCACTCTCCCCTCTCCCTCATACCCCCCCTTCATGAGCTCCATCGCCAGGTAAAAAATAAGAAAAACACTCTTAGACAGGACAGGACTCGTGGGATACCAGGAAGCCCACCTCAATTGTTCCTTCCGAAGATCCCCAGTGAGAGCTTCTCTGAAAAAGAACGAAGATCGCTCAGCCAAATTGGCCAAGACAAGACCCGTTTTCTCAATTCTGCACAGACAACGGCAGCGAATAAACGTGCAAATACAGAACAAAGATAGCAGAGAACCACATACATCTCAAAGTAGAAGTAGCAAGAAGCAGGAAGACTAATCATAAAGAGCTTCCTTCTTCAATATCCAAATAGCATCATTGAGGGTTCCCTCCCGCTGGTCTACTTGGTTGCCTCGGCGCTGACCATTCTGCACCTCTCCAGTAAACCCGTCCATCTGGATCAATATTCCCCTTTAAACGACAATTACGAGGATGACGAAGATCAAGTCGACTACCGACCAGTAGCCGATACCGTCGAATCGGGCTCGTCCGTCACAGATTCTCCAACCGTCGACCAAGTTCAAGCACAGTATCAGGCACAGCGCTCCTCCGGCTTGAGCATTAACCTTGCCCGCCTTGGTCTCACCGCCTTTCAACTCGGTCTCGCCCTGTTTTCCATTGTCCTCTTGAAGATCAGTAATGATGATGACCAGGACCACAACAACGGCCGCACCACCTCCTGGGCCGACATTATCCAGATCCTCTCCTGGGTCTATGCCCTCGCTCTTTCCTTTATCCATGTCATCCGTCCTGCCATCGCCTTCCAGTTCTGGATCCGCCCTCAGCTGGACTTATTCTACGTTCTCATGATCACTCTGCAGTCGATTCGCCTCTACCAGACCGACATCTTCACCTTGCCTCTGTCCGAATTGCCTCTCTGGCTAGAGTTGGAGATATTGGCCTGGATTGGCAGTGCCTTGCTCCTTTGGGTTTCCTTGATTACCAGGCCTTATCAGCCCATGACCGTTGCGAAGAAATTGAAGGAGGGCGAGTCCGCCCGTCTCCCTTCGCCCGAATACTCGTCGTCACTCTACTCTCAATTAGCCTTTGCATGGGTGAACCCCTTGGTCTACCTTGGATACAGACGCCCTCTTCAGGATATTGATTTGCCCGACATTGAGATTGAGGATTATTCTACTCATTCGATCAAGCGGTACAATCTTGCCAAGTACGTTTTTCTGCGCGAAATAGCGTGTGGATCTGATGTTTTTTTGCCCAGCTTTCCCTATCTTTCTTGGAAGGAGAGAGAACGTTGTTTCGTTTTTATTCCCAGTTTTCTACCCTCATGACAAACGAGTCCAACAAGAGATGCATGCTAGAGCAAAGAGAACATTGTTTTGTTTTTAATCCCAGTTCTCTACCCTCATGACCAGCGAGTCCAACAAGATATGCATGCAAGAGCGCAGTGGGCTGCGGTGCTCTGCAGTACAAAATAGGGCAACAATCTGCCGACCACGAGTGAATTGTGTGTGAACTAAACAACAACAACAACAAAGAGAGGGTTCTTTTTTTTTTTTTTTTTTTTTTTTTTTTTTTTTTTTTTTTTGGGTGAGTGAGTGAAAGGCGGGCTCACAATACTTCGAGGGACTAGATCCGTTGATCGATTGGATGGTCTCAACCAGGAGAATCCATACTTTATTTGGGCGCGACGCTGTTCCTGCAGTTCATCCGTCCATCCGTCCATTCCCTCCGAGATATGTTCTCACCAACCCACCATTCTTTTGAAAACATTCATTCTTAGGCAGGACTCCCTGTTCTGGTCACTCTTCAAGGTCCTCAAGTGGGAGTTCTTTGCCCAGTTCCTCTGGGCCGTCCCATGGTGCATCCTCATCAACGTCTCACCCTACTGCCTCAACAAGATCATCGGCTACGTCGAGTGCAAGGACTGTGGACCCCCAACCACCGTCCAGTATCTCTATGTCTTTGGTCTCCTCTTCTCCTCCCTCCTCGAGTCACTCACCGACCAACAGGCTCTCCACATCGGACGTCGCATCTTCCTCCACACAATCTCCATCTGCAACGCCGAGGTTTTTGCAAAGTCTCTCCGCCGCAAGGACATGGCCTCGCCTGCCGACAAGGAAGAGGGCGAGAAGAAGGATGGTGGTGAAAAGAAGAAGGATGGAAGTCTCAACATCGCCAGTAAGTCGGCCTGTTCTTGGCTCTTATGTCCTACCCTTCGTGGATGTACAGGGCTAGCAGGTCTTTTTGGCCGCACATGACGAGAGAACGAGAATTTCATCCCCTCCCCCCCCCCCCGCCCAGGCTTTCAGCCCGCCTAACGCACCCTTTTTTTTTTTTTTTCCTTCAACCAATAGATCTTATCGCTGTCGATGTCAAGAAGCTAGAGATTCCCTTCAGTTATGTCTTTTACCTCTATGGATTCCCCCTTCAGTTCATTCTCGCCGGTATTCAGTTGTACTGGCTCCTCGGATATGCCTCCCTGGTGGGTATTGCCTGCATGTTCTTGACCTACCCTATTCCTGCCAAGCTCTACTCGATGATCCTCAAGCTCTTCAAGGATATCATGAACACCAAGGATGAGCGTATGGACGCCCTCAACGAGATGTTGTCTGCTATCCGCATTGTCAAGTTCTTTGGCTGGGAGTCCAAGTTCGAGGAAAAGATCACCGCCGCCCGTGAGAAGGAGTTGCAGCGCACCAAGGACTCTTATGTTCAAATGATCTTCACCGACATTGTTTGGATGATCGTAAGTTGTCACTTGTAGTGCTATGTTCTGTTTGCACTTCGTAAGAGCTACGATACTAAGAAACATAGACTAACAGTTGCCAATGATATTTGCTTCAATTCGCTCTTGTAGGTTCCCCTGCTCAACGTCGTTGTCATCTTGACTGTTTACACCAAGGTCTTTGGCAACGAGATCTCCGCCTCCAAGATGTTCACCACCTTGGCCCTTTTCAACATCATGCGCCAATCATTGAACACCCTCCCGTGGCAGATCAAGAATACCATGCAGGCCGCCGTCAGTTTGAAGCGTATCAACAAGTTCCTCCTCGAGGAGGAACTCGTCAAGGACACCACCGTCACCAAGCTGGACAGCAAGGCTCGCGTCGATCCTTCCAACCCCATCATCGGTTTCGTCAATGCTTCGTACATCTGGCCAAACAAAGAACATGGCAAGGAGACTGTCGCTGAGAAGGCTGCTCCCAAGAAGGTCTCTCTCTGGCAGAAGATCAAGGCCACGTTCTCCAAGACCCCAGCCATCGATCTTTCAGAGGGACCCGTTGCCGAAGTCGTGGCTCCTGAGGAGCGCTTCAAGCTCAAGAACCTTTCGGTCGATTTTCCTGTCGGCAAGCTCTCTGTCATTGTCGGGCCCACTGGCTCCGGAAAGTCGGCCATGTTGCTCGCTCTTTTAGGAGAGCTTGATCGTTTGGAGGGTAACCACTTCATGCCTCGTCTGGATTATGAGCACCGGGCCTCTCACGCCGAGGGCTCTGGTATTGCTTATGTCGCCCAGACTGCCTGGCTTCAGAACACCACCATCCGCAACAACATTCTTTTTGGCCGAGAATTTGATCAGGAGCGTTACGATGCCGTTGTCGAGGGCTGTGCCTTGTTGACCGATTTCGAGATCTTGGAGTCTGGCGATGCCACCGAGATTGGAGAGCAGGGTATTACATTGTCTGGAGGCCAGAAGCAGCGTGTTTCTTTGGCCAGAGCTATTTACTCGAACGCCTCCGTCTTGCTCTTGGACGACTGTCTGTCTGCCGTTGATACCCACACTGGAAAGCATCTCTTCCAGACTTTGACTGGTCCCTTGGTCGCCGGCCGCACCATCCTCATGGTCACCCATCAGGTTCAACTCTGCATGACCTCTGCTAGCTTGGTTGTCGTCTTGAACAAGGGCGAGATTCTTGGATCCGGTACTCCCGAGGAGGCTGTCCGTAACGACTGGGTCGAGAACATCAGCCTGTCGGCCCTCAAGGATGGAGATTCGAGCGAGGTCAGCACCCTTCGCAACGAGGATGCTCAGACCAAGCCCAAGAAGGATGCCAAGGAAAAGACTACCGTCAAGCTTACCGAGGATGAAAAGAAGGTCGAGGGAGCTGTGGCCTGGGACGTCTACAAGACCTACTTGATCGCTTCTGGTGGATGGCCCTTCTGGATCGGTCTTGTTATTCTCTTCTTGACCCGCGAGCTTGTTGATGTCAGTCAGAACGCCTGGTTGGCCGTCTGGGCCAACAAGATGGCAAAGACCACCGGTTCCTACACCGTCAAGGCCTTTGACTACATTGTCCCCGAGCCCATTGCCCAATCCTTGTACGCCTCCTTTGCCCCCGCAGACGGCCAGTCCTACGGTGCCATGACCATGTCGGTCTTTGGCAAGGGTGAGCCCGAAACGGTCAACGTCGACTTTTACCTTGGTATCTACGTCCTTTTGAGCTTCGCCACCCTCGTCATGGCCTCCTTGACCAACTACTATACCATTTTTGGAGGATTGGCTGCTTCCCGCGCGTTGCACCAGCAGCTCTTGCGCAAGGTCTCCCGCGCTAAGGTCCGTTTCTTTGACACTACCCCTATCGGCCGTATCGTCAACCGCTTCAGTTCTGATATCTCGACTATTGATGACGATGTCAGCAACGGTCTCCAGGGTCTCTTTGGTTCCTTTGTCACCATTCTTGGAATCGTGGTCATTATCTCGGTCAACATGCCCCTGTTCATGATTCCCGCCGTCTTTATCGTTGCCATCTACGGTATCATCGGTGCTCTCTACGTCCCCGTCTCGCGCGATCTCAAGCGTCTCAACTCGAACTCTCGTTCGCCTATCTTGAACCACTTCAACGAGGCTCTGAACGGTCTGCCCACCATCCGTGCCTATGGTTTCGAGAAGCGTTTCCTATCCAAGAACCTCACCAACCAGGACAACAACAATCGCACCTTCATCCTGCTCTGGGCAACCAACCGTTGGTTGCACTGGCGTGTCGATATTGCGGGAGCCATGGTCGCCTTCACCACCGGTATCTTGATTTTGCAGAACTACGGCAAGATTGAGCCAGGTTGGGCTGCTTTGAGTTTGACCTACGCGCTTATGTTCACCGGTACTATTGTCTGGTTGATCCGTATCTATGCCCAGAACGAGATGAACTTGAACTCGGTCGAGCGTGTTGCCGAGTACATGAACTTGGAGGAAGAGCCCGCAGCCATCATCGAGGGTTCCCGCCCCCCAGCTTCGTGGCCCCATGCCGGAGAGATTGTTGTCGACCACCTGACCATGAAGTATGCGCCTGATGCTCCCGCTGTCATCAAGGATGTCTCGTTCACAATCAAGGCCGGCGAGAAGGTTGGTGTTGTCGGCCGCACTGGATCCGGCAAGTCTACCTTTGCCATCAGTTTGTTCCGCTTTATGGATCCCGTTGGAGGCACCATCACCATTGACGGCATCGATATCTGCAAGATTGGTCTCCAGGACTTGCGTTCCAACCTGACCATCATTCCTCAGGATCCCATCCTGTTCAAGGGTACCCTCCGGTCCAACTTGGATCCTTTCGGTGAGCGCGAAGACAGAGAGCTTTGGGAGGCTCTTCGTAGGAGTCACTTGATTCCCGATACCAACCCTTCGTCCAGAATCCCAAGTCACCGTAACAGTGCCGAGCTTACCGCCAATGGTCCTCAGGTCAAGTCGCGTGCTGGTTCCCTCAAGGGGGCCGCTGAAGTTCTGGAGAGCGAAACAGTCGATCCTTCCAAGATCACCCTGGATACCCCCGTCAAGGAGAACGGCTCCAACTTTTCTCAAGGTCAGCGCCAATTGATCGCCTTGGCTCGTGCTTTGGTCCGCCAGTCCAAGATTATTGTCATGGACGAGGCTACTGCCAGTGTCGACTTTGAGACCGACCTCAAGATTCAGGGTACTATTCGTGAGGAGATGGCCAACTCGACCATTCTGACGATTGCGCACAGAATCAGGACGATTGCCGACTTTGACCGTGTCTTGGTCATGAACGCCGGAGAGGTTGCCGAGTTTGACAAGCCCTTGACGTTGATGAACCAGCCTGACAGCATATTCCGATCAATGTGCGAGCGGTCGTCCGAGTTTGACGCATTGTTGGCGATTGCCGAGGAGAAGGAACGAAGGGATGCCGAACGCAACTAGATGTAGTGCATCATCTAAAAACAAGAACCAAATATCCAACCCCATCATCACGTAGTACATAGCCATATCATCACAAACAAGTAAATACAGACAAAATCCACAGTGGTTTAGAAAGAGTCAAGAACTTCAAATGTTGCTTTGCCTTTTGTCTGAGTGGTGCCTGAATTTGAAATAATCGAACGATATAGCACGTGCAGCGCGGGTGGCTTTGAACTTTTTTCCCACTTTCCTTTCTTCCCGGAGTTTTTGACTGAGTAGCGGATGCACCTCTTTTTTTATTTTTTTCGCTAAAACCACTCTCCACTCCACCTAAAAGAAAGCGCCATGTCTTCGGCAGAACAGTACATCAGGACCGAGTTCCCCGTCATCGACTCGGATCCCCACTTCAACCGTGTCATCAGCTACATGCGCGGTTCCGACGTCGTTGCCTGGGGTGGTTTGACCGCCGCTGCTCCCGCCGCCCTCTTGGCTCTCGGTAATCAACCAAGCGTACATACACAGCTGTCTCTCCGACGGGTCGACTCCTCCGATGCAGGACCGCTTGCCTAGATCACCTTGTTCCCCTCTCCCTCTGTCAAGCACAGTGGCGCAACAGGATACTGCCTTTTTGCGACAAGGACGAATACAACAACACGGGAGGAATAGCGCCGCAGGTGTTCATTTCTGAGAGAAGTGATGGAGCAAAGGATGATGGGGAAGGCGAGATCAGCAGGACCCTTTATTTGGCCGATACTTCCGGACACGTCAATTGGGAAGCTACGACGAATACCACCGGAATTGGTGACGCTCCGGTTTTCGTTCGCTCACAGGATGGCACAAAACCGGTATAACACAGGAGTGCGCGCCAACATGATCAGAATTCAGCAGAGGAGATTTAGGATCTATCATGACTGGAAACAGTGCATGCTCATTTAATTGACGGCAGGAATTCACATTGGAGGCCACGGAAGGAAAGACTGAAACAGCAGTTAATTGATCTATTTTCTAGACCGTCAATTGAAGGCAGCTTGTAGTAACATTTCTTTACGTCTTCTTGTTTGGAATTTAATAGAGCGTGTCCGTCCCGCTGCTGGACCCAAGGGAATCAACTTTGCTTTGGGTCTTGCTACCGCCATGGGATTTATGGGCGGTTTCCTCTACTCCTACCAGAAGTCTAGCCGTACGTGTGAAGATCGGAAAAAAAATGGATATTTCATCATTGAATCGCGGAAGGAACTAGGGCGAAGAGCTAGATGATTATTCGACTAGGACATTAGGAAGCTAATTCTTTACCACTCTTCATTCTTATAAAAAAAATAGTCCGTTTCTGGGGCTGGGAGGAGAACGTCAGGGAGCAGGCTATGAACCGCAAGGAGATGGATGCCCGTGCTGCTGCTGGCCTCCCTGCCTACGGTGAGCCAACAATGGATGAGACTGCCCAGGCTGCCGCTGCCAGAAACTCCAAGTTTGCCGCTCTCAAGTTTGGTATGTGTTCTACTGTGTCTTAAATGGGCTGTCCTCCACAAGGCTATATATTTTCATGTCCGGGGGGGTTTTTTTTTCAATTGATACTCATGCATACATATTGTCTCGTGTTGTGTTGTGTCGTATGAATAATAGCTGCTATCCCTTGGTTCAACACCACCAACCACAAATATCACCTTGCTGATACCACCCCCAACAAGAGCGAGTAAACTTGCTTACCTTCACCCGATCCTAACACACTCCTCTTGATAATGAAATGAATAGACCGTGCTCGAATAAAATCCATTTTGCACAATACACTTGTGAAAAAACACAGTGACTGTTTGTTTGCCCCTGAATGTGCGAGTGTGTTCTGAGGCCTGTTGGCTTTCTTTGTCTCCTCCACCTCCACTCTCTCTTCGCTTTCGTCCTCGTTTGCTTTGCATTAACTTTAAACAATTATACCCAAGTTAACGCACAACACATCTCTTTCACCTGAACCTACTACGACTATAAAGCTCTCTCTCTCTCTACCCTCTGCTCTCTCACAACTTTTCCCAAAGCTACTGCAACCCAACTATTCGTGCACAACATCACCCTTTTATCAGGAACAACACTCATCTCTTCTAATTATTTGCAAGGACATACTTACTCATCACCTGGTGAGTGCTCAGAAACAACAGTCGGACTGCGCCCGTCAGACAACTCTGTCATCATAACAATCACGATGGAGATGCCTTGTCATAATAAGTTCAATGAGAAGGACTCGTGGATTGATGGCGCAACTTTCTTTGGTTCTTTCCTTTCCTTGTTAGTTCAAGCTGAAACAACAACATACTCTTTGAGCGAATAAGGGACCGATACGGCGATATCTCTCGTACGCCAATACAGTAAGCGTACATTTACACTGACTACAACGATAACTACAACTACAACTACAACAACAGCAGCAACGATGAACGCACCCGCACCCAGGAAACCGCTGTTCAAACTGGACATGGACAGCGACAACAGCGCCTCACACAACAATAACAACAGTTCGTTCGGTACTGTCTCCAAGCTGGGTTCCATTGCATCAATGAAGCCCGCCTCCAAAGTGTCGTCGTCTTCGGGTGCAATGTCCACCTCCGGCGCCACTACCACATCTTCCTCTTCAGCGAACACAAACGAAGTGACGCCAGAAAATGGTGCAATGACCGGGACAGCGGGCATTTTCAGCAAGCTTATTAATCGTGTTGGTAACGGAAACCCGATTGGAGGCAGCCGACATGCCAAGCTTGGAGTAATGATGCCACCGTCATCGGTTTCTGTCGGCCTGGGAGGTTCTGTTGGAGGAGCACGGTCGAATACCGCAGTGTCGTTAAGTCATAGGAATAATACAGGAGCCGACGCGCAAAACAGGAATGTAAATGATCAACAGTCAAGCAAGAAGATGCCGCCTCCTGTTGGCGGCTCTCCACGCCACAATCCTTACAGCCGGCCAATTAGCAGCGCTTCTGGAGCAGGAACTGGAACTGGAAAGCAAGTGAGGACGTCGATGCACACTGATATGGCGCCTCCACTTCAAATCGGGTACGTTCAATTGCGAAGAATTGTCAATGGGATGGTATTCAAGGAACTGAAACGATCTTTCAAATTGATGACAATAACTCACATTCTAAACATTTCAATGTATGATAGTCGGGCATTGATGCCTCGGGAATGGTGCCTGGATGATTTTGAGCTGGCTCGGCCATTAGGCAAAGGGCAGTTTGGTCGCGTGTATTCGATGAGGGAGCGTCGGACAGGATTCATTGTGGCTATGAAGGTGCTGCTAAAGTCCGAACTTTTGAAAGCCAACATGGAACACCAGCTTCGTCGTGAGATTGATATTCAGTCTAACCTCAAGTAAGAAACGATGGTATTAGTTTGGTATCCGTGAGGAATTCGGGGCTTTCTGGAGACTAATGCACAAAGGATTTTATTTCTCATAGGCATAAGCATATTCTTCGACTGGACACATTCTTTCATGATGAGACGCGAGTCTATCTGGTTCTGGAATACGCACCGCAAGGCGAATTGTACAGGCAGCTGAAGAAAGTGCGAACATTCCCGGAGTGGCGAGCTTCAAAGGTGCGCATTATTCGTCAGGTTTGCTGTGAATGCCAGATGTCAACTGGAGGATAACAGCGCGTAAAAATTAGGAGCTAACTCGAAGCTTGTTTCGATTACGTTTCAATAGTACATTTATGAACTTGCGACAGCACTAGCGTATCTGCACAGGAAGCATGTCATTCATCGAGATATCAAACCAGAGAACTTGCTGTTGGGATGCAACGGAGAGATCAAAATTTCTGACTTTGGTTGGTCGGTCCATGCGCCAAGCTCTCGACGAAATACAATGTGTGGCACGCTGGATTATCTCCCGCCAGAGATGGTTGAAGGACGGTCGCATTCGAGCCATGTAGATCTTTGGTCGTTGGGAGTTCTCTGCTACGAGTTCCTTGTAGGACACCCACCGTTTGAGGCTAAGGATGAGGCGGCTGAGGATACGAACGATCGCGAGTCGACGTTCCGCAGGATTGCCAAGGTCGAGCTGACGATCCCGGATCATCTCAGTGACGATGCCAAGGATCTGATTCGCAAGGTGCGTCTATGCGATACGCCGTGTTGTTGTCGTAGTTGTTGTCTTTTCAGAGAGAAGAGAAAAACTAATCTCTGCATCCCTGGTGTTTTACTCTCTACCCTCCCCTTCTTCTTGCTGCTGCATATAATCCGGAAATGACATCATGATTAGCTACTCCAACGGAACCCTGACCAACGACTGGCCCTGGAGCGCGTTATGCTGCACCCATTTATTACTCGCCACAACGGCGTCGGCTCCAGCAAGAACCGATCCTGAAGTTTTCCTTACTTTGTTATCATAGACGAAATACAGCTGCCTAAACTTTTTACTTGGCTTGGCAGGGTCGACCGTGACTGTCGTCATTTGGTGGGCAAAGGGAGAAGGGAGCTCCTTGCTCTCACGATTTCATTTGCCCTTTAGTCCACTTTGTTCTGTTCTTTCCTTCTTTCCTTGTTTCTTCTTGCCTTCTTTCTCTCACCTTTCTATTTCTTACCTCATTTCACTTCCTCTCCTTCTCTCGCACTCTCATAAAACCTCAACCTCCACCTTCTCTTTCATTCAACACCCCATTCACCAACCTAATTCAACCCTTCAACCAACCTAATACAACTCTTCAACTCCACCGTTTATATTTCTCACAAGGGCTACAGACACAAATGCGCTTCTCTACAAGCGCCCTACTTCTTGTCTTGGCGAGTGTCCTCTGGCCAGGGACAACCACTACCGCCAGTCTCAACAACAACCTGGATGCAGCCATACCTCAAGACACAGCCGTCTTTAGAGCTCCAGGCTCCGCCGCCAATCACCTCGCAGCAGCCCTCGATCGCGTCAGACGGAGTAACAGTATCAACAGTGAGAACACGTCTTTAGCCAACCCTTTGATGGCGAACGACGTAGCAGCGGCACCTCGCAGGCCCGAGGACTGTCCGCCTTGTTTCAACTGTCTGTTGGATGCCTTCCCTTGTTCGCATTTTGCGCCATGTAATGCGTACGATGGTCGGTGCACCTGTCCACCTGGATTTGCGGGAGATAACTGCTCCGTCCCAGGTATGTATGGAGGTCATCTTGGGTCAACTGTATACTGCAGGACGGCAGAAAGACTTTGCCCATGGTTCATGGTTCATGGTTTGAAGTAGAAAAGAGAACAGGTCACTTTGATCCATGAGTTTGGTCATTATCAACCACCTCCTTATTTGATTGTTTTGTTTGATTGTGCCCTTTCCTTATTGCTCTGGTTCAAGTTGGAAGCTAGCGTGGGGTGGAGGAAGACAGTAAAGGGAAGGTCCCTGTGCGTTTGCTTGCCTTTCTCTCTATCGATATTCTAATGCACCCTTTTTTTTCTGTTCTTTGTCTTCGCCTTAGTCTGCGGGGCCTTACCCGACGGACGGGATCGACCCCAACGCGATGACGGCGAGAAATGTAAATGCAAGGATGGCTGGACTGGTATTAACTGCAATGGTAAGTGAAAGAGCTGCGAGGAAAATAGAGAAGTAGTCATGCTCAACCATGGTGTATGTATGTTTTCATTTGATGTGTGTGCGTACTTATTGTTGTGCGCAGACGTCCAACGGATCACGATGGACGTCAGCTCGCATCACGGCTCACAACCATTGACCCTTTTTTGTTCCACCCTCCCTTCCCTTGATGAACCTTGTCTCCATCATACTTTTTTTCTTGATATCTAGTTTGTCAGTCCGACGATGTTTGTAATGCGTTGGTCCCGACGGGCAAGAACGCGACCTGCTATCAAGGCGGACTGACTGTCATCGAGAACTTTCAGCAATGCGATGTCACTAGTAAGTATACTCTTGATATGCGTATCGACTATGTAAAGAACCTCAAGATTTAATCATGGTTTACTTTTCCCCTTTGACTCTATGCAGATCGAAAAATTCTTGACACGCTTGGACCTGGTCAACCTCCAGCAATCACCTTTTCTTGCAACCAGCAGAACAAGACTTGCGACTTTCAGTGTAAGTGTCTAATAGTGCTGTTGAAAACGGTTAAAATATGGATATGCTACTCCCGAAAGAATACGTTGGTATTGACATTTTTTCCATTGATTTTGACAACGCGTTTAGTTTGGGTCGACGAGGAAGAGTCTTTCTATTGCCACTTGGACGAGTGTGCTTTTGCCCAAGGTAATCCGTGGCTCTGGATCATGTTAATTGTGGGGGGTCATCAACAATGAGGTTGACATCGAGTCTTAATGTTACGACTTTTCTCTCCAATAGACGTTCAATATGACAGGACGGTTACCACCTACAAATGTCCCAAGATCAAGTGCTCATGCATTCCGGACCGAATGCTTTGCGGCAAGGATGGGAGCGTCAGTAAGTATAGCTAACTGCCTTCCGTTATTCTATGTCGAGATTTTGCTCACAGCGGCATCTATGCTGATCTTATCTGTTCTTTTCTTATAGATATTGATGAATTTTTGGAGGAAGAGATCCATGGACCTGCAGACTTCGAATGCACTGACGATAACAAGTGCGTCTTTCAAGGTATGACACTTTTGAGCTATGTTCCTGTGAAGATGTTCTTGTTTGGCGTGGTTCATTATCGCTCTTCTTGCCTGCTAACCATGCTTCTTTCCCTCCAATCCATGATAGAGCCGGCAATGAACGAGTTGATTATGACCATGTTTGGTGATCCAGCAATCTACTTGAAGTGCAACGCAGGAGAGTGTCTTCACTATACACAAGTTCCCGGATTCGCTCGCCCACCCAGACCCGACTACACTATGGCGATCATCCTCTCAGTGGCTGGCGTGCTCTTGTTCTTGGTCTGCCTTGGTCTTGGTGTCTGTTACCTTGCCAAGAAATCGGGAACATCAAGCGACGGTTACATCTCCCTTCCTGACGATGAGGCTGCTAAACTGATGGCAGAGCATATCCCGGCGACACTGATGTTCAAGCAGATGGGATATATTGTTGGCGACAAGGAGGTGCTCAGGCAGGTCAGTGGTCTGGTCAAACCCGGCCAGGTCATGGCCATCATGGGAGCCAGTGGAGCAGGAAAGACCAGTTTGTTGGATATTCTTGCGAGACGGCACAAATCTGGCACGATCCATGGTCACATCTACGTGAACGGACGGACTGTGTCTAACTCGGAGTACAAGCGCGTTGTTGGGTAAGAACATTGGACTCATTTTGCGGGTGGAAGTCATTTAACGTTTTGCCGTTTGAAGCTGTTTCGCGTGAACACAGCCCACAGCATAGCAGCTTGTACTCATCCACATACTCATTCCCCTGCGCTACTGCAATAGATATGTTGACCAGGAGGACACTCTTATGTCTACACTCACTGTGTACGAGACTATCCTTTACTCGGCCATGCTTCGTTTGCCTCGCGACATGTCTGTAGCAGCCAAACGATTCCGGGTTATGGAAACAATGTCTGAGCTCGGGATCTTGGGAATCAAGGATATGAGGATCGGCGCCAGTGGCCAACGTTCAATCTCTGGTGGCGAGAAACGTCGAGTGTCGATTGCCTGCGAACTGGTCACGTCCCCATCAATCTTGTTCTTGGACGAACCAACTTCAGGCCTGGACTCTTACAACGCCTATAATGTCGTGGAGTGTTTGGTGACCTTGGCGAGGAATTACAACCGTACAGTCGTCTGCACGATCCACCAGCCCCGGAGCAACATCTTTGCCCTGTTTGATCAACTGGTTTTGATGGCGAAGGGTCATCTGATTTATTCTGGCGAGACGCGTCTTCTCAGCGCCCATTTGCGGAGTTTGGGACACCCTTGTCCGGAAGGCTTCAATATGGCTGACTACATGCTCGATCTGACGATGTACTCTGGCAAGTCTGTGAGCAGGGCCGCCGTGAACAACACTGTCAGTAATGACGGTGCCGGATTGGAGAATATGTTGCGCCAACGACATGCGGTTCAGGACGAACAAGAGGAGCGACTTTATGGACGTCCTACTGCCTTGCCCAACCCCACAGAGCCTGCACTCGATTCTGATGGATTGCCTCGCTTCCCACGAGTTTCTAGTATGGCGGATGACACGCGCCAATGGGAGAGTGAGCTGGCTTCTAGAGAACATGAACGGCCCGGACCTGCTGCCTCATCTCCAGGTGAGAACACGACGATTGGTATTGATCCTACAGGAACTTCAGACAGAGAAGCGGACCACGCCATTACGGCAGAGGAGGAGGCTGCAGCCAATGCTCACTTGCTCTCCTTGGTGGACGGCTTCAAGCAGAGCGCCATCTTTTCTGAGGTGGAACAGTCTATCGACTCTGCAGTCCAGGGTATGACCGGCGCCGCACCGAACGGAGACAGCAACAGCAATATTGGAGCGAGTAATGGACGGAGTACTCCCGCCTCATTGCAGGCTTCGAGTGATATTGTCTCTGGAAAGGTTGTAGCGACCTACCGTCGAGCATCGTGGTGGAGCCAGTTCAAGATCTTGGCCGACCGGACGCTGAAGAACATCTACCGCGACCCGATGCTGATGCTTTCACATTATGTGATGTCGATCTTCCTGGGCCTCCTCTGCGGCGCGCTTTTCTACAAAGTCACGAACGATATCCCTGGATTCCAGAACCGCATGGGTGTGTTCTTCTTTATGTGCGCGCTCTTTGGGTTCTCGTGTCTCTCGATCCTCCCCTCGTTTGCCCATGAGCGTATCCTGTTTGTCCGTGAGCGCGCCAATGGGTACTATTCGCCCTTTACCTACTTTTTGTCCAAGGTGATGTTCGATATCGTACCCTTGCGAGTCATCCCGCCGATGCTGATGGGTCTGATTATCTACAATATGGTGGGGCTTGTCGAGGGCTGGACTGAGTTTGGAAAGTTCTTCTTGGTCCTGGTACTATTCAATATTGTTGCATCGGGAGTTTGTTTGATGATTGGTATCATATTTGAGGCTGTTGGGGTCGCCAACTTGATGAGTAGCTTGGTGATGTTGTTCTCGATGCTCTTTGGAGGTCTCCTACTGAACAAAGGTGAATCTTGGAAGGAGGCGTTTTTCATGTTTGAAGTGAACGATGGTTTTCTTGTGATTAAATGGACTTGGTAACTTACACGTATTTCTCCTGAGCAATAGAATCCATCCCGGAGCATCTATCGTGGTTGCAGAAGCTGTCGTTCTTCAACTTTGCGTTCGAAGCGCTCTTGGTGAACGAGATTACCTTCCTACAGCTGATTCAAAAGGAATACGGACTCGAGATCGATGTGCGTTATTTTCGCCTGTTGCTCTTTCTCCCTGGCCTCTATTCAATAATTCACGTACGAAACGTCCGAAAGGAAATCAAGAAACCTAACTAAGCGACTAACTAACTATCTGCTCTTCTATTCCTCTCAACCTTTTCAGGTCCCAGGAGCAGTCATTTTGTCAACGTTTGGATTCAACTCGGGCGCATATTGGAAGGACGTTCAGAACCTGGGGATTATGGCCGGCACCTTTTTCGCGGTGGCCTTCCTCTGGCTTCAGTTTAGAGTGAACGAGAGACGTTAACTGTGGCAACCACAACCATATCATCCTTTACATAGTCAATCAAACAACAGTAGCACTTTTGATTTCTTTTTTCAAAGAGTATTTTTATTTTGGCAAAGGCTGGGAAAAGAGATATACTGAACTGAAGGGAGAAGCATTGAAAAGATTGATTGGGGAAAAAAGGTACTGAAATAGTGGAATAGGGTCAAAAAAAATGTCAAAGCCTTGCAGTGGGGGTTCTTGTTTGAAAAAGTGAGGGAGGAAAATGCCAGTGGACATTTGGGTTGCCATTGTCATGGCAAAATGTTCATCCCTAATTGTCCTCCTGGCAATTGCGGTCCGTATGGCTACGCAACTCTTCGCGACTCGAGAAACGTTTGGGGCACTTGTTGCAGCTGTAGATGTCGGTGACCTTGTGGATCGAGATCTGGTGACGCTGGCAATCGTTGCGCCGGGTAAACGTCTTGGTGCACCCTTGTTCAGGGCAAGCAAAGAGTCGGGCCTTACTCCGGTCGTGTGTGCGCTCGTGGGTGTTGAGGTTGAAAAGCCGAGAGAAGGCGCGACCGCAAATGGCGCAGACAAACTGGCGAGGAGACTCCTCACCGGCCTGCTGCACCTCATCCGCCTTGCGCTTCAAGGGATTCTCGGCGAGGGTAGCAGTCTGGGAAAGCGCGGACGCAGCAGCAGCAGCAGCAGACAGCAAGGGCGAAGGGAACAGGGACGCCTGTTGTTGCTGCTGCTGTGGTTGTTGTTGCTGACTGCAGAGAGAGAGAAAGACGTTCATGTCCATTGGAGGAGAGGCCGTTCCTGCAGATATCATAGGAGAGGGCTGGATCTCAAATCCATCGTTGCTAAAGTCGAACGAAAATGACTTAACCGCGTTGGTGGCACAGTCCAAGATAAAGTCTGAGCCGAAGAGGGGGGTAGCGGTAGTGACAGCGGCAGGAGAATTGGTGGTTGTCTCCATGATGGGAGAGAGGTCGACATCAGAGAAAAGGCTTCCAAGGACGTCAGAAGTGTCGGTCGTCAGGGGCGACGTCTGGGTGCTGGTCAGGGTCGATTGGCTGGACATGCTGGCAGCAGCCGCGGCAACGAGTTGCATAGCGAGCTCGTTGGTCTCGAACTCCTATTCATCACAACAGGGCAAGACGTAACAAGGGTTAGATATCTGTCTTCATGCACTGCTTTCTCAATTGAATGTTTGTTGGATCAAAATGTGGTGCTTACCTTTGGATTGGCGGAAGAGGGCGAGGTGATAGTGGTTGTCATGGGGGTCGAAAAGGTCGAGATAGGGCTTGGCAAAGCGATATCGTCAAAGAGAACAAAGTCGAGCAAGGCGTTTTCGGCTTGAAGACGTGCATTGACCTGAACATCATCCTGGGCAGCCTGTCCAGACTGGGTCGTCGAGGACAAGGGGGCAGAGGCGGAGGATGAAACAAAGGGCAGATCAAAGTCCAAGGTCGAGAAATCCAGGGTAAAACCGGAGTCGTTGGCGATGCTTGCGGCTGGAGCGGCAGGCAGGTTGGCGACAGCAGAGGAAGTCCAGAGATCATCGAGTTGGAGCGAGCACAGGTCTTCAGAGGCCAGAGAATCAAACAGGGGGGTCTGAGTTGGGGTTTGGTCCGGCGTGTCAAGGTAGGGCGCGTAGGGCGTGTTGAAGGCAGAGGCGCAAACCTCATCGAAGGGCGACAGGTGGTCAAAACCAGAAGCGTCGCCTTTGGTCAGGGTTGCTGAGGCTGAGGCAGGGGCATGGGTACGGGCAGAGGCAGAGGCAGAGCTAGCCTCGGTTGAAAGGGAAGGGGTGAACCATCCAGAGCAATCGAGACCACTTAGAGGCAGTTGAGACAACACGGATCCATCAATTGGATTGACGGGGCCATGGCCAACAAGGCCTTGGGCTTGCGTGGGTTGAGAGGGTTGGTCGAGGACATGTTGGTTGATAAGAAGGGGGTTAAAGGTAGAAGGAGGGGGGATAGGGATAGGAGGCTTAATAAAAGAAGAAGAGTTGTTGTTCTGAATAAAGTCGAGCTTTGAGGGCACGTTAAAAAAAGTTGGGTCTGACGGGTTGTCGAAAAATAAAAAGTCTGGGTTAAAAGTGTTTGAGGGTGTTTGCATAAGCTGGGGGGTGGGATGAATGGGAGTAAAATCGGCGTCAGATATGAGCATGCACAAGTGGGCGGGGGAAGCTTGGTTGTGGTGTTCGAGCGTTGACGGCAAGATCGAGTGTGTGGAAGAAGACGAGTGAAGCGGAACGATCAAAGGGCGATCGAAAGCGAGTTACTCTGGTGAAGGAGTGGAGAAGTTTGTTCAAGGGGAAAACTGAACAAACTTTTGTGCGAAGAAAAAAAAGATATCCAAATGTAGTTTACGATACAAAAAGTAATCGAAAACAGAAGAAATGGATATATAAAAAGAAGAATGGGATTGACGACGAGGCTTGCTTGGGGTTGGTAGCTTGTCGACAAGGGAGTAAAAAAAGGTACTGTTAGGGCTGGCTAAGGCTAAAGAAAGCTTGCTTGTTTGGTTGAGGCTGGTTAGGCTGTTGTTGGTTGCTGGCTGCTGGCTGTTGCTGGTTCTTGTTTGATATCGCTCGGGTGGATTGGCGATAAGAAAGAAGAACAGGAGGTTCTCTTTTGTTTAGTTGTTGTTGTTGGGTTGCTGGTTGTGGGGGGAAAGGGGGGGAGGGGGGGGAGGAAAACGGTTGTCCTCGTATGCGTATGTGAAGTGGAGAAGGGGAAAAGGGCTAGAACTGGGGGGTGTTTTCTTTGAGAAAGAAAGGGAAAGACGCTTCTTGTCCGTCGATCGGAAGAAGGTCTATTGAGAGTTGTTGATGTGAGTGAATAAAAAAAGGGAAGAGCGAAAGAAGGATGAACTTCAAACTGTCTTTTTCTTGTTGCTGGTCTTTGATGAAAGTGGGAAAGGGGTGTAGAAGAAGGCTTTTGACTCCGTCAACTCAAAAAGGAGAGAGGGAGGTGAAAGGTGGATGGGTGAGGGTGTGAAAGGGAAGGGCGGGGTGGGTTATTCCTGGAGTGGAAAGGGTGAGGGAGAAGAAAAGAGAAAAGAGAAGAAAGAAAAGGGAAAAAATAAAAATAAAAATAAAAATGGTGAAAGGACACCCTTCCTCTCCTCACTCTCTCACTCACTCGCTCACTCACACTGCGGGTGCAATGACTCCACTCTGCAAGTATACAGAGACGTCACCATCACCTTGATCGAAGGGGGCCAATCAACTGATGAGAAATCAAAATCAAAATCAGAGACGCCGCACTTGCAGCCCATGACACCTCTTGTGAGCACTCTAGCACTGCCGATTGGATGTCACTATTTTAAACTCAATTGAATTATTATTGATACTAAGTTAGGGGCCGATCGAGCAGGACAGCACGGGTAAGGGGCCGAGGCGTAGAGGCGTCCTCTTTCATTTTAACTTCCTCTTCGGCCACTGCACCCACATGTACATGGACAACCGACTTGGATGTGCCCGTCTCCTCTATCTCTCGCTGCCCCTCAGCCTGAAGCTGAAAAACCTCTGGCGATAATGGGCTGGCCTCCGTCGGTGAAAGGACCCAGCTCTTGGATAATCCACTGTGCACGTTGGTCATCGAACGGTTACCAATCGACGTTCCAAGCAGTGACGAACTCGCTTGGCCATGACCATGGCCATGAGGGTCAATTGTATCGTCAGAGTACGTACGCCGACCAAGTGGCGCCTGGTGAGATACTAGTGATGAATATCCTAAAATTGAAGGCGGGCGATGTTGGCTCCCGCCTTGGTGCTGATGCTGATGTTGATGTTGGGTGGGATGTAGGGGATGATGTTGATGCTGGTGAGGTGTTGGCGGAAGTGGATGATGGTGATGATGATGCTGGAACTGGTATTGCTGGTGTGAGTGCTGCTGTTGATGTGTTATCGGATTGATCTGGAGCGAGGGTTGCTGCCCAAATATCCGCCTTCGTCCACTGTAAGTGCTACTTTGTGTTAAAGAACCCGAGCTGGTGCCATACTCCTCGCCCTCATCCCCCTCATCAATACTGCTAGAGTTACTGCAGACACTATTTGGCCTCTCAAGTCGGCCTGATCCAAACCCGGACCCGGAGCCATTGTACGAGTGGTAGTGTTGGAATCGTTCAGGCAGCGACATCGGGTTGCCTCCCACTTGCTGTGTCTGTGATTGCGAATGGCCACCCGAGTGTCCTGGTGTGGTTATTGGTGATCTTGGAAAGGGTATTCCCCCCTGCTCCGTCGTGGGGGAATCTGTGAAAAAAAATGAAGCAATCCGTTAGACGTGAACGATGGGCAGTCCTTCCATGTATAATAAAACAATAACAGGCTATCGCTGTTTACCTGGTGCATGTGTGGACGAGATCGACTTGCTTCGTCGGCGGTTGATGGTAAAGTTGCTTAAGGAGACAGATAGCTTGCGAATACGGTTTTTGATTCTGTCCATGATCTTGACTGCACCCTGCACCTCGTCCTCGGTGACATGCACTCTTTGGTAGTGCATAGGATCTGTCTCAATCCTCCATCGAACAGGGTCAGCAATGTCTTCAGTCACCCATGGATGCTCCTTTAAACATTAAAAGTAGGAAAAAAAAATATGCACGCATGACTTTTGGATGAGTGACCGTTACAGATGCCAACAACCAACTCGCATGACGCCGAGGCTTGCTGTTTTTACCTTGACCTCTTTGAGCGTGATCCGCTTGTAGACATCTTTTTCGAGGAGCCGCGATAAAAGATCCTTCAACCCAGCATCGACTGCCTCTCTCCCTGGAACGCCTTCTGGGAAGCTGAGTGGCTTTCGAGGAATGATGTTGAAGAGTTCAAACTCGGTGTCCGCGATAAACGGACATCGCCCAAACACAAAGCAGTAGAGAGTGACGCCAAGAGCCCAGATGTCGATTGCCTTGGTAATAGGTGGCCGACCAGTCGGGTGGCCATTGGTAGAAGGCAGTGGTCCAAAGGCATTAGAAAGACTTGACGCTGCAACATGTGATGGCCCAATAACAGAAGTCTGAGACGCAGTGGCCATGGCGGAGAGGTTCTGAGAGTTAAACTCGCCTAAGAAATAAGGGGAAAAGATGCCGTTAGTTCCAGCACACTCTATAGGCTTAAACTGGCTTCTGTAGGTAAACGTAAACATTGGACAGCATTGTAGCATTGTAACGTACTAGCGTGGCATAGCTCAGGGGCAAAGAAGGCAGGGCTACCGGCAGTCTTGGCCAATTCAAGGTCATCGCCCCACTGTTGATACTGCGCGACCGCAGACGATTGCTTTTGATGACTTGAATGTGACGCGTCCAGATGCTGACTGCTGCTCGATGCCGAATAGTTCTTTCCGAAGGATGAAAAAATAGGCGAAGACGGCATGCTGTGCCGTGGCGAATAGTCCGGATGCGATGTTGAGGGAACGTGAAACCCCTTTGAGACGATGGGCGAATTTTCCAAATCGCGCTCCAGCGAGGTTTTTTCGCTAAAATGAGATACACCAAAGTCGGAGATCTTGACAGAACCATCCGCAGATTTCAACAAGTTGGCTGGCTTGATGTCACGATGAATGATTCCCTGCATATGGACTATATTGACAAAACAGCAGACAGATGAGTAAAACCGCTTGTGAAACTTTTCGCCCTTGTTCTTGTGACACCATACACAGGGATGTTTTACAACCATGACACAGAAGACACAAATGAGCAACAGACAAATCAAAAACCACATACGATATTCCAAGCCCAGGACAATATCGCGGAATATCGTCCGCGCGACTCCCAGTGGCAAAATAGGGCATTCGTTCGGGTCCTTCCACTTGACCTCGCCGCCTTCCATGTATTCGATCACTAGAGTTTTTTTTTTTTTTTTTTTTTTTTTTTTTTTTTTTTTTTTTTTTTTTTTGGAGGGGAGGCACCGTTCGTCAATGTTCTGTTAGTGCCACGATTGAAATAATTATCAACCTTGTTTGACGCAAGGAGACTTTTCGAGGCTACCAGCCCACGTCACCTGCAGTTCAACCACCTTACCGAGATAGATCTTTCGGGCCGTAGGATCGTCAATGACTTCGATGAGGCGGACAACATGAGGGTGGATGCACTTTTTCATGATGGCAATCTCGCGACGGATCTTTTGCTCGTTCGATGCCTGGGACCTTCCCAGGCGTCTACGGGTAGTCTTGTCCACAATCTTGATGGCCTAAAACGGTGAGCACAGAAGCAAGCAAAAAAGTAGCAAAAACAACCACACAGGGGTGCCAGCAAACAAAGTCAGGGGCTCAAACTCTGTACTCGAAACCTTTTCTTCTTCGTCCTTGATTCTATTGTTGAACAATGCACTAGAAAATGAAAAGGCACAATGCGATAAAGGTGCTTACACAGAGTTCGTCCGTAGTTGTATCCCGACACAGCTTGACCTTGCCGTGGACACCTCGACCCAGCTCTTGGACGACCATGTACTTGTTAATCATCTTGTTTCCAGTCATGGGATCATACTCCTTCATCATCTTGTGGGTTTCTTTGACGGGTTGAGGGGAGGGAGATGTGATGGATCTCCCAGGTGATGTGGCATAGCTGGACAGTCCAGGCGACTGCAATGGGGTTGTGTTACTCCGTTGGTGGGATGGGCGCATCAAGGGGGATGTAGGAATTGGAGAGTGTAAGAACGACAACCGTGAAGAGGGCTTTGGCGCTGAAGTCGAGAAGGGTTGGTGCGTCGATTGTGTTGAGTCCCGACGACCATTATGGAATAGAGTCCGGTCCATTAAAGGCTGATCGGATGACGACCAGCCTTCCAGCGAGGATCCCAAGGTTCCATCGGGCATCATGTGAGAGCCATGTCCATCCGTGCTCTCTTGAGGAGCCATCTGAGGCTGAGCCTTTGGCGTGCGCAAGCTCTTGAGACTGAGCTTAAGGCCGGATGTCTTGCTCTTCTTGCGCTCTGTTGTTGAGGGCGCGGCAGAAGGGGCTGTCCCTGTGGAAGAGGCTGTCCAGGAGCTCTGGTTGCTGCGCGGTGGCGAGGAGGAGACATCCTGAGAGGAATCTCTGTCAGAAAAGGTTTCCTCGAGATCTGTGGTCGAGGTATTGGATAGTGCGCTCGATGATGTCCTCCTGGCCGAGCGTATGTCGGCATGCCTTCCCCAAGGGATCGAAAGCTGACTGTGATTGTTACTGGTATGCAGGCCCTGCTGTTGCCGTTGTTGTTGTTGTTGCCGTTGTTGTTGTTGTTGTTGTTGTTGTTGTTGCAGCAACAGCGACGACGACTGGTCACGCTGCGATAGCATGGTGTCTGTTACGGCCGTAACGAAGAGTCGGTAGTGACAGCCCTGGAAATAGTAATATTAATAATATGGCTACACTGACGTTAGACGTTTTCAGAGGAAAAGGACAGAATGGAATGCAACGGTCTGTGTCTGTGTGTGTGGGTATGTTGAATGAGAGCCATGAGGTTGTGGTGGTTACCGATTAGGAGTTAGGAGAAAGATCTGACGACAGACGAGGGCCATGCAACTCAGGCCCCGACGAGACCTGGAATGCGAGCGTTATGTTTATTTTGTTGTTCGTTGTGTTGTTATTAACGTTGCGAATTGGATTCAGGAGGAAAGCTGAGGGGAGAGAAAGTAGAGCGAGAGTTAAAGGAAGGAAGGGAGGACAGCGAGAGAAGAAGGATGGCAGGAGAAGAAAAGACTATAGAAAGAAAAATGGAATGGGAGAGGGATGAAGGGGAACGGGAAGGGAGAGAAGGAGGAGGGGGCATGGAAGGGACAAAGTGAATAAAAAAAAAAAAAAAAAAAAAAAAAAAAAAAAAAAAAAAAAAAAAACCAACTAAGACGAAGACAAGCACGCAACAATAATAACAGCAAATAAAAAAAATGGAACCCGGGGGTGTGAGTGAGCTCCCGTTCGTCCCTCAGGAGAGGTGTCTCTCTCGCCACTTGTTTGTTCCCTTCTTCCCCTTCTTTCCTCTGCCCATTGCTTATCTCTCTTTCTTCATTATTCTACTCTAACCCCTATTACTCTCTCCTTTGCTTTGTTCAGTGCAACTGCCAATCACCATGGTGTCCATTCGAACTGCAAATGGAGTGAAAGAGTGTGGTTGTTGTCTGAGATTTTTTTCTTTTCATTCTACATCAACCGTATTTTTTATTTTTGACTAAGACGTAGTCAATGAGACGGACAAAGTCACCAGTGATGGTGCCTGGATGGGGATCCACCTTCTGTTGGTCGTCAATCTTCTTAAAGGCGAAAGAGAAGGTAAGGGTACCATTGTCCTTGAAACGCGCCAACCCATTAACCGCTTTCCTGCTTTTAATATCAGTATTACCATCCTCCCAATTCCATTCCCTTTGGCTCTCTCTCTCACACACACACACACTCTCACTCTCTCCACCTCTCAAACACACTCTCTTTCAGCTCCCATGTGGCGAGCAAAGTTCAATTGGCTACTGAAAAAACATGCAACGCCAATTGGCGCAATCCATCGGGATCAGTTTACGCTGCTATCCAAATGCTACTTGTTACAAAATGACAAAACCGGTCTCCCTCCCAGTTCTTCCTTTTCTCCTTCCCTCTCTCCCTCTTTTCCCTCCCACTCACGCGTCAGTGGCGCATGGGGGGGGGGGGAGTGGACACTGGACAGGAAGAAAGGGAAAAGGGGGTAAAGGATAGATTGGAGCAAATACCTACAGAAGTCCTTGGGTTTTTAGCACTAGTTCTAGCCGTCTCGGGAGTCCGAAGGCCTGCTCACTTGGCTTCGCCAGGTGTGCATAAAGGATGTAAGATTTGAATTGGTACGAAGCAAAAAAATAACCACAACTTTGATAATCACGACGCGTTCATAGAAAAAAAAGAGGGTCCTGTTGATGATAATTGAGGGTTGCTCACTTTTCTTTTTTTCCCTTGTATCAATGTCGCTCCAAACCAAGATATGACCATGGGCTTGGTCTCTCTCTCATCATGTAACGCTGTAATAGTGACAAGAGGAGGTGAAAGGTGATGAAATGCGCCACCGCCGCTGAACAAGGAGGGTGAAATAACTGATTTTTAAAAGAAACACGGTTCATGGGTCGGCACGTTTTAATGCCAATGGCGCCTTCTCTTTCGCCCTTAAGAAAATTGACGGCCAACTCAACAGAATGTCGATCCCATTCAGGCGCCATCGCTGATCAATTTGCCTTTGAATTCGATCCCAGGAAACCATCACTGATAACTTTGTCCGTCTCACTAACAACTTCTTGGTCAAAAAATAAAATACAAAAAAAACAATCTCTTTCGCTCGAGTGGACGCCCTAGTGTATTGCAATTGAACTGAACAAAGAAAAAGAGAATAGAATAGAAGTAGGGGAACGAAGACAGGTCTTTGTCCTGGATAGGTGCTTTTTATCGTGTTTTGGGTTTTTGTTTTTTGTGCCTTTTTTTTCTTGCACCGCCCCTCTCTGCGCCGCCTGGACCAAGCGAGAGAAGGTCCATCGGCAGCCATTTTTTTTTGTTTGTTCTGTCAGTGATTTGTGTTTCTTCGTGTCTCTGCACTGCCCACTGTCTCCCTTTGGCATCAAAATTGTATTTTTATCTCGCCATCGACTCTGTCCCCTTTCCTCCGCTTGCTATCCATCTGGCCCCTCTTCAAATGGGCCTTTTTTTTTTTTTTTTTTTTTTTTTTTTTTGTGTTGCCCTGGCGAAGGTCGAACCTCGTTCTGCAAAAACATTGGAATACAAAAACTCTGCACTCACCTTCTTTCCTCCTTTCATCTCTTTCTTTCTTTTCTTCCTTCCTGCCTTCCTTCCTGCCTTCCTTCCAGCACCTCCCCACTCTCTTACCTTCCCTCTTTCTCCTCTTTGCACGCTGCACTCAACCCCCACTCTTGCGTTTTTTACTCTCTATCTCTCACCCGCCCTTTTAAAAGCACCCGTTCCTCACTTTCACACTTTCACCTCATCCTCGCGCCACAACAAAAAAAAAACAGATTCCATCATGAGCCGTGATCGCCTGAACGACTACAACAACAATGTACGTCCCGTCTCTGCCTTTGCTTTGCAAGGCACAGTTCTTCACTTCGTTTGAAGTTGGCTCATCACTACACCCTGGCTCCCATCATGAACGCGAAAAAAAAGTTCTATTTATGCTCACACTCAAGGCTGTACTTTTTTGCCCCTTTGCGCTGTAGACCGACACCTCTGTTCACGCATACCCCTCCAACGGCATCTATGGCAATAGCACCAACAATCAGACGCCAGTTGAACTCGCACCTCTGCGGGGCGACAGCCTGAGTCAGTTCTTCCAAGAGGTAAAGTCAACTCTCTCTAAACCCGGCATTGAATGACTTCGCTGGTGTTTGCCGCTACATATCCAACTGACCGATCGCTTTCCGCTTGTCCATTTATGTTTTTTACAGACCGAGGTCATCTCCACAAAAATCCAGCAGTTCCAGGGCAGCATCAATGAAATAGACCAACTGTTCCTTCGCAACCTGAACGGCAGAGCTGACGCTGAAGGTACAGTCTACGCCTATAAACCAGCTTTTTAATTTAGAAACAAACTTTTATCATGTGCGCTTACTAACTCTTCATTGTCGCCCTTTGCTGTATGTTCTAGCTGCCAAACAATTGGAAGACAAGACTCGGGCCGCCAACAACCTTTCCACTGAGATTTACGACCGTCTTCGAGGTACATCCATGAAGCTACGCAATGCAGCCCATCTCAGCCTAATGTAAAGATAGCCCAAGGTAATACTGACCCATACCACCGTTCACCCTGACCTGAAATCAATCAACAACAGCCCTAACAGAGTCCAACAGAGCGGTTCGCACTCGGGAGGAATACGACCGTCGCAAATTGAGGACATCGACTCTCAGCAAACAACTCAAAGATGCCGTGAGCAGGTTTCAGACCGTGCAGTACCAGAATGGACAAAAGTCAAAGGACAATGTTGCACGCCAATACCGTATTGCTAATCCTGCGGCAACCGACGAAGACGTGAGACGTTTGGTTGAGAGCGATCAGGGTGGGGCGTTTTCCCAGCAGGTAAGGAGGACTCTTGTTGCTTACCGTCATCTTTTTTCGGTGTACTCTATCTCTCTCTCCGCTTACGCGTCACTTATTGCAGGGTTATACTGACACGTCTATTTTCATCGCCTATCTTATGGCGGATAATAGTTGTTGCAGCAGGCAAGAGGTCAACAAGCAATGGCGGCGTTGAACTCTGTTCAGAATCGTCAGCGCGAACTTCACAGTTTGCAGGAGAGTGTGGTCGAGTTGGCTCAGTTGTACAAGCAGTTGGAGCAGATGATCTCGGACCAGGATGTTGCCTTCCAGGAAATTGAGGCCTCAGTTTCCCGTGCTGAGAGCGATATCGAAAAGGGACACGGCGAAGTGGCAGTCGCCCTTGTTCATGGATACTCTGCGAGAAGGGTAAGTACTTGTGACAGGAAGACTGTTAGAGCTGACACTGGTTGACATGAATGTAGAACCCTTTGAACTTATACATCAACATCTGTCTTCTTTTTTACCCTCCTCTGTAGTACAAATGGATATGTCTTGCTATTGTTCTCGTGGTTGTGGCCATTATTGTGGTCGTTGTTGTGATTCAGACCGGTGCTGCAAAGAAGTAGAGTGAGCTCGGTGACCGCGACTTCTTTCTTTCACACACTTTCGGAAACTCTCTGTTTCCCTGTATTTAGTAGCACATATCATACCACTATCTTCATTCCCTTCATTGAACATTAAACACGCAAAACAATTCAGATCTATGGTGTGTACATCATGTACATGTATCAACCACTACGTAGAGAAGAGCATATATTAAGGGGCCGGATAACCTTTTTTTATGTTGTCCAATTGGCGGAATGATTGAACCTCCTCTTTCAGTTTTATCATCATGTCCAGTGATTCTTTGTCTTACCGCGGTCAGCTTGTCGGTATGGATACCTTGCTCGACAAGGATGCACACACATCATCGAGAGGCGACCACCATCGAAACGGAGTGAACGGGACCATTTAGGCGGACCCATCGGCAACATCGATGAAAGTCCAGGCCTATGATGGATCGATCGATGGATGGGAGGAAATAGGGCGGATATTTGGATGTCTAAGACTACACGACCACTGAGTGCTGTTGGAACGAAACACCAAAACGTACCCGATCCTGCCATAACCGCCAATACCGAATCGCACCAGTCCTTCTCGACTCAACACCCATCTGCAGGACAAGAACTTCTTTCTGGAGGCCTGAGAACTCTTCAGATATAAGTCACCTGGTCATCAGAGGAGGCGCCGAACTATACATCAGGAAGACGATGGATGAACTATGATCCTGCAACCACTTCAAACAACCTAGAGTACCCTCAATCTATGGGAAACCTTTGATGGAGCGGAGTACGCAGGAACCTCACAGGACCTTGCGATCAGTCTTTCACTGATCAGGCTACGGTTCATCAAGTAACTAACTGAACGTGCGTCTGCCCTACCCCCTTTGTAGGTCATCGTGACTGGGTCACGGCTATTGCCACCACCGCCGAGTCCCCCGATATGATCTTGACCTCCTCCCGTGGTACGTGAACGGACTCTGGAGAAAAAAAAACCTGGAACCAACTACTATAGGAGCTGTTTGCAACCCTCAGGAATACAGGAACTGGAAAAGAGGAAGGGCGGTACTATTTCCAGGAGTTGATGAGCTCGATCGTACTTGTGACAGACGACACTTTTCTGGACACACTTTTTGTTCGACCCTGACACCAACAGACATCTCACTGGAGAGGCACGCGCAGCAGTTGTAGAGATGGCACCCATTTGACAAGGCCTTTTTATATTACGTTTTTTTAATTTTTGCAGACAAGACCATCATCGTCTGGAACTTGGTCCGCGATGACGAGGGCAACTTCGGTGTCCCCCGCAAGTCCCTCCACGGACACAACTCTGCCGTTCAGGATGTTGTCATCTCCTCTGACGGTCAGTTCGCCTTGTCTGCCTCCTGGGACAAGACCCTCCGTCTCTGGGACCTCAACACCGGCCTCACCACCCGCCGCTTCGTCGGCCACACCAACGATGTCCTCTCGGTCTCCTTCTCCGCTGACAACCGTCAGATCGTTTCGGGATCCCGCGACAAGACCATCAAGTTGTGGAACACCCTTGGTGAGTGCAAGTTCACCATCCAGGAGGATGGCCACACCGAGTGGGTCTCCTGCGTCCGCTTCTCGCCCAACCCCGCCAACCCCGTCATTGTTTCCGGAGGCTGGGACAAGGTCGTCAAGGTAATTTCTCGCCTTTTCTTGTTCTTGTATTTCACTTGGACTACATCACGCACATTCTGGATGCTCAACAACCGCAACCTCAAAACGCCACCAATGGGATCACGCGTGTTTCTTTTTGAATGATGTATTTTATATTTGCTACTTCAGAGAGGGGCGTCGCAACCCTCCGATGAGACAAACCTTCCACTGGAAATTCCTGACCCTACAAAGAAACACGCGTTGAAACTCTCGATATGGAAAAGAAAACGCGACAGGACGGTGAGGATGTTTATTTGGGATCAGTATAACTCACCAACTTGCTTCTTCCTTTTGTTCACTATTCGGAAATGGTCCACGTCAGGTCTGGGAGCTCACCAAGTGCAAGCTCCGCTCCAACCACATCGGACACTCCGGTTACATCAACACCGTCACTGTCTCCCCCGATGGTTCCCTCTGCGCTTCCGGTGGACGCGACGGCATCACCATGCTCTGGGACCTCAACGAGGGCAAGCACTTGTACTCTTTGGAGGGCAAGGGTGACGATATCATCAACGCCTTGGTCTTCTCGCCCAACCGCTACTGGTTGTGCGCTGCCACCTCGTCCTGCATCAAGATCTGGGACTTGGAGTCCAAGTCTGTTGTCGATGAGCTCAAGCCCGAGTTCACCAACGTTGGCAAGAAGTCCAACCCTCCCCAGGCTGTCTCCTTGGCCTGGTCTGCTGATGGCCAGACTTTGTTCGCTGGTTACACCGACAGCATCACTCGTGTCTGGACCGTTGGTTTCTAAATTGTTTTAGTACCTTGAGACCGACCCAACACCCTCTTGTCCCCGTCCCCCACCTTTTGCCCTCAACGACAAAAAGAACTAAAAGTTGTGTGCCAACCCACTGGAAGAAGTGTGCGAAATTAAAATATCTCCCAAGTATTTGCTTTTCTGATCCTCTTTTTTCTTGGAGTTGACGATCGTTCTTTGACGCAATGTATGATCTTTGAGAGTTCAGGGGTTACAATTTTGTTTCTTTTTGGCGGAAACGCCACTAATCTGCATGATTGAGGATCGATGATCATTTGAAGGGTTTGTTTAGTCCTTAAAGCGGTCTCGTGGTAGCGTGGAAGATTTTACAAAATGTTCGCATCAAGTCAACATAAGCCGTAGCCTCCATGAGAAAGGCGCGTAGCTGACAGTTCAATTTATATCGAATATTCGCATTTGTTCGATGGTTGATCAAGTCAGCAGCATTGGAGTGCACCGTCCACCTTTGAGTGATCCTTAACTGAGACTGATAAAGGATCGGTGTCTGAGGCGACGATCGCAATATGCTTTCCCACTCCTTTTATCAATCTTCCTCTGGCACTGAATGCATGAAATAAAAAATAAAAAAGAAATCGAAGAGTTGACCACTCTGTTCATTGATTATTACTACACCTGCTTTCCCCCACAAGGTACATCCGCCAAGAGTACAAGAGGTTCTTGCCCCAAAGCATAAAAAAAATTGCTGAGTAAAAACTCACTGTGACGTCTGTTTTCCCCCACAAGGTACAACCGTGAACAGTACCTACAGTAAGATTTTGCAAAAGTAAAAAAAATGTAAGCCACTCAAGAGTGTTTACCTGTGACAGGCATGAACACAGATCACACGTTCAAGTTGATCACCAAGTTCTTTGATTTTCGCCAAAAGCCAAAAAATAGAACTCCTCACTGATTACGAGAAGAGTTTAACGTCGTTGGAGAACCTGGGCATCGATCCCAGTGCCTCTCGCATGCTAAGCGAGCGCTCTACCATTTGAGCTAGATCCCCTGTGAAGCCAAATTGCTTTGATGAATGCAATGGATTCTCAGACTTTTTTATTCATTTGGTTTACCTTCCACTTCTCTCTTTAGAGCGTTTCGGGCCCCAGAAGACGGTGCCCGGCACCGGAAAATCGCAAACAAAAAAAAAAAGGTGCCCGGCACCGGAGGGCGACACAACGCCTTGGGTGGTGGACTTGACGCAACAAGAGGATATCCGGACTTTTGCGTTCTGTCATGAAGCCTTGGTGGAGACGGACCTGAGGCAGCTACTCAAACAACAAACAACCATTCGACACCATCAGCACTGGACTTCACAGCGTCGAGTCAAGAAGGCGGTACCCCATTTGGATGATGTCGAGTGGCGCTCAACCCTGGCCTTTGTACATGCAAGACGGGCTGTCTTCACTTTCTACAGTAACAGCAAGGATACCCGCCAACGGTCCCACCACATCAAGAAACTTCATGGTATGCTACCGACCAGGAACTCTATGATGGCGCGCCACCCAGATCTATACCCTGACTGTATCTGCCGAGTCTGCACGGAGGAGGAAGAGGACAATGAGCATTTGTGGACTTGCCCAGCAAAGAGAGAGACTACTACCGCTATCTGGAGGGAGGCCATGGACAAGATCGATGAGTGGGGCATCAAGGCAACAGACAGTTACAACGCGGCCAAGAGGCGAGAGCACGAGAGAGCAGAGGCGAGTGGTCGTCAAGTACCGCCCCCAGTGCCAGTTCCTTGGCGCTGTCCATCTGATGAGGAGCATGTCCGTGGGTTCTCTTCTATCGGTGGCGCTCAATCGGTTTATCGGGGCCTGCCGGTCCCCGATCGCGACCTGGATCCAAAGTGGCACGTCTCGGATCTACTGCGAGACATCACCCCCAAGAGCATGCTGTCTGAGTGGTCGTCAGTCTTCCGGTCCCCAAAGTCGATTGCACAGACGGTCCTGCACAAGTTTGTTGGCTACCTGGAGGCACAGGCCTCGGAGCTGATCTGGAAACCTCGATGTTCGGAGACGATTGCATGGGAGCAGGCGCAAGGCATCACTACCAAAGACAAGACATCCAAGTACACTGGCCCTCGAGGAGATTGGAGCAACGGTTATGGCTATATCACCCGAGCTGGTTTTTGTCCCTGCGGCGCTTCGCTAGCCGCACATGAGGATGGGCATTGTCCGGGCCCGTCTTTGGATCCCATCGCTGCAGATGCACGTTTGTTAGAGAGTCAATTAGGAAAGAGGCGGTTGTCGTTGATGGAGAGGATGGGGAGGATCCCCTTCATGAGGGTGTGCGAGTAGTTTATTTCCTTCCGTCCCAGCCTGAGAAGGCGAGTGATTGTTGCGCTGAGCCTGCCGAGCTTTGGACTCAGGGACAGCGACTAGGTCTATGGCTACTGGGAGAGTTCAATTGATAGTGCCCTTTTTATTCCTTTGAATGCCTCCTGGAGTTGTTAACTAGAGAAATAAATCGCAAACAAAAAAAAAAAAGGCGCCCGGCACCGGAATGTTGTGGGCGGTGCTATGGCAGGTCGTGGAATCTCAGCCAGGTGGGGTTGAGGTGGTATGGATTAAGGGACATAATAACAATCACGGTAACGAGCTGGCGGACCAGGCGGCAAAGGCGGCAGCACAGAGTGTTACGGTACCCTTGACAGTGGATCTCACGCAGCAGACGGACATCACGAGCTTTGCACAGTGCTACGGCGGGCTTGTCGACAGCTACTCAAACAACAAACGACAATCCGTCACCACCAGGCCTGGATGTCGCAGAGACGGGTGAAGAGGGCGATCCCTGACATTGACGACGTGGATTGGACCTCGACCTTGGCTCATGTTCACGACAGGCGAGCAGTCTTTACCTTTTACAGCAACAGCAAAGACTCCCATCAACGGACACACCACATCAAAAAGCTGCATGGGATGTTGCCCACCCTGAACTCCATGCAGGCCCGCAAGCCCAATCTGTACCCAACATGCCTTTGCCGACGATGCGAGCTCGAGAAGGAGGATAACGAACATGTCTGGAACTGTGCCTCGGCAGCTGAAACTATCACTACGATCTGGAAGGAGGCTATGGGCAAGATCGACGAGTGGGGTGTACAGGCGACAAACAGCTACAATGCAGCCAGGAATCGAGAACACAGACGCGCGGTGGATAACGGTCGTCTAGCCCCGAGGCCAGTACCCGTATACTGGCGGTCCCCCCGAGATGCGGATCATGTGCAGGGATTCTCCTCTATCGGTGGAGCTCGAGCCGTGCACAGCGGTAGTCCTGCTCCCGATCGCGATGAGAACCCCAAATGGAACGTATCGGACTTACTCCGCGGCATCACCCCTAAGAGCATGTTGACCGAATGGTGCGCGGTCTTCAGAACCCCACAGTCGATCGCCAAGACGGTCCTCCACAAATTTGTTGGCTATCTGGAGACGCAGGCCTCAGAGAGGATCTGGAAACCCCGATGCTCCGCGACGATCGCGTGGGAGCAGACCCAGGGCATCTCTGCCAAGGACAAAACATCAAAATACACAGGCCCCCGTGGCGACTGGAGTCAAGGATATGGTTACATCACGCGTGATGGTTTCTGCCCGTGTGGCGCTTCGCTAGCCACACATGAGGATCGGATCTGCCCTGGAGCGACCAAGGAACCACGCGCAGCTGATGAGCGGCTGTTGGAAAGTTTGTTGGGAAGGAGGAGGTTGTCATTGATGGAGAGGATGGGAAGAGTCCCCTACATTCGTATCTAGTTCTATTTTCTTCCGTTATTGCTGTGATGAGCAGCTACAATTGTTGCGCAGAGCCAGGTTTCGGACCGGACTGTGACTGACGGATGGTTCACTGAAGATTTTGGTCTGTAGTTCCCTTTACTTCCTAATGCCTCCTTTGTTCTATTTTTCAGAGAAAAAAAATTGTGTATGAAAAAAAAAAAAAAAAAAAAAAAGGCACCGGAATGTTGTTCCTGGGTACTCCTAGGTATTTCCTGCGACTTCTCACAAGTTCTAGTGGATGGTGCACGGAAGGATTTGGTCTGGGCGGGCGAGTCTACCATAATGGTAAAGCTTCCCCTCTAAAGCGCGAGGATCGTGGGTACATACCTACGAAGACACGCTCAATTAGGATTTGACGGTATTGCGCCAGCCTCCCCCTGTCCAGGAGGCCTGAGATGAAATAATTCTCAGACGCACGCAAGTGCATGGACAGAGTGAATATGCCCACTATTTGGCTACGTTAATCGGGTGATGTGCCGGTCTGAATGCCGTGTGGAGCCAGCCAAATCGGCGGACCGCTTAGACAAACCTTTCAGTGCTCTAGTACATTCTGTCGGGTAACCGGCTTCCTGCACAAGCATACTAAAATGCTTCTGTGCACAGTACGCGCACCTAGTTTAGACTTAGATAACAAATATCGTGTACTGCACAAGATAGGCCAATTGTCAGAGGCAATCCTAGGAATAAAAAAAAAAAATCTGGAGGATTTGGTCTGAAGCCCCTTACTTTCAAATGCCTCCTCTGCGTTGATGGTCGGAGAAATATGACAAAATTGTACAAAATACTCTTTAACCCTTACCCACATTCTTGTTTTTTTCTCAATGGTGACGACCGACACATTAACTCCGGACACTACATTGCGTCGACGAACCGGCAATGCCGATACTGCTCCCGCTGGTCCCTCTTCTTCTTCCCCAGTGGTAACAACAGAAGGGACAGGAGCCTCATCAGCAACTTCAACAACTCGAGTTGGCCCTCCCTCTTCGACTTCAGCAGTCGACGAAACCACCTCAACAACAGCACAACAGAACGAGAGACCAGTCTACGAAGGCAAGGTCTACTACAATGGACAGATGTACGAAGGAACAGGACGGCTACCCCGAGATGCGCCCTTCACCCCATCCTATATCAACACCTATACCGTCAATTCTGCTATCGCGTTCGTATCGCTCGTGATTACCATAACCTTCTTTTACTTTAAGATTGTGGTTGGACTACTCGAGTCCCCGCAAGTCGGACCTGACCGCGAGTTCCTGGCATCGATGGCGATGGATAATCATGGGCCCATTGACGGTAGTGAGCCACGACCGATCCTGGAGCCGATCTGCCCCTCGCCTGAAAAGTTACTGGATCAGCAGCGGCAAAGGAATGGTAGTGGAGGACAGGGAGGAGTGGGGAGTGACGATTGTGTGTTGTTTGGGAAGATTGTTGTGCTAGCGGATTCAATCTCGAAGTACGGATACACGCATGCGACCCATGGCTGGCTTGGGTTCTTGGCGGACGAGTGGGCGGGCCGTGCTGACGTTGTTCTTCGAGGATTTCCAGGTGCAGTTCCGAAAATGGTTTTGATTTTCTCATTTGTGTTTTCTCGGCTTTCCCGGCTTTCCCGGCATGGGTCTCTGAAAAAAAAAATGAAACTCACCCCCTTGCACAAAAAAATGTCCTATGATGCTTAGAGTACAACACTCATTGGGTCAAGTCAATTTTTCCTGAAATTCTCCACCAAGAGTCCCCCTCTGTCGTCATTGGAAGCAGTAACGGAGCTTCTGCAGGCACCAGCCCTGGAGCCATCAAACTGGTGATCATTGCCCTGGGCACCGACGACGCGTCGTTCCCTAACACGCGTCATCACGTCCCCCTGTCGGCCTACAAGGACAATCTCCGCTCACTCATCAAGTCCATCCGTTTTCCCGACTCACCTAACTACTCGCCTGATACCCAAATCATCCTGGTCACCCCCGCGCCTGTCGACACCGAGATGTGGGCCGCATCCCTTGCAGCTGTCAACCTGCCACTGGATCGGTCCAATAATGCCACCCAGGAGTACGCACATGCCTGTGTCGAGGTTGGAGAAGAGCTCCATGTCCCCGTGGTCGATCTGTGGTCCGACATTAATTGTCAAGTCCAGGGGACGTGTGATCTTTACGAGTCAAACCGTCTGCCAGATTTCCTGATGGATGGCTTGCATCTGAAGCGACTTGGGAATGAGGTTTTGTACAAGGGGGTCATGAACACGGTCGCGCATCATTATCCGCATCTCCATCCAAAGTGCTGGCCGAGTGTTTATCCTGGCTACACCGAGTCCTCGAGTCCCAACGAATACGCGCTCAAGCGACCATGTGTTAGCAGGCACTAAAAAATACCATAAAACGCGTTGGTTGAAATAAAATTTATTCTATTGTCTATTGTCTGTAATGAATATTGTTCCAGAGTCTTACTCGATCAAGAACAAACGTGCCTCATCGTTCTTCTGACTGGCCTCAATCACCACCGGATGCACCTTTGACGCGTCATGAAGAAGCTCCACCGAGTACGAGCTCTTCTCCTCTCCAGCTGCTCCCAAAAGACTACTTCCACTAGCAAGGCGCCAAAGGATTTCAAAGACCGGCTTCCGACCACTGATTCCCCAGGGCGACCGATCCTTCCTTCCTCCTCCTGCTGTTACTCCTGTCACTCTTTGTCCTTCCTCAACAGAATGACTCCATTCCTCGACGGCCTTTTGGACCCGCGTTGCTTGCTGGATGGATTCTTGTTGGTAGGCCTGAAGAGCGTCCAAGGCGGATGCAGGGAGGTTGGGTCGGTTTTGGATCTGTTCCAGAGCGCGCTGTGTCAATTGCATCGAGATGAGGGGTTCACGGTACAAGTTGGGGGATTCCTTGTCGAAGAGGGTCTTGCTTGGCTGCAGAGACTCTGACACGATGCGCGCTATGAACATGTCAAAGGTAAATTGAGGCAGAGGTTGGTGTCAGTATGCTTCTTAGTATTCGCCGGACTAAAAAAAAAAAAAAAAAAAAAAAAAAAAAAAAAAAACACGAGCTATGATGAGAAAAATAACCCCTAAGGGAGACTTGCCTGGGTCTTCAGTTCCCAATAATCCAAAAACAAGCGCCTGAATCAACAGCTGGATCTGCTCCTCGTTCGCGTCCCGTCCCGCAAAGAGTTTAACCTGATGGTCATAGACGAGCGTCAACGCCTTCTCGGACGAGACAGCATATGGAAGCTGGATTCCTCTAGAAACAATCAACGTGGCCTCTTCACGGACTTCTGCTTCATCGTCCTGAAGCTGCCAGGTCAAGGTCTCGAGAAGTCGGAGGTAGGCTGGTGTTTTGGTGGCGGATGGATGTGGTTGATGCGGGTCCATGAGCTGGGATGTGAAGAAGGAAATCGATTCCAGGGCAGCCTCTCGGAGCTGCAAGGTCTATTCGTTTTAAAAAAAAGGCGAGTTTTTAGTTGAGTATGTGCACATATGGGTTAATTCATAACTGAAAGAACGCTAGCAAAGGGTAGGTGCGTACTTGGTATTCGTTGGCGTATTTATGGATGGAAGATGACCAGCGGTTCAAGCAGTCAATCCGCAGGGGCTCTTCAACCTTGGGATCGTTCCATATCTATCAAAACATTTAAAAAAAAATGAACATGATTAGCACGTCAATTCCAGTAACAAAAAATAAAAACAAATCGCGTTCACTACAAAAAAAAAATAATTACTTGAGCAAAGACGTTTCCAGTGGCGGGCAGGATGGCTTCGACAACAGCAATGCCACCCATGGTTTCATCATCAATATGCGTGCAGAGACGGTTCCAGAACTCAACAATGTCAATATGTGATCCCTCGGGGAAGGGCTTGTTGCCTCCAAACTTGGACATCAACGCAACCTCAAGGCGGAGACACTCCAGATTCTCCTCGCCTTTGAACAGTGTGTTGATGAGCGTGTTGTGGATGACAGACGCGTCCAAGTAGGTTCGAACACCCTCCCGGTTCGACTCGAGCCACATCTGAAGGGTCTCCAGAGTTTCCAAGCGGACTTCATAGTCGGCGTCGTTCAAGAGGGATGTCACCATGCCGGTGATCTGATCCCTGGTCATGGCGGCGTTCACTCCAAGAACAGTTGCGGAAATGACCGTTCTGGCCATAAGACGGCGAACAAGGTGGCCTCCGATGTGCTGGCGATAAGTCTTCTTCTCCTCCAAGAGACCAACCACAGCATAGTCGATAATAAAATCACGGATGCTCTTGAATTGGATAGTACTCAGACGCTTCATCTCCTCCCGCTCAGTCTCCATCTCCATTTCGGCACCTTCCTCCTCCTGCACAGAGTTACGACCCATCCAGGTCTCTCCGAGGACAAACTCGGCATAGATCGAGAGCACCATCCACCGGTTCAGCTGGCATCCAGTCTTGAGAACACGCTCCGTCACAGGTCCAAACACGGCTGCGAAACGCGTCACGAACGACTTTCGAACCACACGATCGGCAACGCCCTCTCCCAGGAGATGGCCACGCAAAAGGAACTGGACCTGCACCAAAAGACCGTGAACTTCGTTCTGGGAAATCTTGTCTTTGGCGCAGCCCTGCAAAATATCGACGATCCAATCCATCAGATCGCGAGAGGCAATCAGAGGGATCAATGCACGGGCCGCCATCTCGCGGGTCTTCCAAATGGCACTTGCGGCACACCGACGAACGAGGGTGACAAAGGCAGACATACCGCCATCGACAGCATCGGCTGGGTCGGCATGAAGACTGGGCTGCAAACGAGAAAGGAGTGTTAAGACGGGGTAGAGACCAGGATGGACACGATCTTGAGCCGATTCAGCATCCAACAGCTGCCTAACAGCCACCTCGAGCTGGCCCTGCAAGAAACCACACAGTCCTTCAAGACGAGCAAAAAGCTCGCGACTGGTGATACCGTTAATCGCCAAATGCTCATCACGGACTCTCTTGGCTCCAAATACACGGTGCAACAGGGTTGAGAACAACATGACACCGCAGTTACGGACGGCCCATGATGGCGACGAGAAGGCACGGATGGAGAGCTCCAGTCCTTGACCGACGTAGGGTAGGACCGAGGTGCTAAGCTTGGCGTCCATAAAGAGGCGACGCAAAACATTCATGGCGTGGATCTGAGGCAAATCGACCTGATGATTAGCATCGGGGCTGACGGGCTTTTCTGCGATCGCCATGACACGACGCATGACCATTGGAAGCAACGTGCGGCGGTTGTCGGACAACTCAGCGTTGACAATGGCCAGGATGCAGAGAGGTAATCCGGCAGATCGACGGGTGACCGAGATAGAATCACTGAGAATAGAGTCCAGGTTCTCTTCGAGCCAGGCCCTTGGGAGAGCGGCCAACGCCGAATCCTCTGAATTGAGCAGTCTTGTGCAGAGCGAGATGTAGGCTGGGAAGACGGACGAGAAGGCCCCAGGATGACGTATAGTTGTCAACAATCGTCTGAACAAACTTCCAGCGCGGTCGAGAGCATTGGGCTCCAGAATACCGTCAGTCTTTAGGGTGCTGCTGCCCAGGGTGGCCTTGGAAAGGACCAACTCCATAAGCGAAGACGACTCCTTAATAGCGCGCCAGCAGTAGCTCAGAATAACCTGATGGTTGGGCCCGCCACTCTGCTCAAACTCGTCTCCGCCTGAAGAGCTAATAACGGCATCGATCGACTCCTCCATCTCAGTGAATGTGGCTGGGATGTTGCCCTCGGGCGAAGGGTTTGAAAGAACGCCCATGACAACACCGCAAACGCTCTCGACCAGATCCATCATGTCCGCGTGGACTGCCTGCCAGAGAGGGCGGTGGTTGGTGACAAGTGGGGAGGCATAGTCGATGGACGAGAAGAGGTAGCGAAGACCGATCAGGGTTCCGTGAACTGGGTGATGGTATGCCGCGTCCAGTTGGTTCTGACGAGCCCTCTCCAATTGAACGCGAAGCAAGTTCTGCAAACGGATTGTGAAGTCAACTGTAGCGACAAATG
Organism: Linnemannia elongata; assembly: GCA_036320915.1. NCBI lineage: Eukaryota > Fungi > Mortierellomycota > Mortierellomycetes > Mortierellales > Mortierellaceae > Linnemannia > Linnemannia elongata. The sequence continues at coordinate 1,132,648 of JAXBDG010000007.1, read as the reverse complement.
GAGTGAAGAAACAATATTAGAAGTGAACAAATATCAAGTGAAAAAAAGGGCAAGTGAAAAAGAAAAGGATCATACCCGCGGGGTTTCCAGTGTAGGCTGCAAACTTGACGTCCTTGAGCTCGTCAGAACCATCGTATGGCAATTCAATGTCCCATCCGAGCTCGATGGCGTACTTGACAAAGATGATCTTGAGAACCAATCCTCCAGAATCACTCTCGCCGGCTCTGGTGCTCTTGAGCCAGTCCAGTCCCCAACGTACCAACCCATCAACAGACTCCTTCGAGCCGTAGCCTTCAAAAGACGCGTCAAAGTTCATTAGGATCTCCAAGGCTTGCTCACGACAGTGGTCGAAGGGATTCAAGAGACAGCCCAAAAGAACCTTAGTGTGTTCCTTGCTGGCAATGGGGAGCTGGAATGGGAAGCGAGAGATCTCGTTGGGTTTTGAGCCAGGAGGCAAGGGGGTAGTCTTGATTCCAAAGGTCTTAACCATGACTCCCAGTAAACGCAAACTTGTTGAGACACGCTGGAAGGATGATCCTGGGTAGATCGAAGAAAAGATATGGTCTAGAAGCCACTCTAGGAACGCCTTTGTCTCAGCGACCTTGATCTCACGCTCCTGAATCATCGCGTTGGCGTCCGCCTCGCTCAAGTTCTTCTTGCCAACAGAGGTGTGGAGACGAGCAATCTCACGCGCCAAAACATAGCAGTTGCCTCGGACACGGAACAAGAACTTGGCCAGATGCGAGTACAACTTCTGACGAAAATCGGGCACGACGGCGTTGAGGTTGAGGGGGAGGAACTTCTTCAACAGATCGTATTCCATCGATGCCACGGGTGTAGTCGACTTTCGGGACTCGCAGAGGATACCAAGGACGTCGATACGGATGTCTGCTGAGGCATGGTGCATGGCCGAGTGGAGAATTGAGATGTCGATCTTGCGCTTGTTAGAGTCGTTTGTGGCTGTTGTTGAGGAGAGATCGTCATAGTTACTGGCATCGACCAGATCCAGCGAGCGAGCAATCTTGATCGAGAGCACGATGGCGTTAAAACGATACTGCTCGTCTGAAATGTATCCTGGGTAGGCGACATTGGTGGTGTCGTTCAGAACCTCGAGCAAGGTCCAGAATGCCTCGGGGCAAGTCGAAAAGAGAGGCGAGAAGATAAAGTGTCCCAGATGCTTGCGGATCAAATCATTGTCGGTTGTTAGAGCCTGGGTCACCGATTTCATCCAAAAGTCCACCCAGGGTTGAATGGCAGCCCTGCGTGCTGAGCGGGTAGCACTCGCATCTATGGCTGGGTTCTCTGTTACTGTTCCAGTGCTCTTGTCCGACTTTTTTGCTGCGACTGCGAGAACGTTGGCATTCTTGGCATCCAGTTCGAGGCACTCTTTCCACGACTTTTCGATCATCGCATTAATCGCAACGGCTGCACCGGGCGCAGTGGCGAGCTGTTCCAGAGCGAGAATGGCCTGAGCGAGAGCGTCCTGTCGAAGGTGAATGACCTCTGCCATTGGGACTCGCTGTACCAAGATGGCCAAAATAGGGTGCTTGGACTTTCTGTGACCATCTGCCATAAGAATGCGCTGAAGGAGATCCGTGACGAAAGCTGGGGTAGTGTGCTCATTGTTGAGTTGAGCCTTGAGGTAGACAATGTCCAGAAGCAGCTCCAAAATGTTCTTAACCTTGTGTTGAACGGTGTCGACAGGATCCTCCCAGTAGTCGAGCACGTAGGTCGCGAGTTTCTCCTGTGCCTGCTCGTTGATACAGTTTGCCAGCGCCTGCTTCATCTCTGTCGAAGCTGTCGATTTGTCGCCCAAGTGCAGCTTCGTCTGTTGAAGCCAGTGTCCCATCGTTTCAAAGGCGCTGGTCTTACTCGACATGTCCTTGGAGGTGGCGCAAAGATAGGCGATCGCGTGGAAGAGAACCTGGTGCAAAACTAAGCCGTCCTTCTTGAGATCGTCAAAGACAGCAGGAGCATACCAATGAGAAATGTGCTCGACAGGCATCACCAGAGCTTCCTGACGGATGTTGGTCAAAAGCCCACGTACAACACCCAGCATGTACATTCCTGCATCCTCCTCTCCTGGACCGCACTTCTCTCCCAAGTAGGTGTTCCATCCGAAGTCCATCTCAATCATGACCTGTGGAATCAGGGGGAGGTATGCAAGATCCTGTCCGTTGGCGCCAAAGACAAGCCCGATCGTCCTGCGGGTTGTTTCCTGAACATTGGGAGAGGTCAGATCGACCAGGTTGGCAAAGATCATTCCAGAGATCGAAGACACGTCGCGGTGGTATGCTGGAGAGGAAGATACTGTGATGGCGTCCTCGAGGATCCGGAGAATGTACGGTTGTGGGGTGTGTGTTGAAGAGATCTCGAATTTGTGTGTGGATGATGTGGATGCCTCTTGTTGGCTGTTGTTGTTGTTACTGACGATGAGGCGAGAGATAATGGCGAGGATGAGTTTGAGAACGAACTCAAGATCCATCATAGCTTCCGTGTATGCGCTTGGGATGTGGTCCCTGCCCACCTATTTTAGATTTAATTGAACGTTAGTTCAGTTAATATGCTTTCATGCTGATGAAGCCGATCCACGGAATAACGAAACAAGAAGAGACTGACTTACATCGACGTTGGTGGTTTCGACTCTGGTATGAAGCAGTAATGAGAGTTGGTCGAGGATGGCATCCATGTCTGCGTGGATCGCAGCTCGTCCCATGGCGTAGTCGAGGGTGGTATAGAGGGTGAGAGCGCTCTGGTGCCATGCCATATCGATCTCGATGCAGGGATGTCCTCCGACAGAAAAGATATCATTCATGATGACAGATCGCATAGCAGAGACAATGGGTCCGTTCTGATCGGCCTCGTCGGATTGCAATTGAGACTGGAGGGATTGGACGAGAGCAAAGATCTGTTTCCTGGATGACAGCTTGGCCGAGGCAAAGTAGTAGAGTGCCATGAAGCGAGAAAATGCCACCTGGAAGTCAGGTCGCTCCAGATATGATCCATGCTTCTCTTTCTGTGTCCTTGCGGCTTGCTCTATTATTAATATTTTTTTATCAGCGATTAGAACAAAACGTGAGTGATGAGATCAAATTAGTTTCGATTGGAGATGGGCTGATATGTCACTCCTAGGACCAATTGAGTTTTCTATCATCGATTGATCAGCGTACATACCGAGCTTCTTGAAGGCAGCGGCCTGTTGCTGGGCTGTTGTGCGACCGTACTTCTCCTGCTCCTGCCGGGACTCGTTAATAAAGTGCAACCAGGCAGCAACGAGAGGCTGGTCTGCAGTATCAGCCTTGAATGGCTCTATGAGGTCGGACCAGCAGCTCGCGTAGGCTACGGAGAGGTCTTTTGACTGGAAGGCCTGCTTTGTCTTCTGATGTAGCACCATCGTGCTTGGTCAATGAATGTCCTTGAGTAAAAAAAAAAAACGAGTGCTAAGCTGGGCTTGCCTTTACTTTTTTTTTTCTTTGTTGGCAATATGAGAGTGACTGCTCTTACACGACTAGAAATCAGCCACTCATCGAATGACCAGCCGAGCAACACTGGCACAAAGGCGCGTGCAAAAGGGACAGGCACACTTCTCTCTTTCCATTCAACAACAACCACCATGAAGCTTGTCATTACCCCAAGGTCTGCAAAGTCGCGCAAGTTCCCCATAACCCTTGACCTCGCCGGTTCGCCTGCCGATGTCCGTGTCGAGGACGTCCAGAACGCCATTGCCGCAAAGTACCCTCAGCTGTACGTAGACCGTCAACGTTTGACTGTTGAGAAGACTGCTCTGGAGGCCGGCAAGACTCTTTCTGACTATGGTCTCAAGGATGGCGACTCTGTCACGTTTAAGGATCTCGGTAAGCACGCAAAGGAGATAATTCTTGCTTTTTGGTCAGGGTTTGAAAGTAGTTCCTTCGTAAGGCTTGTCCAGTGATACTCACACCCCTGTTTTGTTGTTCATTTTTCAGGTCCACAAATTAGCTGGCGCACCGTCTTCTTGATTGAATATGGTGGTCCCTTGGTCATCCACCCCTTGGTCTACTACCTCCCCAAGCTGTTTTACGGAGAGTCCTTTGAGCACAGCTGGATGCAAACGTATGTCGACTTTTCTTTTGAAACTTTACAGGACACATGGAAAGCTTAAGAGAAGGCATCTAAACGCGTGCTATCGTTTTTAATTACGTGTAAATAGCGTCACTTATTGGATGGTCATGGTTCATTTCTTGAAGCGCGAGTACGAAACCGTTTTCGTTCACCGCTTCTCTCACGGTACCATGCCCTTCCGCAATGTCTTCAAGAACAGCGCCCACTACCATTTGTTGTCTGGACTCAACCTCGCCTACTGGGTCTATGGTCCTTGGAATGCTGAGGGAGCTAAGCTGGCCGAGAGAAGTGATGCTCTCGTTTATGGATGCATTGCCCTTTACATTTTTGCAGAGTTGTCCAACTACCACACCCACGTCACTCTTCGCAATCTCCGCCCTCCAGGCACCAAGATCCGCAAGATCCCTCGTGGCTATGGCTTCCAGTGGGTTTCATGCCCCAACTACTTCTTCGAGACTCTATCCTGGTTGGCTGTCAGTGTTTTGACCATGTCGTGGTCCGCCCACTTGTTCTTTATCGTCGCCGTTGGTCAGATGTATATCTGGGCTGTCAAGAAGCACAAAGGCTACCGCAAGGAGTTCTCTGATTACCCTCGCGGTCGCAAAGCGATGTTCCCCTTGGTTGCTTAAAACTTTCATCTCTGTTTTTTCCCGCTCAATTCATTGCAGTATATGTGTATGATACGTTCAAATAAAATCAATCGCGTCTTTTAGTCGCTTTCGGGTTTTTATTTTTGTGAGAGAGATTCGAGGCCAGTGACCTCGCAGCTCCAGTTCCACCACAGCTTCTGCTTGGTAGGGTCTCTACTCTCCTCGCTCGACTCGTTCTCGACACCGTCCATGTAGTAGATGCCGTTCTTGAGTCTATTCTCCCCAGTGGCGGCCTTGAAGACACGAAGTCCACCTTCTTCCACGGACGTGGCGAAGCTGGCCTTGGCGAGGACGTTGTTCATTAGCAGACGAGTGGCAAAGCCTGACTCGCGCTTCAAGTCTGTAGTAGGGATGAACCCCGGGCAGACCTGGATGTTCACGAGTACAGAGATAATATGGCCATGCGCTGTTAACATCTGCGCGGTTTCACATTGAGGCGTAAAGCAACTTTCACAGATGAAGAGTACTTACAGCGTTGACAGTAATGACTTTGCTGTCGACAGAGGCTGCCAAAACATACATGCAGAGAGCTTGGTTCAACTTAGAGTTGCGGTAAGCAACCATGCCATCAAAATCGTTGGCACCATCGACGGTCTCCATGGTCAGGATAGGACCCTTGCCCTTGCCGACGCCAGGCTTGTGCAACGACGACGAGACGAACACAACGGTGGAGGGTTCATCAGGCCTGGCAGCATGTCCTGCTGTCAATGAAGGTAAGAGAAGCTGGGCCAACAGGAACTGAGACAGGTGGTTGACCTGCATGTTAGTCTCGCGCTTGTCCTCAGTGAGGCGAAGCGAGGTGGCCATGACACCAGCGTTTAGAATGAGAGCGTGTATGCCATTAGGGAAGGATGCCTTGATATCCTCAGCAAAGGCACGGGTGGATTTGAAGGAGGCGAGGTCGAGTGGTTTCGACTCGACAGTGTTATCGCGAGTAGCGAAGGCGGTCAGGTTCTTGACACCAACGGCGGCACGAGAGCTGTCCCTGCAGCCTAGGACGATATGGACGTTGGCCTGAGAGGAGATCAAGTTCTTTGCGCATTCGTAACCGATGCCGACATTTCCACCAGTGATGACGATGATTTGTTTGGTCATGGTTGCGTTGTGTTGGAGTTAAATGTGAAAAGTGGGAGTGCGTGTGAAAGAAACGTAGTTAAGGAAAACGAGATAGAAAAAGAGAGAGAGAGAGAGAAAAATGAGGATAAAATAAGGAGGTGAAAAATAGCGGGTGGCCCCTTTTGGGGCGGCCACTTGCGGGCTTGACTGGTTGCGGTTGGTGGTACCCTCCGCCTTGGTGTTATGAAGAGGGGTCTAGGCTGTGATAGGCCATGGAGCATGAACAATGGACTTTGAAAAAGCCATCTCTTTCTTGTTGAAGTCAGTCGAACAGAAGTGTGCAGCCGCCGCGGGCTGCACACTTCAAGATAATTTTTGATTGATACTTTCCATCTGATAAGAAGAACTGAGGAAGATCTGACTTTTTTCTTTTCCAAAGTGGCACCAGACCCGCGCGTCACGAGCGAAGTGTTCGGTGGCTTGTTTTTTTACCTTTCAGTCAAATTGAAACGCGATCAACTTTGCCACCTTTACTTCACACCTCTCTCTGTCTCGCTCTCTCTTCCATTGCACCCCCTTCTGACTGTGAAGATTGACGCACACACCCACCAAGGACACGTCGCACATCGCTCACAGACTCGCCATGGCGGAACAAAAGATCGAGGAGGCTGATGTCGACTTTACTCTCTGCACTGTACGTCACAACCGCTGGGAGACATCCTTTCTCTGTGGGCGTTATAGGGATTATTTCTTTTGCAATTACATACACATACGCAGACAAAATGCTTACATTCCACCTGCAATATGTTACATAGGACATCGCCTTCAAACAACTCAAGAACTCTGTCGAGCTCACCCTCAGCGACCAATTGCCTGACGAGATTGCCGCCAACGCCAGCGTATTTGTCGTCTCCAACACATACGGATACTTTGTCGCTGGGCAGAATGAAGGTACGGTTGAAACAAAATGAGTTCCTCTCAACAACGGAGGCGCATTTTGAACATCAATCAGTGCGTCAACTAATGCTGAATTTTAATCGTTTATTGTAGGATTTATCATTGATAAACTGTCATCCCTGAGATCGGCCTTTGAGAAAGGCGAAGTGAATGCCTCCAACGACTACAACGAGGCAGCCAGGGTGGAAATCTCAGGAGAAACTCTCAGCCATATCAGACTTTCAGCAGATGAGCTGACGGTCATCGTCGGATTGAGAGGTGGCCTGATTCATCTGTACAGCGTCACTAAGCTTCTCGCCAAGGTACGATGCATTGTGGACATCTCAGGTTTATCATATGGATTCCAGTGCATCATATTCACACCACTAACCATAACCGGTTTTAATCTACAGACCAAAGGAGCCAAGCCTATTGCAATTCTGGATCTTGGCAGTGAAGTTATGGATATCCGCCCTAATCCAGCAGTAGACCGAGGCGGACTGATGGCAGTACTACTTGACAACAGGACCATCAAGATGACCAATATGGAGGACGGCTCTATTACGGCAACACTCGACAAACACAAGTACACAGCAATGGCATGGTCAAGCAAGGGCAAGCAGATTATGTGCGGAACCGAGAACGGACGTCTTTACCAGATTGACCCCGAAGGAGCGCTCAAGAGGGAGCATCTGCCCAATCCAGATAACGATGGTCGTCAAGGCAAGTATTCTTGAAGATTATGCCATTCTGACGGATGCATTTTTTCGATACTGTTGAAGCTAATCAGACTCTTCGTATACTTTTGGAATATCCCGTTACTAGTTACTACTGTTGCTTGGCTCGAAACATCAGTGTTTATTGTCGTCTACAACGAACAACCAGAGGACGATGGTACACCCTCCTTCATTTCTGACTTCTGTGTCATCTCGAAAGAGGACAAGACAAAGCCAACAAAGTTTACTAGATACAGAGAACTTTGCTTCCCGATGCCCAACGATATCTGCGGAACCAACTACTACATATCCTCCTCGCTGAAGAATCTGTAAGTTACTTCACTGAGTTACAATTGTCAAGATTCTCTACCACGCTGTTTCATCTAACAAACGAGAATGTCGATTATATCCTTCTAATAGGAGCAAGAACTACAAAGAGTTCATGGTGGCGGGATATTCAGCGTCAACAGATATTGCAACTATTGCGAGAGGTCAGGATGGCGAATGGATGTTGCTCGATTTGCCAGAGGTTGATAGACCTATGGTTACTGGGTCGGATCCGTGCATATTGGGAATGGCAATTGATTTGACTGCGACCAAGCCCTTGGAGCCTCTCGAAGAGGAGGGACCTGAGGTGCCCCCTGCCCCAATTTTATACGTCTACAACAACCATGGTCAACTTTCAGCATACAACATATTGGAGCTCCCTATTGCCAAGCAGGGTCTCCCTAATGGAGCGATGGTGCAGCCAAAGGCTCTTCCACAAGCGGCCTCGTCAACCAAGGCGATACCAACTGCCAAGGCAACCCCAACTCCCAAGACAGCGTCAAAGGCAGCTTCAGCAACGCCTTCAGCAGCAAAGGTTGTTACCAGCCCTGCTGCACCATCTGCAGAAGTCAAGACGTCCTCTGGGTTTTCGTTTAGTGCTGCTGTCGCCACATCGGCAAAGCCAGGAGTTTCCCCTTCAGCAGGACTTAAGACAGGAGCACCAGCGCCTTCGGCATTCACTGCACCAACGCCCAAGGTTTCGTTTGGCACACCAACGTCTGCATTCGGCTCGTTACCCTCTTCCCCAAGCGTAACATCCAGATCTTTCGCACCCAACCCTGTTGTCAACCCCAACCCAGCCTTCCAACAAAATACAGCTGCTCCCCCAAAACCACTCGGCACTATGCAGAAAATTCTTCAGGAGAACGACCCACCACTTCGAATCGTCCGCAAGAAGAGTGTTGCAGATGCACCCTCCGCTCCCGCGCCCAAAGTGAGCGCTGCTATGGATGCACTATCAAGGCAGCTCGAGAACACCTACCTTGCGATGACAGAGGAGCTCAAAACATTGCATAGCCACGTCAGGGAAACCGAGGAACTGGTCAGGGCTCGAGAACATGTATTTGGAGAGCTGGATCAGTTTATGTTGGTCACCGAAAAGCGCATCAAGGCTGCAGAAAAAACAAAGGTCCTGGCTGAGAGTGTCTCGAAGGACTTTGCCAACCTTCAAACAGATCTCGTCAAAGGTACTTTGCTGCGACGCGCTTCACCCTTTCAATCACTGGAGACTGCTGGAGTTTCACTGACTGACAACTGTTTCTTCCTTTACTGTAATATAGTAACAACCAAGCGAGAGGAGATTGGGAAGCTACTCAAAGCTCGAGAGGATCCTAGTCTATTGGAGAAGGTTTTGACAAGCGAGCTGAACCCCGCTCAAGCTGCGATGCAAGACCACATGACACGAACTATTGAGGTAACCATGCAGACCGTGCGTTTTATGTGCCAACATTTTGGAGTCAGTATGTTACACATGTCAGCTCACACATGCTTCGTTTACTATTCTAGACGATCGACAGTCGCCTTCGCGACTTGGAGAAACATGTGGAGGCTATGAACACCGAGGCAAACAAACTCCGTCAAGGTCAATACGCCGAGCCCCCTACACTGGACTCTATCCGTCGCTCCATCCGTCACATCAGCACTGCTCTCATCTCTCGACAGACCGAATTGGACCAACTCTCAAACGACCTCGACAACCTCGCCATCACAGAGTCCATCAGCCCTCAGCATGGCTCGACTTCAAATGTTTCAGCTAAGGGATCCGTGACGACACAGAACAAGGACGCTTTCCATCTGAAATCCTTCTCGTCGGTCTCTGGACATCGATCTACAGAGCAGTCCAAGGTCGCCTTGGCTCGTGAGCTGCGGCGCGTTTTCACCGCGGACTCTAAATCCATGGCCATTTTGAATGCCTCCAGCTCAACTACTGCAGGTACTCCCCTTTCCGTGTTGCCAAAGTTGAAGGAGGTGGAGTTCATCCCTGTCTTTGAGCCACGTCGTTCCGAAAGGAAGAAGCGCCTCGCAGCCGCTGTTGCTCCACAACCGGAGATCCCAGTGACAGCAACACCCCCACCATCCGTCCAGGCATCTGTGCCTGCGTCTGTGCCTGCATCAGCCACCCCTGTTCAATCATTTGGCCAGTCTGGACCTGCATTGGGATCGTCGCCTGCGCCAGCATTCGGAATCCCTCAAACGTCGTCCCAGTTCGGCACTGCTCCTACATTTGCAAAGACAGCTCCCGCATTTGCCACTCCTTCTTTGCCTGACTTTGGCGCCACACCAGTCGCTGGGGCATCAATGTCGTTCGGGGCTCAAAAGACTCCCACCTTTCCTGGATTTCAGGTACCCAAGTCTGAGCCAAGCCCTGCTCCCACGTTCTCTGGGTTCCAATTCCCCAAGTCAGAGTCAGGTGCCGCGCCAGCCTTCTCTGCAGCCCCATCTTTCTCAGCTGCTCCCGCCAGTCAGTCAGCGTGGAACTTTAGCAAGACTAGCACACCACCTCAATCTGCCGGATTTGCAGGATTCCAAGTGCCTTCTTCCGTGGGCACAGCTGCCAAGGTGACTCCAGCTCCAGCTTTTAGCTTTGCCAAACCTGTTCAGCAGGAAGAAGAAGAAGAGGAAGACGATGGTGAAGAGGAGCAAGACGAGCCTCAGGATGACGACGAGGGAGAGTACGAGGATGAAGAAGAGGGTCATTACAATCAAGCACGGTACGAGCATGATGGACAGGTTTACGATCTTGAGGACGATGGCTCTGAACCTGAGACATGGGGTTCGGACACCGACCAGCGCGATTTCGACCAGGGTGAAGAGGATGGAGAAGAGAACGAAGGAGAGGAAGGTCCGTACGAAGAAGAGGATGACGAGCAAAGTGAAGGAGAAGCCACCCCCGAGCCAGTGTCGTCTGAGAAGAAGGACGCCTCCGCCAAGAGTGCTTGGGCTGCTCCAGGTTTCTCCTTCCCAGCGACGGCCCCTGCCGCATCTGCCCCAGCTGCGGACGCCTTCGCATTCTTCACTGCTGCTGCCAACAAACCCAAGGAGTCTGACGTGAAGGCTGCTCCTGTGGCGCAGTCACCATTTGGCACCACAGGCACCAACACATTTGGATCCACGACAGCGTTTGCTTTTGGCGCCCCACAAGCTGGTGCATCTGCACTTGCACCCGTTTCAGCCTTCGGACAGAAGAATTCGGCACCAACTACAGCAATTCCCAAATCGACGCCAGCTGCGAGGGAGCCAGTGAAAACTCAGGAGAGCGATGACGACGAGGAGGACCTGCCAGATGAAGAACAGGAGGAATCGGAGGTAGAGGATGAGCAGGATGACGAGCAGGAGGAGTTGGGAAGCGAGGTTGATGAGGAAGGCGACTTTGATGAGGATGGAAGCGAGGTCGAGGAGGAGGAAGAGGAAGAGGAGGAGGATGCTGGGGACGATAGCGACAAGGAGTCGGCCCTGACTGCTGTTCAGAGGAAAGGTTCGTTTGTTCCGTCTACGACTTCTGGTGCCAAGTCTTCGAGCTTGGAGTCTTCTGGTCTTGACTTTTCCAAGGTTGGCTTTGGTGGATCAGCACAGGAGGGAGGCGACACTGCCTCGCCTTTTGCTAAGGCCGCCTCATCAACATCCAGCAAGCCCCTCTTTGGTGCTACACCCGCGTTCGGCTCCGCTCCTGACGCCAAGGCCGCACCTGAAAAGAGTCTCGACATGCCATTCGTGAAGTTGCCTCGCACAAGGAGGGAGTCTCGTGATTCATTAGACTCGAACACGACCGATGACGAGGATCAGGCTGTGCCCGGCAGTGAACCTTCTTCGCCCGTCCTGGGTTTCGGAAAGGCCTCCAAGGGAACCTCAGGAGGTCTGGACTCTTTCAACCTGTCGTTGGGTGGCGAGCAGGCTAAGACTGACAAGAAGCCAGCTGCGGCTTGGGGCGAGAGCTCCTTTTCATCTTGGGGATCTGCCAGTCAAACGTCTGTAGCTCCTCCAACAAGCGCTTGGGGCTCTAGCAGTATCCTTGGATCAAGCCAGCCTGCTTCATCGGCATCTCCCTTTGCCGCAGTCTCTATCTCTGGTCCTGGTGCCTCGGCCTCGCCGTTTGCAGCTGCAGCTGCAGCTCCTTCGGCATTGACATCGACTCCTGCATCGTCGGCCGCTACCACTACCACCGCCTCTGCGTGGGGCACAGGCGGAGGCTTTGGTCAGACGTCTACTTTGGGAAGTGGGTTCGGGGGCAACACGACAGCATTCGGTCAGACCTCGCAGACACCCGCGCCTACTGCCTCAGGATTCGGTCAGGCCTCTCAACCCGGATCTACACCTGGCTTTGGACAGGCCTCAACGCTTGGAGTAGGTACAGGCTTCGGACAGACCTCAACACCTGGAGCCGGCGCAGGATTTGGACAGACCTCAACCGCTGGATCGGGCTTCGGACAAACATCTGCTCTTGGAGCCGGTACTGCTTTCGGACAGACCTCTACGCTCGGTGCAAGTACAGGATTCGGACAGACCTCAACGCCTGGAGCCGGTACTGGATTCGGACAGACTTCCCAGATCGGCACTAGCTCTGCTTTCGGCCAGCCCTCTCAGCTGGGCGGTGGTACGGCATTCGGTCAGAAGTCACAGGTAGGAGGCGGTTTTGGTCAAACGGCGTTTGGCCAGCCTTCTCAGATCACTGGTGGAGCGTTCGGTACACCAGCAGCTTCAGGAATTGCATCCGCTTCGACTCAGTCCAACTTTGGAGCGTTTGCTAGCACTGGCACGAACGCGTTTGCTGCTGCTTCTCAATCAAAGGTGAACGCGCTTGATCAGCAGGCAGGAGGAAGCATTTTTGGATCCGGGTAAGAGTTTAAGTCATGATTAACATGTAAAGTGCACCAATAATTGCAAACCAACGCTGTGTATTAACCTGAAAATATCTGTGCGCATCAATTCTTTAGCGGTGGATTTGGTGACAGTGGTGCCTCTACATTCGGATCTGGAGGTGGAGGAGGAGGATTCGGCGGCGGCAATACTGCATTTGGAGGCGCAAGTGCTGGATTTGGAGGAGCCAGCAACAATGCTTTTGGAGGAGCCAACAATGCATTTGGAGGAGCCAGCAATAACACTGGCGGGTTTGGCTCGTTTGGTGGGGCCGCAGCAGGAGGTGGTGGAGGATTCGGGGCATCGGCTGGCCAGTTTGCCTTTGGCGCAGCAGCCGGACAAGGTGGTAGCGTCTTTGGACAAGGTCAGGCTAACACTGGCTTTGGCACCAGCCAGGCCAACATCAACCCCAACAAGCCCTCATTCTCCAGCTTCCGATAAGATAGCAGATTTTTTTACGACACAATGCACACAAATACATGTCTTTCATTTTTGGCTTTTTAATGTTGATGTTTTTGAGGTCTGTAATGTACAAGTCGTTTTCTATGAAAAATAATGCAAATGCGAGAGAAAGAAAAAAGATGGACAGGGCGCATGAAGAAGAAGGCCATTGGGGAAGTGCAAAGTTGACACAACGTCGATTTCTCGCCTCCTTTGCCCTTCCCTTGCCAACATCCTTTGCTTGTTCCTGATTGTTTCCTTTTTTTTACAACTGAGTTCGCTTCTTGGCGGTGTTCTGGTATGGGCGCAACACCCATTCCGTGTCGGCGTCTGTCAAATCCACCGTTCCCGACTTGATCTGGAAGACTATTATCCATATCGAAGCGAATGTAAAATGCGATGTTAGAGGAGCTCCTTGGACAATGGAGAACTGACAAATGTTCAAAGAAATACAAAACGGCCATAAATACGCCCATGCAAAAACTTACGCTTCATTTCAAAACGAGGGCCGACCTCGGCCAGCTGAACGTCCTTATGACTCGTCTTGATGAAGACATGGTGTCTGAAGGAGATGAAATCATTGTCGTTGGAAAAGGTCATGACGCGTTTGCTGTCTTCCTTGGGGACAGGGAAGAGGTATTTCAGAATGTCGGCGGTACGTTGTCCGAGTTTGGAGGTGAAGTTATTGAGGATGAGGTGGGGGAATGCTTCCGAGACGGTACCGTGATCCTTGATGTCGTGACGCAGAACCACGTTATTGAGTGTGAAAAATGCTGTTGGTCCGTGAGGGAAGTGAGAAACAATCATGCCGTCTAAGTTTTTATCGATGAATAGAAGTTAGTAACATATTGGCAACCTGCATACACTATGTTCTGCCTTCCCTTGAGTTTTGGATGTTTCCTATTACCTGGTTCACCACGGTGCTCGTGCAAGATGATCAAGTCTGTAACATCGTTAGCTTTGCAGGCATCGACAATCTCCTTCATGACGTGTCCTCCACGGTTGATACGCTGAGAGTTGGGGAACACAAGACGCATCTCCTTGGCAAACTGTTGAAGACGACTGCTGGGGTCGCGGGAGGTTGTGACCAAGACCTTAGGGTCGTACACTCCAGCGCGGGCATATTCATCATCAATGTGAGTGGTAGGGGCTATTTTTTCAACGAGGAAAGGGGCGGTATTGTCAGTTTTCGGTCTGACTGATGTTTGTGGAAGACAGCATTCCTGCAAATGTTGCAATCCTGTTAAGTTTCGTCGGTCACTTACCCTCCTGAGCCTCGTCGTACTGGAGATCCTTTGTGAACTGAGCGCCCTCGTTCTTCAATTCATTGGCGACAGGTTTTCCCGCTATGGAAAGCACAAGGTTACAGCCATATAAATGACGGTTAATAAAGGAAATGCTTATATTCCAAGTCTCATAGATCAAACGAGTAAAGATATTCACTTTGAGACACATACAGGCAATGGCCTCCTTGACAGCCTGCTTGCGCTCAAAGATTTGTCTCTCCTTGCCCTCGAGCGACTTTTTGTAGAGATATTCACGGCGGAGGCGGGTCTGTCTGCGAATCTATTGTCCATGAAAGGGAAAAGTGAAACGTTTAGGAAAGTGTGTTTGAGTTGAGTGCTGCAATGAGTCCATGCTGGACAGCATAGGGCTAGAAGATGGCTGTTGGTTGTTGTACCATATTAGAGTATAGGGTTGATGGTGGTGATGGTTGAAGAGTGAACAAAGGAGGGCGATGCTGAAGGCACAAAAAAAAAAGAAAAAAAGTAAAAACACAACAGAGTGACTGCTAAAACCCTTAACTGATCGCTGCGAAGACAAAAAATGTGCAACCGTTGTCTGCAACTCTTACTTTCCCATTCATTCATTCATTCATTCATTCATTCATTCATTCATCTCATCAACACCTTTCAGACAAACCAAACCATGGGCAAGAACGACAAACGAGGAGGAGGCGGCGGCGGAGTAGGCGGAAGCACACGCGGACATGGAGGAGGACGAGGCAGGGGCCGTGGCGGTAGCAGAGGTGGACGTGGCGGAAAGGCTCATACCAACCACCACAAGGATAGGTATTCATTTCAATTGGACGACTGACTATCTACCCATCGATTGATAAGGCTCGAGTCGACTCGCTTTCGATCCGGATATTAACATACTATACGATTTATCGTTCGATATTCAACAGGGAGGCTGGCGCTGAAAGTGCACACGATATGGCCCGCGGTGGAGATGAAACCAAGTCGGGTAAGGCCAAAGATTCCTTGTCACAGGGGACATTTATCGCCTTGCAGGCTTTTTTCGATACAGTTATTGCACACTCATGACTAATACATGGCATTATCCAAACGGTTTTAATTGTAGAGCGTGTCAGGAGCAACATCCCAATGCCTCTTGGAATGTGGGATTTCGAGCATTGCGATCCCAAGCGCTGTTCAGGAAAGAAGCTGGTCCGCATGGGCATGGTCGAAACCCTCAAAATCAACCAACGTTTCCGTGGAGTCTGCATGACGTGAGTTGCTAACCTTACACCAAACAGGTATTTGTGCCTATGGTATCTACGCCAAAACTTCGCTAAGACCGAACGTGCCTTTTTTTCTTGGTGAAATCTTTAGACCCAATGGAGAGCAGGCAGTATCACCTTCGGACAGAGAAGTTGTCAGGGAACACGGACTGGCTGTTGTCGACTGTTCTTGGGCAAAGCTGGGAGATGTGCCCTTCAAGAAGCTGCGCGCTGGACACGATCGTCTCTGTAAGTGGGGATTCTTGTAGGATGGAGGCACTTTTGTTGTTCAAACCTCTCGTTTTTCTGCGTGAATTTTTAACATTTCATTACAATTGCTTAACTGACGAGCAATTTCAATTTTTGCGAACAATAGTACCTTACTTGATTGCGACCAACCCTGTCAACTACGGAAAGCCCTGGAAGTTGAACTGTGTTGAGGCTTTGGCAGCTTGTTTTTATATCACTGGATTCGACGAGTATGGTGATGAGTTGCTCTCAAAGTTCAAGTGGGGTCACGCCTTTAGAAAAGTCAACGCGTAAGTAGGAAAATTCTGATCCGCAATGGCTGACTATGGCGGGACAAAAGCCATTATACTGTTATTCACGATGGCACTGCAAGTATACTGAAACCCTTTTTTTTCGATTTGGAAATTGGTATATTGTTTAGGGAGCTGTTGTCGATATACTCCAAATGCACAGACTCAGCGTCGGTTATTGCCGCACAAACCAAATACTTGGCCATGATCGAGAAGGAGCACAATGAGAGGCATGATGGCGAGGGCAGTGATGATGATCTGATGGTCGCCAACACGAATCATACTATGATGGCCTTCAGCGACGGCGATGGAAGCGACGAGGGTAGTGACGAGGAGGATAGCGAAGAGGAGGAGGAGGAGAGCGAAGAGGAGAGTGAAGAAGAAGAGACGGAGGAAGAATCCGAAGAGGAGAGCGAAGAAGAAAGTGAGGAGGAAAGTGAAGAGGAAGAGTCATCTGAGGAGGAGGATGAGAGCGAAGAGGAAGTTATCTCTCAGACCATGAAGAAAACTCAAATCAAATAAACTATCACATAGGAATCTTTTAATACAATGTACAAAAATCTACAGTGATAATCCTCCAAGTGCCTGTTCCTGTGCCTTCTCCTCTTGCTCCAAATTATACAGGACTTTCCGAATGAATTGAACCACAGTGTCACAGAATATCGTCTGTGAAGCCAAGTCTGAGATCGCATGGTCCGCATCTGGCAGAACAACTGCACCCAGAGATGATGGCGAGGCATTGGCCAGCTTCGAAATGAGATTTTCCTTGTTGATGTGTGCTGGGATGTATTCGTCCTTGCCAGAGTGCACCATGATCAACGGCGTTTTGACCTGTCCAAAGAGCGCCTGCATGGATTTGAATGGGATATCTGAGCTAAACATGTCGTCATCTCCCCTAGATTGAACATAATGGTAAAAAGGCCTGGGTTATTTTGTCTGGTCACCGAGGTCAGGAGGAGAGTCGCGATCATTGCGACAGGTCATTTAATTACCCTATTGAGGCCAGTGAGTTGAAACGGTAAGCGGTGACAGGCGCTATGTCTACCTCTCTGACCATGAGTTCCTGACCCTGGTTAAGAACAGTTACAGAGACACGGATGAATTAGCGTCTACTAAACAGCATATGGGTTATAGAGCAATCCGCCTAATTAACGCAAGAGTGCGTCATCGCTACCTTGCCATCATTAATCATCCTCTGAGCCAGCCGCACGTATTTGCCATACATCTCATCAAGAGAGGACACCATAAACTCCCTATCTGACACAGGTCCTTGAAGCACCATCCCCTGAAGAGCAGCGCGATTCCGTCCATGGCTCGCAAACGAGATCGCGTCCTGACATCCTGTCGAATGACCGATAAAGAACAACCGCGTCTTTGCCCTTTCTTCTCTCAAGAATGTAAACAGGATATCCAATTCCCGAACATCCTCTTGCAAAGACGAAATGCCATAGCCCATATGACTGCTCGTGAGCATGACTTGGATGAGTGAGAAACCGAGCTGTTCCTCGAGGTACTTTCCCAGGAGGGGGAGGTATGGCAAGGCATTGTATCCGTCCATAAGTCCTCCGACAAAAACGACTGAACCCTGGGAGTTTTGGGGTCCAGACTCGAACATTGTCAGGCGTGTTTGGGGGTTGTAGGTTGACAGGGTTCCTGAGAGTTGCATGGCGAAAACGACGATTGAATGCTGCCTGGCTAAGAGAGAAGCAGTTGAATGGTAAAGAGAAAAATTCAGGAACGACCACAAGAGCTGGGAGAAGACGACGTTCAGCAGAAAAGTGGGTATCCAGCACGTGACGTTTGATGGACAAAGTGCGCCCCGTGCATGGGAACCCCTTGCACAGGGGACTGGCTGGGCACCCATGGGGTATTCTCCTTCTTTCTCAATGTCACTCCTTCCTTTCTTCGCCTTTGCCATTCATCACCCTCGCAAATTCATCCCGCATTCCTTCTTGCCATACCTTCGTCTCCACCGTTTATGTTCATAAACTCCCCTTGTTCGCTGGACCCTCACATTTTTTTTTTTCAAGAAACACTCCAACGCCCCATATCACCTTTTCATCCCCTCTTCCGCTCCTTAACCGCCGCTATGTTTCCTGCCCGTCCTGGAGGCGTCGACAAGAAGGCTGCACTCCTCGCCCAAGCAAGAGCAGACCGAGAAGCTCGCAGCGGACAGAAAAAAGTCGAGCAGGAGAATGCGCGTCTTGACAGCGCTGCTCGACGGATACAAAAGTTCTTGGTCAGACAACACGCTAGACGCATCGTCAAAGACAAACAACGAGCCGACTGGGATGCATTGACAACACAATTACCCGCAACACCTGCGCTGGGCCTCGTCCGCAACTTGAAGTTGGTATACTTGTTGCTGCGGTTCCATGATACGATCGAGTGTCCCATGGACAGCCGGCGACTGGCAAGCCTTTGCAAGCTGCTTCTGTCCAAGACCACTATCGCTCTGGAAGAATGCACTTTTATGAGAAAGGAGGATGTCTCTGTATCTTCGACGCAGGTCTCGTCAGCCAGCCCAGATGCAGGAGGCTCGGTGACTCAGCCCGACGAGCAGCAGCGAAGGTCGATGATGCAGGTCCCGTTCCAGATGATCTTGCTTCATTCTCGGTATGCCGACCTTGCCTCTGCGACCCTCTTGCGCTTTTTACGACTGTGCATCGCAACCATTACTGGCAATCAGATCGACTCCAATGCCCCAACGAAACGCCTCACACCTCTCAAGTCAACCTCGAAGAGCCAAGTGTCCTCACCCACCAGCGCCACTTCAAAACCTCCAGCTCAGGAACTGTATCTCTCCGGAGCCGAGCTTCGATTCCTAATGGCCTACGTGGATGTCAACACCTACAAGTTGCCAGAGACGGTTGCGGCGGTTATTAGGACACAGATGCAAGACCGAGGAGCAGCTCTCATTGTCAAAACCCTCGACAGTGGCCGATTCTACAAGGATATCAGGACAGGAATCCAACTCCGGTCCGAGGCCCTGATACAGCTGCAGGACAGGGCGAAGAAGACCTCCATTACTCCAGCTGAGGCGACGACACAGAAGGCACTAAGTCTTTGGATCACGGCCATTTGGAGGTGCTGCTTCCTTTTGCAGTCTGTTGATAAGGAGATGACAGAGAAAGCTGCCGGTAAGGCTCCGGGCCGACAGCAGAAGGACGACCTCATCAGCATGCACAGCGATGATTCGACGGTTGTTGGAATCACCTGCCGCATCCTCACTATCGCCCTGTTTGTGGAGTGTCTTGACGACCTCTGTCGGCAGTTGACCCTACAGAGTCACCTCCTGGGCGAGGCACTTGATGTGATCTTGGACCTTCGCCACCGACAATACATCCTCTCTTCCATGAGCCTCAACGAAGCACTGTACCTACTTGGAAACCTTACGCAGCTTTACAGGATCCACATCGCCAAGAACTCGACCTCAAACAACACGGCACTCAAGAACAAGCTAGTCGAAGTGATTGTTGTCTTGCTGTCGCACTGCGGGAAATACGTGTCGGGAACACAGACGACTGAGTTTCGACAGTACCACCCCATCTTTTCATGGACCAATCTTTCGCAGAAGGACCAGCAACTGTCGACCGCACAAGTCAAACACTTGTTTTCGCAGCTCGAGTATCTTTGGAGTCGAGACTTTGCACTGGAGGCTTTCCATGGATTGTTGAACCTTTCGCTTCCTGCAGCCAGCTCTCCGTCATCTTCGACAGATACTGCAACCAAGGGCTCAAAAACAGGAGACACAGAGCTACATTCATCAGGCGCCATGGCGACTCCTGCAAGCCATCATATTCGAGTATCGTCCCTAAATGACTTCAAATCAGGATCCCACACCAAGAGCATTACGTCCGATCCCCAGGGAGCCTTACTCGCGATCGAGGTCCAACAGGCGTGTCAACTGTACATGACGCTCATGCGCTCCTTCGAGTCGCAGCGGACCAAAATATTGGTGACACTGATGTACTTGCCGTCATTCCTGACACAACTCTGGAGGTTCATGAACACACTCGGGCCCAAGGGTGAGATGCACATCTACCTAGAAGCCGCGTCTGGGTTCAGCCGTCATGGTCTGGAGCAAGAGCCTTTAATTGCTATCCTGCAAGTCTTTTGCGAGTGCAGTGCTCGCTTTCTCATGTAAGTTTCATTTCTTTATTCGTGTGACAACTCGGCTTCTTTGGTTATGTGGATAAAACATAACACTCAACATACCGCTTGGGATCCTTTGTTGTAGTACACTTGATGACGACGATATGTACGAGCAACAAAAGTACTGGAGTCTCTCGGAGTTAGTCTTCATGTCTGGATTTCTGAACCAGTTCTGCTTTGCGGTGTTGAGCCAACAGGTGGACGCCAAGATGGAGACAGACCCAAGGGCTTCAACCGAAACAACTTCAACAACAACGACAACTCTCGCAGCGCTTCCTCCAATCTTTTACCACGCGCGCCAGGTTCTCATGCAACTCTACGAACGAGACTGTCGACGCGCGTTTTGTCCTCCCAACCACTGGCTGTTGATGCATCCTACCAAGAGTGTTTTTCAGTCACCCTTGCAGCTCTTGGCCGCACTCACCCTCTCAACCAGCAACAAGTCAAAGAGCAATGGGACGAGCAATACAGGACCCAAAAAGAGCGCTGGTGGCTTCTCGCTTTTCTCATCGTCCAAATCGCCGCCCCAGTATGCAACACCCAAGGAGTTCATCATCAAGGTCTGCCAGAAGGATAGGGCGGCGCTTCAGATCCTTGAGACCATGCCACATGTCATCCCCTTCAGCGCGCGGTTGGAAATTTTTAGAGAGTTTATCAAGGAGGAGCGGGCGCAGCGAGCTCAGAGTTTGGCGCTTGTGCGTCCTGACCTTCATCAGTCAATCATGGTGAAGGTTCGGCGAGGGTATATTCTTGAGGATGGTTACCAGAGCCTGGGTCAGTTGTCGGCCAACGGATGGAAGAACACGATCAGGGTCAAGTTTACGAACGAGGTGGGGGTTGCAGAGGCCGGAATCGATCAGGGTGGGCCCTTCAAGGAGTTCATGGAGAGCTTTCTCGAGGCTGGATTCTCACCCAACCTGAACTTGTTCACCACCACGACCGAATCGATGAACATGATGTATCCGTCCCCGACCTCACAGTACACGCACCCTCACAACGGACTGGAGCTCTTCCGTCTTTTTGGCAAGATGTTGGGGAAAGCCATGTATGAGGGTCTGCTGATCGAGGTCAAGTTTGCAAACTTTTTCTTGAGCAAGATTTTGGGACGGACGGTTTTCCTGGACGAGATGCGATCGTTTGATGAGCAAGTCTTCCGGAATTTGATGTTCCTGAAAAAGTATGAGGGTGATGTGGAGGATCTCGGATTGACCTTCTCGCTGGACGAGGATATATTTGGGACCCACCGGACAATCGAGTTGATGAGGGGTGGGAGGGACATTGAGGTGACCAAGGATAACAGGATCAATTATATCTTCCAGGTCTCGGACTACCGTCTGAACAAGCAGATCCAGGACCAGTCTCGAGCATTTATTGAAGGATTCAGGTCTGTCATCCCATTGCCGTGGATCTCCATCTTTTCTCCGCAGGAGCTGCACCGCGTCATGGCAGGGGACGACGTTGACTTTGGTATGTTGGCCGTTCTCTCTTCAAAATGTCCTGAGTTTTTCAGGTGTTTACTTATTGAACTAACGTTGTCGTTTCTTTCAATATTGATAGACGTGCAAGATCTCCGCTCGTACACAGAATATCAGAACGGATACTTTGACCAACATCCCGTCATTCGAAACCTATGGGCGGTCCTGAACGAATTCGACTCTGAAGAAAAGCGGGCGTTCCTAAAATTCGTCACCAGCTGCTCCAAGGTAAAGTAATAAGAGCTTACGCCCAAAGCATCTCGGAGAAAGGGTTTATCCCACGGCTTGTCTCACCGCCATCTTTCATTTTCTTACTTTCGTTTTTTTTTTATATTTATTTTGTGCCTGGTTGTAACAACAGCCGCCTTTGGGAGGGTTCAAGCACTTGCACCCCCCATTCTCGATCCGACTGGTCGTAAGTCCTACGACCACTGACTTGAACTACGACTCTACACCTGCACCCGCCCCACGTCAGTTCGGAAGCGGCGCTCCTACCGCTGACACCAACTCAAGCGACTCGGGTCGACACCAACGAAGCGCTACAACGGGATCCAGTATCGGCGGAAGTAGTGGTAATGGGTTCGGCTCAAGGTTACGATCTGCCTTTGGAGGTAACAACAACTCCAGCTCTAGCAGATCGTCAACCATGTCAACATCTTCCTCGGCATCAGCGCTGTCTTCAGTTTCGTCGCCACCCCCGCAACGACCTACACCGAGACCCATGCTACCTGGAGACGAAACCCCAGCAGCAATGGGAGTTGTCAAGTCCTTCTTTGGTGGCGTCCTTGGAGGTGCTGGGTCCAGTGAAAGTTCTGGCAAGAAGGCGCGTCTGCCAACTAGGTAACAAAAAAAATCTCTCAGTTTTGAAAGGAGAAAAACGCGTAAACTTTTTCCTCTGGCCGGCTCTAACTTCTTCCTACCCTCTTCTTATTTCTTTTTTTAATTATATAAATAGTTCGACATGTTTCAACTTGCTAAAGTTGCCACCCTTTAGCTCAAAGTCGGTTCTGAAGGAAAAGTTGCGTTATGCGATCACATCCAACACAGGATTCGAATTGTCATAGAAATGTTTTTAAAGATAATAAGGATGTATATATTTAAATGCGAGCAGCGAATAGGTTGAATATGAAGTAGGGTAAATGGTTGTTTTGATGAGATTCAAGACTTTGATGGGAGAAGGAGAATCTTAATACTGATAGTCGGCAGGCCTTGAAGCGTATTGCTGCTGTTGCTGTTGTTGCAACATCTGCTGGTGCTGTTGTTGCTGGAGTTGTTGCATCTGAATCTGCTGCTGTTGCTGTTGCTGTCTTTGTTCTGGTGGTTGTGGGTGTGAAAGACTAGAGTTAGGGTTCTGGCCGTAGTTGTTGTTGTCCGAACGGCGACCAGTGGCCGACATTTCGTAGGATTCATGACCCATACCAGGAGAGGCAAAAGGATAAGGATTCCTACCATCGACATGACTCAGTAAAGGGGCCTGAACAGCGGTATCTTGAGGTGTCGCAGGGAGGAACTTTCCGCCAGCCTCCAATGTAGACTCGTCAACCGCCATCATCGAAGGATCCACAGAGTCGGGCGAAGAACCCTTGCGGCTCTTGAAGAACAGGCGGTTCTTTTGACGACGGGTGTTGGCGCGCTTGAGCGTTCCGCTGAGGTGGCCTTCACGTGTGGGCAGAGGTCGTCCACGAATGAGCAAATAAATGTCCTGGAATGCCCAGCCAACTTCGCGGAATAGGTCAACAGGGTTGAACCCATCCCGAAGAGACTTGCGGACAGGAGTTGAGACGCCCTCGACCACATACTCGACATAAGAGAACGAATACATATGCAGGATCGCAAAGATCACCATCTCAAAGCAGACTAAGAGCGCAGAAATGCCGAGCTCAATGTTCTCCACAGACCAGTACTCTGTCTCCTTAAAGACGTCTAAATAATGAACATCGAGGGAATCATCGATTAGTGTCCAGCTTGATCCGCAGGTAGGATAGACCCGTAAAAAGAACGAATGAAAATGCCGACTTCAATCCCGAAGTGCTTACGAAGTGTGCCTAGCAAACTCAACAAGCAATATTGCCAGAAGACAAAGAAAATAACCAACTTGACGCAGAGGAACTTCAAGAATGGTTCTATTATAAACGTTCATAAAGAAGGTAAATGTAAGTAAGAGCGTCATGCCTAATTTCAACTGCTTGCAAAAAAACATACTCACGCACACACATACACATACACACACACACACACACACACACACACACACACAAGCAAAGAGCGAATACATACTGCGATCGGCGATTTCGGTCTTGATGTTCATGTAGAGCAAAACGAGGCAGTACATGGCGACGGTGACAGAGGCAAAGTTGATGATGGTGATATAGACGCGCCCAAAGGCAAAGCTGTAGCTGGTGGTACAGTAAATGTCCTTGTACTGGAGAACGACGGCCGCAATAGTGGTAATGGGCTTGACGACGACGTACTGGAGGATACCATACTTCATGTAGTGCAAGAACATATCGCTTGAAGGGTTGTAATAGAAGCAGTTTAGGGGGAACATGAGCTTTTGACGCTCGGGGCCGGTGATTTTGGCGCGACGGGTCTCGTTGTCGTCGCCGAGGTAGGTCAGGAGGAGCATGAAGAAGGAGTGGATGACGAATGCCTCGTAACAGTCGCGGATGGTCTCGTAGTAGATGGCCTCCTTGTAGAAACGGTAGGAGAGTGCAGAAATGATGGCGTAGATAGGGATCATGAGCAGGATTCTCATAATCTGGCGTTGCTCAGCAGGCTAAGTCGGTCGACGATAGGTCCATAAATATTGCAAGGAAATGGCGGTTTCGTTAGCATCAAGCAAAAGGAGACGAAGTATATTGCGTAAATTGAAGTTGGTGCTTTGAGCAATTGAAGAAGGCCATTTAGTTGCTGTGTACCTTGGTATAGTTTTTAGCATGTTTGTACAAAAGTCTGAAGGAGAGGACGGTGGCGATGAGGGCAAAGAGTGCACACAATCCCCATCCGATATAATGGCCTATTGGGTTGGAGCAGATGTAACAGTGAGTCGTATTGTCTATCTTGAATGAATGGCATATTGTGCCTTGTGCCTGTGACACCTCCCAAACAGGGCAAAGTGAGGGTGTGGTTGGTGCTCCCAAATGAGACAGGGCAGCAGGACAGCCTGGAGAGTGAGAGAGAAACTTACGCTTCCAGACGATGCTATGTCCGTCAAAGAACTGACCAGGATCTGTCAGTTCGCTGTCGATATCAGGGCAGACAGCCATTATTATATTCCTCCAGTTGCTGTTGTTGAGAAGTAGAGTATGAGGAAGGGTGATGGAATGAGTTCCTTGGAGGAAGGGAGGGCAGGTAACGATGATGAGAGAGGGTATTGTCGAGGGTACCGGCGGAGAGGAAGTCGAGTGAGGAGTGTAGGGTGAGAAAGAGAGACAGAGAAGGGGTAAAGAAGAGGAGGAAGAGGAAAAAGAGGACGAGGAAAAAGAGAAAGAGAGGGAATAGACGACAGCAAAAAAAAGGAGGGATGAAGGATGTGGCCATACCAAACGAGGAGTATTTATGGAGACAGAGTTGTCACTTCGCTACCTCTTTCCGGCGCATGTTTCTTCCCGCTCTGGGAAGAAAAGAAGTACAGCCCGCTGAAGTTGAAATGGCCAGTCTTGTCCACCTGCCCAAACTCACTCTCCTTGCGATTCTGGGCTTTTGGATTCCCCTCCTTTCCATTTTTTCATTGTTTCGTTGCTCACTTTCTCTCTTAGCAGGATTAGCAGCAACAGGAACAAGCGGTTAGTTCGCATTTTCTGGTCCATCGTCTACTCATCTCAGTTCTCGTGAGAAGGGTGACAAAGAGAAGAAGAAAGGAGCAGGATATCAAGAAGATGAAAACTCCTGTGTCTATAGGGAATCCTACCCGGCTACTTGACGGAACGAACGGCTTTCGTCAAGCGGAAACGGTGAGTGAAAAAAGTACGAGCAAAGCCATAAGCATATCGAGAAAGAACAATCCCACTTTTGACCAATTGATCGAGCAATGAAAACACTTTTAGCGACCTATTAAATAAAAAATAAACAAAGAAAGAAAAAGGAGGACTTATGGATAGACGGATATGGATTGGATGAACAAGAAGAGCAAGAAGAGGAAATAAGAGTCCACTGCTTTGTGTCTTTCGCCTTTTTGAGCATTGAGGCGTTGATCTTTCACGAAGCAGGCTGTGACCAACAACGATGCGAGTCCGCGGGGCTGGACTCTTGTTTAAGCATCGATTGAAAAGCCAAAGCGAAACGAACCGCAATAACTTATACCTAATCAACCCCTTTTTTGGCTTGCCTTTTTTCACGTCAATCTGCCACGATAGGTTGGGTATAAATCCAGTATTGGCAAAGTTGAGGACCATTTTTAGGCGCCAATCCCTAATCCCTCCTGTCCATTCGTCGCTATCAAACAACAGCCCAACAGTGTTTTGCTTAGGGTAGCAAGCAAAACCGAACTTAGCTGCCTTGCGTTTCATTCTCATTATTATTACTAACGGCAGCATGCATATTGGACAAAACAGTTAGAGGACATCCTAAGGAAATGCTGAGGAAGCTCTTTCCTCTTTGCCACAGGGGTTTCATTCTAAATAAGCAATCTTGAGTGGCAAACAAGGCATGGTAAAATGTGTACCGTAACCCGTACCTGCAGTTTGAAGTGCGTTTTATTACCTTTGAGTTTTAGGAGTGGGCGGTGCTTACATTCCACATGCCAGCAATTCACCAGTTAACTCTGGGCTTTTCATTCTTTTTCCACGCTGTTTGGATAAAGAAGAAAAGCACCCTAATTGGATGTAGAAAGGAGTATGGATAAACGGGACGTCGAAGTGTTGGTTTCTACGGTAGTCCTCTGGCACTGCAGCCTTGTGTGTGCCTCAGACACACGCGGTCTCTTGACCCTCACTGAACGACGATGCAGAATGGCTACAACGGCTATAGTATTCCTTTCTTTTTTTTGAACCTAAGGCACTCGCCCGACGGGGATATCTTGTTGGTCAGTTCAGGGACGATGATCCGGTGAACGCGGCAGGTCCATAACGCGTCAATCTATTGATTTGTGGCCGAGTAGCTTGATCAGCTTCGCCTTGGGCTTGAACATAGCCAAGGTAACAATGCGGACAAGTAGATTTGAAGCATGGTGTGTAACAATTGAAGGAAGCAAGAACTCTTTTGACAGTGTGTGTGTGTGCAATGTGCGCTCCCAGGTCACAACACACACGGCTGGCAACACACAATAGAGATCCATGGCATCAAACCTTCATTCCATTTCATTTGTTGTTTGTGCTCTCCACTTTTCATTTCGTCTTTCTTAATTCGTTCCCCGTCCTGGTTAACATAATTTCCTTCACTTTCATACTTTCTTTCTCTTCCACTTTTCTTGCCTTCTTTTTGTACCCTTCGCTTCTCCATCCTTCCTTCCTTCTTCTCCAACACTCCTCATCCCCCCATCCTCATCACCTTTTCCTTTCTTCTCTTTTCTCGTCTCTTCTCATTCCCTTCTCTCCTTTCTCACACCTCCTCCACTCCCTTCATCTTTCTCTCCATTCCTTCACTCCCATCCACAATGGCATCAACCCAAGCAGGCGCCGGCATCGGCATCGCCAACCTTCCCAACCAGTACGTCCTTGCACCTTTTTGACAGTAACTTCTACAACTTCCCTCTTCAATCCAGACGCCACTGGAGAACATTATCTTATTACAAAATGAACAACACACTATCTCGCCTCCACTCGCTCACCTTTCTTTCCTTTTGTCCGGCTACTTCTCTAGGCGCCATGCTATTGCTTCCAAGAAGGGAAGCGCCTTGACCATGATGATCGCAGGCAAGCAAGCAACTCCTCGCCCATTGATTGCTACCTTGACTTTAGTATACCTATTTCTGTATGCTGACCTACACAATTCAATCGACACCTGTGCAACTGCTTCTAGGCGAGTCTGGTCTCGGAAAGACTACCTTCATCAACACCCTCTTCACCACAACCATCAAGGCTCCCAAGAACCACAAGCGTCGTTTCAACAAGACGACCGAGAAGACCGTCGAGATTGAGATCATCCGCGCTGGTATGTTATATTTTCCTGTTACCAACGTCGGAAAGTGTCCGTGCCAGACGATAATTAACCTTGCAAAGAAAACAAGATGGCATTCAAAGAAAGCTCAATTGCACCAATCAAAGGCAACACGCAACAGGAGACGACACCGGATTAAAGTCATCAGCAGAGGCAGAGAAGACCACCCTCAACCAACAACAGGAGCAGCCAGCAACAAGAAGAATCACTGCAAACTGTAAACACTTTTTGCCGGGAAACGGAGTCCTTATCCCCAAGTTTCCCTTTTTTTTTGTCTCTTTGCGTCTCTGTCTCTCGTTCTTTATTATTCCCTTGGCTCCAAAAATGCCGGCTCTCTCCTACTCTGTGTCTTCTCTCCCTCTTCTGAGCATTCGAGCCCCTTCCTTGCAGACCTTTTTTCTTTCCCCTTGTCCTATTTTTTATTTTATTCATTCGGGTGGAACTGCCTGTGTTCTCAACCTGAGACAACTTGGAATTTTCAAACCGAATTGATTTCATCGGCGACGGACAGGAAATGCTACATGTTGAACCGCCTCCAGTTTGGGACCACCCCTCACTTTTTTTAGTTCAGCAGTACTCCTTGAAGGATAACGAGGTCAATTGAAGACAAGAATGAGAGAAAAGGGGAAAAGAGAACAGAAAAGGGTGCTTCCATCTCTTTCTGGTCGCATTAATGTTATATTTGTGTCAAGTTGAGCTCTTTTTTTTTCCATTTCTTCTCTAATTATGGTCCTACACAGAGCGCTCTCAAAAAAAAACTTTCAACAACAACAAACGCAACTCAGTTTCAATGCATATCGGCTACATCCAGAAGCCCTTTATTCTTTCTTCCAGCCGTCTGGAACAACGACACTGACTACGTTGCTTCTGGTTGTGTTCGTTCACTATGCTATTTCCACAATAGAGCTCGAGGAGAAACAGTTCAACGTCAAGTTGTCTGTGATTGACACTCCTGGATTTGGAGATTATACCAACAATCGCGACAGCTGGATGCCCATTATTGACTTTATCGACGATCAGCACGAGTCGTACATGCGTCAGGACCAGCAGCCCAAGCGTCAGGAGTTGAGCGATATGCGTGTTCACTGCTGCTTGTATTTCATTCGTCCCACAGGCCACACCTTGAAGCCCCTTGATATTGAGGTCATGAAGCGTTTGGGAACTCGCGTCAACTTGATCCCTGTCATTGCCAAGGCCGATACCATGACCCCCACCGACTTGCATAAGTTCAAGAAGCGCGTATGTGGCTTTTGTATATGTTTTTCGATGGAAAGAGTACGATGATATTTGAACGAATGGTCGAAACCTGACACCTATACGTTGTCTTCTTTCAATGTAGATCTTGGAGGTCATTGCTGCCCAAAACATCCAGTGCTACACGTTCCCTCTAGAGAGTGACGACGAGGCCAGCACCAAGCGCAACATGAGCATCATGGTAAGAAAAGAC
The DNA here is from genome assembly GCA_036320915.1 of Linnemannia elongata. Taxonomy (NCBI): domain Eukaryota; kingdom Fungi; phylum Mortierellomycota; class Mortierellomycetes; order Mortierellales; family Mortierellaceae; genus Linnemannia; species Linnemannia elongata. The sequence continues at coordinate 1,103,352 of JAXBDG010000007.1, read as the reverse complement.
ACACGATGTATGCATGCATGTTATTAATATATGTTCCCGAAGGTGTATGTTTCACAGCTTCAAAGGTACTCACTCTTTTTTTTTTGGACGTTAAATTGGTTTGAAATGAATGATTAGGCTGCCATGCCCTTCTCTATCATTGGAAGCACAGACGACGTTCTCACCCATGACGGCCGCACTGTTAAGGGACGTCAGTACTCCTGGGGAGTCGCTGAAGGTAAAGGGAGCAACGCAGGACATGACGAGACAGAACAGGAGAGCAATACTAGAAAAATGGATTTTAACGATTTCGCTTTGAATCATGCCCACTGTGAACAATAGTCGAGAATGAGGACCACTGCGACTTTAAGAAGCTTCGCCAGTTGTTGATCCGCACGCACATGTTGGACTTGATCCACTCTACTGAGGAGACCCACTACGAGAACTACCGTCGTGCCCAGATGGAGACCCGCAAGATTGGCGAGCCAAAGGTTAAGACTGTGACCAACCCCAAGTGGAAGGAAGAGGAGGAGGCCCTTCGCAAGCGCTTCACTGAGCAGGTCAGACTTGAGGAGAACCGCTTCAGGTCATGGGAGCAGCAGGTACGTCTTGCTTTTCTTTTTTCTTTCATTTTTTTTTGTTGTCGTTGTGTTGTGTTGTGTGTGTTTGATACGGAACCCTAGGCTGAAAACGTTTACTCACACTTTTGTTATTTTGCTTCCTTGTTGTAGTTGATTGCTGAGCGTGACAGATTGAACAAGGACTTGGAAGCCGAGCACTCTCACATCAAGGCTCTGGAAGCTGAGTTGGAGTCCATGCAGGTCGGCCTCTCCCCCAAGCGCAAGTAAAGAAAGAACCCACGACACCACCTGGAGGTTGTTTTTTTACAAAACGCAAGGGCAATCACCTCTAGACTCTCATATACTCTCGCCAGGATTGCCTTTATTGGAGTTGTAAGCAAGACTTGTTCTCTCCATTGCTGTTCTTTCTGGCACATTACCATCTACTTCATTTTTTATGCCTTTTCATACCTAATAAACCTTTTGCAAAGAAAACTCAAAAAGATACGTGAAGTAACGAAGGCAAATAGGTACTAATTATGGGCGGGCGCGAAGGATGGAAAGAGCGCATTGGTTGGTTGTGAAGGTTGCACAAAAAAAACACATTCCTCAGCCTGACCACATTCCAGAGTCGTTTCATCCCTTCTGCCCTTTTTGTATTTTCTTTTTTTGTTGCCTCTTTTGTTGCCGACCGCGTGGCCTAAACAAAATGACAAAGCAATAACGAACAAACAAACAAACGACCACCAGACAACTCATGAAGCTTTTCGTTTTCTTTTTTTTTTTGACATTTATTTCGCAAATCTTGATACTCGGAGGAGGGCGGTGGTGAAAAGGGAGGAAGCTATCTTCTTTTGGGGGCTTTGTTCCTACCTATGCCTATCCTCTCTATGCCCTCGCAGGTGACAGCAGCTGCCGAGAGACAAAGTAGAGGAAGGAATGGATAGGAGTGGGTAGATGGGTCTGCCGAAGGGTTTCGCTCGGGGTTGGGATTGATGGGTAAAACTGAAAAGTGTCATGCTAGAATGGGGAAGGGCGTTTCTCTGTCTGTCTCGTTGTCGCTTTCTCTTTATCTTGCTGCGTCTTCTAGAGGTCCATTTCTTGCTGCTCCTCCTCGTAGTCGCCCTCGTCCTCCTCGACGGTAGCCTCCTGGTACTGCTGGTACTCGGAGACCAAGTCGTTCATGTTGGATTCTACAGTTGAAGGTCAGACAAGAGAAAGTCGTTAGAGTCATGACCATGACCGAGATACAAGCAAAGTATAACGACAAATTCAAGTAAAAAACTCACCAGCCTCAGTGAACTCCATCTCGTCCATGCCCTCGCCAGTGTACCAATGCAAGAAAGCCTTGCGACGGAACATGGCAGTGAACTGCTCAGAGATACGCTTGAACAACTCCTGGATAGCGGTCGAGTTACCAATGAAGGTAACCGACATTTTGAGACCACGGGGAGGGATATCACAGACGGCGGTCTTGACGTTGTTGGGGATCCACTCGACAAAGTACGAGCTGTTCTTGGACTGGACGTTAAGCATTTGCTCGTCAACCTCCTTGGTCGACATGCGACCACGGAACATAGCAGCAACGGTCAAATAACGTCCGTGGCGGGGGTCAGAGGCAGCCATCATGTTCTTGGCATCGAACATCTGCTGGGTCAACTCGGGAACGGTCACAGCACGGAAGTTCTGAGAGTTGTTGGCGGTCAGGGGAGCGAAACCGACCATGAAGAAGTGAAGACGAGGGAAAGGAACTATGTATTGGAGGAATGAAACATAATATGTTTGTTAGATACTGCATTGCATGCATCATCCATCACCCCAATTACAAAAATAAAAAAGCAGACATGGCCTCTTATTCAAGGCGCGTTGCTTACCCAAGTTGACAGCCAACTTTCTCAAATCAGCATTAAGTTGACCAGGGAAACGGAGGGAGGTGGTGATTCCTGACATGACGACAGAGACCAAATGGTTCAAGTCACCGTAGCTGGGAGCAGTGAGTTTCAAGGTACGGAAGCAGATATCGTACAAAGCCTCGTTGTCGATACAGAAAGTCTCATCCGAGTTCTCGACCAATTGGTGAACGGAGAGGGTGGCGTTGTAAGGCTCGACAACGGTATCAGAGACCTATTTCAGGGTGTTGGTAGTGGATGGGACAAGGAATAAAAACGAGACTTGTGAGTATTTTTTTGACCATGCCGAAAGAATGTTTCCCGACGGGAGATATTAAGGAAAGGGCACCCTTGATAACAAAGTTGATGCATCCGCCTCCCCCTAATCGAGGAGACCAATGTAAGGTTAAGCAGAGGAGACACCACCTGATGTCGTCAAGGAGACGCTCTGGTATCCTTTTCTATGCAAGACCTTCAACGACGAATAAAAAAGAAAAACGGGCTCCCTTTCTCAGAGTTGTAACGAGCTGGGCTGGCCATGGTCACTGTTTTTCTTTTTTCTGGTTGTCTTTTATCGCCCTCTCTTTTTTCCACATCATCGTCATGGATGGTAACAAGCATCGGAGCGCAGATAGACAGAAAAACGGAGGAGAGATGCCAATCAGCCCTTGAAGAACAGCTGAGAGGGAAAAAGAAAGAGCTCGACCGTCGTTGTCGTCCTCCCCTTCTCCCCTCTTTTGTTTTTTTTTGCACCCAACAACTGTAATGTCAACAGAAGGCCGCGCGATCCAATCAAAAAGGACTCCAAACTTAAAGGGAGAGTGTCCAGATGTGATCTCTTTTGCAATCCTACTGCTTCCTGCAGGTTTTGATGGATAGGATGGATGGGCAAGGGGAGATGATGTGGCATGAGGGAGTTACAGCATAAAGGCAACACAACAGTGAGGGACATATGAGAGATAGAAAGACAGGGAGAAAGTGAGCAGGTGAAAGTGATAGATAGAGAGACGCAGGGAGAGTGGAGTAGACCTAGCCCCTTCTCCTTTCGTTCTCCACGAGCGGTTCTGTTGATGGGGGGAAGGAGAAGGAGGAAAAGGCGGCATGCGCGGGACAGGAAAAAGCCAGCACCCCAAGGGGATGTCCCATCCCTTAGCACAAAGAGAAAAGAAAGGGAGAAGTTGTATTGGCCAAGCACCAACAAACAACAGAAAAAAACACAACAGAAAAACAGCAACACCTTCACTCTCAGCGGAGAATGCCTCAACTGAATATCACACCACACGCTTGAACATACAGATACACAATCGCCTGCAAAAAAAAAAGGAAAAGTCCAAGGGGTGGAAACGAGTGCTTTTCTTCAAGGGAGCAGAGCAGGGTCAACAAGAAGGGGAAGGAAAAGAAAAAAGAAAAAGAAAAGAAAAAAACAAGGAGGCAGCTGGAACAAGGAAACTTGTCAGTTTGAAGCAGCCCTTTTCCCACACAACCCACTGCAACATCACCCCAAACTCGATCCCGACTCCATGTGTGCGCCTTCATCTCCAGTGACAAGTGGTCTCATGGTTCATGTTGTCCTTACCTTGGGAGAAGGCATGACAGAGAATGTGCACATCATGCGATCGGGGTACTCCTCGCGAATCTTGGAGATCAAAAGAGTTCCCATACCGGCACCGGTACCACCACCGAGCGAGTGGGTGATTTGGAAACCCTGGAGGCAGTCGCAGGACTCGGCTTCTTTGCGGACGACGTCGAGGACCGAGTCGACGAGCTCGGCACCCTCGGTGTAGTGGCCCTTGGCCCAGTTGTTGCCGGCACCGGACTGACCAAAGATGTAGTTGTCGGGGCGGAAGAGCTGGCCAAAGGGACCGGTACGGACGGCGTCAATGGTGCCGGGCTCGAGGTCGACGAGGACGGCACGAGGGACGTACTTGCCGCCACTGGCTTCGTTGTAGTAGACGTTGATACGCTCGAGCTGGAGGTCCGAGTCACCATTGTAGACACCAGTGTTGTCGATACCGTGCTCGTCCGAGATGACTTCCCAGAACTTGCCACCGATCTGGTTACCACACTGACCCGTCTGCAAATGAACAATCTCGCGCATCGTTGATGTTTTTGTTGTTGGTGGTTGGTGAAGGAAGAGGAGTTTGGGGGAAGGAAGGAAGAAGAGGAAGGTTGGGTGATGGCGGTGTGGAGGAAGAAGAGAGGACTAAGGAAAGGGAAAGTAAAGAGCCAAAAATGGGAAAAGAGACGAGAGCACGCATTTTTATTTGGATGGAGAAACAACACGCGTTGGTTCAATGGTATGTGTGTGGCTTGCTTGGTTGGTTCTCTTGTTCTCCATTGGTACGGGCTGCGCGAAATAGGAAAGGGACGGACAAGAAGGAACATTTAAGGAGAGATAAGCTCTTTTTCTGGGAAAGCTTCTTCTAAACATTCAGGTACACATCACACTCACTCAACACACACACACACACACACACACACACACACACACACACAAAACACTCATACATTCAGTAATCTGTTCAGTTGAAGGTGGTTCCTGGTTCCTGAGTTCCTTAAGAGAAGGAGTGTGACTTGCAGGTGAGAGCGGCAGTGTTCAGACAACGATCCAAAAGGTCAAGCCGAGAGAAAAAAATAACCAACCTCAACTTGTTGCAGTCGTACAACCACAGACATTCGTCAATGGTCAACAAAGGCAATTCAGCTCACTATGTTTTACTACCTAGTCTTGCTTGGTGCATGCTATTCGAGTGAAACATATCACCGATAATGATCCCCACCACTCACTCACAAGTGCGTTATGTATCCATCCCATGTCTAGTTCATCACCATATCCCTCAGAAAGAAGAAATCTTTCTTTTGGTTTCGCTGCCGAATGGAAGCAATCAACTAGAAAAGCCTTCTCAAGAATGCTCCAAGTAACTACAATTCTTGGACGATTGCAACCAGATGTGGAACCACCATACAACAGATACCTGGCACAGATATTTTCAAACACAATAACGTACGCCTTGAGAGAACATCTCTGATCTCTGGCCTCACACCATCGTCCTACACAGAATGCAATAATCTTCCACCCCATGAATTCAGGGAGATCCGCCTCCTCAGAATTGCCGTGGACGTCTTTCTTTTTTTTTCTCTTTTGCAAAGCCATTTCGAAACATGACTTGGAAGGCAGACTTTGACCCAGTCAAATAAAAAAAAGTTCTAGGAGTCGCGTTAGCTAGAAATAACGCATGCTCCCTTTTTTATCCCTGTTGATGGTAGGACACATAGAGTTTGTTGACTCGGGTTCAAAAAAGATCTGCACATTGTGGCGGTGTGATGTCGTTCACTCTGTGCGCCTTTTTTTTTTTTTTTTTTTTTTTCTTTGTTTGCTCCGCCAACCTTTGTTTGTCAATCTTTCTAAATCCGTGAACTGTCAATTGTAGTACTGTGCAACAGTGCAGGATGCGGCACTTGGAAGAAGTCTGAGTTGACCAATAGCAGGTACGGCTGAAGGAACAGGGCAGAAGCTGTATCGTGTGCCATCAGTTTTCCGGCTCTCAGCGTCCAGCCCTTTCTCTCTCTCAGCCTTTTCTCCTCCTCTCTGTCTGTCCTTTTTTTTTTTTTTTTTTTTTTTTTTTTTTTTTTTCCCCGCACAATTTTTTGTTGTTTTTATTGTCAGAAAAAAACCAGCCTTATACTTTTGAGGGTGACAACATTCCAGCTCAACTTGCACAGGTGCAGACCTGTTCGTTTCCCCCACGGGTACGTCTATAAACGGATGTGTTTAGGGTTCACGGACTCTCCACGTGAAGACAAGTATGCTTTGAAAGAGAGGAGGAGAGGGAGAGAAGGAGATACTGTAAATGAAGCAAAAAAGAGCCAGGAATGAGTGAAATGGGTGTTCAATTGTTCCAGGAGCTTTGTTCTCCAACCTGCACTGCAAGGTTGCAAAAACGCACCACCATGTCCATTTGACTCTCCCTGGTTGTGCTTTGACTTTGCAGTGAAAATGCAAGGGACTAAGCACTAGCATGAAGGATCTGCATACAAGCACTTGCGCACCGTGTGTTTGCCCTTTTCCAGGCTCTGGTTGGTAATAAGGGAGAAGCAGGACAGTGAAAAAAAAAAAAAAAAAGAAATACAAAGCAAGTGGAAGGGAGAGAGAGGAAAGGAAGACGAGTTGAGAGTGAGAGTGTTGTCCGTGGGACTGGTAGAGCACGTTGTTAGTGCACAACCTCATTGGTCTGCCTAGTCTGGGGACCCTGAGCCGCTTTGCTCCGACTTTCTCCTTGCTCTTTTTTTTTTTTTTTTTGTCTTCGATGTATTTCATTCCATTCTTTCGACATCTCTCTTTTTTTGCGATATTTTTTTCACTCCGCCTTTCGCCTTTTGGACAGCACCCGATACACCAATGTTGATGGTGAATTGTTTTGTATACATGCATTAGCAAAACCTATGGGCTTGTCAATTGAAACCAAGAGGGAGTTCAGATTGAGAAGAGAGATATTGGTTTCTGTGTGTGTGTATTCATGTTTGCGAGATTGCAAATAGGAAAACGAACGAGAGTGAAAGGATAAAGAGGGGTATGAAAAGGAAAGCTGGATTTTTCTGATTGATGGGCCAGGAAGGAAGTTCAGGGTTGTTTTTTCAAGGAGACAGCGAGAGAAAACTCTCTTTTCTGTTTGTATTCTTTACGCGGAAAAAATAACAGCATGTTCCGTTGAATATGGCTCTGCTTTTGATCGTCAGTAGCAGAAACAGCAGCCGTTACCGAGGCAACAAAGAAAGAGGTGTTTGCAGCATGAAGGGTTTCAATGAGGAATAACAAAAATCAATGGTATGAATGAAGAAGAAATAAATGTACGTCCGTCCGTCCAGAGAAGAAGGAATAAAAGAGGCCGGCCAAAAGACAACGAAGTGAGAAGAAAGAAAAGGCTGACCCCGCATTTTTTTCATCGGCGATGAACCGAAAATAGAAGAAAGCACATGTAGTCGACCCGTTGTTTGGTGGTGGTCCTGCCAGCCTGCCAGCCAGTCAGCCAGTCAGGTACAAACAGACACCGTTTTAATTTGAGCAGCCATGTGGATCAAATGTAAAGAAGTCGAGCCTGCCCTGCCCTTCAGCTGAGTGAGTAATAACCCATTGCTCGATCGAACACCTCCCTCTTCTCCCTTCTCTTCTCTCTTCTCTCTTCTCTTCCTTCCCTCTCTTCTTTCTTCTCTTCTTTTTCTTCTTCTTTTTCTTCTCTTCCTTCTCCCTCTCTTCTACCCTTTCATCCCCACCTTGTCCCTCTCCTCCTCTCTACTCTAATCCCTCCTCCCTCCTCCCCTCCCTCCTCTCCTAACCCCTGCCCTGGATCCCCTCCCTCGTTGTTAGACTCTTGGTAAGAAGCAGAAACTGTCTCCTTTTCAAAAAGGATCACATATTAACCATCAACGCGCGCCACCACACACGCACCATTGATGCGCCCTCGGGAGACAGCGCAACAGTCAGTTCAGGAAAGAACACCTCCCAAAAATGGATCACGACCATGAACGCGGGATCAGATCAGGATGACAGGACCGATCACCGAGGAAAAATGAAACTTCTACTTTGGAACACATGTGCTCCAGGAAAAAAAAAAGAGAACAGGAATGAGGCAGGCTGCCATGTGCCTAGGTGCATGCTAATTTGAAGTAAAAGGGTTGCTTCCGATCGACCAGTCTGATCTCGATGGGGAACTACATCCTGTTCATCCCTTTCGGTCTCACAGCAATTTTCGTTAGTTCCTGACCAACTGGTGTGGACCTGACCTGACCCGACCTGACCTAACTGTTATATCTCATTTTGATCCTGTTCGTCCTTTCCTTACTACCTGTTACCAGTCATATCATCTAGATCTTTGGTCTCTTCCCTACTTCATACATAATATTCACATCGTCATGTCACAACAATCCCTCTCAAGTCCCTCCAACGAGGTCTCCAGCGAGCGTTACAAGCGCATCTTCCAAAAGTTCGCCTCTCTCGAGAAGAACGGTGAAAAGTTCATGACCAAGGACGACTTTGTCAATGCGATTGCACCCGGCGAGGACTATACAAAGCTCCAGAAGGCCCAGTACGGCATCCTTTTCAGTGTTGCCGATCAATCCAAGAGCGGCATTCTGTCCATGTCCGACTTGTAAGTTGCCCAGTGACTAATTTTCTTTTTTTCATCCTCTTTGGCTCTCGTATTTTATTTTACCCCGCCTTTACTTTGTGATTTCTTGATGGTTGAACTCAAAAAAAGGCCTTGCGAGTGGGGTTATGTAGATATGGATATGAACGGCAGCAAACAAAAAAAGCAATTGAGCAACTTCAGAGAGGTCCTAACCGGTTGTTGTTGCCTTTATTATTATCTCTTGCGATATATTAGCACCGTCTTCGAGAATCTCCTCACCCGTCCCGATGCCGACTACGAGATCGCTTTCAGGCTTTTCGATACCGCTGGATCGGGCAAGATCACCCGGGAACAGTTCAAGCAGATCCTTTCAGCCAACATTGGAAAGGATGCCATCCCCTTCGACTTTGAGTGCGAGTGGCTCAAGCTCTACACCGGAGGAAAGACCGCTGCTCATGAGATGCCCTACAAGGAGTTCACCCAGCTCCTCAAGGGCCTCCAGGCTGAACGCCTTCGCCAGGCATTCAAGTACTATGATACCCAGACCAGTGGCTACATTACCCCCGACGAGTTTAAGAAGATCATGATCGATATCGCCGGCCACAAGCTCTCCGATCACGTCCTCGAGAACTTGCCTACCCTCAGCAACGTTTATGCCGGTAACAAGATTTCCTTTGCCAACGTCATGGCCTTTTACAACGTCATCCGCGAGATGGACATGGTCGAGCGTGTCGTTCGTTCCGCCGTCACCACCAGCAAGGACGGTACTATCACCAAGGCCGACTTCTTGCTCACTGCCGCTAAGGAGACTCGCTTCTCTCTCTTCACTCCCATGGAGGCCGATATCATCTTCCACTTTGCTGGCCTTGAGAACGCCTCTGGCAAGTTGACCCTCCGCGATTTCTTCCGCCTCCTCGAGTCCAAGTGGGAGCACGCCGTCCCCGTCGCTGCTGCCCAGCCCGAGATCAAGCACGGCGCCATGCACGACTTTTTGAAGGGATCATGTAAGTTTCAAATACCTATATTTTCCCGCGGACTCCTATTGTTGCTACCATTTTTTTTTATCCCGACCTAATCATAAGCTTCTCCTTGAATTCAATAGACGGTTTCTTGCTGGGATCCATCAGTGGAGCTGTTGGTGCCACTGTTGTCTACCCTATCGATCTTGTCAAGACCCGCATGCAGAACCAGCGTTCCAAGGTTGTCGGTGAGCTCTTGTACAAGAACTCCATCGACTGCTTCAAGAAGGTTATCAAGAATGAGGGTGCCTTGGGATTGTACCGTGGACTTGGCCCTCAGTTGGTTGTAAGTCTCCTTTTCTTTTTCCTTATGGTTGTCAAATATGTAGTGATTGCCTGACTGGCACGTGAGATTGACCCTTGCCTTTGTTCTTTCATGTTGTCGAACTGTAGGGTGTTGCTCCAGAGAAGGCTATCAAGTTGACCATGAACGACTTGGTCAGAAGAAACCTTACCGACAAGAACGGAAACATCACGTTCACCGCCGAGTTGATTGCTGGAGGTGTTGCTGGAGGTTCGCAGGTCGTCTTCACCAACCCCTTGGAGATTGTCAAGATTCGTCTTCAGGTCGCTGGTGAGGCGGCAAAGTCCTTGGATGCTCCTCGCCCCGGTGCCGTCGCCATTGTCCGCAACCTCGGAATCATTGGCCTTTACAAAGGAGCCAGCGCCTGTCTGCTCCGTGATATCCCCTTCTCTGCCATTTACTTCCCTGTCTACGCTCACTTGAAAAAGGATGTCTTCAAGGAGGGTCCTGACCACCGCCTGGCCATCAGCGAATTGTTGATTGCTGGTGCCGTTGCCGGTATGCCCGCCGCCTACTTCACCACCCCTGCTGATGTTATCAAGACCCGTCTCCAGGTCGAGGCCAAGAAGGGCCAGAGCAGTTACAACGGTATCAGAGATGCCGCACGGAAAATCTACGCAGAGGAGGGTTTCCGTGCCTTCTTCAAGGGAGGTCCCGCCCGTATCTTCCGTTCATCACCCCAGTTCGGTACCACCTTGATGGTTTACGAGGTTCTCCAACGTGCCTTCCCCTTCGATGGTGCGTCTGACTCTGCTAACAAGGCATTGGCTCAGGCCACTGCCCCTGCTGAGGACTTGAGCTACCTCCAGTCCAAGAACGCCCTCAAGATCCTTTTGGATGTCCACTACAAGTTTGGCATTGTTCCCTCCAATGTCAGCATTCCTGGCGTTGCCCGCGCATAGTCCATCTAGATTTTATGACCATTTCCCATTTTCATTTTCATTTTTTTTTTCCTAATGTAGAGTAGAACGATCTTTATGAACATACAAAAAATAGACGCCATCCTGGCAAAAAGAAAGTATTGGTGGCGCGAACAGGGCACAAGCAATGACATGCTGATCGCAAGTGCACGACACCTAGCCAATCATGATTTATGACACATCTGCGACTGATCGTACCTGAAAAATGTTTTGCTCGTCCTGTTCCTGCAGGCACCAGTACCATGGTGATGCTATTGTACCTGGATACAGTCGTTAATGGAGGATCAGAAGGCGGCTAACTAGTTACCCGTTTCCAGCCCCTATTTCACCTTTTCTTTTTGGTTTGATCTCATGGACCCCTTTTTGTTTACGTGCTTGCTCTTTTCCGTCACCCCCCCTCTTCCCTTTGGACTCAGCAACAGGGCAGATGATCCTCGATGATGCACAACGACAGAATCACCCCTTTTTTTTTCTATCAAGGCTCTTCTCGCCTCACTTGTCGTAGCTACCTCGTGCCTTGCTTTTGCTTCTGCTCGAGTCATCGCTCCTCTTCCCTTTGAAGTGGCCGATGAGGAATCAGATTGCACAGCAAGAACATCTTGTCTTCTCACTCCTCTTCTTTCATTCATTCATTCATTCATTCATTCATTCATTGCCCTTCTTTTTCTATTCATTCATTGCTTCCCCTTCTTGACGGAAATAGCAGACAAACCATATAACTCCCTCAAACTTTCTCACCCTCTTCTTGTCCCTCTCCACACCACCCTCGTACTACACTCACTCACTCACTCGCTAAGAACACCCTACTCTCACAGCTTGTTGGCCGCTATACTGCCCTTGATGTGGACGTTTGTCTGGTTCTTGATCGGACTCCTCACCGGTCTGGCCTTTGCCTTCCCTTCCTCCTCCTTCTCAGCACATCAACAACTTGCAGCTCCTCTCACAAAGTAAGAAACCAAAAAAAAAAAAAAAAAAAAAAAAAAAAAACCTGAGTCGGAAATTTATCAGAGCTAAGCAAGGTACACATTCGCTGCTGACACAGACAAGCCTTTTTCGTATTTCTCCACCTTTTTTTGTTTTTTTGTTTTGGGCCTTACTTAGCCAAGGTGTGACGACGGAAGACCGGAAAGCATACGGTTCCGGTCGCGACAAAACGACAGAGACCTCTTCAAAAACTACAACCGCTACATCATCATCAACGACAGCAGCACAACAGACGATTGCAGACCCTCTTACCGACAAAAGCTTTCCAGGAACAACCGCAGCTGGAACCCAACAGGGTAGGCGTCAACGAATTGTGGTGGAATCAGACCCATTACACGCTTCGGATCTGATTTCGCCCGCTGCTGTAACAAAGAAGCCCTCAAAGTTGACAGGGGCTAGTGGGAAGAACGGGAAAACTAGTCGAGGTAGTCTTCGGAGAAGAGCTGGTCTCGGAGCAGGAATACCAGGCGGGTCTTTGTTGTCATCGTCATCCAAAGGAGGGGGGAGAGACGACTATGACACAGCACTTCTGAACGGAGGAGGAGGAGTGTCCAATCATCATTGCACAACTGCAGCAACCAATACTACTATTCCAGGCGCTCTTCCTCCAACGTTTACAACGACCACAACAACAACTCCAAGGAATCAGGCCACGTCTAGGATAAAGATGTCATCTGCAACGGCTACTGTTGCTGGCCCTGCTGTGCCGGAGACACCAACGGCCATGGATTCGATACCGATGGATGCAGAGTCACGGTGGAGGGACCATCATATGAAACGACAATGGGCGCAGTCATTGCTCATGGAGTCTATGGAACCCGTCCTTTCGCGGCACTTGCGACATGCTATCAAGTCGGTCCTTCATTTCACCAACGTCGGGCCAGAGATCATGGACTTTAGGGGGTCGACTGCAGGGTTGGGTCATCACCGAGGAGATTCGTTTGCGGCGCCCATGGTCTTCCCATCAAGAGTTATTCCTCAACCTTCCTCTCTGAGCAACTCTATCCAGATCAACCATCAGGCCAGCACCCCTGTCACAGCCACGCCTACACAAGCGACACCTCAACTTCCCATGGTATTACCATCTCACGCTACTTCTACAAGGACGACAACGACGGATCATATCCGGATACCGACCACCCAGCAGCGGGCGAGGTCCGCCAGTATCAACTCGCTGTCACAATTACTGGAGGCACAACTGACAGGACAAGCTCAGCGCCGGTCAAGGGATCTCTCAACATCTTCAAGAGTATCGGAGGTGGCCACGACAGCGCCTTCAGTCATTTCGACACACAAGAGCAGAGATGCTTCGACTTCTTCGGTTGCCTCGCCTACTATTGTGGTTCGTGGGTTCACCTCGACAGCTCCGACTCACCATACCCGGACTGTCACGGTGGAGGAGCCAAAGTCGAAGAGTACTATGATGGTAGAAGCAGATGACATCTCGGAAGTCGACCTTGGACTGAGTGAACGTCAATTACAGCATTCCACGGGGTCGTCTTTGCTGAGCGGTACTGCCACTATCGCCACAGTCGCCACTCTCTCCACCACTGCTATTGATACTTCTGACAGTCAACCAGCAACTTTGCAATCTTCCAACGAGCACGAGGCCGACTCACACCAGACTGGAAGATCACAGGAGCACGCTCTCGAATCAACATTTGGATCAAACCCTATCGACAACAGCATCGATAACTCAGCAGAGCAAGACATCATACCTTCCAAACCCCGTCATTCTCGGTTATGGAGCAAGATGCGAAAGACTTTCTACGGAGATTTGAAGCAGCAGCAGCAGGAGAGCCCCCGAAACACTATCTATCTCACTTCAGGAGTAGCTGCAGCAGGAGGACTAACAGCTCGATCCATTTCCGACACTCCTCAATCAGCCTCCTCATCCAGACCTGTCTCAACCTCATCCACTTCTTCCTTCAACAACATCGCCATGCTGCCGTCCTTCAGCAGCAGCGTCCTCAGTGTCTTGAGTGAGGACCAGATGTCACTCCAGAAGGAACCCCTAAGAACGCCGATGGTGCCCCAGGTTTCTGTGGGCGCGTTCGAAACACCCCCTGAAACGGCGCCCAACTCGCCAAATCAAACCCCAACATCCCCAACGACACGCTCCAGATTTGGGTTCCAGCACAACTTGCCAGGTCTGGCAAGAAGGTCATCAACCAAGAGCCCAGCAGCAGCGGCAGAGGTCACGACTGCGGAATCAAGGGTCAGCCAGTTCATGTATGCCGGTCAAACGCCACGCCTTGATTCAACAACGACTACTCCTCGCTCTCGCGTCCAGTCAGCTTCGACCTCAGGAGGAGTTTCTATCACCAAAACAGCGGATGGTCTGGGAGGAGAACAAGGGACACCGTTGATGGATTTCAATCTCCTCAGCGACCACTTTTCGACACCCAATGCTCTCGAGCGCTCGAATTTCAAATCCGCCTTGCTCAAATCTTCAGCAGAGATCCCAGACCCAGACTCTACACCCAAGCAACTCGGACGGTCAAAGTCGGCATCGGCTGCACACCGGCGTGAGATGAGGCAACAACCCAAGAGTCCTACGGGGTTGGGATCAAAGGCGTCAGAGTCGTCATACCAGGACGGGGAGCAGTTCTTGACAGCCCAGCGTCGATTCCGCGAGCTTGGAGTTTTGTCTCCCCCACAAGAAAGTCCACTCCAACGTGGAATCTCTCTGGACGTACCATTGAGAAGAAATGAAGAGCCCGTTGTTCCTCTTTCACCACCTACCAGTATCGCATGGAGCGGGAACAGCACTCGGCACTCAACTACAACATCTCCATATCAGCCATCAGCATTGTCACCAGACGGACGACCTCTCTCACCCTCTCAGATGCTCAGCGGTTCGAGCGACGTTCTCCCAGAGCAGTCGAAGCAGGACCGACGCAAGTCTGCTATCAGCTTTGGAGGTTACTTCTCCAACCCCTCGGCGGCTGCCAACAGACGAACGAGGGATCTGACGGGGCACTCGATCTCGGGGTTGGAGACTGACGCTCAGGGAGAGATTATTCATCTCCGACGGACTTCCTTTTTCGACAAGGCTTCGCCACCGACTTTGTCTTCGCTCGCCTCGATGATACATATGAACTTGCCTTCGCTGCCGCAGAGTCTTGGCGGTGGCACGGACTCGCCCTCGCTTTCTCGATCGCCCAGTAAATCTTCTGGACTCGCGCAGGACCAGAGACCTCTCCTTCAAGGACACCCCTCACTCACAAAGGAAGGCACTACTACTACCGCGACCACCGCCACAGCAGGTATCGACAGTTCAAAGGCGACAAAAATCACCCCTCGCGACCTTACCAGGAGAAGGATAACACCTCTCAAGATCACCACTCCTTTACACCTCTCAGGCATCCAAAGCCTCCCCTCGCCCATGTTCCTCCCTCCACTCAGTGCAACTATCCCACGACCCCTTGGCTCTTCAACGTTCGCATTTGCGCCCCTAGACCGATATTTCTTCAACGTCGAACAGGTCCATGAATGGAACATCCCAAGCTACGGACGCGTAAAGTTCACCGACCACGCGCCCCTCGTCTTTCACGCCATTCGGGAACGATTCCGGTACACACAAGCGGATATGGATGAGGCGTTGTCGTTGCCTATGACAGTGATGAAGACTCCCGGGAAATCGGATGCGATTTTCTTTGCGTCGCATAATCATGGGCGGTTCTTGCTCAAGACGCTTCGGGGTGCGGAGCCGGATAACTTGAAGGGGTTCTTGGGGGATTATTTGACGCATATTCAAAAGCATCCTAATACGCTACTGCCGAGATACCTGGGGATGTATACCTTTGAGAAGTTGGCGGGGGCCAAGCTGGGCGGCAGTGTAGCTGGAGCGGCGTCGGGAGTGAGTGACGGATCTGGACTTTCTGGTGCCGGGGTGGGTTTTGGTGGAGACAGGGAGAGTACACTGGGAGGTCTAGGAGCAGGAGCGGGATCATCGAGGAACAAAAGTGACGCGACTGCGGCTCAGCACCTCCACCTGAACGGGACCCTGCTCTCTGCTGGACGAGACGATGGCCTACCGTCCAAGGTAGTCGTCGTAGTCCTGGCCAACGTTTTTGACACCCCTGAGGTTGTCCATGAGCGATATGATTTCAAGGGCTCAAATGTCGGTCGGAGGACCCTTCCTGTCGACAGGATCCCATCTGTCCGTGACAGTCGGTCGATGAACCCTATTGCGCCGGACTTGCAATCGCCACCACGTGCATCGCTAGAGAAGGATTCAGGATGGAGTGATTTTGCGCATCGTCATGCTCACCTGCGGAACCACCACCTCGGCGCGAGCGAGAGCAGATCTTCATCCATGTACTATGAGCCGAGGAGTGATCCAATTTACCCTCATTTGCAGTCCGGAGGTCTTGCTGGGGGTGGCGGCGATGGTACAGCATCGACGGCGACGGATATTAGTCATTTGACGTTGAAGGAGGTCGATTTCCAGAACAGAATCTTTACAGGCGAAACACAGCTTATCCACCTCGGATCTACTCGTAAGGCCGAGGTTCTTGCTCAGCTTGAAGAAGATACAACGCTCCTCCGCAAACATGGTTTCATGGACTACAGGTAAACCCCTATAAAGACGTTACCAGCTTATTCTTGTTTGCGTTACTAACTTCTTCATTTCATTATTACTAATACTGGCGGTCTACATTCTCTTTGCAATCATGTTTTCTTAGTATGCTCGTGGGTATCCGGATCGTCCCAAAGCGTCCCGTCGAGCAAGAAGAGGAGGACGAGGGAGAGCCACAGATCTACTCATCACCAGAGTCCAGCCGCCGAGGGTCCCTTTCCTCACGAGGATCAGACGCCGACAACAGCAATTTGGATTCGGATTACGAAGATGACCACCGCAGCGGCTCTCTTCACGGCTCTTTGAACGGCAGTGAGGTCAATAACAGCAACAGCAGCAGAAAGCCAGAACCTCAACGAGAGATTGAAGAAGCTCTGGGCCGGATCTGGAAGTTTATTAGTTCCTCGGAAGA
The DNA here is from genome assembly GCA_036320915.1 of Linnemannia elongata. Taxonomy (NCBI): domain Eukaryota; kingdom Fungi; phylum Mortierellomycota; class Mortierellomycetes; order Mortierellales; family Mortierellaceae; genus Linnemannia; species Linnemannia elongata. Next base: position 1,086,575 of record JAXBDG010000007.1, on the reverse strand, counting down.
GCGGTTGGTATTCTTGAAGGAGCTAGGTGAGAAGGCTCAGGAGGCTCTCCGAGATGTTTACTCGTTCGGGGAGGTTATTGTTTCTGGTGGTCAAGTAGCTTCGTCGGCTTCTACGACCGCCAAGTCGGATGATATTGACGCGTTGATAGCGAATCGCGCGGCGGGCAAGTCTGGATCCAGGAAGAATGTAAAGAAAGAGAGCAAGAGCCGTGCACCACCACCAGACGTCGAGCTCACAGCCGTCAAGCCGTCAAAGCACCATCACCATTCACGAAAACAGAAGGATCGTGAGCAGGAGGTGAAAGAAGTCAAGCCCCGACGGCCCTTGTTCGATGACGATGATGACAATAACGACGACAACAATCTCGACCTGGATTCGTTTCAAACAGTCCGGTACAAGCCCAGGACCGACAGCCGTTCGTCCAACCGACCAAAGCTTTCCATCTTGGTCGACCCTTCCGCGACAGGAACTGGAGCAACAAGAGACAAGAGACCTTCATTGGACACACCTAGACACCAGAGTATGCCTGGTGGACTTCCGAGCTTACCGCATTCTGCTCCTCTACCACCAGGTGGCGCGGCTGCAGCTTCACGGCTGTATTCTTCGCCACCTTATCAACAGACCCACTTCCCACATCACCAAACCGGCGCTACATCAGACATCCACGCAGCAGGCAACATACTGGACCCGACAATCTGGTCCCATGGAGTCCCGAGTGTAGGTCTCCCTGATGGGTATGAGGCCGTCTATTACTTTGGTCTCATTGACGTCCTCCAAAAGTACAACCTCGTCAAGTGGCTTGAGCGTAACATCAAGGGTGCCAATGTTCGTCTCCTCGGATCTGGAAACAATAACGGAGGTGGATCTTCGCCTATGACGCCAGGACCTCCGATGCCGTTGCCGTTGCCGCAGATGGTGATCCATCCTGGGCGATCTAACCCTTCGACTAGTTCTACTTCGTTCGCTTCTTCGGCCTTTTATCAGCTCTTGCCGCATGCGACGGCTTCTGAGCCATCTCTACCCTCCGTCGTGGATCCAACATCTGCAGCAGCAGCTGGTGCTGGTGCTGCGCAAGGCGCCACCATCAATCCAGCACTCTCAGTTCTGCTCGAAGACCCCAGCTCAAATCACGGATCCTCCTCCTCCACCTCAACCACTTCATCTTCACAAGACAACTCACGCAGCAACCGTGGCTCTCTCTTCCTGGACCCAACTTCCTCCTACTCCAACTCCTCCACCATTTCAACCCCCCTCTCATCCGCTCGAGTCAGCCAAGAAGAAAGCACCCTCACATCCTCCATCTACTCCCCCATTTTGATCGAAGATCCCTCAAAAGGCGCCCCACCTCCCACTTCTCACTCCCCCTCCCCTTCTTCAACCTCCATCCTCAACGCCAACAAACCCAGACTCAGTACCTCAGCACCATTCACGAAATCGATCGCCAACGCGGCGGCGCGGTTGAGTCAATACAGCCAGTACAGCCATTCAAGCCAACAGAGCCAACATAGCCATCAGAGCGGTCGCAGCCGGGATTCGCGTCTTTCCTTTGACATCCGTGCCTCCAACGCCTCCGAATCCATGATGCTTCCTCCAAGCCATCACCTGTACGCATCCTCATCATCTTCCCCACCATCTTCCGACGGCGTCGGCGGTGTTCAGATTCATATCCCACCTGGTCAAGCCACCCAAGCAGCCCATCAGACGCAGACTCAAGCGCAACAACCAAGACCAGCAAATTACCCTCATCAATATCAGGCCCCACAACATGCTGAAGTCTCGGTGGAGGAACCTGGTCGATACGCGGAGCGCCTCATCGACTTTATGCGAGGAGTACTAGTTTAATTTTATATATATATTTTTTAGATATTCCTTAATAACATAGTAATCGTAATTTTTACACAGTTCTGTGTTCGGGAGATGACAGAACACTGGTTGAATGTGAACGGATCATTGAGTGCCGAGTAGCCGACTAAAGGCATCAAGGAACTAAGTGTACCCTTTCTTCTTCTTGTCCAGTTGTCCAGTTTTTTCCAGGCATTATTGTTCCTTGAATGGGATTGCTGGTCGAAATCGAGCATTAAAAGGGCGACGACGGTAGCCGGGCTTTCTAGGGCCGGCAAGACTCGAAAACACCGGTCACCGCCAGGTCGTGTTGGGGTGAGCAAGGAGCATGTTTTAGATAATTCAAATCAATCACTAATAATAATTGGTGGCGCTGGCGGTGTGTGCGTGGAAAAGAAGATCAGTACTGAAACGATGTGTCTACAAACAGTAAAAGTCAATGCGCACACATTACACCTTTCCAAGTACCATGCACAGCAACAACCATCGATCCGCGAAACACAATAGTTGAAGCCTCTGGAATGGACGAAAAACCCCATTTTTCTGTTCCTAAATTACACTCACGGCTGTTTGCACTTTTACTTACCATAAGATCTTCCCTAGGTGTTTCTTCTAAATCTCCCTTTTTCCTTTTTATTTCTTAGCTATTAATATTTATGGTACACGTTATCGTTTTTTTTGGTTGTCTTTTGTGTTGTGTGTGTGCGTTGAGCATAGCAAGGAGACTCGCTCCTTCTATGGCCTCTTCTTCATCTCCCTTTCTCTTTCACTTCTGGGCCCGCCAGATCCAGTACGACAGCGTGCGGATAATGTCTCCAACATGCTCGGATTCAATCGCGTTGTAGCCACTCTTGGGTTCTCGGCTGACAGAGTAAACCCCGACATGCGCTCCCAACGTCTCATGCTCACCATGCTCGCCGCTACCATCTCCACTCTCATCACCGCTATCGTCGCTCTCGCGGTCATCGGCATCATCTTCGTCAGATCTACTCTCGCCTCGGCTACGGTTCTCATCCGAGTTATCGTTGTCATTCGAATCCAACGAACCTTCAGTGCTGTAAACATAATCATCAGCGTCAGACCCAGCAGGCGATCGACCATTCTTACTTCTCCTCCTATTGCTATCGTCCTCCTTTCCAGGCGTTCTTCCAAGGCCACTACCACCGCTGGCTCGTCGGGACCGACCTTGACCTTCAGGGAGAGGAGGACTCAACATCGATGACGATCCTGTGGCTCCTGCTCCTGCTTCTGTGGGAGGCGTGGCTCTGATAGAACTCCATCCTGATGCCGAGATCGTGTCGTCCTCGATGATGGAGCTCTCAGGACGGGAAGTCGTTCCGCTCACAGGGTTGAAGTTCGTTGCTGTCGAGGCTTCACGGCTGCGACTCGATTGTAGGCGACTGGCCACCTTGCTCACTGCCAATGTTGCCGCACGGGCAATGGAGGTCATCGACGATACCCTGCTGGATGCCTCAGAGAACGAGGGGCGGATAGGGTGTGGTGCATCCTGTTGATGTTCTTGCTGGTGCTGTTGGTGCTGCTGAGGCCGAGACGATGGTGGCAGAGATGGTGAGAGCAAAAGCGCCTGTAGGTGAGAATGCGACTGCGAGTGCATCTTGGGCCTTGCTAACGATGCTCCAGAGTCCCGTAAGTTGAATCGCGAATAAAGGTCTCCTGTCGAAGTACGCATCATGCGCTGTTGACCGTCACCAACAGACAATTTCGATTCCGATACCGAGGCCGTCTCCGAAGTGCCTGCCGAGCCTGCCCCTGCTGTCGCAGTGTTGTTGACGTTGATCACAAAGTGAACGAGCAAGTCACGGTTGTGTGGGTTGAAGATCACCAAATGGCGACGCGCCTTTCCGGATCTGACAGGGCCCTGGTCTTGTCTGTGATGACGCGCCCCTTGGTTCAGGCCCGGTCTCAAACTTGCAACTGCAGGGCCAGGCGATCCTGTTTCATCGTGCTCCATGAACTCTCGTGCCCATCGCTCGTAGTAGCGTCCAAGGAATGTGAGCACCTGACCCCAATCGATTCCTGGGGCAGTGACAATGGCGCGGAACTCTGGCTCCATTTCTTCCAGGGGGGTGCTGTGGAACCGCTGGCCAAGCGCCAAAAAGTCTGCAAATCCAAGCTCGTTGTTGTTGTCGCTGATATTGTTATTGTTGTGCGCGGTGCTCTCGTGGCGGGTCGCCGGGTGGTGCGAGAGGTAGTCGGAGGCGTCTGTTGAAAGGACAGTAGCAGGGCTGTTGATGGCATGAGAGGCACTGATGAGAGGTGTCTGAGGACCCGTCAGCACCAATCCAGAACTGCCAATCTTGCCCTGTACCAACATCTCCCAGAGCGAATCTCGGTCAAAGAACTGCGCCGCCTGTTTCAACATCATGTCCAATCGCACCTCAGCAGCACGGACAACGTCCCCGAGGACTGCCCGCTCCGTGATCCGCTCCTGCAGTTCAGTGGCGTCCATGAGTCGCTCGCCGCCGCTAAAGTTGTCCTGCAAGAACATCATGTCGGCCTGGTCAGAGTCTCGGCGCAATGATCGTATCAGCGACTGGCGTTGTGGTTCCAACTGTGGTTTGTCCTCGTCACCAACAGGTTGAGCGGGCTGAAGTTGACTAGTGCCCATGGTGTTTGACGAACTCTCGAGGCCTTGGGTCATCACGTTGGTGCTGTCGTTGTCCCTCATCACCAGTAGACTACGACTGGCAGCCAAGAGTCGGTCCCTTGCTCCAACAAGTGGTCCATGGGCATCCTCGAGCTTCTTGACCACTTCCTCTTCACGCAGGATGAGAAGGTAGTAGTGTACCGTCAGACCCATGCTATCTTGATCGCCCTCAGATATCACCAAGACATACTCCACACCCTCATCCTCCAGGATCGTGTTCTCCTTCACATTGTAGCTCGACCGACTTGTAGTCATACGACGAGACATACGCTTGGTGTTCAGGCTGCTCTCATGGCTGGCATGTCGAGTATGGGGTCCAAAGGGCTTTTGAGACGTAGCTGGTGCACCTGGGATCAGGCCTCCTCGACTGGCACCGACGCCAAAGCCCTTCAAACCCTGCTTAAGGGCCTCAGACGCTCGCTTGTGATGCTCGGGTTTCGTGCCAACACCGCCTTGACTCGCAGCGCCACCAAATCCTGAGAGAAGATCGCGACCAGAGACGAAGCACGCCCGAGGGCGATTTTGGTGTTGGATCGCCTGGAATCCATATCTCTGCGGGTTCTTGATTACGTATTCGAACAGATGACCAGGAAGCTCAGTCTCGCCTGGGGCAACATTGGTTCGGTAGACTCCACGGTAGACTCGGTTCCTGGCATAGGCGGCTGGGCGTGAGTGGTACTGAAGGAACTGGTGCAGAACATCCATCAGATCGAATGAAAACGGCAGAGAGGTCGCCGGCGCTGATGAAAAGCCCATACCGTCGCTTGTGGGTGTAGGCACGGCGAGTTTGGACGACTCCATGAGAATCCTGTGGATGTATCGCAGATGAAAGTCGTACACGAAGCTGTTGACGTGAATGCGATCCTTGAACCGCGCACACTGCTCCGTGAAGAGCCGAAGACTCTGCTTGTTGGCCTCCGCCGTGGCAAATCCAGGCGCAGCAACCTTCACGCGACCGTAGCGTCTGTTCAGAGTGTAGAGTGTCACACACACAAACATGCCCTGAAGTCGGACCTCACACATGATCGACCCTCCTTGCAGCGACTTGAACAGGAAAGCAGCCGGGCTTGGAACCGACAACGTCTGCGAAACTGTGAACTGCGACATGAAGGACAGTTCTCCTGACTGCGACGCTTCCACGGGTGTGTCGAACTTGGAGTTACCGTACATCAGCAACTGCATCCCAACCGTTGCCAGATACTGGCTGTACTCCCGCATAAACGTCTCTGCTAGAGCACTGTACCACTGGGCAATCGGATCAGCCACTGGCACATCCCTGGCTCCATCTCCTGCTCGAGGATCGGTCTTTCCGGCCAATCCAGCACCCGCAATAGTGGAGGGGTCAGCTCGAGGGAACAACGAGGACGAAAACTCTGTAAACAAGAGCGGCGTCCTGCAAAAGTGGAGGAGTCGCGAGGAGCGCAGCATGATGGCCAGATCAGTCGTGTTCATATTCTCGTGCAGGGCGTTTGGCGATCCCTTCCTATCGCGGTATCGCCTCGACCACTTCTGATAGACATTGTACGCGTTCTGTTGGTCCTCTGCGTTCTTAGTGTGGAAGGCGAACGTGTCCAGGAAGGGCTTTCCATGTCGCTGGACCTCGTCCTGGATTTGATCCTCGTCGCGAGGCGTTTCGAGGGGCTCCAAGCAGTAGTCGCGCAAGATCTGATCGACATCGAGTCCGGTCGCGATGATGCTGCTCCCGGTGGGCGAGTTCTGCTCCGATTGGGTTTGACTCTGGACCTGAACGTGAGACTGCAACGATAATGCAGCAGGCGGGCTGGGTCGAGCTACTAGGGACAGTGTGCTCGAAGAAGCCTTTGGAAGCTCTTGTCGTCCATCGTCGTTGCCGTAGAGACTTGTTCCGACAGGGAGGTTGCGCATTCGGTTGGGGAACTGGTCTTCCACGAGACTGGCCAAATTGGCGGCATCTGATAGGACTGTTGCGGTAGATAGCGACTTTGGTGAGGTCGAAGTCTTTGCCAAGTTGGGAGTGCTTGTGTTCGATTCCGTGTGTCCGGTTCGCAAGTTCGAGCCCAAATGAGGAGAGCCCTGTGGAACTGTTCGAGGCATGACCTGAATCAGATTCGACGAGGTCGTGGTGCTGGTTTGAGCTGTTGCAGGGGCTGTGGATGACGCTGTTGAGATCGAGAGGATTGAAGGCACATGGTGGAACAGACCCATCTTTTGGAGCAATACGTTGTCCAGTAGTCGCATCCTGTCTTTGTGCCATTTGACGACCTTCTCGATGCCGGAGAACATGAACTCGTGGTAGGTCTTGCCCCAATTGTAGGTGTATACTTGAAGTCCAAAGCCGTTGGCTGAGATCATAACGAAGCAGTTTCGAGTGAGCATAGTCTCGTCTTGACCACTTGTCGTGATGGCATTTGGATACATCTTGATGTCCTCGAGCTGGCGCTTCGGGAGCTGTTGCGAAGAGTGGGTCGATGTCTTGTGGGAGTGGTGCAGACTCTGGCCCTCAGCAAGAGAACTTCTTCGTGAGTGAGTGCGGTCGCTTCCCATGCTTGTCCGTCGTCCGTAGTAGTTGGAGCTCGAGCCGTCGTTCAGGTCCTGAATACCGCCAATCATCACAAAACGGACGTTGGTCATGTCGCCAAATGACTTTCGTGTCCCGCTCGACGCACGGTACTCCTTGTATCGATTCAACTCTGCCATGGACCGGATCAGCAAAGGCGAGAAATGAACACTCACATCTGTAAGGATCTCATCCAGCTCAAGCAAGAACGAGTCCATGATCCAAGGCGGCATGGAGTACTTCAGTGCAAGAGACTGGACAGCAGGGTTCTTCCACTGAAACGCGTTCTCGAGGACAAGGAATGAAGGGTCGATAAAGTTCTTTTGAATGCGTTCTCCAATGAGCGGTTCACCGTCAACGTCATACACATCGCTCCTCCTATCGCGGGCGCTGGGACAGAGACCTTGGGCAATCGAGGTCTCAATGATGTCATCGCACAAGCTTTGACGGAAGCTCTGGCAAATGGCGTCCACCAACGCTCCAGCATTGACCGATCCCTGCGCCCACACTTCGATCATCAGACTGTAGGTCGAAGGCTTGAGTCCGCTGGAGTTCGGGAAGGAGTCGAAGTAGTTCCTGATGTCCTCCTTGTCGTGTTCGCCCTCCTGATATCCAACCTCAAAAACTGGCTTGTGATCGCGACCGAGTATAGTCAGGCAAACACCAGCAAGTCCAATTCCCACTTGAGCCTCGATAGGGGTTTGGGAGCGACCCTGGACGCTGTTGTAGAAGAACGCGAAATCTCCAATCTGCAGTTGATGGGAGCGACTTCTACACGTATAAGCATTAGGTATTGAACCATGTTAATATACGCCAATGTAAACGTGTACAGGGTCCAAATAACATGTTTGAAAAATCTACTCTTACCGGTCGTGGAACCTATCGCTGGATGACAGGCGTCCGTAACGGGAATTGTAGTATCGTGTCAGAGCGTTGACTTTGTCAGCTCCTGTCAGTGGATTGAGGTACAACGACAGATTCTGCTTGAGATACATCAAGAACGCGTAAGGGGCGTTGATGAACTGCGGGATCTCTACCAGCTGCCTCGTTGGCTCGAGTCGGTCCACTGGAAGAATGAAATCAACGTCCTGTATCGACAAAGGCAGAAAAATTGCAGCTTCAGTATCTTGACCACATCAGCTTATTAAATTTTATATCATTCGTAGCATGTGGCCTTACCGCTTGAGTGAGTTTCAGGGTCGAGTTGCGGGAGAGGAACGTGGAAACGACAGAAAGTACAACCGAATTGTAGAACTTGCTCTCGAGAAGAGAGAACAGGTCGACGGTTACTTGTTTGCCTGGCGGCTCCACTCCGTAGACCTCAATCACCAGCTCCCTAGTGTCGGTCCTGATGGCTGGAGGAGCTGGGGTTCTTGAGCCCGGCGAGGCAGTGGGCGATGGACGAGGGCTGTTGGCATGAGACCCGGCGTCATCGAGGGTCTGATTGGAAGATGATACAAGGGTTGAAGTGTCATCTCCCTTGCCGATAGCCAAATGAGAGCCCTTGGACTCGTCTGGGCCAAGGCTTGCGTCCTGCTCCGGGAGTGCTTGAACCTCCACCTCGTTCAGCCTCAAAAACACCACAATCTTCTTGGTCTCATCATGGTCATCCTGGCTCTCCACCACGAAAAAGTTCTTGCGGTTCTGAACTGCGAAGGGATACAGAACCAAATGAGCAACGCTCTTTGTAGCTTGGCCAGGCTTGACGCGCCAATGCAGAGGCCAGGCGACGCGGTAGACCATAGGGCAGGCAAATTCGCCAGGTTTGAATTTTCGCGGAGAGAGTCCGTCGTCTCTGGGACGCGACCCGCCTGTGACAAGCGCGTCATGATCGTCGTCGTCATCCTGAGACACCATATCCGAGTCAGAACCAGACTCTGAATCTGCGTTGGGGTCGACACTGTCGTTGGGTACGAGGTACTTGCTGCAGTTCCTGGTTTCGTTCAGCGACTGAAGCAATGTCAGCTGGTTAACCTTGACACAGAGCTCATCAACTGCCTTTCGGACCCGGTTCAGGATTGTGTTGCACGCTTCTTCCGACAGGGACTTCGAGAAGAAGTACACCTGGACGTAGGTATCCTTGGGTACCAAAATCAACCAAAACTCGCGCTTCCTCCTCGAAGCGCCTCCGGTGTCATGGCTCTTTCGGCTGGAAGAGGACTCGTGAGCCGGCCTGGGTGTCGGCAATATCACGATTCCCAGGCCATGGCACAGGTCATCCGACGCTGGAAGAGTGGAATCTTTGTTTAAGCTGCTAGAAAGCGAAGGCAGATCCTCGACCTGTCCATCCGGATTGCCCTCAGAGTCAGGATCCCCCGATTGAACCACCTCCTGACCCTCAGAACTGTCAGCACCAGTGACATCATCGGCGCCCTCTGTCAGGTAAAAGTACGACCCGACTTGATAGAGCTCGTATGGGTGCATGTCGGCTCTCGCAAGTTCCTGCATGAAAATCTCGTGTCCGCGTCTCTTCTTGACGAACGTCAGCGGCAGGGTCATTGCTGTAGGGAATGTCACAAAGTTGCTCTTGGTCTTCAGCTGCGTCTCAACAAGATTCAGCATGTCGACCGTGACAGGAGTCATGTTCAGCAAGCCATGCATGATCTCTTCCTTGACCAACCATTCCAACCTTGCCTCCGCATCTGCGATAGCTTCCACTTGCGTGGCGTCCAGAGACGGGAAAATGTGTTGGAGACTCCGAGGTCCAGTAAGTGGGTTGTTATCGATACTGATCTTGGATTCCGAGTCGATAGTTTTTAGAGTAGGTCCAGCGTAATCCTCCGGCATTGGCAAAGTCGAAACGACAAGATGAAGAATCGCCACAGTGCCGTCAGCAGAGTCGACAGGTCGCGAGTCAAAGCCGATGCTTGAGGGAGCATAGTCGCTTGGGCGGGCGCCTTTCTCTTGGTAGACGTACGACACCGGAATGTCTGAGACTGGGAAAGTCACCGATGACTTCAAGTGGGCGTGCTCCAAGTCAGCAGGCTGCGTCAGAGGTTTCTGGAAAGAACACTCCAGATGCAGGAACATGGGCCGCTCAGCACACTCAATGACTTCTCCAAGAGCGTCCTCCATATCGGCGTCGATCGAGCCAGATCTTGAAACACTGGGGGATCGCTTTCTCGTCTTGGGCTTGACTAGTTTGGGTCCGGCCTTCCTCACCGCAGGTCGGTAGAAATACATCCTGTCGGCTCCTGTTCCTGGCGCCAGTTCGAAGGAGTGCTTGAGGACATCCAAAAAGCGTGCCTTCAACTCTGGAGAGTCATCCCTAGTGTAAATTATATCATGAAGTATTAGAATACAAGCCCTGCCAGCAGCGATCGCTAATATGACTGACCATAGCAGATCAATCCGCATGTTAGTATACCTCAATACTCCGAGGCGCCGTCCTTGTTCCAGAGTGTTGATGAAGCCTGTGATGTTGATGTCGACAGTGTTCTTGGTGCAAATCTGGCTGGCCTTCTTCAAGTCTGCGTGGTCGATGGGATGTCCTTCGAGCAGAGATGTGTAGATGGCTTTTGCAAAGCTGTGAGAGTAAGCCTGGCTGATGGATCGAATCAGTTGCATGGTCGACTCTTGAACTCTAGCTTTTCCTTGATCCTCATTCACGACAGGTTGAAGGAGCAAAGGTGTCTGAGAAACCAAAGGTCCTAGAGACACCGGATGGAGTTCAAAGAGGGCGTGGCTCTGGTCAAGGGCGTTGGCATTGTACTCCGAAACGTCCGCTAATGGCTTGCTCCGGAGACATTCAAACATGAGACAGCTCAAAAAGTCGCGGCGGGCACGTTCCGAGCCAGCTTCATTCTCCCTGGGCGGCAAAGATCGCAGCTTCGTCAGGTGTGAAATGACAGATCCGAGTTTTGGTACGATAAGGAGTCGGAAGAACTTGGCATTGACGCTCTTGACGAAGCATCGGATATCCTGGAAAGAGTTGGCGCAGTGGAAGGTCAACAGTGCCTGCCGGACCTCAGCGTTGCGTTTTATCGACGTCTTGATGTCCAAGAAGAACTCGTTGCAAGCATCGTCCTCTCCTCCCGCCATAATCTCGCCGTCTGCCAGCTGGGAGAGTGACTTCTCCATGAACAAATGCAGAATTGCCAAGTCCCTGTCTGTACAGCATAGCTCCCGAAGCTGGTCCTTATACTCGAGAACCAGCTCGTTTTCGCTCGATGGCGCCGACTCCGCATCTAACAGTGACTGGCTCAAACTCGTCGTACTCGCGTTCGCATTTCTCGTCAAAAAGAGCTCCCGGTGTCCACTCCCTGCCACCAGTAAGGTTGTTGGGGCAACTTCAGATCCATTTGATACACCGAGACCCAAGGTGTGAAGACATTTCCTATGAGAGACGCCTTCCTTCTCGTGTTCGTCTCCCGTTGCACAACATCTCTGCGGAGCCTCGAATGACAGAGTGACAAGTCGCTGTTGGCGTAAGAGGGTCGCAGGGTCGAAGAGCCAAGGATACATAAAGTCGCGGTCTTGTGGTTGCTGTTGCACCTCAGGCCTGAGGCGGAGCCGTCCGATGGTGTGAATGGCCTCGTAGGTTGCCAGGCGTGAAAGAACGAACCGATCAACAGCGATAATCTCTGCCTTCAACTTTTCGAACAAGCTGTAGCGGTTGGCATCGACGGTCGGTTCCATCCAGAGTTCGGTGACAAGCTCTCCTGAGACGGGACTCCTGAAGATGAGGTACTGGACTGTCCTCGTGCCGCTGATAAGAGATCCTTCCAGCTGGGGTAACTCGACCTCCTTGTAGAACACCACTCGGTTTGGTAGAGCTGACGCCAGGTAGAACCCCTCGCCCATGCGCTGTGCACACAGATACTGGAACGCTAGATCCTGGCTGGCCATGTAGCTGTTCTCGGCAAGGTAGGCCGAATCCCGTACTTGATCCTTCCATCCCCAGTGTTTATGTACAAGGTAGGACCGCATCACCGATTCCTTTCCAATGGGCTCGGAGACATGGGAGTGAAAGTCGGTAAGGTTGGTCTCGGGCTTGTGACTCAACGGAGCCTCATAAATCAAATGTCGCATCAACAGCCGATACATGGGCCTTTTGCATTGGAGAACGCGGGCTTGAACGACCTCGGATTCGGTCTTTGAGCTCGTACCGGGACTCTGCGTGGCCTGGAAGTTGTAGATGTTGGTCTTGAGATCCTTGGCTATCGATTGTCGTTGGGAGAGCGAGACGCCAAAGAATCGAAGCTGGACTCGTAAAATGGCAACATTGGGTTCCGTAAAAAGTCGCAGTTCGCAGAACCGAGCACTTGTCGTGGTGGTGGGTCCAGACTCCGGTGACTGGTATGTCTGAACAAAGACGTCTCCGACAATAAACGACGCCCAATTGCTCTTGATATACTCCTGGATTCCTTGGACAGTCGTCTCGAGTCCTTCGCTGTACTTGACAAGAGAGTTCTTGGTATCCATAGCTGTAGGTAGGAAGGCCGGTGGAGGGACGACCAACATGGCCTCAAACTCGTGCTCGTTGTACCAGCCTCGACTGTACTGGTAATCGGCGTCCTTGGCCAACCCAGACCATTGTTCCGAGAGTCGCGATAAGTACGCCGTAAGCTCCTCCTTGTCTCGCTCCGCACCGGTAGATCCTACCGTGTTGGTCGTCTTGGTGCGCTCTTTGGTTTTCGCGCGCTGTGTCCATAGTGCTTGGTTGGCGGAGGCGTGAGAGTTGTTCAATCCTCGCAAAGCCACATCCGAATCGCTGAGACCCACGATGTATCGATGAATCCTGAAAACCTTGGCGTAGACCGAATGGCTGGCGTTGACGGGCGCATGCTGAGAGTTCAAAAAGTGGATGGCGAAGGCTTGGTAGGCGATAATGTCAATCTCGACCATGGGTGACTCAAATCGACTGAAATAGCTGTGGTTGTTGTCGCCCGATACTTGCCCCTTTAGTCGATACTGTACGGTGACGTTTGGAAGCCAGGCAAGAGTCATTGTGATCATGTAACGCTCTGACGAGCCCCGATCCCGATCTGGTCCTATGGAGACGCCCTTGATCCTGAAGCCTTGCCTGATTCGAGCAGCCACCAGCAGCTCGACGGGTATATTGAGATGGTAGTCCTTGCAAGCCGTCTGCATCATCTTGATTGGTTCCGGGATGCTCTTGGGATCCCAAGGAAAATTGGCAAGGGAGTATCCTGGTGATTCATCCTTGTCTTCAAAATCATCGAGACCTGGTCGAGGCTTCAGTAGACAGAGCTCCCGGATCAAAAATGCGCGGTGATACATATTTGGCGCCATCCTCCCTGCGGGTGGGTTCTGATTAGCCTTGAGTGTATCCGTTGAGATGCAATCCTGAGAGTACATAAACTTGCCAAGCGTCGCATCGGTCACAAAGCGCAGGGCCTCTGTGTCCTGGATAAATCCCCAGTTGCAGCTTGGAATGGCATCGTCCCGGCTTCCAAGCTGGATGATGGAGCAGGATACATCCAGTTCCATCAGTCGCCGCAAAATGGTACTTCCGTGAAGCAAGTTTGACTTTACCACACCATCAGTCACGACCACCAGTGACGGGGATGCTGAAGTTGGCATCAAGCCCAGCGCAAACAGACCAGCCGTCAGCGTGTACGACAAATTGGCGCCCGACAATCCGACACCCCAAGATTTCCGTTGACTGATGTCGTCCTCGAGATCCAGCTCTGTGTTGACATCATCGACAGCCTCCTCCACAGCAAGTGAGTATCCCAGGGTCTCTCGCGTTCGCCGAAGCTCGCCCCGGAATCGAGAAAGTTTTGCCTGAAATTTGGCAAGCTGTATCCTGAGAACCTTGAGCACGCTGTGGATGTTGGATTCCGTCAGAACGACATCCTGCAGCAGCACCTTCATCGTGGGAAAGTTGGCGAGAATCTCTCCTGTATGCAAGTTACTGGCAAACTGAGAACACTCAGCAATGACCGTGATGTGGATCTCGGACTATGGAAGGACGGGATTGTTCGATTAGAATCTGAGGAACTACATTCCAATGACAATCATAAGTGGGCACAAAAGAATTGTCCTACCTGGACAAAGTCCTGCTTCATCCCCGGACACGAGAAACGCTCTGAAAGTCCCGTCAAACACTTTGTAAGTCTATCAAGTCGAAGAACATACGATGTTAATTGTCGGTTGCAAATATTAAAACACATCCATGCCGCTGTAAAGGCGTTGCACCTACGTGTCCATGACTTGGCCCATGACGATCTTTGTTCCCCCGGAATCCACAGTGAGGACCGAGGAGCTGACGTCGACCATGAATACAGAGCGATACTTCTTGTTGATGTAAAAAACGCGGGTCTGAGGTACAAATCGCATCGTTTCGAGTGGGTGTTGCTGCGTCGTATCCGTCCAAGGAAGATGCTTGTCCGATGAGCCATACAGAACAGAGAGATTCTACCGTACACCCCAATTGACAAACATCAGGTTACGATCAAATGTTCGAAGTACCATTGACTCAAGCTGTGAGTAAGAAGAAAGATGTCGTACCTCTGACTCTAGAGACTTGACGGGAGAGAAGAGGTTCCTTAGGAGGGACTCTTCAAGGTCGGACCTCGACTGCATTTCCTGATCTTCAATAGCAACGGCTAAGCTCCTGGCATCTTCAGTAAGCGGCGTTGAGAGTTTGGCAGGCGTTTTGAGGACGGAAGTGCTTCGCTGTTGTTCTGGCGAACCATTGGCCTTTATGGGAGGTTGTGTACTGTGTTTCTTAGGCGAGGTTGCTTTGGCTGAGGATCCTTTGGGCGATGTTGCCCTGGGAGAGAGTGATGGTGTAGAAGATGACGACGACGAGGCGGATGAAGAGGAGGACGTGGCGGATGATTTGGATGGGAAGTTGGGTTGGGTCGCGTTACTCAGGCTTCGATTCAGCCTTGGGCCAGCTTCTTGAATGACATGTGTGGGTTGAGTGGGAGTGGTGTGGGATTCCTCCTCCATGGCGTTGGCCGAGTCGTCTGACGAGTCCTCTTGAAAATAGTAGCTATTGTAATCACACCCACAAGTAAAAGAAGCAAGGTTCCATGTCAGTCCAGGCGATGTATTGATGAGATTGCTGTTATTTTTTGCTGAGTGTCTATGCTTATGCTTGTCGTTGTCTATGTGTATTAATGACTCGTTGTCCTCACCTTGCCATGTGTGCCCTTTATGATCCCATAGAATGGTCTGTCGGTGGGTTCGGGCGAGGCAGTGGTGGGGGTGTGAGAAGAAGAGTGGGTGTAAAAAAAATGGTCAGAGGGCGCGCGCCGTTGAGGATGGGTTTTAGGAAACAGTCACTACCAATTTTATTCTTAATGCGGCCCTATGCTCTGCCGTAGGTGTCATACGCTTTTCGCTTTTTCACTACAGTTCGCGTGCAAGAGATGGATGATGGGTTGAGGAAACGTGTGTTAGTAAAACAGTAATACAACGCACGATCGAACAGCGGAATCCAACTCCTTTTAATTAAAGAGACTGTTTGTTCCTTACCATCGCGAAGAACGCTATAGGCGGCTGTGATCTCCTGAAACTTTTTCTTGCCCTTGGCCTTTTCCTCTGGAGTCGAGAATCGGTCCGGATCTATCCAATTGAAGGACAGTGCAAAACTATTTAGTTCGGGTAATAATGTGGCATCGACTCGCGATGTTACAAGTCTCCAAGAGTAGCTCAACTTACGCCACTTCATGGCCAGTCCTCTAAAGGCAGACTGGATTTCCTGTACAGAGGCATCCTTCGGGACACCAAGGGCTGCATAGTAACCCATGGGGTCACTAGAGGGTGTTCTTTGTTCAGAAGACTGAGATGAATGCGAACCATATGAAGATTGGTGCTGGTATTGTTGGTTCTCGCTCCAGTCCTGTCGTCGCTGCTCTTCTTCAAACCTGTTATCGATGTCAGACGATGAGCAACAAGTTAGTGAAACATATTGTACCGGAGGTTGATACATAGCTGTCAAACGAGTCTTACCTATCGTATGCTTTAGTCCAATCCGCGTCCCAAGACGTCGACGATGCTTCCGATTCATGTCCTTCCATTTCCCTACACGCGTGTCGAACAAGTGTCGGTGTTATTAAAAGATATGCTTGACCATGAAAAAGTAAACCAACGAAAGCCTTCAAAACAAATCCGATTCACTGAGCAATACCTTTGACGCCACCAATCTCTGATGCGATAATCCAATATGGGGTAGTAGAGGACAGACCATGCTACAATAAATGTGGGAGCGACGACACCCAGCCAAAAACCGCTAGTCATCGTCATTCCGAAGCGCGAGGTTCCCAGCAGCAAAAGTCCTGTCGCAGCGGCGACAGCTGTAACGGCACTGACGCGTTGCCAAGAGTAAAACCGCAGGCCACCGACTAGTCCTGCAGCGTCATGCGCCTGCACAAATGTTCGAAAAGTCCTGTCCAGATGGCGAATCGAGAATACAAACACAGGAATGTACACAGGTGCTAGCACAAGCTGGTTGTACTCAAAGTCCATCGACAAAATCCTAGCGCGATCGCACTTGTATGCTTCCACTAGCCATTGTTCTGCGGTCCGGACCTCGTTCTCCTCGATGGCAGTTTTGATGAATTTGAGGGCGATGGAGGGTTTCATGGTGAAGGGATCCAGCCCACGGTTTCGTAGTCCACGCGTTTGGTCCTCCAGATCCATCGATTCCATGTCTTGTGGGGTAAGGGTCTTGGCAGAAAGAATGCTGGAACTGCTCCTAATCTGGTTCACAAATCCACGCCGATACTTGTATGAGGCATAGACCTGGAGTTCGGGCAGTGTACTTGGGTAGGTGTTTGAGAATTCGTGGCGGGTCTGGACCGATCTCCAAGTTGTCTCCCAGGACGATTCGTTCTGTTTGGTGACTTTGTTGTAGCGCGTGACAAGACGGTCCCACCCAACTAATTGATATACAAAGGAAGCGGAGATGAATAAGATGGCGATGATTGATTTCTTGCGTGACATTTGTGCCTCTGTCACTCACTCACCCTGGGCATTGATGATTTTGGATCGGACAGATCCACTTGCGGCCCAGAAGGGGAGATAGAGAGCCTCGATTTTGTTGACCTGATTGATCTTGGCAGAGAAGAAACTATGTCCGTGATAGTTCCCAAAGGCCTTTAATCGCCAATTAGTATACTTCCATCATAATGAGCAATAACCAACTATGCGCCAATTGCTTTTTTTTTTCTTTTTTTTTTTTTATATATAGTAATATATGTTGACTTACCTCTTCTGCCTGGGCTGCGTTCATCCTGAAAGGAACAAGCCGAAGTTTCTCCTTAGCAGGGCCTTCTGGCTGACTGCTGCTCTTCTTGTCGCGGTATCCATATCCAGATGACCGACTGCTGCTTGTGGTGAACCTCCGGGTGGGAGCAGCATTCAAGCTGTGGCTGTCAAAAGGGAGCCGGACTGGACGTTGAACGATCTGTCTTGCGGTGACTGTTAAAATAAAGTGTGTAAGAGGAGATCGATCGGTCATTATTTTTGCTCTCTCTAGTTCCAGATAGAGTGCCAATACTGATGTCGATCACGCTCTCACTCTCTGTCTGGTATCTGTGGCTGTGGGCTCAAAGTCAGAAACACCAACGGGACTAAGAAGAAAGGCGTCTCGTTCGCTTTGGTATTTTCGCTCACGTTCTTTGCTCTATTTTTTTTCAATGCATCCTGCTGTACTATCCTTCTCTCCAGCTTATTTTAATAAGAATAAGTTCGCGTCGTGTGGTGGCAGAGTGCAGGAGGGGTAGTTTACATGAGAGCGACGTCCATTCGAAGACGCTCTTAATGGTCCTTGCGGTACCACAAAGAGCCATGTACGTGTGTTGCGAAAAGAGTCGACCTTGAAAAAGAGGCGGAAGGGTGGTGATTTAGGAATGAGAGAACAAAAGTGAAAAAGGGGAATGAGGAACGTACATTATTTTCTAAAATAAAGGCGTGGCCGCCCAATGGTATCATGACGTCACATTCACAACTCTGACACCGGAGTGGTGACCAGCGCAAGAGAATAGATATATGAGAGCTACATACCAACGGACTACAGAGGCATTGAGAGTGCAATTGAGGGGTTGCGTGGGTCAGGATGGCTCGAGCTCGCAAAAGAGATGAAGATATGAACACCAAAAGTGAAGAGATGAAAAGATGGGGAAAAATGTTATATGAATGATGTGAGAGGAAACGAAAGAAGAGGTAAAAGAAAGTTGGGAGGGAGGATTTTTGTTGTTTTCGATGGATATCTGTGAATCGAACCAACCAAAAATGAGAGCATGGGATAGCATGTCGAGCACCTGCATGGGGTCCTGTGGTCGTGTGGTCGACAGAACGACGAGAAAAGGAGAGATAAAGAGAGAGAGAGAGAGCGCATACATATAGAAATGGAAAGAAGAGTAGCATCGACAGTAATGCATTGGTAGAAAAGTAAGAAAGGGCGAGAAAAGGCTTGCTTTAACATCGACGATAGTCCGTTCCGTTCGTAGTCAGACAAGCCAGTAGAGTGAAGAGGCACACATAAAACGATGTAAGACCTCTTTCTCTTAAGAAAGAGGGAAGGGCTGCGAGTCATTTTTTTTTTTTTTTTTTTTTTTTTTTCATGTTTTTTTAGGTTCCTTCACTCCCTGTCACTTCCTCACTTCCTCGCCTTTTTTTTCTTTTCCTTTTTCTTTACTTTTTCTTTCTCTTTCCTTTCAGAATCTCATGCCTCGATCATCTTCACGACTTGGACGACAACACCTCGACCCGCCTCGCCTGTCGCTCATTTGAACCTGCTGCTATATATTCTACCCCAACACGACACCATACCTCCATACTATTATTTTTTTCTTCTTGACAAGCGCCCAATCAACTCACCACCACAACAACAAACAACAAACAACAATAACAACAACAACAGGAAAAAAAATAGTGGAATAATCAACAAAGAACAACAACATCCATCGCCATGCATTTACAGCCAGGCTCAAACCATGTCTCACCCTCACCAGAACCGACAGTGTCCTCACAACCGGCGCAGCCTGCAGGAGTGATCCTCGTCCCGGAGTACTTTCACCAGGCCGATATGAACCATCTCACCATCATGATTGGTATGTGACAACGGACCAAAAAGGAGAAGCAAAAGCCTGCACCTTTGAAATGACTCCCCAACAGGACAAGAGGACGTCAGTGAACAAAAGCAGACGGGATCATACCTCTTGTTTGATTGTACAAGAGATCCATACTGGATGAGAGCTGACTGAGATTCTCCCTTTTTTTTCTTTTCACTCTCCATGTACTTTCTCCTGTTCGCGGCACCTACTTTACCCACGCTAGCGGACATGCTATGTCGACTCACGGCCCACAACGACCAAATACCCCTCACCTCCGCCAACCTGACTCGCTTTCACTCACGGGCGCCACCACAAATATCGGTCTACGACTACCTTCGGAGAATTGTCAAATATACTTCACTGGAACGAGCTTGCCTGCTCGTCATTCTAATATACATCGACCGAGTGTGCGAACGGGTCAGCACGTTCACCATATCTTCGCTCACAGTACATCGATTCATCATTGCGTCCGTCACCCTCGCAGCGAAGGCCGTCTGCGACTCTTATTGCACCAACTCTCACTATGCCAAGGTCGGAGGATTGAGTACACAGGAGCTAAACAGTCTGGAGGTCGAGTTTTTGGGATTGATCGAGTGGCGAGTCGCTGTCGAGGGAACCATGATGCAGCGATACTATGTCAACCTGGTAAGGCAACACTCACGGTTTGAGATCGCAGGTTCAGCTCACCCTCACCACCAGCACTCTGCATCAAACTCTCAGGACGACGAGGATGACAACATGACCAGCAGTCCAGACGGGTCAGAGGACGAGCCAGGCCAGAGCGAAGGCTCCGTTGTCGTAGAGACCGATTATGTAGAAGGACTGCGAAATCAATGGGTGCCCATGGGAGAATAGAAACTAGTAAAATAATAATCGTAATCTTTGAAAGATATGGTACAGATGTCGTTTTTATTAATTCCAATGCAATGTATCGCCTTTGACCTTCGGCGAACTCTTCCTTGTCTTCAACGAGCGCTTATCGCTTCAAGTCCACACTGCGCTCCAAAGCTAATGACACATGATATAAAGTAATATACAAAAGAGGTGGTCAATAAACAGATCGGTCTTCGATATTCCAGACTACAAACACTGTAATGACAAATCGAGATGCTCCACAACAGCGACGATAGAGAACATGTTCCACTTACGATTGTAGTGCAACAGCTTCTCGATCAAATCGACGTGTGTCAAGACCATACGGCGGCAACAGTATCTCTTGAGTCCAAGGGCGTCCAGGGCATCACTAGACACAATGAATAGAACCCAAACAAACACGGTTAGTGCCTTGTCTAGAATTCCAGTCCATGCATATATATATCCTCCTGTGAAAAAAGTGCTGCATAGTCGCATAGGATGAGCCTGCTGCAGTCCTGCGCCGTAGCAAGATCGTTATTCGTTCGAGCAATGTCTGGTATGTTTGTGTTTGATTGACCGCGGTGGTGGCGAACTTGAATTCGAGAAGGAAAGATGAAATCCTGGAGGCTAAAAAAAATGAAAGGAAAGTAGAGGGAGACTCACCCTTCGCTGTAGTCGGACTGCAAGAGGGACAGGTAGTGATCCCACTTGTTTCCGATGACCTTTCCGCAGGAGAAACAACGAACAGGGATGATCATTTTGTGTTGCGTGTATGTGTCGGTGGTTTGTTTGATGGTTGTGAACAAGGAAACAAAAAAAATGCTAAGCACATCTGTCATAAACACAAAAAAAAATGGTTTGCGTGACCGCCAAGTGTCTCTCCACTGAGCCAAGCCACTGGGTTCTACCAGACCTATCACTCAAACTGTAACAGAACAAATGGCATCTCTCTCGCCTCGACTTTCCTCTCCGCTCGGCACTCTCACTCTCTCACTCTCTCTTTCATTTTCTCAACACTCGCGACACTTCCTCATGAGCACCAAGCCAGCACCATCAAAGCGCTCAGCAAGAACAAAGGGCCCCAACAGGGGGCAGGCAAAGTCCAAGATTGTTGTTCGTCGACTTCCAGCCAACCTTCCAGAACACGTGTTCATGGAGTCCATCAAGGGTCTTGTGCCCGACTCAGCCCTCGACAGACCAACAACCTGGGTTGCAGGAAAAGTCAGCAAAAAGTATGTTCACATGGGCATGGAGACAGCCATCGTGGATACTTTGTTGTTATCAAGATACCTTGCTTTATACACTCACACTGGTCCACCATTGCCACTTCCATAGTCCTGTGAAAGCGAATACCTTCGCGCGTGCCTACATTTACTTCAAGAACGAGAAGCTTGC
Organism: Linnemannia elongata; assembly: GCA_036320915.1. Taxonomy (NCBI): domain Eukaryota; kingdom Fungi; phylum Mortierellomycota; class Mortierellomycetes; order Mortierellales; family Mortierellaceae; genus Linnemannia; species Linnemannia elongata. The sequence goes on along the minus strand of JAXBDG010000007.1, from coordinate 1,065,243 downwards.
GCTCGAGTTCCAAAAGGCTTACCACGGACACACCTTTGTAGATCGACATGGAAATGAAGGCAAAGCTCATGTCGAGTTTGCTCCCTTTCAAAAGATACCCCGCGAGCAGCGCAAGGCAGATACCAAGCAAGGAACCATCGAAGAAGGTATGATTTTCAAACAATGCCGCAGTCATTTCGAATCAGTTTGAGCCTGTTCCCATGTTCTAAATCCCTTATAACAATCTTTGTTTGTTATTAGATCCAGATTACATTGCATTCCTCCAGTCTTTGACAGCGGACCCAACTGATGCCGAGAAAGAAATGAAGCTTTCAGGAACCGAACAGCGTGAGTTTTTGCCGAGATTTTCATCGCCTTATCATGTAATTACAAAAATGTGGAATGATGTTAATCGTCCTATTCCATGATACTTGGATAGTGTTGAAGGAGAGTGCCATAAATCCAAAGTCAACTCCTCTATTGGAAGCACTAAGGGCACAGAAGGCTGCTGCACAGGCCAAGGCTCAAGCTGCCAAGCTGGCTGCCCGGCAGGCGAGACAAGCAGGGAAAGCAGGAATATCCAATGCCAGCAAAGTACAAATCACCATTCTCGCCAACAGGAACGCAAAAGATACCGCAAACAAGGCAGGGAACCCTGCATCTATAAACTCGGCTGCATCAACAATCAAGCCTCAGCCTGCACAGAGCAAGAAGCCAGCACAAGCAGTTGAGTCTGAGACTATGCAGGGAGCAAAACCAAAACGGGAGAGGAAGCGCCGAGACAGAGCCAGCAAACGGGCAGGAAATGAAGCAGTTTCGACAGGCAACACCAACCAACAACAAGGAGACTCCGCCCCACCCCAGATCGCGCTGTTGAAGCCCAAGAGTGCTCAAGGATCTCAATCCTCCAACGTGGCGGCTCAGGGTTCAGGACAGCAGGAGGCGCGCCCGCAACCTGCTCAAATTCAGTCTAACCAAGGAGGATCCAACTCCGGTGGCCGTCGAGGACAGCAAAATCAAGGAAGCAATAATATTCTAGGCAACAGCAGTAATAACAACAGCAGCAGCAATAACACTAGCACAGCACAGACAGGAAATTCAGGTTCGGGTGGTAACGCCAAGAAGGATTCTGCTCAGGCCACCAATGCAGAAGGAGGTCAGGGTCGTTCGGGACGCTCACGCCGGAATCGAGGCGACCGTGCAAAGCAAGATTCCAAAGCAGGTGGAGACAATGCGGCCGGAGGCAACTCCAGCAGCAACGCCAACTCTAACTCTACTCCCAACACAAACAGCAATAGCAATACGAATAGCGGATCTAATCCTGGAAACAAACCGGAGGGTCAGAGTGGTGGAGGACGATCGGGCCGTAATCGACGCGGTCGAGGCGGTGCTCAGGAGAACCCGACTACACCTGCAGCACAATCGTAGGCGCCCACCTCATATCGTCTCGATCGGGTAGTGGCATTGTTAGAAGGAGGAGTTCGCGATACGAATATCGACTTCTGTTAATATCATCTTTTTTGCCACAGCGCATTCTAATCCACTAATTGCGTTACCCATTGCGTTGCGCTTTGATTGCGAGACGGTCTCCCCACAACAAATAAACAGAAAGGGGGAAAAACCGGTTGAACGTTTGATCGAGTTATGGTTTGTGGGTTTGTGAAGGAGCTCGGGAAACCTCGAAACGGCAGGTTGCGCAGGCTTACATTCGTAGAAAAGAGTGACTGCGTGCTTGCGACTTGGCTCGCCGTTCTTCGAATTTCGCAAGGAATGCTTACCTTCCTTGGCTCCCTTTTTCGCTGTCGTCCTCCGCTCCTTATTTCTTCATACCTTTTCCTCCTGTTGACCTTCCGTTTCTTTTCGTTCCTTAACTTCCTTTCCCTTTCCCTTCTCACAAATCCACTATCACCACTCTCTCGTATCCCTTACTCCTCATTCTCCATTCGATTCATACCCTCCGTGCTGACCTTCACCTTGAACACTGCTCACTCGTTGCCGCATTCAACTCGCCTCCTTAGTCAACGACCAGCAGCCAGACACCAACGAAGTCGCCTGAAACGCAATGACCCTGTCTCGGCTTACCATCGCTTCATTGCGTCGTGGATCCCTCTCTCCCTCCCTGCAAGCCGATTCGGTTGCACTTCACCTCCAAAAAGCAACCAGAACTCTTACCCAACAACGACTCGGCTCAACTTTCACCCAACCCTTGTCCTTATCGTTCAACGCGAAATATGCGACAACGCGTCATACTAGACAAACTCGCCATTCCTCGGCCTTGGCACGGATATCTCCTTCACCCGGCTGGCGGCACTATGTCATACCCGCAGTGGTGACGCAGGGTGGGCTTGCCCTCTTTGGCCCCGGTATCCATCTAGAGGCCAGAGACCTCCCCGGACATCACCAACACGCAAAGCCCGCTCACCCTATCCCCTACGTCAAGACAGAGATCATTAAGGAAGCTGCTCAGGATCCATCCTTTTGGCGTCGGTTAAGACAGCAACTTGAGGATCTGTGGGAGGATTATGTTGTGCATCCTGTCCTTACTATCTGGCGATTTGGAGTCCTCGCTCTTATTTTTCTGCCGCTCATCGTCACGGCCCCCGCAGTCTTTATTGGAGAGAGGAACAAGGAATTGAGTGACGAGCGGTCAGGGACTCTGTGGTGGTACAGTCTCCTGGTCAAGCATATGGAATTGGCAGGCCCTACGTTCATCAAGGTGAGATGTTGTCCTCATAGTGTGTTTGATTTTGGATCCCCGCAAACGGAACTGGTGACGATATAAATGGTCATTTCTAAACCAAACAATATTTTCTCCAATTACATGCACAACATAGTTATCGCAATGGGCCGCATCAAGGACCGACATCTTCCCTACCCAACTCTGCATCATGCTGTCAAAGCTACACAATCAGGTCGATCCTCACTCGATAGAACATACCCGGCGCACGATCGAGGCGGCTTTTGGGGGCCGCAAACTAGAGGACATCTTTGACGAGTTCATCGAGACCCCTCTAGGCATTGGCGCCATTGCACAGGTGTATCGTGGACGGCTTAAGCCTGGCATCGCTTTACATTTTGAACCGGACGAGGACACTGAGAACAAGGACGATGGATCGGTCATACAGAAGCTCAGCAGTGTCACTAAAAAACCAAACCCCACTAAGCCCAAAAAACTCAAGACAGAGGTCGCCATCAAAGTCCTTCACCCAAAAGTTGCGCGGACAGTAGAGAGGGACTTGGCGATTATGAGGTTCTTTGCCAATATCATCCATCATATACCAACAATGAGATGGATCGCCCTTCCGGACCAGGTGGCCATGTTTGGCGAGATGATGCAGGAGCAGCTGGATCTCCGAATTGAGGCGAAGAACTTGGAGATCTTTCAGCGCAACTTCCGCGAGCGGTATACGGTGACCTTCCCGACAGCGCTGAAGCAGTTTGCGACAAGGGAAATGCTGATTGAGGAATTCGTCGACGCATTACCTCTGAAGACAATTCTTCAAAAAGGTGCCGGACCTTTCGCCTCCAAGATTGCAGATATTGGCCTCGATGGCTTCCTGGTAGGACAATGAGCAATCTATTCGTTTTGTGGTCATGCTCCTGAGAATTATATTCTGACATGCAAGTTTATGCGCTCCAAAAAAACGAAATAGAGAATGTTGATCTTCGACAACTTCGTGCATGCAGACTTGCATCCAGGCAACATTTTCGTTCGCTTCTACAACCCCTCGGCCAACAACTTGTTCAAGCAGATCCTGTCAAGGTTGAAGGGTGAAGAACAAAACACGATCTCCAGTACTGACGAGGCTACCATGCGACTGAGGGCTGTTCCTGAAGGCGACCAAGAGGCATGGATGCGCGAGCTTGAGTGTCTCTACAACGAGGGATTTCGACCTCAGGTAGTCTTTATCGATGCAGGACTGATTTCGGAACTCTCGGACAAGAACCGACGCGACTTTTTGGATCTCTTCCATGCACTTGCTGAATTTGACGGATACAGAGCAGGAAAGTTGATGATGGAGCGCTGCCGGTCTCCCGAGAGTGTGCTAGACGGTGAGGTGTTTGCTCTCCGGATGCAGAGGCTGATTTTAGGTGTCAAGGAGACGGCCATGTCGCTGGGCAAGATCAAGATTGCAGATCTGTTGTCGGAGGTTATGGCGATGGTTCGTATACACCACGTTCCAATGGAAGGCGATTTTGCCAACGTGGTGATTTCAATCTTGATTCTGGAGGGTATTGGACGGCAATTGAACCCCAACATTGATCTGTTCAAGACGGCACTTCCTATCTTGAGACAGCTCGGTCGTCAGGATGGTGGACGGGGCGTTGTAGAGGGAGTCAAGGAGTTGCCAGGAGGTGGCGGGTGGTGGATCAAGATGTGGTTCTTGCTCGAGGCAAGGCAATGGGCGCACGAGACCCTAGAGTCGACCACCACGGTGGATCGGCACCTCGACGTCCTTCTCCACCCTGCCATCTAGAGTTCGTAAATTAAAAGATTGCATCGCCGTCACACAATGGACCTTTTTTTTTTTTTTTTTTACTCCTCAAGAAAATTGTTGCCACCATTCTCATTCTTTACATTTCTTACGACCAACATTCAGATCTGCTTTGTTTCGACATGAAGGTCAATGAACCTGTGGTCGAACATGTATACACGCCAACGTTTTATTTCGACCAACTTCCCAACAACAACAACAACAACAACACACACACTTTGCCACAGAGCAGCACAACAACGAACTTGACCTCAGACCCCGTGAACAAACCAACAACGGCACAATGGTATCGAGCCGCAGTAGCACCTGTTGCCTTTGACGACGTCACCTTCTGGCAGGTCATGGTACTGTCCTCAGGCTTGATTTTTTTTTTGCCGGTCAGTTGATGGTCTCTTAGAAGAGGTACATCATTAACTAAATGGCTCGTACAATACTGTGAAACTTAGGAACGGTGGATTCTTGAAGCTCCATCGATCATCCCGCCAATCTCCAAGGTGGAAATCCTACAAACAACAGACACCACAGCGACAGATCAGGATACCAAACCATCAATTGATGAACCAGGTCATCCGAGAAATCATGAAAGAGAGCTGGCTTTGTTGGACGGACTCGTGGCATTCAAGAGTGTCCGTCGTCAATTGATCCCCAAGCGAGCTGACAAGGATCCCGTTATGGAGGAGCAGCTTTACTACTGTCGAGATACCCGCCTTCAGGAACAGGATCAGAGTGTAGACACTACGACAGGACAAGGAGATCCAAGGATCCCTAACCAAGCGATCTTTGCACCCATCATTGCGCGTACTACTTCAACTACCGAAATCAAGGATGTCGAGGCTGTTTTGAAACAGGAGGCAGAAGAGGATGAGATCAAGATCTTGACGGAGGCGTTACCGTTTTACTACCCAAAAGTGCGTGGGTTTCGGTACGGCTACCGTTTTGACCCTGAGGAGGCTCCTGAAGACAAGGAGGATCATCACAACGACTATCATAACCATGATCAGTGCGACAGTGAAAATGAAAAGGATGGTCAGGTCAAGCAAGGACAAGGGAGTGAAGAGAAACAATCGACCCCGGCGCCAGAACTAGCACCAAAGAAGAAACATGTGTCCAAGAACCGGATCGTTAGTCAGCGGACAGGATGGCTCTCACTCGATCTGTATCTGCATGGTGATGAAGGAGAGTTCACCGCCAAGATTGTAAGTGTTTCTTTTCTTGGGCGATTTATTTGACTTGCTTTTTCGTACTTCACCCCAGGGCTGCATGAACACTTTTATTTACGTTACCCCTTTTTACTATATACGATGCAGCAATACGCGTTCAAGGAACTGTTCAAGAAGCTCTACAAATGGGGCAACAACACCACAAAGGGGTTCACAAAGAGCAGAGTCCAGCACGACGTTATGGTCCCCAAGGAGCTGTATCTCAAGACCTATGCCAGGATGAAGGAGACTCATGCTCAGAAATGGGTAAAGTCCTGGCCGGAGCGGACGGACCCGACCAAGTTTGTCTTTGAGGATATTGCGATCGCAGCTTGGTTGGTCGCCCTTTGGGAGCTGGAACGGGAACCAGCTGTAGCCGTTGTAGATGAGGTTGGATCAGATAAGGCGACCAAGAAAAAGCAGACGTTTGTGGATCTGGGGTGTGGGAATGGGTTATTGACGCATATCTTGAACGAGGAGGGGCACAAAGGCAAGGGTGTTGATATTGTCTCGAGGAAAGTCTGGGATATCTATGGACACAACACCGAGCTGAAAGGTATGTCGCGCATGCTTTCTAGCAAAACTTGGATTTTTTTTTGGTCAGGAAACATGCTATACACTATGGGATGTGGACAGTGTTTTTAAAGCGTCTATTTGGCGACCGCTAATTCTCGTCTCTTAGCTGAAACTCTGATCCCGAACGAGACCGTGTATGAAGACGTGGACTGGATTATCGGCAACCATGCTGATGAGTTGGCTCCTTGGGTACCCATCATCGCCTCGCGCTCCAAGCCTCTCACTAGGTAATTTCCCTAGCCGTTACGGGACAGGACGATGCGCTGATATATACATTAACATCCTTCGTCTTGTTCATTTTAGGTTTGTGGTGATTCCTTGCTGCTTCTTTGACCTGAATGGCAGCCGGTACCAGTTTGCTGAGGGGGCGCCTGACGGGAAATATAAAGCCTACCAGGGCTATATTAGTCGAGTGATCGATACGTGTGGGTATGAGCTACAGACGGAGGTCCTGAGGATACCCAGCACTAAGAACATTGCTCTTGTTGGAATGTCCAGGAAGCGGAAAGGTGGCAGCAGCAAAGATACCCATGCGCAAAGAGAAAGACTTGGAGAAGGTGGGGATGAGGAGGAGGATGAGAGGGAAAGGATTCGTAGGAGGGTCGATGAGCTCGTCAATAAGAGCGGCTTGTTTGTGGCCCGTATCTCGGACAAGGAGAAGCAGGCTTCTCAAAAGGCCAAACAAACCGCTAAAGTCGCCAAGGAGGCCACCCCACCACCACCGCCGTCATTATCACCACCACCTTCACCATCACCACCATTATTATCATCAACATCATCACCACTACCATCTACAATTTTTTCTACTTCCGAGAACAACAACACCGAAGACGTTCAAAACGCGCAACAATAAATAGATTTAAATAAGATGTCAGAGGAAAAACGAACAAGAAATGATGTGTCTATCTAACCAAGTCCTCCTATCATGCCTCCTGCAGTCTCCTTGTGCTTCAAGAAGTTAATTGAGAACTTGTCGCCCTGAGCCGCCGCCAACTTGAACCAATGCATCGCTGCTGCCAGGTTCTCCGGATTGAACTTGTCTGGCTCACCACCAGACTGGTGCTGCTGCTGATGGTGATGTTGGTTCCGGTATTGTTGTTGATGGCTGAGGTGATGATGATAGGGATGCAGAGACGTCGCGCTGCCATTGTTATGGTGCGAAGAGCCTCCCATAAACATCATTCCCGCCGGAGTCGAATGTCGCCCAACTGCATGATGTGTGTCCATGTACTGCTGATCCACATCATGAGGATGATGCCCCTCCGCAAACTCTGCCAACGGTGGCGGCTGTTGCTGTTGCTGATGATGCTGCTGAAGTTGGTGCTGCAACAACGACGCCGTCGAAGAATTATTGGGCGGTTCCGAGTTTCCAGACCCAATTGATGACGACCCTGTGAACGAGCCCAAACCAGTTATGATCCCCAGCCCACTCAGGACACCGCTCCCAAAACTACTGCCACTACCACTGTTGCTGTGCTGATGACGCGACCTTTGCTTGATGGGAATACTGGCGGTTGTGCTGGATTTCCCAAAGATCGAGCCCGAGATCGTACCTTTTGGAGATGGTGGCGGCGGTGGGGTGTTGGTTCTCCCTGTGCCCGTGCTGCTTATAGTATTGGATCGACCATATCTGGTCGTGCCGATAGAAATGGGTGAGGGGACTCGGCTGATCTGAGATATGAGGGGAGAGCCATCCGATTTGGCGTATCCGATCGGTGGAGACGAGGATGATGGAAGGATCGGGAGCGACATGTACAGGATCGCGAGCTCTCTTTGAGCTACCTGATGAGACTCTTTGGCACCTATGTACCATCAACGAAAAAGTATCCCTGTTTAGAAAAAAGGATCGACAAAAATAAATTTGCAAGCTGTGACAACAATGCTGTCCTACTCACCAATAGTAAAGAGGCGCACGGCTTCAGACATCCGTGTCCGTTCTTCGTCATCTTGCATGATGTTCCTACTGCCCGACCTATCAGACTCCTGCCTCGTCCTCGAGCTCTCTTTGACATCTACATATCCCGTGCCCTTCGCAACCACATACTCGACCACATCATTCTTCAAGATCGATATCGCCATCGCCATGTCCCAGAACGCCTTGCCGTCGTATCGGAGGTCCAAGATATTCCCAGGGATGAACGTCGCGATCAATTGCATATCGCGCAAAAGATGTCTTGGTCGCAGGACATCAGGTCGGCGGAAGAGTCGCTCAATCTCGTCAACAATGGCGTCTGTGCCTGGAGTCAGCATACGAGGCGATAGGAGAACTTCGTCCTCTTGCTCCTTGTCCTTGGAGGGAATTGGACGTGAATTCGGTGGCCGCGTTTCCAGAGAAGTTGAAAACAACCGGGGCAAAGGACCCCCGGCACATGAGTCAGGGTACGAAAGCGATGCAACGATTAGTTGCTCCAGAGCAAAGAGATGCCCAAGCTTCTGATAGGGGGACTTTGCCAAGTTGAACTGGTCAATGGTTGCCCTATATGCCCCCGCCATGTCGTAAGGCTCTGTGGATCCTGGGCTAAGTGCCACTCCTGAATATCGCTTCTCAGGGAGATTTTTAACTTGAACATTGAGTAGACTCTTGCCTGAGTTCTTGGGGCGCTCGGTGGAATCACTCTTAGGTCGGCTTTTCAACATAACCAGTGGCTCGCTACGGGTGCTCAGCTGAGAGGACGGTCGGCTTTCCACGGGAGGTGTCTCTTGACCTGCAGGATAGAGAAAAGACCCAAATGAGGAATCCTGGGTATGTCGCGAGGCCATCGATGACCGCGAATCTGGGCGAAGATGGTCTGCCCCTCCCGTCGCATCTACAGCGTTGAGACTACGTTGACTACCAAGGGACGTCAATGGGTGGAGTTCAGAACTCAGGTTGCTGTGCGGGCTACCTCTCCTCTTGACATTGTCTTCGTCAAGGTCTGCAGTTCCGAAGGGCGTCGGCAACTCGCTCTGGCACGGATCGACGCGCGACTTCTCGCCTAGGTCCATGTGGTTCAAGTGTAGATTCACTCCGTCCTCGTTGCAATCCTGCTCAGAGAGAGGCTCCTCGGCACAACAGTGCGCGTCAACGCCATCTCGAGTCTCTGGATCCCCCATCTCTGTTAAGAACTCGAGGAACCACCGATCGGCCTCCACCTCGCCAAACAGATCCAGCCACTCTGAGAGAACGAAGCTAGTCAACTTGAGCTGTACCCTCCTCATGAACTCTTGCATGTCCTTGGGAAGTTGCATCAACTGGTGTGGCAGGATGGTCGAAGACCCTCCTCCAGGCGTTGTGGAACTGCTGTATGATGCTGATGCACCATGGGAGGTGATCGAATAAGGAGTGTTATAGAGCGCATATGTCGGTCCGGGGTGCGACGCGTAAATCGAGTTCGGGTCGTCCGGCAAGATTGGGATGGGTTCCTGTGTCGACTGGTGACCACCCTGTAGAGGCTGTCGATGCACTCCCTTTGAACGCGCGCTGGTACTACCTCCGTTGGTGCTGTAGACGGAGCTCTGCGATGACTGAGAACTGACGCTGCTGCTGCTGTTGAGGACTGCTCCATGAATGCTGTTACTCAATGACACCGCCGGTGAGAAGAACTGGTTGGTATTGGGTGCAGAAGACGACACGCTCCCGTTCTTGAACGAGTTCACGATGAACTCTGCCATGCCCGATGCACTGCTACTCGACTTAGTTTGGGCGGCAGTCTCAGCAGGGCCCATTCCGACAATGAATTGTCCGTTGAGCTTGACAACCTCCTTTACGAAAAAGTCGCTTCCGCAGTTGGCCAGGAAGGGTAGCAGGGGTCCATTCTGAGTCGCCTGAGTTGCCTGTGTGGTGGGCATTAGGATACCGGTCCCACCAAGACCAATCCCCTTGACAACCGCTTCGACCTCCATGCAAAATCGCAAAAAGTTGTCCTCGCCTGGCAAAAAGTTGTGAATCCCAGTGTCCGTAACCCAGCGCTGCACAGCCTCCACCTCACGCGCGTCCATAGTGAAGTCGCTTTGGACCTCAGCGGCTTCTCCAAGAAATCCCGAAGCCCCTGGCTGGCCGGAAGTGTGAGCGTTCGTCCAAGGCATTCCTGGGTTATTGGGGTTATAGCTGGACGAAAACACGGTCTGCTCCCTCTCTCGCAAGTGACCGAGGTTGCTCTCCAGGGTAGAGTGGGACCCAAAAGAACGCGATGCCATGTTGTCGATGTAAGCGCTGAAGCTGCTCCGCCGAGTTTTGGAAGCCCTTAACACCTGAGCAGTGTAGCCAGCCTTCCCGACAGCCTTGCGCGAACCCGGTTCTCCCGAGCATCCAGAGGCATCGCCATAGACTGATTGGTATGCGTGATCCTGACACGCACCTTTGCATCCTTCCAACTCACAACCAGGTCGGCGTGACCCTGCAGACCTGAGCTCAGGCTCACTCCAGCTGGGGAGAATGCCATGAAGACGCTCCCACTCCTCCGCGGTGAGGTACTTTCTCATCAAGTTCCTGTTCAGTCGACTGAGCGTAGCCACGACCCCTAACGACTTTTCGAATGCCCTCGATGTCCGGACACAAGTCAGATAGTACATCTTGATCCTGAGAGCCGAAAGTCCCTCTCGCTTGCGTTCGATAGCAGAGACGATCCGCGTATGCCACGAGTGAGCGAATCCCTCCCAAAGCGTCCTGCTGCTCGCTCTCTTGGCCCGATGCTCCAATCGATGCTTGATCGGCATCGCCAACAGGTAGATCAGCTTGGAGCTATCTAGCTGTCGAAGCACCTGAGAAGAAGCCAGAACCTGAAGCGAGTGGTTGAATCCGATCGCTGCCGCATGGTTGCCAGAAGCCCGCGCCTGCTCGACTCCTTGCAAGAGGAGAGACCGGATGCTCTCGTGAGTCACATCAGAGGTAGTTGAGTCGAGGTAGTGTCCGTAATGTCCTCCGTAAGGATCGACAGGAAACAGATCAAACTCCCGAAGCAACTTGAAGATCGACCGGGCCACCGTCCTGATCTCCTCAGGCAGGTCGGACTCTGAACGAACAGTATGTCTGATCCTGGTCTTCCAAGCTCGGTCTGCCGCCAATCTCCTCGCGTTGACGATCCTAGATATATCAAATTGGGTTTGAGAGTGGTGGCTGTCGGTGAGGTCTCCTGGGCGCTCTCTGGTGGCTGGGATCGTCTTTGTCCCTGATTGATCGACCGCCGACAACATCTGGCTACTGTTCACACGCAAGATAGACATGTCCTTGTCCTCCGATGTCAGGGGCTGTGATCTCTGAGCCAACGCGCTATCTTCCGACGACATAATCGAGTCCGTGTCCGATGCCTCCACATCAAGGTCAACATCCATGTTGGACTCAAAACTGTCTCCTCCCGCAGAGTCCATAACCTGGTCGACCAACATAGGTTTAGTGACTGTGATAATCCGTGATCCACCAGTCACTCCCGTCGCCTCCATCACCATCGCCATACAAGGAGGTGCCAATGCCAATCCAGCCTCGACAAGTTGACTCCGGTTCGAACCGACGCCGTTGCTCCTAGAAGACCTTTCCAAAGTCTCGCTGCTCGGCTCCTCGTATTGAACATAAGCCAAGGCCCATGGCTCCCGCAATGGAGTGAGTCCTGGATTATAAGCAACTCCTGGAACTTCTTTGAGAGGCCCAGGATGAACTCTCTTCAATTCCTGAATCGCCGACTTGAGATCAGGCATCAAGCCTTTATCATCCCAATGCTTCACAGGCGAGGAGGTGTCTACCGGCACGTGGGTGGAACTGAAGGGATGAGTGGCCGTTGTTGGGGTGGGAGTTGATGAGTCCTTTAGGTCCAGGAGGGGGCATGGATTGGATGCGGCTGCAATCCCGGCAGAACTGGTGACTTCAACAGTTGCCGTACGAGGAGATGCAGCTTGACCAGGTTTAATTCCTGATAATGAAAGGAGCGTCAATCCACTGGACGCTTGGTCCAAGGGGGCGGGTGCGCTTGGGGATTTTTCCAGCGGTGGTGGTTGAGGCGGTTTCGCCTTGAATGGTAGCGAAGAGGAAGCTCCAGAGAAGAACGTAAAACTGGGTGAAGCTCTTTTGTGGGTTCTAGCCACGTTTGGTGGGTGAGCCCCTTTATTGGCGGGTCCTGATCCTGCTGCGACTGTGGCTGAACTGACGGCGGCCTTCATTGCTGCAGGATACGTCGGTGGTGTTTCCGAAGATGTCCGCTGGCGAGTGACAGGGACGTTTTTCCCATTGAAACTACTTGACCTCGTCATGTTGACGGTCGAGGCCAGTGAGGCTGGTGTGGCGTACGTTGTTTTGAGCTGGGGGCAAACGAAGTAGAATAGGGTAGTGAAATCGGCCGGACAAAGGAGCAGTATGGGTGTAATCGAGGGTCCAGTAGATCCTAGTCCTCCTCCTGGATGCTGTGGAAAAGTTGCCCGTACTGGCCCCGGTGTCGACAACTCCGTAATGGGATTGAGGGTATAATGGTGCGGTGAGTTGTGTGTTGGATCTGCGGGCGCTGAGAAGAAGCTAACGAGGGACTCAATCTTTTCGCGAATCCGCGGATCGATTACAGCCGAGCGGCTCTCCCTATTAAATTCAACGAGTTTTCACATATAAGCATGAGTGAACTGTATAATCTTGGACTCTGGAGGATTTTCATGCGACATGTTTTTGTTTGCGGAAGGTAACTCACCAGCCAGGCACTGGATTCAAAATACTGGTGACATATCGATACAGGCGCTGGTGAGTGTTGAATAGAATGCGCTGGCGCTGTTTCTCCGATAGGAAGTTGTCTTGAAACATGCCATAGGTCTAGAATCGCACAATAGAGATACATTAGCATTGGTTTCTCAGTCCCCGGTAATCTTGTACGAATAGCAGTTATTGCCCATTACCTCCGGGTAGGCGATGCACTTGTTCATGAACCGGTAAAAGAAGAACTTGACGATGATAATCAGGGAAGCGTAAGCTCTCGCTCCACCATCCAGCTCAGCAAAGATCATCCGGGATATCTCGAGAAGCCAGGGCGGAGTGAATTCCTTGAGTGTGCTCAGAATGTCCAAGCATGCTTCCGTGTAGAACTCCTCTACGACCGCCTGTCTACCTGTTCCATCACGGATCCCCTGTGCTCTTGACCGCCCTTCGCTGTCACCTGAGGAATCGCCGCTGTCCTTGACCCCTGTGACTAGGTCGTCAGTCGTCACAACCTTCATGACAGGAACGCTCGGCATGCGACCTAGCGACTGATGGTGTTGGTGGTGTAGGTGATATAGGTGCTGACTAGGTCCTTGAGCGAATGGGAGCAAATTGGCATTGAGTTCCTCGTCCGAAAATCCTGCTAGTGACCATTCGCCTTTGTGGATAAGGTCCAGAAGCGTCCTCTCGAATCCTGCTTTGACCCGACTCACATGTTGCCATTCCGACTGGATGACATACCGCTCCAGCATCTCTACCATCAGTCGTTCGCCCTTCTTCTCCGACAGTAGCGCCACAAAGATGCTCACAACCGTTTGAGTCCGAAGGGTGTGCTCCCGCTCAAATGAGGATGGACCAAAGAGGTTTCCGAAAATAATGTGAACGACATCCTGATTATTGACAAAGTTGGGTATGGTAGATGATGTTGCTGGTTGTTGTCTTTGTTGGTTCTGCTGTTGTTGCTGTGATGTGAGAAGTTGTGGTTGTGATGCTGACTGTTGAGAGCCATAGCCGATCGAGCCTACTCCATACGAACGCTCCCTACCGCTCCGACCTCCTGAGTGCGAATGGTGGTGCGTCGTCTGCACAGGTTTCTCGACTAGAAGAAGAGTGTCCAGCTCCTGAGATTGAAGATTCCTGAAAGCAGTCGCAAGAATGGTGGGATCTGTCCGTAGTCGATGCAGAAAGGCCAGAATAGTCGACGAGGAGGCTTGACTCATCATGTCCAGGAAGCTGGGTCTGGGCTGAGGGTGTGCAAGGCAATTCTGCAAGATCCGATCTGTTTCTTCGTACGAGTGGTTGTAAGAAGAAATGAACTCTGCTCGCCTGTCCGGTCGCTGCTTGTTCTTGAAGGCGTCGTGTGCATGATCGTAAGCAAAGTCGAGTCCGCGAGAAACTCTCGCTGAGAGGACCAAGCCCATGAGGTGTGCGTGGAGCTGCAGTGACTGATGAAAGTCTTTTTGCTTTGAGCTTTTGTCGAGAAGAAAGACTTGAAGTAGATCTTGGAGCGTTGGATGGTCCGGGAATTGATAGTCGCCGAAAAACAGTGGTTCCATCGGGCCGACTTGTGGAACCGATCCTGCCGGCGTTGACGTCGAAGATGTCCGTCCTGATACTGAAGTTGAAGGTGGCCGTGAAGCATCCTTTCTGGTATATCGCCGTCCACTCGGAGGTGAAACGATGTTTGATTCCGGTAGGAGTACATCGGCAGAATCCTGACTGGGCTTGATTGGGTTGAACTCTTCGGCAGTCGTGTGCTGGTGAGTTGCAGTAACGGGAACTTGCGAGGACGAAATTGACGAGGATACGGATGACGAGGCCGATGTGGTGAAGGAAGTTGATGATAGGGCCGATGAAGAGGGAGAAAGAAGGGCTGTCATTGAAGCAGCTGCAGTAATTGTTGAAGAGTGGAGCAACGTCGATGAGTCTTCGGAGGAGGACCGGCGTGAGAGCTTTATAGGGTCGATATCGGCGGTGTGTAGGTCAAATGTTGAAGTGGAGCAGGAGGTCCGCAAGGTCCCAATGCTCGAGTGTGCCGACATAGTGAAGAGCCCGCGAAATGGATATGAAGGTGGTGGTGTCCTGGGTATACTATGCGTCAAGGCGATTCGAAAGATGCCGAATGTTCCAATGATAGCGGGACGGGATAGGTCTAGGTACGGAGGAGTGAGGGGAGCACACATTCAGGGACAGGCAGGAACATTGGTGAGTTGATGGAAGATACATAGTCATGAGCAAGTATCTATCGGATAGCGATGAGCAGCCGAGATAGTCATGACCCTGGCGCTGGATCAGGCCTTCCGGAGCCACAGATCGGGTGCTATTGCTCGATGACGCCACTGATCATAGCTTCGCGCTTGACTTATTTTGGCCTTCCTTGGCTTCCTTTTTTCACGTCCAAGGCATTGTTCCTTTGTCCCCTGATCCCGATAGATCGCTTTAGCTAGAAACCTCTTTGGAACGAGTCGCACCTCCTCCTGAGACTTCTGTTGAAGGATCTGAGCAAGATGGCTGAAGAAAAATGAAATCATTGTTCACAGACAGTCGACTTCGAAGAGGCTGTGAAGGCCGGACAGACGAAGAGATGAGCGGACATGAAAAGCGAGGAAAAGAGGGAAGGGAGAAGAGACAGCGGCACGGGATATTGCGACACAATAGGGGGTAAAGCAGCAGGTCCATTGTTCTCCCTATTGAAATGTCAGAGCACCCAGGTTGCAGGCAGGCCCAACATTGAGGTTTGAGGCGCGTGGTTCTCGAGCAATACGATGACACCGAATGAACAATTGACCTTTGCTTTCTGCCCCCTCTTTGGCTGGGCGACCATCCCTCCTTCTCTCCAGCCAATGCTCCATCACTGACGTTATCTTATTTTTCTGCTCTTGTCTTTGCTCTTGGTCTTCATTTTTGTTTCTTCTGTTAGTCCTGAGTTTGCTTGTCCGAGCCTGAGTACCATCAAACAAACAGCACATCCTTGCTCGCTTTGTCTTTTCCCCGTTTCAGCCTCTCTCCTCACAAAGACCGCATAATCTCCGGCATGGCATGCGTTGCATGCAGTCTCTTGTTTGGTCCTCCTTGAAGCCGATCGGAGAATGACCGAAGGGTATCCAAAGGGTGAGCATTGCAGAGGTGAGCTGAGCACAATGTGTATATTTTTAAAGTTGCGCACCCACCTTGGTTTGATGATGCTTCTGCCGATGGTGGGCGATGAGTAGAGTACGAATGAAGGAGCAAGTGGAAGGTGGAGTTCGACGGAGGAAATGGTGGCAAATTCAGAGAAGGAGGGAACAGGAGGTAGTAGCGATGAGGGTGACAAGACACATGCAAAAAAAAATAAAGTACAGGGAGAGAAGTAAAGAAAGCAAGTGAGCAAGAGGAAGAAAAAAAATAGAAAAAGTCAACATATCTTTTGGAGTTCCTTTTTCAGTCAACTCCTCTCCTCCTTTCAGCCTTATCATGCAGCTTACTTCACACTCACTGCATACGCACACATACACGGCTACTCCTTTGCATCAATTGAGCTCAGCTGTGGAAGGTAGGACATGGTTTATTCTGGTACCAGAGCAGGAGCTTGCTCCTGCTATTTTATGTCCTCGTGGCATGGTCTATACTGTGAACAAAGGCATCAAATGGAACGTCCGAGTGGCGTGCTTGAAAATCAGTCGACGAATCAACGAGATTTCAGGCCCTTGGTTGTCTACGGGGTTTTGTTGAACAAGCTGTTGCTGTTGGGTCTGCAGGGACTCTGCATTTCGAACAAGGAGCACATAGTAGCATTGCTCCAGCACGGACCCGACATCCTTGGAATCGATCAGTGGGAACAGGACCGCTGCCTGGTTGATAGGGTCTGGGATGAGTCCCGTCTAAAAAAGGGGAGGGAAGTGTCAGGTTCCATCCATCAATTCGATAGAGAATGCAGTCGTCTCGTGTGAACAATTTGAAAACGAAATCGTTTTACACCATATTTTCGCGTGGAGGGAGAGTATGATTATTAAACACGTTGCATATGCGTGTGCGCGATTACCTGCTCAGCAAGCTGGGCAAGCCAAGTGGTCTCGTCCAGCTCCTTTGGATACGCCTTTGATGATGTACTCTTGCAGGCATTCCAATGAGCAATCATACAGCGCAGCATCCCTTGAATCACCGGCAGACATATCGATGCCGACCGTCGGTCTACCCAAAGTAAAATATATGAGCAAACAAGCAAGAACAGTTGATAAAAGGGTTAAAAACACGCGCACGAGAACTAAAGCTCACGTTCAGGAAACACATGCATAGCAAACAAAAATCTTGACAGAGTAGGCCTAACCTTGCTCCATTGCCGATACGATGATCCGTCTATACGCCGGGGTTTCCGTCATCAGTCGCAATAAGATTTTGTCCCTGTACGTCCGAACAAGAAGGTCACGTTAGAGTCCTGCCCCTATCTTCTTTAGTTCGAAACGCGGCACCAAAAAAAACACCCTGTTGTACTGTCGCGTATAATTACCGTTGTTGTGCGGCATGCTTCATAGCAGCCGATGTGGCACTCACCATAGCGGTGTCGACTCTCATTCCAAGATGTAATACAAATCTTCTCATCAAGTGCTCAATAATGGCCGAGTCATGTCCATGCATGCATCGTGCCACAAGGTCAGCTATCTCAAATTCGCGCAATGATTGACCCCGGCCTTGAGCTTTCACCTCCTCTTTCCCCCTCAAAGACTTTCCGCGGTTGATGTAACTTCCATCCTGAAAACTGAATGATCCCGCAAGGCCTGTTGATTTGTAATGAATGGGTTGTCGGTCACGGTTGATGTCAGTCAACGATATCGTCAGAGCCTTCGACCGCGTCTCGCCTTTGCTGTCCTCCTTGATCCAGCGGCCGTCCAGGTACTTCAAAATCGTATCCATGGCAAACAACATGATCTCGGGAGTCTTGCTATATGTCGCCGCTAATGGTAGGTGGTGATGGGAAGTATCAGCAGTTAGTAATTTGGATAGCAATACCCGCCATATTGTCTCAAACCACCCCTTCCTTACCCCGAGACTTCAGCTCTTCGATAGAATCGTCCGAGTCGGTGGACTCAAGCCATGTGAATATCCGCTCGAGAGAATTTGTCAACAAAAGTGCCTGGTTCTCAAACGCTCCGTACTCAGTCCCGTCCCGCAACTTCACGAGCGCATTCAAGACGGACTCACTATCCCATAGTGGCAAGCCTTGCTGAGCTAATGGTCCGCAGTGAAGCATGTATAATGTATCGTGGTGGCTCTGGTACTGGACCATATTCCAGCTCTGTGTGTTGTTGCCTATACTCTCTTCCTGTTTCCTCCGCCGCGAATTATCTGCTGCAAGCTCCTGTTTCTTTGCCAAGACGGCCACAATCCAATGAATTGCCATCCTATATAATTGTAGGAAGAAAGAAGAGCATGCTTAGCACCTCTTACGCGACATATACGTCCAAAATCATTCATATTAAGATTGTGTGCTTTCTTACTTGTCGATGTCTTCACCTCTCTGCTTTGCTGTTGTCCATAGTCGCCTTGCCATTTCACCTTTCCGCAAGAGCCCTGGTTTGTAGTTGATAACCCACTCTAGCCAACCCGTCGTCTTGGCTGTTGATGACAGCGATGGATATGATTCTCCAGCCTCTAGAGTAAACCGAGCCAGAACCTGAGCAAACAAGGCTGGGTCTGCACCGACACAATAGGACTGCAGTTGAAGAAATGCTTTGTCGGATGCTTCGTCGTTTGCCTCACTCGCGAGGCTGATCAGGTCCAAGAACGAATACAATGGCGGTGTTGGAGGTACATCTCCAGGATTGGGCAGTCCCTCCAGCATGGGCGCAAAGTCAGGATAGCCATGCCATTGCGCCCTTGTTGTGTCGGCGATGGTAGTCCTGATGGTCGAGTTTTGTAGTTGAAGAATGTCTTCCATGTCGTGTTATGGGAACGGAAACAGGAGAATTCGTTGGAGTTACAATAGTGTTCTTATGTGCGGCAGTGACTGCTTCCTTTTCACTTTCACTTTGCAAATAGCAGATGGTCTGGAGCTTCTTTTTATTTGAAGGGTATCGAGGCGATCAAATGTCATGCCCACTACGAGCGAGTGAAGGGGTAGGAATCGGCAAAGGGGTCCTCGCTGGCAACTCGGTGCCAGGTATACTCAATGTGAGTGGCGACAGCCTCGGCATTTTCGGTCGTCGTCAGCTCGGCCAGGATAAAGAGCGCCGCGTCAATTCCTAAAGTACACCACCAAAAAAGAATAGAGTTGGGTGAGCTCTTCTTCTCTCCACTTTCTGTCCAGTGAAGCGTCTGTCTCTATCATCTTGCTTCTTACCAGCAGAAACTCCCGAAGAAGAGACGTATTTTCCATCCTGAACCCAACGGGCCCTCTTGATCCAGTTCACGTTGGGGCCCTGAGTCATAGGCCATTCGAAGACCTGCTTGTTGGTACTGCGCATTTACAAAAACAAATAATAATTGGCTGTTAGTTCAGGATCGTGTCGCACGATGGGTGCCACTTTTAATCAACCATAGCACGCGAAGTAGGCCCTTACGTCATGTTGTAACCGTCGAGAAGGCCAGTCTTGGCAAGAACTCCAGCACCAGTGCATACAGTCATGGTCCAGGTAGACTGCTCCACATGGGTCTTGACATAGCCCATGAGCTCCTCGCTGTTAACGTAGCTGCGGGTTCCAATGCCACCAGGGATGAAGAAGAGGTCATACTTTTGGTTGATGTCGCTGACCAAGAACTTGGGGGTGATGGTGACCTGCTGCGTGGACTTGACAGGCTCAAGAGTGGTTGCGACAAAGCAGATCTCGATGTCGAGGGTGTTGGACTCCTCGCCAAAGATGCGCATGGGACCCATGACCTATTTATTGTTGTGTGACAAGAAGGAACCATGATGTAAATAAAATACGCGTCGATAAAAGTGTCAATTGACTGCAATGGTCTGGAGATTATGAACACTCACGTCCAATAGATCGACGCCATTAAAGACCAAGGCACCAAGTCTGATCTTGTTCAGACCCATGGGAATCTTGGGGAGAGGGCCGTGAGGAGCAACAGTGGGAGACATTTGGGAGGTGTTGGCGTGGGAAGAAAATTTATTTGGGTTAGAGTGTGCGTTGAATGAAAGAAAAAGGCAGTGGGCGCACCGCTATTTAACTATGAACGAAATAAAGTCGCGACTGCTGCGCAATAAGGGCTTGGTAACTGTGAGTCACCTACGACTCTTTGCTCCAATCCCCAGGCCGCCACACACTCTAAAAGCGATGCTCTTACTTGCCAATGGTGCCCATGTGTGCGTATTTGTAAGCGCTCCCCTGACTAGGAACTCAATCGTCATGCTCATTAGTCCTCAGTCGTTCTGTTCCCAGGCAACCCTTGCTCAATAACCATTTGATCAAAAATTTTCAAGTCCAGAAACATATGGGCTAAGCTCATTACGAATACTAGGCCTGAACGCGCCTGTATGTTTTCACTTTTAATAGGAAACAAGGGACGCGACGAGGAAAGTAGGAAGAGATATCGTGAACAAAAAAAAAGATCTTTATTTGCCTGGGATATATCTCGAAACGATCGGAAAGTCCATTTATCCTGAGCGGGTAAATGGGTGGGTATCAGCAAAGGGGTCCTCGCTGGCAACACGGTGCCAGGTGTACTCGATGTGGGTTGCTACGGCATCTGCAACTTCAACCGACGTAAACTCGGAGATGATAAAGAGCGCCGCGTCAATTCCTACAGTTATCAACAAAAGGTATAATGTTGTGAGTATTCTCCACCTCTTAGCCTCATCGTCGCGCTCAAGTCTATCAGTTGATCCTTACCGGCAGACACTCCCGAGGCGGTGACATATTTGCCATCCTGGACCCAGCGGGCTCTCTTGATCCAGTTGACGTTGGGGCCCTGACTCATGGGCCACTCGAACATCTGCTTGTTGGTGCTACGTATTCAAAAAAGAAAAGATATATGATTGTTAGTTCTGAGCAGCATTGTAGCAGCGGATACCTTGATTAGTTACAATAATAACATTGAAAGCAGCCTCTTACGTGACGTTGTAACCGTCGACAAGACCAGTCTTGGCAAGGAGGCCAGCACCAGTGCATACAGTCATGGTCCAGGTAGACTGCTCAATGTGGGTCTTCACAAAGGCCATGACATCGTCGTGGTTAACGTAGTCGAGGTTTCCCCTGCCTAGGTATCGCAAAGCAACAAAAAATCGTTAATACCGAGTTCACAAACATCTGGAAACGGGTTTGCTTGCTGTCCGACTCGAGGTAGGCGGTTGTTACCTCCAGGGATGAAGAAGAGATCGTATTTCTGGGTGGTGTCGCTAACCAAGTACTTGGGAGTAATGGTGACCTGCTGAGAGGTTCTGACGGGCTCGAAAGTGGTTGAGACAAAGCAGATCTCAATGTCGAGGGTGTTGGACTCCTCGCCAAAGATACGCATGGGCCCCATGACCTACGTTTGCATTGCAGAACAAGAGAGTACAAATGTTGTGAATAATGCATGTGCACAAACTGGCATAAAAGATATGAAAAAGGAATGAATACATACGTCCAAAAGATCGACCTCATCAAAGACCAAGGCACCAAGTCTGATCTTGTTCAGACCCCTGGGAATTTTGGGGAAAGGGCCGTGGGGAGCTGCTGTGGGAGACATTGTGGATGTGGTTGAGCGTGTGTGAAAAGAAAATGTGTTGGAGGAGAGCGTTGAGTTGGAAAAAAAATGAAGCAGCAAGGCTGACTATTTATGCGTGTTCAAAAAAAAGGGTCGCGACTGCGCAAGGGGGGATCCAGGGAACTGGAAGACACAAATCGCGGCTTCTATCCCGGTTGGCACACTTATCCGAGTACAAAAAGATGGCACACTTATGCTACCCTTGTTTGCCAACGCGCCCTACTTGTTTGATTGATTGAAACTCAATTGCCTTCAATTCGACGGACAAGAAAACATCACCTGGCGTGTCCCTGGAGCGAACGAAGGAGCAGTCACGGCAGGCTGGGAGTCGTTGTGTTCACCTGAAGCACACTGCTGCTGCTTTGTGTATGCAACCCACCAAACTCACCGACAACATGAGCGCCATGAGGGATCTCAGCGGCAAAAACTACAAAGACTATTCTTACTGCCTCACAGGAAAACTCGACTTGAACCTCAGCGTGCGAATGTACGGCAATGAGTACCATCAAAACGACGCATTGACAGAATGTCATTCTACTTTCGTCTCCTTGCTCTCTCGCCTGGACTTTATTTAACCTCGAGGGACTCTCTTTGCCATACTCATAGTAACTCGCTGGAGTGGAAACCCAAAAGACCTCAGTTGGATGCAACGATTGTCCCGTACTCTGCAGAGCGCCGGAGGTAATTCCTCTTTTAGCAAGACGGAACGGGAGTCTTTCCCCACACTCTTCGTCAGTCCCCACACTTAACAAAGGCGCAGCTGCTGACTCTCCTGGAATGGACCTTTCATTGTACCTTTACGCCATCTCTAGTACCTATCCGGATCTATATGTTACATGTCAAGTCTTTGCAGGCGACCAACCATTGACAGTTGTTCTGAAGACATCCTACAAGCCAATGTCAAGCAAATTTGCGTAAGGGGGTTGACCTCTTGTCAATTGCAATTTAGACTCATTTCATTTTTTGTTACCCCGACCGTATCTAACAGAGCTCTGACACCTGTCACTTTCAACTCAGGTGGAACGAATGGATAACCCTTCCTATCAAGTACCGGGATCTCCCTCTCAACTCCCAATTGGCGTTCACAGTTTGGGATGCGGCATCGCCTAGAAAGGTCGAGCCTATTGGAGGGTCGACCTTGAGGCTGTTTGGTCCTTTCAAGTAAGTTTATGTATCCCGCCATTTATGACAAGTTTATGTCTGGATAACACCACATCGTTAAGTGACCATTCTAATTATTTGTCCTTATCATCCTTTCAGTATCATTTTGACAGGTCCACAGAAAGTCCGCATGTGGCCGGAAAGCGAAGCTGATGGGAACGACACGTCTAAGACACCCTCAGAAACGGGGGAAAAGGATGAAATGGACCGCTTTGAAAAGGTTGGTTACGTGCTCTCGCACATCCGATCATCGATCAACTGCGTTTACATAATCACGGATGCCAACTGCTAATTTTTTCCCTACCTCTTAATGAACCCGCGTAGCTTTTGAAAAAACAGGACCGTGGGGACATCCCAAAGATTGAGTGGCTTGACAACCTTGCCTACCGCCAGATTGAACAGATTCATAAAGTAAGGCGCATGCGGAGCAAATAAGCCGAGACGACAAGAAACGTGCCAACTCGGATCCTTACCTGCCTAACCAATGCTAAATTTATCTTTCTGTAGAAACTCCTGGCGCAATCGGACAAGATGCTTCTCAACATCGACTTGCCAAAGTTTGACTTTCCCGTCATTTTTGATGAACATGTAAGTAGGATATCGGAAACCGCATCCGCTGCGGTCGTTTTATACTTATCACAACATGACAATAGGTACTTACTGCCCATCCCTCTCAACATGGTAGGAATATGAATCCAAAGTTCATGGATCATTCAACAGCTTCGGCGGATCCGCTTCCAATTCTATTCCTTCTTTCCATACCAACATGCCTGGCAGTTCGATATTCATCGTGGATGACCCCGAGATTGCACGCGAGAACCCTGTAGAGGCAAAGCACAGGAGACTTGTTCGTAGCCACAGGAACGGTCCTCTGGATAGGCAATTGAAACCCAACCCAAAGATTCGCGACGAACTGGCTGTAAGTATGCTGGAAGCTGGAACGACAGTGCTGCGCTGAAATCATATTCAGGATTAAGTTTAATTATAATACTGAATGGGCCATTCCGTTGAATCCAATGCCAAATAGCAAATCTTGCGATACCCGCCTTCACACTCGCTCACAGGAGAAGAAAAAGATCTGTTATGGAAGTTCAGATATTACCTAACAAGAGACAAGCGGGTAAGCATCACACGGTTAGCTATACTACCTGAGGTAAACCCCCCCCCTGAACTGGGCAAACGACTGAACAGGACTACCGTATCTTGTCAATAACAACCAATAGGCACTTACAAAGTTCCTTAAGTCGGTGGTATGGAGCGACCCTGCAGAGGCTAAACAAGCCGTTGACCTTCTCCCAGCGTGGGTTGATATCGACGTAGACGATGCATTGGAGTTACTGGGCTCGTCATTTGAGAACCGGGAAGTTCGGGCATACGCAGTGACGCAGCTGAGAAGCGCCAATGACGATGTAAGTGAATCCGCCACATGCACGATGTAATGTTTGGTTGCACAGATACAGACGTTTGTCTCATACGCTATGTTCCACATGGGAATAGGATCTGCTGCTGTTCCTTCTGCAGCTTGTGCAAGGTCTCAAGTTTGAGCACATCGACAGCAACTTTGGCGAGTCTAATTTGGTGGCGTTTTTGATCGAGCGGGCTGTGAAGAACCCTATTCTTGGCAATTATTTCCACTGGTACGTCCTAGTCGCCACTGCACGCGTATGGTTCACCCTGGTACTCTCTGTTAATAGCTAACCTAACAGCAATTCGATATATGGATTGGATAGGTATTTGATGATCGAGTATGAGGATGTCGCTGTCAAAAAGATGTACGGTAAAGTGTCGTATCAGTACATGTCGGCGATGACTGCATCGGGAATCCAACGGAGAGAGAGTTTGAGGAGACAAGGAGAGCTTATCGAGACCCTTGCCAACTTGGCCAAGAGTGTGAAGCAAATGCGCGAGTCACGCCCCAAGAAGGTTAGTGGCTAGTTCTTACTATTTTTCAATCATCGCACTCGCCTTTCTGACTACTGTTCTAACCGCCGACATTGCTCTTTCACTGCTCCAGATCGAGAAACTGCGAGAGTACATCTCTGATCCGAAGAATGGATTGGCGACTTTCAAGCCGCTTGCATTACCTCTGGACCCACGGATTGAAGTGACAGGAATCGTGCCAGGTACGCATACACGCTATGTTGTTGTTTCAAGGATCTAACTTTTTCGCCATGTTGTCTGACGTCTAATCTTTATTGCTGAGATTCTTCCATAAATAGAGCGGACGGGTATCTTTAAGAGTAACCTGCTTCCTCTTCACCTCACGTTCTCCTGCACGGATGGAAGTCTCTATCAGGCCATTTTCAAGTCGGGAGACGATCTGCGTCAGGACCAGCTTGTGATTCAACTTATCACCTTGATGGACGACCTGCTCAGAAAAGAAAACTTGGATCTAAAACTGATGCCTTACAAGGTTCTGGCGACAGGAGCAGACCACGGCATGGTTCAGTTTGTTCAGTCTATGTCACTCGCCAACGTGTTGAATGAGAACAACGGCAGTTTATTGATGTACTGGAGAAAGTATCATTTGGATGAACGGAGCGTAGAGACGTTTGGAGTCCGACCAGAAGTCATGGATAACTATGTTAAGAGTTGTGGTATGTGTGATATGGAGAATTTGTACATATAGATTACTCCAAAACCCATTGTTGTATATCTCAAGGAACTAACTCTATTTTTTGTCTGTCTCTTGCCTTGTGAACTCCTGCATTGTAATAGCTGGATATAGCGTGATCATGTACCTTCTTGGAGTTGGAGATCGACACTTGGACAATTTGCTCATGTCGCCCAATGGTAAAGCTTGCTCTCTCTCCCGTCTCGACCCTTTTTCTTGCACCCACTCGCTCTTGTTTGTATTTTTACAATTTTGGACCCTTGGATTTATGTTGCATCTGGAGCAATTACTCATATCAAACCCCTTCTTTCTTTCTCCTATTGTTTCTGTAGGAAACATTTTCCATGTTGACTTCGGATTTATTCTTGGTCGAGACCCTAAACCCTTTCCTGCACCAATGAAGATTACCAAAGAGATGGTCGATGCCATGGGAGGGTTTAACTCGGTTCATTACCAGAGTTTTAAGTCTTACTGTGTAACAGCGTACAATATCCTTCGCAAGTCGGCAAACCTGATCCTGAACCTGTTTGGTCTGATGGTAGATGCCAACATTCCAGACATCAAGGCCGAGCCTGACAAGGCCGTTTGGAAGGTAAGGAGCGAGGACCCGTGTAACATTTTCGGTGTTGTATTTTTTTTTTTTTTTGCTGTAGGGACGTGACAAACGTGATGAAGATTGATTTGCAGTTTGGCGACACACCGTCCATCCATAGGCACCCAATCGCCCCCCCTTTAGCCCAATTTCCCCTGCTCCTCCTCTCCTATTCGTGTTCTATGCTTTTCTCCCGTCATTACCCTCCCCTCTCAATCAATCGAGCTATCAAAAAAAAGCTCTTTGTACCTAGTGCCTACGTTTTACTATTTTACTAATTTTGGTCGCCCTTACTCTCGATCGGTATAATTTCTCTATCTTTTAGGTTGAGGAGCGTTTCCAGCTGAATTTGACGGACGACGAGGCCATCAAGTTCTTCCAGAACCTGATCAACGAGAGTGTCAGTGCCATGATCCCTCAAATTGCAGAGGCCATCCATGGGTGGACTCAGCATTGGCGAAAATAAAAACAAAGACACTGTGGACCCGATCCATGCTTTTTTTCCCCCTCTCCATTGAATGATTTTGTGGCCTCTTCCAGGATCTGCATGTACGGAAAGCGAGCAAGGAGAGAGAGAAAAAAAAAAAAAAAAAAAAAAAAAAAAAAAAAAAAAAAAGAGATCTAAAGATGACTGGCAGGGAGTAATCGGATCGAGGCTTCCTTTGTGTCACAACTTGAAACGAATAGACCTGCGCCCTACTATCTTGTGTTCCTGACAAAACAAAAACAACTTACATAACCCAGTTATGTTTGACTTCGGTGCATGTGCAAACAAAAAAAAATGTTTAAGAAAGGACAAGAGCAAAGACTATGTTTGATTTGATTATCTTTATGTATAGTTGACAAAAACACAATGGTCTACGAGAGAAAAGGTGGTTGTCTGTGGAGGAAGAGTGGTCTATGGTCTAGGGCGGTTGGGTTTAGGGTTGTACAATTCTAATCTAAGGCGAGAATATAATTGATCTACAATGGTGTAATAAGAAAGCAATGAACGGCAAAATATGAAAGACGAAGAAAAAATAAAAGCAACGAAGTAACGGGAACTGTAAACAGAAGAAAAAAAAATGGGGGTGCGTCGGGAAGAAAAAATAATAAGAAAAACTACTTGAGCAGGGGGGAAGGGGGTAGAGGACGCGAAGTGATTGAGCAGGGGGGCAGTTAGGTTTTGGTAGGACAGACCCTTTGGGGGTGAAACCTGGTGTTGTAGTCGGTGTAGTAGTTTCGGTGTAGTTGGATGGTCAATGCTGGGTTGGTTGGTTGGTTGGTGTAGTTGGTGTAGTTAGTCAAAGACGTTCCTGCCCCAGGTCGAGAGGACGTTCAGGTCAGGGTCCTTGTATTCCTCTCGGCTCAGTAGGCTAAAATTCCTTGGAGGACAGGCTGGCTTGTCTTAAACCATGATTGGGGGCCATGGAGAACGTTTGGGCTCGTAAGCGATCCAGCCATCGGGCTTGGGGACGGTTGTATCGTAACGGAAGGCGTTCTCAGAGTCATCCTTGTGCTGCTTCAGGCAATGTTCTTTAGTCGAATCACGTCGGGCAGAGCTCGATTGACAGTAGTTGCAGATGTAAGGCTTGTAGTCAGGGTAGTGGGTGTCGCGGTGGCGCTTGACGGGATCGGAGCGGGCAGAGTGGTAGTCGCATGTGGGAAAGTTGCAGAAGTAGTGGTAGGTGATGGGTTGTCCGCCCTGGGTGTGTGTTCCGGCAGAGCCATCCATGTTGTTGAGCGACGATGTCGAGAAGGACGATGAGCTGGAGCCGGAGTAGGAAGAGTCTGAATCCGAGTCATCAAATTGGTTCATACCGTCGTGGCCGTAGTTCATCATGTCGGAGGGGTTGCAGGCAGAGCCCATGGAGGCCAAGATCGAAGCTGGGGTAGGGGTGACTTGTGACATAGTGGCGTTTATAGTAGTAGCAAGAGGGGCGTAGTATTAGGCGTGGGTTATTGGTAAAAGTCGGAATGTGTGATATGCGAACAAGTGAATTGGTTGGCTACTGAGGGCGAAGGCGGTGGATGAGGGTGAGGTTGATTGGTTGGTGATGAGGCGGATGATGATGAATTTGCTTGAGTGATTGCGGTTGATATTCTGAATCAGAAGGAGGAAGGGAGACCATGGCCTTACGTTTATATATGTTGACGGACACGGTGGTCGGTGTAGTAGTTGTGTTAAGGTAAGGGAAGGTAAGGAAGATTGTTTTTAATTGTTTTTTATTCAATCAATGAACCGACAGTCTGGGCGGAATGGTGGAGGTGAAGGGGTCAGGAAAGGAAAGAGAGAGAGGATATGTGGACCCAAAAGGGAGAACGGGTGATAGAGAAAGTTAAAAGTGAGTGGGCGAGAGAGAGGGAGAGAGGGAGGGAAGGAGAGAGGGAGAGGGAGGGAGAACGAGAGAGCAAGCGAGACGAGCAATTAGAGACTGAAAGAACGATTAAAGAGGAAAGAAGGGAGACAGAAAGGCAGACGCAAGAGAGTGAGAGACAGAGAATGGGAGTCTGAAAGGGTCTTGAAGGGGGTATGGAAATATCCTGGGGATGTACATATTCAATCAAGCTCCCAGAGAAGGTCGAAATGAAAGGGACCACCCATCACAACACAGGCCCAAAAAGGATCCGAACAGGATGGAACTTCCCTTTACACAAGGAGAGGAGAGGAGTCAAGCAAGAGATAGACAGACAGACAGAAAGAGAGAGAGAGAGAGAGAGGAAAACAAGGGAGAAGGAGGCTCCAAGGGGGATCACATATCGAATTCTTTTTTTTTGAAGGGGACAAAATATTAAGGGATGTTCGCTCAATTCAAAACAAGCACAGAAGCAGGAAAGCGAAAAAGCTCGTCTGTCCGAACGCGCTTTCTGACACACGGGCTTGATGGGAAATGGAGGAATCAGGAGGAAAGAACAATAAACCTTGCAAGGGCGTGTTTGTGCGTGCGTACGTGCTCGTGCAAGCGTCGAATTGTAAAACACCAATGGGAAAAGCGGTCAAAAACAACTCAATAAAAGACCGGTGTTTGCCTCTCCCCTCCCTCTTTTTTCTCTCTTTTCTCTCTCTATCTTGGACTGGCTCTCTGCATCTGTGCGCCTGTGAATCGCGTCGATGTATGGTTCTCTCGCACTTGACAGTCGTAAGCAGGTTTGAGCTCTGAAAGTCTCAAATGTGTCATCCATCTCAATCCCGCTCCTTGCAGCCCAAAAAAAAAAAAAAAAAAAAAAAAAAAAAAAAAAAAAAAAAAAAAAGAGCTAAACAAGCTTAGCCAAGGTGATATTACAACACTCACAAAAGAACGAGAAATAAAAGTAAGAACGGCGCTCCTACCTTGCTGGTGCTGCAGCCGGTCGAACAAACAAGAAAGCAAAGGCACGAAATCGGGGATTGTTTTTTTTTTGCTGTTTGTTGCTGCCGATGGGACAAGCAAGCAAAGGCTGCATGTAGAATGAAAAAAAACGCGTCCAATTGGACTTTCTTGTCCATGATTGCTTACTCTATTGCCGGCATCTTTGTTTTCATCAAACATCGTAAGATATAAAAAGTAGATGATAAGTGAGGGAACAAATGCCTGCATGCCAAAGAGGAGAAATGATAATTGTCTGTCCCCTCTTTCTTTCCTCCTCTTCCTCTTACTCCACATCTAAAGACGTCCTCAAAGGACAGGCCAAAAAAAAAGTGGGGAGACGTAGAACATGAAAGGCGAGATGTAAGGGAGGTAGAAAGGAGCCATTATCCTAAATAGACGCACCATTTTTATTTACGAGGAGTAAGAGGGAGGTAATGAGCGAACAAAGAGAGAGAAAGAGTGAGAGAGAGAATGGCATTTGATGGAAGAAGGGGACGTAGAAAGATTTAGAGAGTGAGGAAGGGGTTAAGAGAACATGGACACACACAAGAAATGGAAGACGAGAAAAGCAGTATCTAGCTTTAGGATTAACACCCCACCGAGAGAAGGTGCCCAAGGAGGGATAATACCAAACAACAAAGGCGATCAGGAAATGGACAGACAGGAATGATAGCTGCAGGGATGCCCGAACAAAGAGACGGAAGACGCACAAGCATTTACGAAGTGAGAACGAGGGAGAGAGAATGCGAATATGAGAGAATGTGATAAGGAGGAAATCTGGGGCGGGAATAATCTCCCTTTGCTCATGGACGAACGCAGCCGGCTTAAGTTATAGACCTGGACTCATTCTCGTCAGAACCGGGGTCACCAAGATCTCTCAAGCATCATCATCATCGTCTATCGACAAACGGAAAAACGACACTGCCAGATCATAATCGCTCTTTCCAACTCCCAGCGAACCTTGTCTCGCGCTCGCTCATTTGTATCAGCAGGCGTGAACGGCTATGGGTCACGGACCCGTCTTTTGTTCTTTTGATTTTGGTATTGTTGAAACTAGTACAGTAGTAACACACTCAAGTTTGAAGCCGTCAGCAAACTGACAAAGCAGAGCAAACGAGAGCATCTATTCATGGACGGCCTCAACACAAAGCACCATAAAATATAATCCTCCCAGTTTCAACTCCTTGCTGGTTATTTGTTTAACATTGGCATCGGAGTGATGTCTTGCACATGTCGTCGACAGGTTTGAAATTGTGCTTCGTCGCACGCGACGCACGCGCGCATGAGTGGAAGGGTCTAAAGGTTTGCCTCGGAGAGCGTCCAAACCAGACAAGGACTGTACGTCTTTTTTGGGGGGGAGGACCTCAGTGCATCAAGCTCCCTAAAAAAATATCCCTGGTTACATGCAATAGCGGACGTGATAGCTATTCCTGGCCAAGAGGATCGTGCAGCAGATTCAATTAAGTCACAATGCTTTGTGGCTGTTGTCCTCAGAGTTTGCGCCGGGGTCCATCTGGGACGAATATCCCCTTGCAGTTTGAGTACAGAACGTAAGCAAGTCTTCCAATCAAATATTTTGTTTCTGGAGTCTTGTCAGGCTCCTGCATGGATGCCTCCTATTGTTTTTTTTTATAATTCGATGGTGTAACCATGCCCCTTGAACCTTTTTAGTCCTCTAGGTAGCTCTACATGGACAAGGCAAAACAAAGGGAAAACA
This sequence comes from Linnemannia elongata, assembly GCA_036320915.1. NCBI lineage: Eukaryota > Fungi > Mortierellomycota > Mortierellomycetes > Mortierellales > Mortierellaceae > Linnemannia > Linnemannia elongata. The sequence goes on along the minus strand of JAXBDG010000007.1, from coordinate 1,034,267 downwards.
CCGACCTTTCCTCTCGCAGTTGTTTTATCCTTTGGGCAAAGAGGGGGTGTCTGAGAGAGAGAAACCAAAAATCAATTGACTAAAACAACGCAAGGTGCTGTAGCTTCACTCGCTCATGTCGTCCTTTTCAAATTCCAAGGGATACTTTGATGCACAGGCATTGGAGAAGATTCAAGGTAGCAGGAGCATTTGAGGACATTGTTATCAACGAATAAATGACCGAATGAACGAATCCATCAAGTGAACATGTCCAACGCTGCAGGGTCATTCTTTGAGAGGTGTGCGTGTTGTATGTCCTATATCCCATGTCTATGGTCAAGGACCACACCTTGTTAACCATAGCAGCTGCACTCACGCGTATCCTAGAGGACTGATCCCTGGCTGGTGTGCTCGATTCCAGAGTGAGAGGCACTGCGGATTTCTCTTTCGGATTCGAATCACCTCGGAGTTGCGTCCACAAATCAGAGCTAGATTTGCCACCAAAGTCCTTTGTCTCTCCTTTCTTCATCCCATCCATTCACCAGCAGCCGCCATGTCATCTCAAGACGGACTTTTCAACCAAGGTATATATGCACTTGTACGTAGACATATGCTAACCTCGTTACACCTGCAGTCGACCTTTTGTATTTTCTTACAAAACTAATGAACATCATGCTTGATGCTGACTAATTCCATCGATGCACAAGCTGATCTAGAATTGGGACCAAGCACGCCACCCACCGAGTCCGATTTGGTGCCAGTCATGGACTCTATTACCACCTCCCCAGACGATAGCAGCATGCCACGACAGGCTATTTCAACTGGACATTTGCAACTAAGGCCAGCAGTCGAGACACAAGACGCCAGCTGGCCACACACTACCACATATACGCCACCAAATTGTCACAGCTCGACCGAGGCACCGAATAGGAGTGCTCCTAACCAATCAGCAAAGCTCGCGACGACAAGGACAAGTCAAAAACGACCACTGCCATCAACAAGACTGAAGGGGTCGATCCACAAACCCTTCAGGTCACCGCTCAGGACTGCTCAACCTACAGACACCAAGCCGGCAACAGTGATAATGAAAAAGAATACTGAACACGTGCCACGCGTCAAAGGAACAACGACAATGACCCCCACACTGGCATCAACCTCGATATCGATGCCACCCACTCTACAAACGCCTTCCAAACCCTTAACAACAAATCCTCTTAGTGTTGGTAAACGCGCACAGTTTCGACCACCTCTCTCCCGCTCACATCAAGGACCACCATCGAGCGACACAGCATATGGCCGCCTGATCCAGATCCAAACCCTTCAGGCACGAGTCACGGAATTGCAGTCGTCGATCCGGAAGGGTCAGCAGATTCTGAAGCAACAGCAGAAGAACGAGACGCCGATCGAAGAGTTGACCGCGAAATGGAAGAAAGCCAGTCAGGAGGGTGCTCGGGTCCTGCTGGAGAAGTATATTGAGCAGCAGAGTGCCTTTGGTGGATGGGGCGACAATGACGACAACAGGTCGGATGACAGAATGTCTATCGACAGAGGCTTCCATGGTTATGGTCCTCAGCACCTACCCTGGAGCTACAATACGGACATGCCTATGGATGGAGTGTCCAATCTGCATGAACTGGGACCGGAGGGACTCCAGGCGTTGGAGGAGTATATCGAGCACCAGGACGTGCAGCAGGATTTACCCACGATTGAAGAAGCAATCAGATCCCGGACCCGGCCCGAGGTGACTGCTATGACTCGCCCACCTACAAAAATGACCACCATGCAAAAGTTGCTTTTAGGGCTGGGAATCGATCTTGACGTCATTGGGTATGACCCAGAGCAGGACACATTCATATCCTAAACCTCTCTCCGTTTTTTTTTTTTCTTTTTTTTTTTTACATTTTCTACTTATTTGTCTGCTCCGTGTTGACAATTGCTCTCTGCCACTGTCCTGTCTTGTGCCTGAGGGACTTCACCGTTTTTGCTTTTTATTAAGAGAGTCTTTCCCCCAAAAAGAATAAAGCAAGAAAAAAAAAATGTGACCTCGTGCCTCGAGGCAGTGAATCGTGCCAGGGTGGGTTGGGGAGGGCAAGTGCACGTCTTTGCAGCCACGTTATGCCTTAACGCGACGAATGCACGCAAACATGCAGGAAGAACAGCAACTCTGCTCTGCGCTGGCCATCTTGATTGTTAGCCATTTCCCTCTGTTGGCGACCAATGCCAGACTCAACCACCAGCTATGGAAGCAATTCTGCCTCAGCTTTGCGAGTGAACGAACAAATGACGACGAGCCAAGCAATTGGTGAGGGTATGTCTTGACAGTTCACACCCCAGCAAACTTTAAAATAGCCCTGTAACTGCTGCAATTATTGAATTGGATGACAACAAGAACGGACGAACGGACAAACGAGAGCAAATAAAATAATGGGTGGGTAGATGTACGGGCAGAAAGTGCCAATACACGGCACATACAGTTGAAAGTGAACAGTGTAACTGACGCGCCAATGCCTTTCAGTCGTGGGTCGTGCTGGTGGTCTGTCTGCTGTTGAGTGGTTCGTCTTGATTTGGCGATTTTCTTCACGTCATTGTGCCGCCCTCTCTTCTTTATTTCCTCTCTCACCTCTTTTCTTTTTTTCCCTTCTCTTTCTTTTCTCCTTCACAACTCACTTTCTCCCCACAAAACCTCTCCCTCCTAAGGTAAGCCTCGCATTCATTTGTTCACTTCAAGGCAGTTGCAGGATGAACCTTCAGGTTGATGCACTCCTTAGCTGGTCGTTCTATATGCATCCGTCTCGTTTTTCTGTTCGCAAACACACACTTCCCATCTTACGCGCCCACATCGTCTGACACGAGAGTCTACAAAAGAAAAAAGGAATCAACGTTGCTTGTGCGAGTGATGACATTGGTCGTTCAGGAACAGCATCAGGATGGAAACATGAAGACGCAAAGTAAACAAGCCGAGACATCACGCACTTTGCAGAGCACGCTCGATTTCATACAATTTTCCACAGCAACGCCAGGGGAGCGAAGTGTCTCCAAAGGCACGCAGAGACTGCAGGAGTCAAACAAGGACACACCTTCTTTTTGGGACAGGATAGTGTTTATTTGTTGATCCTTCCTTCTCGAGCAGCCAAGGATAGACATCGCCGCGGTAGCAGGGACCACAGAAAGGGAAGGTGTCGTCATTGACAACACTCTTCTCTTGACAACGGCGCCTTTTTTTCTTCCTGGAAACAAGAGGTCGAGCAACTACACGAACTTTTGAACGGAAGGAGCGCGTGCATTCCGATTTTTCCCACAGGATTCGACATTTTGGCATCGTCTCGCATCTTTCCCTCCTCACACACCACCCTCTTGCCAAAGTACCTGCCTTCTTCCTCCTCATCTCTCTTTTATTTCACTGTTTCTCACACTTTCCTTCTCTTCATTTCCCCGCTTTGATTCCTATTCTATTAGAATATACATAATGGCCAGCTACATCCCCGTCCCCTTCGCTGACGTTGGCAAGGCTTCCAACGACTTGCTCGGCAAGGATTTCCCCGTTGGTCAGACCAAGTTTGAGGTCAAGACCGTTGCCCCCAACGGTGTCGTAAGTGCTCTCTCTTTTTTTTGTCTTCAAACCATGTCATGTCATGATTTTCGACGACGTCCGGCAATCCTAATTCCTCAACCCGACCGACCAAGCCCCCAACAAGTTACAGCACCAATTGACATCCTCCTTCTTCTGGATATGTTCTCGATAGACCTTCAACGTTCTCGGTAACCAGGACAACAAGTCTGGAGCCATCAACGGTGAGCTCAAGACCAAGTACGTCGACTTCAAGAACGGCTTGACCGTCACCGAGGCCTGGACCACCGGCAACGTCCTCACCACCCAGATCGAGCTCGAGAACAAGGTCGCCAAGGGCTTGAAGTTCGATGTTACCGGAGGCTTCCTTCCCTCTGAGGGCAAGAAGAACGCCAAGGTCGGTGTCCAGTACAAGCAGCTCGGCTTCAACTCGCGCGCCTACGTTGACCTCTTCAAGGGCCCCACCTTCACCGGTGATGTCGTTGTTGGCCGTGATGGTTTCTTGGTTGGAGGTGATGTTGCCTACGATGTCGGTGCCGCCAAGGTCTCCCGCTTCGCCGCCGCTGCCGGCTACACTGCCCCCGAGTACTCTGTTGCCCTCCACGCCCAGAACTCGTTCAAGGTCTTCTCCGCCTCGTACTACCACCGCATCAACGCGGATCTCGAGGCCGGTGGAAAGGCCGTCTGGGACGCCAAGGCCGAGAAGGGCCCCAAGACCCCCGTCGCCCTCGAGGTCGGTGCCAAGCTCTACCTCGACCGCGATGCCTTTGTCAAGGCCAAGGTCAACAACGCCGGTGTTCTCGGTCTCGGATACACTCAGGCTCTCCGCAAGGGCGTCAAGGTCTCCATCGCCGGTCTCTTCGACACCACCAAGTTGGACCAGCCCGCCCACAAGCTCGGTCTCTCCTTCGTCTTTGAGGCATAAGTTGCTTTCCGTTTTGTTCATGTCCCTCCTCCCTCTCGTTTTAATGTAAAAAATCCACACATGTATCTAAAGAAGACGATCCACACCCGATCGCCCCCATCCAAGGGGAAAACAACAGTTTTGTCGACAATTGAATAAAGAAATAGTTAAATCCATCCATTATAGGAATTAATGCTCCGTGGACATTTAAAAAAAACGCGAAGGGTTTGCTCGTCGTTTTCTTTTTTCTTTTTACATTCCAACTTCACAGCATCCTCAAGAAAACCAACCATGAAATCAAAGCTTGGAAACCATGTCATTGCAGGAGAAGGCAGACCGTACGTCCTTATTGTTGGTCATTGCCCATGTGAATCAGAGCCTTTCTTATTTTCACTTACTTGCCTTTTGCTGTGTCTGGTGCTAGTTTATGTTTTTCTCCTGAAGTTTTTTTTTCTATTATTTTCTCGCACGCTCCATATTAAGGTTGTCGTGCCGCTGAGAAAATGCAAAACAAGGCTGACGTTTTCGATACTGTTTGTTATATTTTCTCATATAGTCCATGGTACAGGAGCGATGGTCAAAACTGCGACTGCTACATTGTCGGGATTGCTGGTACGAGGGATTGACATGACATTGTGGTTTATACTCTTATGTTCCTGGCAATACATGCGTCGGCGAAGAACTTTCAATTGACGTTTACTATCACGGCCTTTTTTTCATAGGTGGAAGTGCTAGTGGAAAAACCAGCGTCGCTCAGAGGATTATCAAGAACTTGAATGTCCCATGGGTTGTCCTGTTGTCGATGGATTCGTTCTACAAGGACTTGACGCCCGAGGAGGTTGAGATTGCCCACAGAAAGTACGTCTCTTTTGACCTTCCACGCTCGAGTGTTCATTCACAGCTCCAGACACCATTTACTAACTGGAAAGCACTTGTTTTGCACTTTTAGCGATTGGGATTTTGACTCGCCAAACTCATACGACTATGACCTGCTACTGGAGACTGTTACCAAGCTGAAGGAAGGAAAGCAGGTGGATGTTCCTATTTACGACTTTGAGACTCACAAGAGGTACCCTCACAAGACCATGCGTAGATATGTTCTAAGGATGCCAATCACCTGTTTGGACACTTATCATGATAGAGAGGGGAGATTGCTAATCCTGTGCCGGTTTTATGTGTTCCATTGTTGTGAATAGAGTGCCCAACAAGGTCAACACGGTGTACGGCGCCAATGTGATCATCTTTGAGGGAATCTTTGGACTGTACGACAAGAAGGTCCTGGAAATGATGGTAAATGTTCTGGACCCCTTCTCGCCTTCTCCCTCTTCCCCCCTTCAGCCTGAATATATTCAGGAGAGATGTAAACCCCCTATTTTTGGATTCGACTGCTGATCGTTAATGCACAAACCTCCCTGGGAAACGAACCAATTACTAGGACCTGAAAGTGTTTGTCGATACTGACGTCGACATCTGCCTGGCCAGACGAAGTAAGCCCTTTCTCATTATGCTCTTTGTCGTTGAAGCGCGAATGTATGTGTCGTGCGATGTAAATGTTATCAGAGATTGACTATCTGCGAAAAACTTTTTTTTTGGTCCTTCGAAAAATAGTCAAGCGTGATGTGGCTGAACGTGGATTCGACGTTTCTGGAGTATTGAAGCTGTACCAAAGATTCGTCAAGCCCTCCTACGATACCTACGTCTACCCCACCAAGAAGAGCGCCGATGTCGTAAGTGTTAACCAGTCATACATGCAGGCCTCATTTGAAATGCTTGAAATGATATGTCTGGGGAAAGAAAAAAAAGAAGCCCAAGCTAACACAAAATGAAACTTTTTGTTTATGTGGTGCATGCGTGGAAACATACTTAGGTTATTCCTCGTGGACTGGAGAACTTGGTGGCGATTGATCTGTTGACAAAACACATTCAAAGACAGCTGCAGGAGCGCAAGATGCAGTCACGATGGGACATGGCCAGGATATGCCCTCCCGAGGAGCTCCCTTCCAACGTCTTGGTCCTCGAAGAGACCAAGCAGATCAAGGCATGTCCTCATTCGTTTTCATTGCGGAACATGATGTGGAAGGTCTGCTTTACTACAGGAGGCAATGATGCACCAGGGCACGCTATCTTACCTCCCTATCATCTTTGTATTTGTTTATGTAGGGTCTGCACACTATTATTCGCGACATTGAGACCTCGCGCCACGACTTTATCTTTTACGCCGATCGTCTTGCCACTCTGGTCATTGAGCGGTAAGCACATGTGGAAAGCAAAAGCTGCAACGGCACAGAGAAACTCAAGTAGCAAGCATGACTGACACATTTTGAAATATTTGAATGTGAAATTAGTGCCCTGAATGAGTTGCCATACGAGCCCAAGGACGTAGAGACACCCACAAAAAAAACCGTTCACGGCTTGGGACTCAAGGCCCACATTGCTGGTGTCTCAATCCTCCGTGCAGGAGGCACCATGGAGAACGGCCTCCGCCGCGTCATCCGCGACGCCGTCATTGGCAAGATCCTCATCCAAACGGACCCCTACAACGGCGAGCCCCAACTGCACTACTGCAAACTGCCTCCCACCATCCGGGAAGCCAACACGTTTATTTTCCTCATGGATGCGGTTGTGGGTACGGGCGCTGCTGGATTAATGGCGATTAGGGTATTGTTGGATCACGATGTTCCAGAGGATCGGATTGTGTTTTTGAGTTTCTTGGCTGCCCCCCAGGGGTTGCACACGATCTCGAGGGCTTTCCCGAGGGTCAAGATTGTCACCTCGTATGTCGACCCTATTCTCAACCCTGATACCTTGTACCTGGAGCCTGGTCTTGGAAACTTTGGAGACCGTTACTTTGGAACCGAGCATGATTAGATGAGGGTATTCTGGGCTTGAAGAATTGTTGCTCTGCTGATGGACACAGCCAGTAAGGCTGTCCAAACAGTTAAATAAAACGATATTGAGGAGAAGTGTTTTTTTTTTATCGTGGTTTATTACACATCATCGTGCTCCGCATTTATGTAAAGTGGCTCGCGGAAACGACAAAGGGAACAAATAAAAAAGAAAGAATGGATAACAGAAAAAATCAAAAGGGAAAGAAAAAACACAATAAAGAGAAGAGAAGGTGGAGTGGAGTAGGAATGTTTTTTTTTTTTTTTTTCAGAATAGGCTGTTACTCGGCCTTCTTGGGGTGCTTGATGGTGAAGCACCAGATATCAAAGTAGTCGCAGAGGTCGTTGACGACGTTGATCGCAAAGTGGGCGTAGGCTGCAGCAGAAAAGGCGAGACAGCTCCACAAGTAAATGTTCTCCATGTGCGATCCAAACAACCTCTCGCTATTGTGGCATAAAGAAAAAGTGAAATAATAGTGATTAGTGCAAGGTACAGAGGAGCTCACAACTCCAACATGAACGTGTCCAAGTGGTCTAGATGACTTACAAGCCAAAGGCGGGAAGGTTGGCGTTGAAGGCTCCGAACATGAGGGGAAGGAAGGAGATGTTGAAGAGAGGGAAGGGCTGATGAGTGACATGGGCGGTGATCATCAAGCCGACAGTGTATCCGAACGAGAGACCAATGTAGAGGATCCAAGGGACCAAGTGCTCGCTGACAATATCGGGCGAGGCGTTCAACCAGAAGAAGGCGACCAGCGAGCTGCCGACATAGGGAAGGACACCGACAAGAGCAGGTGCAACGGGCAAGTTCTTGTCCTTGCGCGCCTTCATCACATGCTGGAATCTAGAAATAAAATTGATAAGGTATGTATGTGGTTTGGATTAGCGTAAGCGCCTTGATTGCAAGAATGCAAATGCAAATGCAAAAGCAAAAGGTGCATGGTCTTCAGGTTGGTAGAGTATGCCGTAAACACCGATCCTGCTGTTGTTTTCAGATAGTTTTGTGCTTACCCGGTGAGGATGTTTCCAATGAGGCCAATGGTACCAAAGGCGACAAAGAAGTGGTTTAGCTGAATATCAGGAATCATGGGCAAAACGTCGGGCGAGAGTCCCAAGTACGAGCGAACGGTATGGAGCCAAATTCCTGTCCCAAAGAATCCAGTAATGAGGTAGAGGATCACAATCATCAAGATACCCTCGACTGGTCCCGAGAAGGCGCTCAAGTAAAGCGTGCCGGTGTGGTATTCCTCCCATGTGCTCAGGTAGAAGTTTGCAAGGGCTAAAATGAAAAAAGTGAGCATTCGATTAGCAGACCGCATTGCTGTCGTCTCGTTAAAATAACACAATCCTCTTATAACGACGTCAACTTTCTTGGTTGCTAACTTACTCAAAAAGTGGGAAAGAATGGTCCACCAGCTCTGGTTCAATTGCAGGGCGTTGGCGGCAAGAATGACTTCAAGCTATGAACAAATGAACAACAATGATGCATATTTGTGATACCAAAGCAATCAATGAGGCAGGAAAGTGAGGACCGAGGATAAAACATAAGTAATGAAAACAAACAAAAAAAAGGGCAGCGTGGGCTGTTAGTCGTTTTTGTTGTTGTGGGCGAACTTTCACGATCCACGGTTGAGCAACCTTAAAATTCTTTGGGGATTGAGTTTTCATGTCTCTGACAGACACGCGCTTGCACCCCTTGGCCATTGCTTGCTCTCAAAAAATACACATCCATCTGTCCATCCTCGTCGCCGTTGTTACTGCTGTTGTTGTTTGCCGTTATTTTCTTTGGCAAACTTTCCCCCGCTCATCGTTCATATGTTCCTTGTGGGACTTACAGAAGTGTTCAATGCGTCGCATCCTATATCAATGCCAGTTAACCACATTCGGGATTGGAGGAGATCAAAATAAACGTTCATATGACAGGAACGAAAAGAAAAAGGTGTGAAAAAACAGAGCGTGGGTCAGAAGTTAGAGGTCAGAGAGGCGCTTTTTGGGGAAAACAGATCAAAGGCATAAGTAGGAACGGGTCAATTCAACCCATGCGGCTTCGGCAATTTTCATCGTCATCTTCAACGTGTCAACGACAAACAGAACAACAACAAACGACAATGATGGTATGATGTTGTGATAGTTTACCGTGATCAAAGAGTTCTCCCAAGGGTCCCGAGGTTCCAGTTCTCCGTGCCTGCTTGCCGTCAATGGCATCGAGGGACTGGTACACAAATAGACCAATACCGAAGCTAGAAAAGGTTTCCAATTCCCAGCAATGGGAAAAAAAATGTTAGAGAAGGGGAAAAGAGAAAAAATATTCTGGGATCACAGAAAAAAAACCTCCATCGTGCAGAAAAACGACTGAAAACGACCATCCCGGATCCTCCTTTCCAGCGGCTTTGTTTTGTTTATGCGCTCTCCACAAACTGGCCATGTAAGGAGATCAATTGATCCATGGTCTTCGGTCCTTTGTTTTGCTTTCATTCTTTCCCGTCGGTTGTGTCCGTTTTATGCGTCTGCGTTCGGTTTATGTTACCTGTAGTAGGCCCAGGAAGGGCACACGCCGGTCATGTCGGGGGCGTAATAGAACATGGTCAACAAGTTGGCGACAACGCACAAAAAACCGAGACCAGTGATCGTGTTGGGTCTACATGATAAAAAAAAGTTAAAAAAGTTGAAAAAGTTGAATCATAATGAGTAACGAATCTCTTGATCCACATTCAACAAAAACGCGATCAGAATTGGACTGATGGCAAAAATCACAAGTGAAGAACAACAGTGTGTTGATGAGTATGATACGAGGTTGTTCTTACGCCATGGTGACAGGGAAGAAGGTGACGAGCTTGGTCCAGTATGGTCCGAGGACATATCGCGAGAGGAGGGACTCGTCGATGCCTGAGTACTTGTATTTGCTCAGGTTCTGGCGGTATTCTGTTGGGATGTAGCGATTGAAACTCATATTTACGGGTCTCTGTATCGAGGAGGGGTGAAGGAAGGGATTATGTTGTTGTTGTACGTAAAGAAGAAGTAGAAAAGAAGTAGAAGAGAAGAAGGAAAGAATAGAGAAAGTGAAAGAACAATGAAAAAGAAAGAGAAAAAAGGAACGAAAGGCGAGAGGGCAGAAAGGTTTCTCCCTTCCCCCACAACGGCCCCCAATGACACACCACCCACATGTCCCGTCAAACGCACGTCACATTCTCACTTTTTTTTTTATTGGGCATAAGAAAGAAAGAATGATGATGCGATGATGCGTCGATAGGGAATAGAATTGGAGTGGTCATTGTTGTTCAACTGCCTATGCTACTGTTGTGATTTGCGAATCAACGTGCGAGCGGTGCCTTGTGGTTGTGGCGACGCGAAGACTTGTCCGAAGAAGCAATCGAGATTACCATCTCACCATCCACTCCCGCATCGAACATAATATGGTCCCCAATATGTGGTCCATACGCGTATGAGTCGCGGCCATGCTGCCCCTCCTTCTTATCGTGGCTGTACTGTCGCTGTGCTCGTCCGTCCTTCTTCTCCTTCGATCCTTGCATAAAGACTGCTGCTGTCGCTGTTGGTGTTGCTGTTGGTCTGTTCACAATTGTCTCAGTCTCAACTATGAGAGTGGTGACACGATGAATAATCGTCCTGTACCGAACCATGGGTTTCTCGTCCCCAGCCGTCATTTCCTTCCCGTTAACGGAGACATCCCCTTGATGCTGCTGCTGGTGATTGGAGTAGTCGTGGTTTTGGATGTGTGCTGTGTTGGTCTGACCGGGGAATGCTTCTGGGGTCGGCGCTGCTGGTCCTGCCTTGTACTCCTGTACCGCTGCTGGCTTTGAGACTGCCCGATCGTCATTCATTCCTTGTCTTCCTCGATTCGATCCTGCCTCAAAGGAGGAGGAGGTAGGTGCGGCAAGGGTGGCAATAGGCTCGGGCGTCGTCGATCCAGATCCGTCAGTCTTGTGCAACGAACCTGGAGGGGAGACGTCAGGGCGATGGTGGTGGTAGTGGTGGTCATGGATAGGTAAGATATGAACTTGTTGGTGGTGAGGGTCCTGGTCATCATCGGCAGCAGCAGTCAATGGAATCGACTTTCGTTCGTCAGACGCAACATGTTCATTATGGCTATTGTCGTCGTCGGAGAACGTCATGGTTGTGGTGTGCGACTCTGCAGCATCATCGCTCGAATCGACAGAATGACTCCTCTCTCGCGGACTAAAGACAAAGTCGTAATGCGGATTGAACCCTCCTGCAGCGTTGGCTGCGTTGCGATTCATGGGGACCGATCCTCGGAGGTGTGGATCGGCAGTGATACGGAGATCGGTATAGATGCTGGCGCCGTCGGTGCTTTCGTGAGAGTCGAGGTGGCTGTACTTGCCGCATCCATGCGAGGGTGGGTGAGGTATGTGTTCTGGGATCGGATCTGCAGGCTCTTGGATGATGTTATCTCCTTGACTGTGGCTGTGGCCAGGATGAGCATGATGTTGTTGATAGTGCTGATGGTTACCTTCAGGGTACTGTGGATTGGCAGTAGGCTGTGAGGGGTGTGGGTGTGAGCAAGTGAACTGGATCCGAGGGAATCCTTCGCCGATGGAAGTAACAGCGAGGTAGACGTCCGATCGATGGTGGACGCATCCTGTGGGGCAAGGCTCCTTGACGTATTCCTTATTTCCGGCGAGGATTTCGCTGTCGACGGGAAAGAGTGCTCCAGCCAGGGTTGGATCATGATGGTGATTGTGGTCCTGGTAGTGTTGACCTGGTTGGTGGTGTTGCTGTGGAGGGCGTTGCTGTCGGTTGTGGGAGAGAAGGTGGTGTGGATCCTTGGCGTAGGAGTTGGTGGTAAGTGCAAAGATGAAAGCGAGAGCCATGGCCAGGGAGCACAACGATGTGCATGTACGAGATAGACGCGGCATAGCGGTGATGTGGTAATGTGGTGATGCGTATGGGAAGAGAGTGAAGAAAGTGATGGGAGGTGAAGGTTAAGTGTGGCGTATGAAGAAAGAATAAAGAAATGGTTATGGATGAAAGAAGACGTGAAGGAAAGGAAAGGAAAGGAAAGGAAAGGAAAGGAAAAGAAAGGAAAGAGAAAAAAAAAAAATTTGTTCAACGGACAAGTGAAACCATGGGTTGTGTTATGGTTGGGGGTGGGGGGGATGACAACAGCAACGCATGGACCCTCCCCTACTCGAGAGTCAAGCAAGAGTCAAGCAAGAGTCAAGGGGGGCATCTTAACAACCTTCAGTTAAACACAGACACAAGCAAGCCAATGGGGTCGGTGGCACTATACTTTCTTCCCATGGCACACACAGCACTATTGATGTATATTGTATGTATATCCATGCACGATTGTTCTATCGCTCCTCTCTCTCTATCTCTCTCTCTCTCTCTCCATTTCTCTGCATCGCTCTTCTCGGTGTTTGCTCACTCTCACTCTCTCCTCCTGTCCTCGCCAGCCAATCACCATGCCCCGAAGCCGGACTTTTTTTTTCCTTTCCTCTCACACTTTCCGCTTTTTCTTCCTCCTCCACTTCCCCACCCAACCACTCCAACCACTCACCTTTTTTTTTTTTTTTTTGTCCGAACTCTCGGACTTTTTACTCCTTTCGTTCCTTATGCCTCGGCTCACCTTCTCCTCTTTTACTTCTTTCTTTCATTCCTCATCCATCATCTCCCATCTTACCACCCGACATCCCACTCTCCCTCGCTCTCTCTTCAACACCAACTCCATTCGCCACCTTCCACCACCACCACCACTACTTCTCATTCACCTTCGCTCATTCACAAAAATGACATTCGACGACAGCCAAGACGGACAGGTCAAGATCCACTCCAGAGAAAAACCTCAGCAGCAGCAACAAAAGACTCAAGCCGAACTCGAGAAAGAAATATGGCAAGAAGCCCATCGCCAAGCCTGTGAGGTAAACCTTCCCTCTTCTCCTCCTCCTCCTCCTCTTCAGTTGCCTTTCCTCCACCCGCCCTTTTCTCAAAACAAAAAAAAAAATCTCTTCGCCTGCACTTGCTGCCCTGGATCTGATAACTCTCCCCCCCCCAATCATCACACACTTTCACCACTGACATTCTCACGATTTTCACTTTTCAATCAATAAAGGGAAACCGAAAGAAATACATAGATCCAAAGACAGGTTACTCAGTCATGACAGAGCTCCTCCACAAACGACGTGGATACTGTTGCGGAAACGCATGTCGCCATTGCCCCTACAACAACGAAAACGTCGGTGTCTCTCCTGAGGTCAAGCGCGCCAACATTGCCCGTGGCAAACAACAGCGCAAAGAGATCGAGGCCATTGAAGGAAAACCCGTCTGGGCTGATGACGACGATAATGATTACAGCGATTAAATGTAAATTGATACCCTCCAAGGAAGAAATAAAACACATCACCATAGACCCACATCATAAGCGGAAGGAAAAGGATGACAAAAGACTTGAAAACAGTTGAGCGTTTGTTTCTTGAATGGCATTGACTTTATTCATTTTCAATCTTCTTTTATATTGCCCGGGTTGAATAAATGCGCTGTAAGCGCTGTAAGTGGGGGGATAATGGGAGTTTGCTGAAGAAAAAAAGAAAAATAAAAAAAGAATAAAAGCGTTCGCCAGGTAAGAAAGAAGAAATTGACCGCCGTCCTGATCCATTGTCCAAAAAGCCAGTCTGGTTTTCCTTCCGATCGATGCTTATTCAGAACCGATTAATGCAGTGAGGACGCTGCTGAGGAAGAAGATGCCGTGGCACGAGTAATCGTCTTGGCAATGACAAGATATGCAAACACCAAAAAGAACGCCAGCCATTTGTGCCAGTGACTCATCGAAAACAAACTCGGCCGCCTAGCTGCCGCTGCTCCTGCTGCTCCATTTGCTCCTACTCCGTTGGCCACATGTGCTCCTGCTCCTGCTAATACTGCCTGACTTCCTGCTGCTCCTCTCTGACCATCGACCGTCCTGCGCTGAATAGCTCCAGTTGGCAAAGCAGGTGCCGTTGTAGTCACTGGTGGTGCCTCCACAACAGGGGCATTGGGGAATGCAATATGAAGAGGAACCTGCTGCACCGCCACCAACTCTGGGAAGATTTCTACAAAGTGGACGCATAAATTGGGTATCGTAAGTATACAACTTCTCCACCATCCGGTATAAATAAGACATCCAACGATCCTATCCTGTTTGCACAAGTTACCTTTGAATTGGGGGTTGGAGATGTTGAATGCGTGAGAGCGAAGAGCCAACAAGGCCCTTTCGTATCGAGAGGTGTTGATGCTTCCTGTTGTCGACTCATCCTGCGACTGCAATGTTCCGGTAATAAAAGTAGAAGGTTGCACGAATAAACCGAGATGGAAAAAAGGACATGGCGTCGTTAGTGAGTGGTCCAGTGCTTGAATCGAATCGGGATAAAAATATCAATCGACTCAACTGCAATCAATAGAGAACAACAACAATGCGAGGATTTCTGTGTATCTAGACAGCAACAAACACCAACCCAAAAACTGGCTCTTACCATAAAGCTCAAAAGTCCGTTGAGGATGGTCGACACACTCCAGCTTGGGTTCCAGGTTCCTGGATGGAAATCCGACATGCTCAGGCAGAGTCGAGTGTTAACCTGGAAACGACCGTTGGGTGTAATCATCCTGATCGATGGGGGTTTGAAGGGATAATCCGCCGGGAATACAAGTTTTCCTACATGAATAAAATGAACAAAGAGAGGCAGAGAGAGTGAGGAAGGGATAGATATGCAATAGATGAGTTAGTTATGTAAAAAGTGGGTGCGATTGCGAGGCGTAACAGAAATAAGCGTCTCTATTCCTGTCTTGCTTCTGCTCCCGTCTCCTTGAACACTAGAGATAACAGCATTGAGCAGCTCAAAAACGTGCTCAGGGGGGGTTGTATGTGCGTATGCGTCTGTGTCGGTGTCGGTGACTTTGTGATAAGTGTACAAAGATAGAGAAAGAAACACATCACCAACACCACCACCATGCAACAACTACAAAAGGCCAAGGGATCCGGTCAAATTGAAATAGGTGATTTACCATGGTATTCGCCTCCAAAGTAAGGGGTCTCAGGTGGGCCTTTAAGAACATAGTGCCTATTTCACCCACAGAAAAGTGATGGAAGTAACAAAGCAAAGTTGACTGTCAGTGTACTGTTATGTTGAAGGTTGAAGTTCTTTCCATCAAGAACGTATATGTCCATAAAGTCCATGCGCTCTATGGAACAAAAAAGAAGCGTTGCACTATGTGTGCGCTGTTTGGCCTCTTTTCTCCTTCCCTGCCTTTTCTAACCAAAAATAGAGCCATAACAACTCATTGTTGTTTGCTCTGTATGACTCTGACCAACGATAAAGGGTCGTCTTGTCTTGTGTCCATAGTTAATTACCATTCCAAGATGTTGGTTTCGAGAGGCCGGGCAAAAAGGTAGGCTGGGGGGCTCTTTTGGATGTTGATGTACTCCTTGGTCAGTCGCTTGTATGCTCCTTTGGTGGCCATTGCTGAGAGGGGTAGAAGGTGTGTGAGAGAAAGAGTGGGGGGGGGGGGGGGGGGGAGGAAGAGAAAACTGCTGGAGAGCTTGTTGTCGAAGACGAGATGGAACTAAAGAGGACTGTGCTGTTGCTTTGTGTTGCTGAAAAGTGTGTCCGGCGATGCAGGCTCTTTTTGTTCTATTGTGTTCGACTGTGTCGGTGTCGATGAGCTGATGCTGTTTGCAGGAGTGAGTGAGTCGAAGCTGTGGAGAGTTGTTGTCTTTGTCGATGACGCTGGCTGGCTTTATTGTCGGTCAGTCGGTTCAAGTCGGTGAGGTTATCGGCGAGTGGAGGAAAAGAAAAGGGGGAACATACTCAACCAGACAGCACTTCTCTTTTTGTCTTTTTTGCTCTCGCCGTCGTGGCTCAGTTCTGTCCGACCCACTCTTCCATATTACAACACCATTTCGTGGTCACGTTGTTCATTCACTTCTCCCAGTCAAGAAATTAAGGGGTCTATGAGGTATATTTTTCGTCTAGGTAGTCCATATCTTGTACTACGCGTGCTCGACAAGTAGGGTTGCAGGACTGGACGTTGCCTGCATCATCATCCGACTCCCACCCAACGCCGTCTTCTTCTTACTCTTCAGCAAACCGCCATCGCCTCTCACAGACTGCAACAAAAAGTCCTCGTTGTCCGTATCACTCCCCTCTTCAAACTCGCCTGCAGAACCACTCCGCTGTAGTTCCCGTTCCCGTCCATACGACCGGTTTTCCGTCTGCAACCCACTCCTCTGCTGTCGGTGCTGCTGTCTCATATCTCCATCGCCACTTATAGTATCGCCATCCTCGTCTTCATAATCCGTCAGACTCGAGTCAGACTGTCCTGGACGAAGCCCCCGTGGCAAGAGATCGATATCACCATCATCGTTCACAAAGTTGCGGCCGCCCAAATGTCCAACCTCACCACTACCGCCACCCCCTCCACCACCACGGATACTCGCATACTGCCCTCGACCATCCCACTTGTGTCGCGTCAAGTAACCAGCAATCAGACCACCGATTCCAATGATGCCAACAAACGCGTACAACGTCCGGCGGACGGTGGAAGCAACTTGTTCCTCCGAATCTGCCTCAAATCCTGAACTTCCTGCATGTGCTGGGTCCAAGCCTTCATGATGATCCGTCGTAGGAATATTCTCCTTGTCCTTGTGTCCCAGCTTGCTGGGAACAGTCGGGTCCTGGTCCACGATCACCTTGCTCTCAGTGGTCGACTTGTCCGTGGGTGGTTGTGGCTGTCGAGATGCTGGTCCTTCCCCCTTGTTCTTCTCCTCTTCTCCACCAACCTCCTCTATCACATCGTCGGGCTTGGTGTTATGACTCTCATCACCGGACTGCGTTTCACTCAGGAGCTGCTCTTCCTCATCCCCTGCAGAAGAAGGCGTCAATGGCTTGGCTTTGATATTTGCAACCTCGCGCTTGGTCTCTCCCCAGAACTGAATCCTCCAGTCCACAAACTTGCCGCCGAACTTTGGGTTGTTTTGATCGCGCACCGTCAACTTCCATTCGCCCACTGGGTTCTCGTCCCTAAATAGGCCATCAAAAGATGGGGGAAAAAATAAAAAAATAAAAAACAAAAAGAACGGTTGAAAGCAATGTGAGCAAGCACTCTAGGAGAACTTTAAAACAGACATGTTGGCTTAACTTCACAGAAGGCTTTTTACCAGTGCTTGACGGTCATAAAAGTCCAGTTGGGGAACCCAGTCGTTGCAGCATCATACCGTCGCCTGACGCCGAGTCTCGACTCGATACCATTTGGACTCGTCAAAACAACCTCCACATCTCCACGCCGCTCATGCTCAATATTCACCGTCACCGTAATATGCTCCAACGTCCCCAATCGAACCTCGTCCGCCAAAAGATCCTCCTGCGACACCTCCAGTACAGAAACCACACCCTTGGCGTTTTGTGGGATCTTGCGATCGACAGAAACTGCGGCCGGGTGGAAGGATGTCTGGGGTCCTAGGGACTGGAACGTCTTTGCGGCTTCGACAAGTGCATAGGCGTCTAAACTTCCGTAACCAAACTTGTGGTTAAACATCCGGCCGGCTGCGGTCTTTGTCCAGTCTGGGTCGTCGACTGACACGGGGATGGCGGTTGTCATGATGAGGTATTGAATGTCTCTCCAGCTGAGATCCGGACGCACTGAGAGGGCAAGGGCGATCATGCCCGCTGCAATGGGAGCTGCCGCGCTAGTGCCGCCGTGTTGATCAAAGCACCGGCGCTCTCCTACATCGCATGTATACTATTTCGACAATAGGAAAAACGATACGCGTTAAAGGCTGGGTCTAGAACTTGCAGTTGAAGAAGATGGGGTAAGGTTGGAGCAAGAAAAAGATACTTACGATGGCACTGCCGCCCCCGTTGCTGTAGGTAACACCAAGCTGTGCAGAACAAGCCTCTGAGTAATAAGGATGTCTCCCCACCCGGTCAATGGCTCCAATACTGACAGTATACAAACTATTCGTATAACCATCAAAATTACAATCATCATCTTGACTCCCACCATTTCCCGTCGCAAAGACATAGATACTCCCCAGTCCCGACCGTCCATTCTTGATCCCATTCTTCATCGCGTCCAAGACCACGCCCTTGGGCGCATCCATGCTCTGGCCATCATCGGGTGGACCCCAGCTACAGGAATAGATGTGGTTGTCCTGGAACCGATAGTTGAGCGCGGCGGCTTCATCGACATCTGTGATTTGGCCGGAGAGGATCCTTAACCCAGCTACTTTTGCGCCGTAGGCTACGCCGAGTCCGCAGAGATCGTTCTTAGCGGCTGCGATTTCTCCTGCGCAGCGAGTTCCGTGTTGGTCGTCTACGAGTCTTGGCATTGGAAGTGCCGTTCGATCATTAAAGTCCCATGAACCCTCCTTGAACTATTGTCCACATAGAAGTTGCAGGTGAGTTCTACATCGTGCTACATGAAACTGGTGCGACTTTTCAAGCAAAAAGTGTACAAGTAACTTACAAAGTTGGGTGCAAGATCCTCACTCGTCAAGTCCAGGCCGTCATCAATGATAGCCACATTTACTCCTGTGCCATTAATGCCTATGCAATGGTCAGATGGATGGAGGTGTCAGTATGCCTTTCTTTCGAGGTACAAATGCTCTGTTCTGCATCTAAATTTTATCAGTATGAACGCCATAGAAAAATAAGGTCGCCCAGCATTCCGGCAGATCCTCGTCAGTTACCTTGCTCCCAGACTCCAGTAACGTTGATATCGTGTCTATCCTTAGTATTATGCTATTCATTGTAAACGCACACGCAGCAATAAAAATAAATGATAGAAGGTATCAGCAGTGCCATCTTTCACCGTCCAAGCTCATTCAGGAACACTTCCAAGCAAAAACAAAGAGGTAGACTACTTACCAGGTGCCATTGGAATCTGAAGCCAGGATCGTCAATATCAAACTTTTGCGCAAACCCATCCTCGGGCTGTTCTTCTCCTGCTGGTTGGTACTCGGCCTTAGGGTCATCCTCTGGATCCAATCCTCCCTCTCCCTCCCCCGCTTCTTCCTGCGTCTCAGATCCTTCCCTCCCTTCATCCTGTTCAGTGCTCTCCCCTCCTTCTTGCCCTTCACCCCCTTCATCATCTGACGCTGACTGCCCCTGCCCCTCCTCTTCTTCAGCAACCTCCTCATCCTCAGCAGCATTCTCGATTTCCTCTTCCCCCTGTTCCAGTTCATTACCATTGGGTCTTCCAGGTCTATTATCTCCACCACCCCGACGAACCGGACTTTCCACTTCTTCTCCTCTCTGTATCCCTCCTTCCGGTGATGAGTGTTGTAAGCTGGGATCAGAATCGGGAAGCGGAGCCCTCTTCTTATTCCGCTGTCGAAGTTCCTGTCGTTCAATGGTTCCCATGACTTGCACAATCTCTGCCTGCAGGTCGTTGCGCTTTGCCTTCCGGAGTGATACCGTCCCTGATCCTGCTCCTCCTTCCCTTTCCTGGCGTTTGGTATATTCTCGCTTCAGGGTGTGGAACCGCTCGACGATTGGGTCTGGTTCTGTGACCTGTATGGCTTCAACCTCTGGCTCTAGTCTTGAATCTATACTGGACGTGACCTGCAAGGTAGGGTCGCCAAACTCTGGTGGGACAATCGACCTCTTCGTCAACCCACCACCACCTCCTACTGTTCGTTTCTGCTTCTGTGGCGCACTGCTGGACGACAGTCCATCAACAAACCGCTTTGGAGCGCTGTAAAGAAAATAATCCGGTAACTGCCCCACCGCAGCCTCAAACCGCAAACCCAACAAGTCTCCCATCCCCCGCTGTTGGTCTTCGTGTAGAGTCCACGCATACTCGTCTGATCCTGCTCCAGTTCCTAGCCTGTGGTGGTGGTGATGGTGTTTGTAATGAGGCGCTTGTGCACGGATAAGGTAATAGTCTCGGGTATCATGGTCATAGTCTGGGATAAAATCTCTCCGACCGCCGTAGGTGTAGGCATGAGAGTGGGTGTTGGTGAAGAAGGCCAAGAGGACTGCAGTCAAGCCGACGATACAGGTTGTCTTGACGAGACGTGTTGTTGTCGTTGTGGTGGTTCGTGCGCTCATTTTCGCGGACTTTTTTTTTTGGAGGGTGGTTGTATCCGTGAGTTGTGTGTTTTTGAGTTCGGATGTGCAGGGAATAGATGCTGGCCGAAGAAGGTGATTGAGCAAGAAAGTGAAGAGAAGAGAAGAAGGAGAGGAAGAATAAAGTAAAAGAGAGGACGTCGAAATAAAGGAGCGGGAAGAAAAACAAGTTGAACAAAAATATAAAGAATGGAATGCGAGAAACGTGTTCGTTCATTCGAACCTAGCCTGGACTTTGTTCTTGTAGAGTCGAGTCGCAAAAACAAACAAAAAGAAAAAGACACCTCCTCCTTGGATCGCTTGTAAGGGCTGGGAGAAGGTAGATACCAGGAAGTAATTGAAAAGTGAGATGGGTGTAAGAGGAAAGAACGATCAAACCTCAAACAAGGGTGAACATGTCCAGTTTAAAGAAAATGTAAGGGGGGGCAGAGACGGGGGCAAGAATAGTGAGATGAGGAGGTGAGGGAAAGGGGTTGCTGGACTGGTTGAGATTAAGAGCGAGGAGGATGAGAGTGAGGTTGAAAGTGAGAGTGCGACGAGGACGAGGAGTAGGAGGAAGAGTGAAGAGCAAAAAGAAATGTAAAGAGACCAAAAGGTTGCATATGTTATTTTGTATGATTCGCTTATCGACAGAAGTAACAAGCATGCCCTCGACAACCACGACCCTTTGCTCATTCCAATGCACCCTTGAACCAGGGTCTGCCTGCATGCCTCCCCTCCCTACCCCCATTCTTCCTCGCATTCAATGTGAAAGGGGGGCCACAAAATTGCATGTATGTCAGGGATGGGATCAAAAAAGGAACGAGGTACATTGAGAAATAGATGGTATTGTTTTTATGAATAATCTATAAGGGATATCTATCATATGCTCCTTAGCGAGCATCCTTCGACTTGACAAGCGTGCTAAACTCGTCCCAGCTATCACCCTTGACCTTGGACCCAGCTCCACCAGGATGGTCCTTAAAGTCATCTTCGTCATCATCATCATCATCGTCCTCCTCCTCCTCTGCCTCCTCAAAACTGCTCTCACGTCCAATCTCCTCTCCGCTTGATAATGGGCTAGTCACCTCGCGCTGGCTAGCCTTGACCTCCTTTGTCTCTCCTTCATTGTCAGAGTCTACGAGGTTGCTTCTGTCAAACACAATCCGACGCGCGTCAGGGTCCTGTCTCTCGTCCTCGTCAGAGTCGTCATCCGAGTCACCCAGCTCATGGGTTGGAAGTTCGTCAAACTCATAGTCACCGCGACGACCAAGCAATCCGCCACGCTGTCCGGCTTCTTCGTCGTCGTTGATGCCAGATCCAAACACGCTCCTGGGGTTGGTTCTCTGACGGTACATCAAGAAAAGCGCCGCTCCAATGGCAACAAACATACCGGCAAACATGACAAAAATGAATGGGCTGATCTTGATAGTCATTTGTCCCTCGCCAGCGCTCGCGTTACCGGCATCCTCTGTCTTAGTGGGAAGAGCTGCTGATGTTGTAGGCGCTGCTGATGGTGGTGGGGGTATTGGCGCAGGTTTGGCTGGAGGGGTGGCGGCACGACCGTTCTCAACCTCACCATACAATCCCAGTTTCCAGTTCAAAAAAGTGCCGGTGTTAGCCGGATTAATGCGATCGTAGACTGTCAGCGTCCAAGGTCCAACGGGGTCCTCCTCCCTATTATGATAGAATCGCACAGCGTAAGAAAATAAGTCACGCAACTCTACAGCGTACATACAACGTAATTTTCAAGCACAATAGGCATGACAGATTCAAATGCGTACCAGTGCTTGACGGTGGTGAAAGTCCAATCTTCGAACCCAGTAGTAGTTTTATCGTGGGGTCGCTGAGGTGCCAGGATAGAAATGATGCTATCAGGGCTTCGGAGCTCGACCTCGACTTCACCACGGTATTGATGGTTAATGTTGACAGTGACTGTGACATGCTCGAGGCTTCCAAACTTGACGGCCTTCAAGGCCTCCTTTGTCACAACAAAAACTGAGGGCAAGCCAATGTTACCCGTCACTCCAGTGTTCTCGTCCGTGCCTGAAGGAATATCGCCGTTCACCTGGATGACGGGGGACTCGTAGGCGACCTGAGGACCGACAGAGGCCCAGGTTTTGGCAAGTTCCACAATAGCATAAGCGTCCAGGCTTCCGTATCCATACTTGTGGTTGAACAACCGTCCCGTCGAAGTTTCCTGCCAATCTGGATCGTTTTCATCCACCACAACGGCAGTGTTCACAGTAAGATATTGCATGTCACGCCAATTCAAACGAGGGCTATGACAAGGGGATAAAGGAGGCAGCTAGCGTCAGTACATTATATTCGTAAACACATCCTTGTGTAAATATCCATTTCCATCATGGCTGGTTGCTGTTGATGGTCCCATACTTGGCTTCCAGGACAAGGGCATAAATACCGGCAGCAATAGGCGCCGCTGCGGATGTTCCGCTGTGTTTCTCGAAGCAGTTTCTCTTGCCGCGGTCGCAAGTGTACTATTTAGCAAAACAAAAGGCATTAGCTCAATGAACAGATGATGAACATCGTATTGAAAACATACTGCCGTAAAAAATCAAACAACTCTTACGATCCAGCTGAAGTCACCAGAACTATAAGTCACAGCCAATTGTGCAGAGCAAGCCTCTGAGTAGTCAGGGTGATGATTTTCCCGAGAGATGGCGCCGATGGAGATGGTGTAGCGACTGTTGGTGTATCCGTCAAAGTTGCAGTTGTCGCCAGCTCGTCCTCCATTGCCAGTGGCAAAGACGTAGATGCTACCGAGACCGCCTCGTCCCTGGGTCACCCCGTTAACAAAGGCGTCCATGAGGAGTCCGGTGGGTCCTGCCATTTCGATACCATCGTCGGTGGGGCCCCAACTGCAGGAGTAGATCTGAGTCTCTTGGTAGTTGTAGTTGAGTGCCTCTGCCTCCTGGACATCGGTGATGGGTCCTGAGAGGATGCGGACGCCTGCGACCTTTGCATCCCATGCGATTCCGACTCCACAGAGGTCATTTCTTGCCGATGCGATTTCTCCGGCACAGCGTGTTCCATGATTGTCATCCCAGAGTCGAGGAAGTGGAATATCGACATTGTCGTTGAAATCATGCGATCCCTTTGCGTGCTACATCACAAAGAAATAGGTTGTGTTACAACTGTGTAAGTTCGAATTGATTTCTTGTCTGAGAATAATAAAAGCATTGATCGGTTTTGATCAGGTTGATCAACCCAACCATCAGTTATTCCGCCTATCCCTCTTCTCTCCACAAGTCTCACTTACAAAGTTTACGGCCAAGTCTTCACTCTCTGCATCGAGACCATCATCGATGATGGCCACAATAGATCCTTTCCCGGTAATATTTTGCTGCCAGACTCCTGTCACATTGATATCGTTGCCGGGTTGAAGCGTATTGTGCTATTACAAGATAACAATAACATGCAAACATCTCAGTTAGCCTCTGAATGAAAACACTCGTTGTTTTCCTTTCGCCTCGTGCTTTGACAATTGCAATTGTTTGTATTCAAGTTGTCCCTTGTGGCCCAGACTGGTCGACCGGTTCAACTTGGAACTGTATCGGTCGCACAACATGCAACAAAGTCAGAGAACAACACAAACATAAGGTGAAAAGAGACAACTGAGCCCTTCTCCATGTCCTGTCCCTAAAAGCACCATACGGTGTAACCACTCACCAAGTGCCACTGATATTGAAAGCCCGGATCCTTGATTGCAAAGTGTGCCGCTGTCCCATCCTGAGGTTGCTCCTCCCCTTTGACATGCTCGTCTCGACGATCAACATTAATAACCAGCTCACGCTTGACTCGTTGCCTTAGGACCTGCTTGTCGATAGGTCCTAATGGATGCAAGGTCATGTCCGTCGGAAAGTTGTAAGACACCAATTGCTCTTCTCCTGCTCCTGCTTCTCCACGTTTGATCAACTGGCTGGCATAAGACCTCTGTAACAACTCCCTGTGAAACGCCTTGGACTCCTTGAGCTGCTGGTATCTCTGAAGCACAATATCATGGCTACTGGAGTTGAACTGTTGATGCCCAAAGACCTCTCCGACGTCAGCTCGCTTCTCATGGGTCGTCTTTTCGTAGCTGAAGAGATGGTACTGTTTAAGCTCGCCGACCTGACCGACATACTCGACTCCAAGATGGCGGGCAATCTCCTGGGGTGAGGTGACATCCAGGTTGTTGATCTTAACGGTGTAGTAGTGATGGTTGATTGCGTCGTAGGGCAGTGGGGGCTTGGCTGCCTGTGTCTGTGAAGGGGCGGTGGCGATGAAGGCCAAGGCACCCAACAAGAGGAGGACGGGCTTCATCACTTGTAGAGGAAGGAATGTAAAAAAGGGTAAGAGTGTTCTGCTCTATTCTGTCGGATGTTGTCAGTGGGCGTGAGAAGGAGAACGGAGAGAAGGGAATGGAGAGGAGAGGGGGCGAGTGAAGGAAGAATGGAGCGAAGGAGCGAAGGAGAGAAAGAGAGAAGAAAAGAAAAGGTGAAAGTGGGCGAAAGAGATGATAAGCGATGGAGGAAGAAGAATAAAGGAAAAGCAGTACAACGAACCAAGAAGAATAAAGAAAGGGGGCAGGGAGGTGTTCTTTCTCTTTCCTGCCTGCACAAATTTCATCGCCGCACTGCAAGAGGCTGTATTTTTAGTGAACAGACGTGGCATTGTTGATCCGACTCCGAAAGGGGAGCTCCACGTTGAAATAGTCATGTTCGTAGCATCCATCCACGTTCGTAGAACTGAGCACACAACACGCGCAATGGACGGGATAGTGATAAAATAATTATTGTATAATAAAAGGTATTCAACAGAAAAGCTACCACCGGTGGCTCTTGACCTTGGCAACAAGCACCAGCCAGGCCAGGAGACGATACGCAATCACAACAGTGACAAACAGACCCATGTACAAGTTCCAGTCCTTGTCCTGGAAATTGAACAACCTGAGCACATCCTCTCCCGTCTGGTAAGGACACGCTCCCGTCTGGATTTGTTCAGGCGAGCAATCAAACACCTTGTGCTCAAACTCATTGCGCGTCATAATCACCGATCCGTACTTGAACAGCGAGATATGGTTGATGTATGCCAACCACTTGGGAATGTTGAGAGACATGAATCCCGTCATGAACGAGAACACGCTGATCTGTTTCGTTCGAGGGGGATGATAATAACAAGAACATAGACGTGGTTAGTGAGTGTCCATGATGTATTGGTTGGCCATTGAAACAAAAGCCATAATGATGAACAAGAACAAATGAAAGAAGAAAGTACAACTAGAACAGCAAGAAGAGAAGACTTACGACAGCACTCATGATGGTGATGTTGAAGCCAGCATGGGTAGCAAAGGTCGAAAAGGCCAGGCCGACACTCTCGCCCGTGTTGATATAACCAAACATGATGACCCAGAACGAAAAGAACGTCAACACCGTCGTCCTCATTTCCGTGATCACAAGCATGAATACTGTCACTCCCAACGACCCAAAGACTTCAAGAGGGAGCTCGTTAACCAGGAACGAAAAGAAGAACGACGTTGGACTGTATCCTCCGTCAGAGATTTCACGGTATGCAATGTCTCGCTGAGATATGAGTATGCGTGAGAAAGAGAAAGGTGTGTTAGCAAACACTGACCATTACCTCCGCTTATTGCCTAGAGAGGCATGAAAGAAAAGGGTACAACACTTACCTCAAAGGGGTACATGGCGACGTTGTTGAGCATGCCTGAAAAGACGATGGGAGACGTCTGCTGCAACAGGCCAAAGCGACTGATGACATCGCTGGGCTTGTTGCCCAATGGTGCAAAGAAGATGGTCATGATGATGGCGACAATGACAGGTTGGAGGACCCTGTTGAAGTACAGGCCCTTCTGGCGGAACGTGTTGACAAACGAACGACGCGTCAGGATCGGGAAAGCCTTGCCAAAGTGAGCATACTGGGAGTTGACCTTGGGCAGCTGACCAAGCGAGTCAGAGGGTAGCTGCGATGCCAGTATCTCCTTCTTGTTAGCGTTGAATCGATCAACAAGGGCATCCACGACCTTTCTAGTGTCCTCTTCCAGCTGAGGGGATCGAAGGTTGACAGAGGCAGTATCCAAAATGAAATCTATTAATATGAAAAAGAGACAGAGCGCGCGTTAGTAAATCATACTTCCCAGTTACACGTCCATACGCGGTTCGTAAATCACAAGGCTTTAAATAGTACCTGGAACGTTGGTGAAGGCAGGGGCGACGTGTCCAGCTTCCTCAAAATAGTCGACGACCCTATCAGCGCGTCCAGAGTAAGCAGCACATCCTCCTGTCACAAGCAGGACCACATTGTCGAAGACATGCCAAATGTCAGCGCGGGGCTGATGGATTGTGCAGATAACCGTTCTGCCACTAGCCGCAATCTGCTTGAGGGTCAAAACCACTGCCTTGGCTGTGGAAACGGGAATATGAGAAGCATTAAAACATGTTAGCGTCAAACATAACCAGCAGCTATCTAGCACTTATATTTCGCTGCATAAACACACAGTCCTTACCTGTTAATGCATCCAAACCACTTGTAGGCTCATCCAAGAACAAGCACGAGGGCTCGGTGACGAGTTGGATACCGATTGAGACGCGACGGCGCTGACCGCCTGAGCATCCCTTGACAGCGGCACTTCCGATGATCACATCGGCGCACTCTCGGAGTCCGAGGAGATCGATAATGTCCTCAACCTTGGCGTACTTGTCCGCTCTTGGAATGGACTCGTCCATTTGCAACTCGGCGGCATACTGCAGGGTCTCTCGAACGGTCAAATGGGAGAGCAAGAAGTTGTCGTCCTGGCGAACGTACGAAGTCACTGAATTGATAGTTCGCAACGAGGGGTTCTTGGTGTCATTGTAGTAGATGGCTCCCGTCATCTTGAGGTTGGCCGGTGTCCGATGCAGCAGTGCATTCAACAAACTCGTCTATATCATAAATTATTATTTCGCGTTAGTCATTAACAATCGTTCGTCTTTGGAGCACCCTGAAACTTGAAGAACTTGTGAAGCAAGGAAGCTCTACCTTTCCTGCACCACTTCCACCCAGAATAGCGGTTAATTCTCCAGCTGGGAAAACAACATCAACCTCTCTTAAGAGCTTTTTCTCCCTCGTCTCCTTCTTCAATGCACTCAAGAAACCTCGGAAGCTCCACTCAGACGTTGACAAGAATACAGAGAGGCTCAATGCTTCGACACGGATGGTAACAGGGTCGCGTCGGTCCAGTCCCTTCGAGAAAACATCCAGACGAGTCTCTCCGAGCTTGGCCTTCTCCAAATCTACACTCGTATCGGACGAAGCGCTCGAATCAGACTGGCGAACGGTAACCTTCTTCTTACGCGAGAACATCCTGGCAGCCTGGTTGATGAAGATGTCCATGAGCGTGGGACCAGATCCCATCGAGGTTGGGTTGACAATTTGAACCGTCAGGGCGAACCAGGCAATAAAGAGAAAGGCGATAAAATAGTAGACCAGCTGGACAATAGGGCCAGGATAGTAGTTGGTCTTGAGGTCCAACTGGTTAAGAAGGACGTTGTTACCATCATATGGGCCGCACATGAGCGGATCTCTGGCGCCCGTAGGTGTAACATATGGACAGGTAAAAAGGCGGTCTGTGAACTCGTTACTGGCCAAGACGGAGTAGCACAAGTTGGGGTAAGCCAGGTATTTGATCCAGCGTAACCAGACAGGAATAGAACTGGTTACGATGAAGAAACCAGTAGAAAGTCCTAATATACACATTGATTCAAATATACGTTGTGTTAATAGACATAGCGCGTCAAATTTAGTACTTCATTGAAACCGGCACTCACCAAAGAAAGCAAAGATAGCGTTGGCAAAAAGTGATGCGGATGAGAAGCCTCGAACGATCGAGGAACAGCACACAGCAAATGCAAACCTAAAAAACAACAAAAGACCACTTGTTAAATAGACATTCTTAATAGGGCTACTCGACACAAGCCAGCGTTGACGGCAGGCATTGAACTTACGTGACAAACTGCATAGCAACATTGACAAGAGTCCACCATCCGAAATGACTCAGCGAATCCGTTCGCAATCCAGTCATGTAGTACACAATGGCCGAGAAGACTATGAACGTGCCAATTGAATACCGCTGATTAGAACCATGCAGTAGAATGAAACCTACTTGCAGCTGCTCCACCCTCTCTCTGCCACATTGGAAATGCAAGAAAACTTACCGACAGGGTACACAATGTTGGGGATAGCTGAGAACAGAACACTACTGACGAGGTGGGGTAACGGTCCATACCAACGGTCCATCCTCTCGCGATCATAAACGACAATCTCTTGCGATAGTCGGTAAATCAATATCATGAGCATTAAGTATGCCTGGATAGCGCCTACAGAATAGACCAAACTTGTGCGAGAGCGGATGCCCTCAAGCGAATCGTCCAATTGGTAAAAGATGCAACCAACGGCCAAACCAATGACGATACACTCTCCAATACAGCCCCAAAGCACAATGCTATCGCGGATTTGGTTGCGCCATCCTCTAGAAGTCAGGACCCGAATCTGACTCAACAGGGATGGGCCAGAACCGCTAGGAATAATGTCAACAGGCAATGAAACAAATGACGACAAACTGTTGCCTTGAAGGGTAGATGATTCGCCGCCATTGTCGGCCCAACTGGTCAGAGTAGCGAACTTTGGGTTCTTCTTCCTATCAGCCCAGGCTTGAACAAGGAGTTCGCGCCTCACAGCCGTGGCTTTTTCGATAGCCTCACTGGCAAAGTCGACCATGCTCAGGTCCAATAGGTAGTCAAAGGGATTGACACCCGAGGGACAGACACCAACACCAGTCGACTCGATCCAGGGGAGGACAGAGCGAACAGGTCCACTGTAGACGACATCGCCTCTCGATAGGAGAACCATCTGACCATCTGACTCGGACAGGAGCTTGAAAATCTCTGAGCGAGGTTGGTGGATTGAGATTATGATGGTCTTTTGAGAGGAACGAGCGAGTTTTGTCAGGGTCTTCATGACCTCGAAAGACGAGAAGGCGTCCAATCCTGTGAATGTGGATGTGGATGTGGAAATCGGATGTTAGTGGGAGAGTGCACCTACGCCTGCCTGCATACAGTCAACAAAATTGATATGGAATACACGCAATCGCAAAAAAAAGACGCGACTTGCCTGAAGTGACTTCGTCACAGAGAAGCATTTTGGGGTTTGTCAACAACTGGATACCAGCTGACACGCGACGACGCTCTCCTCCACTGATGCCTCGAATACCGCCGCTGCCACTCTCTCCGCCACCTGGGTCACCTACCCTGGTGTCAGCACAGTCCTTCAGACCGAGTTCAAGGAGCACGAGCTCGACTAGTTCTTGCTTCTTTTGTTTAGTCATGGTCCTTGGCAGACGCAGGTGTGCGGCATAGGTCAAAGTCTCTCGCACGCTATCAACAAACAAATAAATAAACAAGCAAACAATAGGAAAATCAACATGCATGTTGGCTGCAACAATTCGAAAAGGGGTTAGCGGGTGAAGAAGATGTTATTTTTCTTTGCCACCTACGTCAGGAACGGCATCAGAAAGTCATGTTGCTGGAGGTATCCCACGCTGCCGTCGTTCCAGAACTTTTTGGCCTTTTGCCCATTGCATCTGATATCGCCGGAAGTCGTCACCTCAGGACCAGTCATACGGCCGGCGATGGTGTTCAGCAAAGTCGTCTTGCCTGAGCCAGAGCCACCAAGGATGATGCATACTACTCGACACGCAGGGGCCGATTCATTTACCGATCGAAGAGAATTAGTGGAAGAGGGGAGGAGTAAAAGCTGGTTAGTAAAAGAGCAAGGGAGAGAGAGAGGACAACATTGTTGCTTGATCTACGTTATTCTTCTTTCATTATTGTTGCCTCAGGAACAAAGTGAAGGGAATAAGAAAGAGTTTTAAAGAGGGCAGAGGAGAGGGGGTAGATCGGTTGGACATTGAATGCAAGGGTTATACGGATAAATGATGATTATGATAACACGACGAACCTTGACCAGGCTTAACCGTCAGATCGACATCCCGGAAAATGTTGATCCCAACATGCCTCAGGTCCCGGTCAGACTTCTGGGCGGAGCCAGGCGTGTTGATCACCGTGTGAACAGGCGACTGGCCGTCAATCGGGATGCTCTCGTCGCCATCGTCGAGCGCTGTCAGGTTGGTGTTGACACTTTGAGTTGGCTGTTGTTGCTGTTGGTCCTTCTCTGGGTTGGACGCGAGTTTTAATTTGCGAGCAACACGGGTGAGGATCGATGGCGGGGGGATGACTGAGAGGGAGAGGTTACGCAGAGTGACCTCAATACCGTTTTGAGATTGCTGCTGCTTTTCTTGGTGTGGTTGAGTCAGCGAGGTGGAGGTCGAAGCGATTGCAAGGACCTCTTGCTGAGAGGTATCCATCAAGTATGTGTATGATTATGGAGAAGAGAATTAATTAGGCGCAGAGAGGAGGAGGAGAGGAAAGCGGAGAAAGTAGCGGTGGGAGTGGTATTAGTGGTATTATTGCTATTCTAAAATAACTTTAAAGAGAACAAAGAATATTACGACTGAGCAGATGAGGGAATGAGGGAATGAGGGATTTAGTGGGAAGAGACAGGAGTCATTGAGGAGGAGTGGAGATGATGGACTCGTGGGGGATAGGTGAGAGGGCTGGTGGAGGTGTCGGAAGTGTCGATGGTCGCGAGTTGAGGGAAGGAGGAAGGCCAACGGCCAAAGAGAAGGAGAAGTTCGGTTAAGGTAAAGAGTGGGGAGGGAAAAGGTGAGAGAGAGGAGAGAGAAGGGGAAATAGAAAGGAAGCGAAAGCAAACGAAAAGATAATTGGAAGAGAGAAAGAGAGAGAGGGCGTCAAGTTTGCTGTTGTTTGTTGATGGATGATAAAAACACAGAACAATCCCAAAGCGCAAAGCACAAAGGCAAGCAGCAGTACAAGTAAAGGAGCAAGGAAAAGTGAGCGTGAAGGGAAGCGATTGAGAGAAAAAAAGAAAAGAAAAAAAGTGCGATTCACCTCCACGAAGCACCTTCATCCTCCGATCGTGCTTATTCATTGCAGCCAATTGGAAACAGAGAGAAAGGTTGGTAGGTAACCCCCCAGGTGTCGATGGTTGCGCGCGGTGTACAAGTAGTTCAATTGCTACATACAACAGAATGTACGATAAATATGTTGTTCCTGTTATTCCAATTGGACTACTTCACATCCATGTGCAATCAAGCCAAAACGAATGCATTTCAGTCAGCACGAATGACTATAGTGTCGAATCCTATTTATGAATAGGAGTTGTACAATGGACTGGCCAAGGCGACCAACAGTGAGTTCGATCATCCCATCTCTCCAATCCAACCAATAAAGAAGGCAAACAAAACAAACAACAAAATAGAAAAGAAAAAAAAAAGGTTTGTTTATCCAGAATAATAATAAACATTCGCCTGCATTGCTGGCTCCTATCTGCTGGGTAGGGTGCGAAGGGGGGTACGTAAAGTATCCTCTTATACTCCCCAACGAATTAAAGCAATGGTGCAACGAATGGTTATGATCGATGGGCATATCCGAAGCGTTAAAATTGGGGTTCGAAATCGAAAACAAATATAAAGAATGCAGTAGGAAAGGGAAGGAGAGAGAGAAAGACTAGGAGATTCCGAGTGTATGGATTTGTTCCCTCCCCTTAGGCATTTGACAACATTTCTATTGGCATCCTATCTCATTGCTCCGCTCCTCTTTTCTCTTTACTGCTCCGGACGAGGATCTGTCTCCGTGACATCTTGTTTTATTTTCATTCTTAGAGCGATGTCCTTTTTGTTTCTCTAGACTCCACCCCTACTCCACTCTTTGTGCGATTGATCCATGACAGCCTGCACGCAGTTATCTAATCGTGTGTACATGTACATTTATCAAGGCCTTCTTCTTCCACATTCGCTCTCTAAAAAAAAAAAAAAAAAAAAAAAAAAAATCGGGCGCCCTTTAGCCTTCCTGCACGCCCCTCCCTTTTTCCCATCCCATCGATAACCTGTTGTTCATGAAGAGAAAAAAAAAGAAAAAAAGAAAGAAAATCGATCGAGAGCAACGAAAATCAAAGCCCAAGTAGTCCATTTTGCATATTCTTACGCGTCCCCTTCCCTGATGTGCGTGCATTTGTCGCTGATCGATCAGTTTCTGCTCTAGCACCCCTGGATCGTGCTGCTGTGCCTGAAAAAGAAAACACGGTCACGTTTTGTTCGTAGGGTAAAGGAGTCTGTCTGCAAGGTCGCTTTGAACAACTATTGCTGTTGAATCACGCCTACACACATACGCACACAACGGCGACATGTGGAACGATCCTGATCTCGACTCGACACGTGGACAGACAGCTGCCTCAGGGGCACCACTCAACTACAGGGACAGGAAAGCCAATGCCCTAAAGAACGAACTGTCAGCCTTTGGTTACGAGGCACTCCTCTTCCAGGCTGACAGCATGGCCGCGGCCATCGAGCAAGGCCAATGGCTCATCACCTGGCAAGGGGAAGACCCTTCTAGCGAATACGCGCTCTGGCTCGACAGGTAATACAAATTCAAGGGTAGAAACAGAAAGGGAGAGAGAAATAAAAAGAGGAGACCCGTGGAGTCGTTCTAGCCCTATCACATGCGTGGTACAGGAACAAACAAGGACATATAGCCTCCTCATGGAGCTCTCCCCTCGATAAAGGGCAATATTGCCAATACTTTTTATAACTCCTAGGAGTCAAGTCTAAAGGGGAAGAAGCGTGTCCCAATTGACATCTTTCATGTAATCACTTCTGTGCTGTTATGTCCTTTCGGCAACTGCTCAAAACAAGTATCGTTCGCTTTACTGACTGCTTACTGCTGTATCTTATTTGTCCGCGCTGCACGTATACAAAATAGATATGATGTTCGGAACCTACTCGACGATCAGAGATTGTACACAGGACCACGGGAAATTCATGACAATCACTTCCTGAACGATTCTGATGAACTCAACGAGGAGCGCTTTGAGGATCTGGATTCTGACGAGGAATTGCTGTTCGATATGGACGAGGACGAGCGGAAAGACTACTTGGGTAAGGCGGCTGGGCGTAATAATGCCAGGCTATTCTCCTTCTACTACTCGGCGCACTATTAATTCGAATGACCATTATCATGTTTTATTTGATAGATCGAAAGCAGGAGCAGCGAGAAGGATCAAGTTACAGAGGAGTCCATTACGATTATGATGGCAACCAGGAAGACCAAGTTCTCGAGCCAACATTCCACCTGCACTTTGATGTACCCGAAGGGATGGCCGTGGTAAGTTTCGGAAGAGGAAAACAATCAAGGTCGATGGAAGCGTAAATCGAACGCGCTATTAATTTGTAGTATACATTTGCAATAATGCATATATACATAGCCGGAGAACGAGAAAACGCTTGCGTTGATCGAGCGGACGGCCAAGTTTGTCAACAGCAGCTCAGAGTCGACTATGGAGATTATCCTTCAAGCAAAGCAGGCAGCCAACCCAAACTTTGCCTTCATGAGCAAACGGCACCACCTCTTCCAGTTCTACAAGCACATCCGATGGCTGATGCAGACGGGGCTCTATGAATATGCCGAGGAGGTTCGGCAACGGGAAGAGGAGGAAGCGAGGGCGGAGCAAGAAGAGCAGGAACGGAAAGCCGCCGTACTTGCCGAGAAGGAGCTGTAAGTATTTAAATTTTCCATCGTCTGAAGATTGTTGCTGACGATGTCTGATTCATTGTCTGACCATACTTTATTGTTTCCCATTCCTTCCAACATATGAAGACGACTTCGTTTGGATCTGGTGAAAGTGGTCGAAAAGACGATCGAATTTCTCAAGGAACACCAAAACGATCCTGTGTACGAAAAGAAACTGCTATCAAGCACCGACATTCGATTCGAGTTCATGAAGCCTGGACATGTATGGCATGACTATTACATGACCAGGAGACGCGAGATCTTCGACAGTCAAATTATCACACACTCCGAATCCCACGCCGTCTTACTTTCAGAGCAGTCAGCAACACTTTCGGAAACTGAGAAACGTCCCACTGAAGACTCGGTTATGGGGATATTGGAGGGAATGGGTGTCGAAAGCACTGAAGAGACGACTTTTGCTGCTGGCCACGATACGTTACAGGTCAGCCTAGTGAGCGAAGCATCATCCGCCAGCAATAGTAGTAGCAGGACGGACGAGATGCGCCGATTAGATCGCCTTCAGAGAATTAAGGAGCTGTTTAGGCAGAAACAGAGGAAAGACTCGTATGAAAGATTGGAGCAAGTTCAAGTGCAAGCGCTAGTGCCAGTGCCGGAGCAAGAAGAGCAAGGAGCGGCAGTAACAAGCGACGTTGAAATGACTGAGACTGTGGATGAGGCAGATAATATTGTTGCTCGCCATTCAACGAGATCGAGGTCTTGGTCCCGGTCTCCGCCGACAACAAGGTCACAATCGCCCGATGCTTTTTCTTTTTCACTTCGGAAACGCACACGTTTATTGCAAGAAAGAGATGAATGACAATAATGAAATAGGCAAAAGAAAAAAAACGCTATTCAAGCGAAACTTGTTGAAAAATAAATTCCCATGGGATAAAAAACAAACAACGACCAAAAATGCATTGGGTTGACTTTGAGGAGGCAGTGCAAAATGGCGCCATTGCCAATTGCCAAGGGACAGCAAGGCACGGCAGAGGAGGGGAGAGCGCGAGACGTGTGGACATGTGTGTATGGACCCTCACTCAGTTTTTTTTTTTTTTTATCTCTCAGTCAGGAACTGTAAGGAACTGCCAACTTACCGCACCTTTAGTTTTTTCTTTGTGGGTATGATTGCCTTTATCGTGAAAATGCGATGCATAACTAAGTTCAAAGCCAGGTCCATTCAACTCTTCTCTGGAGGGTGTAGGCCTGTCTGAGCGTCTGAGACAAAGGTCGTGTGTGAGTTATGTGGAAGATACGAGTGCGTGTGCACAAAGTGAAAAGAAGTTACAAAAACGGGTGAGAAAAAAAAAAAGAGGTGAGAAGTGAGGATTACAACAAAAACGAGTTGTTGTTTTTCATTGCTTCCTCCCTCCCTTCTTTCCTTCTTATCCTATCCCGCCTAACTTTTGTCCCACCCTGGGAGTTGCTTGTCTTTTTTACTTTTTCAGCTTTTCCAATTCATGACTCTTTCTCGTCCTTCTGCCTGCTGTACACTGTCCGCTGAGGCTCTTTGTGAAAGAAAGAGAAAGAATCCCAATGAACGTGCTTTGATAGCATGCAAACGAAAAAGGTCTGGGCGCGGGATGGAAAATACGAAGAAATACGAAAGAAGAAGGACCATCAGGCATGGGGATGAGCATTTCGGCTTCTGTGGATTGTATTGTTGTACTCTTGCATGGGACAATGCGTAAAACAACAAAAACAAGAGCAAAGAAGAAAGAAAGGACATGGGTCCGCAACTTTTTTTCTTAGTGCAGAGAATGATTATCTTGAAAGATTGTTCTCTATGCCTGTGGTTGCAGTGTTGTCGCGGGTATTATTTTTTTTAGTTTCCTTCTTTCTAATCTCAGGATGCGTATCTATGCTTGCCTTGGGCGCGACCCCAGCCGAATCGAGTCGAGTCGGACCCCTGCTCCTGCACCCCTTCTTTGCAATTGTTTTGGAGCGGGCCACATCTCCTCCTTGCTTTTCTATTACTTTTTTTTTTTTTTTTTTTTTTTTTTTTCGGCGCGCGCAGACTTGAAGAAGATTGAAAATAGATGTTAAAAATGTTAGTCAGGGTCTAACAGGAGTTAATGAGAAGGAAAGCGAAGGCCAAAGTGTGGTTAATCGATAATTGGGATGGCCGCATACCCAAGCAGGAGTGGGCTTGGACCAGGCACATCTATTTTTCTCCCTTTCATGCACGGTTGGCTGAGTGGCGAGAGCAAAAGGAGGCGCTGAGGGGGAGGGAGGGAGACACCAAGCAGGAGCCCGACCCATCTCCCTAGGTCTAGTGGGCGGTGGTCAACGCTCTTTCTTATTCTTATTCGACGAATAGTACAGAACAATTGGTTCTATCCTTCATTGCTCAGCAAGCAACCTTTTCCTTATTGTTGCTGCTTGTTGTCCATCCTTGGAGTTAGGATCTTTCTATGTGCCCATGAATGGATGGATGGGCCATAAACGCACACACAACTCCGACTCGTTCCCTATTCTTTCAAGCATGTATCCAGTCGGCCAGTCGGCCAGCTAGCCAACAAACCAGAAAGCTAACAAACCAAGTAGCCAAACAAAGTAAAATGAGATTTCTTCCCATTTCTTAGACAATGTACCTATTTCCAGTGTCCGGTGCTGTGCGCAATATTGGACACCCTCCACCCTCACCGCTGTCCGTCTGTCCATCCCAACTTCATCCAGAAGAGAAAATGGGAGTAAGAAAACCGTTGTGGTTGTTGATGTTATTTGTTGTATGTGTTGATCTTGTCCTTGGCTATTACTATTGCTGTTGTCGTTGTTTTTCCGTTGGGGGGGGTTCTTGTCAATCAAAACAAAACCGTTGCACAGAGGGCCTCAGTTTCCTCTCAGCCCTTAATTTTCATTCCCCTGTCGTCGCTTGTTTGTCGTACCATTTCTTGGTTGTTGTTTTTCATTCTGTCTCCCTTTCTCTTTAACGATGTGTGAGAGTGGTGTGGACATGGACTCTTATTGCCAATGGGTCGTTATCGTCGACCTCTTTTTTTTTCCTGCACCTAGAGTGTGTGCCCCATTTTCCTTCCTTCTGACTTCCAATGGTAAAGCGATGCATCATCAAAGTAAACAAACAACCAACAAGCAAAAAATGGATAAGGTCAATAGGACGAAAGGATGGTTTATTTTCGCTTCTCAATTCAAAATAAAAATAATAATGCAGGGATGGATTGAGAAGGGATAGACTACAAGCAAAGCTGCAACGAATGGGGTGAACACAAACACTGTATCTCTCTGTTGTCCCTCTCCCCTCCTCTCTTCCTCATTTCCCGCAGCCCAAACTACAAACGCCGAGGACAATTGGGAAGAAAGAAAGAAACTGAAAGAAAAACAACAAACCAAAAGGGCAACAACGAATATCATTCATTCACCCACTTATCCATCCTTTCATTCATTCATTACTCTGCGTATCCACTGTTAGGTTACTGTCCAATTCATTTCAATCATATCTGCCATCTTTTACTCCCCCTTTCCCAAGCTCACCTTGTCCATGGTTCATGTTCAGGACCATTACCTTTATTCCATCTTCTTCTCTCTCTTTCTTTTCTTCCTTCTTTCTTTATCACTCTTCCTCTTCCCCTTCCCCTTCCCTCTCCTCTACTCTCGTCAATACACTTCTTTTTTTTTCCTTTTTCCCGCACTTCGCTTCTCTCCTTCAATTGCTCAACACGCACACACCATCCTTGCCATACCATACCATCCATCAACCAGAACATTCTCCCCCCGCTCTCATACTACTTACTCCCAGTCCCAGCTAAAATAAAAACCCATCCCCCTTCCATATTCCAGCCATGGTCACAGCAACTCCAACCGTACTGAGCTCCGCGAGCAACAACAAAGCCCGAACAACAGCTAGCCAGCTGGCAAAGTTGCGCTCACAACCCATCATAGTCGACCTCGATGCTATCCCCCCACCCACTTCTCCTTTACCCATCCCCAATGCACCCTTATCACCCATCACTCCAGTCGCCCGCACAGCTCCTCGCAAGTCATCCCAAGACAAAATATCCGGCTCTCCCGTGCCCTTACCTGGCTCAGGCTCGCTGCGGCCGCCACCAAGACCACGTTCCATTGTCTCCCATATGTCCCTCAGCAACCCTCCCTTAGAGAGCCTTCCGCCTGTACCTGTCCTCCTCCACTCCAATGACAGCTATCTCTCAAGCACTCCCACGAGTCCTACCAGTCCGACGGGTCCTTCGTTCTTCTCGGCGATATCACCTCGTCTTGAAGGTGTCCAGTGCTACTCTCTCCCCTCTAGTGTGCTTCGATCCGCAAGCGTGGGTCGCGTATCTGAAACCACCAAGCACAGGCCTACCAGAAAGACCCGCACTGCCCCCAACCTTGCCGCCAACGGAGACGACATCCCCATTCAGAGCGAGAAGCAACGCGCACGTATCGCTTCTGAAATGGCCGAGTCCCTTGCAGCACCAGTACCTTGCGATAGTGGCTTGATGGTCAGCCTAGAGGAGCCGCTCAACAGAGCCGCTTCACCCTTACCCATCGCTCGGGATGAGAGCAAGGAGGCAGATATTACCACAGTTGGGTTCACGGCAATTCCACAACGTCCTGTGAGCTGTACGGCGACTCGGTATTATGGTATCGAGTCGAGCATGCGTTGGCGCGAGGGGGTCGATCCTATCCAGAAGCGGTTCTCTTCTTCGAACGGTTCGTGGCGGTGTCAAGACCGGTTTGCAGTGTTTTTCCGTCCTGGAGACGACATTGGACCAGACCAGGTTGTGAAGAAGACCTTTTGGAGTGAGGCCTGGCCTTATCCCATTGAGACCATCCTGTACGGTACCGCAGCAGCGACATCCACCCTAACCTCCACAACAGCCATCGCCACCAGCAACAGCAAGAAAAGTGGGCTGAATCGGTATTCTTTGACGAGGGGCATGGAGACGGGTGAAGGAGAGCGGACAGGTGGCTATCGATCAGACCATGAGGGTGACCGGCAGATCTCACGTGGAAGGACCGGTTCTCGCCAGTACTCGACCGGCGAGAATGTGTTGAAGACGGCGGCATCTTTCCCTTCGAGTGGCCGTAGCCGCGATCCACGATATATTACGTCGGAGGGAGTCTCGAAAATTGCCAAGGTGACGATTCCGATGCCGGATGTGGCGATTGATCAGATGGAGTTGGTCAAGGCGCCGGTCAAGGTTGAGCTATGTATCTATATCCTCGAATCCCCTCTCCGCGTGAACGCGACCGCGACGCTACTGGGCAGGACTGTTGAAGGCACCACGGAGCTCTACGTTTAGTTTTTTTTTGTGCTCTGCTGGCCAATGAATAAAATCAAGCAAAGAAACAATGAGCACACGAGTAAGTAGGAGTGTACCGTACAAGTTGCACTAGAAGTTCACAAAGTCAAAGAGAGAGGATAGAAGGAAAGAGAAAAAAAAAACCTCGTTAGTGCGTGTTGCCAGCAGCAAAGCAGCCCATGGGATGAGCGGGGATTGGGTGTTTCCCACGGTGCTCTCTGAAAACGAGGGGCGGTCTTAGATGGGCACGCGTCTGTCTCTCTCTCTCTCTCTCTCTGGGTCTACCTCTGCGTGTGCAAATCTGTCCCTGTCGCATCGACCTCAACGACACTCTCTCCTTCTTTTCTTCTTTTTTTTCTTTTTGTTTCTCTCTTCTACTTCTTCTTTTCCTTGACCTCTTTCTTCTCCCACTCCACCTCTCAAATCCCCCATACCATGGACCCCCACGCAGGAACAGGACGCGTAGTCCTCCCAACAAACGTCCGACCAACCCACTACGATCTCACCCTCACCCCGGACCTGACCACATTCAACTTTTACGGACAAGTCCTCATCAACCTTGACATCAACAAACCCACCACTGCCATCACCCTCAACTCCAACCAGCTCGACCTCATCTCTGCAAAACTGACCAACCTCGCCCTCAAGACCGAATCCAGGTAAAATAACAATTTGCTTTCATATCAGTTGCGCTCTGGCACTGACACTCTTGTTTGTTACTTCATGGGTCGATACCTGACTCGCCAAACGTTTGTTCGTTTTTGTCGTTGCTGCTGTTGCTGTTGCTGCGCGAATATATAGCCAGAATGCGACGGATATTACGCTTGACAAGGACAACGAGACAGCGACGTTGGTGTTTGCGGACGAACTCCAGCCTGGATCGACCGCAGTGTTGCACATCGTCTTCAAGGGTGTTCTGAACGAGAGCATGAACGGATTCTACCGAAGCTCGTTCAAGGATGATGCTGGCAAGACCCACTACATTGCCACTACTCAGTTTGAAGCCACAGATGCTCGCAAGGCATTCCCTTGCTGGGACGAGGTACATTTGAGCGAGAGAGATAGGCTCTTTCAAGGCTGTGTGTGTTTTTGTATCTATGCCGACATCTGTAAGGATGATGGACTAATATGGACCTGTTGTTCTGTTATTTTGTGCATGTTTTTAGCCTGCGATCAAGGCTACGTTTGATGTGACCCTGCGCGTGCCTACAGACCTTGTTGCCTTGTCGAACATGAACGTCATCTCGGAGAAGGATGTTGGACACAGTGCAAAAGTCAAGGGCGACTCAGCTCAGAAAGGAGACGTTCCCTCAGCTCAAAAGGGTGACGTCCCTTCTGCACAGAAGGGAGATGTGCCTTCGACACAAAAGGGGGATGTGCTTTCCACACAAAAGGGAGATGTGCCTTCCACACAGAAAGGAGACGTGCCTTCAACACAAAAGGGAGACGTGCCTTCGACGCAAAAGGGAGACGTGCCTTCGACGCAAAAGGGAGATGCTCCCTCTGCACAGAAGGGCGACGTTCCTTCAGCCCAGAAGGGCGACACAGTTGACGGCCCATTGAGACCTCTCAAGGAGGTCAAGTTTGCTACCACGCCAGTGATGAGCACCTACGTAAGTCCCTTGGTTCCAGATAGACCACCGACGATGCACTGACCCACTTTTTTTTCAAACAAACATCAACTGATCCTTGGCTTTTTCTTTGGCATGATAGCTGGTGGCGTTTATTGTTGGCAAGTTTGAGTACATCGAGACCGTGACCAAGAACTTGCCCAAGCCCATTACTTGCCGTGTTTATGTTCTACCAGGAAAGACCGAGGAGGCCGAGTTTGCCCTGTCAGTGACCCCTCTTGCACTCGAGTACTTTACTGAGCTGTTCGGTGTCGCCTATCCTCTGCCTAAGATGGATCTTATCACCATCCCTGACTTTGAATCAGGCGCCATGGAGAACTGGGGTCTTGTCACTTATCGCGCCATCCGCCTCCTGTTCAACGAAAAGACTAGCGATCTCAGCTACAAGCGCCACATTGCCGTAAGTTGGAAACACCTTAAAAAAGTGAGTAGCTATCTAAGGATGCAAGAAAATGATATCTAACCAATTATTCCTCATGTTGACAACATGCCATATATTTAGTATACCATTTGCCACGAGATTGCACATCAGTGGTTTGGAAACTTGGTCACGATGGATTGGTGGGACTACCTCTGGCTGAACGAAGGATTCGCCACCTGGGTCGGCAACTTGGCTGTGTCAAAGTTCTTCCCCGAGTGGGACAACTGGTCCTACTTTATTGCTGATGGATTCCAAATGGGTTTGGCTTTGGACGGACTCAGGAGCAGTCACCCCATCGAGGTCCCCTGCAAGCACCCACATGAGATCCACCAGATCTTTGACGCCATCAGCTACTACAAGGGGGCTTCTTGCATCCGTATGCTGAGTTCGTATCTTGGTCTGGATGTATTCCTGGAGGGCATTCGCATCTACATCAAGAAGCACGCCTACAAGAACACCAGTACTGAGGATCTATGGGCAGCCTTGAGTGAGGCTTCGGGTGTCAATGTTGGCCAGTTTATGAATGCATGGATCAAGCAAGTTGGCGTAAGTTAGAGGGCTTTATGACAATGTTAACAGGATCACTGTCGAACGTCTTTCACCTTGATTTTTTAAGAACTTAAATCAGCAGACTGACTTATACTCCGTGGCTTTTCTCATTAGTACCCGGTTGTTGATGTCGAGGAGGATGCTGATGCCAGCACTTTGACCTTCAAGCAGTCCAGATACCTGTCGTCGGGAGACCTTTCAGCAGATGAGAACACCTCGCGCTGGACTATTCCCTTGGGTATCGAGCCCGCCCCAACTGACAGCAAGACTAAGTCAGCCATGTTGACAGAAGAGTCGGCCACTTTTAAGCTGGAGAAAGGTGGACACTACAAGGTTAACTCCAAGTATAATGGATTCTTCCGCACCGCCTACCCTGCTGCTGCCTTGACCCGCATCAGCCAGTCCATCAAGTCCAAGGACCCTCTCTTCACCTCGGATGACCGTGTTGGTCTTTTGGCTGATTTGGGTGCATTGAGCAAGAGTGGCCATATCAAGACAAGCTCTCTTCTGGAACTCTTGGAGTCGTTTGAGGATGAAGACCAGTATGTCGTCTGGGTGGCCATTGCCGAGCGCGTCAACGTCCTGTCGTCGGTCTTTTACCAACAAGCCGAGGATTTCCAGCAGGCGCTTCAAAAGTTCCAACGCAAGCTCTTCTCCAAGGCAGCTGCTAGGTTGGGATGGGAGACACAGGCTTCGGATGACTACCGCTCGACTCTTCTTCGCAAGCTTGTGGTCACCAATGCTGGATGTGCTGGAGACGATGCTGTGGTGAAGGAGGCTCAGAAGCGATTTGCATCGTATGTTGGCGGAGACGCCAAGGCTCTTAACCAGAACTTACAGAGTGCCGCCTTTGAGATTGTGGTCTTGCATGGAGAGGAGGCTGACTTTGAGAAGGTGCTGAAGTGCTGGCGCGAGGCGACTGCTACGGATCAGAAGCTGGGAGCCATAGGAGCTTTGGCAACTGTCCGTCACCCTGCCCTTGTCCAGCAGTTGCTCAAGCTTGCCGTCTCTGAGGAAGTTAGGCCCCAGGATATTACCTATGTCTTGGCCGGGTAAGAAACAAGGTGAAAGTTCTTTGAATAATGGAATGATGAATTTAAATCGATGTATCGCTAACAACGAGTTTATTTTCCCTTGCAATAGATTGTCGCGTAACCCCACGAGTCGCCATGCGTTGTGGGACTTTATCAAGGAGAACTGGGACATGTTGACCAAGAGATATGTGGGTTCGATGGCTTTGTTGGGCAATATTGTGAAGGCAGGAGTGGGTCGGTTCACGAGTGAGGAGATGGCACAGGATTGTGAAAAGTTCTTTGAGGGCAAGAATGTGAATGATATTTCCCGTCCTATTGCGCAGAGTCTGGAGGTGATCCGGTCGAATGCCAAGTGGGTTGCCCGCG
Organism: Linnemannia elongata; assembly: GCA_036320915.1. Taxonomy (NCBI): domain Eukaryota; kingdom Fungi; phylum Mortierellomycota; class Mortierellomycetes; order Mortierellales; family Mortierellaceae; genus Linnemannia; species Linnemannia elongata. The sequence continues at coordinate 990,914 of JAXBDG010000007.1, read as the reverse complement.
ATGCTGAGGATGTGCGCGAATGGCTCTCGTCCAAGGGTTACCTTGCCTAAAGCGGGTGGAGTGCAATGTTTGTCTACTTTCTATATATTGGAAATAAAATAAAAAAAAAAAAAAAATAGCCGTACAAAACGTGGGGTACATAGGTTTTCTTCTCTATGTTTCGATGTCCTCTTTCTCCCTCTTCTACCTGCCCTCTTTCTCTTTCTGCTTCTCCCTTTCGCAACTTCTCTTCGTCCTTTAGCGCCAACAACAACTTCAATTCTCACACATTACATCTTGACTTGATTCGAGGCTGTCTGTCTCTCTACTCTTCTACCTGCCTATGTGTCCCTGAGCCGAGATACGCCACCGCATCATATTGGACAAAGCCCACTCTCATCGCATCCTATCGCATCCATCCCATCCCCTTCCTCCTTCGTTCCTTCACTCCGTAGGTCAGGTGGGGCTGTTTGCTGTCTCTCTGTCGCACAACCATTCAAAAAGAGGACCCTTTCCTGCCCTTTTTTTTTTTTTTTCCTTCTCTTCTCATTGTTAGTTCTTTGTCCCTTTTTTTCTTTTCTTTTCTTTTCTCGATTCCCCTCTTCCTTTACATAAAGTCTCAACCTCGCGTCCTCCGCCAACAAACAACCACCCTCGTTTTCCTCCTCAAAGCTCATATTTCACACTCCACACATCCATTCGCACCTGACAAACAGCAAAACAACCATGGATGCCCTCGACCACCTCCTGGCCGAGTTCTTCTCGCCAACTACACAGCCCGACCGAAAAAAGACTATCGGTAAGCAACAATTAACACACCACACTCATACTCATCATGACCCACACTCGCATTTGCCCATCTTGTGATGTCGCACCCGTGAATTCATTATTTCTTTTGCTCTCCCTTCTTTCTCCTTTCGATCTCCAGGCTGACCATGAAACCCATAATATTACGCTCTATTCTTACTCCACTCTTCACCCGCAAAAATAACGTGGGTATTTTATTTTGCTCTCTTGATTGATTCGTTAGAGGCCCAGCTGGACTCTCAACGGCTATCCTTGGACGATTGTCGATACATGCTCACAAATGCCCGGTCGGATTACCTCGCCTGGTTTGCTGCATCCCAGTTTCAAAAGAGGATCCAGGAAGAGTGGGCTGCCCTCGACCCCGCTCTCCAGCATGCCAATCGGTCATTCTTGCTCCAGTTTCTGCAACAGCATTTTGGACCAAGGACTGGCTCCAATCTCTCGGCCGGACTGGGAGGAGGCATTGGAATGAAATTGACTTCAGGAGGACAAGGAGGAGGAGGGGGAGGAGACATACCAACGTCAGGGATAGGAGCAGTAGCACCCACACACAGCTTCTCGCCCTTTGTCCTCAATAAGGTTGTCCAGCTCGTCACCGATATTGCCATTCTGGACTGGCCGGATCGGTTTCAGGACCTGTTCTCAGAGATCCACAGACTCATCCAAAGCAAGAACAACAACCATGCCCTCCTCGGATGGACTCTGCTCGAGGCTGTCGTTCAGGAATTTGAAGGCACCTGTCCTTCACGCTCATCTCACCGGACCCATCTGACACTCTCCCAACACAGGCGATATCTCTGGGAACACTTCAAGGAGCAAGTGCCAGATCTCCTGAGTCTCATTGTCCAACACCTCGACGCATGCTACAACAAGACATTGGTAGCGCCTCTTTCGACAGAGGCTCCCGCACCCTCCCCTGTGGAACATTCCATTTGGGGCACATCTAGTTTTGGAAGACGACCCAGCACCACTGCTGCTTCACACCTACAGTCGCCACTCGTGCAAATGAATGGCTCTTTCCAAAACTCGCTTTCAGGATCAAGGGCGGTCCCGGGATCCATGAGCAGTGGCTTCATGTCGTCAACTCCTCACGGAGGCCCCACCGACCAAGGTGCATCGTATTCTTACGGAAAATCGCCCACCACCATTTTGCGCAAGTCGCTGAACCAGTTCTTGGGCGACCCCTCCAACAACTCGACTTCGCATCCCCTCAGTCAGGACCCCAGCAACCAATGGAACTCAGCGCAGTCACCTGTCGGATCCGGCCTCTTCTTGAACCATGCACGGCAAAGGATGGGCTCCATCAGTGAATTGGGACAAATGGCCATGAGGAGGAGCTCCATCAATGCCGCGGCGAGGATGGAAAGCAGGCGGGGTTCGATGGAAACCACGTTTGTCAGCGGGAGCAAGATGGACTCTCACACACGCAAGACATGTCTGTTGGCACTCAAGAGTCTTACAACACTACTGTCGTGTCCTGGACTGGATCCTCGTCAACTATCGTTTTCAGCATCTATCACGATGGTTCTCAAGTTTTCAACCCTACATCAGAACAAGACAGTCGATCTGGGCATCTTGGCGCTGAGTTGTTTGAACGGATTGGTGGCTAGACCAGGATTTTTAGCAGTCAACCAGGAAGCGCTTACGATGGCCGTGAGGACCATCGCCGACCTTATCCGGTACTTTAACGAGGTCAAGGATGGAATCGACGACATTGATGAGAGGTATGCAAACAAACTGTGGCGTCCTTTTTGACAACTTAAGTGGTGTTTGAATGAGAATTCAAGGTGATTATTTTGTGCTGACGTAAAAACATGCATCCATTTCCTTCCATTTAAATAGCTACCTTCAAATGTTTATGCACTTTGTGTCCTTGTTTTGCACACTGTCGCACTTGGAACGAGCCGAAACTGTTCTGGGGCTCTCTGTGCCAGATTTCCTCCTGTCATTTGCACGATTCACCTTAGAGAAGGTAATCATCGTGTGCCAAGCTTGACTCGATCAACGATGGTGTACTTTCTTCATGGATGCTAATGGGCTCCCTCCTTCTTTTCCTTTATTCTGTGAATAGGTCTCTGTTGATTATTTAAAATCGTGCATGGATGTCTGGAAATCACTCTTGGACGCCATTATCCTCGCAGCATCAGATATTCCTCGACCAATACCCGCTCAACACCCTCTACGTCGCATGCAAGGACCGACATTGTATTTTATGTCCGCATTGGTAGAAAAGTTTTACAAAATGAAAGGAGCGACGCGGTCCGAAGACGCGTTTTCTACATTCGAAGTCGAAGACGAGGAAGACTTGGAAGAATTAACTGAACTTGTTGAGAGCTTTGTTGGCCTTGTCGGCGAAGTCTTTACCGAGGAGGTCATTGAGATGCTGGTAAGCTGCGGCTCTTAATCTTTGATCGTCCTTTTTCCGTGGAGTTACCACGATGCTGATATTGATTTCCACTTCCTGTTTATAGGATCCTTTACTCAAATCGCAACTTAGATTGTATGCAGAGCGGGAAATCGACGAATGCAAAACGGTATGCTTTCACGCTGGGGTTAATACACGTTGATGGTTTTTCTAAGCAGGTTTGATTCGCGCGCCTAACATCAATTATTTTATATTTTCTAGTTACCGGTGACATTAGGGATTTTGTCAAGGGTGGCGTACAACTTTTTGCAGAACTTTGAGCCACGGCGTGAATACACGTCCAATCTAATGATCTATCTGACAAGGATGACCAAGCTATCGATCGAACATTATATCATTGCTATTGGAGGAGCAAAACGTCCAGGAAAAGACGAAGTGGAACTCACAGGCTCAATGTAGGGATTAATTCTATCTCGGAGTCGCGCAAATGTTACCAGGGGACATGAAGCTATTGTACGTTTTCACTTACAATGTCTTTTCTATTTAAACTCTACTTAGAACGCTGGCGTTGTTCGATTGCCTTTTGCCACTGATACCTTGGCTGGATCTCCTCTGGAAGGCAGAAGTCAGACCCATGGCAGAAGGTGGATCACCACCCAGGGCACTCATTGCGAAGGAAATATACCAGGAGCTGGCGCAAATTTCGGAGCAACTTTTCCAGTCCCTACTCCCCGCGTCACCTTCAACCAACCCAAGTCAGTCATCCCCAGTACCCGGCGGCACATTCCTCGGACCTGGCTGCATGTCATTCTCAGTCATGGACCGACGGCTACTTTTGACTTCTGCCAACACACTATCGACGCTTACGAGGCAGGTCAAGGTTCCTACCAGTGCTATGTCGCCCGGTGCGCCTTTGTTCTGGCAGCTGAACTCGACGCTAGAGATGGCGTCCTGTCTCAGTCAGAATGCCTTGTCGACCAGCAGCTTCATGGGTGCTGACTTTCCCGCTTCAAAAGGACTCGATACCGATGTAGACGAAGGGCGGCAAGGGATGACACCCAACGACGAACTCTTTTGTGTGGCATTCGTGGCGCTCAGTAACGGTGTTATACAAGAGCAGAAATCAGGCCAGGAACAGCAGGTACATATCATCATGTATATTTTTGCTGTACCAATTGCACCTCTTTCAATTGGCAGCGTAATCGTTAACATTCTTCATAAACCCTTTTATCTTTGTAGATCTTTGACAGCCTGGTTGCCCAAGTCATCTATCCTTTACAGACCGCCCTGCAGGAATCGAGATCTGGCCATAACAGTGGTCTCACAGCGGGCGAAGGTACTTAAAACCTACAAAATCTCGCACTGATCTAACTTGTATATATTACGAACCAATGTTGTCCAGTCTCATTGACCCCCTATCTCCATTATTTGCTACCTCTTAGCTAAACTTCGAGTGCACAGGTCATTGACGATTCTGCGGGCACTGATCAACTCTGTCGATGAAGCTTCGGTGTTATCCAGGACAATTGTCTTTGAAGGACTGAAGCCAGCACTTCCTCTCGTTCAAGAGTTCTTTGAAGTGTACTTTGAGGACCATGGTAAGCCACCGACATACGTCTTTGCATTTACAAGACAATGGCCTTTGTAGTTCAATCGACTGATCAGTTTCAACTTCCATACCACTAGTGCTGTCAATGGATATTTTGCGATACTTCAAGGCGACAATCAAGTGCCTTTATCGCCAGCTAGGTACAAGTCACTGCATGGAGATCACACGAGTGTTGATGGACCGTTTGACAAGCCCCGCTTTGCTAGATGCCGCTTTCCCAGTCTCTGCAAACGGAACACCCCAACACCTACACCAAGGATCGATTGCCCAGCAACAGCGCCAGATTATTGAGCGGATCCGGATATCGCTCTCGATTCTGGACACTGTGATGGGGCTTCCCGGCAAGGAGATCTCACGTTTCCTGGCCGAATTTATGCAGTTTTTGTTCTCTCAGCTCGGACCAAGGCTGTTTGGTGCTCAAGGACAAGGTTCTGTGGGCGCCGACGCCTTGGGTGCGCAGGCACAGCTTGGGCAAAGGAGTCAGGGCAACGGTCAGGAGAATGGGGTGATTGATCTAATGACAGCGTTTCTCTCGACCATCAAGACATTGCTGTCGCAGCATTCTCGATACTTTTTCAAGGTACAGAGTCAGAATGGTCTTGTTGCGGCTTCGATTGAGGATGATAACCTTCGGAATCAGGCATTACAGAGCTGTATGGAATACCTGGCGCGTGGAATCTGCCGGCCAGAACCTGAGCTTGTCCGCCACTCGATCGAGATCCTTGTGTCGCTGCAGGACCACAACCTCTGTCGACTGTTTGATCGCCCCGAGTTCCAGTTGACGTACCGAAACGAGTTTTTGAAGATTGTGTTCGGCCTTGCGCTGAATCATGAGCAAGATCTCTTGCTGGAGGATCTGGCAGGTCTTGTTCACAAGATGGTCAATAATGATCGAGAAGGCGGTAGCAGCGGTACAGAAAAGTTCTTGGAGGTCTGGCACGGTGATCTCAAGAGATTTGTCGCTGCTATGGAACCTTCGCAAGTCACTGTTGCCTCCTCTCTGTCTTCGACAGCTTCTGTCAATGGCAATGGAAGGGGTACTCCTGGGGGTCACTCACCTGGGGGACTTGCCAGTAGCAGATCTCCTCGCTCTTTGACTGAGGTGCAGTTCTCGGACTCAATGAAGGAGGCTTTGTGGATGGATCTGGCGCGTATTGGAGATGCTAGCGAGTATCGGGATGGGTTGTATGACTTTGTGAACGATGCTCGAGTCTATGCCCAAAGCCTTGTCCATTAGGCATTTTTCTGCTAGTATTTATCACTCCTTGTCAAATAAACCAGCAACCATCAAGGCACACCCTTTGTGCGATTGATTATCTTTTCGAGCTTTTTGTTTGAATGACATTTTTAGCACTACACACCTGCCTTACTGAAAAACACGACCGACAAAGTGCAATTTTCAGTATCTTGAATGTGGCTATCTACATGACCATAATACAATGTCCAGCAAAAAGTTCTCTAAATGTGAGACTCTGTATCCACGCTGGAGGGTGAGGTACGACACTTTTTTTTTTTTTTTTGTACACAATTTTGGTTTACCAACAAAATACACAAAGGAGGCATTTGGAAGTAAAGGGGACTACAGACCAAACTCTTCAGAGAACCATCCGTCAGTCACAGTCCGGTCCGGCACCTGGCTCTGCGCAACAATTGTAGCTGCTCTTCACAGCAATAATGGAAGAAAATAGAACTAGATACGTATGAAAAAAGATCCTTCCCATCCTCTCCATCAATGATAACTTCCTCCTTCCCATTAAACTCTCCAACAGCCGCCCGTCAGCTGCTCGTGGTTCCTTGGTCGATCCAGGGCAGATCCGATCCTCATGTGTGGCTAGCGAAGCGCCACACGGGCAGAAACAATCACGCGTGATGTAACCATATCCTTGACTCCAGTTGCCACGGGCGCCTGTGTATTTTGATGTCTTGTCCTTGGCAGAGATGCCCTGGATCTACTCCCACGCGATCGTCGCGGAGCATCGGGGTTTCCATCATGTGTCTTTGAATCCGTTCGCATTCTCTCCTTTATCGCCAAATGGCACCCTTGTTTCTAATGACTATTCGAACGTGTATGTGTGATTGTTCATTTAATTTCTTTGGAACCCTGCACTCTGGGTACCCAGGGTATTCATGCCGGGGCCCCAGAAAAGAAAGGGGGGCCCCGGAAGGCCAAAAAAAGACCTATTTGGGCGATTTTTACATATGTTTCGTGCACTGATGATGAGCCGCGAGAATGAGTTTGAAATAAAATTCAAGTACCACAAGAAGCTCATTCCTTGGTAGTATAGTGGTGAGTATCTCCGCCTGTCACGCGGAAGACCGGGGTTCAATTCCCCGCCAAGGAGCTTATCTTTTGCACATTTTTTGTTACTCCCTCCTGCGACAGGTTCCTACTATTGCGCTTCTTGGGTTACTCGAATTATTCGACAACTTCGTACTAAGTCCTGTAACTCACTTTTTTTGGTTTCAAGACGAAAACGTGGACAGGAGAGGCCAAACTCATGGAGACAGCTTGCTTCCCTTCGCGCTCCCTCGGAGCATCATTTGCGCACCCTCAGAGTAGATCATTGAAGCGTTTTGGCTGAATTTATTACTTTTTAGCTACTGACAAGCCGTGGTGATAACGATATGGGACACGAACTCCATGAATTGAACCACAAGAAGCAGGGCAACGAATTTAACACATTAGTAACGAGCTTGTGATATTGCAACAAGGTGTTGTGTAAAAAAAACAAAAAAAGTGAGTTGCATGGACTTAGTACGGGGGTTGTCGAATAATTCGAGCAACCCGGGCTGCCAAGTAGAATATTCCGCGCTTCTTTTCTTTTTTTTTGCTTGATTGAAAGATATAGCCTTGCTGTCATCTTTTTTTTTTTTTATCTTAGGGGCCGGCGCCGGGATTTGCACTTTGCAGGGTAGGGGCAAGAACAGGGGTTTTGACTGGTAAAAAATGAATTGACTGGTTGATCGTGTCGGTTAATCTGTCCAAAACTCGAGTCGATTGCTTGGTCTTTGGTGGCTCACCTATTGCAGGTTAATAAGTTTATGGTCGATCTGTTGACCATTCCAACTGTTAACCGGTTAACTCAATTAAAAAAAAAAGTAAAAAAATAAAAAAATAAAAAAATAAAAAAAGTTCCAAACAATAGGCAAAAGGCAGACACGAATACAACTACTTTGAACACCTTAGCTTCTTTTGACGGCAAGCTACTCGAACAGTCAAGAGAGACGAAAAAAAACAAAGAGGAACCTGCGCTCCCATTTTCATTTTTTTTTTTTGTTTTGTCTTTTACTCGAGTCATTGTATATTCCTCCTAATATTCGTATGAAATGTGATTTTTTTCTTACCTCTCTGTTATTCGGTGTCACTTACAGCAACGCTAATGGTACTGGATATGGCGCCTAAGAGGGGAAATAGGAGAGAGAGAGGAGGGGAGGGGACATTTCAGGCATCACAATGCTTCTAGCGACTTTCAACTGATCAAAAAGGTTATCCAACAAAAAAATTCAGGCACCGTCTATCTTACATATCTTGATTGTCAATCATTTTCATCGTGGCTGTGCGCTACATACAACGCGCTTATTAAAACAAAAGAAATCTGCGATTTCATGGCTAACCCCCCCTCCCGGATATATCTATTTGTTGCCCACCTTTTTTTGGCTTCTTATATGTTGCCCATAGTGAAGTCTATTCATTGCCCTCCCCGGTTGCCATCGGAGATAGAATACTCTTATACGTTGCCAAAAAAACGCCATTCTGTTGCCCACCCCGCAAAATTATTTGTTGCCTTCGACATAGTTACCCAATGTGTTGAATTGTATCCTTATGAGAGGGGCACTTTCTTTCCTCCCTTTCTCGTTCTCTCCTCCCACCTCCACCATTACCGACATGGTTGCCTTATGTATCGAGCTATGTACCTCTGAGTTTCGCGTACACCCTGAGTTTCGCGTAGATATGTTGCCTTATGTATTAAGACATGTACCTATCTATGAGTTCATCTTACTCTCTTTCTCTCTTTCTCTTTTCTCTCTCTCATACTGGTATGGGTTAATTGACCATGAAAGGAAGAAGAGTACAGACCTACAGACCTAGAGCTGGTGCAGCATATGGGACAGTGAACACGCGTACGAAATAAAGCTATGTCAAAGTGTACAATTCGTGGCAAAATGACTGTGAAGAGAAGACACGTCCCCCTCCCCCTGACCTATGAGTTCCTGGTGCACATCCATGGGATACGTACAAAGAGATTGATTCTCTACAGATAGATGATGCCGCGGCGCAGGTGGGGGAAGGAGGATAGGGCAACGTATAACGGCAGAGCCTTGGGCAACAATTAAGATCTTGGGATGGGCACCGGTTTTGAGTATAATTGTGGGCAACGAATAGACTTCACTATGGGCAACATGTAAGAAGCCAAAAAAAGATGGGCAACAAATAGATATATCCTCCCAGCTCATTTACCCAGCGATACCAACTAGAGATGGAATATTCTACTTGGCAGCCCGGGTTGCTCGAATTATTCGACAACCCCCGTACTAAGTCCATGCAACTCACTTTTTTTGTTTTTTTTACACAGCACCTTAGCACCTTGCTGCAATATCACAAGCTCGTTACTAATGTGTTCAATTTGTTGCCCTGCTTCCTGTGGTTCAATTCATGGAGTTCGTGTCCCATATCGTCATCACCACGGTTTGTCAGTAGCTAAAAGTGATAATTTCAGCCAAAAACGCTTCAATGATCTACTCTGAGGGTGCGCAAATGATGCTCCGAGGGAGCGCGAAGGGAAGCAAGCTGTCTCCATGAGTTAAGCCTCTCCTGTCCACGTTTTCGTTTTGAAAACAAAAAAATTGAGTTACATGGACTTAGTACGAAGTTGTCGAATAATTCGAGCAACCCGGGTTGTCAAATAGGTTAACCCACTAGAGATTGGCAAAAAAAGAAGAGAACGACCCCGAAAACCAAAAGATGCAAAAGATAAGCTCCTTGGCGGGGAATTGAACCCCGGTCTTCCGCGTGACAGGCGGAGATACTCACCACTATACTACCAAGGAATGAGCTTCTTGTGGTACTTGAATTTTATTTCAAACTCATTCTCGCGGCTCATCATCAGTGCACGAAACATATGTAAAAATCGCCCAAATAGGTCTTTTTTTGGCCTTCCGGGGCCCCCCTTTCTTTTCTGGGGCCCCGGCATGAATACCCTGGGTACCCAGAGTGCAGGGTTCCAAAGAAATTAAATGAACAATCACACATACACGTTCGAATAGTCATTAGAAACAAGGGTGCCATTTGGCGATAAAGGAGAGAATGCGAACGGATTCAAAGACACATGATGGAAACCCGATGCTCCGCGACGATCGCGTATGAGCAGACCCAGGGCATATCTGCCAAGGACAAGACATCAAAATACACAGGCGCCCGTGGCAACTGGAGTCAAGGATATGGTTACATCACGCGTGATTGTTTCTGCCCGTGTGGCGCTTCGCTAGCCACACATGAGGATCGGATCTGCCCTGGATCGACCAAGGAACCACGCGCAGCTGACGAGCGGCTGTTGGAGAGTTTATTGGGAAGGAGGAAGTTATCATTGATGGAGAGGATGGGAAGGATCTTTTTTCATACGTATCTAGTTCTATTTTCTTCCATTATTGCTGTGAAGAGCAGGGACAATTGTTGTGCAGAGCCAGGTGCTGGACCGGACTGTAATTGGGCGGATGGTGCACTGAAGAGTTTGGTCTTTACTTCCAAATGCTTCCTTTTGTTCTGTTTGCCAGAGAAATAAAATTGTGTACAAAAAAAAAGACAAATAAAAAAATGATGTTGATGCATTACAGTACGTTGTTTATTAAGACTGAAAGTCCCCAGATGGCTTGTAAGAAGTGACTATTCAAAAGTAAGCAGTGGTGTCCCCTTCAATAGCAAGTCAACTAGCTCTATGAACCCAGACTTTAAGCGCAACAGTTTGTGCGTGAACAACAAGCAACAGAAGGTTCAAACAGCATGTAATTGTGTGGAGGAAAAAAAAAATATCATGAACGTTTTAAAAAATCGGAATATATATATGGTTATATCTAAATCACATAGCAACCACCTCTCCTAATTTAAAAAATAGCGGGAACGACAGCCAAGACCATAGCAGATCCGACCATCAAGGCCGCAGAAACTGCTGATCCCCTAGCAGCAGAGTTGTTGATGATGGTAGGTCCACCACTCGACGTGCTCGCACCAGCCGTGGAAGTACCAGTGCTACCGCCAGCAGCAGCAGTGCCAGTGTGAGTTCCAGAAGCAGCGGAAGATGATGCAGGAGCGGCGGGCGAGCCGTTGAGGGAGAAGGTGCCGGCACCTTCCTTGTAGGGCTTGGCGTCACCCAGGCAGCGGGCGATGGGCATCATCTTGAGGGACTTGTCTGCGAATGCGATGGGGAGGATACCGTTGATCGACACGTTCACTTCTGCAGGGAACACTATAAGCATAGAGAACAAAAAATAAAGTGATGAAAATGATGAGATAGGATCGGCAGTTAGCAGGATTGCAATGGTTGATTGTCAACGCCATTTTTGTTTTTACCAGCAAAGAGTAAAGAGAAAACGAAACTTACAGTCGTGCTCAAGAACGATGAATCCGTTGGGCATAGTGGGGATCTTGCTCAACCAACCCTGGAAGGTAGCAATGACCGACTGAGGGGTAGCAGTGCCTGCAGGGATGTTCCACTATTCAGGAGCCAAGGAGATGGCAGAAACAAAACGAAAAGGTGGTGAATTAGCATTTTGCAGATCACTCTTCTATCTTATCATCCTTTCACAATCCGGAGAGGTGCCATTCACGCTGCAACACTGAAACATTATCCCCTCAAGATAATACTTACGTCGTTGGTATCAAAACCATCGGTCCAGATGGAAGTCTTGTATCCCAACTGGGTCGCAATGGCACGGACACGGTTATCGACATCACCATAGGGAGGTCTCCAGTAGATAGGAGTAACACCAATGACGCTAACAATGGCCTTCTCGGTCCACTTCAACTCAGCGACGATCTGCTCGTTCGAGAGCGAGGTCATCGAAGGGTGAGACCAAGTATGGATGGCAATCTGGTGACCGTCGTCATAGGCGCGCTTCAGGGTTGCGGGGTAGCTGATGGCGCGGGATCCGACGATGAAGAGGGTTGCCTGGGTGCTGTGGGCCTTGAGGTCGTCGTACAGACGGGGTGAGTCGGGCGATGGGCCGTCTATTATTATTATTTTGAAGGGTAGGGAAGAAAAGGAGGGAAATATGATAATTACAGTTGGTTTGGTCAGTCAGTCAGCTGGCCCGTGTTGATGCTGCGCCTGGATTCATTTCGTTCATTTCTTTGTTCCTTTTCTTCGGAAAAATAAAAAAAAAAACAAAAGAACAAGCATCTCAACGGAAATTATCCAGGAGCAAAGAGAGAAACAGAGGCAGCTCCTTTTTATCCACCACCCCTCTCACCCACACCCCACACAAACATATAAACACAACTTACCGTCATAGGTCAGACCCCAAGTCTCAGCCTGGGGACAAAATGTGATATCATCAGGAGCGGTACACTTCTGGCACGTCCACCAGCACTGGGCCGCAGGGAGAGTGGTAGTCGTAGGAGGGCAAACGCCGTCGTTCGACAGAGGGTAAACAGGGACCTTGGTCATATCGACCAACTTGAGCCATGCCTGGACCTGGGGGTCTTGAGGGTATGGGATGCAGTCCAGGGTGGGCCAGGCACCTGCGGCAATAGGGGCATAGGCGGGGCAACCAGCAGGCTCAGGAGCAGTGGTGGCACGCTTCTCGAGACCTTTGAAGTCATGGCTGGCGTGGTGGCCGTGGTGTTTGTGTCCAAGGACGACTGAGAGGGTGGCGGAGAGGGCCACAAGGGTGGGGAGGATCTTGACCATTGTGGAGTATGTTTTGTTGTGTTCAAAAAACAAAGTGGTAGATGTAGTCGTAAAGGAGGAATGTGTTTGAAAGAGAGTTATGACTGAGGAGTATGTGTAGAGCGTTATAAAGGAAAGTAGTAGTGGAGGTGGCGGTGTGGTGTTTTTTTTTGCTTTAAAGTGCAGGGAAGGGCCTCTCTTGATATAAGAGAGGAAAGGAGAGTGAGAGATATGTAAGTGTGCGGATGAAGGACGGAAAAGAAAGAGAAAAGAAGGACAAAGACAAGACTCTCTACGAAGACAAAGCTATTTATGAAAATCAGGGCGAGGAACAACAAAGACCGCAAGACATTGAGGCAGGGGCAGAGAAACGGAGGAGTTATCGACACCACTGCTACTGGTACTTCGGGTGAACACAACCGGACAAATCAGGCAAATATTGTCCAACCACCCACCTCCATCCTCTTTTCCTCCTTCCAAAATCAAAAATAGAGTTTCTGCCTTGACTATTGTGCGCGTGCAATGAAGGAGAGAGAGAGAGAGAGCACTGTTTCTTTGGCTTTTGTGCGAAAAGGAAAAAGCAACGGAAAAAAAGAAAAAAAAAGCCACACTTTCTTTTTTTCACATCATGGGAGAATGACACAGACAAGTCAGATGGAGTTGGGGGCAAAGTATTTTTACACGCATTATGACGCCCAACCTGACGTCTATTTAAACTGCACTACAACTTATGCACTCAGCCATGCGAAAGGGGGTAGAGTTTCTAGCATCCAATTGCTTGATCCTAATGCAAAAATGGAAACAGCAACAAAGTACGGAAGCGATGAAAAAAAAAACAGGGTCAGTCCCCCTCGCCACAACTGCACCTGTGGCAGAGCAAGCGTAGAGCGAAGGTAAGGCAGGGAAAACCACAAAGTAAGAGACCCAATTTATGATTTGATGCTACTGCTCTTTTCGTAATCAATAGAAGGTTCATCCGGGGGATGGTGGCAAATAAACATACACACAGACACACAACAAAGACATTTACACACACAATCAGTGCCTGGTGTTATTAATAATTAAAAGAAAGGCGACCGTTCACCTATCATCTATCGTCTAATTATGAAAGAAATCCAAAAGAGGTTCAAAGGTTCGAGACAAAGGTAACAAGGAATGTCACGGCACTGACCACCGCAAGCCCATGTCCTTCACGGGCACCACCGAGTCCAGTCGCAGAGTTCTTATTAGGGCTGGTTCCATTCGCTCCACCTCCGCTTCCAGGCAACAGCTTGAATGTACCGGGACCCTCCTTGTAAGGCTTGCCATCATTGAGACACTGAGCAATGGGCTGCATCAACAGACCCTTGGTCGCATAGGCCACAGGCAGCACTCCATTGATCGATACATTCACCTCTTCAGGGAACACTATTGTTTCATTTCATCGGCAAAAAAAAAACAGATTAGTCAGTGGGAGTAGTACTGAAGCATATTTCTTTCAGTCATGCTTGGTTCCATGTCATTGTCTTACGATCGTGTTCGAGGACAATGAATCCGTGTGGCATGGAGGGGATCTTAGCCAACCAACCCTTGAAGGTGTCCACGACCGACTGGGGTGTAGCAGCTCCTGCAGGAATGTTCCACTTTTACCCCCGTGAATGGTGGCAAAAAGGATGAATGAGTAAACAAACAAAAGTTAAACATTGAGAAAAACGACCGCAAAGTGAATAAAGTGGAGAGCAAATGAAAAACAAGACAGGGGGTCCTTACGTCGTTGGTGTCGAAATCTTGTGTCCAGATCGAGGTCTTATACCCAAGTTGAGTCGCAATGTTGCGAACACGAGCATCGACATCACCTGTTGAAAGCGAACATCGTCAGAAATCAAAGAGACCATCTCACATAGTTAGAACATCATGTTTTTCATTCCACTGCCAAAAAAAAGCAAAACAATAACGTGACCAAGTTGGTGCATTAGTGGCTCCTTACCAAAAGGAGGACGCCAATAGATAGGAGTAACGCCAATGGTATCATAGATCGCCTTCTCGGTCCATTTTAACTCTGCAACGATTTGCTCATTGGTGAGAGAGGTCATGGAGTTGTGAGACCAGGTGTGGATGGCGATTTGGTGGCCCTCGTTGTAGGCGCGCTTCAAGGTCGCTGGGAAACTGACGGCGCGAGAGCCGACGATGAAGAGGGTTGCCTTTTGGTTGTGCGCGAGGAGGTTGTCATAGAGTCGAGGCGAGTCAGGGGATGGTCCGTCTGGTTTGGTCAGTCGTTAGGTCGGTCGGGATGCGAGTGAGTGTGTTGCGAGAAAAGGAGTAAAAGTCACGATATGAAAAATAGTCGCGTATTAGCACAAAGCACTAGCGAAATGAGCTTGTTTATAAAAAATGGCGTCATCTGCACCATCTGTCCCCTCCCCTTCCCTCCCCCTCCCTCCCCTATCCCCTCAACCTGATTGTCACTCAAACCCGCAAAAGAAAAAAAAGGCAAGTACGCATCCGTCTCCATCACACAGCATCTCCATCAAATCCAAATAAAAGCCATTTCCTTACCGTCAAAAGTCAATCCCCAAGTCCCAGTTGTGGGACAAGACGTGATATCATCAGGCGCCTCACACTTTTGGCAAGTCCACCAACACTGATTCTGAGGGATTGAGGTCTTATCCGTGGGGCACACGCCCTTCTGAGAGGGAGGGAAGACAGGCGTCTTTGAGAAATCGACCAATTTCAACCACGTCTGGACTTGAGGGTCCTGTGTGAAGGGGACACAGTCGATTGCTGGGTATGCTCCTGCGGCGACGGGGGCGTAGGTTGTGCTGCAACTTGGTCCTGTCGCTGGTGCGGGTGCGGCTGCTGCTTGTCGTTTCTGGAGGGCGTGGGAGACATGGCCGGATGAGGATGTGATGAGAGGGATGTGGGCGGAGACCAATGTCAATGCAGAGGAGAGTGAGACAGCAATAACGACAGCCGCTGTTGTGATAGAATTGATGTGGACCATGGTTGTGGCAAGGTTGCTCGGATGAGATGGATTTGGGGCGTGACAGGTGTTTACAATCGAAGAGGGGGACGCGGATAGGCTTTATGTGTTTGGAAGAAAGAGGTGTGAGGTATGGAAGAAAGAGTCGGTTAACCACCCGGGTCACCTTTTATTCTCTCCCTTTTCTCCTTCTCACTCATTGTTTACCGAGCACTCGAAGCCTTACTTCACTGCAGCCACCGCTATCTTTCTGTCACGTAATGCTAGTGACGCTGTCCAGGAACCACGAACAAAAAAGAGTCGCGGGTCGTTTATTAATAGACAAGCCAAAACGGTCTAAATGGCCATAGCGTCCTATGTTAATCCCCCTTTTTTAGCGTCAACAACCTCATTAAGTGCACTCTTATTATTACTATGTATATGGTCTGTTTTCCGTTTATTGATCTCTACAAAAGTGGCGGATGGACCGAGGGAATTAAAAATACGGAGGGGAGAAAGGTCCCTGATCACAATTAGCGCCTGTGCCCTCTCATTTTTCATGAATGATTAATTTTTTTAGACGTTCTGTATCCAGCTGGACATGGGCCTCTCCACCCCACCCCACCCCACCCACCCATCCCTTCCGTCGTCCCTACTCACATTTTCCAAGAAAAGTCACGATGAGGGGTTTTAAAAAACGAGGGCGTGGGTTTGGTGTGGACAATATATTCTTCTCTTCTCTCACCTCAAAATTGGGTTAGTTTCAGCTGTGTGTTTTTTCTTTCACAGCCTATGGTGGTACAGTTGGCGTCTGGCGTAAAACATAGTCTGCTCTCATTTTTTTTTCTTGGTAGTCTTTGGGCTATACTATGCATCTACGTATCTCTCGCTCCACACGAAATATTCATCTGCAGTAATATCCGCTTATTTCCCAATGGCGGTCAACAGCTTTTTTTTCTTCTTGTTTTTTTCCTATTATCGTGCCGCGCCCAATTGTTAGTAACAAGAAGCGTACGCGTCGAAGAGTTTTGAGAGTACCGCCCTTCAAGGATGTCTTTTTTGTTGAATGAGACCCACTTGTTTAAACAAAATGAACCACTCATTTTTATTAAGGATTAAGGTGAATTAAGATACGACAAAATGTGTATACCAGCCAAGGAAAAGACAAAAGGGCCAAAAAATCGAAAAAGAGGGGGGGGGGGGGGGTATGCCAAAAAGCTTTCAGCAGACTTCGACTTCTTCAAAAAAAAAGATTATTTTCCAGGGCAGGGAGAGAGGAGAGTAATAAGGAGGAGGGGGTATCCCAAACGGGAGTAAGGTGCGATGATTTAAACAATCATGGCGAGGGCAGCGGCCAAACCAGCGGCGGCGACCATGGCACCGTTGGCGGCAATGGAGTTGGCAGCAGACTTGCCGGGGGGGGTAGTGGTCGCAGCGGGGGCGCCAGAGTTGGTGGTGGTGGCAGAGACGGTGGACTTGGGAGGGTTAATGGTAGCAGTGCTGTTGCCGGGGGTACCGGTGGGGGCGATGGTGCCAGAGCTGCTGCTGCTGGTGGTGGTGGCGGCGTCGGGGGCGGCAAAAGCAACGGCGGCGAAAGCGAGGACGGCGAGAGTGGTGAACTTCATGTTGATAGGAGTGTTTGGGGGTTGAGTGGTTTTTTGTTTGAAGGAGTGGGTGTGGAAGACAACTGTGTTGATGATGAGAAATAAAAAATGGGAAATGTGAGAACCCGGGGCGGGTTTTATAGAAACGAGGAGGTGTAGAAGGTTGTGATGGGTTTGCCAAGATGGTTGGGCGTCAAAGGTAGTGTGTGAAAGAAAAGACGATACGGCTCGGTATCATTGCGCGACAATCAATAAAGGTGTCGTGTCGCGAATGGTGGGTGAATGAATGAATGAATGAATGATGAATGAGAGCAAAGGAATATAGAGGAAAGAAAAGAAACACGAAGGGATAGTCTACCACCCCAACCATTGGATTGAGCCAATCGAACGCCATGTTGAACCATTGTCTTCTTTTAGTCGCGATTTCCCCAATTGTCTTTTTTTTCTTTGTGTGTGTCAAATACAATGACCTATCCTTCATTCAGCGATTCTATATCCTGTATTTTTCTGTGAAAATAATACCGACAATTTTTCGAGAACAACGCCCACTTACCATTGCACCACAATCGAAATTAAAGTCCAAGGAAATACAAGGGCTGTTGCCTCTTTCTATTTTTTTTTGTATTATTGCTTGGAGCGATTTCCCTGTGACCTTTCAACTGAAAAAGAACGATAGTTTAGAGTTTAGAAAAGGCACGATCGCAGAAGTACCTTCCCTCCTCTACTCCTCGCCCAGTTCGTGCTTACCTGCGGATGGTTCGAATCCAATTTGAAGTGAAATGACGGACGGCGAGGCAGCAGAGAGACAGATGGAAGGGAAAGAAGAAAAAGAGGCATTTCGTTCGTGCAGATTGGGCTTGTCCCTACAGCCCACTGTACTATCAAAAAAAGTGGTCACAATATATGGGCTATCGCCCTCTTTCTGGTGTTATACATGATGCTACCTTCATCCTCTTCCTGCTCCTCCTGTTCGTCCTCGGTATACCTTCACGATACTATAATGAACATTGGAAGAGTGTAACAAAAACAATAGTGGACGCGAGAGAAAAATAAAAGAGAAGGAAAACAGGGCTGTAGCAATGCCAGATGCATTCACGCCCTCACTTTAACATTCACTCTATCGTTCTATCAATTCCACACCACACGGATACAACACACTCACACCCAGGCACACGTACAAGAAAAAGAGAACACATTCATGGACATTGCTTGCTCTCAACGGATGCCATTCACAAAAAGAAGGGCTATAGATAACTTGGCATTTATTTCTTCTCATTCTTTTCTTCCATCGATTGAATGTGTGTTTTGTTGCTGCATGCCTACAGAACTGAACGGTCAAAGATACGCTATTTTTGTCTATAATAAACGTTCATCGTCTTTTCTCTATCCCTCTATCCCTCTATCCTTCCTATCCTCATTTCTCTCACCTTCTTTCTTTCATTCTTTATGGACTCCTCGAGAGAAATGACCAACATAAGACGCGGTTTTCATCGTATTCAAATGAATACAAATATTTAGTTGCCTATTTTCGTTTCCTTTCGTCTCTCAGATTAATATTTTCTCTTTATACCAATAGAATGAATAAAATACATGAATATAAAAAACTATTCAACAAATGCACGCCCAACATATCCAATATCTGTTTTTATTTATCATTACTCCTTGCCCTCATCCCACCTGTCCTCGGTATTTTGCTTGTGTATCATTTTTGGTTTGTTTTGTTTTCAAGGGTACCCCACGTACAGTTTCAACGGTTGCGCCTAGGTTACGAAAAGAGAGGAAACTTGAGCACGAACTCAGTTCGAATTTCATTCTGAGGATTGCGCTCGCGAGAACGAATAGAAACGAGGCAGGGCGAGAGAGGGAGTGAAAGAGAAAAAGACAAGGACGCCCAACGGTCGAACGGTCGGCCTGATCAAATTTTATTTCTCACTCGAGCGTTAGTCCGAGTATGTGCGTGTGATAACAAACAAAAAGAAAGGTATCATGAGGGGGTGGGAGAGGAGAAGGAAAGGGACAAAGAAATGCCAATGGTTGGACGAGATGAGACTTGAGCTCAAGCTCCAACTCCAGTTTGAGTATGAGCGTAAGGGGAGGAGGTTCAACGGTCGCGCAGGGACAGAGAAAGGAGAAGAACGCCCAACGTTCGGTCGGTCGGTCAAGTTTCATTCATGTCGTTCGAGCTCGAGTTATATTCAGTTTGAGTATGTGCGTGTGATAGCAAAGAAATAAGGAGGAATGAAGGGAGTGGGCACGAAGGAATGTGCTGGCGTGACCTTTTCGAGCGAAGGCTGTAGCTTTTTTTTTTTTTTCATATTCTTATTAGGGATTAATCAATTTTGTTTTTTTTTGCTCCTTCTTCGCATTGCCCATTGAGTCTTTGTTTTCGTGCTCTATCGACTGAGCTTTTGTAAACCGGCTCCTATGACTATTATATTTGATTATGACTTCCTAGGTTTTCTTCTACGATCGGTTTGCAGTGGCGACAAAGATGCCAAAAGAGAGGCACAGAAAGCAGTTATCACTTCACGGGGTGACGGACAGAAAAAAAAGTGAACGCCGTTTGCTCGCCAATACACAAAACGACACGAATAAAATAAATAAATCAGTTGGCTGTTTCGTCATTTTTTTTTTTTTTTTTTTTTTTTTTTTATTCCCAGCGGCATCAGTTTCCGCGTGTAAGAAGGCACGGTGACTGTGCTCACACCAATTTTTCTCAGCCCATATTTGCTTCAGTCTACCCTTAATCAGGACTTCCTCGTTCCTCCAAAAATTTTGGTGGCGCAAGTACTTATTCAAGAAAAGAAAAACTTGTCCACGTGCCAACGTTGGAAAGACATACGTCGAAGTGATTTATTATTGTTGCCATTTCATTTTTCATTCTTCCTAAGGATCTATCTAGCTAAGCGAAAAGGAGAACAAGGGGAAGGAAGAGAGGGGTATGGAATGGCGAGGAGGAGGATGATGAGGAGGACGATAAAGAAAAGTATCGAAAGTGATTTAGGTAGAGTGGAGTGGAGAGGGGTTGGATGGGCACTTATATGAGAGCGGAGGGAAATAAAATATGAAATGACATGAATGGGCGCAAAATGTTATTAGGCAAAGTGAAACGTAGGCAGGCTGTTGTCTGTGAGGGTAGTAGTTGGCTGTCAGACCCTCAAGGGTCATGACCTTGGCGCAGGGTTCATTTGGGCATCCGTTGGATCGGTTCGGATCTCATCCACAAAGCTCCAGTCCTCGTCATCCAGAAAGTCCAGCTGTAGATGGTTCAGACCGGGCATCGATTGCTGCAGCTGCTGCAGCTGCATTTGCTCCTGCTCCATCAACTGGAGCTGAAGCTTCTGCTCTTCCTCCATGCCCTCACGGAACCGACGGCGAAGGCTCAATCGCTGCTGCATCTGAAGGGCAAGTTGCTGCTGTTGTTGCTGCTGCTTCAGAAGGCTGTCTTGGGAGAACTGCTGCTGCAGCAGCTGTTGCTGTTGCTGTTGTTGCTGTTGTTGCTCAAAGGAAGGGGACGTCGACGGACTGCCGTTGGATCGCTGGCCTTGCATCGAGAGCAAACTCATGGTCTGGGGCATGGTCGACGGGTGAGCAAAGTTGGCCATGTTCATGTTGTTGAGGTCCATGCCCAGGTTCATGTTCATACCCAAGTTGAGGGGGACGGGCATGTTCATGCTGAGGCCGAGATCAGGCGAGGTGCCGCCGACATCGCCGTTGAGCGCACTCTCAAATTCCAGGTCATCCTTCATCAGCCTTCCCTGAGACTCGCTCACAAACTGGCACATGTCCCGGAAGCACTCTGCGCAATCTACCGTAGGACGACCGCAGCCGCAGCCGCAGATCAAGACACCGTTGTCACCGAGGAGAGTCGGATGCTGCATCTTGGCTTCCTCCAGACCGGACAGTCCATTGAATTGTCGCTTGACAGTCTGGCGCGCATCAAAGTCCGACTTGCCTTGGACCAGATTCAAGGCGGCGCTAAGGTTGAAGGCTTCAGCTTGCAGGGCCTGACCGTTGCTGTTGTTATTGTTGTTGCCACTGATGTTACCGTTGTTGATGTTGTTGTTGTTGGTGGTGAGGTCGTTATTGTTGTTATCGCTCTGAGCAATACCGTTCATTAAAGTAGCGCTGGTCTTATTAGAGCTGCAGCAGCCAGAAGCCTGGGAAGGACCGGCGGGGGTCGATCGGAAGTCAATGTCGAGGCTGGGGTCCAAAATGTTCTGGTTGTTGGGATAGGCGAGACAACCGGGGCAAGCGCAGCGCTCACCACAGCAGCACATGTTTGGGGAGATGGCGCAACCGCAACCATCCATCTTGGGGGCCATTTCCTCGTCACCAATGTCGCTTCTGCCAGCAGGAGGCGAATGGGATGGAGTCGATGCCATGGTGGAGGGAGCAGTCTCAGACCTATTTCCTGAGCCGCAACAGCCAGATTTGGGAGCCAAGGCCGAGGGAGCAGGGAGCGACGATGGGATCGAGCTGGTACCCGAAGGGGCGGGCGAGGAGTACGAACGTGAAGGAGGCGTCAGCACGGCAGAGGGCGAAGCGGTATCGAAGCTAGACAGGGCCGAGTAGAGCATGCGAATCTCATCGGCGGAAGCACTTTCCATAGGGTTCAAAGCGGTCGTTCCGTTCATAATACCATCCATAATCGTCTTGGGGTCAGCGTTAGCCAACATGTCCATGTCCTCCAAGTCATCCGAGGCGTTGCTCACAGGGTAGCTAGCCATAGTCTCGGGAAAGTACGAGTACGACGTCGTGGGGTAGTGATCGCTATCGTAGTCGGACGAGCTGGCGTAGTCAAAGCACAAATGGGACTGCATCTGACCGCTCTGGTGGCTACCGAGGGAGGAAGTCGAGGGCGAATGGTCGCAACCCGAGCTGCTAGAGGGGGAGAGCGTCTGGGCAAACAGAGGCGAAGCACCCGAGGCGTAGATACCCGCGTTGGCCTTTCCTTGACTGCCAAAGCTGTCGGGACTCTGGACGACCTGGTTGTTCTGTCCGTGGGGGACAAAAGGAAGAGGCGACGAGGTGTCACGAGGGAACAACAACATGCCGGACTTGCCGAGGTCCAAGGAAGCGGCGCTACGCTGGCGGTTGGTGGGGTAGTTCTTGAAGGTAGCACTGTTAGCATGGGCAGAACCTTTGCTTGGCTTGACGACGACATGACCTGTGCGGTCGCGACAGCAAGTACAGACTCTACCATCTAGGCAACCGCAGTGGGAGAGACCTGGAAAAGTAGAACAGTTGTGTTAAGTAACTGGATGCTTGATGATGCACATACTATACCAGACAGGCGTTGTCATTGACATCATTGTTCAAGAGGAAGGAGAAGGGGAGGAGGAAAGAGGGAAAGGGGATGCAGGCCTGGTTCCACCTCTCGGCCGTGTGTTGCAGATAGGGCAACAAAGGCAAAGGCGTTGGGAAGAGGAACTCAGGTGCGAAGGAAGAGGATTGTTGGGATTGAAAGTCTACCTCCGGTGGACGATTGAGCGTCCGAAGAAGAGTCCTGAGGGCTTTGGCCCTGGGTTGAGACGGATCGGAGGAGTTCCTCGCCGCCGATTGCCGGGATGGTGAGACGTCCGTCATGGCTGAGAGACTTTGCTCGTTTCAGGCCATTGGCAACGGCAGCTGCACCTAAGACGTATTAATGAAGGATAAAAAAGAAGTGTTATGTAACGAGCGCTATTGTGAATGGATGTGTCGCAGATGAAAAAGGATGATAATGTGCGGCGTCAACAATGTCCAAAATGAGTCTTGGGCGGAACATCGATGTTCAGGGGAGGGAATGAATGAGGAAAGAGGGCTGAGAGGAAGAGAAATGATATCGTTGTATAATAGTTGTGGCATTGACTAATTACCTTCCTCGCGACCACAGATACAGCGGACGTTGACCTGCTTGGCTTTACGCAACTCCTTGCAGTGGGGGCATTGGGTCGAGGGACGGCCTTTCTTCTTGATCTCGTGCAAGGGTCGTTCACTATTACAATTACAATGCGTTGTTTTGTAATAAAACGAAGTGAAAGAGTGAGTTTGAGTGGGCCAAAATGTTTGATTAGGAATTGAGATAGGAGCGAAGGAAGACTGACGGCGGATAAAAGATACATTGAATGATGGACTCAGTCGAGACAATGAGAAAGGGGACGAGTGCAGGAAGAGAAGCGGGAACAAGCAAGAAGCAAGAGGAATAGGAGAACAATGTGTATGGGCACGGCAAGTAAGCAGACAAAGAAGCGATGGCTATGTAAGATATGTATAATTACCCGTGGTTGCAAGTGGTTGACCGATGGCCCTTGATGCAAGTGGCACTACAAAGAGACAAAAAAGCAAACAGGCAGAAAAGTGGAGCAACACACACACACACACACACACACACACACACACACACAAATAAAGCCAAAAAAAAAGTCAGTTATATTAGTAGGAGGGTCGAATATACATATGTCCACAATACGCCCCGAGGCAGAGAGAGAGAGTGCTCAGAATCAAACAAGAAAAAAACCCCGCTCTGATCCTCTAGAAGTGAGAGTGCTCTGATCCACTTACCATGCAAACTTTTGTCCATTCACAAAGACCATGATGGATAACGAGGTGTTGACTTCTTGTGTGGTTGTTGACGGGTTGGTTGACGGTGGTTGTTGATGGGTTTGGCTGAGTTGGGTTGGACTTTTTTTTTAATTTTTTTCCTTAGGATTTCGTTGTGTGATCTGAATCGGAAACAAGTTGATTCAAGAACATTCAATAGACGTCGGGGCGTAACTTTTGGCGGGTTATGTCGACAACGAAGAGTGTGGTGGTATTAGGAGCGGTGTAGTGGAAGGAGACTGGGTTGAACGGTTGAGCTGAAGGTGTTTCTTTTTTTGTCTTTTTTTTGTTGAACAACAAAAGGGTAGGTGAACAAAGGGCGGGGGGTGGGGGGGCAAACGGCTATAGATTTGACAGAAGCATATGAAATACTGTTGCAAAGAGGGTAATAAAAGGTGTGTGCTGGTGGTGGTGGGAGTAGACGGGTGGGTGGGCGAAAGAAAAGGCGACCGGCTGTTGTAGTGTGAGAGAGAAAGAGAGAGAGAGAGAGAGAGTAATAGAGCTGTTGTTGATTGTTGATTGTTGGTTGCTGTTGGTTGTTGAAAGTTGTAGGTTGTTGGTTGCTGTGGTTGTTGTAGTTGTTGAGTAAGAGAAGAAAGCGTGGGAGACAGCGCCGAGAAGACCGAGCAGAGGGCTCAAGTGGCTAAACTGAGTGAGAGAAGAAGAAACCCGAGATGCAGACGACAAAACGGGGGGTTGGCCCTGGGACAGGCACCAACGAAGCGAGGGTTGTGTTGTAGGAGGAAGAGAGATGAAGAGCTTGGCGTAGTTCTTCGGTGGTGTGAGTGATCAGGAAGGAGAGTGGAAGGCCCAAAAGGAAACTCGAGAACAGGGTGTTGAATAGGAAGAGAAAAGGGTGGGTGAGAGTCTTTTTAGGACGAAGGGGAAGGGGGGGCAAGAGGGTATGAAGAGAAGAAGAGAAGAAGAAGAGAGAAAGAGAGAGAGAGAGAGAGAGAGAAGAAGAGAGAGAAAGAAAAAAAAGAGGGAAGAGAAGTGAGGAGAACTAACTGACTGACTGTGGACAGGCAATTCAATTAGAGAATGGGAGGATGTTACAGGCTGAGCGGAGCAAAAGAGACAAAGAAAAAAGAAAAGTCAATAAAAAAAAAAATGGGTGCAGTAAGTACGTGTGTATGTGTGGCACCCTTTTGTTGACAAGGATGGCCAGACAAGAAAAGCACCGAAACGAAAAAAAAAAAAAAAAAAAAAAAAAAAAATGCAGGCGTAAAAGCGAGAGGTGAGGGAGGAGGAACAGGCAGGGCAACAAAGGGAAAGAGAGAGTGGAGCATGAATAAAAGGGTAACCATGCAGGCGGATCTGTCTCTATCCTCTAAACCCATTGCATGTTATTTCATTGTTATTTGCTGTTGTTAGCTAAAGACTACAAAGACAGCAAAGATGGAATGAATAATGGCTATACGGACAGCGAAGGAGGGGTGACAAGATGTCTATCAAAAGTAGACGGACAACAAACGGAAGAGAAGAGATTGGCCAGCCACCAGACGATGATGAGCTTGTGTTAGTATTCCCTAGCAAATAGAGGCCAAACAAAATGACAAGAGAATGGAAATGGGCGGGTGAGTGTCTGAGTAAGTGAGTGAGTGAGCACACAACAACAACAGCAACAACAACAGCGACAACGGCAACGAACAACAACAGAGTGAAGAGAGAGAGAGAGAGAGAGAGAGAGAGTGTGTGTGTGTGTGTGGCACTGGCTACCTATTAGCATTTTTTCGTTGCTCTCTGAAAAAAAAAAAAAAAAAGAGCGGACCTTTTTGTCAATTCAAAAACAACGGACAAACTACCTAACTACATGTCATCAACATTCTGCTGCTCTATTGCTCGCTCGCCGAGGGCAGGCTGAACTGGAGAGAAGTCGAAGAGAAAGAAAAAAAAAAGTGTGTGAACAGATGATGGACAGCTAGGTCGCACACAAAACACAACGCATTACACGTTGCCATTGGGATTTGAGAACATGATGTATGTCTCCACTCGTATATCTTCTATTTCTTTTTCTTGAACGGATTACTCGCATTGGCATGGACGAAACACAAAAAAGAAACAAGGAAGCAAATGGGTGCTCCTCCTTCTTCCATGTCCCGCAAACAACGAACGAGGAAAGGGAGGAGGAGGTACAATCATATTTTCCTTGTCTGCTCGGTATCTTGCATAGTGGGCGCTGCTCTCACACCCTTCTTCTCGAGATACAAGAAGAAAAAATGGAGTTCTGTAGCTCGTCGTCGTCCGTCTTCCATCGTTCCTGGAACCACAAAAAAAGAAGCGAGCAGAAATGCACCACCATCCCGTCGTTCTTCTTTGGACGATTCTTTACCTTCTAAACAACTCCATCACCAACAACAAAGCGATCATATGTGTAAACCTCACTAAGAGAGATAGCAATTGGACCACAAGTTTATTATCGATTCAGGGCCAACCAAACTATTCCCTCTTTCTTCCATCTCCCTTATGATGCCATCTATTTTCTTATGACCTGTGCCGTCCCCGAAAATCTAGAGTGTGTCTTCCTTTCACCCTCTCAATCTCACCCCTCTCCGGCGCTCCCATCCACGCCTCAGACGACCTTAAGCAGAAAAAGCCCACGGGCATATTATGTGACATTCGAGGGTGAGAGAGAGGAGACAATCGAGCAAAAGCAGGAGGACGAAGACGAGCAAAGAAGGGAGACGAGCCGTGGTTAAATGCGCGTTAATCGTCTGGCATATTTAATTTGATCGTTATTTTATGCCCTCCACCATTGCATCTTTTGTTTTTATCTTCTTGTCTGTCCACAATAGCGAGATACACACACATACACACCAAGTGAGTACCTCTTCGTCCTTCCACCTGTTCGTCTGCCTGTCCGTCTATCTGTCCAGCCCTGCTCGTCAGTCAGTTATTTATTTTTGCTCGTTGTGCACTCTCGTGATCCTTTCCACCTTGCATGTTCCATCAAGCATAGAGTGAACTCTCTCTCTCTAAACCCTGTAAGCAAAGTATGCTGATACCATTTTACAACTCGGCTCTCATCCCACACAAATCGCATAACGGCTTCGTCACATCCCAAGGAGAAATAAAAGAACAAAGTCAAGCAAAGGTAAACAATCAAGCACGTTGAGCATGGCGACACTCTGAGTTGAGCGAACGAGAGAGTTGAGCAAGTGATTATGGAACGAACGGAGTCGAAAGAGAATGGAGGTACATGATAGCTTGAGGTGCACCGCACAAAAGCTTGAAAGAGTGTGAGAAAGTAAGAAAATAGACATGACATCGAAAGCCCGAAACGAATAAACAAATGTAATAAAACGTCCGAACGATGAGGAAAAAAAACCAACGTCCAAGAGAAAAAATTGTTCCCAGTGGACAGTGGAAAGGCAGGTGGCAGCGGTTAGTTTTGTTTTCTTTGTTGATCGAGTTTCCGACCCCACGGTTGCCATAGCCGCCGCGCGGAGTAAAAAAAAAACTTCTTCGTTTTTTTTTGGCGCTCAGCAGCGGTCAATGGCTAAAAAAAATGTATATTTGATTTCTTCAGGTGCTAGCACTTCCCTAGGACAAGGACAGGCGAAAGAAAAAAGTGGATACACCTAAAGGGAGGTACTAAAGGACGGTATCAGCATTAACGACATGAGAAGGGCTATCGATCAAGAAGTATTCAGGGATATTTGACGTTTCTTGTGGCCTCTGGCGCGTTGCATTTTTACGCGTTTCGTTTTTCAAGCAAAAGAGGTTGGGAGATGGATTCTTTAGGACAGGGACAAGTGAGCCACGAATCCAAAAAGAACTCTTCAACTCTTCACATCCTTGGACAGTATTTATACCCTTTTCCTCTCCTGCTCCTCTCACACCCCCTTGATTTCAATATTCACTCACCTTGCGGGGTTATTTCTCGTCTTTTCAACCATTGTACAAAATGTCGCATTTTACCCTCCCACCTTCACCACAAAGTTGTACCTGAGCTCAAGAAGAGGCAGCAGTTGTTAGCAAAGAGCAGCAATTGATAACAGCAGATACAGGAACAGGACCTGAAGGCAGTAATCAAAATTCAGTTTCGAGCAATCTTTGTGAGGGATTATTTTTCTCCTTTTCAATCCATCGCTTTCACTAACACCACCACCAAGGTACACAACTGTACGCTTCTCTTCTTCCCTTTCTACTTTTCCTTTCGATCGAAATGTGAGCGCCATACCAAAGAAAAGAAAAATACTCTTCAATTTGGAGCAGCAGATTACAACCAAACAAACGAAGTGTAGCTAAAAAAACACTAAAGTCGTGTAACCATCTTGATTGCCTTGCCCCTCTTCTCGTCTCTTCTCTCAGCCAACCCCGCCCTGTTTTTTTTCATCCAGCCAGTAAGAAAAATCGCGCCTCCCTCCCTTCTCCTTTCTTTCATACCTTCCTTCTCACTCTTCCACTTTCAATTCGAGGGTCAGGGAAGAAGAGGAGATGAAGGAAGCAGGGCAAGAACAGGGGTTAGGACAGGACAGGATAAGACAAGACATCTCAATAGAAGCAAGACAAAGGGACATTGGACATTGACAGGCGGGAAAAAAAGATAATGATCCAAATCCCCTCCGAACCCGCGAAAGTAAAAAAAAAAAAATCATACCAGAGAAAGGGAGCAACACCAATAATAATAAAAAAAAAAGAGAAGCAATAACAAGCACCAGCGGGATACTTCCTTCGACAGTCTATCACGATCCAACTGTTTTGCTATGTTTTCTTGTTATTTGTTTTTCTTTTCTCTTTGTGCCACAACAACAAAAATGCAAAGGGCGCAAAGGAAGTCTTTCTTAGGGGGGGGGGGGTCAATTCGATGAAAGGAAAACAAGAAAAGCGTAAAAGAAATGCCTCATTCGAAGGTTTCTTTCGACTCTTTTTTTTTTCTTTGATTTTTTTTCTCCTTTGTGCTTTGCACTCCCATGTGCTGCTGCTGAGTAAAAAAAAAGATAAACAGGAACAAGCTCACTTTGTTCGCATATTAGGAGATGTTACCTACTTGCAGTGTTCACGTCCTTTCTTGGTCATTGTTCATGGTTCATTCAGCCCCTTCAAGGAAAAAAAAAAAAAAAGGATCAGCAAAGGGAAACGAAAACAATTCGGTCAGGGAACACACACAAAACACACAAATAAAAAAAAAAAAAGGGAGACCGATGATGTCAACGTGCATCTCGTGGTCTCCTAACGTTGTTGAACTAGCAGCGCCCTCACCCACTCACCTCACTTCGCTTGTTCTCGTTCACCCCCCTGTCTCTCACACTCAATTCGTCGGCAAAATGCGTCTTTTTGCAAACATACATTCTCTCACATACCCTTCTGTCTTCTCCTCCTCTTCCATCTTCACCTGCTTATTCCCTACCTCTCATTCCTGTTGTTTAACGTGCCCGTCACTATATGGAGTTGGGCGCGGATAGATGACCTGTCGAAAACATCGCCACACAAACCAATGATCAATTGAAGATAGGGCAGAAGGTGTGATCAAACATCAATAATCTGATCCTTCAAAAAGTCTCTCATTGATTGTGTGTGTACCTTTCGTCTCTCCTATGATGAGAGACCATGCGATCGATCGGTAGTCATTTGACTGATAGCGAAGCTAGATTTCTACAGATGAAGCAACCACGCGCCTACACCAAACAAGGGTCAAGGCGTCTCAACCACCACGTTGACGTAGAAAGTTATGATCAAGAGTTTTTTTTTTTTTTTTTTTTTTTTTTAAAAAAAAAACCAGCACAGTGAACTTGAAGAAAGCGCTGCTCGCATAGACACCAAAAAATGCACCATTCATTTATTGTGTTTGTCCCATTGTTGAACATTGAATATAAAAAAGAGGAATGTATTTACAAAGATGAGAGCTCTATGAGAACGATGTAGATAGAATATCTACAACAGGCGAGTCACCACTCTCACCCACCACTGCAACAGCCGCTGTCGCCTTCTTTTCTTGCTCCTCTCGTTCCTTGTCCTTCTTGTCCTTGTCCAACTCATTCACAAGCGCCATCAATGCTGGATGGTTGACCGGGTTCGACGATCGGAGCGATCGTTTCCGAGTACTTCCGCCGCCACTTCCAACACTCGTGGTACTCCCACTACTTGCCCCTCGTCCATGTCCACCACCACCGCCGCTGCTCCCCGCGCTGGGTTTCCGCCGCACGCTTCGCGGAGACTTATGACCCTCCGAAGAGTCAAATCCATTCGATGCTGCTACCGTAGAAGAAGATGGCATTCGATGCACAACCGTCGTCTTCACAACCCTCTTCGCCATAGACCCAGCAATTGCCTGATCCAGCTCAATTGCCGATCCAGAATATCGATACTCCTTGTTCCTAAGACTCCTCGACCTCGACCCTCGTGAGCTTGTTCGACGCAAAAGGTCCGGTGGGTCACTGCTATCCTTGCTGTACCCGCCACCGCCACCCCCTCCAAGAGTACCAAATCCAAACGTGGTAAAGTCATACATCCGCCTCGCAATCGCCAACTTGCTGCGGACAGCACCGAGCAGGTCATCCACCAGAGTCTCCCCCATAAGCGACCAGTTCTGGCTGTTGTAAGGTTTTTGATGGACTCGGACAGTGTTGGAAGGAGTATTATTAGCAGTCGACGGCCTTGTTGGCGCCGTTATTCCAGCTCCTGCTCCTGTCCCAGTCGGCGTTGTTGTTGGTGTTGATGACGAAGATAGTGGAGCTGAGGTGAAAGTGGCCGATGTAGGAGCCTGAAATGTATCACCGCTCAGAGCGGCTCTTCCCTTGGACCTAATGGCTGATTCGCCCTGTCTGTCTTGGAAAGTGCCTCGAGGACTGCTGCCCGACCCAGTAGTTGACGATGACGATAGTGACCCAGTGTGGTAACTGTCCATCCGGTTCTGCAACTTGGAGATCGACTGGGGCGTCTCCAGTTTCTTGGAGTGCTCTGGCGATGGGAAGAACGACAGTAGACCTGCAGGAACAGTCACAACCTCTTGACGCCGCTGGGTCCACTCCGGGTCACCTGCCTCATACCTCTCCGACGGCTGCGATCCATGTCCGCTTTGCCCTCCGCCTGGCCGCATGTCGTCCGACTCGTAGATGTATTGTTGATGGCCAAAATTAACAAACTCCTCGTCCTTGGTCCCCATATATTCTGACTCTTCTTCAATGGCTGGGTTGTCTCCAAGGGTTCCAGGCGACCCTAGCTCATGTTGAGCAAAACTCGACCCTCTCCTACTTGAAAGACCACCTGCACTGCTCATCGCATCCTCGCTCGCACCAAGTTCGACCGATGCCCGCCTTGACCCTGCAGCGGATGAAGCAATCGAGTTACGGCCAGAATCTAATTGTTGCTGCTGCTGCTGCTGTTTCTGTTGGTGTTGTTGGAGATGCGCATATTGTCGAAGATCGGTTGTCCTATGACGTTGATGGATCGGGTTCGTCCGAAGTTCCTGCTCTGCTGACAATGTCTTCCGTTGGTGCTGCTCATTCGACACAAACTCCATCTCTTTGAACCGCGCAGCCAATGCCTCATGCGTCATGGATGGCGAAACAACCACGGTGTTTGGAAGGTCCTCCGAGAACACTATCGCGTCCGAACCCCGAGAAGCGCCTGTAAGCGATGATGAGGCGATGGTGCTCCTGCGTGGTGAGAGTGAGCGGGCCTGTAGGCTGTTGTTCGATTTGGGCATAGTGGTCGTCATAGTAGGGGACGAAATTGGTGGCGCAACCATCGATTTAGGCTCGTTCCAGGTACCGAGACGCAGGGATGCCGATGAAGTTGGAATGGATCGTAGAAGTCCCGAGGATGACGGCAACATCCCTGCTGCTACCGCCGAGATTGCAGGCGGTGACAATCCATAGTTGGGCACGGATCCTGAAGGAGCAGTTGGATCAGGTGTTGGATGGGCTTGAGACGAGTGATCTCCGGGGCTTGGTCCATGCTCAGAGAGCGGCGAACCAGAAAACGACGACGACCGTGCTCCGTGGAACGGAGTCTCAGGAACTGATGATCCAGTGCGCTCATGAGCTGGCTGAACTCTTTGCGGAAGCATGATTGACTGACTGGTTTCATCCATGACAACTCCAGGCTGGCGCGCCACCAAGCATTCCTCAAAGGGTATATATAGGTATTTTCGAGTGTGAATGGAGTCGTTGGTCCACAGCTTGTTGGATTTCTTCAGTATCGACACCTAGAGCGCAACCACAATGACAATATGTCCATCAGCTTACTGTTGTGGTGTACATAGTGTCGGAAGATTGCAAGTCATCCCATTCGTACACACATCAGTCCTAACACTCACCTGGATCCCATAGTTCAGCGCAATGCCGGCCAGCGTATCGGTGGTGGTGACTTGATGGATGATGACTCGTTTCCCCCCAGGTTCTAGTCCACTGCTCTGCTTGATATCCTTGTCCTTATCTTTATGAGATGTCCAACTCCTCTCCTCTGCTCCCTTTGGCCCATTCCGCCTTCTACGCGCATTTGATCCTGACGCAAAGAAAGATATCTCTGAATCTTGAAGCGGTGTTGGATCCTGAGTAGTGCCCAGACTCAATGTGTGCCCTTTGTGCCGCGATGCTGTCGAGTAATCATGAGGATGTCTTGAGGAGAACCCGTGACTATGATAACTATTGTCATCAATGGACTCTGGTTCTGCGGTGTAGTCGAACAACAGCGGATGATCGCCACTCCACGACGAACCCTCAGCCCCATGATCGTTTTCAGTTCGTCCTTGGTCGGTCAATGTCGCGACAGTCGAGTTGGATGACAATGTGCTAATCCCCGATACTAGCGTCGATGTTGAAGGATCACGAAGGAACGGATCGGACAAAGAATCGGATGTCGATATCCTGCGGACATTGTTGACGACGGGGTCTGTTGGCGGATCATGGTTCAAGGCAACGCCAGAATCGATCCCACGCCCTATCTCAAGAGGACCCATATCAGATAGATGCTCCAATGGACTCTGTTTTGTTGTCGTGCGGTTTGACGAAGAGGAGGAAGAAGGTGGTGCAGTAGGAGAGCGCTTGGAGGAGGACGACAATTGGGGTCGTCGATCGGAGTCCATAGGTTGAAGTAATGGATCCAATGAACGTGCGACTGCTCTTTCTGAGGGCTGCGGTGGTTGACTGCTTTCCATGGTGCCAATGGCTACTGCTGCATCATGTTTCCTGGAAGTTTGCGATAAGGGCTTTGTCTTAGGTATGGCAGGAGCGAGGTCGTTTATGGGATCATTGCTGCTGCTGCTTTCGCTTGATCCTTGGAGGAAACTGTTGGTGTCTTCGTTATTGTTGACTGTCGAAAGGGGATCATGGTCGAGCACTACTCCGGCGGCCACCTGGGTGGCGGGTCTGCTGTCTTGCAGTTGTTGTTGACAGTGTTGATGCATCCTGTCAGGGGTGTTCTTACTGACTTTCCTTAGTGTTGTAGTTGCATCATCATGGTCAAGATTGTCAGGTGGAGGACCATGGTCAGCTGTGATTCCTAGGGGATGGTGCATAAGAACCTCCTTGTCCTTCTTGGTCTGGTGAAGGGGACTGACAGGAGTAATAGGGGCTGGAGAGGAAGGGGATATGATGACGTTCCTGCGGGCGATCCCTGGCCCTGGCCCTGTTCCTGTTCGGTCAGAGTTCTTGGCAGTAAGGTTGTCGAGGTAGCCGTTGAGGTCGGGGTGGTGGGGGCTGGTGGTATGGTGTACTTGAAGCATTGGATCTCCGGGATTGAGAGGAGCCTGCTGTTGTTGCTGGCCGAGAGGTGGGACAAAGTGCTGTACGGAAGAGTTATTGGAAAGAGGAGGAGAAGGAGGAGGAGAGGTCTGGAGGGGATCGCTTTTGAAAGGAAGAAGACTTGTTTTTGTTATTGCTGTTGTTATGCCTTTGGTCGGAAGAGGAGGAGAATGCTTATCAGCAAGAGTCTCGTGCAGGAAGAGCTGTGACCTTGCGGTGGTGTCCATAGCTGGTCCTTCTGGAATTCAGCGAATGGAATCGAGTCGTGTTCCTTCTTGGTGCAGAACGGGACCCTTTTGCAATGAGACGAGGGGGGAGCTAGAAAGGCGGACAGAGATAGAGAGAGGTGAGATGGAGGAGAATAGGGAAACAGGAGACAGAGTGAAAAGTAATGGCGAGGAACGAGGGGGGAAGAGGCAAAGAGGAATAATAAAAAAGGGAATGAGAACGAAGGAGGAGGACGAGGAAGAAGAGGAAGAAGCAGCTGAGGAGGGATAAAAAAGGGGGGTGGACAGAGAAGGTATGGTGTGTCTGCGAAGTAGGGAGAGCGTGATTAGGTTCTTGTTGTGCTTGTCGAGTGATGTGTTGTGATGAGGCAGAGTAAGGTGAAAGGTGTGATGAAGCATGAGAATACGAAGCGATAGTGGCGCCTTGGTTGGTTGCTTGGTGGTTAGCTCTTTCTTGTTCTATTCAAGGGTGCATTGGATATTAAAAAATGGCGAGCCTTGAATGGTCCATGGTATACATACTTCACAGCCCGCTCATTGTTTAATAAAGGTTGTTTGCTGTTCTGTAGTCGCCATTCTTGGACATCGACAACTGTATCCAGAGGCAAGAGGCAGTTGAACCCTTGCTTGCTTGCTTGCTTGCTTCATTGCACACAACTACACATAAATATAAACATGTCTTTTTTCTTTGTCACACACTTAGCACAGATACACAAGAACACGAAACAACATGGGCTGGCACAACCAAGAAATGGAGTATCTTTTTGCCACTTTGATCGTGGTCGTTTAGGTGCTTTTATTCAAAAGAAAGAAAAAGAAGAAAGGCGTAAAAGTACAATATGCTCGCTCTCTCGTGAAAGAAAAAAAAAGGTTGCCGTCATTCCCTACTTCGTCGAAGTATTAGTAAAAAAGAGGACAAGCTGGGTATCGGAGAAGCGCAAAAGGAAAGGAGAGTAAACTGACCAAAAAAAAAAAAAAAAAGAAACACATCACCTCTACAAACTACACACCGAGAACTAAAACGTGCTTGAGACGCAAAGACTACTTTTTACAGTTTGGCGGCAGGGAGAGCGATGACAAAGTCAACGCCCTTGGTAATGTTCCCTTTGAGCTCACCAATAGCAATCTTGACTAACGCCTTCTCTTCGGCCGACAGATCCGGCAACGCCAACACATTGGCAACACCCTCGGGGCCCAACTCGACATCCTGAGCGAAATACTCCAACCCAGTCGAGCGTGCGTTCCACTCTGCGCCAGCGTTGCCCTTCAAGTGGATATAGGTTGACTCGACTAAACCGCGTTTGCCTCTGACAGAAGCCTCCAGGAGGGAAGTAGTGAAACGCGCACCGGCATAGGCCATCGAGAGGGTGGCGGATCCTGCGCCGTCCTTGGCCTTGACGACCTCGTCGCCTCCGAATTGGATACGGTGAGTAAGGGCCTTAATCTCCTCGGGTGTGAAGGTAACCTGCTTGATCTGAGAGAGGATAGGGACGATGGTCGCGCCACTGTGTCCGCCGACGACGGTGATCCTGTTGGACTGGGGCTCGAACTGGGGCTTGATGTGGTTGACAAAGGTTGATGAACGGACGACATCGAGAGTAGTGACACCAAATACTCTAAAGATAACGATTGACAAGAACAAGAAGAGGAGGGAGTGTCAGTGTGACATTCAATTGGTTCATCGACTCGGTCGGTTGGTCACTCACTGACGCGTACTGGAAAATAAGAAAAAAAAATCTTCCTCCACACCTCCACACCAGCACATGTGGACACATGGGCAGTGTACACAGTTCGTTCAGTCCAACGAATGAAAAGATGTGTAATGTGTAATGTGTGGAAAAGGAAAGAACAGAAAAAAACATGAGCCGTAAATCTTGTTGTTATCTCATGGTCAAAAACACTTACTTTCTTGGATCAAAAACTCCGGCCTTCTTGAAGACCTCGCACACAATGGGCACAGTCGAGTTGACAGGGTTCGAGATGACGAGAATAAAGGCCTTGGGGCAATGTTTAGCGCACGCCTCCGCAAGATCACGCACAATCCCGGCATTGACCTATTGTCATTCGTAACGTTCGAAAAAAATGCGGAAAGTGTTAAAGAGATGGTCTTGGATGAAGCGGGGAAAGGAGACGAGAGAAAAAAAACAATTGGGTGTTCTGGTGATGTGTGGTGTTTAAGGCGACGTGTGTCTTCAAATCAACACGAACAGTACACGCCATCTCCTTCTTCTTGCTGCTTCATCTCGCTGCTTCCTGTTTCCGAATGACATATGCTATCACCAAATGAATGTTTACCTTGAAGAGATCATCTCGTGTCATGCCAGGCTTACGGGGAACTCCAGCAGGGATGACAACAGTATGAGCACCACTGAGGGCCTCTGCCAAGGCATCTTTGCCAACATGTCCTGTTACTTTAGAGGCAGTGTTGATATGCGACAGATCCGCAGCCACTCCGGCAGCATTCACGATATCGTAGAGAGCTAAGTGCGAGATCAGGTCCGACTGCTTCAGCAACAGAGACAAGGGCTGACCGATTCCACCAGCAGCACCACAAACAACGACTATTTTTGTTCGATTGTTCAGAACGTGGTGAAAAGTAAACGCGGTTAGAAATGATCTTTCAACGGACAGGACGTTCATATCGGCAACAACTGCCAAAAGAGCGAGCGTGTGAGAAACTAAGAATGAACGAGAGACAATGCTTTGTTCGCTTGGCAGATGACAGGATTTCTCGTTTTCATGCAGGCACACGCAGAGAGACAGGGGAGGAACGGGGGGTGAGAGAGAAAGAGGGCATACCTTTGACCATTTTTGTATGAATGAAGAGTATGTACGGAAGGAGGGGGTGTCTACGAGTGTTGTGTGTTGAAGTAGAAAGAAGAGAAGATGTAAAATGGAAGGAGTGAGAATGAGAGTAAGAAAGAGAGGGAGAGAGAGAGAGAGAGTTGATAAAGAGATAACGAAGAAAAGAAAAAAGAGAAAAGCAACCAAAACAAAGGGGCTTTTATTGCCTTCAGTTGTGGGTTGTGAAGGAGAGTGAACGAGTTGAATGCTCTCAATCACAAAATATGAGGAAAGCCACGCACACAACACCCTTTTCAATGTGGATAACCATTCATTCGAATGAATTACCCCGCCTCGGCTGCCTCCTTCCTGGGGTCTCTTCTTTGTATTCTGCTCTCTTCCCATGGACACTTCCTCTACTTGTGTGTCTCTCCCTCTCCAGCCTGGCGCATATCTCTCTCCTTCATTCTAATCTGACTTCGTTGTTCTCTTCCCCCCCCCCTTACATACCCCTGCACATGTATCCAGGTGAGCATTCTCAGCGAACAAAAAATCAAAAAGATAAACAGAGGCGGTGTACAACTTGTGCAAGTCTTATCCACACCGTGCAAAAACGTTCTACTTTAGATGCACGATCTTTCACAACAAAACACTCATTGCCGTTCGGATTTTTATTGTTCTGTCTTTTTCAGTTTTCATATGAAAGCTAAACAATGGACCGAATCAAATCTGTGATCCGGGGGGTAGTTTGTTGGTCTTGAGAAATGATCGATGGTTGGATGACTGCAAACTTGTTCTTTATCTCACTCATTCAAGTTGCTGGTGTTCGTTAAACACAACTTTCTCTAGCCCTTAACCTCATTCGGTCCCTTTATGTCAATGACCCTGCGCAGCGATATATACCCATAACTGCCAATCCTAAATGCTGTACTTCTCGGCCCCACCATTATCCATGCATACCTCTGGTCATCGACATCATCGCTCACACACCCAAGGAAAACGTGGTGTCGGCTCCGTCCCAATTGGGATGGTTCTGATTCTCCCGCTCCTCGGCAAAGGCAATTACCCCTCCCCTCTCCTCCATATCCCATATCGCATTGCAAATCTGAGGGGCGAAGAAAAAGAGGGGATAAAACGCATCGTTCTTGTTTTTGCATTGGCTCCATTCCCCACACCTAACGAACGGCCTTCACCCTTTTTATTGTGCTCTGACCGTTGATCTGCATGGAAGAATAAACAAGATGCACATATCGTTCTGTTTTCTGACAGGACCGGCTGATCCATTGTCCGTTCGTAGTCCAGTACATGGTTTATGAACCTGAAATCCGTCCGTTCGACCGACCGTCGGTCATTTCGTTCGTTCAAGGTTGGTCGCCGGTCGGTCGGTTGTTTGTCGATTGTCGGTCGTCGGCTATATTTTTTTGTGTTTGTTCGATCGGGGGTGGGGAATAAAAGAGAGCAAGGGGTCTGCTGACCTGAGAACAACCCACGAAACTTTGCATAAGAAAAAAAAAAAGTTGGATCTCAGACACTCTTTTCTCTCCCATGAGTCGGTTCACTGATAAGAAGGGGTTCATTTTTCAAGGAACGACATTGTTCGCAGCAGAGGCATTTAAAATAACAAAAAGGGTTATCAAAGACGCGTCTTTTCGTACGCGTGTTGCACATCCAAACAAAACATTAAAAAGTTTCGAGATTAGATGAAGGAGAAAAAAAAAACTTTTTTTTTTGCAGTTTTTAATTGACGAAGAAAAAAGGAAGAGAAAAAATAGTAGAAAAGAAAGATGATGGAGTATTGTACAAATCAATTAATGGTATGCGCTTGTTTCGTTCATTGTGTGCGATGGTTTGTTGTGTTGGGTTGGTTGCTTGTTACTGTTGGTTGGTGGTCTCTTGACTTGTCAAGTGCGCAAATCACAGAGGCACACATGGACGCATATGTAAGGGATGACTTGGAGTAAGTACCACGGCCCATCTCACAAAAAGTAGTCCGGAGGTCCCTCTCTCTGAGGGTTCATTCGTGAATTCATTGAGCTTCGGTCCGAGTCCTTAAAGATCGTGTATTCCCGGTTTAAATTTGAATCCACCTCCAGAATAGCCGCCACATTTCCGCATCTACATTGGGTTGAAAGAAGCACGACTGTTAGTACACAATTCCTGATTCAAAGACCATCGCAGCCCCAATGAAAAATAAGGAAAAAAGTTCTTACCTGTAGCAGTAGTTGGGGGCGGACCAAACAGTGACAACCTGTTCGTCAAACATCAACTTGTAACCCTCCATGACCAATTGATGTGCACGCGCAATGAGTTCCAGTCCGTTATTGTGCAAAAACTAAAATGGCGGGGGAAAAACAGACAGGGTCAGTTTTCAGGTCCTTCACAGACCATAAAGCATGATGCTGCAAACATAGTAGAAAAACAAATAGTGCTTACTGGTTTTGCAACACTCTCTCCGAAAAGAAATCCAGCACCACGAGGGCTTAAGCCCCATCCCGTGCACGAGTCAGGATCGGGATCAGACCACAAAAGATCGCACATGGCTCCGTTGTGAGGGACCTCCTGCATCCTGTCAATCGTCCGGATCTAGTAGTTTGAGTAGAGTGTACATTTTTACAACGTTAGCATGTTATTCCATTTGACTGTTCTTTCAAAGAGAATAACCGAGCACATGTTCGATGGAAGGCTGGACGAACCTGGTCAATAGTGTTGATGGACGGCGAGAGTCCTCCATGTACACAAAAGATACGATCGTCAATGATGGCAGACAAACTCAGATAGTCAAAGATCTCACAACAGTATCTCCAGACATTGGCAGATCCAAACTTCTGGAAGCACTCGTCGTAGAATCCATAGACCTTTGTAATTTGTCGCGATTCGTGGTTGCCACGAATGAGAGTAATCCTGTCTGGGTATCTGACCTAATATCCCGTGAAAAGAGTACAAATTGAAGATGTTTGTGAGTACTGTGTCGATTCCACGCCTTCCCATATCCCACGAAAGCGGGAATATCCTTCTGTCTGTCTGTCCAAAATATGCGCATGTAGCTCAGCGCACCTTAAGAGCGAGAAGCAGCAGGAATGTCTCTACACTGTGATGTCCTCTGTCAACAAAGTCGCCTAAACCGAGTAATAAATAGAGAAGTAAGATAAAGAAGTGTGAGCCAGGTATTCAAAGTAGGTCAATGTTAATTGACAGCAACACACTAAAAACGCACAAAACGGAAAAGAGGTCCCATACCCATGAACAAGTAGTTGGTCTTCGGACACTCGCCACCGACTTTAAAAAGCTCCTTGAGGTCATGAAACTGACCGTGAATGTCTCCGCAGACCTAGAAGAAGAAAAAGAAGAAGGAATGATTAGTTGTGCGTTAAGATAGAAAATGAAGCATCCCCTGAGATAAAAAAAAAATGATCTAAGCGCACAGGAGGAAAGTTGCGGGGTCTTTATCCAGAGCTGTGCAACATACAAACGAACAACCCTTTTGTCACCAAAAAAAAAAAAAAAAAAAAAAAAAAAAAAACACAGGAGATGATGACAAGGGGTTGCAATGCACGAACAAAAACACCGCATTGAAAAACTGAGCGATGAGTAAGAGGGAAAACGTACGGTGACGGGTGCATCGACGCGCTGAACATTGCTCTCTTCGACTAGGATCTCCCTCGCCTTCAAGCACAGGTCCTTGACTTCAGCTTCTGTGATGATTTTGCATTGAAGCAAGGTCTGGATCTGTCGATCTAAGTCAGATCCCATAAAGAAGGTATTTTTAGTTGACGAACGGTCGAGGACTAGAAAGGGGTGAGACTGGGAAGGATGCGAAAGTGATGAATCGCAATGATGGATAGGAAGGTGGAGAGAGCGAAGGTTGGTTGGTTGTAGGGGGAGTAGAGGGGTTAGTAATGGTGGCGGCTACTAACCACCCTCCACTCCACCTCCAGAAGCTCTAAGATGACGTCACCTAATAAATTGAATTCACGTGATATATTGGTGGCGCACATTTATCGTCTGGGCGAGTGAGAGATTTTGAAAAAACTCTAAACGTTCCGCATAAAAGTGTTTCCCCGGTGCATCGGCGTTGCGTCTGCAGCCAACAACATTATGGCAACGACGAGAAGGGCATTTATAACTCAGTGCAGTACGCCAATGACGCAGTAACAGCATGTGTAATCTGTGACGGAACAGACATGATTCAACATCAAAGGGTTGAGGCAGGCAGCCAGCCAGCGAGGAGGGGTATATTTTTTTCAACTGCGACGATGTGTCGGCCCATCAGGCAAAGCGCAGCGTCAGTCATCTGTTTTTTTGTTTGTATATATCGCATGTAGTTTGCTTACAACACGATCTGCTCGACTATAAAAGCCGCTTTTGTTTTCTCCATGTTCGTTTTCTTTCTTTTTACTAATCATCTTCTTCGTCAGCAATCCTTGCATAGTCTTTACTTTGCCGCATCCGCATTTCTCGCCTTCACCCTCCTTTCTCTTCATCTCTCCACTCACTCCCCCTCTCGCTCGACCCACTCTCTCCACTCCCTCATTTGCTTTCATACCTCTCTCCATCAATTTTTTCATATTTGATCGTGCCACATTTAGAAAACCCAGCTTTGCCGAAAATCAATCGATCATGATCACCTCTTCATCGTACAATTCCTTCAACAACTCGACGTTGTCAAACGTGCAACCCCTCGGATTCTGGGGGAATCCTACTTCGTCAGGTAAGGCGACTAGGCATATGCAAAAAAAAGAAAAAAAAAAAAACCAGTAGCCGTGTCGATATTTCCCTATCTTGGTCTTTTCAGCGTATTCGCACGATTGGCTATTGCCAAGGAAGGGCTTTTATTGACTAACTCCCATCTCTTCCTCTCCTTCATTGTTAATAGTCGGTAAGTTGTAATTTTGGCTATTTTTCCTTGTCGCACGACGGCGATTGGCTGCCCCAAGTGCGGATCCAAATCCATTAGTCGTTCACCCTATCAATCCCTGTCCTCCTTCATGGCCTGTATTCTCTTTGTCCG
Organism: Linnemannia elongata; assembly: GCA_036320915.1. Classification (NCBI taxonomy): domain Eukaryota; kingdom Fungi; phylum Mortierellomycota; class Mortierellomycetes; order Mortierellales; family Mortierellaceae; genus Linnemannia; species Linnemannia elongata. Next base: position 949,436 of record JAXBDG010000007.1, on the reverse strand, counting down.
TGAGCCATCCGCAGCTCCAATTGATGTCAATTGCGTTTGTCAACGCAAGGCTTTTCTTCGTTCTTTCTTTTGTTTCCTTCACTCACCCTCTTTATGAAATCTTGGTGCCAAGACAGAAAGCCTGCACCAAAGTAATATTTTTTCTTCCTGATCCTGTTAACTAAGACTTTAACCGACTCCAGTTTCAGGCCTTTTTTTTTATTCACATTTTTCTTTCGACTCCGTTCAAGTTGCGCAGACACATTTTTTTTTGTCCATGTGAGAGCGAGGGTATTGAGGGCATGGGTGTGTTGCATTGACCAAGTCCCCTATTTTCTACGACGCACTGCTCACACACCCTTGTGAGATATCAAAGTTACCTTAGTCTTCTATTATCTGTCTGTCTCGCTTGGACCTACAGACGGAACGGGCGTGTGCGTGGTGGTGCATGTGTTGTCGCAGCACGTTTGGGTTTCTAGTCACGCTTGGGGCAGAGGGATAATTGTCCACTGTCCAGTGGGATAAACAAACGGGTCAATGGAATCGTTAATAGCATGGAATAGAGGAGAGGGGAAAGGTCATCGCCACAGGGTCTGACATAACAGTACGACAATAAGAGGATACATAGAAAGAGTCATGCAGCAGACCCATCGTCGTCGACAGCGTGTCGAGCAGCTTGTCAACGACATCATAGTAATCCTCCCTCCTCCCTCCCCCTTTCACTTCATAATCAGACCCCTTCTACCCTCTTTACAACAACATCCCCTTGTTTATTTGCCTTTCTTTCTCCACAACTTTTGCACCCTTATGACCCTTTTTTATTTCTGTCCCTCTCACTCTTGGGACACAATCAAACAAAAGTACCCCCATTATCGGTCGTGTGCGTGTGTGCGTGCACAGTCAATTACCCATCCTCACAAAAAACTGACCGTGCGATCCTTTTCTTTCTCTCTCTCACTATACTCATCTACAAAAAAAAAAAAAAAAAAAAAAAAAAAAGACTGGTGTGAGAGCAACTACGTCAAATCGCCCTACGTCGCCGAGTTCTTCAACTCCCTCTCCTCCCTCTCCATGATCCTCGTCGGCCTCGCAGGCGTCTACCTCCACTCAACCTTCGAGAAACGCTTCCTCCTCGCCTTTGGATCCATCATCGTCGTCGGCATTGGCTCCATCGCCTTCCATGGGACCCTCCTCTTCCCCCTCCAGATGCTCGATGAGGTCCCTATGGTCTACTGTGTCCTCGTCGTTGTTTACTGTTGCGCCGAGAACAAATCCTACAGGCGCTATGGAGCCTGGTTTCCCGTCGGGTTGACTCTCTATGGACTTTTAACGACTGTCATCATGCTCTATGCCGGACCCGAGAACCATCTGTTGGAGTTCATTGTCTTCCAGTCTTCGTTTATCTTTGTCGTGCTCGTGGTCGCCTCGCATATCACAAAGATCTATGCCCGTCTAACGGATCAGTCGATCAAGCGGTTGTGGGGCATCACTGCGGCGACGGGATTGACGGCATACGCATACTGGAATATTGACTTTAGGATGTGCGATGTCATGCACAACTTACCCTTTGGACTGTGGAACCCTCAGTTCCACGCCTGGTGGCATGTCGGCGCTTCGATCTGCTCCTACATGATCTGTCTGTTGATCTGCTATGACCGTGCAGAGAACTTGGATCGCAAGCCAAGAATCGAGTGGAAGGGTGGTGTACTCCCTTATGTCGTTGTTGACAAGATGAACACCAAGATAAAGTCATGCTAAGCATTAGATGCTCAGAAAAATAAAACAAGTTCATTATATTTTACAAGTGGGGTGAAAGTTATTGCGGAGTACTAGAAGCTGCGGTCGTTGTAGAGGTCCTGACAACATTCATCTCCTGAGCATTCAAGGGCGAACCCGATGCTCTCGAGGGCGATCGTGTCACAACTGAAGAAGCCATCGTAGACGAAGTGATAGTTGTTGTCATCGACAGATCTCCTCCAGAAGCACTGTTCCGATGGTGATGACTGACTTCCCGAGTGCTGTTAGCCCGACTGCTACTCGATTTACTGCCATTGCTCCGGTGATGACGTTCATGACGCTCCTGTCGCTCCTGTCGCTCATGTCGTTCATAGTGATGGTTATGTCCAACAAACTTTGTCGTCGAAAGTGTTAACGACGACGATGACTCTGTATGGTCTCCGCCCGAGTGATCCGTCATCTCAACCTCTTGATCCAACTCCTCCAGTTGTCCCAGCACAAGACCCACAAGATGATCTTGGCGCTCAACATCCCAGCTGGCTCTCTCCAACTCGAAACGGCTCTTGCGACGAGCCTCCATCAGACGATCCTCGTCTTGTCGAAGCTTTTTAGCTTCTTCCCGATACCTTTGCACCTCCAGCTCGATCTCTGGTGCCCATGAAAGCTTGGTGACATCGACCACTGCACTCATGATCTGCTGCTGTTGCTGTTGAAGGAGCTGATGTGCAGTTGGTTGCGTTGGGACTCCAGTGATGTTGGGACCAGAGTTGATGGGACCGTTCTGGTTATTGTTTTGGTTGTTGTTGCTGCTGCTGGTGTTGTTATTGTTGCTGTACGATTGAGGTGGGGCTTGATGAGGAGTGCTCGATGCTGACTTGTACGGACCAGAGTTGTAGCTGTGATTCGTAGGTCCACTGGGCAGGTTGGCGGAGGGATAGGATGCTGGCAAGGACGATGTTGGAGCCATGGGGATTGGTGGTCCAGAGGGGTGTCGACTCTGGTATGGTCCACCTGGGATGCCACTTCCGCTTCTATTCATGCCAGCCGACTCGCGTTCCCGTTCCCTCTCTCTCTCACGATCTCTGTCTCGCTCCCTTTCGCGCTCTCGGATCTCTCTCTCTCGCTCACGTTCACGCTCACGTTCGCGTTCGCGTTCCCTGTCCCGTTCACGCTGTTCACGCTCCCGTTCTCTATCTCTGTCACGTTCCCTATCTCGATCTCTTTCCCGCTCCCGATCCCGTTCTCTCTCCCTATCCCTTTCTCTTTCTCTCTCCCTGTCACGGTCCCGATCCCGCTCACGGTGGTCGATTTCATACTCTGGAATCTGTCCTGGCTCTGGACCTGGTGAGAAGTTCCTAGGAGGAGCCGCGGCGGGCCGATCCGTAGACTGCGCCGCAGGTCCGTCCTTCCTTGAGGAGTCCAGCGATGGGGATGCAATTCTAGAGACTGATGACGGCCGACCTGATGCTGAGCTGGAAGACGAAGGTGGTGGCGGAAGTTGATGTGCGATAGGTCGTCGTGCAGGAGGAGGTGGCGGGTGCGCATGAGGAAGTCGAAGCTGGTTATGAGGCGAGGGTGACTGATAGGAAGACGACGAGGAGCCATAGTGCAAAGAGGGGTGTCGACTGGGTGGAACACCGTGACCCATATGTCCGGGTGAGTTTGAACTTCCGTGTCTAGACCTTGGTGGCGGTGGCGAAGGGCGATAAGGGTGGTAGGGGTCGTTGCTGCCTCCTCTGGAATAATAGTCTCTTTCGTTTCGGTAATAGGGGTGATGCTCTCTTGAAGAGTAGTAAGACGAGGGCATGTGGGGTGGCGACCGATGAGAAGTGCTGCCGCGGTAGTGTCCGTCGAGATGGTAGGATGAGTCGCCTGGGGATCGAGATCGGGGGCGAGAGCCTCCTCCTCCACCACTTGATGCACCGTTGGCATTGTTTGGGTTATTGCTGGATCCTCCTCCGCCAATTGGGCCTGATGCTGTGGGTGGGCCACTATAGCGCTCTGTTGAGGATCCGCGACGGTGTTCTCCTGATGACCGCGAGTAGGAATGTCGATCCATGGAGGGCTCCTTCCACTGTTGTGCGTGTGTTCGTTATTGTTGTTGTTGTTGTTGTTGTTGTTGTTGTTGTTGTTGTTGTTGTTGTTGTTGTCGTGAGAGATGTTCGAGAAGATCAATGTTCTCTTTGTTGAGTGTGGTGGAGGTGGGCAAGACAAAAAGTGTAGACCGTGCGATCAAAAATCTTCTTGGTCGCTGTGACTGACATTTGTTGGTTTGGCAACTTTCTTCTGGTCGGTGTGGCAGCTGTTTGATCCACTCAGCCTTGCTTTGCCGTCTTGGCGGATCCATGGTTGGCTTACTTCTTTCTCTCCTTGACTTTCATTCGTTAGGAGATATATTACTGGACGCAGTAGTCATGATGAGCATACGGGTTATTGGACCTGCCTTGTATGGTGACTGGTCCCATCTCCTTAGGTTATCTTCATGTAATTGCTGTTGTGAAATATTCAGTTCCTCGTAAAACTCTGCACTGCCTCCCTCTGCAGGCTTCTATGGCCACATCATATACTTTTAGCCAAGATCTTGTAACAAAACTGATTTTGTTACAGTTGTATGAATAGGAATCAAATGTTCTTCTGATCATATCTAGCTGGTCGTTCCTATTTTTTTTTTTTTTTTTCTTTCTTCTTTCACACTTCAAAATTCCACGCGGTTTCAGTTTTCAGGAACAACACCATTTTTCTTTGTTGTCATCATCAATTGGTAAAGAGGAACAAAGAGCACCAATGATGAGTGCCACGCGAGAGTAGGGGCTGAATTGGAGTAAAGAGTGAGGCATGCAAGCATTGCGCAACATGGTTAGCTGGGAAGGAAGAAAGAGGAGTTGATGTCTATGGTCCTCCTCCAACCATGGGCCCTAAGGTAGCAATCCGTTTGTCTTTTTATTTTTACATTTTCTTCCCGTTGCGCTAGTTGGTTAGTTTATCGACTGCATCCTTACCACACAGACAGGAAAAATAATAGACGAGGGAGAAAAAAACGTGCTTTTTTGTTGTACAAAAGTTCAAGTACCTCTCCCGTCAATCCATCACACCGACGGTTGCACACAAAAGGGACAATGGAGGCAGAGGGAGACAATGGGAAACACAACACACGGACATGCACGATTAGGACGGGGGAACCCTTCTTCAAGGTGCGACAAGAGACCATCCAAAGGGTCAACCCTCATCCATTCAAACTCTAAAATGAGTGACTCTTGTCTACTGCACCAACTTACTGCACTGTATATGTACATGCCCTCTCTCAATTCCACTCCACTCGTTCTCCCACCCAACCAACTCCACTTTCCAACATGTGTCCACCTTGTCCTCCCTTCTGTTTGTCCCCCCTGTTGGGTGTTGAGTTCAACCACAAAAAAAAGGTTTAGCAAGAAAATAAGCTCAGCCAGCAACCAACGCTTTTTTTTTTTTTTTTTTTTTTCTTGTTCCTTACTTACCCTTTGCACACAACACACACAAACACACTTATCTTTCTTCTCTCTGTACTCTAATCCCCTTCTTCCTTTTCCTTCTCCTTTCCTCTTTCTGCTTCCCCCCTGTCCCACCTTACCCTGCTTCTCTCTCTTTCTTTCTTTGCTCTTTTTCTTCCTTTCCTTCCTTCCCCCCCTCCCCCTTTCCTTCTTTCCTCTTCTCTTTGTACCCTTTACCCATTACCATTCTTCTTATTGTCCTCCCATTTTCTTCCTCTCCTCCTCTCCTTTTTGTAACGATATATATACTCGACCACGGTGGACATGGATACTCTGACCCAAGACGAACAATCACTCCCTTCTCCCGCCCCTTCCCCTTCCTCCGCCACAGCCGCCACCACCAAGGCCTCCCTCCCCTCCTCTACCTCCTGTAAGTGCTTCCTCCTTCTCTCTTCTTAACTAACGTCCCATTCATCACAAACAAGCAATGCAAGGCAGAAAACAAAGCGAGATGAGCATATGCAAAAAAAGGGAGTGTCAGTGCTGTAAATATTGACACAACAAAAAGCGTACTGTCTGCCTTGTTTGGTTACATCGTGCCACCATCCCCTCACAACAACAACGTTGCCAAAACAGAAGCACCGTTTTCTCTATGCTGTTGTCGTCTTGTCGGCTCAGCTCTCATCTTCCTCGCACTCTTAAGCACACACCATCTCCTCATCTGACCGAGTTCACCATTGTCATCATGGGACCTTTTCAGTGACTATATGCGAGTGTATGATCCGATTCGCTGGTTTGGACGAGAGTGGAATCAACCCAGAGACAAAAGGTGGGAAGGAAAACAAGAGTGTCGGCTTTTTTTTCCCTCGTGGCTCTAGCCTAAAGCAAGGCTGCAGTTTCTCCTCCCCCTATTCATGATCCCCTGAACTGATTTCCCATGCCCATGGTCAATTGATACCCCGTAAAAAATGGGTCATACTAAGCATCGTACACGTACACACATCATCGATTGCATGTCCCATATCTATACCATGCGATTCATATACGCCCATATTGCCTAGCTTTATTTGTTGGTAATAATCGATACCAACAACAAACAACAAACGGCAACTATGAACGATGAACAGCAATGAATAATCGATGTTGGTGTGTGTATGTGTATTGAAGTAGTACGGTACTACTTGTTCTTTAACTTCTTTTTTCCCATTATTATTGTGCTCTCATTTCGTGTGTCAGGCGGAGGTGACCCAGTCCAAGCGGCAATGCCTCTCTCTCTTCCTATCCTCTCTCTTTCAATTGTTTCCCCTTCACTTTCTCTTCCCTTCCTCTCTCGCACGCTCGTCCGCTTTCGTTATTATTATTATTATTATTTTTTTTTTTTTTTTTTTTTTTTTTCTCTTCAATACTTTCATAATCGACTGATCTGCTTCGCCATCATCTTTTTCTCACTTTTTCCTCATCTTTCTCTTCAAAAAAAACTACTCTCCACCCTTGTTTTACTCACCTTCTTTCAACGACTGCCCCCTTATCAATTACTTCACTCATACTCCACTACCATACACCCTCTCCCTTCTTCCGCACTCCTGCAGTGTGCACTTTTACCGTACCAGCAAACGGAAAAAGATATATATATAAAAAAGCCTAAACGCGTCCAGCCACTCTCGTTCGACTGAAACATCGACGACCTAAGGTACCCAAGCCATGCTCCCCGTCCTCCCAGAAAGAGAGTGGGGGTTGAGGGAGAAGAGTGGACGGAGTTGAGTTGGGTTCAACTGGCTCGTCTGGTTGCTGGGTTATCTTTTTTGAGTTCAAAAGATCGGATCCCTTTCGGCTATCCTCCCATCCTGCCCCTCCCTTTTGCTGTTCTTCCCCTTCGTCCCTTCTTTTCCCTTCCTTCCCCTCCCCTCCCTTCCCTTGTGCCTTTCCCGCGGGGCCATATCGTTCGTTATCATCCATTGCCTTTGCTTGAGAATAGTCCTCCACCAGCCGATCCAAAGTGGCTACCCAGAAAGAGAGAGAGTACCAGTCATATAATACCCAATGGTTGGTCAAAGTAAACGAAAATGAGAACAAGAGTGAGAAGACAGAGACAGGCAAAGAAAGGGTGACAGACTAAGACGGAAAGGACAACGCAGGAGACAGGGCAAGATGGCATCAGGAGAGACAAGATTGCCAAGGGGGCAAAGGGCACAACGGGAGGGGACAGATGGTGCATCCAAGGGCAAAGGGCAAAGGGTAAAGGGCAAAGGGCAAAGGGCAAAAGACAAAAAAACAAAGGGCAAAGGACCACCTCTCTTTTTTCTTGAAAGGGGACAGCTTACCCTTCCTTCCTTAAAGCACATGGCACATATATCCACACTGCCAATCCATTCTTCTCCTCATTCATCCTTTATCCTTTACTCTCCATTCGCCAATTGACATTTCTCGTTGTATCTCTTTATTCGACAAACAATAATAGACCTTCAAAAGACAACTGCCGAAGAAGAGGACCACGTTGCCTCGTTTAAAAGAATGCTCGACGATATCCTCGATAACGCCTCGTCCGAATCTCTCACACATGGATTGGAATCCAGCCTCAATAGCAGGATTGGAGGCGGTTCCTCTTCCTTCCTCTCCTCCCCTTCCGCTGCCGCTAGCAGAGCTCGTTTGAACAGCAACACCACCCTGGGCTTCTTGCTGCCCCAGCCCAAAGGCCACTTTTCCAAGATCAAGGGCGCTCACGCACGGCCAGACCTCTCCGCTGATAACGCCGTCGATATCGAACTTCTTCATAAGCTGGAGGAGCAGAACAGCCTATTGCCACCACAGGTAATTGCTCGTCAATCATACACCAGTTCAAATCGACTATTATTCATGTCAAAGGCATATCTATTCACGCCTCTGCATGTGGTAGTAATTGACACAAGGCGGCGAGACGACGAACTTTTTTTTTTTGATCTCTTCACGACACTAACACCCGTGCGCTTTTTTTTTTGGTTAACGGTTTGTTCTATTCATAGGATTCGACTTCATTTTTGCTTGCACGCCTCGAGAGACAAAACGGCCTCTTGGACACTGATCCAAAGTCAGTCTGTATCGAATCCAACATTCTCAAGGGCAACCTCAACACCCTGCATCGCCTCATTGCCGATTCAACCACACTCAACAGCCCCAACTCAGAGACAGTCGACCCTATGTCCTCACTGGCCTCAGTGTTGGAGCCTCAGGCTGGAGACGAAGAGATCGACTGGGAGTTTTGGGGAATGCTCGTCCAGGATTACAACGCCGTGGCAAGCAAATTGCCCCATCTTCTCTCGGCCAGAGTGCGCCAAGGTCTTCCCTCAAAGTTGCGTGGTTTGATCTGGCAGTCCATGTCCCAAGCGTCCTCGACCTATCTCGAGACCATGTATACCCAGCTCCTCAAGGAGCACTCGCCCTACGAGCGCATCATTCAGCGCGATCTCGCCAGGACATTCCCTCAGATCGACATGTTCAAGGAAGAAGGCGGCAAAGGACAAGAGATGCTCTTCAACATCCTCAAGGCATACTCTCTTTACGATCCCCATGTCGGTTACTGCCAAGGCCTCGGATTCTTGGTCGGACCACTTCTCATGAACGTAAGTGACCTCGGCCTTTTTGATACTTCTCTCTTCCCCTCCACCTTTTACTACCAACAGCGATCCCTGAACACATTTTTTTTATTGCAACGTCTATCCCACACCACCCTCAACCAATATTTTTTTTTTTGTTTTTTTTTTTTTTAAATTTTAATCACTTAGATGGACGAAAAGGAGGCTTTCTGTGTCTTTGTCCGCCTAATGGAGACCTACGATATGCGAACCATGTTTACATTGAACATGGAGGGTCTTCAGTTGCGCCTTTACCAGTTCTCGGCTCTGTTGTCGGAGCATCTGCCCATGTTGCACGCCCATCTCTCGTTCCACTCTATCCAGGCCGCCATGTACGCCTCCCAGTGGTTCCTCTCTTTGTTCGCTTACACATACCCCCTGCCACTGGTTCTCCGTGTCTACGATGTCGTCTTTACCGAGGGTGCCCCCGAGACCATTATGCGCGTTGCCGTCGCATTCTTGAAGAAGAACGAGGAGAAGCTGATGCAGTTGCAGGAATTTGAGGACTTGCTCGAGGTCTTGTCATCCAAGCTCTACGATGTCTACGAGGACAATGCAGGAAGCGTGATCAAGGATGCCATGGCCCTCTCTTCCGAGATTTCCAAGGACAAGCTAGATGCACTCGCCATGGCCTACCTGGCCGAATTAGAGGATCAGCAGAAGCGTGCCGGTGAGGTGACCAGCAAACGGTTCAAGGATCGCTTCGGTTCATCCAAGGCTAAGACAGAGGAGGCCAAAGCCGCACCTGCTGCCCCCAAGGCCAAGACTACCCCTCCATTGAAGCGCGGTGGCAGCCGTCTTTCGATCGCTGCCTCGTTCGGATCCTCAGCCAGTCTGGCTGGTTTGGGCGACGGAGATGACGACGAGTCCGTGGAGACTGCGAGCATCACCAGGTCGAGCAACACCGACGCCATGTTGATGGAGCAGATTCAGGATTTGGCCAAGGCTCTGTCGACACTCCAGAGGGATCATGTCGATGTGACGGAGGCGCTTGTCGTTGCCAAGATGGAGAAGATGCAGTTCATGGAGGAGACCGAGAACCTTCGCAAGAAGATCGCCGACATGGAGCGTCAACAGAACCGTGCTTCGATGATGAGCGCCGTTTCTCCCTCGGTGATGAGCCAGAGCGACGCTGCCTCCTCTATGGCCATGTCCACCCATTCGCGGGATGAGGATTTGGAGGAGAGTTTGGAAACCAAGGCCTCTTCGATCGCTTCCTCGACCAACGGCCAGGATGAACTCTCTCAGCGTCTCTCCGTGGTTGAGCGCGAACTTGCTCATGTAACTGGTGAGCTCGTTCACGCCAAGGTCTCTGCAATGGAGGCGATGAACGAGGTTGAGTCTCTGCGTCAAAAGAATTACAATTTGGAGAAGGTTCTGATGGACTCCAAGGAGGCGGTCATGATGCTCCAGGAACAGCAGGTGGTCCTCCAGTCGACCAAGATGGCAATGGCGATGGAGATGGATGGTTTGCGCCATGAGCGGGATACCTTTGAGAAGGACATCAACGTGATGCGCCAGCAGTTTGAAGAGACGAAGCGTTTGTGGTTGGAGGGTCAGGTCGAACGTCACACCCTGCAGGAGAAGGTCAAGGAGCTGGAGATGAACGCCGCCTTTGCCGCCTCTACCAACAGCCTGGGACGGGGTCGCACTATCCGCAAGTCCCTTGGAGAGGTTGCAATGATGAGCATGATCAACTCTAGAAGCGGCTCGCCCTCACCCAGAGCCTCGACCCAGATGACAGCCCTCTCGGAAGACGGCATGCAGATTCTGAACGGAGAGAATGCTCGTCGGGGGTCAGGAGATTCGCAGGAGAGCTCCAGCCGACAGACTCTGCCCCGTGGCAGTACCGATACCTTGGGCTCGACCCAGTCTGGACGCGAGTCTATGTCGAACTCCAGACCTGCGGCGGTTGTTCGTAAGGGATGGCCAAGTGAGAAGGCAGCGAGCGCAGGAGTTGTGCCTACATCACCGACGTCAAGCGGGTTCGGAACGCGCAAGTTTATGGTGGCTGAGGGCGAGACGAAGCTCAAGCGCAGCCAGTCGACGCGCAACAGCATGTTTGGCGGTCTTAGTTTCCGCCGCTCCAACAGCGAGGTCAACTAAGGAGGGGAGAACGGCTATATTTCCCTTCGTGAGCTCATGTAGCTGCCTGTATCATCGTTATTATTTTCTCCTGTTACATATTTTTTTTGCTTTTACTTTTGCGTTTTCTATTCGTTTTCTAGTGTGCTCTTTCTTTCTTTTTTGTTTGTTAACCTACATTGTCCGTTTGATCGTAATGCCGCGGTCTTCTGTGCCACCATTAAAAAAATATTCCTATTCGTTTGTACATAGCTTCATGTTCTCTGCTTGGTTGCTTGTTTTGTCTTTGTTTTGCATGCTTGTCCTTGGCAATGAGTGAATCACTGATGTCAGATGTAAAGCACAGCTGTAAACGTGTTTCTTTAGAGTGAGTGTATCATACATATCATATTCACTCGGCGGGGTTTTCTATCATCATTTCATTTGTGATGAAGACAGCCAGGGTACCCCCTTTTTTTTCACCTCGTGTGTTCGTCCTCTTATCGTTCTTTGTTTCTACTTCATGGCATTTCCGTTGAACATGAGCGTATGGTTGCACCAAACTCACTCCATCCGACTGCAGATGTGTGCACAAGTGTAAAAAATGCGATAAAACGACCTTCCTTCCTTCCCTTCCTACTCGTTTAAAAAAAAAGAACCCACGCTCTGTCGACAACCCCACAAACTTCGAAATTTACCAGTCCACTTCCTCATTCATTACACACCCTCACTCTGCACCCATGACCTCGACTATCCAATTGCGAGCACATCTCTCTTGGAAGAAGAACAGCCTCATTCCCTCCTCCTCCCCCACCACTATCATAACAACCACATACCCGGTGGTGATGACGAGGGGTCCCGTGGCATGGATGACACACCGAACCACTTCCACCACCGTCGCCGCCACTCGGATGACCGTCGCTGGAACCAGAACCAAAACACCTCACGCGTTGGTCGGTCTATGCCGACAAAAACACCAATACCAATACCACAGTCAGGGCGGGCCTTCGATTTCTAGAACATTGGGCATGGTTTCTACAAGTGCGACTAGGACAATGTTTGGAGTTACGAAACGAGTAACAGCGACGGACTCTGGTCTTGCTGGTTCATTGGCAGTCTCAGTCCAATGTCCGCCAGGGCCAGGGGGAAGAGGAGTAGGTTCGAGAAGAGTAGGTGTTGGGTTTCATACATATGCATCCCACCCAGGCGCTACAGTGTCCGCAGCAACTCCATCAGCGGCCGCCACAATCCTAGCGCAACAACACCAACAGCATCACTACTCACAATTGCAACAACAATGGAACCGGCAACAGGCTGGGATGTTCTTCATGTCTTCGCCACCTATGATGACTCGGCAGGCTGAGTGTGGGCTGGGAAGGCGAGGTGTGCACCGGCAAATGTCGACACAGCAAGAGCTCGATAATGTCGTTTCGTTTTATGATGACCAGGTGACCCTTGTAAGCCTCTCTTTTTTTTCTCCTTGGGGCCTTTGCCCATTATATCATACATGCCATACATAATACATGTCCTGCGTCTCATGTTCGTGAGGCTATTTTTGAGAAGGATCTTGTTCGGTTTTGTTAACGCGGAGGGGGGTATATTTATTTTCTTTTTGGCGACGTGTTTGACCTTGTGTTCTGGATAGTACGCCGATCAAGAGATTCAGACTGTCACGCTGAAGGCGCTCCTAGGCTTCGGAGGTTCCAAGAAAGCCGGGGCTGAGGAAACGACACTATCAACAACAACAGCAGCGGTCGGAGACGACCACGACCATCACCAACAGGATCTAGAAGTCAACTTGCAGATGGCTCGGTACGCGCGTAAGGAGTTACCAGTCCGGTTAGCTCGACGGGTCAAGTCGATCCAGAACTTACCCTTTATTATTGGGACTAACCCGTATATTAAGCGAGTGTATCGACTTTACTACGACTCCTTCCAAGCCCTGACAGCGTTCCGGGAAGATATTCGAGATAAGGAGGATCTGGATCAGTTTGCAGAGGTCTTGAGGGGCTTGGTTGAGTCTCATGCGAATGTTATTCCTATGCTCTCCCAAGGTAACTTATTCAAGTTATCGGAAACAATAGGTTCTCCAACGAAGCAGGATAGTGAAGAAACCCCTGTCTTACTGACATATTTCTATCTTGCCATATTTGTTGCGTGCGACATCCAGGTTTTTTGGAATGCAAAAAATATATGAACACCGCCGACATCCAAACGTTCCTGGACGAGATGATTAGGTCGCGTATCGGAATCCGACTGATTGCTGAGCAGGTAATTGCTCTTCGGGCGCAAAGGACGGACTTGCTTAAAGATGATCAGGAGGAGGGATCGGCTCAAGACAATGGCAGCATCACCACTACGGACCAATCGAATGCCGATAGCAAAGTCATTGGTGTCGTCCATACTCAACTCAAACCGGCAGAACTGGTCAAGGACTGCGCATCGTTTGTGCAGGAACTGTGTAACGTCAACTATGGATCGAGTCCCGACGTGGTGATCAACGGTCAGACGGATGCGACGTTCACCTATGTACCTGTCCATCTTGAGTACATCCTCTGCGAGCTTCTCAAGAACTCTCTGCGGGCGACGGTTGAGCACTCGGTCAAGATTGGGCGGTCTGTTCCACGACGAGAGACCAGCATCTTTGACGAGCTCACAGAGGAGGAAGGGCCAATTGATCATGCCGAGGTCCGACAGATTCCTCAGGAAGGTAACGGATTAGCTTCATCATCATCGCCAAAACTGAAAGAGAAGGGAAGCAAGGAGTTGGATATTACCAAGCGGCCGAACGAGTTTGGACATCCACCAGTGGAGGTGACGATTGCGCAGAGTGAGCATGAGATTACAATCCGGATCCGTGACCAGGGCGGTGGAGTGTCACAGGAGGACCTGGACCACATCTTTGATTACTCGTTCACCACTGTCAAGGATGACAACGAGACCTCTTCCTCATCCTCCTTCGCAGCGCCTGATGGCAGTTTGTTGGACGGTGGTAGTCCTGGCAATGAGTCTGAGAGTATCTTTACGGGTGTCAGTCGATTGGCGATGCAGGCTGGACTTGGAGGCCCAATCGCTGGTCTAGGTTTTGGGTAAGTGGAGATTTTTGGTGCTGCTACTGCTTATGTCTCTCTGCTGCTGGATTTTGTTGTCATGGTTATGTGTTTGCTATTGGGGTTGCAACACGCACCCCTCCTTTTCTCATGCGCATGTATTTTGCTTGCTGATCCTGTTTGTTGATTGAGGAAAAAAGGGACATACGAAATAATAACCAAAACCACTAACTCAATTTTCGGATGCATCCCTCCCTCCCTCTCTTTTGGTCTCGTCTCTATTCTCTGCATTTCTCTCTGTCTCCTTCCATTGCCCTACTTTCTCACTTTACCTCTCACACGCATTTCTCGCTCTCCCTCCCATTCTTTTCTCTCTCTCGCTCACGCACACTGTACTCACTCTCTAACACACATATCTCGCTTGATCTTTTTACCTTTTTCACCCTTGCATAACAATCTTGGCATTTATGTTTGTTTGTTTGTTGTGTTCTATCTTTTTGTTTGTTGTGTCGTTAACTTTGTCGTGTTTGTGTGTTTTATATTTTGTTGTGCTCCATTGGGCTTTGCCTTTGAATCTTTTTAGACTGCCTTTGACAAGAATCTATGCACAGTACTTTGGCGGACGCATGCACCTCGTCTCGATGCAAGGCCATGGCGTCGACGTCTATTTAAAACTCAAGCAGCTCCAACATGTCGAAGACCTGCAAATCTAAGTACTTTACCGACTTTACCTCCAATTTGCTAACCGCAAGCCATGTAGCCTTTTTTTTTTTGTTAAGGCGATTTCGAATAATATTGAAAGATGCATAAACGCGCAAAAAAAAAAAAAAAAGTGAGCTTGATCTGATAATGAGGCAGTGCAAGGGAGGGCGAAGATGATTGTTGAAAAAGGCAGAAGCAAAGGTGACGACAAGAGAGGCTGTGAACCGAAACCTCCTGTTACACCTGTTATTTTCGACTCTTCTCCCTCGATTTCCATCGCCACCGGAAATGATATGTCGTTATCGTGGGGCGGCATAGCGATGAGGCAGTGCAAAGACAAAGGCACTGTGAAAGTCAGGAATGGCAAGAAAAAAAAAAAAGCCAAAGAACAAATGAAAAGGAAATTTATATTACCCACTTTTCGACTTTGCCCCTGCATCACTTGGTTCCGGTTCTTCGCACGTTGTTCTTACAGTTTCTCGTCATTGCCATTAAAACACGATTGTCATCATCTGGGGTCGCATGGCGATGTGGCAGGGCTAGGGAGAAAAAAAAAAGGTAAAGGGTCAAGGTAAGATCCTGAACTGAAACCTCTTTCACCCATTTTGTCTCTATATTTTTTTCTCATCAACATCAGACATCAGTATCATCATCGGGGTCCTATGGCTCTCGTCGGTTCCTGACGAGGGAGAACACGAAGGGGAGTGTAAGAGACAGTGTTGTTCGTGTTTTACCCGCAAGCTGGTCTCACGTAACCGAAAGAGGCCATACTTTGGGCCTTCCAGAAAGAAAAGAGAAAGAGAAGCCAGGGAAAGACATTGGTTGAAGTTGATCTTCGGCATCACACATCATTCTAACCTCTTTCTCAGATCCTCTGCACATCTGTGATTGGAATAGAGTTGCGGAACCAAGTCCCGGAGAGGAGAGGAGACTCGTTATTACTGTCTTGGTAGAAGCGCAAGGAAGGAAGCATAAGAAACGTTCGCGAAAAGAGTGTGTGGGTGTGCTTAGTATTTTGGTGTCAGATATAGGAAAATGGAAAAGGGAAGCTGCAGATGACGCGAGGCGAGACCATAGATAGAAGGGAGTGAAAGGGCGGGGGGATTACAACCTTATTCTCGTAAGCATGCTTGGGCTAAGTTAGTCTAATCAAGTAATATTGTTTTGTTTCCTGGAAAGAAAGCGGCGAGTTTTGTGAAAAAAGAAGGCAGAAATGGAATTAGGAACGAAGCCGGGTAGAAAGGGCGGGGATGAATAGGTGTGGATTCGATAACAGAAAAGAAAACGGCGTGTGTGAAGGCGTTATTTTTTTTTCGTTCTCTCTTTATTCCTGGTTTTATGAAACCGATGAGCCGTTTGTTTTCCTTCAAGGTCGTTAGGAAACCTTTGTTCGTGAACTTTTTGTTGTGTTAGTTCTTGCATCTGTTTCTTTCGTCTTGTTCACAATTTTTTTTTCTGTTTTCAAAGCGGCAGAGAGCTTCATTTGCTATGTTTTCTGTGATACAAAAAAAAAAAAAAAAAAAAAAAAAAAAAAAAAAAACATGTTGCAGCTCTTACTTGTTACTCGGAAAGAATCTTACAAAGATGGTACCTAAGAAACCAGGATATGGACACTCATTCTTCTCCTTGTTGATCCCAAATTCCTTTGGACCTCTGAAACGCGGCCAACCAGAAAAAAGGCCTTCTCAGGGGTTCTTGTCAAAAATATGTTAAGGAAACCTCTATTGCTGATTGGCCGCCTTGTAGTAGAACACCGGTCCCCCCTTTATTTTGTTTAAATGAATGGAATAAGTGGCTACACCATAAAAAGAGTGGGAACCATGCACTACCTTCCACGGGGTGCCACTCTGTAAGGAAGAAAGGGGAGCCCATAGAAATATTTTAGAGGGGTTTGTGAATTGCTTGAACGGAACTAAACCATGCGGTTCAGGTTCTAGGGATAATGGCGTCATAGGTTTGGAGTGCGCCAAGAAAAGGGAGTGATCGCCTTTGATATCTGTATTTTTTTCTATTAGGGTCAGACACGAGTTGTTTCTCGACATAGCACAAAATGGTCCAGGGGAAAGATAGAGAGAGAGAGAGAGAGAGAGAGAGAGAGAGAGAGAGAGAGTGTGTGTGTATGAGAGTGAGAGAGTGAGCGAGTGAGAGAGAAACACCATCAACTAGACAAACAAACGAGAAACAAAACAAAGACCAAGCAAAAAAAGTGGGCGGTGCCGGCCCCCTGTGCCTAACGAATGTTCAAGATGCGGTTTGAAATATAACAACAACACAGAAAAAATCCACTCAGCCGTTCCTCCCCTGGATTCCCAGAATGACGACAATGGCGGGGATGAGTACCAGCTTTGAACATGAGATATAAAAAACGAAGTAGATTACCTTTGCTTCCAATTGACACCGCCTCTATCGTTTTAAACTTTTTTTTTCTGCGTTGTGTTGATTGCCGATCTGGGAATGAATGGAAGCAAACAAAAACCAAAAAAAAATCCATGAAAACAAAAGTAGACACAAGTGGTTTAAAAGGAAAAAAAGCTCTGGCAGGGATATTGCCCTGTTGGTCCTTTTCTTTTCTCCTCCGTTCTTTTCTCCTGTCTTCTCCCTCGGAGTAATTCAGAGTTGATCCTGTTCGTTCATGGTTCTTTCCCCCCTTTCTTTGCTTTTATTTTCTTCTTGCTTGATACTGCAGCTTCCCGACAAACAAACCACGTCGAAAAAAAAAAGGAGGAAGGGAGAAGGGGAAAGAGAGTGAGTGAGATTGACACACACACACACAAACAGAGAGAGAGAGAGAGAGAGAGAGAGAGAATGACAAAATAGGAGGAGAAAGGGTATTGTTTTCACTTGAGGTCGATTATTCAACAAACAAAACACACTTCATCGAATTTTTCCTTTATCAACTTTTGTCACTCTTTAACTCGTACACAATTGAATAAAGTAAAAGAGACAACATAACACAATCACAACAAACAAACCAAGAAAACTAAAACAAACAAAAATCTGTCGGATGGTCGGATGTGCGGACAGCCACTCAGTCAGTCAGTGCAGTCAGTTCGGCCAGTCATTCATTCAGTCAGTCGGATGCTAAACCAACAAAATAAAATATACATACAATTGGAGAACAACCAGGGGAGGGGTGTCAAGGAAGGAAGGAAAGAAGATTGTCGTCCTTTGTTTCCTTTAGTTTTCTACTTCATCATCCCCTTCTTCTTTCTTCGTTCTTCTTTTTCTTTTTTTTTTTTATTCATCTTCGTCCTCCTTTTGTTTCCTTTCCTTTTTTCGATCATTTCTTCGCCCTTGTTTTTTTCTTTTTCTTTTTCTTTTCTTCAACTCTTCTTTCGCATTTTTGTATCTTTTAATCTTCTTTGCCCTCGTTCTTTCTCTTTCCTTCTCTACTTTTCATTCCCCCTTTCCTCCATTCATTCTTTATCTACCTATAGTACGTTTATCTGTGCACCTAATTGTCGTCATCGTCGATATCAACATCATTACCTTCTCTCCACTCTTTTCATTTTACCAGCACATCCTATATTATCCTCTCCTCCACTCCGCTTTTCACTCATCATTCATATCTACGTCCACCTTCGCCCTCTCTACCTTTTTATCCTTGCTCACGTTTGGTCTTTCAATTCATCACCGCCCCTTTTTTCGACTTGTATCAACAATTACATCACCTGCTCCTCCACCCACCTCATTGATCAACCTCGAGTTCGACCTCTCTCGTCTATTATTTCCCTCGAGTCACTTCATATAACCCTTTCACTCTCGAGAAGCTGTGCTCAGAACTGTTTCTTTCATTCAACCCATACTTCGTTGACGATCTCTCTTCATCCATCGCCTTTTCCTCTCGTTTTCAAGGACAGATTTAAGGCACCCCCCGTCCACTAACTCCCCTCCCCTCGACAGCGTTTCAATCGACCCAGTCAACAGCAACCCACAATAAGGAATAACAAATAACTTCCATCGAATCGTAAGTGAACCAACCAAACAATTTTCCCTTGCGCCAGTTTTTTTACCCATTTTTCCTAGCTTTTTTTTGCGAAAGTTCTTTCGTTTTGTTTGTTCATTCTCTGCATGTTCCGCAGCTTGGATTAAATCTTCTTCTACCCAATTTATGTACCTTTCGAAAGGCCGCTCTAAACCTTCCCCAAGCATGGTACCCATCCATCTACCCCATAACTCCCTCTCTGTCTCTCCCTCTTCATGGCTCTTCTACAACACACATTCAATCACGAAACATGCAAAAAAGAACTATTATTTTCCACTCCCCTGCCCTGCTCTCCCTCTGATACTTCTCAGGAACAGTTTCTCTAATTGCACACGCCATTTCTTTGTGCGCTCAACTTCGCCCCTTTATTGCAAACAGCCAAGTGACACAAAACCTATAAATCTTTTATCCCATTCCCGCACGCAAAAAGCAACCACAAAAACTCTATTGCATCCAACAGAACCCTATACCGCTACCACCGCGATTTCCCATTCGTGCAACCAAACTGGTGGTCGCCCCTACCTTCTCCCTTGTCTGTCTCTCTTCCTAGCTCACTTTTCCTTTATCTCTTATTTTTGCGACGTCGTTTTTCACTGTTTTCTCTCATTTGCTCACCGTCCAGGTGCTCGGGATTCAGTCACATCGACCCCTTTCCCTTCACAGATGTCTTCTCCCACCATTTATTTTTTACACCCGTGTGATTTATTTCACTCTGACCCCCCTATCAGGTGGAATTATTTTATCGTTTTGCTTTTCTCTTTTGTTTGCATCCCATGAATGCGGGCGTGTAAACCTCTCTACACATAAACACCATCGCCATGATATCTATATTTTCTTTTTCGCCATTATCACATCTATCATATGGTGATGGCCAACTTCCGTGGACCCCTTTCATTTATTTTGTCCGCTTCGGTCTAAGCAAACTAAGGGAAGGATGAGAGACATACATACTATCATTAGTAGACTTTATATTATGTACGTTCGTTTGGACTTCCTCTGGTCAATGAGGTCCTTACTGCACAAATGAAGACGCTCTATTGTATAGAAAAAATCCTCAGAGCGAACTCTTTTGCCCATTGGATTGTAGGCAATCGAGGAGGAGGGCGAGCCGTAAGTCTCGTTCTTTGTTTGCGCGAGTAGAGTGTGTTTAGTGCGTTGTCTGTCTGCTCGCTCGACCTTTTGTCACATTTTCTGCTGTGATGTGTGTTATTCTTCGTTTGGAGTATATACAATCGAGGTGGAGAGAAAATAGGGAAAAACAAAAAAAAGGGAAAGGAGAGTGGCTGACCTTTCAATACCGTGATATTGATGCTCTCTCTCACACACATACTCTCATTTGCCCTCCTGCTACCTTTGTCAAAGTTAACTTAGCGAGCATCCGTTTTTATTGTATTGGAGTTTGCAAGCAAACCTTCATGGTTTTTGTTTACTTTATATTTATAATTACTCTTTACGTTTGATATCCGAAGAGTCTGGAAAGGAGATGGGAAAAGAAAGGAACATAGGAGGTAGGGAAGGGATGAGGTAGTTGATGACCTGGAGAAGATGAGTAAGAAGCGGAAGACGATATATATGTTTTTATTATAAGAGTACAATGAGCGGGCGCTATGGAGAGCGCATGTGCATGCCTGTAAAGAATAGAGGATCCTCGACAAGAGAACAAAAGGGAACGAAAAGCAGAGTGTTTGCGGTCGACCTTCATCCTTCTTTCTTTTTCATGCCTACCCTGTTTTTATGTCTATCACTTTTTATTTACGCTTTTCGTCCATCGAAGGGGGACTGATTACGTCGGGTACTCTTATTTGCTTTACAAGAAAGGCGTGCTAGGCAGGCAGCTGTGTTATTCTCGTGCGTCTCTTTTACCTCATTCCTATTCCTATTCCTCTTTTGTCAAATTGCTTTCCAAAGGACCACACAACAAAACAACTCAACGTTGAGGTCCCTTTATAGTTTCGGTTTGCGTTCCGTTCCTTTGCTTGCTAGTTTGCCTGCTGGTTTGTATTTTTTGTTGTTATGGAGGCTGCTGTTGTTTGTGTGTATCGTTTTCTTTTTCAATTGGACTCTTTCTAATAACAGGCCTCTGCCCTTTTTTTTTTACTGTGCATTGTTTGCCTTCCTTTCAACTCGCAGTCCGTCTCTCCTTTCCTTCTTGTCTCCTCTCCAACCAATTCCTGCTCCATGCTTTTTTTTTCTCTGACTCCCAATCTCTCGTGCACACACACACACACACACATATATATACCCTCGTTCTCTCAATCTCTCTCCCATCCACTCACACCCTCCTTCTCTAAATCACTTTCCCACCTTCAATTCACAAACCTCTTTTTTTTTTTTTTCTACTTTCACTTTTACTTTATCTTTTATTTTTGCCAATCTGAGTTGCGAAATTCGCCAATGTACAATTTGGGTTCACAAACTCTGACCCTCGAATTTTTTTTTTTCTTTTCGGTATGTCCTTGTTCGCCGCTCCTTTCACTCCCACCTAACACACAAACACCCCCTTTTCGGGATGTAACCCGACCCACCCTCTGCTTCTCTGCATAGCCTTCTTCCCCTCCACTGATATTCATCCTGCATATCTGCAAAGAGAATCACCCAATACTTTCGATCCTACCAACCAACATCACCACAACTACAACTATAGCTTCAATTGCAACGGCAACTAAAACAATTACAACAACGCCTGCTACAGCCACCCCACATGGACCATCTTGAGGCAGCAGCACTTTCAGCCGCCGCCGTCAATCCCAATATCAAGCTCAACTCGCTCGACCCTTCCTACATCTCTGGAAGCTTTCACGACGATGTCTCCCTGAAGGAATCCATGGTCCGGTCTCGATCCGGTTCATCCAGCAGCGTAAAAAATTCTGACGATCTTCAGCAAGGTAACGATGCGACCCTAGCGACCGGTTGTTCAATCGCTACCTTTTTCATGTATTCTGTATCATCTTTTTCCATTCATTCCTTGCCTTCTTTCCAAAGACGTATACCCACGCGCCCCCAGAAAAAATATTCTCCGCCTCCCTTTTCTGTTTTTTTTTTTTTTTTTTTTTTTTTTTTTTTTTTTTTTTTTGGGTTTCTTTGTTTCTCCCTCCCTCCATCTCTTTCTCGAGTCTGTCTTTCTCTATCTCACATACATATATTATATATACACACACGCACGCGCACACACATATACACACTCTCTCTTTCGTATTCCTTCTTTGACTTACTCCACTCACCCTTTCAAGGCTATGGCACATTCACACGTCAATGGGAGGTTAAAAAAAACAAGTGTTCATACAAGAATATGGATTGAAGGTGAGAAGGGAGCTGGACAAGATGGGTGAGATGCGGATAGCAATTGAAAATGATGCACATGTGTATGATGCGATGTCGTTGTATCTGTGTGTTTGGGTGTGGGATGTGTACAAAGAGCTGTCGACAGGGAAAATGAGCAAAAGACCAAGAGGCGGGGGGTCAACAAACAAACAAACAAATGAGAGGGAGAAAGTAAGAGAGCGAAGTGGATGATGACCCACGTTTGCATGCATCCATCCGTATTCTAACAAATATAATAGAGAATAGAGATGGTTGTTTTATATTATTTTACGTTTCGTTTTTCTTCTCTTCTTCTTCTTCTTCCTTCTTTCCTCTGCTTCACTTCTTTCTTCCCACTCTTTCCCCTCTTTTCCTTCCTTCCGTCGTTCGTTCTATTTTACCCCCACCACCATTCACCTAGCCATACCTTCACCATTTTCATCGAACACAGTTTCTACTTTCATTTCTTTCCCCACTGCTCTCGCATGCTTCATCTTTCATTGATACGTTCTTTAGAATACGTCGCTCCCGCCCTTCGCAGCCATCCCCTGCTTCTTTCTTCCCTGAGCAACACCCTCCTCACATAGGCCGCACCACAGCAATTCATGACCCCTTCACCTTCATTCGCCGCCCTCTCTTCACATTTTCTCCTCCTTCTTCCTCCCTTTTTGGCTTCCTTCTCCTCTTCTCCCCTCCTCCACCTACAAACAAGAGCATATCACTCCCTCATTTACTCCGCTCTTACCACCTCGCTTTCGTTCATTCTTCTTGTCCCTTTTTTGTATTGTAAGCTTCGTTCGTTAGTCATTATCACCATCGCGGTTGACATCGTCGAGATAGTCCCCTCATTCGTCCCTTTTTCCCTCATTTTCACTTATTGTTCGATTCATCTCCTCAGCTCACCTTGAATAACAAACCCACTGTGTTTAGTTCCCTCTACTTCCAATCCACATCACGCCTTGCCTCTTTTCTTACAACGTCCACACACTTCACTTTTCGACGTTTATGGAACTTTCTCTTTTCATTTCAAGGAGAAGCTGCCATTATTTTGGTAATATTTTTTTTTGGCTTCAACTCTTAACTCTCGCCACTGTTTGGGAACTGGCACAACGCGGAGAAAAGGACCGAGAGTGCGCTCCGAGGCGAGCTTATGATGCTCACGTTGTAAAAAAAAAAAAAAAAAATCTCTCTTTTAACTCAAGTAGAGGAAGAAGAGACCCTTCCAGAGCGGGGGTAATAGGAGTTTAAGAAAACAAAATCTTATTGTTGTTGTTTTCAATCCCGATACAATAAGGTGTGGTTCACAAGGTGACGATCCCCTTGGTCAAACGCATTAACCTCTTTGTCGTCTATCCATCTGTGTTCTTTTTATTTTCACCACTGTCCCAAAACACCATCGACGGACGGAGTGACTTTATTTTGGTTGCGCAACTTTCGTGCTAACGTTTTTTTTTTTTTTTTGCTTTTGTTTTTTTCCATGCCTTTTCTGTCCCTTCTCTCTCTTTCCTGTTTTCACTCTCTCTCTATCTTGCTCTCTCTTCTTTCTCTCAGGATTGACAGGGTCTAGTACAGGCCAAAACCCCCGACGAGAATCTTCGACTGTCCGTCATCGATCCCCCCACGCCTCTCAAGAGCTCCATATGCCTTATAGCGCCACCTCCCCCCGCTCACCTCTCTCACCACTCTCACCACAAGCTTCGACGTCCCCATTCTTAGTTCACTCTCCTCCATCACCAATCTCCCCCAGCTCTACAAGCAACTTTTTGTCAACACTACCATTATCCTCGTCTCTCTCATACGCCTCTCACAACGTGCCTCCAACTGGTTCGCCTTCCGTTCAATTAGGCCCAACAATATCTCCTCAACACCTTCAATCCCTCAACCAGCACGAGCAACAGACGCCCCAACAGCAACAGAAACAGGAACAAGCAGTCTTCGCTCGTCACCTCCATCGCCACAACTCTAGCGAAGGCATCCCCGTATCAGAGGGCTGGACAGAGCATATGTTAACTTCAGAATCCACTGGAAGGTCGCCATCCTCTTACCCACTATCATCCCACTTTCCTCCTTCCTGGTCCTTGCCCCTGGGCCCAGCGTCCCACCACGACCACCCCAACTCTCATTCTGACAGCAAACACTCTCATCTTCATCCACACGAGTCACACGCATATCATCACCTCCGCGCGGCCTCTCAGTACCACCCATCAACTTTGACCGACCAACAAGGGGTTGAACGAAGCACTAGAATGTCACAAGACTACCCAGAACGGATAGGATACCATCTAGAGGATGAGACTTCCCGTCAGCACCAGCAGCGCCAACAGCAGCAGCAGCATTTTCGCCATTCACATCAACAGCTCCTTCACCACCAGCACCAACCACAGCATTCACAACATCACACACGCTCGAGCAGACCACAGGATCGGTACCAAGATCCTCGCTCAGAAAACCAAGTTGATCGGATCCCTCAGTACTTCCATGCGTCGAACACCTCGCAGGCTCCGACAAGCGTGCATATCCATCACAGCTCGTCGTCACCAGCAACGCATAATGCATTTGCACCATTTCCCCAACCGGCGCGTCGGTCCTCGCGCCATCCCCACTCTCACGGACAGGATCACCACCCACAGCAGCAGCAGCATGTGTATACCTCGCATCCTTCCCGCCACCACTCCATGACATCTGAGCATGCAGAGCGCACATCAGTTTCATCACATGTCAATGCAGGCGAGCTGCTTCCTTCAAGTCACGGACCACCTTATGGAGTTTCAAGAACCTCTTCATCATCTCACCTGCCACTTCATTCCTCCTCCTCCACAGCATCATCGTCGTCCGTCTCTGGATCAATGTCAGTCCATGCTTCATCGTCGAACTCTGCAGCGGGAGCAGGGTCGGCCGTTCGGCCTGTTCCTGCAGAATCAACCACATCGCCTGTGGCAGTGACAACCACAGCATCAGGTGAAAACAAGACGACGCGCAGGAGGCGTCGACCCAATGAGTCCTACTCGACCATTATTATCAAGGCCATTCGCAACTCTCCCCTCCAGCGACTGAAGCTTTCAGAAATTTATGATTATGTCAGTCGCGAGATCCCCACCATGGATGGCAATGATAAGGGTTGGCAGGTATGTGTTTTTACATGCTTTATTCTTTATGTTTTATGCTTTGTTCTTTTTTTTTTTTTTTTTTTTTTTTTTTTTTTTTTTTTTTTCGTTGCTTTGCTCAGTTTCGCTTATTCTGCTTTTATAATCGTCCCTTTTTTTCTTCCCTGCGCACATGCCTCTCCTTATTTCCTTTTCTTATCCTCTTCCCCTGCTTCTTGGACCCATCGGAATAACCCCAATTATTTCTCCTTTATGCTTGTCGACATTCCCTTAGAACACGGTTCGTCATAACCTCAGCCACAACAAGTGCTTCCGCCGGATTGTTATCAAGGACGAAGACCTACCTTCAGGATCGGCCGATGATGAAGATGGTGATTCGAAACCCAGCAGCGCGGGAAAAGCCTCCAAGCAGGCCAAGCGTGGCAAGGGAGGGTGCTGGGTCTTGGTTCCCGAGAACTTGGAAGAGTCAATGTCCTCGTCTCGACCCAGGAAGAGCTCAACCGACCAAGGGCAGAGTCCAGCGGCACCAGGAGCTGGGAGTGGTGGTTTAATATCGTCAACCAGTCCAAAGATTCGCCGCCATCACACTGCTGACAGTTCAGGAGGTGCTACCATACCCAAGGCTGTGTCCAGCTCGACCGGAGGAGCATATTTGTCGCCCCAGTTGTCAATGGATTTTGCTCTTTCTCATCCACATTCAGCTGTGATGGATATCGACCGCAATGTGGCCTCGATGATGATTGCAGAACAGCAGCTACAACAGTCTGGACGTCACCATGAACCCCTTATGCATCCTTCCCACTACGCTCCTCTTCACCCACACTCTCGTCAACATCCTCAGTACTCATCTCAATCAGACCGCACTCCTTCTCACCACCAGCAACAACGCCACCACGCTTCGAACCCATACCTTCCACCTCACTACCTTTCATCTTCTCCATCGTCATCGACGGCAATCATGAACCAATCAGGATTGTCCAGTGCCGCCTTCCAGTCCTTTTCCATCACCACACGCCCAGGTCAACACAGCTACAACAGCAGTGGAGATGAAAGGGATCATGACAACGAGAGTGATGACGGCCAAAGTGGACACTCTGTTCTGTCGGCCGACCGTGAAAACGATGATGACGGTAATTATGATGGAGATGAGGCTATAGACGCGATGGAGGAGGATGATTCTGTCTCGCACTCTTCCTTCTCTCGTCAGTCCCGCTCCCGCTCCCCTTCAGCATCATATTTGTCTGCAACCTCGTCGCCTATGGAAATCGAAGAGGCGGATGGTGAGAATGGTGGAGTGTCGTCGTCGCCCTCACCGACCACCAGTCGTCATCGTCGTCCTGGCATGTCGATCCAAAACATGCTCAACTAAGGTTACTATGTCGTTACTTTTCTTTTCTTTTCCGCTTACTTTTCCTCACCCTCTTACTTTCGATACGAGCAACACATACACCAAAAACAATCGATCGATATTCCATCCTAGTCTACGACACCCATTGTACAATAGTCATTTCCTTCTCTTTCGTGAACACCTCCTCGCCCTCCTCCTTCCTTTAATTTCCTCCATTAAAACAAAACGACAGGCATGGTGATGGCCAAAGATTGAGATGCATACATATACATACAGATACATGTACATACCTCTACCCATATTTAATTGAACCCAAAATAATGGCGGTTACTGGTAGACTTGTGAACGAGCCGTTGTCACTTCGTTCTTTTCTCTTTTTTTTCTTCTCCCAAAGTGCATTTTGTTTGGGTTAAGTATTGAAGGCATGACGTGTATTTTCTTCTCAAAGGATATTGACAAAAATCCCACTAAGGGGGTTGGGTGAAGGAGATATTGTCAAAAGGCGGAGAAATATATGATTGGAGCACACCCCCTTTCTTTCCTACCATTTGACCTCTCTCCTTTGTATCTGTTCGTTGATAGGCGTGTTTTAAACAGTTGCCCATTTAAGGGATGAGAAAGAGTGTTTAATATGATATAAAGGATCTGCAAGGAGACAAGGACAGAAAACATAACAAAGGAGAGCGGTGTGGTTTTGTCAATACTTTCTCCTTCTCTCTACCAAAAGTTACCGATCGACCTTCCTTTACCCTTTACCGACCTCCTTGCCTTTCTAGAACTCAACGCCCCCCCCCCTCCCTCTACGCTCCCTTGCTTCCTTTTCTCACGATCCCTGGCCATGTTTAGCAGATTCAAGTGTACGCCACCAAAATAAATCGTGTGCAGTGATCAAACACGAAAAAAAAAAAAAAAAAAAAAAAAAAAATGAATTGATCAAAACTCGCGAAAAATATTCTTATCACAACTTGACAGTCAAATTGGCTACCTAATCAGATCCGCACAGGCCAATTTTTCGATGATTTTTGCCAAGAGAACACTGTAATGTTTTTTTTTTGTTCTTTCCATCAATTGGGGGGTTGTTGTTGTTGTTCTGTCGATCATTCGTTCCTCAGGTGGTCCAACCCCACATTCCCTGCTCCATCTCCGACAGAGACAAATAAGCAACCCTCCAATCACGGCTACTCCAACCTGGAAAAAACATCGTAAGCTCGGGATCTTGAAAATGAAGCTATGAATGATTTTTTGGCTTTTATCATTGAAGTGAATTTTTTGCTAATTGCTTTTGGTAAAGAGGGGTGGATTTTTTTTTTTTGGTGTGAACGAAGCTAACTAAAGGAAAAGAGACTACTGCTTTTTTATAGTGGCAGGAACTGTGTGTGGGAGGAGGGGAGGGGGCGTGAGAGGGGTTATATGAACCCCTCTCGTCTATATTATTTTTTTGGGTGCCCAAGAGTCATGAAAGTGGAAAGTAAAAAACGCAAAGTGAAGGAAGAAGCAAAATAAACTGAAAGGGACGATAAACATAAGAAAAGCAAACCGAAAACTAGAAAAAAAATAAATCTCGTGAGGTGGGGTAAGGGGGGAGGGGGTGAAACCCCCATGGTGTGATGGTCGTTCAATGCAACATTCTGGGGTGTAATGTTGTTGTTTTATAGGGTCGCCTCCTCGCGCTGACGACGTTCCTGCTGGATGCAATCCTGGATAGGATCGAAGCGGTACTTTGTGGGTGTAGCGGGTGTCGACTGAGGCGAAAGAGGTGTCGAACTGGCAGCGGCCATCGACATGGCCGCCATGGCTGCGCTGGTCAACGAACCTGTACGTCCGCCACTGTTACTGCTCGACATCATGGGTCGGTCCAAAGACGCATGAGTATGCTGAGAGTGGCTGTACGAGTACGCGCGTGGATGCAACTCAGCTGCGGATGAGGTCGACGACGAGGTCAGAGTAGGAGAGCCCAGAGACCGGCTTCCGCTGCCGTGGAAGTTGGAGGATCCATGGGCGCCATGGTGGTGGTGGCGGTGGCTATGATCACGCTCACGGTGGTCTCCACTTACGCTGCTGCTGCTGCTGCCCGCGCCAGAGTGCGACAGATGATGAGCGGTCGCATGATAGTGTCCACTGGCTGCTGCTGCGGCGGCGGCGGCAGCAGCCTTGGCCTCCTGCTGTCGCTGCTTCTTGAGCTGCTGGCGTTGCTGGTACTCCTGCTGGTACTGTTGTTGGTACTGCTGCTGCTGGCGGTAGTAGAACAGCTGCTGGTCTCGTGTCGATGCCACGTCCTCCATGCGCTCGACGACCTGCGTCATTGGCGATGTAGGAGAGTCTGGGACCGGCCATGGTTGAGAACCTCCATCCTGTGCGCCGCCTTGGTGATGATGGTGATGGTGATGGTGCTCTCCATGCTCACGCTCACGATGGTGAGAGGTGGTTGACGTAGGGAGGGGTGGTGGATAAGCTGCAGCAGACTGCGATCCGTGGGTCTTGGGCGAATCCTGCGAGTGCTGTCGGGATTCAGGGCGATCGAAATGGTCATCACAGTCCATGCCTTCTCCTCCATGCTGCTGCTGTGGTTGATGTGCCTCAGATGAGAACGAGCGTGGTGGCGAGTTGTGTCTAGACCCATGACGAGAGGATCCAGTGGGTGGGAGCGCCGCAGCCGTCACCGAGGGAGAGTTGTTGTTGTTTTCCTGGGAAGGCGAAGCCATATATTCACCCGACTCAAACTCGCTTCCCTCAACACCACCGGCCTCAGGGTCCTGAGGATCGTACTTCTTAGAGCCCCCACGACGCGATTTAGGCGAGATATGTGTGCGGTAATGTTGCATCATGTTGTCCTGTCTCGAGAACTTGCTTGGACAACCAGGCATCAAGCACGCAAAGTTGCGTTCACCCGTGTGGATACGGTTGTGGCGGGCTAAATGTCCACTATAAATAATGGTGAAATTGGGGGGTAATTGTAAGTCAGCTTTTGTTTTGTTTGTTTGTGTTTGTTTGTGTTTGTGTGTATGTGTGTGGTTGTGTTTGTATACTCGCTGCTAGTTGGTTATTTTGTTTGTTTGTGTTTGTTTGTTTCGTCAGACAGGGGTAGAAAAAGGGAAAGTGGCATTGCTATGCAATGCAGGGAGCAAGGCAGGAGAGTACACAAAAAATACACAAGACTAGGGCGTATTGTTGTTGTTGTTGCTGTTGTTGTTGTTGATGTTTGTGTGCCGTAAGCATCAGTGACAAAGAGCATAAACAAGTCGATGCATAAGCGCCATGTATATGTATGTACCTTGTCGTGAAGCGCTTATTACATCCGGGGTGTGTACATGAATACTTGCGCTTAGAGAAGCTTGGACCTGCAAGAAGACCCTCAGGCAAGCCAGGGTGGCCCATGTATCCGCGGTAGCCGTCGTGATCGTCTTGGGAAACATCTTCGGAGAAGGCGCGCATGAAAAAGGGCAGAGGAGATGAGCCAGGAGGAGGCACAAACGCAGGGGAGGAAGGGTAAGGCCCGTTACTGTAAGGGTATAGTTGAGCACCACTGCTCAAGCTGCGGCTTCTCTGGGAGTTGGCCAATGCGTCTTGGCTTCGTGTATCGAACCCGGACCGGAAAGGGGTGGCCGCATTGGTCAAGGACGTCGACCGGCCGGTCTCGTAGCTCTCTGAGCGGTGGCGGTGAGACTTGTGGGAGGAAGTGGACGAGGAAGGATAGTAGTAAGGATCCCGGCGCTCCTCTGAGAAGTAATCGCGCACACCGGCGCGGTCGCGGAAGTGCGGAGATCGAGGTGACCGCACGGACGATGAATGCTGCCCATGAGGCTCTGAGGCGTGTGGCGATCTCAGATCAGCCTGTAGTGCACCACCATCTGGGTTCGAAGAGGTACCCTCGACTTCTGAGGTGCTGTCGTTCAAGATGCTGACCTTGGCGCCTGAAGAGTTGGTGATTGACAATCCAGCCAGTTGCTTGGACTGTTGGTAGATTGCATGGTCGGTCATTGAGTCGTCGATAGGAGAAGTGGCTCGTGGATGCTGGTGGTGGTAGTGGTGCTGTTGATGATGATGATGATGAGGTGGTGGGTAGGAAGAGAGGTCAGAAGGGCGGCTGATGTTTCCGCCCTGAGAGTCTTTGCGATGGAAGGTTGAGTGAGGGCGTGACGATGGCTGTTGGTGTTGATGTTGTTGTTGATGCTGCTGTGGTTGTTGTTGGTATGACGATGATGATGATGGTGGTGGTGGTACTTCGGATCTGGGAGAGGCGAGTGGTGTGTGTGTGGAAGATGGGTGTTGGGTTGAAGAGGGGTTGTGGGGGCTGTAAAGCGATTGGTAGAACTGAGAAGAAGGGTAGCTTGAGGTGGTGGTGGACATGGCAGAGGGTGGTGGTGGGTCCTTGAGTATTTATACGAAATGGGGCTCCAGTCTTGAAGAGGGGTTGTTTAGAGGCCGACAGGATCGTACGCGCATTCAACCGTTGAAAAGAGTAAAATGAAAAAGGCCTGCTGGATGAAATTGAAAAACGGGACAATAGTATTAAAGCAAGGTTCAAGGGATCCAGGGCCAGGCCAAGGTCAGGTCAGGTCAGGCTCACTCAGGTCCAGGTTCAAGCCGAGAGTGAGAATGGAAGGGGAGAGTGAGAAGGAGGGAGCAAGTGCGTGGGGATTGCGATCTCTTTTTGCTGAAATTAAAAAATGGGGGGAATCAACGATGGGAACGATGGGTCTGTAGTGGCGAGATGACAAAGGAGGACAGGTACGAAGGAGACGGGATGGAAAAAAAATATGAGCGCGCCAAGGCAGAAATATGAAAAAGGATGGATGATGGCAGGAGGAATTGGCACACAAGGAGAAGGAGAGAGACAAAGAAAATGAAAAAGAGGGACAGAGAGAGAAAGACACGGATAGAGAGAGAAAGAGAAGGAGGAGGAGACGGAGGGTAAGGGAGCGCACGAGAAATGGACACGGAGGGGTAAAAAGGAAGGATGTGATGCCGTTGAAATGGAAATCACGGATCGAGGAAAAGAAAAAAAGGACAGCAAGCAGCTCCTTCGAAGTCGTCCTCCTGGTGGCGGCTCCACGCTATTGCAAGAGAGCTTTTTTATCGGGTCGAGAGAGAGCAAGGACAGAAAGGAGGGGGAGGAGAAAGAAGAGAAGGGAAGGGAAGGGAGAGGGGGGGATGACAGCTTGCTTGCTAGCCAACTAGCTAGCTAGCTATCTGGGGTGGGATTGTATGGATGGGACTGGACCTTCGTCTATTTTTTTTTTTTTTCGTATCGATACTGCATCCGATTCATGAGTCGAATGTCCGTTGGTCATTCATTGTGACAATTCAAGGCTTACCTTCTTGCTTTAACTAGAAAAGGTTATGTGCCAACGTATGTAATTCTCGACGCAAGGTAGGAAGGTACGCAAAGGCAAAGAAGGATAGTTAGAGTAACGCGTCGACCAATTGAAAGGGTAATTGTTTCTTGTTACTGTTGCCGTTGTTGTTCGATGTTGAAGCTGCTAGTGTTGTTGTAGTGATAAGTAAGGTCGCCAAGGTCGAGTCACCGAAACTGGATTGGTAGAATAGAAAAATAACCAAATGAAAAAAAAAGATGGACGATGATGATGATGATAATGAAGGGGATAGAGAGAGAGACGAGCAAAGAGAAAGGGGGAAGAAGAAAAAAGAGATGGTTAGCATGCGAGGGTCAAGATCTCTTTTTCATTTATGTTGAACATTCTTCTGGTGGGGTAGAGACAAGTATCCGCGACAAACATATTTTGCTTAGATAGACAACTGAACTATGGGCTGGTCAAGATAGGCATCGCAATACAATCACTCGCAAGCATGGATATCAACATGCCAGAAAACCCTTGCGATGACGACAATGGGGATGAAAAAACAAAAACCATCCATCCAACCACCAAAAAGTAGAGCAAAGACAAACCGCGCAAATGAGAGTAACAAATAACAAAGCACAAAAACGCAGAAGGAGCTTTGCCCTTCCTCCTCTCCTCCTCTTCCTTGTCTATTTGGAGAGAGGATCGCTCATTCTTGATGGACGTGTTCGTTTTGGTGACTGCCTCGCGTCCTTTCTCTTCTCTCACACCCCTTTCAAACCTTGGCTGCACACTGACCGACATCCAACTCTTAGCCTAATTCGGCTCCAACTCTACTCCAGGTTCAACTGACTCGACTCAAGGGCTACATCTTACTGCCCTCTTCAGGAGACAAAGTATAGCGTAGAAAAGTAACTGCCTGTCATCATTCTCTCTTGTAATGCACAAAGGAGAAACTGGATGGCGAACCAACGAAATGGTCCTGGTAAGAAGGGGGAGAGGCAAGGATAGCGTAAAAGGGAACGCACGCTCAACAAGAATGAGATGACAAGAACGAGAGACAAAAAAACAGCCCCTTTCTTCATCCCTGTGACCCTTGGACGTGCACTCGAACGGAACGAGAAAATACACATCGATACATGCATACTGCATGCACAACTACAGTAAACTCTCATTGCACCAAACAAACACGCGCATACATCCCCGAGCATTGGCTCAAGGGTGGATTGGCATTTGGTTTTTCTCTTTTCCGCTACTCTTCTTTCTTTCTGAATGTTACTGTCCAACAAGCCAACCAAGAACCCAACTAAAACCAAATAAACGGTATTTTTTTTTCTTCCTAAATTCTCTCCCCTTTCTCGAGAGCTCTCTCCATCGTTCCTGAGCAGGCAGAAAACGCACAAGCACAAGCGCACGCACGCACAAAATAACATAGGAGTGAAAAGGAATATCGGTCAAAGGGGGTTTTGGATTGACGGAGGGAGCGAGGGACAAGAAAAGAATAGAAAGGGACAAAGGGACAAAGCCTGTCTGCTTGTCTGTCTGCCTGGCTGCCTCAGTAAGGGAAGAAAAAACGTGGTTTTTCAAGGAGAGGGAGAAAAAAAACTAAACAACGTCCACACCGGATGAAGGAACGCGCTAATTGCACCTACAAACAAAAACAAACTGAGAGCTCAAGATAAACAGCATTACACGGAGACGCAACAAAAATACCAAAAAAGAAAAAGAAAAAAAAAAAGGAAGCAAGGGTGAAGAACACCGTTTCCGGCGGTGGAACGATCCAAAAATGAGAATGCTCGCTTATTTTTCCTTCTCGATATCATTCTTTGTCGTTTCCAATTCTGCACGAGCGCACATACACATATACAATCACGTCCATGCTTCGCGCCGCGAGTCCATATGAATTCTTTGATATTATCCGATCCTTTTTTTTTTCTTCGAAGAACGAGAGAGAAAGAGAGAACAAAAAAAGGCACTTCTGGGGTGGGTTATTTTTGGAAATCAAGAACAAAAAAAAGGAAAGGGACGAAGAAAAAAAGCCAAAAGGAATACAAAGATATGGCAGGGTCATAAGGAGTACATGATGGCTAGTTCAAGGGGTCATGTCGATGACTGACTAGGAGTGTATGTGTGTGTGTATGTATGTGTATGTCAAAACGGCACATCCATGTCAACCTGTCCTTCCACCATTGAGCCATCAGCATCATCACCAGCAACACCATCGTCCGAGCACAATAGTCAAACCCATAATATCGGAAATTAACACTGTCCAACTCGCTCTCTTTGTCACTCTCCCTTTTTGTCTCTTGCTCTCGCTCACTATTGTTGATTCAATCTTTTTTTTTGATACGCCTTTCTGGGCCTTATTTACCCAGGAAACGAATGCAGGAACAACTAGAACAACAAACAACACCAAAGTTCACAATAGAATCACCAGGTCACTGAACACACCGGCTCGCTGTTCTTTTTTTACGCCCACCGTGCAATTAGTGAGCAATGGTGCCTGTCCGATGACCAGCACACGCACATAAACACTCCCTTTGAATAGCTTGGGGAGGCTCTCGTTTTTTTTTGTTCACCTCTCTCTCTCTCTCTCTCTCTCTCTTTCTCTCTCTCCTTCGCTCTTTTTCCTTCAGGAACAGGGATGAACAATGGAAGAGCCGTAGCTTCAACTGGAAACAAGCCCAGGGTAAAAAGGGGGAAATGGTGAAAGGAGCAACTAGGGAAAAGGGAATGGGAGAGCTCGGCGCGGTCTCTAGGTTTGATTATGTGCGTAGGTGTTTTTGGGGGTTTATGTGCGTGGCTGCATGTTTTCAAGAGTTAACAGTAAAATGGTGAACCCCACTATGTCAATATCCACCATCCAGAAAAAACGAGGGGGTGGAATAAAATAAAATGACGGGGGTACGACAAACAAGAAAGCAGGGATGAGCGTCAATGGCGTATGCCGTACACAAAGGACGGAGAATATGGCATCATGGCGCAGTGTGGGCCAACTATTGTTGTTTGCATGTACCCTAATGCCATGCGCCCGTTTCTGTGGAACAACAAAATACAAAATTATCCAACGGTCAAGTGAGAAGAAAGGGTGAACAAAAGAAAAGATAGAACGACAGACCGTCTGAATTCCCAGGAAAAGAGACGAGAACAACGCGAAAAGGATAGGATCCAAAGAAAGAAGTAACAAGGAAAGGAGGGATACAAGAAAACACGTCTGAAGGGATTGAAGGGGCCACACAAAGCAGGTCAAAAAAGACTATGGGTCATGGTTTTTTGCATGAATGTCTACAAGTCATGCTCTATTCCAAACAGACCAAAAACACGCCACCCCGTTGAACAACAAAAGGGATAGGAAAAAACCAAGGCAAAGCAAGATGGCAGGGGCAGGGTCAAAGGCATGAGCGTCTTGAAAGATGGACAGGGGAGAGACAAAGGAAAAGAAAAGGGGAGAGGGCAGAGCGAGCGAGAGGGAAGTGGAGGTCGGAAAAGAGAGCAGTAAATAATGCCTTACTGTTCTCGCTCACATTTTTTTCTTTCAGGGCAAACACGTATCAATCTCACCCGTGTGTCTCAGGGACCACACGCACCCTCTCACCTCGCATTCTTCAGCATCTCTCTTTTAGTTTTTCACCCTGAAATGTATGTGACCCTGAGCTTCGAACCCTGGCCAACGAAAGGGAGACAGGCACCCACAACACCCTAAGT
Source organism: Linnemannia elongata (assembly GCA_036320915.1). Classification (NCBI taxonomy): domain Eukaryota; kingdom Fungi; phylum Mortierellomycota; class Mortierellomycetes; order Mortierellales; family Mortierellaceae; genus Linnemannia; species Linnemannia elongata. Next base: position 914,087 of record JAXBDG010000007.1, on the reverse strand, counting down.
AGCACGTTTTTGCCCAAACGACAAGGAACTGCAGGGATGGCAGTCTTTGTCCATCGACCGAGAGTCAAAAAACTAAACCGTTCAACAGGAACAACAAGGGCCAAAAGAGCACAAACAATAGAAGGTAACGGATATATAAACGGTTGCATAGTGGAAAGAGAGGGATCTGTGCCGTGCATCCTTGAAGTTAGGATAAAAAAAGAAGGCGGGAAAGGGAGTGGGGCGGCATAGGCGGGGGTGCGAGCGCGTTGACAGGACAGGGTAGAGCATAAAAAAAACAACGTAGAGGGTGCAGCAAGGTATATAGTCCAAGGCGACAGGGGGAAAGGAAGCGAGGGGAGAGAAGGGCAGGGGGGGGGGGTAGATTGCTCATAAACACGATACCAAAATCAAAAACAACAAAAACAAAAGGAACGGTATCAAAGCATACAAAAACAGCAGGTCTGGGCTAAACTCGATGGTGAGCAAAAGTATAGGTGTGTATGTGTATGTGTATGTGTATGTTGTGTGCACAAAAAAGACAATTATCGTGGAGGAGCCCAAACGAACAAATCTCCCCCCAAATTTCCACTCATCTTGGCCTTTCTCTTTTCTTTCACTCATACTCTTGTTCCAGTGTTGTGTTTGCAATCCCATCCAATCCAAACAAACAAGCACACAAAACAACACAACAATAACATCCAAAGAAAGATGAATGCATTCAAGATTGCAGACAGTGCAACCAGCGTGATCAAATGCAAAAAGAGGAAGGGAAACAAAAGAAGAATGACTGTTTGTGCACAAACCTTTTTTTTTTTGTCTGCCGTGGGTGGATGGATGTCTTGTCGAAGGGAACTTTTTTGTCTGTTTCCTGAGCGGAGAGGGGAGAGAGGAGAGAGAGAAAGTTAGCCCTAATCCTTTTGGGTTCTGTTGTGCAGGCCGTAGCGTGAATTATATATAAAAAATGAGGACGTCTCTCCTAGACAGAGCTAGAGTGCAGATATGACGTTGAGCTGGCGTGAGGGCCAAGAGAAAAAAAATAAAATCGGAGAAGCACAATGAGGAAGGGAGAAGGGGGTCGGGAGAGGAGACAGGGACTGAGAGGGAGAGGAGTGTAAAGTAAGGGTCTGTTGTGTGTTGTTGTGTGCTGTTTTGTTTGTTTGTTTGTTGTTGTTTGTTGTTATTGTTGTTGTTGTTACGGTTATTGGGTTAGCTGGGTTTATTCAAAAGGAGCAGTTCGCTCTCGGGCTTTTTTGTTTATATAAAAAAAAGGCCAAGCGACGATGATGATGATAGTGATGATGTGGCAGTGTGAGGGATCTCCAGGGCGCCCATTTTATGAGCGTGACCGGATTGTCGATGTATGTCTCTCAAAGGGTGGGGGTATAAAGAGAGAGCGAGTGAGAAAGAGAGAATGAGTGAGCGAGTGAGAATGAGGGGAGGGAGGGAAGGAGGGAGATAGGGGAGAGCAATTCAGTTCACTCCAATCATGAATGATCGTCTTTTTTTGAGGGATTAGAGAGAGAAAGGGAGGGAAGAAGTGTTGGTGGGTACAAGAAAAAGGGAACGTGGACGAGAGATTGTACCGTTCATAAAGAATAACAAAGAGAAGGAGCTATAAACAACAATGAGAGAAATTGAGGGTTGATGTTGTTCTTGTCTTTCGGTGGCGATCAAAAAAACGATTTCTTTGGCTCGTATAGATGAATATGTTTTCTTCAATAGCCGAGAATAAGGGAAAAGAAAGAAAAAATAAATTCCCCGAAGGAAGAGTAAGAGAGGCGCTGCATCGAAGCAGATCCCCTCCTTTCTCGACGCCACTGATAATTCCCGGCTCCATCCTTCTTTATCTCCCACACTCTCATTCGTAGTGATGGTGCCTGAGGATGAAGAACTACGCCCCTTTCCTTTTCCTTGCTATCTGATAGGGTGGTGATCAACTGACGGAAACTGGAGTGAGACCGATAAACAGTGTAGAAGAGGCTTACCGAAAGTCTGGTAAAAACTCCGGACTGGCTGCTGAACAAGAGAACGAGAAAAAGGGCGTGTAGCTCGAGAGAGTATTGTGTGGTTATGGTGGAAAGACTAAGCTGAGCGGTCAGGTCGTTGGGTTAGGTTGTATATATGGGCGTAAAGAACAGAAGAAGAGTCGAGTTGAACTGGCTTATGGAGTGAATGAGTGAGTGAGTGCGTGTGAGGATGAATGGATGATGATTGAATGTGTAAAGGTTGTCGAGTGAGCAATGGTTGATTGATGATGCAGTTTGGAGAAGAGTGAGAGAAAAAAAAGAGTATTTGTTGAGGAAGGGTATTTATGGTAAGGGGTGAATGAAGGAGTGAGGTTCAGGGCCAGTCGAAAGAGGAGAGTGGTGGTATTTAGAAATCGAGGCAAAGGAGCGACGAAAGGAGGGAGGAGGGAAGGTGGGAAGGTGGGAAGGAAGGGGTAAGTAAGGTAAGGAAGGAGTGGGGCGAGAGTGAGTGAGAGAGCGAGGGCGAGAAAACGAGGGACAGGGACAGGAGTAAAGAGAGGTAGGGGAGGACAAAGGGGAAGGGGAGGGTGAAGGGGGAGAGAGAAGGAAAGTGGGTGGAAGAGTGGAAGAGTGAGTAAGAGGGGAAGGGTACGATGATGGCCAATAAAAGGGTTTGGGTGTGGAAGCAGGGCAGAGGAAACGAAAGGGGAAAAGAGAAAAGAAAGAAAGAAAGAAAAGAAAGGAAAAAAAGAGGGAGACACGAGAAAGGGGAGGTGGGTTAAGAATGAGAAGTAGGAGGAAGCAAGAGTAAAAGCAAAGCGGGTGAGAGAGAGAGCGCGCAAATGCAAACGAGGGTGGTGGTGGGTTGGCTCCTTTTTATAATAACAACTCAATAAAAAAAATGGTTTCCCTTTATTGCTGAGAGTGGCCCTCGCTCAATCGTCCCTTAGTCATTATGTTCATTTTCTTTTTTTTTTCTCGCTCGTTCTTTCACTCTCTGTCGTTTATTCATTCTTTCATTTTTCCTTGGATGGACTGATTGCCTCGTGTTGCAAGCACACTCGCACACACACATATAGCTACATATACACAAAATAACAAAAGCTACAATAACCTTGCATGCAAAAAGCGTTCATTTATTGCGCCAAAAGACAACAAAAAAAGTACAACAGAAAAAAAAAATCAGAAGGGAAAGAAAACAAAAACCTTACAGCGGACTCGTGCGTTGTTGGAGCCCTTGGGGGGGGGGGGGAATCGGAGATAGCAAGCGATGTTCCAAAGCAGGGCAGGACAGGGACAGGATACATACATACCCACATATGATTGGAATGGGACACAAGGGGAAAGCGAAAAGAGTTGCTTTTGAGTTGACCAGAGCCGAGAATAGCAGACAAACAACAATGAAGTTGTGCTGGGAAAAGAGGATGGAGGCGCCTGACGCAACATACGCAAAAAAAAAAAAAGACCGCCTTCCCGAATGATGGAGTATTGAAAATGTAAAAAAAGAAGGAATGAGGCAAGGACAGTGCAGGAGCCAGAAGACTCATATTCGACAATAGGACAACCACACCCAAACAATCATCATCAACATAGTATAGCAACGAGCAACAAAGCAACAACATTCGCCGGTGAGAGCCCTGCCTCGCAACCGTTTTTTATTTTTTTTTTATTCGGCTCTCTTGGTTTTTCGCTGCACCTTGCTTTTTTTCTTTGCTGCTCTCCCTATTTTGTCCTCCTCCACTCATCTCTCGTTCTCCTTGTGCAAATATGAGATTCATCGTCAACTAGAGAAACTCTAATACGAAGAGACCAAACCCGATGGAGAGACTTCCAGTCAAAGACTATGAGCACTACCAAGAATCAGTCCAGCGCTTATTCTGTATCTTCACAACAGAACAACAACAGGTTCTTAAGAACAAAGATATGTATCAGCATCTCTATGATTCATTATCTTCGTCAAGGTTGGATGGGTCATACTCTGTTGTTGTTTCTAAAGTAGTATCGTTCTTAAGACATTCAGGAGGGGAAGATCGTGTCATATTCTTTAATCCTCAGCAATGCCCATCGAAGATCGATCTTCCCTTCAGTTGTCCCCTTCTATGATCCTCTTTACCCTTTCTTCCTCCCCTCTCTCTCCGTCTCTCCTTCTGCGCCTTCCATCACAGGGCTATTTTTTTTTGGGTTTTTCCCTTGTTTTTTCCCTCCCCTTCTCTCCTCGGCCCAAACACAAATAAAAATAAGACAAGCGCAATTAAAGCTTCAATGTCAACAAATAATCGATCCTCTCACCTCCTTTCCTTCCCCCAGCCTTCTTTCTCGCCCTATTCGAACGATCGCTTACCTCAGAAGCATAAATGGATTCATTTCCCAATGCTCATTTTCCTATTTTTTTTCTTGCTTTTTTTCCCCGTTCGATCATAATATTTTGGGGAACAACACATAGCATTCCTCTCATGTCCATTTGTTTAAAGGAGAGGACAGAAAAAAAGTACAAGTTTGATGGGAAAACCCTATCGTGTTATTAAACACTACTCACACAAGAATTTATTCCCTTTTTGTTTGTAAACTCCACACTTGCCTACCTGCCTACCGGATGAACCAAATAGGCTGGTGTTGGACCTGGCATTGTTGCATTCATTCTCCTTCTTGCATTTACGACCTGCATCAACCAGTGCAAACAAAACTACAAAAAGCAACCATCGTCATCCCACAAGAACACAGAAGACCAAGGGAAAAAAAAGGTACAGTACACAAATGCTAGATGATGCGGGTCCTCTATTCTACGAGAGAAGAATATATGCTGTGTGTGTGTAGGAGTAAGTATGTTTATGGGTACACACCAGGCGACGTTTAGATGTCTTACTGGATGAAAAATCAAGGCAACCATGGAGTGGAAAATTTCACTGCTCTAGTACTAAAAGGGTTGAAAGGATTGCCCAGAAGGAAAGGGGTTTCCACTTCCTTACTGTTTGATAATTTGTGTTGTGTTTGCGGGACAAAAAAAAGTCCACTTGAACACAAACGAGTTGAAGTAGGTGTCTCTGCTCACGTACATCTCCTATGGTAATGCATGCCCACTCGCGTCCATTTCCGTAAATTCATCGCCCTCCTTCCAACTCCAACTCAGCTTTTTTTTTTTTTTTTTTTTTTTTTTTTTTGGTTTCTCTTTTGACAGCGTCCGAACTAGATCAGGCCACAGACCCCTTGCTCCAGTGAGCGAGAGTGAAAGTCTAGGAAACCTGGACCCTTGAGAGAAAACAGATTCTGCCTTCCGTTTGGTGTCGTAATCGTATTCGATCCTAGGAGAGCAGTGATGGAAACGAGAGTGGGAAAGAAAGAGCAGCGAAAAGCAAAAGGGGAAGAGGGGAGAGGTCAGTGCAAATGAAAATAAGGCAAAACATTGAAGACGTTAGAGGAGAAAGAAAAAGGGAAACACCCTGCATGTTCGATTGAAAACGTACATTGGACAGGGGTTAAGGGAGGAGATCGGTCATCTAAAATATGTTTCTGTCCATAAAGTGTGTCTCGAGTGAGCGAGTTTGACAATGCAAACAAAACAAAGGCGAGAACCCAATTCAATAAAAGAAACGGCAAGATGGCCAAAGAGCCGATATTAAAGGTACGTAATAATAATGTTCGCATTGTTAGATGTGTTCAAGGGAAAAAGATCCAACACTAAAAAAGTTTTTTTTCTTTCTTTCACTTGACAACCAAGGAGCACAAGATGGCTCTAGAGCACCCTGCTCTTATTGGCTCTTCCTTCATCCGCCACTTTATTTTTCTCTAGGTCCTGGATGCCGTGAGAATATGGATCTCATTGGACGCAATGGCCCCGCGCGGTGCAACAACGCTCGCATCATAGCAATAAGGGCACAGAGTCAGGGTAAGCAGGTTTTTCTTCTCTATATGTTACAATACGAAAAGTAGGGTACATGGTCTTGGTTTATTTAGACGCTCGGGTGCATAGATCAGAGCAGCAATGGAAAAGAACAAAGAAAAGGAAGCCAAACCCCAGGAAGGCAAAGAGTACCGCTATTCTAGGATCCTGACTGAGCACTTTGTACACCTTGTTGTTATTATTGTTTCTGTTGCTTCTTTTGTTGTTGTTTTGTTGATTTAATGCGGTCTTTGTTGTCGCTGTTGCTATCGCTGTTTGTTTACTGATGTTTTATCCTGCATGGTTGCTTCCTTGGATATCCAAGTGAGTGTACAAGCGCACAAAATACGAGGAATCGTTCCAAACAGGCAGGATACACTGACAGACAAAGCGGACATCGTTAAGAGAGGCAATTCGAAAGGCTGTTGAGTTGGGTGAAATCCAGAGAAACCAGACCATTGACCTAGTTTTGGCTATGAACCGCAAAGACAGAGGTGGGCAAGCATTGTTTATTACCAGCTAACATGCCAAGGCCGCTGTTCATTCAATTTTATCTTTATGTTCTATTGACAAAGCTCGAGTTATGATTTCAAACAAAGTTGATCCGATAGTGCAATGGCTAAGTACTCAATGCCCATCTGGATGTGGACGAGGGATAAATTATGAATACGACAACGACCTGTTGATGACATTAGCTTTTAGAACTTTTGTTCACAATATCATTCGCATGCTTTCCTTCCTCCTCGACAGTGGTATGTCTAAGTAATTCTTCCAGAGCGCATGAAACAATCAAAGTCCCAAATATTTACTTTCAGTCATGCATCCTGGGCGTTGGCATGCATTTTTCGTTTCCCTTCTTTCCTTCCCTTCCTTCTTTCCATCAGTCTGATGCATTCAGGGCGTAACCAAATGAACTACGTACATTACATTGTCAGTAGGCGGTGTACTGAACAGTACCTCATTCACTACACGGCATCTTCTTGATCCTCTTTGTTGTATCCAGCAAAGCGGACTTTTTTACGATGTCTTTCTTCTCCCATTTTGCTCTTTTCCATGTCTTCTTTTTCCTACCCCTGCATTTTCTCAGGAACACCAGGGATGTACCCTGACAGGTATACGAATTGGGGTTATTTTTTGTTTGTGTTTCTTCCAGTTCCATCCCTTCCGCCCCGCCAATGCACTACACGCAATCACCCACACCCACACTCTTGCACGCAAACAATAACAACAGCGAGGGTCATAAAGTTACGAGGTACTGTACTTATCGGACAAGCTCACTCTCCGTTGTTGGGCTATGGCAACAAAAAAAAAAAAACGAGCACGTTTTCTCATTTCTTCTCTTCCTCACTAGCCTAACGATTGTATTTTGAAAGCCAGTTTCCATTCCTGTTTTTATGACCGCCGCACAACTGCGTGTGGGTGTATGTATTTCTTTGTGTATGTGTATGCGTTGTGTGCGTGATGAGTGTGCTCCGTTTGAGAACGATGTTCGGAATGCAGAGCCGGTTGGGCAAACAATTTTTTATGGTTAATTCGGTGCTCTCTTGTTGGTGTTTGTGATTCTTCCACACCACCTTCTTTTTCCCCCATTCCCTTCCTTCCATACCCACAATTCACTCCTCTGCATCTGCATGTGTGGTCAATCGGTCGTGTATCCGTCGAGGCACCTTCTCGGTTATCGTTGTTATGTACTTTTGTAGATGAACTGTTGATTGTGAGCGTTAAGAACACAAGGAATTGTTTTAGGCTGGCACTTAGAAACCAAAAAGACAAAAGCCAGCACGATTGTGTCCCATATATGCGAGCGTTGCATTGAAATCTCTCATATACATCCCATCGTCATCATCACAGTGTCATTGTCTCTTATGTTTGAGCCCCTTTGGAATACAATGTTTATCCGTTCGCTTATTACTATTTCTTTGCCTCCAGCCTCAACCTGAAGCTGACTCTGAGAATTGGCAGTATAGAACAAAAAGACGTGCAGTCTAGTCAATTACTCGCTTTTTTTAAACGCCAGCCGCAGAGTCAAGACTAGACCATGCGCGCCCAGGCTTTCTTTTTTTTTTTTTTTTTCCTGTTACATTTGTTTTTACTGACTGACTGACTGACTGACTGAATGACTTACATACTGGGTCAGGCATCCGTCAACCCAATCTTCTGTGTTTTCTTCGTCTCTCATTGAGCCTCCGCCCCCCTTCACTTCCCAATGCAAACAATCACCCGCCCAAACCATCCATCCATCCACCAGCTATCCATCCACCCACCCACTCGTCCCTTCGTCCACCAGCAAACAATCAACATAACAAACAAGACAAACCAAATAAACCTACAGCCAAACAAACTCTCTCGCTCTGTCTCTTCGCTCCACTCCGTCTGTTCTCTTTATAGCTCCCTCTTGGCCCTCATGACTAGGATAAAGTATGGAAAGATCGGCGCAGTCAATACGATGGCGCAAGATATGGACCATACAGTATGTTGTTCGATAATTCGATCAATACCGAGACAAGACATCCCAACATGCAGCAGCGATCTCGTCCCATCAAGGAAGCAGAGAGAGAGAGAGCTCACATCATACTTCCTTTTCTTCTTTATTTTTTTTTTTTTTTGCTTCTTCCATCGCCATCATCGCCTTGCCACCTTCTGGAAGAGTCATAGAATTGTTGTTTCGGTGTTTCGTTCGTTGCTTCCTCAGATTGCTCATTGCCTCTCTCGTTGGGTAACTTGCTCATTCTCTCCCCGCCTTTCCGTTCACATACGCTCCCATCTCATCCCATCCAACCCCTATCTACTACCTTCTATTCACTCGCACAGTTCGTTTTATTAATTATTATTATTCTCTTCCTCAACGATCATTGTAATCGATTGTGTTCCCATTGCTTTCCTCAATAACAACAACAAAAAATGTAAAAAATAATAATTGAAGTCGACCAAACTAGATCTTCTGGACCCACCAAGAATCTATCTTTGCTTCCTTTTGCTCTAATCATGATAAACTTCTCCAAGGTTTGAATCGGCCAGATGACAAAGTGTTCTCTTGACGACAAAAAACATAAGCGGCTGGAGAGATGTGCAAGCATGTAAACAAATGGACAGATAAGCATTAGAGAAGACCTTTGCCTAAACCTGACCCAACTGCCTGTCCTGTCCTGAGCCTGCTGCCCTACACGCTCAGGACCTCTTCTATGCCGCGGTTTTTTTTTTCTTATTATGATGATGGTGTAGATATTTTTGGCGCTCACATAAAGATTAAAACCCTTGATTCCCTTCCCAACATTGAGAATTGGTCATACTTCATCCATTATTTTTCTTTCAGAGTCAAAATAAAGTAAAGGACTTTCTATTGTATGGATTGCGGAACAAATAATGGCCATCGGCAGAGGGAGATAGATAGAAAGGATAAGTGTGTATGTAGCATGGTGGCACAAACAACCAGTGGGAAAGAAAAAAGTAAGACGACGAGAGGCAAGAGCACGAAGAAGCTTTTTTTTCCTGTTCGACACAACCTTTCGCCAAAGTCAGCTGGCCAATACACAAACACACACCTCCTCCTCCTCTCGCCTTCCTCTCTCCTCTCGCCTTCCTCTCTCCTCTCGCCTTCCTCTCTCCTCTTTGACGAAAACGACGATCGGCCCGACCACGTTTTTTTTTCTGTGTTCGGTCCCTTGCTTTGTCCTTCTGCCCCTCATGTTTCCCTGACCCCTTACCTCCTGACCCCTAGTCCCTTGCCCCTGTTCCCTTGTCCCTGCCTCACTTAGTCACTCTAAACCTTTTTTTGTTTGTACACAACTCTCGCTCTCTGTTTTTCTCGCTCACTCGCTAATCTCCCGGCCCGCTCAGCGACAGGCTGACTGGCATCGTTTTAATCTGCCCAATGAAAGGAAGTTCACACAGAAGAGCGTGGAGAGGGAGCGAAATCATAGTAGGCCAACCCTAGGAACTCAATTGGTCCACGCTTTCTCGGAAACACTTCCTGCATTCTGAGAAAGTAATAAGAGCATGCATGTATACCTGACCTGTATGGTGAGTGGAGAAAGATAACCTTCTCTCTCCCTATGGTCCAGTCCTGTCTTGTCCCATCTCTCTCTCTTCTCTTCCACAAACACAGACATGTGCAAAACTAGGGGTGAGGAACTACTATGTCATTTCTTTTTTTTTTTACTCGCGGTGGTCGGTCAATCAACTGGTCGGCTTTTATTACTTTTAGCGATGGTCGATCATGAACAACGGGGATACAGAAAAAAAAAAAGAGGCACTGCGCAGCGCGCGCCGCGTGAGAGTTTCACATAGGTCGGCTCATCTACTATCATTTTTTTTCTCACTCCCCTCCATCCGCGTCTTTTTGTATCTTGTCTGGCTGTCGACTCTGTGCCCTGTAAATTGCGAAGTCCTTTTCGTTGCACCTTTTCTATGATTCATCTTTTATGGTGCTGCTCTACCCTCCTTCCTTCCCGCGTTCCAATATCTTCTATACTTCGACCGCAAAAGGAATTTCACTATTCAACCCGGGATCCTTTTCTTCTCCCAAGGGTGTGTGGGAGGTGACAAAAAAAGCAAGCAAAAGCTAGTACCGTTTTAGACCTTGGTTGGTAGGTGACCAGTTGGTTCAATGGTGTCTGTCACCCCACCTCTCCTTTTATCAGATCCCTCGGACTCACCTGTCAAGAATGCATCGGGCGAATGGCCGAGTCAAAGACAGAAGAGAAAGAAAAATCAGAGACCAAGCCACCCACCTACTTTGACGGTTGGGACTCTCTTTCCTTCGACACATGACAGCTAATCGTTCAAAGGGAGGAGCTTGACCACTTAAAAGGTCGTTATTTTCTCTTTCTTTCTTCACCTTTCACTCTTACAAACGACGAACCTCTACAGCCCGACAAACTCCTACGACGATAACTCACAACGACAATGGTCCAGGATATCCCAGACGTTCACTTTGACTCCATTGAGGATGCCATCAAGGACATCGGTAACACAAATTTTTAACTATTTGCGAAGCAGGGACGGTTAGGCAGACGAGCCTGTCTGATCCACCACTGCGCAGTTTTGGCAGTTGGACAGACACACACACCCCACACGCCCCACATAGACACACACAGCAACCAACCGAACGGAAGCTGTGCTATTCGCCGTCTACGGCCCTTTTCCTTCAGCACTTTCAGGAAATAGAAAATGGGTCAGCGGTATCAAAGGAGACGAAGTAGGACCAGGGAGTCGACACTCAGGACACAGAACAGTGTTTGCTCATCAGGAACAAAGGAACTTCTCACGAACTCTTTTGTCAGATGGAGCCCAGAATGAGAGAAAACTGATCAGGAGTAGGACAATGGAACGATGGAAGGAATGGATTCGAACTCTTCCACTGACTCCACCTACTGGACTACTTCCCCCCCCCCCCTCCCCTATTCCTTGTCTTCCCTACTCTCACCCTTTTCTACGTTGACCCATTCTAACATCGATCTGTTACGTTCTACTCAACAATAGCTGATGGAAAGTTCATTATTGCGGTCGACAATGAGGATCGTGAGAACGAAGGCGACTTGATAATGGCTGCAGAGAAGATCACCACCGAGCAGATGGCCTTCCTCATCAGATACTCTAGGTGAGTTACTTTCTGTCTTCCTCTGTTCAGGAACAATTGGATTTCAGGTGCTTGTGGATAAATCGGAGAAGAAAGAAGAGACCTTAGTGCTGTTATCGGCTACCCTTCAGTAAAGGGGAATGACAGTTACCAAGAAGAAAGTTGCAACACTGTGGGAACTTAAAGGGATGGTGCTCAGCAAATCTTCCCAGGCTGTCATTGCAGTTTGCTCCGCAAGCAGCGGCCGGCTGGGAACCAAAAAAAAAAAGTACCATGGGTACTTTCACTTCACACGTGATACATACTAACCATCCTACCTTTTTCACTCCTACAACAGCGGATACGTGTGTGTACCAGCAGCACCTGAAAGGCTAAAGGAGCTCGAGTTGCCCTTGATGGTCCCCAACAACCAGGAGCTGATGAAGACTGCTTACACGATCACCGTCGACTATGCTCACAACACCACCACCGGAATTTCTGCCCACGATCGCGCCCTCACTTGCCGATCCCTGGCCGACCCCACAAAGACCGCCAAGGACTTTAACCGGCCTGGGCATGTCCTTCCTCTGCGTTATGCCGAGGGTGGATCGATCAACCGGTTCGGCCACACTGAGGCGTCGGTCGATCTGTGCAAATTGGCCGGTCTTCAGCCTGTGGCTGTTATCTGTGAGCTGGTCAATGATAGAGATGGGTCAATGGCGCGTCGGGATGATTGTTACAAGTTTGCCCAGGAGCATGGCATCAAGTTGGTTACTATTGCGGATATTATCAAGTACCGACAGGACCATGGCTTCGTAGAGAACTTCTAAGGCAGCTCATTGGAATAGTTGACATGAGAGTAGAAGTATTACCATTTGTTGATTATACACATTTTTTCCCAATTGATCATTGACCATTGACCGGACGAATGAAATGTGTGTGATAAATAATACGTTTTAGTGATGAAAAATGCAATAGGAAAGGGAGAGGGAGAAAATATACAACTAATGCTCTAGTAATGATGCTGTTGATGCTGCTGTTGCCCTGCAGCCGCGGCAGCCAAAAGAAGCTGCTGCTCCAACTCCTGGATCCGTGCTTGCTGCATACAATCCTTATCCGCCAACAGACTCCGTTCCAACTCGACTTCATTCAACTTGCTCTCAAACATCGAGTTCTCGACCTCAAGTTCCGCAACCCGTTGTTCAAGACTCTCCATCTTGATCAGTTTCTTGTGGCGGGATCTGCGAGCGGCGTCGGTGTTCTTGGCGCGCTTGAGGGAGACCTCGTCCATCTCTGAGAGGTCCTTGCCTTCGAGGACGGAAGGGGGCTCTTCGAACTCGGGGCGGTCACGCTTGGAGTATGAGAGGGAAGCGGAGCGGTAGGTGCTCTTGTACGTCGTGGCTTTGATGACGGGGGAGGATGCGCCCGGGAGGGAGAGGGAGGATTGGGAGCTGCTCAGGATCGACAGTCTTGGGGTAGTCGTTGTTGCGGGAGCCAAAGTAGGATGGTGGTGGGATGGGGGAGGGGAGCCGATGACGGAAGAAGCGCGTTCGGAGGAGAAAGAGGACATGGTCGGGGTCTTGGGACTGGGGCTTGACATTGTCATGGACATGGTTGGCATGAGAGGCGTGCCAGGTGGGGAGATGTCCATGGCGAGATCGTGCGCCACTGTCATGCTTGCTCCTTGCTTGGGCATCAATGGCGCCAGAGGCTGTTGTTGTTGACGGAGAAGGGGGGCTGTGATGCTGTTGGGCGAGGAGGGGGAAGATGAGGAGGAAGCAGCAGCGGCAAAGGAGGCAAGTAGGGACTGGGCGAGGACAGCCTGTTCGAGAGACTTGCTCCAAGGAATGTTCAATGCCGCGGCAGCCTGCTGAACAGCTTCGGGTGTCAACCCCGCAAGTGAGGCCATGCCCAATGGGTTCATCGACTGGGGCTGCTGTTGCTGTTGATGATGATGTTGTTGTTGTTGCTGTTGTTGCTGATGTTGTTGAGCGAGAGCAGTAAGGTTGGCGGAAGCAGCCAACGCCCGTCCATAAGCGGTCTGCGTCAAGTCCGGGAAGAACGACATAGTTGAGTCAATTCCTTGGCGAGGAGATTGGATGAGAAGGTCTCTGTCCAAAGAGGCGAATCCGACGACAGGCGATTCTTCCTCCTTTTTGGTGGGGAGGAGGATAGGACTGTGGCTGTGCTGGTGCGACGAGGCAGGCGAGGCCGAAGAATATTCAGAATCAGAGGAGGAAGAGTCGTCGTACTCGGTCGGAACCACAAATCCAGCCTGCTGGAGGTCGCTCGAGAGCCAGTCGTCGAACAGTGAAGAGGCAATCTCGGGGGTTGGACCGAATGTGACGTCCACGTTGTTGCTGTTGCTGTTGCTGCTGTTGGTGTTGATGTTGCTGCCAAAGTCGAGCAAACTCTGTCGGGAGCGAAGGCCCGCGCTCTTCTTGTCTATATAAAGAAAAAAAGGTGGGGTTGCGAGTAAGCAAGAAGAAGAAGAGAAGAAGAAAGAGGAAACAGAGACAGTTAGCCAAAGTCAAACATGAAGGGGAATTATTTAGCTTTTGGGTGATCATCTTCATTCAGGTACTACAATATCGGCGGGAGGCACAGGCCTTTCTTTTTTTTTTAGCTCCACTCCCCCAATGAAAAATGACATGGATGCGTCAAGTCAGGTGATTGACACATCTTGCTCATTCCCAGAAATGAGTCTTTTTTGTCGATTGTTGGGTTGTAGACCTGGGGTGCAAAAAATGTATAAAAAGAGAGCCTATAAACAGCGTTTGCCTTCTTTTTAACTCTTTGTCTCCAAGTTGTATACGAGTAATTACCTTGGTAGGACGGGGCAAAATTAAGCGAGCCGGTGGTCGAGTTGACCATAGCGCCCATGGGCGATGCAGAGAATTGGTGGTTGTTCATCTTGTTGTGTGGTATCTTAACAATAAGTTTGAAGAGAAATGGATAAAGACAGGTGGGTTCAAATAAAAATATTCAAGGGGAAAAAAATGTGGGTGTTTTAAGATGGTTGTTGGGTGGGTCGGTGTCTATCAAAGGAGGTTTTTGGTTGAGTGAATCTGGAGTAGTTGTTTGTTGCTGCACGAGTAGTAGTTCTGGGACAAGGGAAGGCCATTTTTGTTTTGGATAGGGGCTGAATAAACAGATGTTGGTTGTTTGTTGAATGGCTGATTGTAGGCTAAGAAAAGACTGTTGAGCTGAAAAATGAGTTGAGCTGAGGAGGACTGGCTATTGTAGGTTGGCTGTTGAGGCTGGGTTTGTAGAAGTTGTAAAAAAGGGAGGCTGTGTATTTGAAGCGTTTAAATGGTAATGGGTGACATCTTGGCGATCGATCGTTGTTTGAAGGTTATAATAAAAAGAAGAATAAAAAGAGAAAAAAAAGTTGAAAGTGAAGCAAATAGTCTTTTTGCGTTTGGCAGTTGAGGCGTTGTGGTTGTTGTTTTTGTTTTAGTTTGTTTGTAACGAGAGAGAAAAGAGGAGTGGAGTTGAAAGGGAAAAAAGACGAGGTGAGGGGATCGACCGCCTCCCTTTTATATGAAAACCGAAGTATATCGGTTCTTCGTTCAAAGAGAAGAGAAAAGTGTCTCGGCCCTCCCTTTGATGAACGACGAGGATAATGATTCAGGGACAAAACGGTGAACAGCCCGATAGACATAACAGTATTCAGATCGACTGAATTAGAACAGCGTAAAGAATCCCTGACTCTTCATACATTACATACATTAGGAGGAAAAATAAATAAGCTCGGTTGATGCGATTGGTTCTTTCTTGACCTTTAGCTCCTTACACTTGGCACCCTTGCACAAAACCTCACCCATCCCAAATCCCAAGGGAATAAAAGTAAAGGATAAAAGAAAGAGGGGCGCGGAAGACAACGGGAGGAGAGACCATCGAGGATCAAGTCAAGGGTTGGAAAGGGCAATGGAAAAGTGAACGAGAGAGGAAGAAGGGGAGAGGTGAACAGCAACAGAAGTAACAAGGGGTGGAAATTGAGAACAAAAACTCGCTACTTTGGCCAAAAGGGACAGGGACGAGTGGAAGAAAATGCTGCATTGCACTTTTCTCCGTTTGAATTTGGTACCCAACAACACCAACAACAACCGAGAAAAGTATCATACCTTGGGCGGTACATACATTCAAGCGAGCAACTTCCACCTGGGGTAGGACTACAATACCTACCACTTTTTGCCCTCAACGCTACTCACTCTCTTTCTCACCCTTGGATAGCTAGTACCTCGTTTACTCTACTCCCCGCTACTCCTTCTCGAATTTTCTTACTCTGAGAAAAATGTTTGGCTCCCTTGGCTCCCTTGACTCCCATCTTCTCCTTTTCGCATTGATCCCAATCCCAAACACCCTGGCCTCTATTCTTTTTTGCATTTTTGTTCGAGAACTTGCCAATGCTCCCTTCCCCACACTAACTCCTCTCCTCTTCTCCCCCTTTTCTTTGCTTCTTTGATGTTCTTTCAAAAGCAGGTGTTTGGAGGAAAGACCCCTTCTCCTTCTCCCTTCTTTCAAAGAGTGTTACCCCGCATACTCTCTCGCGCCTCTTTTGTAACTCGTTTCCTCTCCACGGTCGAGTGGTGCAAAACACGCATGGAAAAAAAGAAGCGTCTTGTTGTTTTAGATGCAGCAAAATGGAAAAGCATGTGTTTGCGCTTAAAAACTTTTTTGTTGACGTTGTTGTTGTTTTGGCATGCACACCCTCCCCCCTTACCTTGGCTGATGAAGATAATCGAGCGAACGAACAAAAAAAAAACGTCCGTATCGATCTTGCTTCTTGCTCTCACCTCTCGTGGCCCATTACTTTACAGGGATGACCCTTCTGACCCCACATGCCACCGCCACTTCTGGCTTTGTTGTTTTATTGTTTTGTTGTTCGTTCGTTCATTGTGCATCTCACGAGTCTCCGGTATCTCCATTCTCTCAGGCATCCTTCGTTCCACTTGCTTTTCCTTCCGAACCCGTGTAGTTCAAAGAATGCTAACCAACACAAAAAATGTGAACCCAGGTAGTCGATCCTTTCAGGGGCTGGGGTCAGAGGCGGGGGCGGGAAATATCTTGAGGAATGCCTTCCAAAGAAGGCTATGAAAACCACTCAACCCCAGTAGAAAGTCAAAAACAAAAATGGAATCAAGGATCGCCTTTTGTCTGTCCTTTCACTGGTCTTTATTGGCTTGAGCTTGAGTCTGGATGGATGAATGACAGAGAGGGAGGGTCGAGCTCATATCGATACGAAGTACAACAGGAATCACAAAAGTTGCTGTACTTTCAAAGCAAACTATATCATTTGACAGTAGAAAACTCTATTGAGGCAAGGTCATGTCATGTCATTTACGACAGAGACAGAGAGAAAAGGTGGTGCGGCGCGGCGAGCAAAGAAACATTTTTTGTGTTCGTTTTCAGTTGGGATTGGCGCAAATCAAATCTCCGGGGCGCATGATATACAAAAATTATTCGTTTCGACAGCTCTGAGAGGCTCATTTGAACAGAGAAAGGACTAGGCTAGGCAAAAGGATTAGGATGAACAACGAAAATGAAATAGCAAACATGCCACCTTCCTCGCTCTTTCTCTCCCTTTGAAAGAAAAAACCCCTAAGCGAGCCCGCATAGCAAACGGACAACTGACCAAGGTCTAGGGGGTACGAAAAACAAAAGGGCCAAAGTGTATCCATCGTCGTGCATCAAGGAATGTTAACCCAACAGAAAGTAAGTGAGTACTGCACCAACCAAGAGGACCGTTTTCCTTCCTTCCCTCCTTCCTTCCCTCCTTCCTTCCCTCCTTCCTTCCTTCTTTTCTGCGTCCATCCTTTTCATCGATCGCACTTTTTTTCCCACCTTCCTTTTTCTCTCTTCTACTCGACCCCTTCAGCAAAGCGTCAGGTGCAACCATTCAACACCCAACAAACAAAAAAAATATGGTGAGTACATGAGAGAGTCAGAGAGACGGATCCACTCCTTTCTTTCACTCTTTCCTTTAGTCACCACTCACTCTCACTCATTCTTATGGAAAACCTTATTTCTCGTTCGTTGGACGGTGTTGCTTACCAAAAGGCAAAACGAATAAATAATTCTCCTTTTGGATAGAGGAGAGGATGAATTGCTCCGGAGAGAAAATTGAAAGCACATGCAATTGAAGAGGCAGCTCTTCGTCTGCGTGCCCTGTCCTCCTATTCCTTACCTGACACAAAAACAAACAAAACAGACTACAGAGCGAGGAGGAGGGATCTATCGAGAGAGGCCTTTGGTTTCTTCTCCTTCGTTTCTGCTCTTCTTTGTTTAATCCGTTCCATGGTTGAATTGCTGCTGATGAAGCAAAAACAAACAGGGTTTTACCAGAGCCGACAAAACAAAAAAAAAAACCCTAAAAACTACCACCACCAATGCTCCTCTCCTCTCTTCCTTGTCTTTATTCTCTTACTCTTTTTGTAAGTTTTCCTTTTCTCCTTACACTCCATTCATCACTCGACCTCCTCTCTTGCATGTACGTACAATGCCGCTCGTACCCTCTCGCCTTTAAGCGCTCTTTCAAAATGAAAACATACCCCAACTCCGTTACTTGGTTCTCTTTCATTTCCTTCGAATGACCACGGACAAAAACAAAACACTCGCAAGCACTAACAATTTCATTTATAATTGGTCAATACACTAGCCTTCTGTCGCATCATACCACGAAAGGGTCTCGTTAATCTAGCCTTGCCATCTCTCTAGGACGACAAGAGGGACTCTAACCGCGCAGCCTCTTGAGCCATCTCCTCCTCAGTCCGGGGCAGTCTATCCTCATTATCAACCCCCTTGTTGGCCACAGTGTTGCTCAGGACAGTAGCCACCCTCTCGGGATGCTTCAACAGCTCGCTCGAGTGGGCCGTGATTTTTTCATATATGTCGTCGTTGTTGACAAAGTCGCCCAGGCGGCGAGGGATCACATGGACATGACAGTGGGGTACAGTTTGACCAGCTAAATGGTATGAGTATCGCGTAAAGATGGCAAGGTGTTAGATGGGCTGTTCTGCAGACAAGAACTTGGGTTGATGTGTGAGTTCCGTGGTGCTGTGATCCATACCTGCGGGTCCATCCTAAGACGAAAGACAAATAGTTCGATTTGAGCATTAGTACAAAACGAATCCTTTTCCAATGCTAAACTAGGGTAAAAAGGCACACACGCTACTTTCTCAATGTTTACCTGGCAAGCAATCGTCAATGACGTCGCGTCATACTCCTTTTCGATGACCTTGCCTATCCTCTGCGCCGATTGAAACATATCGCTGACCTGGTGAACGATCCATCACGTAAGAATCAAGGAGAAAGGTCAAAAAACAGTTGTGTAGCTGACTAGACGAGGTTTCTCTTGTCAATTGATACCGCTGAACACCGAAAACACCATGGATACATCCGCATTCTAATAGTAAACATCTAGGACGAACCTCTTCAGGACTGAGGTCAAGAAACCGTGGGACATTACGTCTGCAGACCACCAAGACATCTTTTCCCCATCAAGAGCAGAAGACATGTGAAAGAATGAATGGGTAAGGCTTCTATGGGTCAGTCATTTCCGTAGATCCTAGTGCTGGTCCACATATCCATAATATCATCCATACGAAACAAATGTCCCAGGGGGGCAGGAGGAATGAAGTACTCACGACCACTAGTATCAAGACGCCAAGGGTATAGAAAAGTATGAGACGCGGAAACAAGGGTGGGATTATGGTGATCAGCATGGGTTATTCCACTGGAGTTGGGTTCTGTTTGTCTCCCTTTCTCGGTCATTGTCTAACTTTTGACTTTCTTCTCATGCATCAATGCAACCCTCTTTTTTTTTCGCAATGCGGCGATGAACACAGATCATGCTTACGGGAGAATCGGTTTCAGGTTGACGAGCCCGAGGGAATACTGTGTCTTGAGGAAGACCTGTCCTGCGCTGATGGTGTGAGGTCCGAACTTATATACTGTTGACATGATGTCTTCGTGATGCAAATAGAAAAAAAAAACGATGTGCAAAAGAGCAAGTAGGTACCCTGCAAAACGCGAGAATCTCTCAAATAAATGCTTTATGTCCACCGTCACACATTCTATTTATTTAGGAGGTATTAATAAATCTACCCCATGAGACAGCCTTTAGGCAAGGACGATGTCCCAGATCCCGTTCTCGTCTCTAAAGTCATTGTGCACAACATTGAACAACCAATAGTCATGTCCAATCTGGTGGAGCAGCTTCTGAGAGGCTGATCCCTTGGGGTACAGGTGCTCCCACTCCCTCCAGATCTCAAACGCCTCGTCGCGCCACGCCAAGAACGACACCTTCTCAATCACCGTCGGCTGGATAATCTCCTTGCCCGGGAACACGCCCCACGTCACCGCATTCGACCCTTCAACCAATGCGTCTTCTCCTCCCTTGATGAACGGTGCAGCACACACGGGTGTCTCCTCTGACGAAGTCGTCTTGAGCGAACCGCTGGAAGATGGTGTGCCGTTACAGACCTTCTTGAGCTCAGCAATCTTTCTCTGCTCCTCTAAAACATCGCCCGTCACGTTAGTCACGACGTCGCCATCTCGGCTCGCAGCAAAGAAGGTAATCCATAGCGAGCTTGTCCTTAGCTTCTGAACCATCGCAGCGACCTCGTTGGGCCCAACAAACAACTCCACAAACGCCTTCTGGTATACATATCCTCCCTTAGGTCCCCATCCCACAAGAGGGTCTGTGCTGGGCTTGCCATTGACTGCGGGTTGTGATCCGACTGTCCAGAGTCCGCGCTCGTTACAGCTGACCAGTCGAGACTGAATGGCCTCCGTCTCAGGGAGTGGGCTTCCCTCTGACCAAGGCAGGAGCGGGACTTTGCCTTGGATAAACTCGACAAACAGGTTACTGATATCCTCCGCACCGGTAGGTCTCTTCCACATCTCCAGTGCTTTCCTGGGTTCCACCTTCAACGAGGCGCCATATCCATCCAGATCTCCGAAAGCGGGCGAGCGGGCATCTCCCCAACGTCCATTAGGGAAATCATCCCACGATTCTGACAGTCCCTGAGCATCGATGGGGTTCCAAGTTAAGGGGTTGAGATAAGAGTCCTTGGCGGTCGCATCGGTTGGTCCTGGGATACCTTCGTCAGTGTTGACATGAGTTGGGGCATTGAGTTGCAGCTTGCGTGCTTGAATTGCTGGTTGGACAAAGCCGACGCGTTCCAGAATAAGGCGAACAGATTTTTCTAGGTTCAGAGTGCAGATGTGGAAACCTGTAATCTTGGCTTCCAGGAGCTGCTGGATCATCTTTGCGGCCAACTCTACACCATAGTCCTTCACCTTCTGGTCATCGCTCTAGTAAAGATGGAATAGACAGGAGCATGTTAACATTTGACTCTTCACAAGCGCCCTGTTCACACTCGTCCGATAAGCTTATATCTTGTCTTACTTGGATAGGCTCCAGTGCAGCGGCGACCGCAGCGGGGACGCGGATCTTGGCGAGGTTGGTGATTCTCCTGAATCCGTTGTGGGACTGGATGGGCATGATTCCAGGGATGATGGGACAAGTGATACCCAAAGCGCGACACTGCTTCTCCCAGGCTAAGAAACCCTCGACATCGTAAAACAGCTGGGTCAACACGAAATCTGCGCCTGCCTCGATCTTTTCCTTCAAGTAGCCAATCTCCTGGTCACTGGTAAGGTCCGTGCTGTCCATATGTCCCTCAGGATACCCTGTACATCAACAAGGAAATAAAAGAAAAGAGATGTCAATGGGACCACTGGATGACTGTCGTAAAATTCCCTGGGGTTGTCGACAGGAAAAATATGATCAAAAAAAAAAAAGGTTTCCCGCCCGCCTTTTCATTTTCCCTTCCTCTCTCCATGGGTTCACAAAATCATTAAAATACACCATCTTTCCTCATCATTCGCCATCGCCGTCGCCGTTGAGTAGCCAACCAGTTGTACGCGATTCCTTCCTTACCTGCAACTCCGATGCAAAAGTAGTCACCGTACTGCTGGCGGATGTAGCGGACCAAATCAATGGCATGCACAAAGGTATCGTCAATCTGGGTCCAGTACTCCTGACCGCGTGGGGGGTCGCCTCGGAGGGCCAGGATGTTCTGAATACCGGCCTTTTTGGCTTCCTATAATATACATAAGCAGGTAGCAAGCAAAGCATGAAATTGGTGCGTGTCCTTAACCAATAATCCCAGCGGGAAAAAAAAAAAAAAAAAAAAAAGAAAAAAATGAGATGATAAAAAAAGCAGTCGTCGAATGAGATCGATGGGAACAAGATATTTTACCGCTAATGCGTCGTCGACCTTGCCACGATCCATGTTGGTACATGTCAGATGCATGCAAGTCTCCAGTCCGTGAACCGTCTGTGCCACCGCGCTCAGCTCCGTGGTCTTGTCAAACGTTGACCCACCCGCGCCCCATGTGCACGTAACAAACGTAGGCGACAAGGTTTGCATCCTCCCGATACGGTCAAACAGGTTCGACAGACCCTATCAAATGGACGGGCGGTGACAAGAGGGAGAGGAGGATTCGCACATAGATACGGAAACAACAATTGCCATCCAGATACAAGAACAGGTGTTTGAGGACACAGGCAAAAGAGAAAACAGGAATTGGTGACAATCATGTGCGGATTGGATATTGGGGGTTCCGGAAGAAGGAGGTCCGGAAGAAAACAGGAGGCCAGCCGGATGGAAGTAATATGGGAGTGAAAGAAAACGAACAAAAGACGATCCAGAAGTGAATATCGTGCCAAGACTATGCTGAAGGTTCCATTTATCCTAATGCATATATATCAATGACGTTCAGAACAGCTCCTCGTTGCTTACCTGTGTGGTTTTTGGGGGGAAGTACTCAAACGAGTAAAAGGGTTTGCCCTCGGCGGACTTTTGTGCAATCTTGTCGACAATCTTCATGGTGTAAAGAAGAACAGGCGTTGGTGTTAATGAGCCGAGAAGAGTAAAGAGGAAAGTGAGGGAAAGGTGTTGGCACAGGGAACAAGTGAATATGAACGAGTTGAATCGTCTAGTGGGGTGAGGGGTGATGAGGAAGAGAGAAAAAGAATGGACGATGAGTAGAGAAATGAGTGAGAGCAGAAAAGAAAAAAGAAAAAAAGGAAACGAAGAGAGGGAAATAGAATTTGTTGTTGAAGAGTCATAGGTGATAAAATGGGCGATCTCAACGCAACATGATTGGCCAATCGATCGCGATTCATCATCGGGCACAGAAACAAAGTGAGAATCACTCACGCCGCCAACATCTATGTATGCATGCGTCCAAAGAGAATGATAGAGAGTCGACGTGTACCACGCACAGCAGAGCCCATGACACCGGAAAGTGATTGCCTATAAAGTATAACATTGTTTTTTATTCTTTTCTATTTAATGGAGGGGAAAAGATATCCACTACGATTATTTGTTACAAGGAAGTAGACTGGAAATTACAGGGTACAGAATGGACAGAAAGGGGAGGGAATGAAAAACGACGTGAAGAGCTGAACTCTAGAGGAAGAAGGAGATCAGGACGGCAGGGATGGCAAGCATGGTCGACATAACACCGGTCATTTTGGTGGCACTCGACGCAAGGTGATCACCACCAGTAGCCCCCTTGCTAGCACTGCCCTGTCCAGGGCCCTTTCCCGCCGTAGGGCTGTAGTTGTTGACGTTGACATTAACCTGCCCATGCTTGTACTCCTGGCCACCAAATGACTTTGCGTCGTTCACATATCCATTGTCTTTGATGGGGTCCTTCTTGTAGGGGTACTTGTCGTTCACACATCCATCCAAACGGACCATATCATACCCATGAGCGTTAATGGTGTTGATAACCTTTGGAAGCGCCGCCGCAGCACCCGTGGTGGGGACATCATACCCCGTAACAATGTAAGATGCCTTGCGACCATAAGCCTCCTGTTGCTTGGAGAAGATCGAGTTATAAACCTCGGCGATCTGACCGACCTTGTCAAGGGTGTTGTACTTGTAGTCGTACTCGTCCAAGTTGAAGCCCACGAGGGTGTACCCCATCGACTTGACAATGTCCAGCAGACGTGGGTCCTTGACACTGGCCTCATGGACCTTCATGTACTTGGGATAGACGCCGATCAGATCCTGGATTGTGCGCGAAGCACGGCCAATGTCCTCCTTGATCTCGTTGTTGGTCAGACCTTTGGAGGTGTCGGATGGCAGGCGGTAGGTCATGGCAATCAGGTGGCCGTCCATGTAGGCGTGGCGAGTTACTCCAGCGTACTGCATGTATTGGAGCCATGTCGCGTTCGTGAAGAAGGTCACCTTGGCTTGCGCGTCCTTGAGGGTCTGGAGCATCTCCATCGTTGCCTCTGAAGGCCCTTCGCTCTACAAAAACAGGTGTTTAATGTTCATTGAGGATGCTCGATTAGATTGGAATTGAGAAATAATTGGGGTGTTTTGTTCATCCTGCATGGAATGAATGAAATGAAAAATGAGAAAGAGGCAATGTTTTTACATAGGTGAGAGCGATCTGTCCGGGAGTCTGGCAGGAGGTTAAGAAGTCGGCCCAGTTAACTGAGGGGCTTTGAGCAGCAGCCATCAGAGGCAGAGCTATCACAAAATAAAATGGATGGTCAGGGTAAGATCGTCTTGACTCGACTTAGGGGTGCATTGGATGGTGCATGAGCAGGGTGCATGAGCAGGGTACATGGCATACCTGCAAGTGAGAGGACAACTGGGGCAGAAATGCGCATCTTGGATCGAGTTTTTTTATGAGTATGTGATCGCGTTAGACTTTGATGTTTTGGAGACCAGTAGGTAAGATTGTGTGGAGTGGAAGGTGAGGAAAAGGGGTGACGAAAAAGAGAAAGGAAAATGGAGAATCTTCGCTTGACTACATCTTCATTTTATGTCGAGCCCGTAGCATCGTGGGGGTCGCGTCGGTTGTGTTTGAGATGGCGAATCGGATGTCCAACTAAACATGCAGCTGTCCGAACAATGAGTATAACCGACAAAAAAACGGGAACGAAAAACAACATTCCACATTCCCATCTGACAAAAACATTAATGACGATGAGCATAGCTGCATGCAGGTGTATTGATGTGGGCGAAGGAGAGATAAACAATGGGGTGAAGAAGATGGATGTATCATTGATTTTTTGTTTCTATTTTACAATTCCCGCGTCTATGGGTTGCACTCTGCTTCACGTGCGTATCGTAGCATGTCGGTTAAGGTCTTTGTTGTCAATATGAGAATATTAGGCAACTTTCGTCTTCTTCCAATGAGCTTGGTTTTAGTGAGTCCCACCTCGCCCGGGTTCGTTCTCACTCGGCTCTTTCTCATTCCCACCTCCTACTCACTCGTTCAGTCCATCTCGTCGCTGTTGTTGTTGGACGTGGATTCCTGTGGCTGGTTCTTATCTTTCGTATAGTTCGGGTGTTTGGCTTTGATATGCCGAACCAGGTCAGCTCGTCTCGAAAACCGGGACTTGCACTTTGCACCAGTTGTCATCTTTCCATCGCAGGCATAAGGCCTCTCGTTGTCGTGAGCGAGCATGTGAGAACGGAGGTTGAAGGGCCTTGTAAATCTCTTCGAGCAACGAGGGCAGGGGTGCCTGGCTGGGCGCGATGAGACCACAGTCGATGAGGATGAGGAAGTCTCGATATGTATGCTCGACACGGCCGTCTCCTTGACTTCGTCCTCCAGATCTGGCGCAGCTCCACATACAATAGCGGGCTCCGATTCTTTTTCAGGCGACAGGGAAGGCGACCTAGATCCAAGTTCTACGATTCTGGCAGAAGGGAGCGTCTCGGTGGCCGACCTGTGCTCATCCTGAAGACAAGTCACGTCGACTGTAGTGCGGAGGTGAAAAGCTATCGCGATTGAAGACCCAATTTGGGGTGGTTGTGCGCTCACGGACCAACCTCCCGTCCGCTGACTTGACACTGCGACCAGGGCCTGTGTTTCTGCAGCCAGTGGCTCTAACACAATGTCCTCCAAGTCCTCCAGAGTGGGCAGAGTTCTAGATCGTGCGCGAGTTCTTGGCACCCTGACCTGACCACTGTTGACCAACGCATCTATAGAAGTAGTAGTGTGACTTGAATACTCATCGTCACTCTGTGTGCCCAGCTCCTGAGGATCCACCTGCGCAAAGATTGACCCGAACTGCGAGCGCTGTGCCTGCTGCATGTGCAGCTGTTGCTGCTGGTGTTGCAGTTGTAGTTGCTGCTGGTGCTTTAGGTGTAGTTGGTATTGTTGCTGCAGTAGCTGGTGATGTTGTTGGTTCTGTTGATGCATGAGTTGGTACTGTTTCTGGCGGCGCTGCTGATGCTGATGATACAGCTGGTCCTGAAATGGCTCCTGGGGATGATACTGCTGCCGCTGCTGTGGCTGCTGCAAGTTCAAAGGCTGGGATGGAAGCTGGGTTAGGTGACCTGAGTGTAGATAGGATGAATGATCCTGTTGGTATTGGTGATAGAGCACAGATGGTTGAGGTGGTTGGGGCGTTTGATATGGAAGGGACGAATATCCAAAATAGTCACTCCTCGTCGGGTATCCTTCTCCTGGTGTTGAGACCGTGTCTGACGAATATCCCTGAGATGACCTTCGTCTATTGAGTATATGTCTTGGCAAATCCTGGGGAGAGTCGAGGGTGTGTATCAATCCTGCTGCATGGTTCTTAAAAGTGTTCATTCCGGCGACCGTTCGAACGTCCCGATAGGTATCAGCAAAGGCATTCGGTGGTGGCGGCGGAGGAGAAGCGGTGGTGTTGTAGCTGTAGGAAGGGTGTTGTGCTTGTTGGACTTGCTGAGGGTGATATTGAAGATTGGCAGACCTAAACTGCTGGGACTGAGATGGGTGCGAGTGGGCGTACTTGGGACCTCCGGGGGCGGTCCCAGAGACCTGCCCTGTTGAGAGATTCATGGAAGAGGTGTGAACCGCGTAGGGGTTGTTGTGTGGGGGGCCGGGCGGCTGAGGTGGCAAACCCATGGATATAGATGAGCTGGAGGCTACGGAATGCGGTGAAGAGCTCGAGGGCGTGTGTGGAAGCGAGTCTGAGCTGGCCGGACTGAAGGTATAGGGGACGAGGGTTGTGGATGAGTGTTGGAGGAGCGGAAGGGGGGAGGTCGAGTAGGTCTGGTTGAGGCGGTCACGGGACCGCTTGTTGGCAATCTTCTTGTGGGAGGCTGCCCCTGCGGCTTCGGGTGGAAAAGGATCGCCCGTCGCTGGTCCAGAAGGATTGCCCTTATTCCCTCTTGTTCTACGCTTCCCCTTGGCGGGGATGTACTGACTGCCGCTTGATTTGCCCAGACTGTCCATTGTCCCTTCTGTTGTCCTTGCCGGTCCTGTTATCCCTGCTGTTCCTGCCGGAGTATCCGGCTGCATTTGTGAGGCCGAATAGGGGGAGATGCTGACGCTGGGAGAAGTGCAGGGCGTTGAAAGAGCAAGGTTGCTTGTCGCCACTGTGAGAGTGCCGACTTGTCTCTCATTTGGTCCTCTTGACAATATGTTCGACGTTTCAGGTGCCGGCTGGCCTTCAGTGATTGGCGCTTGATTCATGGCAAGCGTCATCGAGTAAGCATCCTCTTGCGAGATGGACGATCGCGGCGACTGTGTCGAAAATCCAAAGAACCTTTGGGTGGGTTGGGCGTCATGCAAGTAAGCAGGTCCGTACTGTTGAACCTGAAAGGGTGTTGTTACTGAATCGATATTCTCATGAAGGATGTCGTTGCTCTCCACTCGTGCTGGTCCAGATGGTGAGAGTGTTGACACTGGTGGCATGGGGGTCAGCGGATGATGATGACTGGGGGAGTAGGCTGTCGAATGCGTGGGGATTCCAGATAGGTGGATAAAAGGTCCGCCTGGTTGTTCAAGGTTTGCGCGCGGTTGAAAGTCAGACGTAGGCTGGATCTGTCCTTGGTGCTGAATGCGGGCATCGAATGCTTGCGAATGGGTTTCAGAAGGCTGTTGGGGATGCTGGATACTCCACTCTCCTGCCATGCCATCTCCTAGTCCACCAAAGTGGGTGGGCGATGTTGACGAATGGGAGAGAGTCGCAAAGGAGCCCTGTGGGAATACGCCCTCCAGTGGACCCGTAAAGTTAAAACTGGAGGAATTATGGATGTCGGTACGGGCTGTGGGATGGGTTTGGGTGAAAACCGGTAATTGCCCGTACCCAACAAGCTGGCTCGAGTAAGGATCAGACCAAGATACAACAGATGGAAGCTGGGAAGAGGGTTGGCTGTCTGGTTGCTCCTTCTTGTTGGCTTGACGGGGTTCTGTAAAGGGAGTCGTCATCGTCGGAGAAGCACCAGCCAAAGATGTGTCGATCCTACAAGACAACGTTCACAACAACAAAAGATAACAAAGATCAGCGCCAAAGAAAGAATACGTAAGCAAAAAGAAACATCCCCTCGTTGCAAAAGATATATTTGGCCACGTCGCGCCTGTTTCCTGTGTGTTGTTTGTCGTTTTTTTTTTCTCTTTTTTGCTCTCTTTTCCGTCTCTCAACCTTGTTTTCTTTCTTTACCTTTACAATGCGACGCAAAGGTACACCGAAACACGATGCTCACTCCGAACTTGTCGTTTGGAGACGTCAGTATCAGACCCCTGCTTTCAATTATGGGCTGCTTGTCTGCTTTTCCTGTGGTTGTTGGGTGGCCTTGTAAAGGTGCAGATACTTGAGGCGACGTCGATGTGATGTAGAAAGAAAATAAAGGGTGACAGATGTGCAAGCGCACAGCGGGAATGCAGCAAATAATAAGGAAGGGAAAATTGGAGGAAAAAAAACAGATACAACAGAATGACGAATGTAAATAAATAGTGCCGCTGTACAGTCCTCTGCGGGCCATCAGAGCAAAGTCTCTTCCCGCTTCTGCTTAGGATTGACTGTATCTGGCATGTGAGCGCACAACACTGTCAACGGAGGAAATCAAGTGTGCAGCGGGATGGAAATAACAAAGGCGAAGGGGGAATAGACAGAAGGGAAGAGAATCGCAACAGAATGAAGAGGGTACCTCAGATAATGGGTCAGGACGTGTCGAAGGTTAGCCGGGAGTTGAACAGGAGTGGCGGTTGAAAATAACGAGAATGCCTTGAGGCAAAAGGAGGGTTAAGGATGAAGTCAGGGACTAAAAAGATTAAGCTCGCTTTCAAAGCGAGGACAGCTTTAAGGGGAAAAAATCAAGGGTAGACTGTGCTTCAGTGCGTGGCGTGGCGCGTGAACAGGGAGGGGAGGAAGAAAGGAGAGCAAGGGAAAGATGATCTTGGACTTGGGGGCGGTGGTTGAGATATTCGGGCCAGGTGCAAGGAATAATATGGCGCGAGACGAGGAGAAAAACAAGGTAGGGTAGGGGACCGATTGACGAAGAGGTAGGTTAAGGTCAATGGTTTGTGAAGCGGGTAATGTTGAGGCGAAACTCAAGGCGGGTGGTGGCAGGTGAGTGCTCTGCGAGCAAACGAGGGTGATTGAAGGCTCAGAGTGAGTAACGGTGGTTTGCTCAAAGAGGCGCGAGGCGTATGGTTCGTCAGGTAAGGCAAGAGTAACGAATGGAAACGAAAGGGGAAGGGGAAAAGGGGAGGAAAGGAAATGAAGAAGGTAAGAGAGCAAAGAAGCAAGTGAAGCGAGAGAGGTTGAGATAAGACGAGATGGTGAAGGCGAGAAGGGATAAGGAAAGGAGAGAGGAGGGGAAGGGGTGTCTGGTAGAGAAGAATAGGTTCAAAAAAAAAGTCGAAAGGTCGGAAAGAAGGGACGAGAGGAGGAGGAGGATGGTGACGATTGGGTATAAAGTGGACTGGAAAGGAAATGAAGGAAAGAGAGAGGAAGAAAGAAGACAAAAGGGAAGAGGAAAAAAGAAGGGAAGAGAAAGAGAAGAAGAGAAGGTGGAGTGGAGAATAAGAAGAGGAGACGTGAGCGTGCAAGAGCGAGAGAAGAAGAAACACTAACGGAATAAAAATAACTGCCTTCCTGCATTGCCTACTCCCTTGCTCGTTTTGATTGTTGTTGTTGTTGGTGGTGTTGTTGTTGTTTGTGGTGTTGATGTTATCCTGTCATTGTTGTTATTCGGTGGTGTTGATGTTGCTCTGTTATTCATGTTCTTTTGCTTGTCGAGGGCAGTGTGTCGATGCTGCCTTTTGCTGTCCTTTGTTTTATCGCCTTAAAGTCAAATGTATGTCCAGTGTGAGGGCTGGGCGTGGTTGTGGAGGCATAATCCTCCTTGTCATAAACATTTTTTCTCGTTCTGTCAAATACCCTACCTGGCCGCAGTATAAAGGTACACACCCATTAGCCGCATCTCTCTTTCTCTATTTTCATTGCTCATGCCCATCCTTACACTCAGAGGATCATCGAACTTGGGCTGGTGAAAGAGAGAGAGGAAATCAAAGAGGATGAACATAGTTTGTATTTGCTCCATCTTTTTTTTTCTTTTTCTTCATCTGAGCACTTTTAGATTCACTTCATTTTTTTTTTTTTTTTTTTTTTTTTTTTTTTTTGGTTTGTCTCCCTCTTTTCTTCACGCTGTTACTTTCGTTCGGAAGCGATCGACCCATCCTGTCTACTGCTTCGTCGCATAGTCCTGTTTTGTCGATGGTCAACCATTACCGGTACCCCTCGTTGCTATATGTTCCATTCCTCTCCACAAACCACATACCAATCATGCTATGAATACAGATGCATGTCCAACTTCTCTCTCTCTCTTCTGTTCTGTAACCTAATTAGCCATTCAATCCAGCAAATACGAAAACGGTGAATAACCCCCACTCCTACCTTCTCTCCTCTCCTCTCCTTCTACTCCTCCTCTCTTTTACGTTTTTTGATGTTGTTGTTGTTGTTGTTGTTGTTGTTGTTGTTGTTGTTGTTGTTTTTGTTGCTGTTTTTGTCGTTGTTGCTGTTGTTTTGCTCGTTCGAGTCGTTGCGTTGCGTTGGTGATCTCGTAGCAGGAAAGAACCCAAGTCCAAACAACCGCTTGTTTTCATATCTCGTACCCGCTTTGTTCCCATTTTTTTCTTCCTTCCAGCCTCACCTTCTCTGCATCTTTGAGCCCCTTTTCCTCCTAACATGGACCACAAATGACCCTAAAACAAAAAGGTATACTACTTTAGAATAATGCGCAATCCGCTTTCATCACCATTTTCTGGCGCCATTCTATCCCATACCTTTCTCTTCTTCAACTTTAGCGCAGACGCAATTGTAAGCCCCATCGGCTCTATGCTTTTCTGGGTTCTTTGCTTTCGAAATTTCTGCATCAAAGTACTCTAATTTTTCCTTTGTTCAATAAAGCCGCCTGAACTTTGTTGAAAGGGTTTGTTTACCTGACCATTGCAGGTTTAATACCATCTACTTTTCAGTTTCTTACTCCCTCCTTGTGTTCGAAAACCATAACAACAAAAACAAGGGCAGCAGCTCAAATCACTTCCCTCCCGTAGAGATGTGCAGTAGAAGGGGAGGGAGGCTTCACACTCTTTTCTTTTCCCCCATTCATGCGTCTCTTTTTTTTTTGTTGTTTGTTTGTTTTGCAAGGACGAAGATGTTGTCGAATGCATAGCACAAAAACTGTTTACTGCATTAAAGGTCTCAACCGATCCTGCTTTTATTACCATTCACCCCTGAATTGTCGATTCCTTCTTTTTCATCCTCTATCTCATTTCTCGTTTCTTTTTTCTCTCCTGTTCTCTTTCTACGTGTATGAAGTTGTTGTCCATAGCACAACAGTCCTTGTAAGAAGTTCATGAAACTTTTTAAGCGATAAACCAACTTCATCGTGGAAATCGAGATTGAGTACCTTGACGAAAAGGAAGAAAAAAAGAGTTTGACCCTTTTGAGAGCCGCTGAGATTTGCCTCAAGTGCGGGGGATCGTCCTGAGGTGATTCTGTGATAGTTCTTCTTTCTCTTAGCTGGACAGACACAGGCCTTCTTCACTGATCGACATTGAGGTAAATGAGGGAGAGAAAAAAGGAACGATAGTGGGAAATAGTCAAAACGGCAATCTCGAGCAAACTTTGACTTTTACTATGATCAATGTACCATGCTGCGTGTGGGAGGAAGGAAGAAGGAAAAAAAAAATACATCATCAAGTGAAGCGAATACATGCACAACAAACGTACATACAAAAAAAAGGGTCGGTTGTTCAAACAAAGGGGGATCTTGCATGCTGATCGCCCGCATGAGCACCAGCGTCAACACCGACACCTTTCACTGTATCCTTTCTCCCTTTTTTGTCTCGTCCTTGGTTATCGCCTCTTTTTTTTACGCTCTCCTGCATCGCCAAAGAAAATGGGTACGTGATGCTTCTTTGTTGTGCGCGCCTTCCTATCAAACCCTCATCCCCCCTGCCTGGTTTAAGAGAGAGACAGCATCGAAGCAAATCAAGCAAGCACACAAGGCACATACTGCTTTACAAAAAAAGGTCGCAAAGGCGCAACTTGTCCCACATGCACTTTTCAAGTGCCTTTTTGTTGTTTTGCTTGAACCGACAAAAAAGACGCGTGTTGTTCCATGCCAATCTGTTTATTGATTGTCTCAAGTGGGTAATAGTGCATTGGGCTTCTTGACTGCATAGCATCGCGTTGATGAGTTTGAGTCCCTTTTTCTTCTCTCCCCTGCCTCCTTTTTCTGCGTTTTGGCTATAATCACAAACAAGCACCCTTTTCTTTCTTCTATCCCTCTCCTTTCCTTTTGTGTTTATTTCTAGCGCTGTGCATCTACGTCAACGGGCAAAAAAAGGCCAATAGATGCGAAAGGTGTCAGGGCGATCAATATCCTTCTCTCTCTCACCATCTCTCCGTCTCTTTCTCATTTTCTCTTTCCCCTTCCCTTTCTCTGTCGACCCGGGTCTACAAGTAGACCGGCTTTGATAGGAGGATGTTATTGCAATCCAAAGAACAAAATCATAAAGCAAAAACAAAGGAGAAGGGTAAGAAACAAGGGCGAGAATACTTCAAGATTACTACCATGACAAGAGTGACATCTACCACGCGCCCTTGTTTTTTTTTCTATTTGAGGGGAGACGAGACGACGGATATCAATCCTTTTTCTCTCATTTTTTTTGTCGGGCGTCATAATCGCCGTGCAGCTGCATCGCGTTCAGCGTGTGAATCGCGGAGAGAAAATGATGAGAATTACTTGTCCTTTCAGTTTTGTGCACACCGCCCTCCTTTTTCTAAGTGAAAACAAGGGTTGTTGCTCTCCTCATTTTCTCCCTTGACTTCAATCATTCACTCATCCAGTCATCATACTACGTCTAGCTTCGCACTTTCACACTTGAAAGAGAGTAAGAGAAAGTAATGGGTAAGGATATGAAAAAGAAAACTGAACAAGAGAGGCATTGCAAGAGATACACACGTATGTGCTAGTTATGTCGCCCCGTTATGTTATGCATGGCGTTCCCATAGGAAAAGAACCTGGCATTGGACCTTTTTTTTGGTTTTTGCGCGCACCTTTTAGTTCGTGATTGTTTTTACCGCATTGGTTTTGCATGAATATTTCTATCATCTGTTTCCTAATAAGGGGGATCCTGTTAAAAAATGGGCGGAGGTTTTCTCGCTTTAGGGGTCAAGGGGGGAGCGGGAGGAAGAGGGGACCAAGCAATAAGAAACCAAGAAACTCCCTTCAGCACCGCCGATCGATACACTATCGAGCTGAATTATTCGCCTATCGCCCCCATTCATTTCCTTGTACATTTCAGTAGCCAGCATCACGCGTGAAATCTCGCGATCGAAAAGTGGTTTTCCTTTTCTCTGTTCTCCCCTACGCCCCTCCCCCCTTTTTTCTTTCTTCTTGGTAGTGAAATGCCAAAGCGACAAGACCATAGTGCTGAAATTGAGCAATTGCTACCTGTGCGAGGTCAGCCTCCTAAAGGAAAGGCGGTTCGTTGTTTGTGTTCTCAAAGCAAGGCAACACAACAGATCTCAATGAATGAATGATGCGCGAAAGTTAGCAGAGGGAAAGTAGGAACGAGGGGAGGCGGAAATGAAGGAAAAGAACGATGAAAGAAAGGAATTTAGACCTTGTCATAATTTTCTTTTTTCCTTCTCTCTCCTCTCTCCCTCTCTCTTCTACTCTCTTTCTCTCTCTCTCTTCTATTTTGCCGTTACCAGACACATGCCATTTCTATCCCATCCGGCAAAATACAGTCCAGGTATGGTGCCAGTGAAAAAAAAAAAAAAAAAAAAAAAGAGTTGGGCTGGAGTGAACATTGAACTGACAAAGAGTCGGAGCTTCAATGGATTGGAAAATCTGGGGTCCCCTCCTTGCTTCTATACAGAAACAGTTGTGTGCCCTTCTCGCTTTTACGCCTATCTTGACTCTCTGTGTTCCTGGAGAACAGCACGCCGTCGACTCAACATCATTTTCGGGACGTTGTCCCGGGAAGAATA
Organism: Linnemannia elongata; assembly: GCA_036320915.1. Lineage (NCBI taxonomy): Eukaryota > Fungi > Mortierellomycota > Mortierellomycetes > Mortierellales > Mortierellaceae > Linnemannia > Linnemannia elongata. The sequence continues at coordinate 880,377 of JAXBDG010000007.1, read as the reverse complement.
TTCTAACGACACGAAATCATAATGGAAAAATGAATGGAAGGGAGGAAAGAATGAGAGAAAAAGAAGGGTGGTAAAAAGAAAATCCCCCAATCACTGTTCATGCAATAAGAGAGAGGAGGGAAGAAGAGAGAAAAATAGGGAATACACAAACATTCTTTGTGACCTAGAGTAGAGAAGAAAGAGGATAAGGGAAACAAGACCTTTGATTCTGCAGCCAGAATGCGTGGTATAATAGCATTAAAAAAAATGAAGGGATGGTATTTCTCCGTGCATGCGCCCAATCTCCGAGCGCGCGTGCGTCAGTCTCTGAGGAGAAATCAGTGAGCGAAGAACCCCTTTGGGCATCTTCTCAATGGAGGTTGGACAATGGAAGGAGAACGAGATTGAAGAGAGGGAGGATGAAGAGGAGTGTAGGGAGTAAGGAAGAAAGGGGCAAGGAGGCGATGAAGGTGGAAAAAAGGGGATTATTTAACTCAAGAGTAGAAGCGATTCTTGAAGATTTTTGCTTTTGTTTGTCAGGCATACAAAGCTCAATTGCGTCAACAACCTTTCTCATCGCAATCAGCTTTGGTGTCTCCTGCTGCAGTCGTCGTACAGTCTTCAGAGAAGATACACAAGTACGAGTCGATAATATCGCTTTTTTATCCAAGTCATGCAACTCTAACCCATTTTATGTCTTTCCAGTCCCCTCTGTGTTGTTTCAATTCTCTTCAACGCTCAAACTACTCACTGTTGTTTGTTTTCAATTGAGACGTGTATCGCTGTTTAAACTGTTTATTTACTCATCTAAAATGCCGCATAACAAGAGAATTTCTTATGCACAATGAAGGAGGGGTAGAAGAAGTAAAATAGAAGGAGGAAAGATTGGGTAGGAAGTGAGGATTAAACAAGTAGAAGGGAATCAATAACTGCGAATCCTGCAGCAACACCGCCCTCATTGCTTTCGACCCCCTTTGTGCGGAGCAAATGGCCTCCGTTATCGTTCCGGATGACCTTGTTACCATCGTGCAGGTAGATGCCATAGACTCCCAGCTCCGAAACAACATCTGCCCGCTGGAGCTGACCCTTCCGGAGGAGGACATTCTTGGTGATGGGTGGCCGGATGATGTCCATCAGGATGTATGCGTTCCTCTGCTCTGCCGTCAATGTCTTGAGCGCCTCTTGAATGTCCTTCCCGTAAATGTTGTTCCCTACGCGATGAATGGTACCGGTCAAAGAGGTTAGTTCATGCTTAAGAATGAGGTATCACATGAAAACAGCACCTCGAGAGAGTTTCTTCGTGTTGTTTACCTCCTCCTTCGCGTTGAGGCTTCATCACAAGCTCGTCACTGTTCTTGAGTGCAGCCTCATATGCGGCCAGCCCCTCGGGTGAATGATCCAGGGGGTAAAGTCCAGTGAATGATGCACGGAGCTGACGGGCCGTCTCCGGGTCCTTGACAAACCGCTCCAGCTGACCGGGAGCCGCCAGGACCTGCTGGACCTTCTTGGCACCAACGAGTTGATATGCGATTGTGGGACACTTGATCGCCAGCGACCTCTCTGCAAGTAGTCTACCATCCCATTCCTAATAGGTGAAGTGGTTTTGGCGGCATCAGGTCAGTGGCTTTTTCCCTCTAATATTGAATTTTTTTCAGATGTAGACTGAGCACTCATCGGAAAACGTACTTTTTCGGTTGGGTAGTCAGTTGTGGCATAGGCCGATCGGTAATATGCGACAGAGACTTCCTGATCGCCACTATTGAAATGGAATACATCGCAGGCGTCGTTAGACCTTTGCATCGAGTTAAGCGCGATCATCCATGATAGAGAATCCCATCCGGTTCTGCTCCAGCATGCTTACATGAAGAGAGCCTTTGTCTTGGGGTCCAATCGTCCCTGGTCTGCAACCTCTGCAAGAGTTTTCCTGATAAGTACTACTCCATGCCTAGAATGTATCAAAGATATTGGACATATTAGCTCTTGAACGGAATTACTCCCTAATAGCTGGATGATTCTTGTAATGATTGCCGATCCTGTGTCCTTACTTGTTCAAAAGGTTGTATTCGATCCATCGCTGGTCAAAAGCGTTCCTCTCGCCAGGCTGCACTACCATCATAACTTTTGCACTATATTAAATGAAAGCACAATTATTAGTACCCCTTGTGTCTTTTCTCTGCAGTTCAACATCGAAAACATCCAGTCAGTCTGTCGACTTACGTCTTGGATCCATAGTGCCAGTGTGCAGAAGCCAGTCCAGAAGCAATTGACTCGATCGAGTTACTACTGGGCAATGCAGATATATCGATCTTGTCTGAAAAGTATCCTGTAGTTGCCTGCAAGTATCTATTGCAAGAAAACAAAGCAAGCAGACGGCTTATGTCAATACCGTGGCGAACGAAAATCCAGTGCAAAGCCCACTTGTAAAACCAATTGATTGACTTCCTGTCAAAACTAGTTTCCTCTGCTGTACCTGTGAAGGTCTCCTGTGAGCGATGAGAGACTGCCAAAGGAGACAGAGATGGTGTTGAGTTCGACCTGCTTGATCTCTGCCTCGGAAAAGTCCTGACCTGGGTTCAGGTGAATGATATAGTCCGATCGATGCACACCCAGCGAAGCAGGCTAGAAAGCAAAAAAAAAAAAAAAAAAAAAAAAAAAAAAAAAAAAGAGGGCAAAAGAAACGCGTATACATTTGTCAGCGGTTCTCTGCGGAATCTCCATCTGAGAACATTTTTTTTTTCTCGATCGTTGGGGGAAAAGCAGTCCACCCACAACCCACAGCAGAGCACAAAAACGCAATTAATCAGCATTCTGGTGCCAGATACAGAACTTTGCGCCATCCATGGACGCTTAGAAAAGTGTATCGTTCGATCCATCAATAGAGAAATGTTGCTGATATCGGCACTGAGGTTAATTGCTCGGTCAGAACATACCTGGGCAATGCCCTCCTTCTTGACCTGCAAGTAGAGATCGTAAAGACGCTTGACAAAATCATCAACAGTCGACAGACTAACTCAAATGCAATTGTAGAGACAGAACAAACCCACATTAGCTTCTTGTATTGATCACTTGAACCATCAACACACCCAGAAGACAAGGGTTAGGATGCTGCCCAATTGATACTGAACCAGCGTTACCTCTCCATGATGTCCTTCAAGAACGCATCGTCCTGGGAAATATCGTGCACCAATTGGTTGTAGAGGGGTTGGATCTTGACAGCGTTATTGAAAGCATTGACGGGGAAGGGTGTGGGGAAGAGCGCGACGGGAGCATTGATGACTCCTCCTTGCTGAGTGGTGGCGTCGTCGGTAGGTGGTGGGCGAACGACCAGTCCGTGAGAGAGAGCAAAGTCAAGTGCGGCATCCTTGAGAATGGTGAGTTGTTCCTCGTTCAGGTTGGATGCGAGGTTGGCCATTATTATAATAGTGTGAGTTGAAGTGAAGAAAAATAGAGGAGTAGGAAGTGTGATGGGAAAAAAAAAAGAATGAAAGATGAATACTGTATAGCAAGATGGGAAATAAAAGAAGAGAAGAAAGAATGATTAGAAACTAAGTGATTCAACCCCGAACGAGCCAGGGCGCCATCAAGCTCGCGATGCGAAAAGAAAAAGGGTCCGCCACTTCTCTGTCTCCTGTACGTGAAATATTTTGGTGAGGAGATATGTATGATTTTTCGAAGAATAAGGCCACTGCCTGCGTGTTCATCCCCGCCGCACTGCATGCCCGACCGGCGTATAGCTGCGCTGCCACAGGGACTGCGCGGCTGTCAGCAAACACTTTTCTACGTTGGCGGCAGCAACAATCCCTCTTCTCATTCGTCTATCCTCATTGCTTGATAGGAATAACAGTTTTTCTGGTGGTTGTAACGCGCTTTTTTAACGCCACCAACTTTCACCCTGGCCTTATTGACCATTAATCCTCAAAGGTTGCTAGAGTCTTCGTGTTCTCATCCATATTCCTACCCAATATCAATCTGATATGTACTGTCGTGCCTTTCCTTTCAAGAAATCTGATTACAACGGTCTCTCGGACCGACACCCATGAGCAAAGAGTTGGTAGAAATGGGAACCAAAGAAAAAGTACGCTCGACTATTGTACGCAATCAAAACGCCCTCCAGGGCATCGTCAAGAAACCCTATCGGTCGTTCGACCACATTGTGTTGACTCTTGGTCCTCCACTCCAATAAAAAAGATCATCCTCTGACCGGCACGGGTGACGGACTTATTTTTCATGTCTGAGACGAACGTGTGAGGTTGCAATCTGAACCACGATATTCCAATGCTCGCTATGCTCAGAATCTGGTTCATAATTACAGAGGACTCTCATATGGCACATCCCTCGTCCCTTCACCATCAAGGTATATATCACATCATCCTCATCAACGCTCATTTCTCTGCCCTTTTCGCAAACCGTCTACCTCTTTAGCACTCCTACCTGCCTTTTCTATCTAGCCACTCCTATTAACTTGACTTTTTTTTTCGAGGCAATCCGTGTAATTTTTGGTTGTATTGTTTACACCCGCACTCACTCGCCTTGACAGGCTCTACTATCTCCCCAGCTTTTTTCCTTTTCTCCAGTGATAGTCGTTGGTGTTTGGACTTTCCTAATCCCATTTCTTCCCTTGCCTTCCTTCACAACTCTTCACCTTGCCACCACACGCAGCCCTTTCTACCGACAGTTGGATCACAACACGCAGACATCTTTCCTTCGCCTTCCATCCCATCAGAAACAAACATAAATGTTTCGTCTCGTCAACAAACGGTTGGCTGCCAACCGTGAACTCCAGTCCTTAAAACAGGAGTTCAATCAATGCTCACTTCCAATCGAGTTTGTCTATAGGATCGTGGTCTCTTGTGTCGATGAGATTATGGAGCGAGGACTCAACCATACATTTATCCTAAAGAACCCATATTCACCCTCGGTTGTGGCTGCCATGGTCACTCTGATGGCAGATCCTGAGCGCAGAGATCTCTTCTCCCTTAAGTGCACACGAATCGACACTGTTGCCGGTGTGATGTTGGCTGTCTTGAAGAATCTGCGTGAAGCAATCGTCCCCTTGGAGATTCAAGAAGCATTAACCTCAGGCAGGTGACCTTTTCTTTGTCTTGAATTCATCGTGTCGTACTTTACATTATTTTTAACTCGTTTGCTTATTTTCGGCTTTTCAATGGTTATAGCCAACGGCGCGTTCTCCAATGCACCTTCGGGAGCCTCAACACCCACAGCCACGAGTCGTATCCAGTACAAAATCAACACCGTCAACGCGCTACTGAACCATCCAAACTTTCCGGCAGTCAACAGAGCCCTGCTGATCGAGCTCTTGAACCTTTCGCTCGCCATACTCAATCGCTCCAGTTTCAATCGTGTCAAACCCGACATGCTCGCCTCCATTCTCGGTCCTCATATCTTCGCATCCCAACATGCCACTATTCTTCAACACACACCACAACAAACCTACTCCTTCGGATGGGGTGTCGCCCTCGTCAACGATATCAAGCGCTGCTCCAAGATGTTTTACGTGCTCCTAGGAGGATACCGACGAGAGGTGTTGGGTCCAGATGAGTGGGAATTTGAGAACGGTTTGAGCTCTGCCTCTGCTTCGACCTACAACATGCCATTCTCGAATAACATTGTGCCTTTATCTGCACCATCCTCAGGCGTTCCTCTTCATCAATGGCCCGGCTCTACTGCCACGATACATGGCGGTGGTACCTCGCGTGTCAGTTTGGATTTTGACGACAATCGGTCACTCTACTTAGGACAGAACTCTCAGCGTCGACTCCATCAGAGTGTACCGCACCTACGAATTGTCACAGAGTCTGTCGATTCTCCTGGAGGGCCCAGAACCGCCATTTCTCAGAGCTCCAAGTCCCGATATGGCATGGTTCGGAATGTGTCGACAACTTTGACAGAGTCTATCCGTGCAGCCGCCGCAGAGGAAGCCAAGGGCTGGAACCTCGAGCGATCTAATTCCGGATCCAAGGGCCCTGCCGCACTCGAGCACCTCCGCAGCAGTCAGCACCACCATTATGGGTCGAGCAACTCTCGCAGTGACAACGGCTGGGCTGGCCGCCAGAGACGTCAATCAGCACAGTCCATCGAGCAACGCCATCAGGAGCTCTACGACAAACGGTACAGAGGACGGGCTGAGGACAATGCTGCGGATGAGCTGAGCCAAGCCTTCCGTCGTCATAACCTGCACCACCGAGCCGAAGTGGAGAGCGAGACTGTTGTCCTTGGTGATGACCTGTCTCGCCACCGGGAGGAGAAGCGCCTGGCGATTGAACAGATGATTCGAGAGTGCCGTGGGACGGGGCTGAACTTTGCACCCAAGGAGAACGAGGTCGTTGAGACTCCCACGCAAGACCAAGGCCGCAACACTCGTCAATATGCCACCCTTGCCTTCTATTAGCTATATATACATTTCTTTTTCTTCTTTTTATGCATTCTTAAGACGGATGGTATTGGGCTGACCTGATAACGACTACAATAAGGGCGAAAAAAAAAAATGACCGGTGCTATGACAAGAGGTGTCCTTGCCCACTTAAATTGCGAATAAAAGGGAAACGTGCCAATTGTGCGACAACCCTTGGATAATTAATTCTCTTAAAATGTCCTTGTGTCCTGTGTGTCAATGCTTTCACTTCTCTCGCTCCTTCCCCTTTCCTTTCCGTCCCCAACACAACCTACACTCACCCCAATACCCACAACCCTCTCTTCTCCTGTCACATACACACATCCACCATGACAGGAGCTCGATTCACAACTCTCATGCTCTGCCTCATCGCTGGAGGACTTGTCTTGAGCGCATCTCGCTTCAGGTCATCCTCACACCAGGACCTCATCGCTCTCGATCTCATCGACCTTGTCAACCAGGAACAGACCAACCTCTCCCTCAACCCAGAAGGGTACAACTACTGCCAAGCGCCCCGTCCAACCCTCGAAACATACCCTGCCCCAAAGGTAAGCAGCTTGCGCAAAGCCTTGACTGACTGCAGCCATAAACCAAGGAAGAGAGGGGAGCAGCTAGTTGATCATTCCAGCAAGGACTAACCCAGGTTTTACCAACTCTGATGATGCGCACTCTCTATGTTCATCGCTAAATAGGTCGAAGGAGCAACACTACTCCATTCTCAACTCTTCATTCGTCATGGCGATCGGTAAGAACACAACAGCACAAACGAGGACCCTTGACCATTTTTCTTTGGCTTCTCACCTGCATAAGGATATCTGTCAAACTCTAATACCTTACATCATTGTTGTCCTCCTTCATCTCCTTGTGCTTTTGCCTCTGAATTGATGGGTCTATTAGTGCCCCTATTTCGGTCCTCCCTCTGGATCTAGACTTGACTTGGGAATGCTCCAATTCGAGCGCCTACTCGTTTACAGGGCCCGGACTGGGCAGCACCGAAAAGTCACCCTACCACTATGCTAATGTGGTTGCTCACCAGGTCGTGACCATTCCTGCCGGATCTCCGTTTGCATCAAGGCTCATGTGGAAGGGCAGCTGTGCGCCAGGCCAGTTGACACCAGTGGGAGCATTGCAGCATCGCAAGTTGGGCGCAGCACTCCGACAGATATATGTCGACAAACTCAACTTTCTCCCAGAGACCTACGACCCCACCACTGTGCATATTCGCAGCACAGGTAATACCCGTTGTTTACTCTCTATTACGATGCAGGAGCGTATTCGTGTTTGATTTGTTTGATTTGTTTTGGTACCCTAGCGACTAAGTGGCCTTTATTACGTAAATTGCTTTGCTAGACGTGTGGCGAACAAAACAAAGTGCCGAGAACCTTATGGCAGGACTCTATGGTGTCCAGGGCAAGTTTGCATCTTCTGCACCCCCAGTCCTCCAAATCCACACCTTGCCTGTAGAGGTCGACTACTTGACCATCAACGCCGGGGCATGTCCACGCATCGCACAGCTGCGCGCTCACATTGAAAAGTCATCAGAGGTGCTCAAGCGGCTGAAAGATGATAACGACGACTTTTCCAAGCAGCTGACAAGGATCTTGGGCGCAGAGAAGCCTTGGTCAGGATTCATGGACACTGTTCTTCCCAGGATTTGCCACAACAAGCCTTTGCAGTGCCGAGTGGATGGCAACGTGGGAAGCGAGAATAACTGTATCACCGAGTCCATTGCCAACCGCATTCTCGACAATGTCGCTATTCAGACAACAGAGATGTATCGAGATGCTCAAGGCGTTTTCGACGTGTTAAGGTTGGGAATGGGACCCCTGTCGAGCGACATCAAAGAGAACCTTCTGGCTGCCAAAGCCGACGGCAAGGTCCGTCTCAGCTTTTATTCTGGACATGACACGACTATCCTGCCTCTGCTCGGACTCTTTGATGCCGAAGATATGAGATGGCCAGCTTATGTAAGTTCTCTTATCTGCATTGGCGGCGATTAACTGTTGATAATTATTGACCGTGAGCTAACTCTCCCTGTTTCAAAACATGCATAGGCCTCCAACATCCTTGTCGAGTTGTGGAAGACCCTTCATGGAGAGTACTTTGTTCGTGTCCTTTATAACCAGGCAGTGTTGGCTACCAAGTCTAACTGGTGTGATTTGGAGTGGTGTCCAATGGATGCCTTTGTGGCGCACTTGGACCGCTTCATTTACCAGGACTCGATGGCCGAATGTCAGAGGCAGTAAGTCGACAGGGGCGCTAGTTACCACAATAAAGGCGTGTTCGTAGATTATTTAATCAAGGAACATCAATTGCTCTCCGGCCTATTACTTTCTCCTCTCTTCTCAGCTTTTACTTTCCCGCTTTCGATCAAGGCTTTATTTTTCACCTTCGTTTCTGCAGTGCATTCGTCTACTCACCCTCGTTTTCTACACTGATGAACCCACTAAGTATTCCCACCATTATCCTACCTGAATCAACGCCAGCATCACCAACCGAGAAAATGACGATCCACGAGGATGTCGACGATGCCATCCGACTTCAAAACCTACAACAACAACAACAACATCAACAACTACAGCAACGTCACTCTCCCTCTCAATCCAAAAGGAAGGCATGGACATGTGAGCAAAAGCTCATGGACGAGATCACGGCCATGTTTGGACCCCACCTTGTCGAGATAGCGATGAAGCAGGATACTGTCCATCTGTCGTCGGATTCATCCGGTGAACAGCACCCCTCACAAGGACAAGAAACGATCTCGCCCAACAGCATATTGTCTCCTTTGACCACCTCTAGCTCTGCTTGTGTGGCAACGATGCTGGTACCTGGACTTGAGCCGAGAGCGGTAAATTTGAGTCATGCGAATGGCGTCTTTTCGGCGGTTCGTCTTGCTTGGTTACAGGAGCTTAGGATTGTTTATCGGTGCTGTGGTGCCTTGTCGTCAGGAGTAGAAGTAAGAAGAATGAGGAAACAGGCTTGTTTTCTGGAAGCGGCGGTTTTTTCTTCGTCGGTATCACGGTGGTCGAGGACTGGTGAGGGTCAGAGTCAGGAGGAGGAAAACGAAAGGGTGGCTGTGGTTGATTTGTCGTATTGCGAGACGTTGGAAGTGCTGTGGATCGAGGATCTGGATAAGAACGGGCGACCACATCGCTTGCAGTCATGGAAAACTTCTGTAAAAGACCTCCTTGCCACGACTGAGACTGGTGGCGATATCGGCAGAAAGGATAATGAAAGAGGAGACCTGGTCCCCTTTGCAAGGGATCAAGGACTCGTCTTACCGGGACGCCTCAAATCCCTGACCATGGTGGGCCTATCCGCCAACAGGTTCAATTTCGGATGGCTGCAGTCAACCCCGAGACTGGAGACACTCAACATCCACGGGATGAGGATGCGAATCGACTGGCAGCAACCACCCCCACCGATGACGTCGTCGTTGTGGGACATTGAGGGAGTCTTTCTCCCACAGTTGAAGCACGTCTTGATCCATTATGCCCCAGCGCGTCAGTTTCGGTTCGAGGTGCTAAAGCATTGCCCACGGCTGGTGTTTTTGGATGTTCGAGATCTGTGTCCCGGGACTGTTCGTGAGGCGCTGGTGCGCCCGGGAGGCGATCTAGGAAAAGCGTCGGCGTTAGTAGTAGGTAGTGGTGGTGGCAGTAAAGCGGAAAGTGGAGGGGGAGAGTCCATTTTTGCCACCAAAATTTCGACCTGCAGATTTGAGCTTCTCCACCCCAGCAACAACAACCACATGCACCCCCTCCAAGGAGGAGAGATGGTCAAGTTGCTGGAGTGGTACTTTCCTCGACTGAGTCACCTTCATATTGACGGTGTTCCCGCGAAATTGGCGATCACTATCACGACTGGCCCACCCGCGCTACGGAAACAACAACGCTACCAACGACAACAACCACGATCAAACGAGGGACCCGAAATCACGTCCGCTGCCGCCGCTGCTTCTGAGAGTGCGATGACTGAGGATGCCATTACTAGGGCTGCAGAGTTGCCATGGCTGGAACGTGTGTTGACTCGCGAGAGAGTGACGGCGCAAGAAGTCCTGGAGTACCGACTGGTGCCTTTTAGGATCGATGATGTCAAAGGCGAGCACAGGGATAGGATGGTGGAACGACTTGGGATGGAAACACACGCAGTACAGTATACCATTGGTACCAAGATCTGGCAGCGGATCTTCTCTTGACTTCTACGTAGAAGCACATAACGTAACCACATGTTTTTTTATGTTTGCTTCTCTTCTATGCTTGGGTTTCGGTTGTCATTTTGTTTAGAACAATGAATATGGACGGGGATTGCTATGATACAAGGGGAGGGATGTTTTGGAATCGGAAATAAAATAAAAAACTATAGACAGTGGTGGATGAAGGATGAAACTACTTGATATTGGACCTGACAAAGGAAGGCCGCGGTGACAATGGAGCAGGTATTGGCGAAACGGGCGATTTCTCTCCAAAGCTAGGCTCCGGCTCTGGTACTGGCGGTGGCGGACATGTCCGCTTCTGACCACAGGCAGAGTAGAAGGTATGATAGCTCTTGTAGACCTCCACCTCGGCCGCACTGGCAATGATTGCATCCTCATATTCTTGAACATCGATCCCAGTCCCATGGATGACTGTCGGTGTCATGGCGATCCAGAGGGCTTGTTCGTTCTCCTTGAGTAACGTCCCGATCTTGCCGCCGTGCAGTCCCGTAGGGAGGTCGAAAACTTCCTGCTTGATGTTGACCAACCCTCCTTGCTCCATGAGGTTGGCCAACCCCGGTTGTGTCCCAATATTGACATTGATCCCACGCCCCTTCAAGGTCAACTCAATCCAATTCCAGAGCTGTTGTGTCATGGGTCCATTATTTCCGCCATGTCCATCCACCTCGACCAACTCGATCCACCCACCAGGCTTGGTGACCCGTTCCAGTTCCTGGACGACACATACCCAATCCCGAGGTTTCAATCCAGCGACCAGAAGGCGTTGGTGGACATAATCGAAAGAGTTGTCAGGAAATGGGAGCGGTTCATGGACAATGTTGTGTTGGAGGAAGCGACAGTTAGCGGGGATGACGGTTGTTGGGAAGACGGGTGACATATCGATCCCTGTTACCGTCGCATCCGGGAACTCATTCGCCATTTCCTATATTACATGAATGACATCAATCCAATCCCCCAACAGAGGTACACAAAAAAGTAGGAAATAAACGTGGGTAATTTACGCCCATTCTGTAAGTAAAACAAGCAATAACAAGCAACAATACAGCAACCGCATCGGTAGGGATAGAAGGAACGATTCCATTCAGACGAGCACAACAAACAAGCCCGATAAGCTTTTTGGGGAACTAAGTGGAAAGCATGGGTTTGTATGGCATGCACATTCGCTGAGTAGTGTAGGGAGAGACAAAGGGGGAAACTATATTTTTTTTCTCTTTTATGCCTTACCATCGCCCAAGTCCCTGGTCCACAGCCTACATCCAGGATAGCTCGCACCTAATTTTTTGTTAATGTTTTTGTTTGTTGTTGGTGTTGTAGTTGTTTGTCATCACAAGGTGAGCAAAGTAACACCATGAAAACAGAGGGACAGCCAAAGAGGAATAAGAACGGAACAGAGGAAAGTCAAAAGGATGAACATCAATAACGGAAAATGGCATTGCCGGGTTAAAGTTGAATGTAAGGGTGGATAAACATCCAGGGTCCGATCGAAAAGTGCTATTTTTTACCATGGAGTCAAGGGGCGCTTTGTAGTTCCCTTTGATAGCATAGCGCAAGATAAAGTGCTGTTCGTTATTTAAGCGAATGAGCAAAGAAAAAAGAAAGTAGGAAAAAGTAGTAAGAATATTGGGTAAGTACGGGAGAAGAAAACAACAGCCAAGATGGTCAAACGGACTAAAAGTGAGAGCAAAGGGCAGGGGGAGCAAAGTTGTCCCTCGTTTGTTGAGACAAAAACAAAGCTACGGCCGGGGAGATTGATGCCAAAATGGTAAAAACTTACTTGGAGCTGTAGCCTAGTGACACCCCGCCATGAATAGAAGTGGACGAGATGGATGAACTCTTTTTTTTGGTGAGTGACATAGTTGGTTTTTTTTTTGTGTTTTTCGGGGCTGTTGTGTTCTTGGGTGTAACCATGAAAAGAGAAACGTAAACGCAAACGCAAAAACAAAAAACAACGCAACCACTTTGCCGCGGATCAAAAACAAAAGACCAGAGAATGAGCATCTTTTCATCGGAGGATGGAAGGAAGGGGAAGGGAGGGATGGAGAGGAGAGGAGAGAGGAGGGACAAGGGGCATATTGATATTCGTCGTCCATGGATCCTTGCTTGTCCAGTCACCCTTCACCCGTTCGTTCATTATAGTCGTTTATTACCTATCAACCCTGAGAGGGAAACTAGAGTTAATGACATCGTTCTCAACAGTGGCAAAAATGAACACAAAATGGCAAGGCGGTGTTCCTGAGTCGATGGATAAAATAAAAAAAAATAGTAGGAGTGGGATTGGGCGCAATTGGAGTTTCGTAATCGCTCTCTCTGTCCTTCCTCAAGATCGTCATTGTCGACTGTCGACACCCTGTCTGTTCCTGTCAAAAGAACAAAAGGGATGGACATAGCCTTCACACTCCATTTGGCTCTCTTTCCTTACTCGTCCTCCGTGTAATTATTCGTTGTGAGCAAGGCGAAGTGAAAAGGAGGCAGTGAGAGAATGAGAGAGACGGCTGTAGTTTGGTGTTTTGATGGTTTTTGCTGTTTGCTATCGCCTTCCATGATTGGCTCATCGTCTGTGTGTGTTCCGCATACGATGCGTCCGTTATTGTTTGGTGTGGACGGAAGGGCGGATGATGCATTGTTGATGTTGACGTTGTCGTGCCAGTTGAAGCATGCAAACAAGAGTCTCAAGGATCGTGCAAGAAGTAGTGGGATGGAAAAAAAAAAAAAAAAGGAAAGAGAAAAAGGGAAAGGGAAAGAGAAAAAGAAAAAGAAAAACGAGTGCTGGGAAAAGGGAGTGCAGGGAAGGTGGGTAACGCGACATTTTGTGCGTGTATGTTGTGCGTGTGTGTGATAACTGCGGTGAAAAGAGCAACGAAGAAGGGGAAGGTTCCGTTAAACGGAGTAACTTACTCGTCAATATCGTTTGGGAGAAGATAAGATTGTACATCATGGTACCGTCGTCCTTCGAGCCATTGACATTCTTGTGGATTTGGCTCCTCCTCTCCCATGGTTGTTCGTGTCCGTCGTTGGGAAACGTTTGTTGGGTGTTAAGAAAAGGAAGATGTTGCGTGTAAATAGAGGAGTAAAGGTACAGCCACCGAAGAAGGATAAAGTGGACGGTGAAAGTTTAGAGCTCTCGGCAAAATGTTGCGAACGTATTGAGAATTGTGTATGGACGTGGGCGGAGTGAGAGTGGGTTTGGGTTGGGAAGGGAAGAAGAAAGGAGGATGAGAGTGAGAGTGCGAGAGAGCTAGGATGAAAGGGAGTAAGAGAAGGAAGGGCTTGAAATGAAAACGGTGTGTGTGTGTGTTCTTTTGCTATGTCGTTGATGAGTGAACGGTTTGAACAGAAGGAAATCTTCCGATCGACAGATAGTGAATAGTGTTGAACGGGGTGTGGGTGCCAGATAAATTAATGCGATTCTGACGGGATGAGCTGTTAGAGGGGAGAAAGAGAATGTTGAGGTGCAAGGGAGAAATCAGGAATGAAGGTGTAGGGAGGAGAAGGAGGCGGAGGTAGAAGAAGAGTTAAATGAAAGAAGAAAGAAGATGTTGACAAAAGGATGAAAGCAACAAATATAAAAAAAAGTAGAGGATTAGGAAAATTGAACCGGGATGTCAATGAATGAAAGGAGAGAAAAAAGGAGAAGACGAAGGACGACTGTGAGGGACGAAAAGAAAAGGATACAAAGGCAAAAAAATACGAAGGTTGCCTTAGGGCAGGTGCTCCTTTAGTCGAATTCAAGCAAAGTGAAGGGAGAAGAGAGCCATGATGTACCTTGGGTCTTGTAGTTAGTCAAGTTTTCCAAGTCGTGTTTACCAGCACTTCAATCTCTGCCAAACTCAACGGCGTGTCATGGCTATTGGCCTTTCATCACACTCGACCGTTCATTCAATTAGGGCATAACAATACTCATCCCTCTCCTCATGGCGCATGGTTTGTTCGTTTATTCAATTGATGTTCAGCTGTCTCAGCGGGAGGAAGCGCCAAAAAAAAAAAAAAAAAAAAAAAAAAAAAAAGCAACAAAGCAGCTATGTATTAGATAGTTGGCTTCCTATCGTCTCAAACAGATCGCCTTGTCGCTCACTCTACTCTCATATCTCCTTCTCCTCCCATCTCCTCTCCTCTGCCTTCCTTCCCTCGGAGAAAGAAGATGAACACAAGCGAATGCAAAGGTGGAGAAATATGGTGTTGTTGATGGCGATAATGAAGTTGCTGTTAATGCTGTTTCCACTGTTGTGTTTGTGTTGCATGGTGCTCTCTTGTGGTGTTGTGTGAGTTGTCCCCCCTGCGTGTTGTTTAGGCCTACTTTGTTGTTTGGTCAAGCCAACGCCCACTCATCATCACCAGCGCCTTCACCCATGTATTCAATCACTCGCGTTCCATACTACAATTTGAATGATCATCACCACCTTTTCATCTTCATTTTCATTATACCCGATACAACTCTTATTCAACCATCCGCGAATTGGATTATGTATAGAGAAAAGGGTGAGAGTGGGCTTGCACCTCTATCCATCGGCGTGCGTGAACACATTGCCCTGAGCTCTCCTATTTCTCAATTGTGAAGAAGGGTGAAGATGGTTTAGTTACCATCACCTGAGTGTGTCCCCTTTCCTTCCATTCTTCCTTCTTCTCCCCAACGCACCCTGGTTTGAGTTCAAACCATGCGGCGACCCTAAACAAATCGATCAAAGTTTCTTTTCTCGTTGTGTTTTTTTTCTTTTCTTTTTTTTTGTCCGATGTCACTATTTGGCCTGTTTTGTATTCATACTCTCCCTCTTGCTCTTGCCAACAACAATCCTGTTTCTTGTCAAGCCTTCTGTTTATTTTCTCTTTTTCTTTTTCTTTATCGATTCACATTCAGCTGAGAGATACCTGACCATGTCTTTGTTTTTCTCTTCGATTGCATGTGTATGTTTTCCAAAGTGGAGCTCGAAACAGAAGTTTACATAACGAGAGAAGGTGAGTGAAAGCGAGTGAGCCATTTGGGAAGGAGAAGGGAGAGGGATATAAAAAAATAAAAAAAAGAGGCATAGGGCTGGTGAACTTTCTCTTTTATTTTGATCCAAACACTGCTGCCGTGGGAAGAGAGCCTGTTGGCGTTGTTGATTTGTAGGGAAGATACAAAGAAAAAAAATCATTTAAATGAACAAGCACTAATTGATGTACTCTTTTCTCTTTTTCCTTTCGATGACGACGGGATGCACCTCACCCCGTTGAATAAAAAATGATACTAGGATAGTGGCAAAAAGAAAATGAAGAATACATGGGAAAAGGGGAGAGAAGGGAGGAATAGACAGGCAATGGAGAAAAGTGGGGAGGGACAGAGGAAGGGAAACACATGTGCTACTCACTTCATCCTCTTTGTGAATATGGGATATTCGACAACCACATCCGTTGTTTTTTTTTCTTGTCGTTTGATTTCTGTTCAGCACAGACACACTCGGCTTGCACAAGGTGCGGCTCGGGTAATGGATGGAGGGAACAAAAAGGGAAACAGAGACTGAAAAAAACAATAACAACAACAACAAAAACAACAACAACAACAACAACAACAACAACAACAACAACAACAACAACAAGGAGGCTGGGAACAACGGTAGAGAAAATCGCCGCAAGATCCTGATCATGGTAACCGTTCGCCATTCGAAACGAAGAAATAACGACCCAACAGTAAATGAAAACCATCCGATACGAAAAGACCAAGTCAGCTGGAGTACAGCACCGAGTGCCGGGCTTGCTCAACTCCGCCAGACTAAAAAGCATATTGCTGGACCAACGGGAAGAAGTTTTGCGCAAGAAAAAACTGTCATGCACTCAAAAATGACGCCAACTCTCATTTCCTTCTACTGCTTATTTTTTGGGTATTACTCTTTGCTTTAATACTCGGCTCCTGTCTTTTCGAACTACTCATCCCATTCCTCAATTTTCCCATCCTCTTCCTTCCTTTTTTTTTTTTTTTTTTTTTGAGCGTGAGAATTAACAAGCTCTTGAACACCATTATGCATTGCGCTTTTATTTTGCGAAAGAGTTCATGGACATGCTATGAAGAGTGGATGGGAGCGGGGAAGCATGATCATTTGTTTATCGAAATCTGGCATTGAAAAAGAAAAAGGAGTGCTCATAAGGTTGATAAAACTTTTGAAAAGAAAGGTACAGTGGCTGTGAGCAAGGGGCTTGCTGGAGAAAAAGAGAGAGGCTGTGCTGATAGGGGAGTGGATAGGGAAACAGGACACGAGGAGGAGGGCGAGCATTCTATGCCACCACAACATTGGCGCTCCTACGGCGACGAGAACTGCAGCGGGTGCACACCCAAGCTATCAAAAATACGAAGGCCAGGGCTACAAAAATGTGCTCGAGGCCACGCGTCTGAATGTAAATGACACCCGTCAAAGCAAGCACCCAAACAACCAACTAGTTGAAGCAAAAAAAGTAGCAGGTCAATTGAATTTGTAGGGGAAGCTCATTTTTATCCACTGCCGCGCCTTTGACGAAATCGTTGACGAGGAATCGACATACCAACATAAACCCTATGACAATGAGCGCATCATATGTTACGAGTTCTACTGCCATGCACATGTTTGTAGAAACGGATACAGGAGTTAAGAGGGTAAAGAGAAAGAGCGGTTAAACCGAGGGTTAGAGAACTTAAGAGGGAGGAGGGAGGGGATGTATGAGAAAAGACGGTTTTATGTATCAAAAGTGGACTCAAAGCCTACTGCTTTTCTTTTCTTTTGTTTCTTAGAGTAGCCATCATCGAGGTGGTGCATAGTCATGGTCTTGTTGTACTGTGTATGATCCGACGTCAGTTAGTCGCCGATATAAATGAAATAATGCGAGAGAGAGCGAGAGCAAAGCGAGGACGACATAAAAAAAAGATCAAGTAGGCGACTTTCTAAACAAACAATCTTTAGCGCCACCAAAATGCTAGAACGCGTGCATCTTGTAATCATCGCGTTTTACTAGGCGCCTAGGCTCATTCTTTCTTTCTATTTCCATTTTGTATGAGGGACGCAATCCTCGAAAGGATATTCCGCATTATTGAGATCCATCCATCCCCACACACGCTTGTTTCTCGTTGGTGATGGGTGAACTGGGTCGTGCAAAGGTATTATGACGATAGGGAGTCAACCGAGTCATGTTCTTTGCGGTGAGACGTACCGAATCGGCACCGTCCTAATTCGCCGCCACGGCGCAGAGAAAAAACACTCCCCAAGAAAAAAATCACACCGTGATAAAAAGACAGCGATCCTCCCACCCACCCTCTTTTTTTGTTTTCTTCCTCACGCCTTTGTTTTCTTCCTCAAGCCCATTTCCTTAGAACCCTATTCTTTTCCACACATAACATCACTTACCCTTCATTCATTTTTGAATACTCACACATGTCAGACAGCGCCAACGCCAACGCCAACGTCACCACTGGCCCTCCCCGCAGACGCAGCCTCTCGGAAAGGATTGCCGAAAAGTTCACCGCGCTAAAGAATCGTCGAACCAGCCATCACAGCGATCACAGCCAACAGAGCGACCAGAACCAGAACACACACCAGTATGGCCCCAATGAAAACGCCCACGATAGTGCGTTCGCTGTCGAGGGAAGCGTTGCCGGAGCACACGCCATTCCCCCCATCGGTCTTGAACACCGTTACCAGGGTAAAGCTGCTCAGCAAACTCACAGTGGTCAAGCGCAAGCACAAGCGCAGTCCCAGGCTCCAGCTCCGACCCATGCTGATCAACAGCAGACCTCGGGCTCCGCTCACACTGAGGGTCAAATGGATTCTACTGACGGCCTTGAGGGCCGCCTTGGTGGCAACGACCACCGACCCTTGATGTGATTCTTTCACTTGCAGACACTCTCTGTCTCTTCTCACTGTACATAACACGTGACCTCTCTTTAATAAAAATACATAATTTCTTGTCATCCGAATGATATGAAAAATTGGTGTCTTCGAAGACCTTGAACCATTGAAAAAACAAGGTATCTTCGTTGTCGCATTGAGGATGTGACTTACAGGAAGTCAGGTAGACCAAATTTATGTTACCCCCGTCTTTGAGCTATACGTAGGCAGGGGAGAGTTGAAGGAGGATGTGGAGGGCATGGGGATGAAGGGAGGTGGGTGGAAGTGGAAGTGGAAGTGGAAGAGCAGTATGTACTGGTCGTATTTTTTTTGAAGATTTTTATTTTTGGATCACTCTTTTTTTTTATGTGGAACAATCAGTAGAGTCTATTTCTGTTTCTGACCTGGCTAGTGCCCCTGTGTGTTGTGTGTGATGGGTCTGATGGTGTGTGGTGTGTGTACCTTTTTTTTGTTCTTCATGTGCGCCTTTTTATCTGCCGCACCTGGTCCCTTTTATCCTCTTTATCCTCTTTATCCTCTTTTCCTCCTTGTCCTCTTTGTCCTCTTTGTCCTCGTTGTTCCACACCCTCTTTCCCTTCCTTGTCTTTCCCTTCATTTTCAATTTTTGTTGCATCGCACCCATCCCCTTACACATTCGCTCCTCCACACCCACTCAGACTCGGCACCCCATCAACACAAACAGATCTCCCTCACTGATTCAATCTCTCCCACAGGCTCACAACGATCATGACTCGCTCAGATCCCCCTCATACAACAACAACAAAGGCTTTGACCCGTGCCCTACTGATGGCACTTCTCGGTCTCCTCTGCCTCTCCAACGTTTTTGTGCAGGGTCAAGGTACATATATGTGTGGATAAGAACCAGACTCCTCTTTTCCTCTTCTACTTTTATTTCATTCGGCAAAAAGGAGACTAACGATAGCGGATAGCGGAGAAAAGCAAGGAGAAAGGAGACCCTACTCCTTTGTCTTTCGTTTCCCATGTCCTCAGTCAACAATTGAACAGGAGGGGGTGGTGTGTCTTTCCTCTGGTCATCGGTGTCTTTTTATCAACAGCGCCCAATTCTCACTCTGTGTGTCCTCTGCGCCCTATTTTTATGCGTGTGTGCTTCGTTACTACTCTAGGCACGACCAATCCTTCCCCTTCAGGCACTCCCACTACGGGCGGTGCTTCTACCGCTACAAATGGCACCCCAGGAACACTAACGGGGACACCCACAGGGACAGCATCCGTCCCGGTCACAGGCACAGCCACTGGATCAGTCCCTGCTGCTACCCCAACCCAATCTCGCTCACCCCAGGATCCCCTCTCCTCTTTGACGATGCTCCAACCCAAGGTTAATATCAAGGACCCACCTCTGTTCCCGCTTGGTGTTGATATCCAGTTCTCGTGGAACTATGACCAGTATCTGAAGTTGCAACCCGCCAATCTGACGATTGAAGCCTACCTGCCCGACAACAGCATTATCACCATTGGTGATGCTATCGCAGGAAACCTGAAGAACTTTACCTGGCCCGCTGCCAAACAATTGAACCAGACCCACCCGATCAGCACAGGTATCTATACTCTGCGGATATTCGATGGCAACGTCGGGCGCTTTGGTGTCTTGCCCCAGGGTGGCTACCTTTCCACGTTTGTAGGCCTCAAGTTCGGTCTCTATAGGCCCTCTACTTACATCCCTGGATCTCAGATGAATCGTAAGTATTCATTGGCGCTCTTGTTTAATTACTGTTGTTGATCTTATTGTTATCTTTGCTAGTATATTACGGATAATTTGACACTGTGTGTATGTCTGAAACGACCATTGACCATCATCCATGGGGTGTGCTTCTTGTTCTTCTCCTTGATGCTCTCTCTTTTAGCCCCCATAAGTGGTACGGCCCAGTTTGCGCCTGTCACTAACAGTGCTATGAGGGCTATTGTCCCAGTGGCCACTCTGGCCATTGTTTTCATGGTTTCTGTCCTCCTTCTCTAGGGTTGTGCTCTAGAAATTGCATATTAAAAGTTTAAATCCATTCATTGTTCGGAAATAACGTAAATGCAACGTAGACTTCTTTGTTGGCGTAGAAGAGGAAAGTTAAGAGGTTGTTCGCAGTAAAAAAAAAGTTGCGAGAGAGCCAAAGGAGGTCGCCTGGAATTGTGAGAAAGAGATTCACCTTCTTGTTCGATCCCCATCCTTGAAGACATTAAGGCAGTTGTCGTAGTCAGAACCTCTACGCACTCAATCACTCACCCTCTCTCTCTTTCCTCCTCTGCCTTCTTCCTCCCCCCCTTTACGGCAGACTCACCTCTCTCACATCCCTCACAACTCAACAACGACCATCTCTTGATCACACCTGCCACACTCTCCACTCTTTCTCTCTTTAACGCTTTACCTTCACCCCCCTCCCTCATAACCCCACCCCATGTCTCGCTTCTTCCGTGCAGGAGAGAGCGACTCTGACGAGACAGACTCAGATTTTTCTGATGAGCTGACCCATTCCGAGTCTGAGGGCGACTCCGATTCCGACTCTGACGATTCGTCCTCGGACGACAACGATGCCACCAAGACGACTGGTGGTCGTAGTCGTCGTATCTTCGAGGGATCTGATTCCGACAGCGAGGATGACACCGTTCGTGTTGTCCGTTCTGCAAAGGATAAGCGGTTCGAGGAGATCGAGCAGGCTGTTACTTCGATGATCAATGGTCAAAAGATCAACGACTGGGTCTCTGCTCAGAATGGTAAATTCTTGTTGAAGAGCAAACAAAACACAAGCGCAGGGCAAGGAGGCGATGAGGATTCAGGACCGTTGAACAGGGCTGCTCACTGCAGGATCAACAGGTGGATCGTGTGGATCAGGATTCGCAAAAAGGTTGATCCAAACAGAAACTTGAATACATGACCAGCACAAACTGGGAGAAACACAGCAGGGACCGTAATTGACGACAATGGGCTGGAATCAAAACCAGGACACGATATTATTACGGATACGCGAATCCTACAAGGGTAACATTGGATCTGGATACAATCAGCATACACGAACTAATCTCATTTCGCGCTTGAACGGGACCCTTCACCAATTCTACCCATACTGACACAGTTCTTACATGGATTGGATTGGATAATTAGAATTCGACCGCGCCAACAAGGGTCTCCAGAAGGCTGCTGGTATCATCTCCCAGACTGGTGTTCCCAAGTTCTATATCAGAGCCGTTGCTGATTTGGAAAAGACCATCCAGGCAGCTTTGGAGAGGGAGAAGTCCTCCTCCAAGAAGATGAACGCCTCCAACGCCAAGGCCTTGAACTCGATGAAGCAAAAAGTCAAGAAGAACAACCGCCTCTACGAGAAGGAAATCCAGGAGTATGAGAAAGACCCTGAAAGCTACGTCAACGAGGAGGTTGTCGAGGAGAAGCCTAAGGTCAAGAAGCCCAAGAAGGTTGTTGTCTCTGACTCTGAGGATGACTCCGATGCTGAGGCTGCCGATGATGGCTTCACCCCTGTCGGTGCTGGTGGAAAGTCTGTCGAGTTCAACCAGGAGAACATCTACAAGAAGCTGAAGGAAGTGGCCGATGCTCGTGGAAAGAAGAACACCAACCGCGAGGATCAGGCACGCATCTTGGAGAGACTTCTTGCCGTTGCCAACTCGCCTTACCAAAAGATCCGTGTTCTTTTGGCTTTGATCTCGGCTCAGTTCGACTTTCCAATTGGCGCATCTGGCTACATGACCATTTCTCTCTGGAAGCAGTAAGTGCTCGTGGGCAATCGTAGGAAACGTTTACGTTTTGAAATTGCACTATACTTAACAACAGCTTTTTTTATCTTCTTGACAATAGCGCTGACAAGTACTTGAACCTCTTGTTGACCATCTTGGAGGCTAGCCCAGAGTACATTGTCAAAGAGAATGTCCCAGAGGAAGAGGAGACCGACAAGGACCGTGTCCCCCAGAACGGCGAGCCCGTCTACATCCAAGGCTCCCTCGTTGCTTTCATCGACCGCTTGGACGATGAGTTTACCAAATCTCTTCAGAACATCGATCCCCACACTACCGACTATGTCGATCGTCTCAAGGATGAGGTTGGACTTTACTCTGTCATTGTCCGCTCCCTGGCCTACTTCACCCGCCTCCACTTAACCGACTCTATCAGCCGCACCACCATGAGACGTTTGGAGCACTTGTACTTCAAGGTGAGCAGTTGTCCTTTGCCCAAGTAACAACAGTAAGATATTTTGTCTGCTACCTTTCAGTGTCATCTAACGTACATCACCACTCCATCCTTTATAGCCTGATGTTGTCATCGTTGCTGTCGAGAACGCTACTGCTGCTCTCTTGCCTGCCAGTATTGCCAAGCCCAACCAGGATTCGTCGGCTCTCATTCACGAACTCTGTGTCTTCCTCTACAAGAACGCCACCTCTCTCCTCCGTACTCGCGCAATGCTCTGTCACATCTACCACCACGCCCTTCACAACCGATTTTTTGTTGCCCGTGACATGCTCTTGATGTCGCATTTGCAGGAGACTATTCACCAGGCTGATGTGACCACCCAGATCTTGCACAACCGCGCCATGGTCCAGTTGGGTCTTTGCGCTTTCCGCGAGGGTATGATCAAGGAAGCTCAGAGCTGCTTGCAGGATATCTCTGGAACTGGTCGTGTCAAGGAGCTTTTGGCTCAGGGACTCTCCCTCCAACGCTACGGCGCAGCTACCCCTGAGCAGGAGAAGCTTGAGCGTCAGCGTCAGCTTCCCTTCCACATGCACATCAACTTGGAGCTCTTGGAATGCGTCTACTTGACCTGCTCTATGCTCCTCGAGATCCCCAACATGGCCCAGGCTGGCAGCAACCCCGACGGCCGCAAGAAGGTCATTTCCAAGCCCTTCCGCCGCATGCTCGACTACAACTCTCGCCAGGTGTTCTCTGGACCTCCTGAGAACACTCGTGATCATATCATGGGCGCCGCCAAGGCTCTTTCTAACGGCGAGTGGCAAAAGTCGGTTGAACTCGTCAATGCTATCAAGATCTGGGAGTTGATGCCCGAGGCTTTGAAAATCAAGGAGATGTTGGGCCGCAAGATTCAAGAGGAAGCTCTTCGCACGTACTTGTTCGCCAACGCCTCTCATTACTCTTCCGTTGGCCTTGACCAACTCGCCAAGATGTTTGATCTTTCCCTCGCCTCTGTGATCTCTATCGTCTCGAAGATGGTCTGGAACGAGGAGCTCTCTGCCAGCATCGACCAGGTCAGCAACGTTGTTGTCTTGCACCATGTCGAGCCTAGTAAGGTCCAGTCACTTGCTCTTGCCTTTGCCGAGAAGGCCGCTGGATTTGTCGAGGGTAACGAGAAGCTGTTGGAGCTCAAGACTCCCCAGCAGGCTGAGCGTCCCAAGAAGGGTAAGAAAGGTGTTTTGAGCTTCTCTTTGCGACAATGGTCTTTTTATACGACGTGGATATGAAAGGTGAAAGGATTAGAAGGTTAATTGTTATGTTTTATTCTTTGCGATATCTGCAGGACCCAATGCCAACAAGGAGCAGGCTACTGGTAAGCAGCAGCAGCAACGCACCATGGGACCCCGTGGTGGTCGTGGAGGACGCAATCAATTTAACAATGGACTTGGCAACAGCGTGCGAGGCGGCCGCAAGTAAACCCCTTGTAGAAACTCGCATACTTTTTTATCCCCCACGCATTTTTGAGTAGTTAGTTTTCACCATCATTTTTTTTTCTTATTTTCTTTCATATCGACAACCTTTTCGTACAATGCATTTCACAAAGAAAAAACGAACACGGCGGAAAAGGAGACATATATGAAAAAATAAAATAATATTAAAAAAATGAAGCAGCAGGGTAAGGTGTTTGGTCCAAGCTTAACATTGGATGTGACGCAGCGCATGCGATTACTGGGCGCACCTTTTTTGTCGTCCCCATCTTTTTTTCTACCTTTACCTTCCTTTGTTCATTCCACAACCGTCCTCTTTATCCCCTACTACCCTTATCAACCAAACAGCAATCGCACACTTACAGTCACACTCACACTTACAAACAAGCATGTCTGAACGCGAAGCACAGGAACTGATTGCCAAGGCCGACAAGAAGGCCACCTCCTCCTCGTGGTTCTTTAGCGGAAACAAGTACGAGGAAGCTGCAGAGCTCTACACTAAGGCCGGTAACATCTACAAGATGGCCAAGCGATGTAGGTCTTCGCAAATACATATTTCCTCACATCTGCACAGTAGCAACTTCTGGACAAGCAAGCAGACATCGCAACTACAAAGGAAAGCAGCAAGACAAGACACTTGCTCTTAGACTTACTACGTGGACAATCCAGATAACAGCCGCTTCAATGACAATGACAACTGTGGTTACGCCTGTCCTTTTTTTGCCTCGGCTGCTTGCTGGACAATATTTGCGGTTGTAGCATTCAGTCACTGCTTTGATTGTCAGCTGTTACCCCACTATAGCCGTTAAAAAGGGGAGAGAGGAGAGAGAGAAAAAAAAGATGTAAAGGGAGAGAAGGGGTTGTATCACACTGCTAATCACGCCTCAATTATCATTTTTATTCATCACATAGGGAAGGAGTCGGGCGACACATTCTGCAAGGCTGCGGATATGCAGTTGAAGATGAACGAGAAAGATGAGGCTGCCAACACGTTCATCAATGCCTCAAAGTCATACAGAAAGTCGAGTCCTCAAGGTATACAGTTCTTTCTTGTGCATGAATTCCGTTCTCCCGCTCTGGTTCATTCGGGTTGACGTGGCTGCGTAAGAGGCTGGCAGGAGTTTTGAGGTCTCTAGACTGTATCATTCGACTCACCAACTTCTTTGTGGGACTCATTTCTCATTTTATTCCATATGTAGATGCCATTGCGTCTTTGGAGAACGCTATCATGATATTGACTGAGCGAGGACGTTTCCAGTCAGCAGCCAAGCATCAGGAGGATATTGCCAGCATTTACGAGTCCGAGCTCATTGATCTTGACCAGGCGATGCGTGCCTATGAAGTGGCGGCCGATTGGTACGCAGGAGAGTCTTCAACAGCGTAAGTCTCGTCAACGCTTTTCTATCTGGACCTGTCGCCCTAATTCATCCATGATCTACTTTTGCACATGTGCAGGCCATCCCATTAACACTTTTTGTGACCTGTGTTTAATTGTAGTCTTTCGCACAAGTGCATGCTCAAGGTCGCTACATTTGCTGCTCAGTTGGGACAATACGACAAGGCGATCGAAAAGTTTGAGCTTGTTGCCTCTGCCAGTTTGGATAATCAGCTCATGAAGTGGTCGCTGAAGGAGTACTTCCTCAAGGCTGGACTCTGTCATATCGCCAGCGGGGTACGTTTATGGACTTGTTCTTGATTCCTCTTCTGTATTCTTAAAGCTTCGCATTGCGGTATTTCGGCTGACATTTAGTTCATTTTTATTCTCAAACAAAACAGGACTCTGTCACCGCACACAACGCTGTCGACCGCTACTGCGAAATGGATGTTACATTTGGATCGACCAGGGAATGCCAATTCTTGCAGGTACAACAACACCCCTTTATGCCACTCGGACTCACTTTCATCCTACTCTGAGGAGCAATTCGCGATGACAGAGTTAGTAGTACTAACGACCATTCTTCCTCACGTCTAATAGAACATTCTGACTGCTGTGGATAACAGCGATGTGGGCCAGTTTACAGGAAGTGTCGTTGAGTTTGACCAATTGAGCAAGCTGGACAATTGGAAGACCAAGATCCTGCTTGAGATCAAGAACAGCATAGGAGAGGAGTCCAGCCTGATCTAAGCCAGGGAGAGAAGGAAAAGAATGAACGAATAGGAATGTCAACGGGACGATAATACGCATAGTGCACTTATAAAACGATGCTTTTTTTCCGCTGCGAATGGCGCCATTACGGAAGTATTCAGGATAAAAGCAAAAAGAAAGAAATACCCACGGTGTCAACCACAGACTTCGAGTGCAAGGCGTACATGTCTATGTACAACTCAAAGGGGCGCATTGCGAAATGCGTCGTAATAGTCCTCTCTGGCACTTTAGGCTAGTCCGTCGATGATTGGTTCAAAAGGTACTATGCCATCACGCGCATAATAGGGCTTGAAATGGGAAAGAACAGAGGGGGTTGTGGTTCGGCAAAAAAGAGTTCAAACGACCCTCGGACTTTTTTTCCGTTTTTTGACCGACTACCCATTCGTTTCACTCTTCCACCTTTTTGTCTGCTGCTCATTCACTCTCATCGTCGTACCACTTTCTCCTTTTCACCTCTTCTCGTCCTTCTTATTCTTCTTCACTCCTCTTTTACTTCACTCTCGCCACCCTCCTCTTCACCCCACTACACTCCTTTTCTTACACACTCAAGACAAATACTATTTCTTGATGGCCCAAAGACTCTTTCTCGGCTCGCCTCTCAAGAGTGTTGCCACAACGAGCGCGTTTCGGACTTCTGGTCGCGTTGCCGGACACCCCGGTCGCGCTAACCTCCTCCACCTTTCACGCCCTTTTGCCACTAGCGCCGGCACAGGCGACTACCTCACCCGCAAGCACTCGGACCAGAAGGCTTTGGTTCATGGTGAACCCTCCGGACCTAAAATTCTCACGGGCACCATCCCTGGCCCAAAGACCAAAGCTGGCCTTCAGAACCTTGACTCACTTCAAGACACCCGAGCTGCCACGATGATGACTGGTAACAAACAGAGGATCTTTCTATCAGGCATACATAAGTGAAGTTCGGACGCGAGCTTTTTGTTTGTTTGTTTGTTTGATAGCGTATTGACGCAGCTCTTTTCTTTTTGGCTGATCATGGTATAAAAATAAACGCCATGATAGATTTGGACAAGTCGATTGGAAACTACGTTGTGGATCTGGATGGCAACACTGTAAGCCAGTGTATCCGGCTCCGAAGAAAGGCAGCTCCGAGGAGGAGACGTGTTAGCGCTTTTTACTCATCAAATACGACTCTCACACTCGTTACCAAAATAGTATCTCGATTTGTATTGCCAGATTGCCTCGCTTCCTCTCGGCTACAACTCCAAGGCATTGATGGACGCGGCAAAGTCGCCTGAAATGATCCAGATGTTGGTTAACCGTCCTGCCCTTGGTGTTCAACCTCACTCGACCTGGGCAAAGACACTGGAGGAAGCGTTCATGAGCGTGGCGCCCAAGGGATTGACCCAAGTCTTCACGGCTATGTGCGGATCCTGCAGTAATGAAACTGCATACAAGGTAAAAATGAACAAGTGGTCTGGCTGATCCACTCGAGGTGAATCATCTTTTCCGATTTTCTTTTTGTCATTGTAAAGTGTTGCTTGTTCGTGTGTGAAAAAAACTACTGTCGACAAAACGGCGAAAGCATCTTTTTTAACCTGTTAATATCCTCTTTGGGTATATCATCGCCCTTGCTGTTTCCTTTTTTGTGTGGACCTGGGTGGGAAACACCGTTTTATTAGGCAGCCTTCATGTACCACCAGAGAAACAAAAGAGGGTTTAACAGCAAGATTTCGAACGAGGATTTGAGCACTTGCATGAAAAACAGCGAACCTGGCTCACCTGGTAGGTTTTTAGAGTTTTGTAAACGCCCAACAAACGCAGCGATTATCTCCCTTCTCGCATTTTTTCTTGAAGGGCTCAAAACTCCAGTCCTCTTCTCACTCATCATTCTTTTCTACAACAAAAAAAAAACACCAAACGACAACCTTAGACTTGGCTATAATGAGCTTTGAAGGCGGTTTCCATGGACGTCTCTTTGGCACGCTTTCCTCCACCCATACCAAGGCTCTCCACAAGCTCGACATCCCTGCCTTCAAGCACTGGGTGGCAAGCCCCTTCCCCAACCTCAAGTACCCACTGGACAAGCATCAAGCCGAAAACGACAAGGAAGAGGCCCGTTGCCTTGCCATCGCCGAGGAAAGGATGAAGCCAAATTCCTCCGGGACCCCTGTTGTTGCTGTGATCGTCGAGCCTATCCAGAGTGAGGGTGGTGATAACCACGCGTCGCCAAAGTTCTTCCAGGGCCTTCGGGACCTGACCAAGAAACATGGCATCCTCATGATTGTCGATGAGGTACAGACCGGTGTTGGACCAACTGGAGATTTTTGGGCCCATGAGGCATGGAACCTGACCGTAAGTTGCATATCCTCTTTTTTATGTATGTGTTATTTGACATTGTTCCTTATGGAACTTGGAATTCATTATTTACGCCTATGGTTTTATTTTGCTCCTCCAATAGACCCCACCAGATATCGTCACTTTTTCCAAGAAGTTCCAAGCCGCTGGGTAAGAGACACGCGTCTTTTATCCTTCGGACACACAAGGAGAGCGCGAAGCTATTCGACGCTCTTTGTTGGCCACATCACTTGAGACTGACCAATCTAGCTTATTTCCTATCTATCAACAATAGCTGGTACCATCGTCCCGAGTTGAGGAGCGATGCCCCCTACAGGAACTTCAATACCTGGATGGGCGACCCAGTTCGTGCATTGCAGGCAAAGACGATCCTGCACGAAATCAAGAAGCACGACTTGGTCGGCAACGCAAGGGAGACCGGCGCTTACCTGAAGAAGGAACTCTCAACCATCGAAAGCAAGTACCCAGGAACCATCTCGGCTGTCCGTGGTCGCGGTACGTTTATGGCGTTTGATCTCCCCACCCCGGAGGCACGAGACGTATTTGTAACAAAGCTGCGTGCGTTGGGTGTCAACACCGGTGGATGTGGACCCCAGAGTATTCGTCTGCGACCTATGTTAGTCTTCCAGAAGAAGCATGCTGATATTTTCTTGGATGCTGTCGAGAAGGTCTGCAAGTCGGCGTAAAAATAACCTATCCTATTGTGCACAAAAAGCGTGAAAGAGTGAATAAATAAATTACGAATTGCTTTCCATTCATATTTAACCATGGAGTCTTGACGTTTGCGTTGGTTGGTAACCAACGCTTTGCCTCAAGGAACAAAGCTTGCCTCTCACAGCCTCATCCAGCTGGCGATAATTCTCTAAGTGCATAACTCACGTGAAACGATTACTTGACCTTGGGTACAAAATGTCCTCAGAAATCTGAGTTCCCAAGCAATTCGATCGGCGCCAGAAGGCGCCAGATAGCCCGGCTAGCTCAATCGGTAGAGCGTCAGACTCTTAATCTGAAGGCTGTGGGTTCGACCCCCACGTTGGGCGTGAGATCATGGGCTCATCGGAATCTCCAAGCTGGTAACTCGTTTCCTGGTCCTCTAGGATTCATCATATCAACTTTCCGATGTGTTTCAATACTTGCCTCTCTTTTGCATTTTTTGCTTGGCCACCGAAGTGGTGGTGGAAGTAGAGGGATAGAGGGATAGAGGGAGAGAGTGAGAGAGAGAGAGAGAGAAAGTGTGTGTGTGTGTGTATGCTGCATGAGCGATGGTATCTCTGGCTGTTCGCTTGTCTGGGAGACTGCTGAGCCGCATATTTTTTTGGTTATGGCTCTGGTTGAAGACCCATTCAAGACTAACTCTCGCAACAAACATACAAACATCCAAACATACAAAAATACAAAAATACCTGCCTATTTGCTCGTTTCCTTGTACTCTTCATCATAAAACCTCCCATCAACAGCACGAGGGAATTAGTCCACAGCCTTTCTCTGTCTCCCTACTGGTAGCGCAACAAACACTTTTTTTTTTTTTGCGTATTCCGTACCCAAAGGCTTGAAAAAGGTAGATTTTTCGTTTTGGTGCCTAAAGTTTCGCCACCAAAAATATACCAAAATCACAAAATGAAACGGCTGCAGGTGCCACGTTGTTAGGCTCACAAAGTTCTGTGATACAACAGAGTTTGGAACTTTGATTATAGCAACAGGGCGATGTCGCTTCAGTGCGAGGCACCAGGCGAACCAGAAAGGAGGAATCAACTACAAAAAAAAGAAAAAAAAAAATCCTCAAGCAGCCACAGCTTCAGAGTTTCACGACTTGACATTTTTATCCTTCATTTTTCTTTTTTTGCTCCTGCACGAATGTCAACTGCATTGAAGGGAGCCTCATGCGGGTTGATCTCGCCTGAGAAAACATGCACACCTTCAAAACGGAAAAAAGTCTGGCTCTATCACAGTTACTTTGTGCAGTACTGGTGACATCGCATGTAAAAGCAAGGGTAATATAGCGCTGTTGTGACATCGTTTGTTCGCTTATTGTTTCTTTATTTATTTAATTTTTTTCTTTTTTTTTTTTCATACACAGTTTTATCTCTCCGTCAAACAACACAAAAGAGGTATTGGGAGGTGAGGGGCTACGGACCAAACTCTTCAGTGCGCCATCCACCAGTTGAAGTTCGGTCCGGAACCTGACTCTGTACAACAATTGTCGAAGCTCTTCACAGCATAAGGACGTACTTTTTTCAAAAAAAAAAAAAAAAAAAAAAAAAAAAAAAAAAAAAAAAAGTAATGTCAAGGCTGATCGCCTGCAATAAGGGAAGTTTTTTGTTTGCAATAAATTTGCAATAAGGGAAGATTTGCTAAGGAGACAGCGTTTCGTGCAATTAGAGAAAGAATTGGTTTGCTCGGGAATGGGACTGTCTAGGAACCAGGGCTTGCATCAAGTAAAAAGCCCGGCTAGCTCAATCGGTAGAGCGTCAGACTCTTAATCTGAAGGCTGTGGGTTCGACCCCCACGTTGGGCGCTTTCTTTTTGCCTCTCCGGCAGGCGTCGTCTTTTGCCCGCTGAGTCTTGGGCTCCGCGTCGATACTTCATGGATATATCTAAACGTTGCCCACCCATTTTTTAGCACCCTATACATTGCCCCATAGTATTTTCCTTACGTTGCCCTTTAAACGTTGCCATCGGATTATAACCATTGCCGTGCTTTTTGGTAACCGTTCCCCATTGTTGAAATTAAGCGTTGCCAGCTTCCTGAAGCCCATTTCCTATTCCATGAACTCCTTGATACTCCTTTGGCGATCAGCCAATAATAGATCTCCAGTCATAATGTATTGATATCCTTCTCTTTCTCTTTCTGCTTCCCCCCTCTCCCTCTATTCCCATTTTTTGTATGATGGCTATAACGCAGGATCTCACCATTCACAAGACTGCCTTCAAGGCTTACGACTATAACTTGGCGCCACGCTTGATACCAAGCCAAGTTAGGTTGCATAAAAGACCTGTCAGACAATCTTACACCTCGACTCACGTTATTGAGAAAGGTATGGTGCCAGTCCTCGATCAGTCTACGATCCAGGCCGTGTCCACGATCCCTAACCTTGCCTCTCTCGAGAAGGGTCGATACTTGCTGAATGAGCTGGATTAGAACCAGAAGTCCAGCAAGACCACCTTGATTTCTGAGTTCGGGGTTATTGACGCGTTCACTGACACATAGGCAGGACAAAGATTTCGCTACACCTGGCGCTAAGGGGCGAACACGGCGCCTGACAACCTAGGGATTAATATGACATACACTCCTTCACATTAAACAAACAAGATCAAAAAGACAATAATTCCATCAAGAAAGTTATGTATCCATTCTCTGCATGCATTGTTCATGAGCAAAGGAAGGATGGCGGGAAGGGAATGGCCTTCGATGAAGGGAAAGACAGACTTGTTGCATAGAATGTATTACTCACAACCCACACTCGACACTGTATAGGTATGTGGATAAGTCCCACACCTCAATTCAATCAAGAATACCCCTGCAAGGACATGATCTTTAACTCGATCGAGGACGCTATGGTTGAGATATCACCGTGGGCTCAAAACGGAGGATTTACTGTACGCCTGGGCCGATCAAGACTTGAAAGAGAGTCAAGTACGAACGGCTTCCTTGCTCTTGTGAGTTGATCTGATGATTGACCCAGAAAGAACTCTTCAACATCAACTTCTCGTGCCCTTAGGGTTAGCCGAATGCGCCAAGGGCTGAAACTGCATTCCCAACAAGAACGATTACCCCCAGAGGCGACGCGATCGGCTGCCAGGAAAGATTAATTGGGGGTGGGCCGTCAAGTTACGTTCAGACAAGTTCGCCAACGGTCTATGGGTGGTACATCAAGTCAAGTTAGAGACCGCCGCCAACGCTGAGTATCAAGGTCATAACCATTCTCCGAGCAAAGAGGATGTGGCTCACAGCATTCGATTGCTTGGCTTAAATAGCGAGCACAAAAATAAGATCGAGAAGGAAGTGCGGTCCGGGCACAAGATATCCACCGTCGCGGATACACTTCGAGGAACCTAGCCCGACATGACCCTTGAGTACCGTCGAGTTTTCAAAGAGTCTCAAAAAGCTTACTTTCACAAGTCGTAGCAGACTCTCAACCTTTTAGTATTCAGTGAGGCAGCAAATCTAGGCGAGACAAATAAGAACCAACCTGGGTGGTACATTGCGTATGAGATGGACAGTGAGAGGCATCTCACTCACTTCTTTTGAATGAGTCCTTTGCTGCGTGAGCTTTATCATCGGTACGTGCTGGAGTTAAGATACAGTAAACGAGTTCAAAATAATGAAGAAATGGAAGTATAAGAGGACAAGAACAAAAAAAAACGAAAAGAAAAGAAAAGAAAAGAAAAGAAAAGGAAACGTAGAATGGGATGGTTAGATGTAAAGCACTTTAGCAAAGGTGTATGTGGAGGGCTGTGTCTAACATGCGATCCTCTATTGTATTTCGTCCTCCCCTTGGTTAGGTATCACGACGTGATATTCAATGAGAACACGTACTCTTATAACCAATTGTGCTTACCGCTCACTTTCGCTGTTGGCGTTGATTGTGAGGGGAAGATCCGTATTCTGGGACTTACCTTGTTTAGCAGCGAGGAGAGCGCCGACTTTTCTTGGGTGGAACTTTTGGCAGGGCTTCAACAAATCTCCTCAAGCCCTTATTACTAATCAGGATACAGACATGGAGAGAGCGCTAAAGTTTGTCCTGCCTGGCACTCATATCTTCAACTGCCTGTGGCATGTATCAAAGAACCTTGAGGGCGTCGCTGGTGCTCGCAGGAGGTAAGAGGCCAAGAGGCGGTTTACGCGTGCAAGAAAGAGCTTCATCATCCGCGAATTCGACGGTGTTTAAGATGGTTGGCGGGGTGGCCAAGTCTTACTTTCACAGAGTTATGGAGACCGACTTGACAGACCTCGAGGTAATTTAATTGTCCATATGCTGGTCGATATTCACCAAGTCGTATAAATGTATGACTCAAAACATTTCTAAAAGCACATTTTTTCTATCCGCTAGGGCATGGGCGCACAGTTAAAGTACCAAGAGGCTTCAGGCGATGATGAGCAAAACCATGACCAAGCTTTTGCACAGGGCAGTCAAGGAGACGATCGGAAAGGCAACGGCGATCGATATATGGGCTGTGCTATAAAGCGCCACCAACTGCTACTGGCATACATACTGATGTCACGTGGGTCATTCAGGGTATACATACCCTGAATGTGCCTGAATAAACAGATCCCGGTCTTTTTCACATTCTATTACTCCACGGACGACATCATCCTTCATGGGCAACAGTCGAGAGGAGGGAGAAGAGGTGGACGACACTGTACCCCATGAGGTTTGCCAGCTCGCGTACCAAGATATTCTTTCATGTTGGGCCAAGACAATGTCGAGGCAGTGTACCGCGTCGAGTACAGCAAGAAGAAGCGTTGACAGCTTTTCTTCTTTCTCAAAGATTGAGGGTTCATCTGCCCTTGTCTATGTCTCAAAATGAAAGGACTGCCTGTCGCCATTTCTTTGCCGTAATGCGTATTCATTCGTCGCCATTGGTGTACCACATCAGCTTGATTCCATGACACTGGTTCAGGGAGGACTTTCATTTTGACCCGCGTTTGGACCTCAAGACTGAGCCTTCATTGGGGACGACATGCAAGACTGTACCGACAAACCTGGTGATGAGTAAATGGAGCGTGTACGGAGCCTGTCGGTGAAGACATGCCATCGCCTTCCGTCGAACTGGAGGAGGTCATGGACAATTGCAGGCAATATGAGGTGATCACGTCCCAGTTTGTGAGAAAACGGATCTCATTCTCCGAAGCCGACAATAAAATTATCTCTCAACGCATTGAAGAGGCGATAAGGAAGTTCTAAGTGATCAAAGCTGGTATTGTATACATCGAAGATCCCAACGTAATGGTGGAAAAAGGTTGGCCTCGTAGCAAACGGCTGAAATCTCAAGCAGAGAGTTCCAGCGAGAGAGTCAGCACAAAGCTCAAAGGTCGCGACCCGGAATTCAACGTCAAGTACTAGCCGTGAACTGCCAGCACACGCAATCGCATTCTTTTTCTTACTTTCTCTACGTCATCATAGCACACCATTTGTTTTACAGTCTTAGTAACCTTTGATATGATCCATACAAAAGCATGCATTCGATCATGTATCAAGCAAAAGTGCCATGCACACCCCGTTGACTGTGTTATCGCGGCCCAGGGTGAGGAAGGGGTGGGCAATGGTTATAATCCGATGGCAACGTTTAAAGGGCAACGTAAGGAAAATACTATGGGGCAATGTATAGGGTGCTAAAAAATGGGTGGGCAACGTTTAGATATATCCATGAAGTATCGACGCGGAGCCCAAGACTCAGCGGGCAAAAGACGACGCCTGCCGGAGAGGCAAAAAGAAAGCGCCCAACGTGGGGGTCGAACCCACAGCCTTCAGATTAAGAGTCTGACGCTCTACCGATTGAGCTAGCCGGGCTTTTTACTTGATGCAAGCCCTGGTTCCTAGACAGTCCCATTCCCGAGCAAACCAATTCTTTCTCTAATTGCACGAAACGCTGTCTCCTTAGCAAATCTTCCCTTATTGCAAATTTATTGCAAACAAAAAACTTCCCTTATTGCAGGCGATCAGCCTTGACATTACTTTTTTTTTTTTTTTTTTTTTTTTTTTTTTTTTTTTTTTTGAAAAAAGTACGTCCTTATGCTGTGAAGAGCTTCGACAATTGTTGTACAGAGTCAGGTTCCGGACCGAACTTCAACTGGTGGATGGCGCACTGAAGAGTTTGGTCCGTAGCCCCTCACCTCCCAATACCTCTTTTGTGTTGTTTGACGGAGAGATAAAACTGTGTATGAAAAAAAAAAAAGAAAAAAATTAAATAAATAAAGAAACAATAAGCGAACAAACGATGTCACAACAGCGCTATATTACCCTTGCTTTTACATGCGATGTCACCAGTACTGCACAAAGTAACTGTGATAGAGCCAGACTTTTTTCCGTTTTGAAGGTGTGCATGTTTTCTCAGGCGAGATCAACCCGCATGAGGCTCCCTTCAATGCAGTTGACATTCGTGCAGGAGCAAAAAAAGAAAAATGAAGGATAAAAATGTCAAGTCGTGAAACTCTGAAGCTGTGGCTGCTTGAGGATTTTTTTTTTTCTTTTTTTTGTAGTTGATTCCTCCTTTCTGGTTCGCCTGGTGCCTCGCACTGAAGCGACATCGCCCTGTTGCTATAATCAAAGTTCCAAACTCTGTTGTATCACAGAACTTTGTGAGCCTAACAACGTGGCACCTGCAGCCGTTTCATTTTGTGATTTTGGTATATTTTTGGTGGCGAAACTTTAGGCACCAAAACGAAAAATCTACCTTTTTCAAGCCTTTGGGTACGGAATACGCAAAAAAAAAAAAAGTGTTTGTTGCGCTACCAGTAGGGAGACAGAGAAAGGCTGTGGACTAATTCCCTCGTGCTGTTGATGGGAGGTTTTATGATGAAGAGTACAAGGAAACGAGCAAATAGGCAGGTATTTTTGTATTTTTGTATGTTTGGATGTTTGTATGTTTGTTGCGAGAGTTAGTCTTGAATGGGTCTTCAACCAGAGCCATAACCAAAAAAATATGCGGCTCAGCAGTCTCCCAGACAAGCGAACAGCCAGAGATACCATCGCTCATGCAGCATACACACACACACACACTTTCTCTCTCTCTCTCTCTCACTCTCTCCCTCTATCCCTCTATCCCTCTACTTCCACCACCACTTCGGTGGCCAAGCAAAAAATGCAAAAGAGAGGCAAGTATTGAAACACATCGGAAAGTTGATATGATGAATCCTAGAGGACCAGGAAACGAGTTACCAGCTTGGAGATTCCGATGAGCCCATGATCTCACGCCCAACGTGGGGGTCGAACCCACAGCCTTCAGATTAAGAGTCTGACGCTCTACCGATTGAGCTAGCCGGGCTATCTGGCGCCTTCTGGCGCCGATCGAATTGCTTGGGAACTCAGATTTCTGAGGACATTTTGTACCCAAGGTCAAGTAATCGTTTCACGTGAGTTATGCACTTAGAGAGAGAGATCGTTCCTGAAATTGGTTTCTTGAGCTAGAAGTGAACCGTTGACGACGCGATGGTTTCTGCCCGTGTGGCGCTTCGCTAGCCACACATGAGGATCGGACATGCCCTGGAGCGACCAAGAATCTACGAGCAGCTGATGAACGGCTGTTAGAGAGCTTGTTGGGAAGGAGGAAGTTATCATTGATGGAGAGGATGGGAAGAATCCCCTTCATTCGTATCTAGTTTTATTTTCTTCCGTTATTGCTGTGAAGAGCAGCGACAATTGTTGCGCAGAGCCAGGTCCCGGACCGGACTGTGACTGACGGATGGTTCACTGAAGAGTTTGGTCTGTAGTCCCTTTTACTTCCAAATGCCTCCTTTGTTCTGTTTGTCAGAGAAATAAAATTGTGTACGAAAAAAAAAAAAAAAAAAAAAAAAAAAAAGACCCGTTGACGACGACGACAGAAAACATCCAATAGGATTTACGGGTGCCATGGATAGGCAGAGTAGTATATAGTTAGTGTATCACGCTGATTATTATTGTCAATGTCTATTGTCTAGTCTAAGAGTACATCCAGTCCTGGTCGATCTCGGCCTCGGCTGCGTATTTGGCTAACTCGGCTTCGCGCCTTTTCCTGTTCCACTCTGGATCGTCCGAAGGCACCTCGGCGCGGCACGCGGGGCAGTTGTTATGCTACGAAATAACAAAAGT
The DNA here is from genome assembly GCA_036320915.1 of Linnemannia elongata. Taxonomy (NCBI): domain Eukaryota; kingdom Fungi; phylum Mortierellomycota; class Mortierellomycetes; order Mortierellales; family Mortierellaceae; genus Linnemannia; species Linnemannia elongata. The sequence goes on along the minus strand of JAXBDG010000007.1, from coordinate 843,053 downwards.
GTTCGCAAGTCAGCATTTATGTCGGCAGTGCTCGTTTTAACATGTACACATCATTACATCGTAGTCAATCGTCAAAACAAAAAAGTAATTGCTTACAAGTTCCAGCCAGGGCACGATGCATTCGCGGTCGAAATGATGTTTGCAGGGCAGCTTCGTTACTCCTGCCTTTGACTCGTTCTCCTGAAAGTTTTCGTTACAAATAATGCAGGCCTCATCTAATAGATCACCAGAGAAGAGAACGTGTCAGTGACTTGAGTTTGATCCGCTGCGTTGTCTACGACTCCATGTTCATAATTGTCTGCGTGGTTTGCATACCTCGCTTCAGGTCCTTCTGTGGCACAAAGGGCAAATCCCGGATGAACGATTTAGCTGCTGGTGGTGGTCCATGCTTGCCGCTATGATAGATAAAGGTAGCCGGAACATGTCAGCAAGGATCAGTTGATTGATATAAAAACATGGAAAAAAATATCATGAAAAAGGGGTAAGTACCTTGCTCCAGCCTCATCCATCAATTGAGTAATCAGGTTGTCGAGAAATTCCTGATGCGCCTCATCGCCCAACGGCTCCTCTCTTTCGCGGAAAGCTCCAAACATCCTAAGAAAAAAAAAATAATTGAAAATAAAGGAGAACAAACCGAGTGAGTTTTACAGAGTTGTCGAACAGAATAACTCAAGAGGCGACGTAGCTGGCAAGAATAATGGAGAGAAACTATACTCTGCAAGACGACGGAAATCGCCAACATCTGGTTCTGATGCTGAGGGTGACCTGGAAGAAGTGCTGCTGGAGGTAGACTCTGTTTCCTCGCGAGGCATAAAATGCGACAGGTCTGGGTTAAATGAGCTGCCTCCATAAGAGTTGTTGGATTTCTTGCGTGCCTTGAACGGGTCCTCGAGGCTGTGGTCATCGTAGTAGGAAGCCATCGTTTGCTTGTTGTCGTTGATGTAGGTGGTGGCAGTGGTGGTGGTGATGTCAGATGAGGATGTGGATGAAGGAAAGAATGAAACGAAAGGGGAAAGGGGCGAAAAGGTGATGGGCGAAGTTGGAAGGGGCAGTCCTGTGCAACACGCAAGCGCACTTGCGAAGGGCAGTTTTAAGGGGTAGACAGGAGAAAAAAGCTAAAGTGATTCTGCTGGACATTGTTTCTTCTTTGTCTTTGCCATTCCCTTTGTCACTCACATCAAGCTTGACGAATCGAGGAACAGAGAACACAAAAAATAACAAGAAAAGGAACTCGGGCCAACGAGAACCTCAACACAGCACAGCTACAGCTACAGCCAAAGCTACAGCGACAGCACAGGTCGGCCTGTCTCGACCATCACAAAAAAAACCACATTCGCATCGCTAAGCACAAGAACAACAAAAGCCAATGTCGCATTTCAAGAACGCCACCAGTGAGTTCAAGAAGCGTCTTGCCGATCAGCCGCTCATCAAGCGTGCGGTCGTCACTCCCATCGCCTCGCAGGATGACGGTCCTATTTACACAGGTTCCAACGCCAACCCCAACAACAACGGCCTCCAGGTCTTCAGCTCCAGCAAGAAGAAGAAGACTGAAGGTAAAACAGCGAACAAGAAGCACCGTTTGCTAATCTTGTTTTTTATTGTGCTCCTTCTGGAGCCTTGAAAAGCGTCTCTCCGACTAACTCTGACTGCTATTTTGGTACATTCTACATAAAAGTTTACTCGCAGCCACAGGACACGGGTGCAGGGAAACACATCAACAGCTTGCTTCTGAATGCGATCAACTTCTTGAAGACCGTAGACGACCCCCAGACGGTGGACGACCTTCGCCGCAAGGGAGGCGTGGATCTTGATGCCAAGCCTGAACTGTACAACCTCTTGAAGATGAACGACAAGGTTGCCTACGACACACGGGATCATACTTTCGCATATAAGGTATCATTTCAATCTCGTCCCTGAGCTGTGTCATACTTTTATCGTACTTTTGTTTTGAAGGTTAACTGAGCTATACAATGAAAATATTTTTAGCCAACATATCACATCAAGAACAAAGAGGATTTGTTGGCGTTGCTGGAGAAACGAAAGAACGAGGGAGGCATGGACTACAAGGAGCTCAAGGACTCTTACTCGAAGCTGTTGGAGGCTGTGAACGAGCTGGCATCTGAGGGCCGGATATTGGTGGTGAAGAACAAGGATGGTGCTCCCAGAGTTCTTTTCTGGAATGATCAGCGATATAACACAGCCATGGACCAAGGTAAACTCTCACGAGAGTGCTTTTGTGTTTAATTCATACGGTAATTATTTAACTCACTGATATGGAAGGATGACTGACTCTATTGTGTTTCTGTCCGTTCGTTGACGAAACTGACAAAAACGTGTAGAGTTCCGGGATATCTGGCACAGATTGCGCATCCCAGATGAGATCGATTTGCCCAAGGAACTCGAGAAGGCTGGACTGACTCACATGCAGGTGTTTGACAAGAAGGGTCCTGGTGACATCCCTAAGCGCAAGCCTGTTCGTCGCAACAGAAAGATGAAGATTACGAACACGCATATGAAGGGACTCGATCTTACCAAGGACTTTGTCATTCAGAAGTAGTGGTTCAAGTCAGGACAGGTCCCCTTCTCGTGGTTTAGGCGAAGCACTCGCTCATAGTGGCGCCCAGACACTTGAACAAAGAAAAAAATATAAAAAATAAAAGCGGAAAAAAATTGTGAATACACTTGCTGCCACTTGCCATTTTCATTTTTTTGTTCACTCGATTCCTTTCTTCTCTTTGTGATCATGTGGAGCTCGACGCCACCAACATCGTTGCATTCCAGACCATCGGGTGTGCTTAATACCAGCACCGCCTCTACGGAATGGGCACTAGTAAGGCATTCCATCTCATTCGGCATTCATTACCCTAATGCTAGCCATGTCGCCTTTTTTTAACGATTGCATAAAATTGTACCTGAAAAAAAAAAAATACCTACCAGATCGATAGATGGCTGCAGAGCAAGTACCGGACAGACGAGATCCCAGTCTTTGAAAGAACCGAGGAGACATACCAGCTCCTACTGGAACTCATGCATCTGAATGAAACCCAAGATACACAAGCGCGACGAACTCTTCATTCTCTTCGTCAGCTCTCCAGCTCTTACAAAAGCGAAGGTAAACCAGTCAAGAATTTACGCCACTTTATGCAAGCATACTGCTACATAACACTTGTATGACTTTGTGAAGCTAAAAACGACTCGATCCTATCAATACATCGTACCTAGATACAAAGCTGAAAGAAACACTACAGATCCTCGATATCCAAAAGGACGACCTCCCACAAGAGACCCAGCACACCCTCTCCCAGCTGTCAGAGCTAGCCATGATTCTCGGAGTATCCGACACACAACTCTCAACCCTCCATCAGGGACTCGCCCAATTACACATCGAAAATACTCACTACCAAACCCTTCAGCACCAAGACCACCTCTCTTTACTCAGTAGCCTCGATCGCCATCAGGCGGTCGCATTACAGGACTTGATACGGTTGCAGGAGTTGAAGCGGCAGTTTGAGGAACATAGGTCGACGGTGGGGGATATTGAACTCCGGACGAGGAGACGGAGCGCTGAGTTGACGAGAATTAAAGCTAAAGAGGACAGGAACCAACTGCAGGAGCTGTATGAGAGTCAGCAGAGAAATGGACTGGATGTTGAGGCACAGGGGCTGACGGTCGCGCAGCTGGATCAGCAGGAGCAAGAGATTGCAGAGCTTGAGAAACAGGTTGATGCCCAGACAAAGTTCTTGATATCCTATCAAGCCATCCCACCCGTAATTCTTCCTTCTCTGTTGTGTATTGGATGCTAAGAGAGGTACTTTCAAGTTCTACATTTATTTTATGTGTCTTCTAACGAATGTTGTGCTGTGGTGTGGTGACTCTTTTTCCGTTTCTCATATTCGTAGGATTTTACGCTGGCGAGGTTGAAGGTAAAGGAGGCGACGATGAGACTGGATGAGCTTACGGCAGAGCATGAGGCTCTGGTGCGAGAACTGGCCGACGACTTATAGGTTCGCTTTCCGAGCATGAGGCCTGTTTGTAGAATAGCATTAAAGAAACAAGAAGGAAAAAGAACAGTTCGAAAAACAATGTTTTTATTTTGCCATGATATGGACTTTGAGATAGTGTGTTATCCTTTTCAACCAAAGAATCCTCCTTTCCTTCAACCATGGGACATGTAAATAAACAGCAGCCAATGCAGAATATCAATGCTCAAAGAATAAATGAGTGAAAGGGGAAGATGGAGAGAAGGCAGGAAAAGAAAAAAGAGTAAGAAAGGTATTTACATGTTGCTGACATAGTACCACTTGTCGACTGAGGAGTCAATGGGTGCAGCGGGCTTGGGGGCGGCAGCAGGGATGCTCTTGACGACCTCGTGGTCAGCACCGACCTTGTGGGGGCCATCGACGGAGACGTTGGCACTAAAGTATTCAGTTCAACAAAGACAAGAGAGGAAGTTTAGCAAAGGAGTGTCCCGTTTCCCTGTAGATCTCATAATCAAAGACGAGTATAAAAGTAAAGATTAAAGAGGCCGACGGTTCACGTACACCTTGATGTCGTAGGCCTCGGTCTTGGAGGGGATCTCGCCGGAGATCAAACGCTTCCAGGCGGCGTGGGTGTCATGGATGACCTTGGTGGCGTAGGCCTTGTCCTTGGCAGCGCCGTCGAAGGCGAACTCATTGGCGGGCTTGCCATCGGGCTTCTTGTAGTCACGGAACCACTCGCGGGTGGCATCGATGAATCCAGGGAGGTGCTTCTCGACATCGGCAATGTCGTTCAACTGGTCAGCCAAGGGATCCTTGACATCGATGACAAGGACCTTCCAGTCGGTCTCGCCTGTAAGAGATAACGGAAAAGGAAAATGATGGGGAAAAAGTATTTAAGCATTCGATTAGTATTTGCGGAAAGATTGTGATTGGATTATCACACTATACGCCATCACAACACACCCGATCCGGTCGCCGTGCCAGGCGCCAATAATAACAATGCCACTGTCATTCTTGTCACACTTGATGTTACTCTGCCTTGGTGATGATTGTCCATCCTTCTGCCTTCTTTGCTGTCTGGTGTTTTACTTTTGTTTCCTCCTTGAATCCTTATTCTCATTGAGATGACTTACCCTCGTCCAAGAGAGCCATGACTCCGAGAGCCTTGACCTGCTTGATCTGGCCAGTGAAGCCGACGGCCTGACCGATCTCGCAGACATCCAAAGGATCGTTATCACCACGGGCCTTGGTGTCGTGGTCAACGTGGGTGGGGTCCTCCCAAGTCTAGATTAGTGTTCAAAAGCAAACAATCGGGAATACTCCTTTGTCAGCGCTGTTGCTTTCATCATATATATACCGTGGACAATCTAATCATTGCCGATGGTGGTAAGGACGACGGTATCAAACAAATAAAACAACCATGGTGGGACGAGAAAAAATAAGCTCATGATAAAGAGTCAATTGGTCAATTGATAGTGGAAATGATCACTCTGAGGAAAAATCCACCATCCTGATAAAGTACCTGGGGGAGAGCACCATAGTTCCAGATGTAACCGTGATGGGGGAAGCAGTTGTGGACGAAACGGAGCTTGCCCTTCTTGACATCCTGCTTGATGGGGTTGAACTCCTCATCCTTGGAGATCTCGAGCTTGGCGTTGCTCCAGCGGGGGATCTCGACAATCATGTTGTAGACGTTCTTGGCCTCGTTAGCGAAAAGAGGAACATCGTGGAACGAGGAGACGGGGGCGCCGTTCTTCTCTATTCATTTTCAATTGGTCGTAAGACGTGTTAGTAACTTGTGGCAACGGGGAGCGTGTTCTTGATCAGGGTGAATCACGAGCATAGAGGGGTGAGCTATGGGTGGGAGGAAAGAATGAAAGAGAAATAAAGCATTTACCAATGTAGACGCGGTGCTCGAGGGTGTTGGGGGCACCGATGACGCGGGTGGAGTAAGTAGACATGTTGCGGAGGAGTGAGTGTGAGGAGTAGGTGCGGACGCCGAGGGTTAAAGGAGAAGAGGAGAAAGAAAGAGAAGAAGAAAGAAAAGAAGAAGAAAGAGGAGAAGAAGAAATAGAAGAAAAGGCGACTAGTCGAGGGGATGAGCGACAGAGGCGGAATGAGGAGCGGATCAGGGAAGCCAGCGTGGAAGAGATAACCGCAGTGCGGGAGACAAGTCAAGAGGGAAAGGGACAAAGTGGGGGTGGAGGACAGTGAGCAACAAGCAGGCAGGGTGTTTGGTAAAAAAGAAGGAAAAAGAAGGAAAGAAAAGTAGGGGTGGATTGCAGATCTGCTTACGGGGTATTCATTTTTGCATTGATCTCACTCAACTTTGTAATGCATTAAAAATGGTGGAAAAAAACAATCAGGCTATCATAGGTCTTGCTTGTCTAATGCGGACTGAAAGAGTATGCTATATAGCTTGTTCCTCTCAGCCCACATCATCTCCTCCTGTTAAGAGTGGATTCAGAATGGAGTGAATAAGGAAGAGAAGGTGAAATGGAAATGTTGTGTTGAATTGTTCTATTTTTTTTTCCGGTCGCACGAGTTGTTGCAAAAGCAATATCGATGCTGAATTCTGAACTCGGTGCCTGACATTGGATGCATGCTCAAGAAATTGGGCAGGATGGTTAATGGCTGACAGTGTCATCGTAGCCTCCATTATCGAGCTGTGTTAGCTATCGTCTATCAATGAAAACGAGCAAAGTTATAGCTCTGTGAAGGTGAATATGTGCAAGATATGAATGAGAGTGTATGTGCGCCCTGAGTTTTGTCCAGTTGGCTTTGGACAGCACTGTCTTTTCTTGTGCTAAAGCAGCATGTGAGAGAAGTGTGCCATAGAGACTGAGCCCATTTTCCTTATTCAAAAGTGTGCCTCGTGCGGTGTTGTTTTATGCCTCCGACCGCCAAAGATTTTATTTGTTTTCGTTTTTGCCGTTTGCCTTTTGCCTCCACTTTGTTCTGATTCACTTCCGCTTCTTTCTTTTTCCTCTTCATTCCTCCTCACCTGCAGCACCACCCACAACCATATCCTCCTCACCCTTTTCGCTTTTGACAACAATACCACAACAACAATAGTCAACTAGCGAGGATTGTAGCTCATTCCAACAGGCGCAACGACATCAACGCTGAATAAGAACGCCAAGGACTCATTGTAACTCATTTGACAACGACACCGGCGGTTCTCATTCCTTTCCTGTGCTACAAACACACAACAGCACTCAATAACAATATCCACATCTACAAACACAGCAATACAACAACAGCAACACTCCTTGCTGTCCTATGCTGCTCTCAGTTCTCAGGGCGGGCTGGCGGGGGGCCCACTACCTCGCTCTACTCGCATTTCTTACACTGACCTTTGATATCAGCAAAGCGTGTGGCCTCGACTTTTCGCTTTGGCTCGTCTCCTGGTACATTGCCACCATTGCCCTCCGACGTGTCTTCAGATCCTCCGGTCGCATCAAAGCAGTTGTAAGACCTCATTCTTGCTGTGGGCATGTGAATTGTGCTGTGGGCATGTGAATTGTGAATGCAAACTTTTCTCATTTCTTAACCTCTTCCTTATCGTGTGTTATATTATCGTTGTGTCTGCCGCGATAACAAAAAAAAAATAGATCACAAGCGCAACAGTGGCAGAACCCCTAGTAGTCGTCGGACTCCTCCTTCTCGCCATCTTCAGGTCAACCAAGGGCTTATCGGGATCACATGGGATCTGGGAGACCGTCATTCGAGGATCTGACCCTATCTTGACTCTTCTCGAGGGATTCGGTACTATCCTCATCATTCAAAAGTCTTCCCAGGTCGTGAGGCGACTCGCAGGAAAGAGCGATGGTTATCAGGTAAGCAAATCCACTCTTCCAAGAAATCAAAAAGCAAAAAATTACAATTGAGCCTCGACTTTTTTTTTTCTTGTCCGCCGTTTGGAGTTGCCCAGTCCTTGTGTTTGTATTTTGTTTTCCTTCTGACTTTCATGCACGTACTATGCTTGTGTGCTTCTTTCTCGCCTTTTTTTTTCTTTGGGTTATTGACCGCAGAAATATGCTATTCTATGCTCCATAGATTGGATTCTTGGTGTTGTCTGCCTCGGTTTATGTGGTTGCGGGATTCGGACTCTACCAGCTCTATGCTGCCTCAGCTCCCGAACTGGTGCCAAGCGTCAGATCAGCCTCGGTCATCGGCTGCTGTATGACCCTGACCATAGTCCTCTCCATTATTGCTCTTGTGTCGGGACGGGGAGTTATTACCGACACTGCTTTCTTGGTATGGGAGTTGTTTTCTTGTTTCCTCATCAAAATACCGACCAACGGTCAAACGGACTTTGAAAATCGAATTATGACATTCGGACTAGGAGAGGGACTCGATTTTGCTAACCCACAATGACAATTGCCTTTTCTTTTCATGTAGTTTGCTTACATGGTCATGAGCATGTATATAGCGGCCAGGAACGAGGCCATTGAAAACTTACCAGCGAAGAGCAAGATCATGCCCATGCATAGCGCAATCGAGTTTGGGCCGCTCTCTGTTCCTTATCTTCAGAGGTTCGTTCGTCGTCTTGATCTTTGCGCTCCTTTTTTGAGCATACTTTTCGATGATGTGGTGCAATTGATCTTAACTGACCAACCATCGTCATCTTTGCCGTAACAGTTTATCATTGCAGGATGTGGAAAAGATCATGATCCAGGCACTGGTCCATCTTTCTCAATTGGTCCAGGTACTTGTCCGCGCGCTCTCGCCCAACATCCTCATCAGTCTTCTCTACAGGATGGGCGTCCTGATGGCAGTCTCTCATATCGCCCCCAGCTTGAACATTGGACAAGATTCTGTATCATCCAACGGCCATGGCTACGCACGGAAAACATCACGGGATTCCTCTTTGGACGACGGCGACGAGAGCAACAGCCGAGTGATGCCATTCTTGGCCAGCATGGCGAAACCTGTCTTGCTGATGACACATACCCGCATCTTGTTGCAGTACTTTGGATACGCGCGGCCAGCATTGGCGATCTGGGGCTGGCTCAACAGTTTCTTGTGTCTTGCACTATTCGCAGCCGAGCTGGTGTTGGCGCGTGATGATGCATGGGAGCATTACCGCAATGATTGAAGAAACGATGGGGTTGAAGGAGCATTGCACACACTACATACATACGCACACATACTTTTTTTTTTTTTTTTTTTTTTTTTTACACTTGTTTTCTTTCATTCGGAAGCGAGAAGAAGAATATCGGGAGATTGGCGCTCCCACTTTGTACACCACCTTTACTCTTTTCTTTTCGCACTCATATTTCTATTGTTCATAAATAAACAAAAGTACATTAACAAAACGCAAAATGCACAGATTAGAATTTATTATTTGCAGAGAGATACAGACGACGAAGATGAACACGCGAAGAACAAGAAGGGTAGGATGTGTGTACAAAATCAATTGGACACCCTCTTCTTATACCTCTTTTCTTTCCATTCCCTTTTTTTTTTTTTTTTTTTTTTTTTTTTTTTTTTTCACATAAAAGGCGTTTCTCACGAGCAAGTTTGTCCGTGGGAACGAAAGAAGATGTGATTGTTGTACAAGGTAAGAAGAGAAATGAAGATGGGAAGAAAACAAGATGTGGTGGAAAGAGTAGGGATGCTGTTGTCCATCCTTGGTCCGATGTGCGGGGAATCCCGAGTTGCTGATATGCTTCCTGACGAAGGTTGTTATTCCCTAGACCCTTTTTTTTTTTTTTTTTTTTTTTTTTTTAGCCCACTTACACCTCCTGTTGCTGCGACCAAGTCCGAATGATGGGTAGTTCCATGTGTATTATCCCATTTAATGTGTAAGAAGTCCACTGTTGATGATGTGGCGGTTGCTTATGGTTGATCCAGAGAGTCGGGTGTGTGCTGAGATTTGAATCCACTTGAGAGAGAGAGAGAGAGATAGAGAGATGAGGAAAAAAGAAGAAAAAAAATACAGAAAAAGCACTAGGAAACAAAACAACACCACCCACCTGCCCACCATCTTCCCCATTTACCCACCCACTCTTTTTTTTAAAGAAAAGAAGAAAAAAGAAAGGTATTCCTCAACTGTCCGTCCACTCTGCAAATGAAGGAGAAAAAAAAAAAAGGAAAAAAAAGGCAAGTTAAAAAAAGAAACGCAGAAGAGAAGATACCCATAGCCGCCTTCAGATCAGATCATCATGCCTTGGCCGATGCGGGTGTCGACGCCATAGATGCAAGAGCTCCAGCGTTGATCTCTGTACCTGCGGGCCTCGTTGGCTTCGTTGAGGGGCACACGTGCATAGGAGGGGATCTGCATCGACCGGCCGTGGATGGGGACGTATTCGTTGTTGCCGTTGCCGTTGGTGCCCTGACCAGGGACTGGAAGTGCTGAAGGCAACAGACCGGTGCCATTTTGTACTGCCGCTGCGGCTTGTTGTTGCTGCTGCTGTTGCAGCTGGAGATGTTGTTGTTGCAACTGTTGCTGATGATACTCCTGCGACAGGATAGGAGAAGCCAACGAGGCTCTAAACATGGCGTTGGTGCTCTGAGCCGTAGAAGGAGAAGCATCTTGAGCACCAGTACAGTCAGATTCCATATCCATGTCCATATTCGAGCCGCCAGTATAGGGCGAAGCTGTATTAGAACTCAATCCCGATTCCGAAGTTTGGTATCCTTGCATGTTGGCTTGAAGGTGGGAGCCGTTATGGTTGTTCATGTGATTGAGAGCGGCGGCGTGGTGGGCTGCGGTGCGGAGTAGGGGGGATGGGTTAGGTTGGGACCAGGCAGGTCCGCTGCTCTTAGGGGTTGTTTGGGTCGGCGTTCCAAAGTTGCTGAAGGGGGAGTGGTTCATGGGGCTGCATGTTCTCTTTCCATTTGGCTAGAGAAATGTTGTAGAGAAGGAACGAGGGAGTTAATGGAACGATCGACGAAATTGTCTTTAGACTGTGAAGGAGATTGAGACTAATGCAGCAGCTAGTCGCGCGTTTGGGTCTTGTCTTTACCTGGATTTCTTGAATGATTTCGTCGTCGTATTCGTTGGAGTCGATCTTGCGCTTGATAGTACCTGCATCGAGGTTCAACATGTTTCCTACAGAGGAAAAAAAAGGGAAAGAGAGTGTGAATGGGTGGAGCGATTAAGAGAAGTCAATTGGGCCTTCGCAAAAAAGGGATGATGGGAATACAGTTGCTGAGGATGAATTATCCTTCTTACCTTGACCATATTCGACGTAGCTGGATCGCGTGGGCTCCATTGCAGGAAAAGAAAGAAAAAAAAAAGGCTGAGGATGTGAAAAAGTACGAAAGGGAGGGCGCAATTAACAGGTGGCTATGTATGTAAAAAAAAAAGATACGACAGAATAATGAAAAAAAAAAAGAAAAAAGAAATGACGATATGAGTAATTAAGTACAGTTTTCCGATCGGGGTTACCTACTGTTTGTTATTGTTTGTGTTTATATTTTTTTCCCTTCACTGCAACTGCGTCTTTTTCTTTCTCTGACTCCCTCCCTGACTCCCTTCTCTCCTTCTTTCCCCACCCCTTCGCTCTCTCTCTCTGTCTCTTCAAAGACTCTGAAGAAAACAGAAAAGGGAACTCCTCTTCATCCCAAACACAATCAAAGCCACTCCCATCATTTTTCCCTTGGAGGAAAAGGAAAGACCCGATAGTAATTTAGGGGGCACGAACACAAAAAACAAACGAGTGGAGGGTTTTGGGCGAATGTCAATGGAGAGAAAGGGTCAATGCTCGTCGTTGTCTCTCCCCTTTCTATTCGAGAGCCTGGCCAAGGAAAAAAAAATAAGAACCGATAAAGGGGCAAAAAGGGGAGGGGGCGGCGACAGGGTTCCCGTGTGAGCGTGCGTACGTGTGTGTGCAAGTGGAAAGTGGTCTGTTGGAGTATGTGTGTGGTTCCTGTTCTAACGGATAATAGGTCGCCAAAGGCATATCAACACGACCAGACACCCGTCCATTCAGTGCAATGAAATAAATAAAAAAAAATGTGGAGATACGCGGTGTGTGTTTGTGTGTGTGTGTATGTGGGTGGAATAGATTGGGGCGAAGAGGGAATGGAGGGATCGGGTAGGTCGTGTGGTGTTCATTGCGGATTAAGACGGCGGAATACTCGGCGCCGGGCGATTCGCTTGTACGACTTACCAATTGGGCTTGGCTTGGGTTTGATAAGTTACCAACTGTTTCAACAGTAATAAAGGAGTGCGACGACGCGAGGCGATTGGGAGACGAGGGAAGGGGACGAGGGCGTTGTTATGAGTGAGAGAGAAGAAGAAGAGGTAAACAGTGAAGGAGGGTTTGGGCGAAATGTATTTTCGATTGGCTTGTTTGTGGTACAGTGAAGGTAGTGGTGGTGGTTCTTTGGCGGTCGGTTATTGTTGAGCAGTGGTGGTGTAGAGAGCGGAGAGAAAGATCGGATGTGAGAGGATGAAGAGGAGTTGTAGATATCAATTGGAGGTTGAGAAGAGAGAGCAATTGAAAGGGTGTTGGGTCTGTGCAGGCAAGGCAAGATGTATGTGTAACGAATGCTTGATTTGGGTTTTTTTTTGGCAAAGGAGAAGGGGGGTGGAAGGAGGAAGGAGAAAGAAAGAAGGAAGAGAAAGAAGAAGAGAGAGAGGAAGAGGAAGAGAAGGGGAGAAGAAAGGGGAGAAGAAATCATCATCGCCTTTGTTGCTGCAGCGGAATGGGCGGAGGAGTGACTGCCCTTTGGGACAACCAATTGTGTCCTTGTTCTGAGTGAGTCCTCGGAAAGAAAAAAAAAAAAAGACTTGATTCACGTACACTGTGGAACAGAGAAACAGCGAGGCGGCAAATGTACGTGAATTGAGTGGAAGGAAGAGGGACATACACCTAACACGCGACGCGCCACTTCCATGAAGCAAATTGTGCCCAACAGCAACAGGGTACAAAGAAAGGAAGAAACAATCAATCGGGGGGGGGGGGGGGGGAGGGAGGTAAAGTGGACAGACCCTCCTCTCCTTTCACTAATTTTAGTGCATGGGCTCTCGCATATGCCAGTCCACAGAGGCATTGAAAAAAGTGTGCAAAGTGTGAACGAGAGCGATGGACAACTGTTCATCTTTTTGCCTTTTCAATTTTGTCGCAACGGTGGGCTGAATGCGCAGAAAAATAAGGCAGCGAGGATGGAGAGAAGGGGTAGAGATGGATTATTTCTCGATGTGTTAGTTAGTGGACTTTCATCTCTTTGTCAATGAAGGATTATGAGGAAAGAACGAAGGGAAAGAAGGAGAAAGAAAAAGGGGAGAGGGGAGGGGGTCTCGATGGTGTTGTTGGGGTCCAAAGGAACATCAAGGGAACAAGAATCACATAAAGAGAAGAGAAGAGAAGAGAAAGGAGGCAAACAAACTTCGCCCCTCCCTCCTTTGGATTTGAACCCCTTTCGATTCTGACGTTAGACAGACTGGATAGTGGGTGTGGATGGACTACAAAGTGGAGTTCTACACCAACGGAGTGAAGAAGAGGAGGAGGAAAGAGGAAGAGGAAGAAGAAAAAAAATAGTCAAAATACAGATTGCTAACATGAGACTCTCCTCCTCCTGATTGCGTCGGACTCTATTGTTTCTCTCCCCTTCTCTCTCGTCTTTATTCCCCCTGGATGTTTGTATACAAATACGAATGTGAGTATGGGTGCCAGCCACTGTGCTAAATCATCACATATGTAATAATAATTGATAAAACCTTTTTTTTAATACATATCAATCCATCAGTCCATCAGTCAGAGACTGAGACCCCGTCTGCGGTGCCTGTCTCACCCTTATATGAGTTGTATGAACTTTTTTTGTGGTTCCTCCTCTTTCCCCCTCATCACCCATCCCCCCCTTCTCTTCTCTTTCCCTCCATTCCTCCTCCCTTCCTCCATCAAGTAACATTACTCTGCATAGACATATATTCTCCATTCACTCAACGACAGCGCCCCTTGTCCGTCCCCTTCTCTCTCCCTTCTTTTCTTGCTTCTGCCATATGTCTTTCTTCTCTCCGTGAGTAAGCTCACTTCTTTCTCTCTTTTCGACTCACCCCTCCTCCTCTTATTCAACACACACTCACCAACCTACATACATACGGCATACATATATACATACACACCCCCTTGTCGACTCTTGGACCTACCTTGCCACTCACTCACCTTGCAGCGGCAGCCCATTGAGCCTTACCTTTTATTTTTTTTCCTGCTTATTGAAAGGCAAGTAGTCGATACAATACAATAAAGAGACACTATCTGTGCCTTGACGGGTGCCTGTTACTCGTCCCTGTGTCTGAAGGAATGAGCTCCAGTCTCCGGATCGTGATCGCACCTTCCTCTCATTGTTCTCTCTCTCTTTCTCTTTGTCTCGTCTCGTCGTTCCTCTCGGCACACACCCACGCACACACTTCAATTGCTCATCTCTTCTTTACTTACCTTCTTACCTTCTTCTTCTCCCCTTTATTTTATTATCTCCATCATTGGTGTGCCTGCCTATCCTATCCGTCTGTTTGCCCATCCATCCATCCGTGTGTGTCTGTCTGTCCTCCCGCCCTTCTGTCAATTACTCTTTTTCTATCAATCGATACCCCCTCCCGACTGACCGACTCTCCTTGTCTCTTGCAACTCGCCTTCTCCTTCCCTTCTTCTTCCCTTCTCCTTCACTTCCTTCCTTCAATCATACACTCTTCTTTACTCCTCCTATTCCTCCTCCTTCCTGCTTTCAACTCTCCCTTCTTTTTTTTGCTGCATGCACTCGACCCATACTTCTCTTCTCGTTTCGCAATCCAACAGAGCACGCATCACACAACACACAGGCACCGCATAAACACATACACACACGGCTGCATCTATTTATTTCCATTAGCACACAAACAAGAGCACTGAAATGTCCTGGCTCCTCAAGAGCAAACGGCTCCAGTCGGCTGGCCATGGAGCCAACACCAATGGCAACAACAACAGCAGTACCAATACCAACAACGGCAACAACACCGGCAGCAACATAAGCAGTATTTATAGCCTTGGCAGTAGCAACCTCAGCAACAGCAGCCTCAACAACAGCACAACAACAGGCCTTGGTCAGCAGCAGTATGGAGGCAACGGCAGTAACATCAACCTCAGCACCTCCTCCCTTTCCCTTCCTTTCTCTCAAAGCAACCTTAACACCAGCAGCAGCACCATCAACCTTTTACATACCAGCACCACCAACAACCATCTCGACGCGGGCGAAGACATGGTCCGGTCTTATGCTGCTGCCAGTTCGCAGCTCGAAACTCAAAAGACGGCTTTCATGCGTTGGGTCAACGTCCAGCTCTCCGCCAACAACCCCTCCTATGTGCCCATGACATCCATCGAGCGCGACCTTCGAGATGGAAAACGGCTGATTGCCCTACTAGAGGCCGTCTCGCAGGAGCCTCTAAAGCCCGAACGAGGCAACATGCGCATCCACCAGATGGCCAATGTTTCCAAAGCACTGGCTTTTCTGGAAAAACGGACCGACGAAGGACTGGGCACTGTCGGGAATGAGGACATTGTGGACGGTAACGTCAAGCTGACCCTAGGCCTCGTGTGGATTATCATCTACCGCTTCCAAATCCAACAAATGGCCAACACTGTAGCAGAGCTCTATCCATTCCTCGCCACGGGAGATGATCTGGTAAGTTTTTTTCTCTACTTGTGATATTGTTTGTGGTCTGCATTTCCAACGACATCCAGTCAGTTAGTGTTAGTTTTTTTTTTTTTTTTTTTTTTTTTTTTTTTTACTTCATTGTCTTTGTTACAGTGCCCGCCAGTTGCGTTGCACGGTATCTTTCCCCTCTTCTTCCTTCCTTGTGTAATCCACGGTATCTTTCCGCTTCCCTTTACTTTTCAGCATGGGGTGGTGGGTGTGAGCAGAGGAAAGCGACGATAGGGAGGGGTCATTCGCTCGCATGTGCGCCCATAGCGCAATCGCTCCCCTTTTCTTTTGGACCTTTTAGCCTGATGGCCTGTTCTTTATTATCCATTTGCATGTGCTTCATTTGGTACAACCGTAGTCAATGCGGGATCGTATCAGAGCATGGCCCAAAAAAACAAACAAAAAACCACATGAAGTCTACCTAATGGACTTCTGTCTCCGTATTTCCTCCCCCCATGCAACCCCCAACAACCCACAAAACAAACACCAATCAATCCTTTACCTTTTTTTCTATCTTTATTGCAAATTAGGACACGGAAGAGGCACCAGCTCCTAAAGGCAAGAAGAAGGGCTCTTCTCACCAGGTCGATGCCAAACAGGCCCTTTTGCGCTGGGTTCGCTATCAACTGGAGGACTATTCCGATGTGATCCCCCCAATTCAGGATTTTCATCGCTCCTGGAGGACAGGTCTAGTTTTTACAGCACTCATCCATCGACACGACCCAGAGTTCCTTCCAGAGTTCTATTCGACCATCTTGCCCTTGACCTTCGAGACAGCTGATGAGTGGCGGCGGACGCTCACCCGAGCCTTCGAGGTAGCCTACCAATGTATGAAGTTGCCACGGCTCCTTGGTCCAGAAGACTTGGTCGAGATCGAAACACCAGATGAGCGATCCATTATGACCTATGTCTCTGAATACTACAGTGTCATGTCTAAAGCACAGTCGGAGCAGGACCCTGCCCTTGCGGAGGAGTTGCGGTCACGGCGCCGGCAAGCAAAGGACGAGCGGTTAGCTCTCGCAGGAGAAGATCAAGAGGCACGGCGGCGTCGACTTCAGGAAGAACAAGAGCGGAAGCGTCGAGAGGAAGAAGAAGAGCTGGAGCGCATTCGACTCAAGCGGATGGAAATCGAAGGCTGGTCCATTCGAGCCGCTGAGAGGGCCAAGGAGGAGGAAGAGGCCCTCCGGAAACGACGCGAAGAGGAGGAGGAGCGACGGCTGCAACGACAACTCAGACGTGAGCAGCGTGAACGTGAGAAGGACCACTTGCGACGACAATCTGTATCGATATCCGCCGGGGCGGACGGACAACAATCCGCTGGAATCAGGAACGAGGACGGTTCCTACTCATATCCAAATCATCTCAGCAACGACGATGAAGACGATGATGATGACGACGACGATGACGACGATGAGGTCGAGAAGGAACTGGGCGGCAACCTAGGTATCAGTATTGAAAGGGGTCTTCGAGTCGACCATGTCTTTTCGGATTCCGACCACGAGGACTCTGATGTGGAACTAGATGTGGAGCTGTCGCCGTCCACGGAAGTCAAAGACCCAGAAGCACCTGTAGATCCCATGGATCTTGAACGGCGTCAGCAGGAGTTGGACGAAAAGTTGGCAGAATATCACATGGGCATTCTTGAGCTCTCCGAGTGGATCAAACAGCAAGACAAGGACTTTCCCCATGCACCCGACACAACCTCTCTATTGGATCGGTCCAAGGATCTGGAGCCTCTGACGGATGCCATCAAGGCGATCGAGGAGGAGCAAGCTGTCAAGGAGCACATCATGTCCCACCTCCACGACGTTCGAGAGGAACTCCTCGAATATGAGAACCCAGATCTGCCTCCCGAGCAGATTAGCGAGATGGACAAGAAATGGTGGGAGCTGGAGACAATCTGGACGGCGCTTACCAACAAAGTTGTCGAAACCAAAGACACTGCTGAGGAGGTGAAATGGATCATCGATTGCACCCAGGAAATCGACCGCGTGAACGGTGAGATTCTAAAGTTTGAGGCCCAGCTGGAGGCCTTTGCGGAGAAGCGATCGCAGGAGACGCCGCAGGACCGATCCCAAAAGTCGATTCTGGAGCAACAGGATGTCAACCTCTCATCGATTAGTTTCCTGCTCAAGACATACGTCGACTTCTTGACGGCTCTTATGGACCCCAAGGTGCACCACTATGACGCCCCTGAACATCTCACCACCCGCAACAACGAGCTTACGACTGTTCGGTTACCCCATCTGGCCGTTATCATTGAGAAGGCCCAGCAGAACCTCTCGAACGATCGTCTCTTGCGATTGTTCTTGGATGCGTTTGTCCTGTCCGAGGCATGGATTGGCGAGAGTGTCGTCTGGCTGGCCAACATCGAAGTGCCCTCATTTGTCTCTGAGGACGAATGGAAGGGATGGAAGACTGTCAAGGAGTACATGACCCGCGACGTTACTCAGGACGTGGACCTGGACTTTTTCATGACCGAGCTCCAGGAACTCAAGGGAGAGCTTGAAGAGGAACAGGGCGAGGTCACGACATTCCGTCTGAGCGGGTTCGCCAAACTGGATGAACAGGCCGAGGCAGTCAAGAAGGCCGTTGCAGAAACCCAGGACATCACAGCAGAAGGAACGACGAAAGCGGTCCAGGACCTGATGCGCGGTGTTATGAACAACCTGGAGAAGGTCGAGGATCTGCTGCCCAAGGAAGCGACCCATTGCGCTTACGCCACTCGTGTTTTGGAGTACCTTCTTACGGCGCGTTCGATCCTTGAAGGTGTGGAGGATACGATGGATGCAATCAATTCCTGGGAGATGCGGCAGCCTGATGCAGAGGTTGAGGCATTAGTGGCTGGTATCGAGGATGAGTTGGTTCAACTCGAGGCGACTTTCCAGCAACCACCATTGGAAGGGCGGGGTCCAGAGGAACCGACAGTCCAGGAAGCTGTCCAGAAGCGCCATTCCGGTCTGGTCTGTCTTGTCAAGGACCTGCGGGTGTGCTTCCATGAGAAGCAGGAGGCCATTAAGGGTGATCGACAGATGAAGGAGTTCCTCGAGGTCACTCTTTCATGCCAGGCTGCATTGCAGGATATCAAGTCCAGGTTCAGCAAGAAGCCTACGTGGATCGGATTCGGTTTGGAGGACAAAACACCCCTGGACATTTTCGCTGCCCAGGTCCAGGCCATTGGTCAATCCCTTGAAAAATTCGAGTCGGTGGACTACCAGGCGTATGAGGCCATGGGAGCTCGAGTCACGGCCATGGCCGCGACTTCTGGCGCCAGACAGGATCCCGCCATTGTCCAGTCTAAGCTTCATGTCGTGAAAACTCTGCTGGAAGAGGCCAAGATTCTGAGGTCGGACCGCGAGCGTGATTCAGAGACTATGGCAGAGTGCCGGCAGTTGACAGAGTCCCTCTCAACGTTGCGTGCGGATCTGGCGGCTCTTGAGACGGACTACTCGGCGTTGGAACACCTAGAGCCGAGCCAGCACGGCGATTTGATGGAGCTGAGCCGCCGCTCCAGTGCTCTCAGCAATCAGTTGGTCGCTTTGGAGCAAGAGTCAGTTTTTCAGATTCTGGAGAAGGACAAGACTTGCCTTGGTCTCTTTGACGATATCAAGCGGAGTCAGGTCTCGATCCAACAGACACAGGAACGTCTCCAGACCCGTCTGGGACTGAAGCAGCAATGGGACACAGCTTGGAGTGCCTTCACCGACAGAGCGGTGTTTTTGCAGCAATATCTCGAGACTTCCGAGAAGGACATGGTTGAGCGGGGATATGTCGGCATGGACAGCTTTGCCGCCGACGAGCAGTTGTGGAAGAAGACTGCGGATTCAGTTCGAGAGACTGCTGTCGCCAACACGGAGCACTTTACGAGCCTCGAGGAGTTCAAGGCAGCTCGACTTCCCCAGCTGGTTGCCCTGGCCAAGGCTCTGCAGCGGGTTGTGAACAAGGCAGGTGATCTTCACAAGTTTGATGAGGCTCGCGCTGAGCAGCACCGCGAATCAGAGCAGCTGCAGCAGAACCTCAGAGAGCATCTCGACCGCCTGTTTGCTTTGAATGACAAGGAAAAGTATCATCTGGACACTGTCCGCCAGCGTCTTCTCTGGGTTGACCAACTGGTCGAGTCCCAGTCCGAGGTTAATGTTTTGACCACCACATGCAAAGGTAAAGCGGCGCTTTTCAAACAGTTGTGTCCTCAATGTCTTAACAAGGCGTTTTTTGCATAGTTCTCACCGGCGTCGCTTTTATCGTTCGTTTAGATGCCGTCAATGGATATACCGCCATTCTGGAAGCGAGCAGGCAAGATCTTGACACCTCAGGTATGCCAACAAAAACTCGCCCTATTATGTCCACATATGTTACAAAGGTTCATTTACTCACAATCAGTTCATATCATCTTGTATAATGCGTGTATTTAAGGCCTGAACCACAAGGCCGCGGTGCACCTGAAGGAACAGATCCAGCATCTTGTCTCGATCGCCGGTATCCAGAAGCATCCACGTGTCAACGCCGCCCTGCGCACTTATGCAGATCTCAAAGAGTTTGCACCTTCTCACTCTGAGGCTTCAGCAACGCCGGTATCGACCCCACAAGCTGGCGCCCGCCGAATGAAACCCGAGGAAAAGCAAATGCCAGCACACCTCGAGAATGAGCTCGCATCCTTCCAGCAACAATACACCCGTTTGGACCTTCAGCTCAACTATGCCGCTCAATTGGCCGACCATGCTGCTCAGGTGGCCCAATACCTCGAGAAGGCTGATGGATTGGACGGCGAGTTGCTTGCGATGGCATCGGATCTTAAGGAGGACATCGAGGCTTCGCACGATACAGTAGAGAAGCTGGAGGCTATCCGAAATCTCCTCAGTGGTCTTCCCAAGGAGCTCGAGTTAGTTGTGTCGAATGGGCCCATGCCTACCAAGCAAGCTGCCGCGGGTGAGCAGCACGACGAATCTTCTCCCGAGCAGTCATCCTTGCAAGGTTACCTGACAGACTTGGAGTATGTTCTCAAGGGACGACTCAATCACACTTCTGACCTGGACAGGGCATTGGATCCCCTTTTGGCCGAGTACCAAGAACTTCTTCGCTACCAGGATGGCCTTCGTGAACTTGTTACCGAGTTACAGGATCAGCGTCTATGGGTGGACGAGTCCAACGATAAAGTTCAGTCTATTCGCGACCAAGTCGAGGATTTATCTTCTTCGTGGCCTGGCGAGAGCGGTTCTCGCTCCGGAGGAGTAGGCAACCAATTTTCGACCCCTGAGGCACAGCTGACTGAGCTCGAGCGTCTCAAGGCAGAGTTGGCCCAGGAGGCTGCACATGTCGAGGACAAGAAGAAGGAGTTCCAAGCCATCCAACAGAGGATCCAGGAAGCTCTCGAGAGCGCAACCATCCATTCGAAGGTGCTTCAAGTCGAGCTGGAGGACTCTTTGGACACTCTCGAGAACGCCATCGAGGAGTTGGAGACAGACATCCGTCATCGCTCATACCAAGTTGACTGTCTTGAGAAGCGAGCGTTGTGGGAGCAGCAGTTGGCATATGCTAACAACTGGTGCCAGGATATTGACCAGGCCATCTCGCAGTTTGTGGTCGATCAAGCACAATGGACTGGGGATGTCAAGGATTCTTCGGCCGATGACCATCTTCAACTTCAGCAGCTCCTTGATGCTCGTGTGAACGAGTTTGAGGCCCAGCTCAAGGCCTATGATGACGAGACCAAGCCTAAGGTTGAACAGACATGGACCACATTGGGAGCTGCGCTGGTGTTTGTTGGCCAAGCAATCCCTAGCGACTTTGAAAACCGGCAATCCGCCCTCGGCACCAAGCGTCGGGTTCTCCAGGACAAAGTTGCCTATGTCGCCGATGTTGTCAAGCAACGCAAGTCTCTCCAAGAGATTACCACTCGACTCCAAGAGCTTGCCCAGCATCGATCTGCTCTTGCCTCTGGTACCCCCGATGCTTACGACCGCGAGCTCGAGAGTAAGTACATGCACATGCGACTTACATCTTTATAATGATAACTGACGATAACAGGTGTACTAACTCTAAGCTTTTCTTGAACAATTAGGCCCACTGTCGGTGGACCAACGCGAGTCTCGTATCAACGAGTTGGCTCAGGAGCTCGAGTCCTACTTTGGCGCTTTGGAGTATCCAGTTGACTGCTCCACCGATGAGGCCAAGGCCAGATCCGAAGCTTCCAATGCTGTCATACGTCAGCACATTGACTCTTGCCGTGCTCAGGTCGAGGCAGCTCTAAAGACGCTTGATCAAGTCCTCTACGATCGAGAGTTCTCAAAGCGTCTTCAGGACCTCGCCGCCACAGAGACGAAACAGAGCGAGGAGATCCAGGACAAGACCGACAAGTTGGAGCGCGTCAACAACTTGTTGAACTGGGTCCATGAGACGAGCGAGAGAGTGGCCTGTCTGTACTCCAGCGCTGATTCAGACAGTGCGAATGCGACAACGAACGGAAATGATGAGGATCAGTCACTTTCGCCCTCATCCTCAACCGTTGCTGACCTCTCTGAGTCTACCCCCACCCTCACTGCCCTGTCAGTTTCCGTATCGACCGCCTCCGTTGCGACATTGACGCCTTCATCACCTACCACTGGATCTCTGAGCCCTATTTCCAAGGCTGAGCATTCTTTGTCAGTCCAGGAACTCTCTCGACTCCCGAAGGCCACTCTCGAAGCGATCTCTGCCTGCGCAGAGTCTTTGCGTCAGGAGATAGAAGAGATGATCGAGTACAAGCAGGAAGTCCAGGATGAGATTTTGGCTGTCGACGCTGAGCATTCTACCTCGACCGAGAGCGATGCCGAGACTACTCCTGAGGCATTGGCCAAGCAGGCCAGTATCCTCAACGCTAACCTCGCCCATCTCGACACCGACGCCTCTACAGCACAACTTCGAGAGATGGAGACCAAGATCGGTCAGAACAAGGACAGGATATCAGAGTTGAACCACGGTATCGAGTCCAAGCTTGCCGAGTTTGACACCGCCACCGAGGCAATGCTTCTCTCTCTGACAAAGAAGGCCGAGACAGTCGCTTTGGCCTTGAAGGAGCGTCAGCGCATGGATGATGAACTGGCTCGACAGCAGGAGGCCGAGCGTCTTCGAGCAGAGGCTGAGCGTCTCCGTTTAGAGGCCGAACGTCTCCGTGCACAACGTGCATTGGAGATGCAGCAGTTCGAACAGGCCGCCGACAAGTTCATGGCCTGGTCCGAGACCCAGAGACAGGAGCTTCACAACCTCTGGGAAAACAGGGGCTACTTTGCCAAGAACAAAGAGTCGGCTGCCGCGTCAGAGTCGCAGACAGTGGAGAACTTGATTACATCCCTGGAGACCGATACAATTCGATTGGGACAGGAGCTCTCCCTCCAAAAGAATACCTACCTGGAACTCAAGGAGCGCCTCGAGACTCTTCAGAGCTCCGCCGTCAATGGCACTGGCAGCGATGTCGACGAGCATGCCTCGAAGCGTCAGCATCAAGCGGAGAGAATCACATCCGCATGGTCGTCACTCGAGAAGGAGTCGGATGCTTACAACTCGATCCTCAAGCCTATGAAGGATTGGTCCAGCTTGCGTATCGCCATTGCCCAGTTTGAGAAGGAGGGACTTGCGGCTTTGGAGAGGCGCGTCGAGGCCCTGCGTTGGGTGCACTGGGAGGCCTTCCAGCTCGAGGAGGATTCACTTCTTGAGCTGATGACCGCCGTCGAAGAGCAGGCTCGCGAGCTTTCCACCCGTGCGGAGACGATTGCCGCCGCCGCTACCGCCGACTTTGTTGAACAACTTGAAGTCGACGCAGATCAAAAGGCTATTTTGGAGGCCAACAAGGTTTACTTCGAGAAGCGCATGGAGTCGATCCCTGCCCGCTTGGAGGCAGCCAAGGCCCAAATGGAGATGATCCATGAGACCTCTAAGGAGATTGCCCTCCACGGCAAGTTCCACGCCGATCTAGTCCGCATCGAAACCGCGATTGCTCAGCAGATCGACGCCGTCAAGGTCCGTCTCGGAAGCTTGGAGCGTTCCAGTTGTTTTGCATTGAATAGTCAAGCCCTGGAAGCTATGGTTATGGCGGCCAACGAGGTCTCGGTCGATGGTCAGTACCAATTCTCGGTCTTGCAGGAGGTCGAGTACCCAGCTTTGCAACAAACAGCCTTTGATCTCGACATGTTGGCTACCGCAGAAGATGCCGATGCAGAATCTAGGGATCTGGAGGGCAGCAGTTCTGCCGCTGCCAGCAAGTCAAGTGTTGAAGAGTCGATGGAGCGTATCCGACAGGCTTTGAAGCAGTTAGAGGGTTACATCGAGGAGGATTGCTTCGAGACCCTAATGGCCGCCAAGTTTTACACCCACTCCAAGGCTACCGAGGATATCCGCCAGTGGATCACTGCCTGCCGCGACTCGATGGCACAGACCAACAGCCCCAAGAACCGCGAGCCAACTGAGCAGGAGAAGCGCCAGCAGACCAAGGAGTGGAAGACCAAGCATCTTGAGACATTGGAGAGAAAGCTGGATTCCTTTGGAGCGACCATTCAGCACTACGACGAGCTCTCTGGTGACTTTATGTTGCTTCACCACCCTCAGTCGAGCACTTTGGACCTCAACGACCCAACCGAAGGCGACAACAACCACAACAACAGCAACGGCAACAATCCGGCCTCGATGCGGGTGATCTTACGCCAAACAGTTCAGGAGCGCACCAAGCGAACCCGCGAAGACTGGGAGCTTCTCAAGCAGGAGTTCCTTGCCAAGACCGCGGCCCTGGAGGAACAGTCTTCGGGAGAGGAGGATGGTGTTGTCAACGGATCCGAGAATGTTCGTCAAGGGTCTGTGAGCACCACCGGCGCGCCTGTTGTCAAGGCCAAGGCTCTGGGTCGATTTGGCGCGGAGATCTTGGACGACATTTCAAGAGTCTCGCGCGAGATCCAAGAGCTGTTTGATCATGGAGCCAACTCAAACCATGCGACTTTGTCCTTGGCAGTCGAGTCTGATGGAGCACTAGTCAAGTCCAAGCAGGGTGAGCAGCGCTTGGAGATGGTCGAGGCTTATATCCGCGAGGTTCTCCAAGGCAAGGTCCAGCGATTCGACGCGATGTTGGCGGCTGTTAATGCTCAGAACGAGCAAGATCCATCGTCTCCATCGTCTCCATTAACTCCCCAGGATCCATCGAGCCCCTCTGTCACTACTCCAACAACACCTCGTCAAACTCGCCACCAGGAGAGGATGGTTGGCGTGGCGATGCAGCGTGGTCTGATTGCAGAGTCTATGAGCCGATTGGTCGACTCCTGCCATCGACAGCGCAAGGAGGTTGAGGAGCATGTCCGTGTCCAGAACGCGATGGACCTCATCCACGAAGCCAGCCTGCTCTGTGACTCAATGATGAAGACGGTGCTCTCGGCCGACAGTCTTTTGCAGCCAACATCGTCCACCGGTCCCTCCCCTAGTGTGTCATTGTACAACCTTTCTTCTGCCTCTGCATCCTCGACAACATCTCTCACCTCGATCCAGGCTGCCCAGCCAAAGTCACCCACCGCCAGCCCTCGGGGATCTATTTCGAAATCAGGAGGAGCAGCAACTTTGCCACGTTCCACATCCACCAGACAACGTCGCACCTCGCGCGTCAGCAATGCGCGCCGATCGTTCTCGCTCTCGGCCTTGAGTGAAGAGGAGGTTCAGCAGTGGGAGGCCGATTACCGCAATCTGATGGACAAGTTTGATGGATACACTCACGACATTGAGCAGCGTCTGGAGTCGGTCTCGGCTATGGCTGACCGGTTGAACGACTGGAGATTGGACGAGAACTACGGAGTCGCAACAGAGCATTGGCAGCGCGTCAAGAAGTCTGCTCTCGCCAAGAAGCAGGAGCTCGACCGTATCTGGGCTTTGAGAAGCGGACAGCCAGTCAGCGGAGATTATGGTACCGGCGGCGTTCATCCCTTGGGAGGCTCGCCTTCGTCGACCAGTCGCCCCAGTTTGACTTTGACCACGGCCTCCAACAATCGTGTCAAAGCCATCTTGGGTTCGCCAGTGGATTCGTCCATCATGTCCATGCCAAGGAAGAAGCGGTTCTCAACTGGCAACATCATGAGTCGCAGCACCTTTGTGCCTCCTTCACCTACGCCCAGCATGACTACGACACCAACCTTCAGTGGACCCAGCCACGCGGCTGGACGATCAAACCGGACGGCTGGCCGTGTCCGTTCTGGTACCGCGCCTGGTATCACGATTTCTGGCTACAACAGTAGCAGCAGTCAGTTGGATGTGACGACAGCAACCAACAAGAAGTTTGCCAACATCACTGCTCCCAACCTCCACGCCATGTCACCGACCTTCTCGCAGGAAGCCAAGAGACGTGCCCCTATGATCCGCAAGAACAACTCGACTACATCTGTTTCTTCTCTTTTGCATGTCCAGGATGGAGCCGCAACCTCGGCAGCACCACCAGGAGCCACAACGTCGCCCAAGCAACGAACGGTTTACAAGCCCGACATGAGTAACGCTCTGGATGTGGAGGTTGCTCGAGTTGTCAACGCCAGCGGGTTCACGATGAAGGTCCAGAAGCTCAAGGATGGCCACAGCCCGAACCTCTCAGCTGTTGGTGCATCAGGCAACAATGGAACGACAGGCTCGTTGAGCCGCCACCGATCAGACTCGACCTCGAGTCTTGTGTTGAGTGGCTTGTCTGACAATGGTGGTCCCGATGGTGCAAGCGGCAAGGACAGCAGTGCCAACAGCAGCCCTCGTGTCGTGAAGACGGTCCGAGGACAGGGTGGTCGCTTGAGTGTAAGCACTGGTGGATTGCCTTCGGATGCCAGCAAGAATGGAGAGGTTGGGCGGTACGTCTTTGGAGACGTTGAGCCCAAGGTCTGCTACTGCCGTATCCTTCGCAGTCGCAAGGTCATGGTCCGCGTCGGAGGTGGATGGTCTGAGCTTTCCAAGTAAGTCTTTCTTCTCTTTTGTTTTCCTATTATGCTTGTCTCATACTTTCACAGTTCCTTGACTAATGTTGACATATATCCTTTATTACTCAGGTTCATGGAAGATCATGCCTCGCTGGAGCAGCGTAAGTCTAAGGCGCGTCTCCTCTCGGCCTCCAACTCTTCGGTCTCAGTGGCATCTCATTTCGGTGGCTCTGTTACAGTTCTCAGTGGATCTGAGGCGTCCAGTCGACGACCCCTTCACGGCCTACCTGATGCAGGAGGATCCTCTGACAGTCTCTCGGATATGAGCGGTGGAAGTGGCGACGTGGATGGCGATCGATTGTCGGTGTCTGGAGGCGGTGGCCGTGGCTTCGCAAGAAGCACAGTTAGCAGTCGGCAGTCTGACAGGAGCCGGAGTGCGAGCCGATCTCGAGGAGGAGAAGATGGGGCACCACGAACCCGGAAGAAGAAGGAGATGGTGTACCATGTCCGCCCAAGCGATGATCTGTCTCTGAAAGCGATCAAGTTTGTCAAGAATGGCGCTGGTGAAGGATTGGTCGCCATCTAAAAAAGAGCAAAAGGCGGATGTCTCGCCTTTGTCGTCAACAACCAACAATATCCAACAAACAGTCAACCACAACAAAAAATACCAACAGCAAATCAGAAATGGCTCCTAACGTGGATCGCCTTTGTACCCAATATTAACTTCATAAACACCGAAATAACCACACATTCAACAAAACACGCGTTCAACAACAACAACAACAACAACAGCAACAACAACAACAAAAAAGAGTCGCATATGTCGACACTTTGTAGAAAACAAATTTTTTTACCATTCTTCATCACCATCACCATTATCGAGTCCACCCCAACCAGGAACAACAGCCGCAGATATTCGTTTCGTTCCTTTCCTCACTCTTTTTTTGTTCTTTGTAGTTTCGTTCCTTTCCTTTAGAACTCTCTTTTTTTCAGTGCTCTTGTACCATGTACCAATATTAAAAAGCTTCAAATTTTCCACAATCAAAGAATTTATGTGGGACCCTGACGTCTTTACTTGAACCACAATGGGAACGACAATGAGGTCCTTTTGTTTCCCTTCTACACTGAAAAAAGGACATTTGTGCAACTTTCAAAACTACTCCATAATCGGAATACTGACATTGAAGCCGATATTTAAAAGACGCGTCGATCGGCTACAATCGCCTTTCTTGGCCTTCCCCTTTCCTTAACAACTTACATACACACACACGAAGAACAGAAACAAAGAATAACGCGCTTCATCATTCAGCCCTTTTCCAAGACATATCACCAAAATGTGTCCTCCACCTCCACCTCCCAACCGCCCTAGGTCACCTCCTTCTAACCCGAGGTATTTTCCAACCCACATTGACCATAACGAAGAGGCGGCATGGGCTATTGAATGCAACTACGATGTCTCACCACCCTCACATGCACGTCCTCCTCATCCCCACGGTCTTCAGGGACCCATTTCCACCTCAACCTCCGCGTCATCCTCGTCCCAAAATTCGAGCGTAATTTCCCTTGACGAGCAGATCGTTCACGCAGAGGCCATCGACTACGGCATTTCACCATCAGGACATCCTATTATCTTCCTCACTCCTGCGACCGACTCCTCCTCTACGTCTTTCTCCAGCTCCTTCTCCGATATGGACGAAGCAGCCGACTCTGACACGGATGAAGAAGCTGACTCTAATAGGGGCAATGAAGTCGACTCTGACACGTACAAAGAAGCCGACTCTGACACGAATGAAGCAGTCGGCTTCGACAAGGATGAAGCAGTCGACACTGACACAAACGATACAATTAACCCTAATTTGACGGTGACGCCTAGCTCCATCGCGGTCGTACTACCAAGTCCTGGCACAAACGAGGCAGCCAGTACCAACACAAACGAGGCAGCCAGTACCAACACAAACGAGGCAGTCAGTTCCAGCATTAACGGAGCGACGACGGCCGCCGCCAACAACCCCGTCCACGGCACCTCAAGCATACCCTCTAAGGAAGAATGCGACTCCTACAAAAATTCTCCCGCCCTCCTCCTCCCAGAGTCCTCAACAACAACTACCCACAGTCAGGGACTACAAAACCCAGATGCTTGTCAGATCGGGGATATAGAAGATTGGGATATTTTGTTGTCGAATCTAAATGAGAAAGACCCAAAGGATGTGGACGAGTATAGGGAGTAGTTGAAGGTGAGAATGGAGTTGGGGCAGGGACAAGGGCAAGGGCAGGCGCAAAGGGATGATGAGCCTATTCGCGTGGAGATTTTGGGACCGTGTGTCCGTTTCATCGGCAGCTGATGATGCGGATGCTGGATGAGTATGATGAAAGGAAGAAGAAGAAGGATAAAGGGAAAGAAAGGCCTGAACAGCCACTACCGGTGGCGCCCTCGCCTTCGTATTCGTCACCCACGGTGGGTGGATCCCCGTCGATCACACCAACCAACCGAGCGCCATCCAACTCGCCACGTTCGTTTCATCAGCCGCTTCAACCACACCATCAACAACGCCGCCAAAATCTCCACTCGCGTCAAGTCCAGTCATCAACAGCAGTGCGACAACTTTCACCACGTCCACTTCCTCCACTTCCACTTCCACTTCCACTCCCTCCACTTCCATCACCGCCATCATCGACAGTCGGCCAGAATTTGAGTCCCCAGCACCCTTCGAAAGGCAGTTCAAAGCGCAGTGCAGAAATCTATCTTGGTGTCAGTTCTGGGAGGAGGACAACAGGTTATCGTCTATGCATTTTCGGAGTTCAGAGGGTGAGTACCAGGTACGAAGGTTTGTCGACTGGTTGTCAAAGGAGGGTCCTGAAGTCGTCCATGGTATTGAAGGTTTGGACGAGTCTGTTCACCAAATCGCGTGTCCGTATCATCGGCTAATGCGGGTGATGGAGTTAGGATATGGCAATGATGAAGCGTACAGGGAGGAGAAGGCGAAAGCGAGGGTGAGGACGAGGGAGATGGCCTGGGTTAGAATGGGAAAGTTGACGGCTATGCCAGTGTTTTTGTCTTCACCACCTTCGATTGAAGTGAGGAGATCCGCATCCAATGTTGCGACAAACAGTCCAGCGTCATCGGGATCACCATCCGCAGTTTCGGTTTCACCAATTCCCTTAGCCTCATATACACCGTGCAGAACACCCCCTTTATCAATTTCAACCACGCCTGCTACAACCACGCCAAGGTCGCCACGCGCTTCAAGTCCACTCAACAGCAACAGCAACAGCTGCAACAACATCAACAACAACCACTTCCGCGATCCACAGTTACTCGCCCTACCTCCTCCGCGTCTCCACTTAAAACCCTGCAGCAGGCCATGCTCCACCAACCATCATCTCAACCAGCCTCTAGTGTACCCTCCTTCTCCTCTCAAAACCCCATCATCTTTTGCCGTCAAGGACTCGTTCTCTTCAAGCCTAATTTCGCCTGTCAAGAAGCAAAACTACGCTACCACCAACACCCACTCCAGCTCCGTCGTCATTACCCTGACTCATGCGTTGAAGACCTATATGACCCATTCCTCCAAGAACCCTCTCCTATGCAGAGGTGGACCAATCGCGCTCAACCCGGATGGAAAGTCCTGGCGGCTGTTTATCGGGATCTGTCGCGAACGTGTCATAGGACTGTTGACAAGTCACCGATTACTTGGTTGTACCGTCGCTTCTGGAGAGATCGATTCGGGTTCGAGGAGTATCATGTCGTTGGCTTTGGGGGCTTCAAGAGAGATGGCTATGATAGCGGCAGGGTAAGAGATGATCCTAGGATATATGACGGTGGTGGTGGTGGAGTGGGTCAAGGGTTAGATGAGGCGGATACTCCCGCATCGCAGATTGAAGTCTTTGGCAAGGGTGCGCAGATTCGGCGTCGTAGGTTCGAGAGTTATCGTAGACTGCACATACAAGCGGAGGCAGACGAATCTCCCACAAGCGTTGTTGGTGGATGGGTAAGATGGAATGTCTGGCGAGGTGGATCGATAGTCGGTCGCCGTTGGTTCAGGAGGCTGCAGATTCTGTTTCATTTTCCAGAGTCATCAAACGGATGAGCAAAGGGTTTACTACCACCCGGAAGACGACTACGACTACGCCAGCAGTGATGATGATAATGATGATAATCATGATCATGATGAATACGATGACGAAGGTGACACCCTAGTGCATGAAAGTAGCCCCGCTGAAGTGGCAGATGATTCCCTTGAAGGTTCGTTTCTGCAGACGACTCGGAGCCCGTCTATTTCACTACCTTTTCTGAGAGGAGAGGAAGGAAAGAGGGAGGGGAATAAAATGGTATTGTTGTCACTTGAATGGATGGATGGAACCTGCAGGACGTTTTATATGTTTTGGGGTCTATAGTGGGCTCAATACCAGAGTGTGAAGGAGGAAGAGAGGAAGGGAGAGAGGAGAGAGTAGGGGGCATGCAGCAGAAAGAGAGGTGTAATGTGTTTCGAAGTTGCATTATTTGAAGCAGAGACAACGGTAGTTGCCTCCTTGGTCTTCTTCTACCTCCTTCCTCCTCTTTCTTCCTTCCTCCTCCTTCCTCCGTTCTTCTATGTCTTTGTTATAAATAAAATGGAGAAAGAAAAACGGGCGCCGTTAACCGATAGAAAAGAAGATAGAGGGTGCCATGGGTGTGCCGGTAGTGAGTTTGGAAGAGAACAGTTATGGCGTATGGTTCACCACGATCAAGTATCTCCAGTAAGCAAAGCTTAGCGTGCAAAAAGAGAAATGAGCAGTTAGAGAAAGCGTGGAAGAAAAGGTGGCGGCTAGGCAATTTGGCGGAGAGGGACAGAGAGAGAGAGATTGAGTGAGACTAAATTGAGGCACACTACCCATCTTGCCCTTCATTTTAAGTCTCCTTTTCTTTTTTTTCATAATTCATCTTCTTTACTTCTCTTGTCATCACACCTTCTCTCTTCTCCTCTCTCTCCCTCTCACATTCACTCCCTCTTCCTTCTTTTTCTGGTCCTTTCGACTCGTTTCTTTCTTTCCCCCACTTGCACTCTCATTCTCAGTCCGTCGCACTCATACTCTTACTCATCTTCACATACCCACATACACATATAACACAGAATGGGTATTCCCTTATCGAAGGCCATCGCCAAGATTTTTGGCAACAAGGAGATGCGCATTCTCATGCTCGGTCTCGACGCTGCCGGAAAGACCAGTACGTTCTACTTTCTTTAACTCTTTTGTTTAGTTCTATTATGCCATTCTAGCTGTTCGTTATTGAAGAAGGGCGCGAGCGAGACCCTATCTTTTTCTTTCTCTTTTTTTTTTTTTTTTTTTGCTTTTGGTTTTTGTTCGTTGTCAACGTTCTCGGCACGTTTTTTTTTATTACTGTTGTCAAGTTACACCTGGGTTTATTCTCCTTCCCCAAAAAAAGATGATACAAAAATATCTCGTCAGCTCTCTTTCTCTTTTGTCACCGACTGACTGACTGACTGACCTGCCTGACTGACCTGGCAGACCCTCGTATGAACCAAAAAAAGTGCTCCAAACAAGCCAGAAAAGAAAAGTGCTCTCAATCATAATAACTTGCCAGCCAACCAACAGGATACTTGATGAAAGAAGACATAACAACATAATACACAAAAAAGAGTTGGAACCCAGTTGGGGTGACCGAGAAGTAGTGCAAAAAGCAAGTGAGCACTTTTTTTTTTTCTTTGGTTTATTGAGCTGGACTGGACGAACAACAACAGTGTCAGCATCAACAACAATTTGCAGCGAGGAACAGCGACGAAAAGGCAAGGAGAGAGAGATGCTCCTCAGACTGGCCTTTGGTCTGGTCAGGTCGGGCATTAGGAGAATATTATTATTGTTGCCCTTTGCCTGGATAGCAAGTGTAACTGCTACCAACGCCAGCAGCAATCGAGTCCTCGAAAATCCTCTCCTCGGACTCAACTCGGTTACTTTTGGTGGAAGATGGAAGAAAGTCTGAGGAGTGTAATGTTGAGAAGAGGAGAAGAGAGAGCGAGAGTGTCTTCAGTGCTGACATGCCACATTCATTTCAACTATGTTTACTAACTCTCATTCGCCTGCTTTCATCCACTTATAATAGCTATTCTCTACAAGCTCAAGCTGAACCAGTCTGTGACAACCATCCCTACTGTCGGATTCAACGTCGAAACGGTGGTGTACAAGAATGTCAAGTTCAACGTTTGGGTAAGTTGATTCAATCAATGTTAAGACTACAACGGACAACAGTCAATAAGAGGACAGCCTCCTCTTCACGCCCCCTCCCCCTCGTCTACCAGAGACACACACACGCACACGCACACGCACACACACACAACTTGTTCTTTCTTTCCCTTGCGTTCTGCCCCTTTCTCCTCTCGTTCTCTTTCCACCCCTTTTACTCTCGTGCTGTCATCATCGACCCCTCTGCCCTTGAATTTACCACCCGACTCTTGTTCAGTTGGGTTGGGCTGAGTGTGTGAATTGGGCGTTAACGAGGGGAGGGTCCATAAGACATAAGAAAGAAGAGGAGGAGAAGCAGATATTTGATGACATGTATGTCATTGTCTATTTGGACATGTCATGTTTCCCTGTCTACAATTGAGACAACCGAGGCCCTTCTTTTCCACTCAACCGATTCTTCCTTGATTGAACACACGCACAAAAAAAAAAAAAAAAAAAGAATGGCTATGCGAGTTTACTCTTATTTATTTATTTATTTATTTGTGTTCACAATTGTGATTAAATGACGGTGCCTGAAACATGGCCAAGGGATCTTTGTTGCGGGGGAAACACTTCAACCGCCACCACCGCCATCAGGAACACTTGCAGCTTGAAAACAAACGACGAAATCACTATTCGACAGAACGACAGAGTCGGTTTGAATCTGATGGAGGCACAGGCGCGTATGCATTCTGGAGTAGCTTATCAGTGTCACTATCAAACTGCAACAACAACAGCAAGGACAGACGACGTACTCTCGCCTCATACGTACTCATACAACCCATTATTACAGCCTAGTCAAGGAAGATTACGACAACACCGCGGAGGTTGACTGAACAGGCAAAATGAGGAAAAAAAGAATTCGAAACAGGAGGCGCTAAGAAAAACGGGAGCAGCAGCAGCACACAGACGCACACACACACACGTACATACTCAAGACAGCACGGAGCATGACCAGATACAAATCAACAGCATCGTTTACGTCCTTCTTCATCACACGCAACATATACAAAGAGACTCCACCACCTCGATCCTTTTGTCCATTTTTTTTCTCCAAGGTCTTTAAGTGTTAATAATCCCAGAGCACAAAAAAAGCCAAAAAGAGCGTCTTCTGTTCACTTTTTTTGTGATTGAGAGCCGTTGATCGATTTGACAACATAAACACAAGAATCGCAAATGAAGAACACACAAAAGATTATTACCGCAGACTGCTAACCGCCACGTTTTCTTTCCATGTAATTTATAATAACCAATAGGATGTTGGTGGACAAGACAAGATCAGACCCTTGTGGCGCCATTACTACACCGGTACCCAGGGATTGATCTTTGTTATCGACTCGCAGGACAGGGACAGGATAGATGAGGCACGACAGGAGTTGCACCGCATCATCTCGGATCGGGAAATGAAGGATTGTCTCTTGCTCGTCTTTGCCAACAAGCAGGATCTCCCCGGAGGTATGCCTTTTTTTTTTTTGAGCATGTTACTTGACTCTGTTTGAGAGTGAAACGCTCGGTTACAGCGCAAAACTGACTCGAATATGTGTGGTCTTCTATTATGATTAATAGCTATGACGCCCGCAGAAGTAACAGAACGCTTGCAGTTGCACACGATGAGGGAGCGTCCTTGGTATGTGCACCCATCGTGCGCCACCACTGGCGAGGGTCTCTTTGAGGGTCTGAACTGGATGAGCCAGAATGTCAAGAGCAAGTAAAATTTAGACAAACAGCGAAAAGTTACCGCCGACCGTCCTTGCCAACATTCATCCACGTATTCAACAATAACAACATCCATCAACAACTACACCAACAGCAACAACAGAATGAAGAGAAGAAGTACAAGAAGGCATGTCGATTCAACGGATCTTTCCCTAGAGGAAGCGACCTTTTGTTATTTTATTTTTCTTTGTTTTGAAGTATGTAGCTTTAGGCATCCACCATTCACTTGATACCACTTTTTTACGGCGACCCACTTTTCAACAAAGAACGCCACCAATTTTTATTTCGTCCATTATTACTTCTCAACCATGGCAGACAAAGTAGAAGAACAAGGGCTTTTTTTTTTTTTTTTTTTTTTGTTGGACCCTGTACTCTTTTCCTCTCTTGCTTTTCTCTCACCCCAAAACCAACAAAACTAGATACTACATAAGTTTTTTTCCTTATTATTATTTTTTTTTTTACTTATTATTTAACTTTGCTCTCTTATGAAAGGCCCCATTATGGCTTCTATTAATACATATATTTTACGGTTTTCATTTCCGGCGTTCACTCTTGAACGTTTTCATTCATTTTTGTTTTCGTTGAAGACGTGGATTGGGTGGTAAATGGAATCCCATTTTTATTCATGGAAAGAGGAAAAGGTGAGCAGGTGAGCCCCAATTGTGGGGATTTGGTTTTTGGTTTGCTGTGGGTTTACTAATAAAAAGAGCGGGAGCCCAGGAGGCGGAGGTAGAGGAGGAGCAGGAGGAGAGGAGGAGGAGAAGAAGAAGGGATACGACAAAGTAGGAGGAAAATGGAAAGAGGGGACAGAGATTGAAATGAATAGATATGAAAGGAGAGGAATGGGTCGAGGTGGGAGGGTAGATAGGCAATTTGGTAGTGCCAGCCAGGAGAGAATAAGAGGTGAAATGAAATCAGGGAAGAGGAGGGAATCGATCTACCGAGGGGGAGGGGGGTTCTGGTCGTCGCTGGAAATAAATTGAAGGAAGCAAGGTTCAAATGAACAACAAACAGAAAGAAAAGAAAAAAAGGGCGAAATGGCAACTTTCATTAGTTAGACTCAGGTAAAGAGATTCATAGCATAAGTTAGGGCGATGAAGACTTCGACGTTTGAAAGGAAGGTTGCATTCCTTCTTACTACGATTCGGAGGAGGAACGCTGCCAGGCTAGAATGTACTTTTAGAGGAACAATTCGAAAGAAAAATGAGCCGTATTGACCGGATAGATGAGTATGAGCCAAAACAATAAGAAGAGAACAAAAAGGAATAAACGACGGAGCAAAAGGAAGGGAGCGACGCTCAGTCGAAGCCAGAGCCAAAAGCCATGATAAGCCATCAGAAGGAATGGAGAGAGTTTTGTTTTTGTGTGTGTAACATAATGAAAAGAGTTTGCACCCCCCCACCACTTTGTAGACTATTATGTGTCTTCTTTTGTGTAATTGCGGTGGCAGTGGTTAGCCTGAGGATGAAATGAAATGAATGTTTGTGTCTCTTGGTGGTACATGGTGTCAAGTTGTGTTACAGATGAATGCATGCAGTGCCCCTTCTCCCTTCTCAACCCCTCTGTCTGATATTCATCCATTGTCCATCCATTGTCCATCAATTGACGAAAGAGGAGAAAATGAAGGAAAGAATGAAAGAATGAACAACGAGAGGGAAGCAACGGCCAAGGAGGGAAGGAAAGAAGGAAGGCCCATCTGCCATAATTTCACCCCGCATGCCCTCTCCCTGTACACTTTTGATGAGTGCAACGGGCGTCTCCAATGTCCCATGAGTGCCTGTTTTCTTTTCCCTTCTTTCCTTCTTTCCTGTAAACCTGTATGTATGAATGATGCGTACAGTATGTGCATGTGTACATGTACATGTACTCACTTGTGGTCCTTGTCCTTCCTGTACTGTTCTTATGTGGAGGTGTCCTTTTGTTTCCCTTCCTGTCCTATTTTGCTTCCTTCTGTGTGTCTCCTTTTTGTTTCCTTGTCTCTCTTATTCTTCTTGTCCTTTGTCTCTTTCTCACGTTGCATTTCACCCCTTCTCTTCTCTTCTCTCCTCTTCTCTTCTCTCTCCCCTCTTTTCACCCCCCCCCTCTCTTTTCTTGACCCCCTCTTCTTCAATACGCACCCCTTTCGTCCCTTCTCTTCTCTTCTCTTCCCTTCTTTTCACTTGTCTCTCCCTGTCATCCCCCCCCTTACACCCCTCTTCTCTCTTCTTCTCCTTCCCCTCCCACTTACCCATCCATCCTATACCATTGATGGACACATACTCCCTACTCTCTCTTCTCACCTTTTCTCACTTTCTCTCTCGCCCAATTATCTTATCCTATTCTCATCTTTTTTTTTGACTCGATATCCTTCCCTTCCACTCTATAAAAAAACAACGTGGCCAAGCTTGTTTGTTTGTCGCAACAACAGCAGCAGCAGCCAGCAGCAATTATCTTTACCCACTCAACCTTTTTACTCTTCACTTCTTTCCTGCTTCCTTCTTCGTCGTTGTTCTTCTCTTCTTCGGGAAAATTCAAACAAAAGCTACAGCCCCTTCCTCCCCTTCCTTCCTATCTTCCTTCCTTCCTTCTCTCTCCCTTCCTTCCTTCTTCCTTCTGATTCGCCATGGCTGCCTTGCGGGCCATGCTGCAGATCCGCTCAACGGACAGAACTTCCATCGACCAGCAACGCGACTCTCTCGACAACGACCATCACCCTTATCATACTTCACACTCTGCGCCGGGCAGTGCCCAGTCGTCCTCTATCCAGAGTCTGTCGACAGGCTCATCTGTCTATGGTCACCACCACCATCATTCCTCCAGCCAAAGCAACAACAACCACAACAACAATCACACCAGCAGCATCAGCAGTGTGGTTGGGGCGAAGTCAACGACACCCGCCAAAAAGCCGACACTCATAGTCAACTTGGGACTTCACTCAGGCGCTGCTTCCGGGAACCTAGGTGAGTCTCTTTGATGAAACCTCACCACTCACACTCGACGCGTTCAAGAAAAAAAAAATATTATTTATCACCCCACTCGCCACTTTCACTATCGCCACGCCCCCCCTTCTTCCAAGTGTATGTGGGAGAACAACCATACCGTCAACCTCACCACCCTTACCATGGGTGCACTCATTAACAACTAAGCTCAACATACACATGGACTCTTCAGCAACCTTCCTACTTTCTTCCTTCTTTCCTTCCTTCCCGTGCCATGGGAAGATATCCTTCCCAGCGGACAATTTATTATTTTTATTACTCTCATCCGGCTTTGCAATCCCAACCGTTGTCTGGCGAAACTTGTTCCTTTTTCCAACTCAGGCCAGAACCAGAAACACACCTACACACACACATACACTTGCACTTTCACATATATGGGATTTGCCCAGAAGTACATGATGTTGTCTGTCTATCTGTCTGTATGTCTGTATGTTTGTCTGTCTGTCAGCTTGACCTTTTGTTACAAACAATCGCACCTTTCTTTTTTTTCTTTTCTTTCGTTCCTGTTGCTGACACGTTATTTAATGGCAGACCTGGAATATTTCACTTTTTCACTTACTTCCATCGACATTCTTCTTGCATGTGTATGTTCCTTGTTGTGTTTGTTTATGGCCCGGCTCCCAGCTACCTCCTCCTGCTCATTGTTTTGTCATGTTTGTGTGTTCTGTTTACTTCTTGTTTCGTTCTTTTCTCTTGGGACGGGCAAAATGCCAGGGAGGTAGGACGGTTGGGCGCTCATGTCGGTATCATTTTTTTATGGCGCTTTGGGCGGCTCACTTCTTTGTATTGCCTTGACTCGGCTCTGTCATTTCAGCGTTGCGTAATTGTCTTCCCGCATGTGCTCTGTGCTTTTTTTCTTCTTTCAACCACAACACTTTCTTCCCAGAGAAACCTGCAAACTACCTTACACCAAAGGTCACTAAGGACGAAGATGAAGAGGTGGTGTTCCTTCCACCCAATTCTCGAAAACGGAGTAATAGTTCAACAACAAACACATTAAGCCGTTGAACGAGAAGCCTTGGTTGAGAAAACCTTCATCTCTTGATCCTTCTCGCAGAGAAAAGGGGTGGAAAAGAGTAAGACGAAGGTGTGAAGTTCGACTGTCAATCTTTCTTTTACCCTTGTGTTTTTCTTTCGTCTCAATCCCATGGGTCAGGTTCATCCCATGTCGGTTATAAACTCTCATGCTCGAGAAGAAAAGCAACAAAGCTATTACCAATGGTTTTTTGGCCATGGGAGAACGAGACCCTATCTTCGTTACTATCCTCCCGGAACAACATATGCATGCAAATTAGGCACAAGGGCAGAACTCTTTCCTTTCCCTATTTTTCTTTCTTGGCTTTCCCTTTATTTCGTTTCCTCTCACAAGACTGAAAATGATCTCGTTATCATCACGCGGCCGTATTCATCGTTCTTACATTTTCTCTCTCTTTGTGTACTTTTGTACTTTTTCGCTGTTAGGACTTGTCAAGTTTGCGTTGGACAATGGACAGCCAATTGATTCAGTTGTCAATGGGGTCTATGCTATTCATGCCGCATGTTGCAACAATAATGTCGCTGTTGTTCTCTATTTGATTGAACACGGGGCAGATGTCAATGCAAGGCGGTTGCCTAGGAAATACAGCCCCGAAAAAGGAGTGTAAGTCTCATGCTTTGTCTTTTTTTTTTTTTTTTTTTTTTTTTTTTTTTTTTTTTCACATTGAATCCCACGTTTTGTCCTCCTTAGTTTATGCCGACGAATGAACAAAAACAGACGCTGTCTGCAGATGATGCATACTGCAGGCAGACTGGCGATAGAAGAATGATATTTTTTAACACTCTCCTATTTCTCGTCCTCTATCTCCTATAGACAAACGGTTGGAACGACTGGCTCGACTCCTCTGCACTTTGCAGCAGCCAACGGGTGCCTCAACGTCGTGGATATTCTTCTCCGTCATGGGGCCATCGTCGACATGACAGATAAGGTATGTATATCACTCCTTTTTATGGGAGACGGCTACCAGATAACGCACCCAAAAGTATCAGAGTTTAATCTGATGCGGTGTGATTGATCATTGACCGTTGATATTTGACACATCTGATAATAGTACGGGACTTCTCCGTTATCAGTTGCTGCGGCCAGGAATCACCCCGAAGTCGCCAGTCTACTCCACCAATATTCAGCCATGCAGCGCGGTGTTCAGGACTTGACCCCAGACACAGAAGTTAGAGATCCATGGCCAGAACGACGAGGTAGCACAGAGTCAAGTCGTCGCGGCACCACCGTTGTCACTCCTACCCCATCATCATCCTCCACCTCTACCGCCACATCTGCTCGCTCATCACCAACAGGACACTCAAAAGATACTAGCGCACAATCCTTGCCAGCCACTGCGACGTCACGCGGAAACTACTCGACAACGCGGGTCGTTGGTCAGAGGCGCATCAGTCTTCCTTCCATTACAGAGTCGCCTTCATCGCCCAACATATCCGCCCCACCTCGACAGTCTTGCGATTTTGGAAGGATTCCGCAATCAACAGAGCCATTGGTCAGGACCACATCCTCGCTTCGATCCACCAACTCGCAACCCACTCGCAACAACCCAAACAATCTCACCATCTCCTCGCGGCCGTCTATGGATGTACCCCGGCCGTCCATGGACATGTCACGTCCATCTATGGATATGACACGGCCCTCCATGGACATGACACGACTATCAATGGATATGTCGCGGCCGTCAGTGGATATGTTACGGCCATCAATGGACATGTCAAGGCCGTCGATGGACAGTCATCGGAGGCAGGAGCCAGCTCGGCGTGGAATGCAGCGGTCTCATACAACTCAGGGTGGCGAGCAACAAGGAAAGCCACTGGGAGAGTCGGCAGACATACCAGCAATGAAGAGACGCAAATCGATGGAGTCGGCCAAGTTCTTGTCGCCTCATTCGGCCATGACGTCGGTCAGTCGGCGTAAGTCATTCGACCAACTTTCCAGCTTGCAAAACTCTGGTTCCAAGAGCAGACGATCGTCTGATGCATCTTCGACAGCCTCTCAAAATACGGGATCGTCAGCAACATCGGGGACAGCAAACACCAGCATGTCGGAGCACACACCCGACTCTGCCTCTGCCGGTATGACCGCCTCGGGCTATCCTCAGCAACTCAGTGGCAGCGAGATCAAGGCCTTATATCTGAGCGGACGTACGGACTCCGGAAACGCGTCAATGCTGCCCTCGCCCCTGACACGGTCGATCTCGCAGCCTGTGATTGAGCAGATCAAGCCCAGGCGACCTCCTGTTTCGTTTGCGAGCGAGCCTGTTGTTCGCCAGTCGTTGGATCTTCAACGCCTTGCAATGAACCAGGAGCGGGCAGGCGAGAGCGAGCGACTGAATGGGCAGCCAAGAAACGACTCGGATTCTGACTTGCCTGGACAGCTGTTCCGCCGGCGAACAATGCAGGAGCCCACATTGAATCCTTCGAGACTGTCGATCCTTCCACGCCATCACACTATGGGTCCCTCAGGGAATATAGAAACTCGTAGCGCACCGACCACACCGGACGAGATGCCAGACAGTGGAAAGGGATCGCACTATCAACAACAGCGTCACACATTGTCTTCATCACAGGATTCTTCAAAGTCATTGCAGGATATTGCAGCACCTCGCCTCAGCACGAGTTCGATATCTTCATTGTCGGGCAGTTCGACAGTGGGACGGTTCTCTCGGATGTGGTCCTCGTCAGCGAGCAGTGCGGCAGCAGCAGGTGGGAAAGAGAACAGCGCACCAGGCATGGTTATAGGCAACTGGAGCGCGGGCGAGTTTGGCGAGGCGAGCGCTGAAGCTGCGGCGCAGAGTCTTGTCCGGCCAGAGCTGAACCGCTCCCGTGGTGGTGGCATGTTGAACCGGCTCTCTGGCATCTGGTCTCGTCGATAAAAACGACGATCATTTTGTATCTCCACATGATCTAGCTTTGTAGTTATCTTCCTATCATCATCATCTTCTTCTTCTTCTTCTTCTTCCTTTTTGTGAATACCGATCTGTACATAAACCTTCCCTTTCACTCTTCCCGCTAATCTTTTTGTTGAACATTGTTTTTGTTCTGTTGAAGATATGAGTTCGTCTGTTGTCAGAAGGGAATGTTTCATGCCTTTTGACGCCACCAAACGGGGAGTAGCTGCCCATTGGTCGAGGCGACGATCCACAAGGCACACATTTTTTCTGAGCAAGACGTTTTCTGAGCAAGACGTCACTTGGAACTTTTCCCCTCTTTCTTCCTTCCTTCCTTCCTTCCTTCCTCCCTTCAAACTCTTTCACTCTTCTCCCCTTCTTCACCCTTCTTGGTCGTTCAATCGATAAATACCCCCCGCAGCCGTCATAACACCTGCAGGAAGAAACAAGGAATACGCCGTCGCCAACCTCGCCCCAAGCACTAAACCCCTTTTGGCCCACAAACGACTTTCTCTTTCCACACACTTTTTCTTTACTTCTTTCTAAATACAGCCATGGCCGATTTCCTTCCTGTAAGTGATAGCTCTTGTATCTATACAAAAAGCTATCAATGAATGGCTTTGAAGAAGACGTTGATTAAAACACCCTTTTGGACTCTTTTCCAACCTTTTAGCGTGCGGTGGAAACTGTCAAAAAGGCGACTGAGGAAGACACCAAGGGAAACCTTGAACAGGCCTTGCCCCTGTACCAGACCGCACTCGAGTACTTCTTGACCGCTCTCAAATGTAATTACAAGGAACAAGAAGTTGAGGAGTTGTGGGAGTTTTTTTTCTGCAATGGAGAGGTTTTACCATTTGGAATGAGTCTATTGGAACGCAATTAGCTGACCATTTCGTTTATGGGCTGTTCGGATTAAAAAAATAGACGAAAAGAATGAGCGGGTACGGGATACAGTCAGGAAGAAGGTCGTGGAGTACATGGGACGGGCCGAAAAGATCAAGGAACACCTTTCCAAGCTGGAAGAGAAGCCCAAGAAGAAGGCTATATCCTATTCACCGAACGGAAGTGGCGGCAAGGGCGGCAAGTAAGTTCTTTTATCTTTCATGGTCGATAAGCGATGATGTGTCCGCGAGGATGTCACAAGGAATTTGGATGAGAGGGCAATTGTGGACCTTGCTAGACTTTCTTCACTGTTTGCGTTTATTATGCAAAGACGTTGCTGACCAAAATTTGTCTCTTACACTTTTCAATTCTTTCGATGACCACATTTTACCCTTCGTTGATAGGAAAAAGGACAGCGATGATGATGATGATGACGATGCGGATACAAAGAAGCTGAAGGGTGCGCTGGCGGGGGCGATTCTCTCAGAGAAACCTAATGTGAAGTGGTCGGATGTTGCAGGATTGGATGCTGCCAAGGAATCGCTCAAGGAGGCTGTTATTCTCCCCATTAAGTTTCCTCACCTCTTTACTGGTATGGAAAGAAGGAAATGACTGGATGAGAGTGAGAGAGGAAAGAAAAAAAAGGGAGACGGCAGTGCTGACAACGTGGCAGAACAGAAAAACAGAACGTTGACGTTTTTTTTGTCTTTTTTTTGCGTGCTTCACGACCATAGGAAACAGAGTACCATGGAAGGGTATTTTGTTGTATGGACCTCCTGGAACAGGAAAGTCGTTCTTGGCAAAGGCAGTCGCCACTGAGGCCAATTCGACCTTCTTCTCGGTCTCGTCCTCGGATTTGGTTTCGAAATGGATGGGAGAGTCTGAGCGATTGGTCAAGCAGCTGTTCCAGATGGCCAGAGAGAACAAACCGGCTATTATCTTTATCGATGAGGTCGATTCGTTGTGCGGAACTCGTGGAGAAGGCGATTCAGAGGCGTCACGTCGTGTCAAGACCGAATTCTTGGTGCAAATGAATGGTGTTGGTAACGATATGGAGGGCGTCCTTGTCCTTGGCGCCACCAATATTCCTTGGCAGCTGGACTCTGCTATCCGACGACGGTAGATAATGACACTTTGGCATGCTAGTTTGTTTTTGCTTTTTG
The DNA here is from genome assembly GCA_036320915.1 of Linnemannia elongata. Classification (NCBI taxonomy): domain Eukaryota; kingdom Fungi; phylum Mortierellomycota; class Mortierellomycetes; order Mortierellales; family Mortierellaceae; genus Linnemannia; species Linnemannia elongata. The sequence continues at coordinate 799,660 of JAXBDG010000007.1, read as the reverse complement.
ATGAACCAATTCAGACTGCTGAGATACTAGCTTCTTACTTCTGATACAATTAGATTTGAAAAGAGAATTTACATTCCTTTGCCTGACCCACACGCACGAGCAAGGATGTTTGAGTTGAATGTCGGCAAGACACCCTGTCTCCTCACAGCACAGGACTACCAACACTTGGGACAGCTCACAGAAGGTTACTCCGGTTCAGATATCGCAATCGCAGTACGGGATGCGTTAATGATGCCCATCCGTAAAGTCCAGGCGAGCACACACTTCAAATGGGTCGATGCTCCCTCTCGAGCCGACCCCTCCAGGACAACTAAGCATCTGACACCTTGTTCTCCGGGTGACCCTGAGGCGTTGGAAATGAGCTGGGAGAACGTGGAGGGAGACCAGCTGTTGGAACCTTCGCTGGGGATGGCGGATTTCTTGAAGGCTGTCAAGAGTGTGAGGCCGACTGTGAGTGCGGACGATGTGACAGAGCATACAAAGTTTACACTTGAATTTGGGTCTGAGGGTTGAATGAGGATCTTTTTGTTGTTTGCTAGTTTTTGCTGGAGCTGGCATTGCTTCGTGCATTTTCTCTTTTCTTGAATAAAATACCAATCTCGTGTCTCTTGTTCTTGTTGTGCTAATTGCAGAGAAAAGAGAGAAGGGAAGAGATACGTTACAAGCAAGGCAGTGTGCTTTTGGTTTGGATGCCAACCTTAGCCCAAGCCAACCCACGAGTCCATAGACCTTTTTAATTAGCATCTTTGGCGGCAGTTCAAATGAGAGAATGTATGCCCATTAGACAGCCAGCCCATTCAGTTGCTCACTTGGCCACTCTTGCTCAACCACCAACAATGACCTCGTTGAATAATATTGCCCCTGGCTCTGCTCTTTTCTTTTCTTTTCTCTCCTGCGTATGGGGTTGGGGTTGGGGTTGTCAGTGTGGTTGGAGTGAGGGTGGACGAGTGTTAGTGCAATTGGACCTCGTCGTTTATTATTGTTTAGTGCCGTTGTCCTGTCTGTTTCCTGCTACAAGCCTGAAGAGGGAGAAGGCTTCGCCGTTTTTTCTTTCTTATTTTCGACTCGTCTGCTCACTCCTCCTCCTTTCCTTTCTCTTCCTCCCTTCATCATCATCCCCATCCCTCCATCCCCTTCCACTCATTTAACTGCTTCTTCCTCCCTTTTCCCCTTTCCCCGCCGTATCCTTCCTTCCCTTTCCCACCATGACTGGCACTCTTCCACTTGGTAATAACCTCCAACTATAGACCCACAAGGAACATCAGCGAACAACAACAACGAACATCATAAAAAACACTGCCACTCCCCTGGCTTGTTCACTCCCCCCCCCCCCCCTCTCCTTCAGCACAGCGACAGACGAGCCATTGAGCCTAACCTCACACTGTTATCACTCACACTCATACTAACTCTTTTTTTTGTTATTGATGCCGAGTAGAGATTGCTCCATCCCTTCGACTTGTCCTCATCGGTGACTCGGGTGTGGGCAAGTCAAAGTCGCGCGAACTGTTTCTGAGTACTGTCCCGGGCCAGGTCCACCAGGACGAAAGCAGCCCCGACATCGCCGCTCTTTCTATTCAGGACAAGCCAGAAGGAGAGACCTCCGAACAGGAAACAAACGGAGCCGCTGTAGCAGGAGGACTGACCCACGGACACACAAAGCCTCAGACTCATGACTACCTCTACAAGGACTCTATCAGCACCCTCGAGATTCCTCAATGGCTCTCGGTGACCGCAGCAAACAACAACGGCATCAATGGCAACAGCGGTGACGATGAGGAGGACGTTTTTCCGACTGGAATGGTCCCGGCCGAGAACATTGTCGTGCACGACTTTGTGGGCTATGGCGAGACTTTGGATGCCCGCAGGACCATTGACAGGGTCGACGCCTTCTTGAAGGAACAGTACGACGCCACCAAAAACCTCTTTGGCCCTTCTATCACTCCTCTTTCGACCACCTCCCGCCCAGGACCTGCCTCGGCCGCACAGCAGCCAGTCTTGCAACCCTTCCTCGAGCAGCTCCTTGTGGACTCGTCCATGGCCCACACCCTTCCTGATGCCTGCCTCTACTTTGTTCTCTACGATCTCAAGCCCGTCGACATTCACTTTATGAAGCGTATTATGCGCCATGTCAACTTGATCCCTATCCTCGCCAAGGCCGACACCCTCTCTGTCAACCAGCTCTGGAAGGCCAAGTCCAGGATTCTGAAGCAACTGGAGGAGAACCAGATCGAGTTTTTCCAATTCGGTTATTCGCTCGAGGATCTGAAGGAGATGGCGGCCGAGAAGATGGCTGGTGGACCTCCTTTTGTCCTTTCGACTTCGGAGTTGGAGGTCCAAAATGTTGGAGTACCGGCGGATAGTCTGACAGATTTGGCTCTGGCTGTGAACGAGGGTCGGTTCTCGGAGGGCCATTCGGATCTTTGTCTGCTTCAGACATTGTTGTTGGGACCTAAGAACAGGATTTTGCATCAAGCCTCTGTCAAGAAGTTTTTGAACCGGTGGAAGACCGATTTGGGATTGCCCTTGGAGGAGGAGGAGCAGCCATCGCCAGCCGCTGGTTCTTCTCCTTCGTCACAGGAGCATGAGACTCTAGCTCCAGCTCCTGCACCCGCCCCTACTGAACAGCAGCAATCAGCTCAGGACCTAGAACAGCCCAGTCAACAGCAACAGCAACCTGAACAGAAGGAGCAGGAGCAGGAGCTAGTTCCGCTGTCGCCAATCCCGCAACAATCAACTTTCCAATACCAGCACACGTCTACTCCTCAACACGCCCTGCCTCCTTCGTTGCAGCAGCAAACGTACCAGCCTACATCTTCGTATATCCCTTCGCCATACCGGGGCCAGTCGTCGCAGAGCAGTCTGTTGGGAAGTGGAGGGGCATCAGGTAGCAAGGAGAAGGACGATGAGCTGGGCCAGGTAATTAAGCTGAGCCGGGCCCAGAGTGTTATCCGGTCGGCGTCGCCTTCGGCCAAAATCTATACCCAGGGCAACATTGTCCCCGCCATGCCCACGTCGACCTTGAGCAGCTCGAGCTCGCCCACCTCTCCTTCATCGACACCCCCATCCAGCTCCTTGGCTGCCTCTGTCGCCCACTCTGCCACGGCCTCCGAGTAAACACTTGTGTGTGTTGGAAAGGCGTGTATCTCCTCTTTTTTTTCTGTTTATTTATTTAAGATCGGATAAGAAGCGTAATAAAAGTTGTTTTGTTATATAACGACGACCATGTGCTAATGCCAAGGGAAGCAGGGGCTGTATATGTGTTTTGCGTGCGAGAGCGAAATTGACACGACACACAGACAGAGATATTTATTTTTTTCCTGTGACCCGTTGGGTTCGATTTTGGACCTTTGGGCGATGGCTGTCGTCGTCGTGGCCCTTTTCTTTCCTTCTTTTTCTTTCTTCTTCCTTCGCCACCCTTCTTTCTTTTATTCTTCACTTCTCACCTTTCTTCTCACCATTCTTCACTCACTCTCTCACTCTCTCACGCTTACAGACTTTTCTTTCTTCCTTTACTCTCACTATCTTCTGAAAGAAGAACGCAGCCCAGTCTATCCTAAAAACAATACCCTTCACATAACATAACCATGCCTCCCGCAGCCAACTCAACACTCGGCGACCGTCTCCAGGCCCTTGTCAAGGTAACAACAACAAACACTAGCAACAACGCAGACTCTTTATCATACTCTCTGTCAATATCACCGGGAATATAAACGATGAGGCATCGACGGTCAGGATAGCAGGATTACAACAGGACCCTTACTGGAGGTGATAGGCTCTGGTTTCTGGCTATAGAATCAGGCTCATACAGTATGAACACTCACAAGAAAAGGGTGTGTGCACCGTGGTGGTAGTTCTCCAGTCAGCACTCACTTCAACTGCACCTGAGCCATACCACACTCACACACACACACGGGCGACAACAAAACGACAACCCATTCACTAGCACTCTTTTTGCCAGTGCGTAAGTGGCTCCCAGAAAACGAATGACGCCCAATCGACACTCGTCTTTCGTTTTTGCGCAATGAAGTAACAAAGAGGAGACCAACGCGTGAGGATGACGACAGCCAGATCAACTCTTTTTGCTTTTTTTTTTTTTTTTTTTTTTTTTTTTTTTTTTGGCTTTGCTAACCACTCTCTACATATACGTTTTCTTCTCGCTTCGTGGGATACCTAATGAAACAGGGCCCCCAATTCGTGTGGTGGTTAGGCCACGTTACGATGCTGGTGTGCACGGCGTTCTATCTGCCCTACTGGGCAACTTTCAACTACAAGGCCGGCGCTCACTGGTACACGCGTGCCTTCTTTGGCGCCCTCGTCAGCTACAGTGTTGTCGTCTACAAGTCCTTCCCTGTAAGTGCACGCCAATGCTATTGTTACTGGTGCAGGTTGCTTGTTACTTATCCGATCAATGTGGGAATTGTGTTGCGAGCGTATCATGTCTTCTTTAACCTGCACGAGGAAATCACAGGCAGAGAGAATTGCATGCGTGGTTGGCATTTTTCCCGTGGATACTTTTTTTTTTCCTTTTGTTCTTTTCGTTTCGATTTTTGGACAACAGCAAAAATGAAGACGACAATGCCGACAGCGATAAACCCAACCAACCCGCAGGAGAACACTAATTTCGCCACAGTGTAAAGGTGTGGGACGATCAGTCAGGGTTCTGGACCGACCATTGGAGTGAACAGAACAGGCGAGATAAGCAAGTCAGTTAGTACAGCAGCGGGATGAGGAAATCTTAAAAAGTACTCCTTCACAGGAAACGTCTATTGGCACACCAGCGGGAAAACGACAATTACTTTTCGCCATACTGCCCTTTGCTCCGGAGTTTTCGACCAGTTGTACAGTTTCCTTCCCTTCTCTCAGCATAGAGCGATATTACAATGGAAAGGAGGGAAAGGAAATTGCGCAAACTTGGCAAACGTGGTCAACCGTTCGTGGAATCATCATATCGAGCGGGAGCGAAAAGAAAGGGCAGGGCAAGGCAACGCAGGGGGGGAGAGCAATACGACAAGAGAGGGCAGCAATCTTCATAAATCGCCAAAAGGGGACAATGCATTTCGCAGGACTCACTTCTGCTGTTATTACTGATGTTTGGACCTGGCTTGGCGTGAGCGTGAGCATGCCACGAAGTAGGCCTTGGCGCAAAACATCTACACTTTACAGGAATCTCCTTTTTTCGTAATTCAGATTAGCATAATCCACAAAGTCGACGGTATTACCGACCACTAACGCTCTTTGCCTTTTTCATGACTTGTGAACCCTTTTTTTGACTGGTTTTTTTTTGAGAATAGGAGATCCAGTTCACCGCACAGTTCGCCCATCAGCTTTTCGCCGAGGTAAGAACGGGACTTTTGCGCCAGCATGTTCACAATTGGACAGGAACGACGCACACAAAGGAGTGCTTTTACTTACATGGTGCTATTGCATTATCTCATTATTATAGGAAAATGTCCAGTACTTGTTGATGGCAATCTTTTGGTGGCGTTCGACTCCCATGCTCGGTAAGCATCTTCGACAATCTTCGACGCTTCTCGTCAAGTCAGGAATTCGTTGTCTGCAAACAGGAAAATGAACATATAGAGACACCAACTCTGACCACTTGCCCTCATTCTGGTTCACATTATTTAGCCCCTCTGATCCCCTACGCGATCTTTGCCTTCTTCAACTCGCTCAACTACACAAGGACAAACATCCTTCCCGCTATCTTCCCTAATCCTCCTGCTGGCACCACTGACCCCACTGCTGCCCAGGTCGCCAACATCTCTCGCAAGATCCAGGCATGGACTGAGAAGAACCACGCCACCGCCATGGCCTTTGTCGCCTATGTCGAAGTTGTCGGTGTCATGGGTTCCTTGATCTTTGGAGCAATCACGTAAGTCTTCCTGCTTCATTTTCAGCTTCTTTCGTGAATGCGCTCTTAAGCTAGACAACTTACTATGCCTCTTGTGGACATTCATTGCATATAGTTTCCAGTCGTCATTCCTTTCGCCTATTGTGTACGCCAACTTTTTGCGTTTCCGCTACTTCTTCTCGCTCCACACTCGTGCGGCGTTCGCTTTGATCCGTGCCCGTCTTGACAACCTGATTGTGCCCCCAGGTGGCAACCCCAAGATCCCCCCAGTTGTTGCTCAGGGCTACACTATGGCTCGTGGTGCTATTACCCGCTTTGGCCAGGCCGCCGTTCAGCAGCCCCCAGCTGGCTCCAGTGCGCGTCAGTAAATGGACTGCTGGCCACTTGAGAACGACAATGAGGGGTGTGATAGAGATTGATCTAGGAGGTATTTTTTTGTGCAGACCTGTCGTCAGATTGAAATGACACGGGAATGTAAGGAAAAACAGTGTTGCATGATGGACGAAAAGCCTGTTTGAAAGAACAAAAAATAAAAAGTCTTTTGCAAAACCTACATAGTCGATAAAGAGTTCCTTTACGGTGAAATGACAAAGACGCGCGTGTTAGGGTTACGGCATTCACTATTGTCGTTGTCGCTGTGCTGACTTTTCATCAAAGAACGCGTCGGCAATACTTTCATACTTCCTCGCCAAGGGTGACCAAAGTATGAATTCTCCTTTGTGAGGGGGTGTGTGGTTCATTGTTCACATTCTCAAGAGGATCCTATGATAAATAGCGCGTCCAGTCTTCATGCGGTCCTTATCATTTTTTTCTTTTTCTTCTCGGCTTTTTGAACCCACCCCGCCTTTTTTTCACCGTACTGCATCTATCTGTATATTGGTCCGCAACACATCACACACGAAACGCGCATAATACCCACATTCATCTCCAGACAAGAACCACATCCGAACCCACATATAACAACCACAAGATTTTCGTTAAAATCATGTCCAGCACGTCGAGCTCAAATACTCGACACCCTTCCTTCCGAAAAAAAGGTGATTCGCGTCGACTCGTCAACTCAGCTTCACCTTCACCTTCATCATCTTCATCGTCCACCAACACCGGTGTTGTTAAAATCGCCGCTCCAGATACAATGATAACGCTCTGCCCAACTCGCATACTGTCGCGACAGCCGCGACCACTCAACCGTAACAACATGCCAGTCTCGATGCCTTCTCACCCACCCATCAACACACAAGAGCCCACGGGTATTGTTGAAGAGCCAATTCCAAAAGTCAAGCGCGGAATCTTGCGTAGCTGTGAGTTTTTTTTGTTGTTTTTTCCATTTTTTTTCTTTTTTTTGTCTTTTATGGTTGTTTGTTTGCTGAACTGTCAATCCAAGTGTTTCTTTGTGTGGTTTCCACGAGAGTGGTTATTAACCCAAAAATCCAAATGCATTGCCTATCTATCGTCTGTGGTTATCTCGCTCCGTTTTTTTTTAACCCGTTGTTTTGTTAATGCAACCATGCGGGGGGGATATCAGTCGGCAAGAAAATTAAACGCGTCTTTCGAAGGAATCCGCCGTCTGTGTCCTCATCAGGGTCCAATGGAAGCAGTAGTAGTAATGAATGCTTTGGAGCCATTGTCGCGTCAGGTCTTCAGTCTGCTTCCGCTGTTGGGATACATCGTCGACCTGTGGCAGTAAGAGCAACAAGAGTAACAGGAGGAGAAGAAAGGATATCAACAGTGATGACGTATGGGCAATTGCTACCACCGAGTATGATCCCGGTTCGCACGAGTTCTTTGCACGCCTATTCGACGAATGATGGGCATAGGAGCGAGTCGACGATTGAGCTCGTCCCCTGGACTGGATCTCCCAAGTCTCAAGGTTCACCCTTGGTCGTCGAACAGTTGCCTGCCTCCCCCTCTATCTCTACCTTCAGTTCAAATTCTGTAGCCAGTTCCAATGCCGCCGTCGCTGGTAGCACTTCCCCTCCATTAACATTCCTAGAAACTAACAGCAACATGCCAAAGAAGACAAGGACAAGGACGATTGCGCGGACGACGACCGACCCTGTCATCACCATCAAATTGATTCACACGCCCTCTCCTTCTGACATATCGTCTTCCAGTCGTCTTTCTGAGATGTCTTTGAATTCAGAGTCGGATTCGGACTCATGTGAGGGACTGAATGATCTGAGAAGCGTTGTGGAGGCGCAGATGAGTCGGCACCAGGAGATTCTTGGTGCTGGCGGTGTGGATCTTTTTGCGGATTTTGATTCGATCTCTCCGCGGTTGGAGGCGGAGGATGTGCAGGGAGGAGAAGATGGGGAGGATGAGGGGGAGGGGGAAGGGAAGGAGTACTATAGTGGCGATCGCAGCATGGACGACGGTAAGGGCGAAGATGATGAACCTGGATCTGGATCTGGACCTGGAGCTGGTGTTGGTCATCGTTCTACCCGAGCCCCAGACAATAACCGCGACAATAATTTCCGTTCCTCGCCCTCCCAAGACCAGTCTCACAACAAAGCGCCACCACCGACCAAAGGGGCTTCGCCCAGAGATGCTCCCGCCGAATCGATCCTTCTTGAAACCCCTTCTGTCCACCCTTCTACACTCGAGGTCCTTTCAAGCATACCAACAAAGAAAACCAACCACCACTCCAAACCAAAACGCAAACGCGAATCAATTGTCTGGCTCGACCACTTCCTAGCCCTCAACAACACCTACCGTGACAATTTAGCAACCCTGCACCTCCACCTCTTTCAATCCCTCCACCGCACCCTCTCCGCCCATACCACAACCCTCCTCAACCTCCAACAGCAGATCCTAGGAATCCAGGGAGTCAGGAACGGGAGACTCGATAATGAGTATCTGATCGACTTGGTGTCGACAAAACTGAGTCGGAGGATGGAGAAGGATTTAGAGAATCAGGCGAGGTTCTGTATAGGAGTTGGGGAGTTGGTGCAGCAGGGGTTTGGAAGGACATTATTGACGGTTGATTATGAAGAGGAGGATGAATTTGAGGGAGTGAGGGTTAATCCGGCGGTCGCGGCTGTTAAGGAGAAGAAGCGGAAGGTGAAGGAGAGGAAGAAGAATGGAGAGGAGACCGTAGAGGAATACGAGGGGTCAATGGAGGAGAAAGAGTTGGTAACGTTGGTGAGTCGAGTGTGTCAGAGGAGTTTACCGGTCGATGGACAGTGGGCGTTGTTCAGGTGGACGGAACTGCAGAAGCCTTATGCGACGTTGAAGGACTTGAATGAGGCCCGTGCTTGTATGCCATCGTCTCTTTCGGCAGCAGGTGAGAAGGACATGGAAGATCAGGATGGGATTATACACGATTATGTCAGGCATACTGGACACGATGTTGCCGGGTCGACAGTGGAAGTGGAGAAGGAAGAGAACTCGAGTGACGAAGAGTGGGATTCGAGTCTGGCCGAGGATAGTATCTTGATCCGTTCGGCCGAGGAGTTCCTCCACAATCAGCAGCACCACAACTCTCAGGACCAGGATGGGTTATCTGGGGACGAGGATATAGATGAGACGCAGTTCGAGATGGTGACTCCCGCTCCTGGTAAACTTCTGCATGGTGACCTTGGTCACAGCTATTACGAACACTCGTACTCTTACGCTTCCGATGACAACGTTGATGACGGCTCAGAGACATCGAAACCACTAGCAGGAGCCGGCCCATCAACAAGATCCTTCTACCTGCAGGACCCCTCACATTGTAGGCTTGAGTCTCCAGTCAAACCCCTCGCATTCCCGCATCGCCCTCTGACGCCAACGCCACCCCCTTCATCGAAGGCTGATTTTATACCTCCTGGCCCCAACCCTGCTGCTGATGATAGCGATACAACTGGAATAAACTCAAATACAGAGTGGATGCGTGTGATTCGTGCGCTTGCAGCGACTGAAGCCGCATCCTCAGCTCCTGGTACGCGACTCCCGATCTGGCTGGTCTATGCACCTCCAATCTGTGCTTCCTCACCGTCAGCAGCCACATTGACAGGAATGACTACCGCAGCTGCCGCTATCCCTTCCACTCCTGCTGTTGTTGAGTGCGATGAAACTTCTGCGCTTTCAGAAAAGGTTTCGGCTATTCACCACCGTGACCGCCGAGAAGAACCTCGTAGCCATGTCAGTCGTCGAACCCAGAGACGCCACCCTCCTCCCTCCACGACTAAGACTTCTTCCACGACTTCTACGTCCGGAGTAGGATACACCGGATCAGGCAGGAAACGCTGCCACTACAGAAAACACAGTCGTACTCGTACCCGAAGCGCTGTAGCATCAGCACCAGCAACAGTCGTCAACAACCACTTCCGGGGTGGGACCCATTACCATTACAATGGATCTTCGACGACCATGTCCAGCCATCGCCCAATGTCGGTCCTGTCGCGGCGGTCTTCTACTAGTTCGTTCTCATCCTCGTCGTCGTCTTCGTCACCACCGGGGCCGTCAGTGTTCATGGCTTTGACGAGTGATGGCTGTCCATCGTTGTCGCGGCGCTCCTCTTCCTCTTCAGCCTCTCGCCAGCCACTGGAAGAAGTGGAGGAGGCCTTGTGGCAATCTCCATCGAGTTTTGATAATAACCAAGGTCACCACCAGGCTACTTCGCCCCTACTGCAACAATCTCCTTACCCTTCAAGGTCCACCGTACACGAAAAAGAAGGTGACGACGATGACCAAAATCTTCCCATCTTCTGTCAGCCTCCCGTACCTCTCACAAAACCTCTTCCTCCCCTTCCCTTCGATACCACTACCTCTTCCTACTACACATTTCCTCCACCAGTTCGACCTGCACACCAACCAGGGCATCGTCAACTTTGCGGTCCTACTCCAGACCCTTTTCCGCCCGTACAGTACCATCGCCCCGTCGAGCCCTCCGTGGTCACCACTTCTGGGACACCTCGCCCTGCACACTGTGCTAGTAGTGCAAGCCGTATTCGAGTCCGTGTTTCGAAACCTGCTCCTACCAAGTCTCAAGTCTACCAGCTGGGCAACCCAAATTGGCGCCTAGAGGATTCTCTCCTCGCCGAGAATGCATGCACCACCACCGACAATTTCACCGATAATTATATCGCTGAAAAAAACGCGTCAAAGGGCGTCGTGTCATCTAATCTTGCTTCTAGTCTTCTCTCACAGCATGAATCTCGGCAGCAGCAACCCTTTCACAGTGTCCCTTCACGATGCTCAGTCCTATTTCTAGAAGCCACTCAAACAGAATCAGAGATAAAGCAGAAGCAAAGCAGCTCTCCCCCGTACACATTCACGTTCGAGAACTGTATCCTACCGCCTCTTCCTCCTCCTCCTTCATCTTTTCGTCCGTCAACTGCGTTCTTCTCTTCCTCTGATGATGGTGATGATGGTGTTGATGATGTTAATCGCAAGACCTGGGGTCCTGCCTTAACAGGACCACCACAAATGACCCTTACCACTACTTTCTCTCACCCCACCGTAACTATTACGTCTCTCAGAAATGCTGAACAAGAGCGAGAGATTGGACCTGCGGTTACAGAAGTGCTTGTAGCATCAACCGCCGACAGTGAGAAGAAGAAGAAGAGCAGGAAAAGAGGTAGTTCACCTTACCAGAGAACCAACAACCGTACACCTCAATGTCACTTAGCCCTGGAAGGTTCTGAATCTAGTGGTAACAGTAGCAGTTGGAACCGGCGGGCGGATATTCGAGAGACAGAGTTGGTTTTGGAGGGTAAACGCGTCGAGGCTGCGTACCAGAACGCTTTACGTTGTTTTCCTTAGAAAAAAAAAAAAAAAAAAAAAAAAAAAAGACCAATACTCCTGTAGGCAAGAAATCATAGACATGTGAAGAATGATATTAATGACTTTTTGTATTCAGCTATGGTGCTCTGTATTTCTATCGGTATGAAAAGTGTTATCTGAAAGGAAAGAGGTGTAAAAAAACATCCTTAAGCCTCGGCGGCAGCAGCAGCGTTCTCAGCAGCAGCGGTAGCATTGACCTCTCCAACATTAATCAACTGGATAATATACTCCTGCTGCTCAGGCGTAGTCTCCTTGGTCAACTCCGCATACGAAGCTGGGTTATGCTGCTGGAGTCCCGTAAAGACTTCACGGAAGACAATATAGGGATCCAGATCATCCAGGGGAGATTCGAAATAAATCTCCTCCTCCAAATCGCCAAAGTCTTCCTCATCGTCCTCTTCCTCCTCTTCTTCGTCGCCTCCAGCAGCCTTAGCGGCGCGGGTCTTGGAGGCCTGCTGGGCAAGGTACTCGAGGTATTCGTGTCCCTCGTCGTAGACGTCCTCTTCGTCATCGACCCATTCTTCCTCGACATCGTCGTCGCCGGCCAGGGCAGCCTCGAGAGCGTTTTGTTCTTCTTCGTCGTCGTCGTCATCGCTGTCGTCGCCGGCGTTGCTGTCCGCATCGCTATCTTCGTCGCTGTCGTCATCCGATCCAATGTTATACATTTTCTCCATTTCCTTGCGCTCTATTCAACATCAAATTTAAATGCTATTAGTACAAATAAAAAAATAATTCAAGCTGCAGAAACTCCAGCAATACATTGGAAAGGAAAAAAACTTACTGGCTTGAGCAACGGGAAGACCCTCAAAGTTGGTCAAGATGCCGTTCAAGATCTGAGGCCATCCACTCTGGAGAGCAGGAGGCAACTGGGCAACAGGAACGTTCAAGATCGAGCAGAGGGCAAAGATCGACAGCTTCTTGTCATGGACACGCGAGAACTTGTCCAAGTTGGCGAACCAGACGGTCAAGAACCGCTGGGTCCATCCGTTCTCCTCCAAGAGTCTCAGGGTGACAGGGGCATTGTAGTAGAGCGCGTTCATGACAACTTCAAGAGCCTGGACACGGAACTCGACTGTCTGAATGCCCTCCTCGGGGGCCAAGTAGTGGAAGACTAAGTTGAGGATGGGGGCAATGTACTTGTCGACGTGGCCACGGCAGTTCAACATCAACGACTCGGCAAGCTTGCAAGCCTGGACACGGTCATTCTCGCCCAAGCGGTCGGACTTCATGACAGACTCGATGATGTCGTAGATAGTGTGCTGGACGTTCTCATTGGTAGAGAAGACATCCTTGCCGTACGAAATGTAGTTGTCCAACGAAGGCAACATCTCCTCCATGAAATCCAGAGCCGACTCCTTGAAAGTCTTGTAGATCAACTCAAAGACGCCCCACATGTTGGCAGAGATGGCCTTGGCCGAGAAGGTGCAGCTGTCGATGATCTCAAAGACACCATCAAAGAGGTCGATGATCGCGTTCTGGAGGGTGAAGGTGATGACGGGCAAGAGCGCAATCTCGAGCTGGTTCAACACCTCGGGCGTGCTCTCCAAGCTCAGGATCAAGGTGCCCATGGTCTTCAAGACACCCATGGCAGCCATAGTCTTGTCCGAAGCCTCATCAATAGCACGGTCAGTGATAGCCTCGACGCCCTCAGCGTTGGGTCCCATATCGGCGCAGATCCTGAGGAAGGTGTCACGCAACTGCTCGCAGAGCTGGACAGCAAAGGGAGCCAAATCCTGTGCAAAGACCTCGACAAACTCGTCCATGACCTCGGAAAGGGTATCGACATCGATCTGGTTAGTCATGGCCAAGAGCTCGTGCATGATGAACTGGAGGTGGGGCTTCATGGCCTCGCAGACGGCCTCGTGGCGGATCATGGGACGAAGGGCCAAGGCGGCAGTGACCTTGACGGGGAGTTGGCTGTCGCGGAGGCTCTCCATCAAGCTGGTGAAAGCAAATGCAACGTTGTTCGAGTCCTCAAAGTCCAAATCGCTGAACTGGTTGACCATCTCACAAGCCTGTTTACAATCATGAGCACATTAAGAAAGTTAGTGCTAGGGTCCATAGCGAACGGGCTGTCATGGCCATTAAGATCATCCAATGTGTACATACGCGAGCACGGAGGAAGGGGTACTGGCTCTTAAATTCGGGGAAGACATGGTTGACAAAGAAGGGCTCCATCATCGACGACAACGATTTCTATTATAATATCAAAGTTTCCGATTGCTCTCGTTAGCGGGTGGATTCAAGATTAGTCCAACAGCATATAAGAACCACAGTAAATAATTACCTTGCGAAGGATCAAGGGAGCAAGGGCTCCGATCATAACGAGAGCACCATCCTTCTCTCTGGGGTTCTTGGCCTCGGCAGGAGACTCGTTGTACTTTTGAAGGACGCTGTTGGCAAGAGCGAGGATCTGCATGAAGGCGTTCTGTCTGTAGCGGGCCATGACAGTCATAAAGTTGGTCGCAGCAGTAGAGGGGCTAGTGAAGTCCTCAAGAACGTCTAATTAAAGGATGAGCAGATGTTAGGTGACAGCTACTGAGAAGTACGTCCATAAGTAATCCTTAGTATTACAGCATATGTGTTGACGTACCAATCTTGGCGTGAACATATTCAACAGGATCATCGACCCAGAGGGCCTCGTCCTCGGAGGTGAAGCACAACTGAGGGAAGACAAAGTGGGTGATCAAAGTCTCGGAGTGAGGCTTCATCATCGACCAGATGTGCTTATCCTTGACACTATACCACAAAAAAGAAGTGCAAGTTAGGAACCTGTCGCGTGAAGAATTCGTAGCCGTTGCGGACCAAATTATAAGCGCGTTTTCTTACCTCTCCTCGAAAAAGTTGCCCATCAAGCAAAGGACGCGAGGGCTGAGCCAGGCCTGCTTGGCAACCCAGAGCTCAACCTGCTTCAAGTAAGCAGTCAAAATGTTGGGGGCAAAGTTAACAATAAAGCTGTTGGCAAAGGGCTTGAACTTGGATTCGGAAGTCAAAGCGGTAGGGTTTCCATAGCGAGTGTACAGACGGTTCAAGCACTGGTATGCCCAGCGCTTGGCCTTCCACCATGGGTGCTTCTCCAACTCCTCCAAGTCAGTAGGGAGACCCTCAGTAGGGACGGGCTTCTCGACCATCTGAATGAAAAGAGTTCCCCAAGGAACCAACGATGCGTTGTCGCGAAGACGCTCGGAGAGATCGATCTGGATGGTGTGGTGGTAGCACTTGAAAATGATCTTGAGCATCTCGGCGGCCTCCACGTTGTTGGCGCTGATCAGTCCTGTTCCGATTTGCTGAATGGCGGGGAAGAAGGTCGCAATAATCTCGTCAACGGGCTCACGGTCAGACACCTTGAACCTATCGAAAAAAAAAAATGGTTGAGCGGTTAGCTTCTGTTGTGGCTGTCTTGTTTAAATGTTACGTATTGATATCGCGCTTCCTTGACGTTGACTGCCTACTTGTAAACGCGGGTGACCTCCTTCAATGCCAAGAGACCAACGAAGACAATCTTGGGATCCTGAGACTGGAGCAGCGACTGAACCTGAGAGAGATAGCCGGGGTACTTAGCGGGGAAGTCATTGGACAAGATTGTTCCGAGGACAGTAAGCAACTGAGTACTATGTAACGAGAGTGAAAGTGCCGCAAGGAGTAAGCTTTGTTAGTCGTCGTCTGGCTGTAGGTCAATCGAAAGGCGACATCTTCTCGATCAGAGAACGAAATGTACAACGAAGAGGAGTAATATTCGAGTTGACATACCGGATGATCTGGGGAGCCGAAGCGAGGAGCTGGAGGATGCTTCCCTTGATGGTGTCCTTGTCGCTCTCGGAGATCTTGAGGTGGGCGGGGGTTGACTCTGTCTCGAACCAGTAACGCTTAACGGCGTTTTTGAAGTAGATGGAGGCTAAGCCATGTATTTTACATGAATATCAACGGTCAGTACATTATTTTAGGTGTATGTGTAATGACAATGTTAATCAAGGAAAACACAAGAAAAGGCAGATACTCACCAGCCTGACGGACGTGGAGAACAGAGTCCTCGGATCCAATGATCTGCATCGACGCCAAAAGGGCACCTTGGGTACCCTCAAGCTATGTTTATATAAGAGAAACGCGTTTCCATTCGCGACAATAAGGGTTATTAGTAACCTTTTGTTTTGTTGAGCACGTCCCTTTAAACCGTTGTGAACACCAAGTTGACGCTAAAGTCGTTCAGGTACACTGCCAGACATAACAAAGTGAAAGTGCGCGTGTTTACCTGCTTGAGCTGCAGCTCGGCCTGGATGCGGATGTTGGGGTCAGGCTGGAATGTGGCCTGGAAGAGGTTGTAGAGGGTTTGAATGTCCATGGTGAAGTGAATAAATGTAAAGAAGACCTTTGTTTAATTAGGGAGGAAAGAAAGGGGAGGAGAGGAAGGGTGATGGATGGCCGGACGTTAATCGATGGGGACAAAGGACGAGGGACAAAGAAAAAAAAGAAAAAAAAAAAAAAAAAAAGAAAAAAGAAAAAGAGGAAACGGAATGAAGATCGGGAGAGGAGTAAGTTCTCAGGGCGACGTTCAGTTGTGTCTTTTTTTGAGCGCGCGCCTCTTTTTTTTTTCTTTTTCTGTTGGCTTTGCAAGAAAACAAAAGTCACTCTAGGTTGAGAGCCGAACGTGTTTGCCTTTTGCCAACACAAAGCAACAACAACAACAACAACAACAGTGGTCTGCTACTGTTTGAGACGGGAGTATCCAACGCATGGAAGGAAGATATGCTTCAATGGGCTTGCTTACCTCTCCTTGCGAGTCTGAGATCAACGGTTGATCAGGCAGGAAGACGAGTCTCCAGCAGGGTCCAGGCTGGAGATAGCCGTTGGGTGAAGGTGAAAAATAAGGTTTTGGGTGTGCCTGGAAGGCAGTAAGGAAAAAGACACCCCGTAATAAGACTGCTTTCTTGGTCTTCTATTGCATGCACCCTCCCACTCCTGAGTCAACCCAAAAGCAGAAGCGGGGTAAGAGTTCTTATCTCTTTTTTTTTTTATTTTCCGGTTCTTTTCTTCTTTGCTCCTTTCCTTCCTTCCTTTCTTCGCTCCTTCCCTTCCGTCCTTCCTCCCTTCCTCCTCCCATTCTCTCGTTTCTCGCCTATTCCATCCTCCCTCTCCCCTCTTACACTTCATCATGTTGCCTCTCGCTGCTGCTGCCCGTCTTCAGGGCCAGGCTCGTCTCGCTGGATCAAGGGTCGCCCAAAGGATTCCCTCAGCACTCAGGATCGCATCTGTGCCCATGGCCCGCACCCGTGCTTTCTCTCTCTTTCCCAAGGCTGCATATGCTTCCTCAGCCTCGAGCGAGAAGGTCCCTCTTTCGTCAGAGAGATACCCATACCTCAAGCGGGACCCTTCCTTCAAGAAGGTATGAACAGCACTTTATCAATAATGAACACAAACACAAAAGTGTCGATCACTTTGTTTTTGTCGGATCAGTTTAGCATTTTTTTTCGGGAGTATCTCGGTCGCACTTCGAAAATCAGCTCGAATCACTGATGGCTCATCAATAATCTGTTATTAACACTCTCGTCTGTAATCGCGTCATTCGACGGATTGTTAGTTATCGCAAGAGGATATCGACTTCTTCAACTCAGTCCTGCCTCCCTCAGCCATCTCGCAGGACGATGGCGATCTCGAGGCATATAACGTTGACTGGATGCATAAGTTCAGGGGTCAGTCCAAGCTGTTGCTCAAGCCATCCTCAACCGAGCAAGTCTCAAAGATCCTCAGATACTGCAACGACAACAAGTATGTCTACCGTTTGCTGTCTGCTGTATCAATAACCTGACAAGGAACAAGGAAGGAGAAAGAAAAGTGTTGGAACTAAATGCATTTATTTTTTCATCTATAATAGACTGGCGGTTGTGCCTCAGGGTGGAAACACAGGTCTTGTCGGAGGAGGAGTGCCAGTCTTTGACGAGATCATCCTCTCGACTGCCAACATGAATTCCGTCCGCAGCTTTGATGAAGTGTCAGGTAAGCTATCATGGCTTGGGTTGTGTCGAGTCATGAGTTATCACATGGATCATGCCTGCAATGAAATGTGTTCTAACTATTTCCCTGAAATATTTCAAAATAAATGGTCGATAGGCGCTCTTGTTTGCGACGCTGGATGCATTTTGGAAGTCTTGGACAACTACCTTGCTGAGAGAGGATACATCATGCCCCTTGATTTGGGGGCCAAGGGAAGGTACGACGAGCGACAGGATCTCATGTACAGGAGCATTGTTCTCAAATTGTCTGCGCATAAGCAGCTCAACAGTGAACTAACCAAACACTTTTGGCTCTTCACAAAATAGCTGTCATATCGGAGGAAATGTTGCCACAAATGCTGGAGGATTAAGACTCTTGCGCTATGGATCCCTGCACGGAACTGTCCTTGGGCTTGAAGTGGTAAGGCACGGTATGGATATACAGAGCTAAGCGACTCTCACCGACATTTCCGGTTTTCATTGCAACGACTCACGCGAAAATTGATGCTTTATCATAGGTGTTGGCCGACGGGACAATTCTGGACAACTTGTCGACTCTTCGCAAGGACAACACTG
The DNA here is from genome assembly GCA_036320915.1 of Linnemannia elongata. Lineage (NCBI taxonomy): Eukaryota > Fungi > Mortierellomycota > Mortierellomycetes > Mortierellales > Mortierellaceae > Linnemannia > Linnemannia elongata. The sequence continues at coordinate 781,480 of JAXBDG010000007.1, read as the reverse complement.
GATACGACCTGAAGCAGCTGTTCATTGGATCCGAAGGAACATTGGGCATCGTCACAGGTGTGTCGATCTTGGCACCCAAGAGATCCAAGGCTGTCAACGTCGCCCTGTTGGGTGTCTCCAGCTTTGAGCAGGTTCAAGCAGCCTACAAGCGATCAAGGGACGAACTGTCAGAGATTCTCTCCGCCTTTGAGTTCTTCGATGAGGCCTCGATCAACTTGGTCAAGAAGCATCTTGTTGCAGGAAACAATGACCCCTTGGAGTCCCCCCACCCTTTCTACGTCTTGATTGAGACCAGCGGCAGCAACAAGGATCACGACGACGAAAAGTTGACACAGTACCTCGAGGGTCTTTTGACGGACGAGATCGTTCAGGATGGCGTTGTTGCCCAAGACACGACCCAGTTTAGGAATTTATGGGCTATCCGTGAGGGCATTCCTGAGGCTTGCTCTAAGACTGGACCAGTGTACAAGTATGATCTTTCGATCCCTGTTCCAGTCTTTTACGATATGGTCGAGGACATGCGCGCCCGTTTGAACGACGCGGGTGTCATCGGAGAGGACAAGGATGTTGAAGCTGTTGTTGGCTTTGGACACATTGGTGACGGTAAGCGTTGGTGCTTTTACAGCCACTTCGGAATGGATGTACCCTTGAGTTATCAACTAATCCATACATGAACTTACAATTTACCGCGTTTAGGAAACTTGCATTTGAACATTGCGTCGAAGCGCTACTCGGAAAAAGTCGCCAAGGTGATTGAGCCCTATGTATACGAATGGACTGCTAAGCACTCTGGCTCGATCTCGTCAGAACACGGCCTGGGTGTGTTCAAGTCGCCTTACCTTGCCTACTCCAAGTCATCCACCATGATCGATATGATGAGGAGGATCAAGAAGATGATGGATCCCCAGGGTATTATGAACCCTTACAAATACCTTCCTGAGGAGAAGAAGTAGACTTTAGCATCATTGGCATTCATATAAACATTTTTTTTGTGAAGGAAAAAAAGGGCGAAGCAATCAACCCAGCAGTCACATCACTGTTTCTTCAATGAAGTGGTGGCATCCTGGTTCTCGATACTAATTGTTCGCTTCCAAAGGTGATTTAAAAGTCTTCACGGCTATTAATTGACGGTTGAAGGAGGGATCTATTGTAACTATTTCAGTATTTAGCGAGTACGTTATATAACAGCCTTGAATGCCTATCGAAAAAATTCAGCTGCATGGTATGCTCTTTCAACGGACAAGGTTCTTCCGAGACATTAGGCACTTGCAAATGTGGTGTTCATTGAGGTATGTTAGCCTGTGGTTGTATGTCACTCTTCCAAGTCTCCCATTTTCACTCCTTCACAACCATCCGCGTATCCTACTTATATGTATCCATGCTACATACTTGAAAGGGGTTGTGTACATGCCTCAAGGAAAAAAAAAAAAGTGTCACGTGCAGGCACGCACAGCGAGTGGTGCGGAGTCTGAGCGATGTGAGGAAAATGAGTGCGTTCAGACCCCACCCTTTGGACTTTTTTTCTCCACTTCCTCCATCGGTGACTAAGGTTGTCTGACCCTCTTGTCCTCCCTTTTGACTCTCATTTACCCTCCCCACTCTTCCCCTCACTCTCCTTCCCCGTTTTCTTCACTCTCTTCTCTCATTAATTCCATCCACCATCACAGCTCTTGCCACCAATATATCTCTTTACACTCACACTCATCTCCAACATAACAAAGAGCATCCCTACAACTGTCATTCCACTCCCCCCGAGGCAACATTTTAGTATTCCATTCTACACCACTTGTCCATTTACTATCCTTCCGCCTCCTTCCTTTCCCTGTAAAATTCATCAACAATGGCCTCCTGGGACCAAATCCGCAACGATGTCCGCTCATTCCGGGCATCCGTCCAACCCACCGTCACCACCATCCGAGACTTTTCATTCGACTCGCTTAATGACCGCATCTTTTTCTTTGCAAACGACCTTTCAAAGTCATCAAAGTCGCCCATGCTCTTCCGTGTCGACTTGCCGAAGTCATACTCCGACAAAGACGCCTCTTCCTCAACAGACTCAGACCTGGACTCGGACCTGGAGGATCTCTCGTCAGACCATCACTCAAACTCTACTGGACCAGACCAGGAGGATCACGATATGGGCTTAGTCCCCTTCGACCCTGCAACCTACCAACACTTTGCGATCCCTTCAGCAACACCCATCCAGATCATCACCGGTGGAGGCGGCCCTCGGAACCCATACGCTGCTCCCGACAGGAATAGTTTCTCTTCTGCATCTCAGCCCACAGCATCGGAGAATGCCGCCTCCGCGACAGGCGGTGGACCAGAATCGGGTAGTTCAATCACAGATCAGATCCTCGCTGCTGCGCCCGTCCTGCCCTGGGTGCCTGTCTTGAGCGAAGAATGGATCAAATACTCTAATTCGACCCTCGGTCACTCTCCCACCGACCGGCTTTCCTTCTACCAGTTTGAACAGCAGGTCAATCGTATCATGTTCCCTTATGGTGCGGCTATCTACACGGCTACCATTCAGGAGGTAACGCAGGAAAATACTTTTCCGCCCTCTTTCCCTTTCTTCTCCGGATTTCGCAACGTTCCCCGTACTATGCGCATCATGTCACATTGGGAATCCGTACGATCCAGCAAAAACTGACGAATCGGCTCAATTTTCACAATATAGGACGGCAAATTCGAACCTCAGGCAGCGCGGACAGTACATCAATCTGCTGCTTCCAGTCCGAATCGATCTTACTCCAACCTTGTCCACAACGCTTTGGCCGCAGGGATCAACCTTGTCTCTGTATCAGGGCCATTGGCTTCTCCACGGACTCCCTTCTCCAACTCCACTGCTTCTAACCTCGACAAAGGCACTGCTGCATCATCATCGACGAGGGTAGATCCAAAACTGGGCGGATCAGAATTGGATTTGGTGGCGTTTACTCGAGATCAGGACATTTGGGTCATGACCCTTGGAGGCGTCGAGACACAGCTCACATTTTGCTCAAGGAATAAGAAGAAATCCGACATTAGCTGCGGCATTGCCGAATTTGTCATGCAGGAAGAGTTTCATCGCTTCTCAAACTACTGCTGGGCACCCTCGACACCAATGCGGCCCAGTCCACCGCCTCGATTCCCGACACCGACCACAAATGTACAGCCTGCATCACCCCCTCAGACAGTGCCTTCGATGCCCTTAACTCAGCCGCACCCGCAGCACTCGATGCAGCACTATCAGAACCATGACTCATTCTCCCCCAGCCCAGCAACTTCCTCACCCAACTCGACATTCACAACGCCATCTCCCACCTCATTGTCGCCACCTATCCTTTCCGGAAGTTTCCCCGTTCCCGCAGTCAACTCTTCGTCGTCGAGGACAACGGAAAGGATTCTTTATCTGCAAGTCTCCGAGGCAATGGTGGATCTGGTTGTGATTCCAAGACAGGGCATGCACCCCGAGTTTGAGGAGTACAGATACCCGCATGCAGGCACGCCCAACGCTGTCTCGGATATTCAGATTGTCGAGTTTGTGCCTCGGTTACGCGATGATGTGAGTAGAATTCTCCTTCTCGTCTGACTATTTGGCTGTTTCAGATGCTCTTTGACAGAATGTTGACGAGAATATATTTTTTTGGTGGCGTAATTTATAGGATGTTGTCCCTGAGCCTCTGCACAAGCGCCTGTGGGGCAGGGTTTCACTTTACAAAATGTTCCCATGGATAGAGTACATTGTTCGCTTTGGCTGGCTTCCCGGCGGCGAGAGGTAACACACATTCTACTCAGGATTTCTTAAGTTGACTTTACCCTCGCGTCAATATTAACAATCATATTATTTCTCCTATATGACATAGTGTATGGGTGCAGATATTGGACCGCAGGCAACAGAACACGGCTATTCTTGCTATTCCGCTAGATTGCTTCATGTCGGTTGCAGAGCAGGCAGAGTCAACTGAGCAGGCAGAGGCCGAACTGGCAAGTCGAATCCGGATTATCTTTGAGGAACGGAGCGACTACTGGATCAACGTGACGGATATCACGCAGTTTTTGTCACCAGAAGAATTTGTTCTCGATGAAGACTCGACAAGGGACGATGTTATCCAGTTTATCGTGCCCTCTGAACGGACGGGATTCCGGCAGCTGTATCTGGCCACACACTCGACACGGACAGGATCGAAGATTGTCCCCATTACCAGTGGGAACTACCAGGTCGTCGACAAGTCCATCACTGTCGACACCAAGCGCCAACTCGTCTACTTTACAGCCAAACAGGATACAGTGCTGGAGACGCATCTCTATGTCGCCAGTTATGCCAGAGGAGCTCAACCAGGAAATGTTAAGCGGCTGACTGAGTTGGGATACAGTCATCAGGTTACTGTCGACGTGGTCAAGAATCGGTTTCTGACCATGTATTCAAGTGTCGACCACAGCCCTGCCTGTGCAGTTCTTTATCTTCGGTGGAGCGATTGCCGCCACTCCCGGTCACCGTCACCCCTGTCGCCAATGGAGAACGTCGGCAGGAAAGAAGCAGAGTGGTGCATGTGCGGCTGTCAGTTCCCCAAGATTTCTTCGCATGCATTTGTGCTTCGTGAGGGGATTGCCAATCTTTCGGCTAAGAAGATTCGACAGGCGCCGATTGTATCTTCCTCGACTCCTCTTGGACATGCCCGGTCTCGGTCAGAGTCATTTGTGAATCCACCTCGGATAGAGACTGCGTTCGGAAGCTTCAAAACGGGATCGATGAACTCGATTTCAGGATTCCTGGCGAGCCACCTCCTTTCATCAAGCCTTCTGTCGAGCCCAAAGTCGATCCAACCACAGCCTCAACAACAGGATTTGGGAATGGTGTTGAGTTCCTCGGCAGGAGCAGGAGGTCGCAAGTCGAGTCTTCGATTTGTACCAACTACCCAAGCCTCCTCAAGCGCGCCTCCCTCCTCTTCGTCCGCAGGAGGCGTGATCAATGCGACCCATCACCCAGTCGCAGAGTTTTTCACATTCATGAGTTCGGACGATGTACAGCTGCATGGATGTCTGTACCGGCCCGCGAACTACATTGTGGGTCAAAAATACCCGACCCTGGTCTCGATCTATGGAGGACCACGGTCACAGATGGTAACGAACGAGTACAAGCTGCCAAAGTTTTTGAGAGTGTTCCTTGCGACGCGGCTGGGATATGCAGTGGTGATGATTGATGGACGGGGCAGCAACGATCGAGGAGTAGAGTTTGAGGGGCGACTGCGGTACCAGATGGGTCAGATTGAGATTCAGGACCAGGTTGAGGGGTTGCAGTTCCTGGCGAAACCTGAGAATGGTGGTCTTGTTGATATTGATCGCGTGGCCATCTCTGGCTGGAGCTATGGTGAGTTCCTACTGCTCATTTCTGTTGCAAGGTTAAAATTGGATTTTTTTTTTTTTGTCTAACATACGTGGCTGATTTGAACAAACTTAGGCGGATACTTGACGTTGATGGCGCTTGCACAATACCCACAAATCTTCAAGATTGCAATTGCAGGTGCCCCCGTCACGCAATGGGAGCTGTACAACACCGCGTACACGGAGCGGTATATGGGCCTTGTCCAGGAGAATAAGGAAGGGTACGACAAGAGCAACTTGTTGAACTGGGTGGATCGGTTCCCAGATAGCGAGAACCGGCTCTTGATTGCACATGGGCTTATTGACGAAAATGTGCACTTCAAGAATACGGAGATGCTAGTCGCGGATTTGGTCCGGAGTAATAAGCCGCATCAGATTCAGATCTATCCGACGGAGCGGCATGGGTTGAGGGATGCTAGGGTTAATGAGCACTTTGAGACCTTGATGTTTTGGTTGCTGAAGAAAAACCTCTAAATCTCGATTTACTTGAATAAATCAAGATCGATGGTGATAAAAACAGATAGCAGTAAGGGGAGGGGAAAGAGCGAGATGGCGGCACTACCAGAAAAGAAAAGAAAGGAAAGGGAATCTGAATAATGTTGAAGATGTTGTCATGGCAGAATAAGGTCGCGCAGCAATTAGCCCCGGACCACAAAGGCTGGACAAAGAGAGAAAGGGCTGTGAAACGAAAAATCAATTTTGAGACAATTGGTGGCACAGTAAAACGAGAAATGGATTGTCCACGTTTGTGATGCCATTCATCGTTTACTCAGCCCCACCCCTCACCCAAACTTATAAAGCGAAAGGGCAAACACTCTTCGTCTTTTTTCTTCCTTCTTCTCATCCAACAACACATCTTTACCTCCTCACAGGACAATAACACTTCAGAGACTCAAAACTCCCCGAAACCTCAACCAAGAGCCCAAGCACTCTCCCAACAAAGCAACAAAAAATGATGTCGTCGAAAATACAGTACCAGTCCTTGGCTCAAAAGGACGACACCCACCCTCTCCGGTCCATCCTCAACCCCTACAGGACTCAGCACATCCTCACCGAATCTCCACCTGTTCCAACCTACCTCGACTTAAAACCCCTCCTCTCCAGGAACCGTCAAGCCGAAACCATCACAGCCCTCACCCTCTCCGACGTCCTCACCCCGCAAGAATGCCAGGCCATGATCCAAAGAACAGAATCCCTCGGCTACGACGTCGCACTTGTTAACGTTGGTGGCACAGGTGCTGGCGCAGGTGCAGGAATCCATATGCCGGGTTACCGAGACGGGAAACGGTGTATCGTGGATGATGTCCAGTTTGTGAGGGAGCTCTGGGAGCGTGTGAAGGCGCACATCCCCCCGGTTTGGGAGGGACGTCCCGTTGTGGGGATGAATGAGCGGTTGAGGTTCTTGAAATACCACCCTGGGGACCAATTCGCGCCACATATGGATGGAGAGTATCGACGGACCGATGGATCTGGCGATGTAACAAAGATCACGATCCAGTTTTATCTTAACGGCGGCGAGAAGGATGGTGATGATGGACTCAAGGGTGGCGAGACGAGTTTCTTGAACGAACTGTCGTTTGGAAGACTGCCCGGTGTGGGCAGCATGGCAAAGAAGGGAAGGAAGGCGGAGGAGGAAAAGGAGGTGGAGAGAGTTGCGGTGGCGTGTCGGACGGGCCAGGCGTTGATTTTCCAGCATGATTTGGTTCATGAGGGAAGTCGGGTTGTTGAAGGAGTCAAGTATGTTGTTAGAGGCGATATTCTCTACGGGCCTCGACCTACCTTTGTTAGATAGACAATCCCCCCGCTTTTTCTCGTTCTCTCTCTCTCACATAAATATACCTGAATGTTAAAATGAATAACATACACAAAGCCAGACTTTTCTGTCAATTGGTTTGCGGAGGATGGATAGAGGTGAATGACAATGAAGTAGTAATTTTATTAGGAAGTAAAAATAGGTAAGAATTAAGATGAATGAAGGAAAAAAAAAAAAGGAAACGAAAGAAAGCACAACAGCGACAGAATGGTGGATGTGGGGGGTATTCGGGAAATTAGTGCAGATACGCGAAAAGAGATGGAAGAAAAAATGATGAAACAAAGGAAAGCGCTTTGACGAAAAAAAATGGATAATGGGGGTTTAAGAAATAGGGTATATGGACCAGAGAGTTTAAGAAGAGATAGGAGAAGCAGACTCAATCGCCAAGTTGGCAACGATGTCTTCCTGCTCATCCTCCTCGTGCTCCTTTTGCTCCTCGGGAAGGTCCTTGGTAGTTGTTGTAATAGTGCTAGTAGTAGTGGTGGTAGTAGTAGGGTCTTCTTTGTCGTTGGCCAACTCAGATCCAGAGACATCGGCCTCTTCAGTCTCCTCCAAGATCATCTCGAACGCCTTCGATGGACTCTGCTCAACAACAGCATCAGCGACTGTGGCAGGAGCTACATCCTCTGATAATGGGTCGACTTTGGCATCGCTGTCCTTCTGATGATCGATGACGCTTTCGACATGCGCCTCCTCTTGCACATCAGCCAAATGCGTAGGCAAGGTGGTCGACGGCAGTGCGACTTCAACAGAAGTAGGCGGTGTAGGCAGGTCCGTCAGTGGCACTGCAGCAACAGCAGTAGCGGCATCATCATCAACAGAAGCAACGTCTTTATCATCACCCCTGGCAGAAGGAATAAGAACAACTTCGACCTTGCCACTGGTAGGGGGCGTGGGCAAGGGAGAAGTTGGAAGGGAAGGAACAGAGCCAGGGATTGGAGGCAGAGCAGTCTGGGGAGGCAGAGAGACTGGCGAGACGGAGCCGACAGGGATGGGGACCAAAGTCGAGAGACGCGCAGAGAGAGCTGAATCGCGGCCGCCGTTCTTGCGAGCAACAGCACCACCAAAGGTTGCAATTCCAGCAGGGAAAGAATGGGTCGACGATGTCTGAGAGGACATTGAGCTGACCGAGGCATTCGACAGGGAGTGCTTGTGCTGACGAGGGAACGTGTTGTGTTGGTATTGATGATGGTGGTGATGATGTTGAGTAGGAGCATCGGGCTGCTGACCCTTGGGAGGAGGAGGCAGAGCGAGTTTGCTGTGCACGGGCAGGGAGATGTGCTTCCTAGAGACTGCATCTTGACCATCGTGGTCGTCGTTGGCTTGACCGCCGTCGGTAGTATCACGCAGAGGTATCGCACTAGCAAAGGCAGGCAAGGGGCTGCTCGCACGATGAGGGTGCTGTTGAGAAGGCTGCACAAAGTGTTTGTCGTGTGTACGAGAGACCAAGGCAGACTCTTGAGATTGTGCGCGGGAACGAGGATTCGCACGGTGCGACACCAACAAATCAGGGTCGTGGTGACGAGGGACAATCGAGATGCGGTGGGACGATGGCGAACTGTTCGACAACGAATGCCTCAGAGCACGGACAGGTGAGACCGACTCAGAACGAGGGGGCTCGGGCAGAGGAGACGTCGGGGGTGAGGCCAGAGCGGCAGACGTGGGCGACGTAGGGCGATCCAGACTCACTCTGCCGAAACCATTAGGCGATCGATCGTGGATTAGACCGACGTTGCTGGGATAACGGAAATGACTCAATCTCGAGCCGGGTCGCTGAAAGCCGTCCGAGGGTGACATAGGTCGATTCTGATCTGCCGCCGCCCTAATGCCCTGCTGAAGGTTCTGGGTAGCGATCTGGAGAGGAGAGAGAATCTGGGTCGAGTGACGGACAGAGACGCTTGTTGGCCGATGGATACTGCGTGGCGGAGGAGTGACGACGAGGGACGATCGTGGACTGGGACGATTGGCGTTGGGACTCATGGGCCTGGATGAGACGGGACTCATAGGACGCGAGGGACTTCCCATCAGTCTCTGGGAGCTGCGTCTCGGGAGGGTAATCATGGCCTCGGGTCGGTCGATGACCACAGAAACGCGTCGACTGTTGCTCCCACTGCTGCCGCTGAACGTACTGCTGCTGGAACTCCCACGGCGGGCTGCAAGGGCACCCCCTCCTGCTTGCGTAAATAGATCAAGGTCGCTGGAAAATTCTGCCAGGGAAGAGTCCCGCTTCTGCTGATTCTTCTTTTGCTGTTGACGAGAAGATTGAGGGGGTAGGTGGTTGGATTCGTGTGGGAAGGATAGAAGTCGTGTTCCTTCCACGACCTCCCCTGAACTCCCTTGTCCTTGGACGACGGGCTCGGGAGAAACTGCTTCTGCCCGCTCCATAACTTCTCCAAAACTTGCATAGTCGGACGACAATTGTCCCGACGAGACTGCGTTATTGCTGTTGGCGTTGTTATCGTTCCCATCGATAACAGCATTGCTTTTGTTGATGCTGCGGTGACGGTGGTCGTCCTGCCTTTTGACGACTTGCTCTTGGCCCAGAGTCGACTCTCCACCTCCTGTTGCGATGGGGGAGAAGGAAGGCGTCATTGGACGAGGGTGTGGGTTCAGGCCCCCACCGGGTGTGACCACGTAGAGGTCATGGCGCTCAGATGGATGTGGAGGGCGACGAGGGGGTGTTGGAAGAGGCGAGGACGACCGGGAGAGGTTGGAGAGGTAACTGCTGGCATGGGTGCTGTTGTTGCTGGCGAACGGCGGGACTGACGAGGGCATACCGTTGCTATCGACCAAACCATAAGAGGCCGCTGACGACAGATCCGACCATTCGGACGAGTCGGAGTAGTGCGTCCTTGGTCGCGACTCTGACAGCTGCAGTTGCTGATACTGGTAAAGAGGATCTTGGTCCATTGCCTGCTGAGGGTTGCGGCAGCGAAAGACAGTTCCCTTGAGCTGCCTCAACCAACCCGAGAGTTCATTGGCAGAGTCGGCAAGGACGTACCAGTTCTTTTGGCCTGGACTGGTGATTTGGAGACAATAGCGCTTGCCTGAAAAGATGTCTGTGACGCAGACGATGGTCTCTGCACACAGCTCGAGCGTCTCGAGCAATGGATGCTGAGGATCGGATGATTTGAAGCAGTGGAGAGACTGCTGGTTGAGGACAAAGTACCGACGCTTCCATTGCTTGCGCGAGAAGAAGGTTCTTGACGAGAACTTTGTCAAGTATCCGGTGTATGATGCGCCCTGTTCGAGGTGGCGGACGCGAAGTTGGAAGGGTCCCCCGTTGCTGGCTGATGGACTGGCCATAATGGTCGAGGTGACAGTCGAAACCGAGGCCGAGATGGTACCGGATTTACCGCTGACAATGCTGCTTGTCTCCAGTCTGCTGTCTTTGCCATCTTCGCCTCTGTAGAGGGATGACGATTGGCGGTGATGCGAGTAGAGAGTGGCGTCGAGCTGGTTGGATAGATCGGAGTGAGGATAGGCACTCAAGGGTGAGGTAAAGGACGACGACAACGAGCCGTTCTTACTCACTTGGCGGGACCGTGGGATCCTCTGTTGTTGTTGCTGTTGAAGATGAGTACTGGCGATGGTGGAGCTATCGTCGTCGGTGGTGGTCAAGGGTGTCATTGTTGCAGGGGATAAGAACGAGTCGGAGGTGCCGTTGGAGTGGGCAGAGTAGGATGAATCGGCGTGGGTGATACCGAGACTGATACTGTCACTTGTGTTGGAGCCGCTGTTGCTGTCGCCGTGCCGACTTGGATGGCCTTGAAGTTGTTGTTGTTGTTGAGCAAAGGTCGAGGTCGCCTTTTTGCGCTCGATAGTAGAGGAGGAACGCGATGGGGTGAGCGCGTTTTGGAGGGAGGAGAGAGCTCGTCGAACCCCACTAGTAGGGGTTTGTTGTTGTTGGTTGTAATGGTGATTGTGATAGTCTTGGTGAGGGTTGTATGAGTATGAGGACGAGATGGAGTGGTTGTGGTTGTGTCGATGGTTACTGGCGGAACTGCTGCTGCGAGAGCCGGGGAGGGGGGAGTGCGTATGGGACGAGGAGTGGCTCGAGAACGACGACTTTTTGCGCAGCATTGGAGAGGTAGGAGGAAGCCTTTTTTAGCCCTTTAGCCCTTTGCAAAAGGAGATCCAGGTTAAAGGTTTTCGAAGGATGTAGTTCGTTGTTTGTTTGTTTGTTTGTTTGTTGTAGAAAGGTTGGTTGGTTGGTTGGTTGGTTATTGCAGGGAGTAGTAGCTGTGGTGATGCTATCAGTTCAGTGACGATCAAGAATAAAAAATAAAATTGTCAGGTACCGAAGGGGAGGGTAGGCTGTCTCAGTCGTCGGAGGAACATATCCAACAGGAAGTGACTATTCCCTCTTGTCAAAAAAAGGGAGGGAAAGGGACCAAGAGAACAAAAGAGAGGGTATCTTTGTCCACACTCAGACGCATTCATCAACAGACAAACTTACATTCAACTAAACGAACAAAAGAAAACAAACAGAGTAAAAAGAGAGGGAGTGAGAGAGTGGGAACGCGTCTTTGGAGTAAACAAGGTGGGAAAGAGAGTGATCAGGGGAGGAGAACGAGAAAGCGGGAGTGAGGGAATGTAAGAATGGTGGAGTATATATGGAGAAGTAGGAGAAGGTGTGATGTTTTTGTGTGTGTGGGTGCGTGTGTGTGTGTGTATGTGGGTGTCGAATGGGAGGCGGGCAGGGGGGGATGTGGTGGAGGGGTATATGGGTAAGAATGAGTATGAGAGTGAAGCGCGAGTAAGAAAGGGTGAGGATGGAGGCGGAGAAGAAGTGAATGAAGGTGTGAAAGAAAAGGAAACAAGAGGCGGAAGAGGGAGAACAGTGGGGAGAGGGAGTAAGAAAGAAAGAAGGAGGGTGGAAGGTGGAAAGTAGGGGGAGAAGAAAAGGAAACAGAGAAGAGGGGAAACAAAGAGGAGAAAAGGGAAGAATTGACTTTTTTTTTTTTTTTTTTTTTTCTTTTTTTTTTTTGGGTGCCCTGGCAGGGTCCGTTTTGTGTGGGAGAAGGGGAAGTTGATCGATATCGATAGAAGACGGCGATGGGTGATGGGTGGTTGGGCGATGGATCATATCTGATGATGGAGAGAAGGGGCATGTATTCGCCAATGTGGTCAATGGTAACAATTATATCCATCAATGTGGATGTGAGGATGTACCATTCAACCATCGCCATTCTCATCAACATTCTTCTTCTCCTGTTGCAACCCTCCTTCCTGCCTTGTCTTGTCTCTTTTGTTACCTGCCCCCTCCTCTTCCTCTCCTCCTCCCCCTTCACTGCAATTCAATACACATACCCTTGCATCCTATCCTTGCATGCTCGCATCTCTTCTTTTTTTTTTCCTTCTTTCTTGCTCTTCTTATCGCCTTCGCCTCTGGTCCCTCCCTTCCTCTCTCTCTCTCTCTCTCTCTCTCTCTCTCTCTCTCTCTCTCTCTCTCTCTCTCTCTCTCTCTCCCTCTTCGCTTGTCTACCCCTTGTCCTTGTGTGCAGAACTCAGTCCAATGCCATTTTTTTAGTCGATTGCGTCCGCTTTACGTTGCATTTGTTGTTATGTCGCTGTTATTCAACAAGGGGGGAATCGGATTAGATGGCCATCTTTCTCATGGACTTTTTTGTCTCCCTGCAACGAACATCTGGTGGGGAAGAAGGGGTCAGAGAAAGAGAACAAGTGTCCAATGTGACAAGACTAGTCAAAGAACAAGTTCAAAGGAAGAAGACGAAGAACAAGGAGAAGGAGAAGGAGTAGCCTATCATTCCTCCCTTTTCGACTCACCCCATCCTTCCATTGTACCTTCACTCCCTCTCCCTTGCTTGCGTTGTGCCCACTTCTTTTATCAATTCGTTTTGATGACAGCGTGTTATGTAGACAATACACAACATACCCCCTAATCTCTACTCTCTATTACCATTTCAGCTTGTTGTTCAAGCGAGGCAAGCAAGACTACACCTTTATCGATATCAACTCTAACAACAAAAAACAACAACAAACAGGGTATTGATTTGTTTATGTGTCCTTGGTTGCCTGAACAGTGTTTGGCCGCTTCTCCTCTCTCTCCGTCTCCCCTTGGAATAGAATAACAACAAGCAAGAGCGAACCCTTACGTGTGCCTTGTCTCATTTCATACCCTACCTTACCCTGCCCTGCCCTTGCCCCCAAAAATAAAATAAGCCAAACAGGGCTCACTTTTTATTTCTTTTTTTTTTTTTTTTTTTTTTTTTGTTCTCGGATGACCATGAATGCTCTCAATGGTCCCTCTCTTTCTTTCCTCATCATAGACAAACCCTCATCCTCTCCTTTTCTTTGTTCAACCATGACTCGACCCTGCCTCTGTCAATTCCTTACTTTCGCTGCCTGTTTTTGACTTTGAATTGTAAGAAGAAAAGTGCTCAATTGTTGTGGGCTTTGTGTTGTATGTCAGCCTGCATGCAATGGCAATGTTTATTTTTTTCTCCTTGAAGCTCATTTTTCTTACATACAATTCAGGCACATCGGGGTAGAGAACCTTTTTTACTCTCTCTCAAGTCTCCCACATACCATTGAACTCAATCCAATCTGTTCTGTCTTCTGCAATTGGCAATTGGCCAAGGAAAACGAGTGGTCTTCTTTGCTGTTGGATTTTTTCCCGTTGCAGAATCAATAACTTTAACCGTTGGCATTTTTTTTCTTTTTTTTCCCTTCACCACCAACGACCAAGGACCAACCAACGGTCAACGGTCATCTTGCAACTGCCCAAGGAACAACAAATAACAGATCGGCCCTGCTTTTTTTTTTTCGTCCCACTCCCCTTTCCCCTCTTTGTCTGCTTTTCTTCCCAAGCATTGCTCCCTTCCCATCGAGACCATATAGCTCTTTCTTTTCAACTGACAGATATAAACGACATACCTCCGGATTTCTTTTGCTCGTGTACTTTTTTTTTTCCTGCTTTTTGAACAGCGACACGTATTCTTTTTTTTTTTTTTTTTGACCTTTTTTGTTCAAACTCCCTTTTGTTTCCTTCGGTCTCTTACTCCACATCTCCGACAACCGTGTTTCCCTTTTCTTTTGTTCGTTTAGTCGTTCGATCTCCTCACACGCGACGCGATATTTTTTTGTCTTCTTTGTTTCAGTACTTCCTGTTCCATGGGCTATTTTACTCATCCATTTCGACGTTTCGTTCTCTGCACCAAATGAACATTGAGAAAAGCGTCAATCAATGAAATGACCCAATGGGTGCGAGAAGCTCAACACGCGCTGACAAAGAAACTTCACTTTCACACGCATATTCAAGATTTATTTAACACAAATCTTGAGTCGTGTGAATCGCTGGCCCCTATACCCACATGGTGAAACGGCGAACATATACATCCATGGTATCAACGATTCCAATCTCGCTTAGTCAAGGGCTACCTATGACAACAAAAAAGCTCTTTTGTAAAAACACCAACTTGCCCATGTACTTGTGTCCCAAAGACACTCCGTAGAAAACAAAACAAACAACAATACTCCGTTGGCCGTTTTGAAGGTTTCTACCACTATTTTTTTTTCCGATGTTACTGCTTTATCGCAGAAAAGGGTATACAAACCAAGTACCAACAACGACCATGACCGATTGACCATGGGCCATGATGACCCATGGGCCAACTCTAAACCCATTGTTTTGTCCCAATTGACCATGGCCATGACCATGACCCATGGGCCAACTCTAATAACCGTTGTGTTCCCGGTTGATACCAAATACCAAGGCCCGCATTTTTTTGCTTTCCCTTTCTGCTTCCCAAACTCTTTGCTTTCTCCCTTATCCTCCTTCCTTCCTCCATCCCGATACACCCTATTTTTTTTTTCTCCTTGTTCGTTTTGCTTTTTTTTTTTTTTCCATACTCCGGTCATGCGGGATGACTTGACTTTGCAGGACACGTTTTTGCTCCTCTCTCTCAAAAAAAGAGAGCATAAGAAACCCCTCTTGTCCTGTCTTGTTTCCCTATGCCCCTTTTACCGTATCGTACCATAGGGGTGAGGTGGCAATTGGACGCTCTGTTCCTTCCCATCCTCCCTACTTTCCTTTACTGCCTTTTTTTCATCCCCTGTTTTTAGAGTTTTACTTTCCTCCCCATGCGAGACATACTTCCTTCAGGTACCGCTAGACGAACCCAACCATACATCACATCACATCACAATGCACTCACCCCTCCAACAGTCAAAAACAAAAGATAACATGCGACAAACTCAACTAACCCATCCCAACGACCATCCTCCAACGGTGCATAACTGCCTGCCCATCATCCACCCACTCCCATTTCGTTTGAGCTTGCTCGCATGCATGCAACAAAGTCCCAAGGGGGGGGGGGAAGGGGAGAGGCTTTTTTTCAACAGACTTGTGAACGAATCACCCCTGTCCTCTGCCATCTTTCCCTTGCTGATGTCCCATTTCCTCTCTCTCTCTCTCTCTCTTTCTCTCTTTCGTTCAATTGCGCGAACAGAAAGGTTATTAGCATCGGTAAATTGAATATCAGCCAAAAATAGTTTCTGAACCATTGAGGAATGATGGGAGCACAACACGAATCCCCCCCCCAAAACCCCACCCTCACAAATATTTTTCATATATCCAATTTCTTTGGAAAAGATGAGATGCGATCTGGGAAAAATGGTTCCTCCTCCCCTTCTCTCTCGGTTTTCGCAACCGACCATGCTGTCGCTTTTTGTTGCTGTTGTTGTGTGCAAATGAGGATGCTTCTGTTGGACCAGGAAAAATGCCACGTTGTTTTTTTTTTTTTTTTTTTTTTTTTTTTTTTTTTTTTTTTTTTTTTTTTTTTTTTTCGTCAGCAGCTCTCTTCTTCCCTTCCCCTTCGTTATGTTATTCTTCTTATTTTGCTATCTAATAAGCACCATCCAATAAAGATAAAAATAAAAATTAAAAAAGAGAAAGAGACATGGGTCTAGGAAAAGAGTTCGGTATTCTCCCAGAGGGCCTCATTGGGATCCAATCCTTCAGGCATCATCTCGTCAAAGAGTCCACCGATCATCGTACTCTCCTCTGCCTCGCATTCGTTCACAAGTCCATCTCCTCTCTCTTCCCATTGCTCCTCCTCAACCACATCCTCAATCACCTTCTCTGCGTCAGATCGCCCCATATTTATGGACAAATGTCTATCACGACCATCGTGACTCAGGCGCGCACCAGAAGAAAATTGATCTGCTCCCTCCATACTGCGTCTGCTTCCAATGCTACTGCTGCCAAAGAATCGTGGTATCGTCGACTTGGAAAGGGACCTCCTGGAGCCACCTCCGCTTCCAAAGATAGGCTGCAATGCATAGTTCATCACAGTCTCATCCTCCCTTGCCTCTCCATACTCCACTAATCCTTCTCCGCCACCTTCTTCTGCATCGCCATCCTCATACCCCGGCATCGGTTCATCCAGAAACTGCCGTCTCTCGGCTTCCTGTTCTAGGAGATCCAGGGATGACTCGGCGACAATCGACTCTATCTCATTCGGTTCCTCCGCATGAGCTGGCACCGTGCGCTGTTGCTGTTGTTGCTGCTGTTGTCGCACTGCAGGTCGGCTCGGGATATGGAACCGCGGCTTCTCATTTTCCGCTTGCTGCCGTGTCGACATCATCATTGACTCGGCAAAGGCCTTGAAAAGATCCGGATCGGATCCACGGATAGGTGACACAGCAGGCGGGCTGAATCCTCGAGTATCGTTATCAGGATCATCCACCACCTCTTCATCCTCAACATCGCCCCCATCAAGCACCTGATCCTGTGCTGTCCCAATTCCTGACACACTCGACAATAGGCTGAAATTCGAATGGAGGGAACGCGATGACACCGACGCCAAGGACGAATACGAAGCTGAGACTGAAGTATTCGACGACTGGACTGACTCATGCTTGGATCGGCCAAACACAGACACCTTGAGAGAACCCATAGACGGCTTGGCTAACGATCCAAACGATGGAGCACCGATCCCTGCACTCTTGGCTGTTGCCAACCGACGAGTCCGCTCAGCTTGAGGCGTCTTCTTCAAGTCCATATCAATCATCAAAGGTTGATTGGGCGTCCAGGACGGAGGTCTGCCCCATGGGTTTTGCTTGACTTTTAGACTGGCGACTGTAGCATTCCCATCTGGAATACTTGGAACCTTCTTGAGTTCGACAGCCTTCTTCATGTCGGCGTGTTGGTGGATAGGATGGATTTCCATCTGTTCCTCGCGTTGTGTTTGACTTCTTGGTGGGGTAACATCTGGTGGAGTTGTTACAGGCGGAATTGTCGCCATGGTTGCAGGAAGGGGAGCGTTGTTCTTGTTGATAGTGCCACTGTTGACCTTGTCACACATCTTGTCGAGGACGACGGTGTTCCCGTTCAGGAAATGCTTCAAGATCGACGTCGTTGTGAGAGACTTTCTATCAATACTCTTGGTCAATACGGATGGTGCCGCTGGAGATGTCCGGGAAACCTTGACAGGTGTTGGAGATGGGGCAAAGGGCGAGGTTGGATCCCAAAGGCTGGGGCGAGTCGGCGTGTGGGCAAGCGGATCTGCCGGTGATGTATGTTCCTCCTGTCGTTCAGGTGCAGGATTCGACTTAAATCGAGCAAATATCGACGTAGAGAACGCCGGTCGCTTGAATGGACTCTCTGTAGGCGACGTGAACGTCGACTTCCCCTTGGAGTCACTGAGCGAAGAGGGAGTCAGGCTAGTGAACGGATTAGCGACCTTGGGTATCAGGCCTGCCTCCATCTGGAACAAGAGCTTCTGCTGAGGTGTGTGTAGCAACATCAGCGGCATAGCCGTGGACTCGCCGTGTTTGGTCTTGATAGGCTTGGGAGTCGGGGCGCGAAGATCGTCCAAGGTCAACTTGGGTGAGCGCAGGGCCTTGAGCAGAGCAGAGCGTTCTGGTGTCTTGGAGACCGGGATCGTAGACTGACGGATCGGGTCGCCCTTGGTAGCTACCTCTGTATCATACACATGCGAAGTGCGTAGGGCCAGCACCGAATCGGTCCTGCGGCGTTTGGAAGGGGTGCCTGGTGGCTCATCGTCGCTCTCCTGGAATAAATTGTTGGGTTTTGAGGATTGTACAGCGTCCTTTTGCCACAGCAACGTCTCATGGGATTCGTCCGATACTGGTCGCAATGGCGTCGTGCTGCGTCCAGGTTGGAAATCGGACGATTGGCGTCGTTTGCGAGAGACGCCAAGGCGGCCCCGAAATATTGATCTAGTTGGTGGTATCGTGGGTGACGTGAGTGTTGGTTCCTGGATATGCTGAACGCGATCGGATGAAGAGTCGAGGACGGGTTCGGTTGGCTGGGCAGGCTGGTGAACTGTAGGTTGTATGAGTTTGACAGCCTCGCCAGAGGAATGGCCACTTGTGCCGGTTCTATTACCCAAATCTCTGCCTTGGAAGAGCGATGTCCATAATGCCGTTCGTTTGCTGGTAGGCGATATCTTCTGGGTGGCGATATTTTGAGCAGCCTTCTGAGTGGGTCGAGTCGGTCGCCTGTTGTTGAGAGTAGTAACCGGTGGAGTCAATGCAATTACCGAGTCATCCGTGAGCAGCGCGGCCATATCCTTGCGCACAGTCTGGTGGGGTGGAGTAATTCCTGTACTCTCGCGCACCACAAGGTCTTCAGGTGCTGGCATGATACTGGGCTCCTTGGCCAGAGACCTCTTCCTTGGGAACTCCATTGACGCTTTGGATTCCGTTAGTCCGCTCCTGGAGAGAGGGAGACAAACAGGCGGTTTGATAATAGAGCTCGATATTTTTGCACTTGATCTCGCGAAGGCTGTAACGGTTGGGGTCGAAGTGGCAGCTGCTGCAGCAGTATACGGTTTGATGGTGACCGGTTTGTAGGTAATCGGTTTGAAGGTGGCCGGATTGAGGGTGGTCGCAGGGGATTTGAATGGGTCCGTCCGTGATGGTCGAATAGGTGATCTGTTTGGCTTGGGTACTGTGAGAGTTGGTGCTCTGACCAGCAGAACATCCGAGATATCTATAGATGAGAAAAAATCTCAGACGCACTATGAGTCTCTCGTCTGCAAGGGCAGCCATGAACCCCTTTGTCGATGCATATTTGATTGTGTGTCATACCTTGGCCTCTATAAGATTCTAGCAAACTGCGATGAGTGCTAGGCTGATTATCTGGTAGCTCAGCCGCGGAAACGCTTATCCGATTCCTAATGTCGCTATGGCGAGTGGATGGCAAGGTATCTATAGCAGAAATACAACTTGTTAAGACACCGTGATCTCAGGTGCTCCCATAGTTCACACCACATGAAAGCAAGATGATGATCTTACTGTCAAGGAAGGTAGGAGCCAAGGCAGAAAACACGGCTGCAGCAGTTGACTCTGCCTCCTTGCGAATGTCATTAGAGGTCTGAAGCGATGAAGTTCCAAAGGAGTTGCTCTCGTGGCTTTCAGAGGTGGTGATTGTAGACAACAAGCGTCGGTAAGGCCGTTCCTGTGTCTTCTTCTCTCTATAATGTCAAAATCCTTGCGTTAGTCTGCTGTATTTATTGCACATGAGCTAACAATCGCTTAAGTCGATCGAGCTCAAAGTAGTCAAACTCACCTTGTCAGTCTCTCCACTCGCTGAGTGGCCTCGTTCAGCCTGTTCTCCAGACGAGTCCTTGTTCCTTTGATCGCCACGAGTTGCTTGGCATGACTTCTGGACAAGCTCTCCAAAGAGCCCTGAGTGACAGCTGGCGATGCCTCCAAGCTATTCCCTTTTTGCTTGGCCCCACTTTCCAGCTGTAGTAGAGAATGCTTCCAAGTCTTGAGTATCGATACTAGGTCAACTGAAGGTCCGCTGTGGCTGTCATGGTTCGTCAACTGACCCAATGTCATAGAGAGATCATCCTTCTGCAGCCTCTTCCCGTTGAGCACCGAGGATCCGCTGCTTGAATCGGCATCCAAGAGAGCCTGCAAGATATCTTTGCGCCCGACATGAAGCTCGACAAATCTGAGGATGGGTCGCCACTGGTCATTGATCTTCTCAATCCAACGGTCTTCCAGAACACGCAGTTCCTCCAGCGATAAAAGTCCTGTCCTATCGGCAATATGCGGCTGATGGACCAGAAACATGCGCCTCTCCGACTCCACATTCGTCTATGCAAATGGAAGGATGACAATTGTGTTAGCTCGAGCCGTAGACAGATAAGACACACCAAATAGCGGTCGAGCCTTGAACATCCTTACCAATTCTCTGGAAATGGTATTAAGACGGCTGCACATCTCCTGACTCTTGAGGCTCCAATCCATGCGTATAGCCTTCTGTTTCTCGACATCCCGAAGAAACTGCTGAGATTGGCGAACTATCTGTGAGTCAGTCATCTCCAAGAGTGCCGCCTCATCCTGTGAAGACTGTGGTACATGACTGATCAACTCCCGAAGCGTCCTGTCTCCTTCACCTTGCATCATCTGCTCTTTCTTGATGACCGTGGATAGGACGTAGGTAGACAGAACCAGGACCAGCTGCTCTGTCCGCTCTCCAATCGATTCATCCAAATAGCTCCTCCGAATAGTGGGCAAGAACAATCCTAGACTGCCCGTGTTGCCGTTTGTGGTGTGGTTGTTGCCTGCAAATGTCGCTGAAGAGTCATCTCTCGCGAACTGATGTCCTACGCCGAAACAACCATCCTTACGGAGCTCTTCCAGCCACTTGAACGCCACATTCCTAAACTCACGTGCATCATGTCGATCGATGACTGGCCAGCACTCCTTGAACCGATCCCGTGTCTGAGTCTTGTCCAGTCGAGTGAATAGAAACCAGAGAATAAACTCGAGTGCCTTGGTCGACTGATGGCCTTTGGCAAGGACATGTCGATGTAGCTCCAGGGGTCTCGTATTGCCACTAGCGTCATATCCGTACGAGTCGATAATAATGGGTTGTTGAAGATGCTGTTGACGGGATATAGATCGTGCCATCGACTGTGACTCAAAGGAAGGCGCCAAGGTCCCAAGACGAGACTCGTTGTAGCCATGGTGTGCTGCTGTTGTAGCTGCTGTCTCGACAAGGTGATGATGCCTTCCTGGTTTCTGTGCAAAGGCTGACGAGTACTCGTGTACGCCGAGGAGGACGAGGTTGGTGAAGAAGATGGACCGTATGGTCTCGGCTGAGGCGAGGTAGTGCAATGGTGGCGTTCCAGTGGAAGGGTGTGTTGTTGACATGACCTTTTTTTTTTTTTTTTTTTTTTTTTGCGTTCCTATGGGTTGTTGTTGAATGGGTTTTAATGTGCCTCAAGAATCACAACATGGCTTCCTTCGCTATCCGCGCTGTTATCCTGGTTATGATGAAGGTGGATTTGGGGTGAGTGGTTGTCGACTGCGAGAGGCTAGTCGAATGTCAGAAAAGTGGCAGGCGGAAAGGAAGGGTTGTGAATGTGAGAAAGTAAGTGCCAACTGTGTGTCCTTGAAAACAAACAAATACCAAAAGAGACGCGCCTGCACGTGATGAAAAAAAGCTAGATGATGATTTATTCAGTTGAGTCCTCTTCAGTTCGAACCAATGTTGCGTTTACTCGACGTGGCTTGTGATCAGATCGTCAATTTTAAGGATGTGCTTGACGAGCTGTGTTGCCAACAAGATCTGCTGTCTCTTCGAGATCAGGGGATCATACACAAACTGCTCCTTCATATCGTTCGTGCCCTTGTACAAACAATCAACTCCAAGTCGGCTGTTGTTCTCCGTCACCTGGCGAGACTTGACCTCAGCCAACGTCTCAATTGGGGGCAGACCAGAGTTCTCGGCCAACGCAAGAGGGACTGCCTCAAGAGCCTCGGCAAAGGCGCGCATGGCATACTGGTGAACACTGGAGATCTCATCGGCAGCCTTCGAAACAGCGAGCGAACAGGCAATCTCGGCAGCTCCGCCACCATAGACGACACGGTTATCCCTGACCAAGTTACGGACGACGCAAATAGCATCGTGAAGCGAGCGCTTGGCCTCATCAATGATCATCTTGTTGCCTCCACGAACGAACACAGTGACGGCACGGGTGTTGGCGCACTCCTCAATGACCAACATGCGATCCTTGGTGGTTCCGAAGCTCAACTCACGAATGATTCCTGCATGTCCGAGCTTGGAAGCGGCAAGGTCTTCGAAACGAGGAACAATGCGTCCGTTGGTAGCAATAGCAATCAACTAAAGAAAAACGGTGCATAAAGGCACAACGTTAATAACCCTGGTTTTAAATTCATTAGAAGTGAACAGTTGACAGAAAAAGCGCACAAAGCATACCTCAATCTCGGGACCTCCGACCCAGCGAACAGAAGGAAGCTTATTCTGCATCAACAAATGGTTGGCCTCATCATCAAATCCCCATTGGCAAATAACCAAGTTGGCACCAGTATCCTTGACCTGTTTGATCATCTGCTCGAACTTCTCCTTCTCGTACGACTGCAACTTCTTGTACTCCTCAACCGAGGTAATATCCAACTTGTGCTTGGTCTTGGGCTTTGGGGGCTCAAAGGCGCAGGTCAAAATGGCAATCTTGGCATCCTTGACCTCACGGGGCATCTGAGGGTGAGAAAAGTCCTTGTCGATGACAACTCCCTTAACCAAAACAGTGTCAGCCAACGATCCTCCGACCTTGCCATCCACCTTGATCAACTCAAAGTCAACATCCTTGCGCTCCAAATCTGCAACCTGAAGAACAGCGTCGACAGCGATCCTGGCATACTGGTCGTGGCACTTGGAGACACTGTAAAAGTAAATCAAGGTGATGCGACATGCATGCAGAAAAACAATTGTAAGCCATCATGTTCTTTCGCCTTCCTCCGCCCCTTTCTTTCTTTCATTTTTTTCTCGCAGCAGAACAATGCTCAACCAATCGAGGATCGTGACGTTTCAGTGCACACTTACATCTTGCTTCCCAAGCTAGTCTTGGCAGTCTTGTAAAGGTTCTCGGTGTTTTCCCTGGAAAACTCGACAATGTCGGAAATGGTATCCAAGTGGGCGACAGCAACATTGCAAGCACGTTCAAATCCATCAGCAATACGAATGGGGTGAATGCCACGATCCAACAAGTGCTCAGCCTGCTCGAGCAAAGCACCAGCCATAACTAGTGAAACATAACATGATACACGCACAAGGAACAGATAATGGTTAGCAAGAAAATTGGTGAACAGCATCCACTAAGGTAGATCGAATAATGCCACTGCGAACAGAGCTGATCCACGAGTTCCTGGAACAGGTGAGAAATACAAAAAGGCGGCGAGACTCACCAACAACACCGGTGGTACCGTCTCCGATCTCATCATCCTGCGACTTTGACAACTGAACCAAGAGCTTAGCGATTTGGTGCTGGACATCCATCTGGTCGAGGATGGTGGCACCGTCGTTGGTAACGGTAATCTCACCATCGGGGGAGATCAAGATCTTGTCGAGACCTAAAAGTAAGGAAAATACGCGAAAGCTGTTAGAGACCAAAGAAATGGTTGCGCAAGCGAAACGATTGGAGCAAAAACGACACCCTTTCATTGTTTCCTTTGACAGAGCCCAAGAGGAACACGAAGCGTCACACATACCACGGGGTCCGAGCGAAGTCTTGATGATGTTGGCAACAGTCTTGGCAGCAAGAATGTGCGACTATCATTTTACAGAGAAGCAAAGAGGGAATAAACGAATGGGTTCAGCGAGTTGGTTAATAACTTTGTACAACAGACTGATCAGGATTGGAAACATCCGTGATTAACAAGGCGATGTGCGTGATGGTGGAAGCATCGCATCCCTAAACGTTGGCAGTGACCGTAGAACGCGTTGGGAACGATGCCGCTTGCAATGGGCACGTTGACTGGACATGATGGGCGCTTTTCAAGGTGGTCCACCCCCTGAAGGTTATTTACTGTTCAGTCGTTGGAAGGGTGAAAGAAGGGTGATGTTGGACAGCGAGTGTGTAAAAAGTGGTACCTTCTGAGCCTCGATGCCACTGAGTCTTGACTTTTTCTGCTGCTCTCTGAGGATGATAAAGGGACGCCCATATTCGTCCTGGGCATAGACCGCGTTCATGCCATCCATGGTTGTGTGAGGTGTGTGGTTGGTTGATGTGGGAGTGAAGGGGATGAGTGAAAAAGAAGCACGAAGAAGGATTCAAAGAAGGGGCACCACTATGTTCCTGGTCCAGTCAACCAAGCCACTCAAATTAGAACACTTGTGTTGAAGGAACTTGAAGCGACACAAATAGGTAATTGGTAGACAAAAAATGAATGCTCCTGCTGGGGATTGAAACATCGGTCTGTCAAACACAGCTTATGCACTTTGAATTTCTTCCTTGTGCGTACGCGCGTCTGATTCTGACGCGGCTGGGGGACACACACGCCCTTTGAACGGAGGAGGGACTTGGAAAATAGAGGCAGGGAGAAAAGAGCGTGTCTGCTTTCTCCATTCACTCACTCTTATCCCTTTCGTTTTTGCTTTCACCTTTCTCCCTTTCCTCGGCATACCATTTCACTTTTCCCAACACACCCACTCACACTTACTCTCACACCGCTCAGCACTAAAGAACACTTCTATTCACCATGGTATATAAACACAGCAAGGAACAATGGAATATCGCGTCCATACTGTTGGGCATCACCCTCAGGAACTGTACACAAAAAAGAACCCAACCACTAATGGAAGCACGTCTTACAATCTTTCTTTAGTCGATTATGGAGTATAACGGAGGCGCCGTCGTGGCGATGGTCGGCAAGAACTGCGTTGCTATTGCTTGCGACAAACGCCTGGGAGTTCAGGCCATGACCATCTCGACCGAATTCCCAAAGACCTTCCAGGCCACTCCAAAGACTTACATCGGACTCCCCGGTCTCGCCACCGACGTCCAGACCTTGTAAGATATTTACAGCAGTGGATTATTTTGGGCAGATGTGTTATAGTCATTAGGGTCAGGCAGGAGCAATTGGACGTGTTAACTCATCGTTTCCACTTTCTATCGTTCAAAACTTCGGTTTATAGGTCAGAGAAGTTCCGCTTCAAGGTCAACATGTACAAACTCAAGGAGGAGCGTGAGATTGAGCCTAGAACCCTGGCACACCTTGTTTCTTCAACCCTTTACGAGCGCCGGTAAGAGGCAGAGCTCTATAACGCGGGATATTGTTTGCGAAAAAGGACTTCAGAATAATGGACACTTATCTCATACCTTATTTATTTTTTTGTTAATGTCAACTAGATTTGGACCTTGGTTTGTTGAGCCAGTGATTGCAGGATTGGACAAGGAGAACAGACCTTTCATTTGCTCGACAGACTTGATTGGATGCATCAACTTTGCCAAGGACTTTGTTGTATCAGGAACCACCTCCAACCAGCTTTACGGAATGTGCGAGTCCCTCTGGGAGCCCGATCTGGTACGATTCTTTTTTTTTTTCAGGATGCGGTAGCCATTCTTGTTCTTGGAGCATTCTTGACTAGTTGAACCAGTCATTGACCGGGAGACTAATGCCTTTCACTGTACTTACGACATTATAGGAGCCCGAGGATTTGTTCGAGACCATCTCGCAGTCATTGATGAACGCCGTCGATCGCGACTGTCTGTCTGGTTGGGGAGCACAAGTCACCATCATGTATGTCCCTTCCCCCCTTGGATCACCAATTGACAAGGTGCATTGGTTCCGGATACTTACTAAATCGCACACTTCTCAACCCTCCACAATTAAATAGTACACCCGACCAGGTCATTACCCGCACACTCAAATCCCGCCAGGTAACTAATCTCTCCATTTTTCAAGCTTGTAAGCTATTATGCAGCGGTAACTTAGGACAAACATTAACAATCCATTTCGTTTCGTTTCGTGCCCAATAGGACTAAGAAGTCTGATGGAGAGAATACTCATGCGGCAGTTTGGACTAGGCGTTTTGTGAAATCAACCTAAAAACTAAAGCAACAAAGAATACCTACACATTTTTGATATTGCAAAGGAAGATTTATTTTCGTGGCGGAAATGAAAGAGGAGAGGATATGGCGCATGTGAAAACAATGCAAATACTATACAAATACTGGAGTGAGCGACATTGTGTGGTTGTGTGTAATAAGAACTCAGTCAATATGCATTCAAGGACGGGGCATGTTCATCTCGCGCCAGAAACGACCAGAGAACAAATCGCTCGACTTGGCCACCCTAGCAGCGATGTTTCCGAACCAGGTTCCAAGCACAGGCAAATGAGAGACTCCACCCGAAGGGTTCATGGCGAGAACCATCATGGTTTGTGTTGGTAGGTAGTTCTCCAACTTGTTCCACGAGTGGCAGCTGTATCCATTCGTCTCATCGTCGCTGTGGCCTCTTGCTTCAGCCATGATCTCTGATGGTTGATGCTGATGAAGGTGGAGGTGGTGATGTTGGTGTCCTGCAGCCTCTTTCTCATCCTTTCGAATCAGCTTCATAAGGTTTCGGGCTGCAGTCTCACCTGCTGCCACAGCGGCCATGCAAGTGGGTACAGGGTCGGCATTGGATACGTCTCCGATTGCAAAGATGTTGGGGAAGGCATCATGGTCGAGCTGCAATGTCGATCGGACCTTGATGACATGAGACTTGGGATCCAAGAGCGTCTGAGGGTCGAAGGAAGGTGTCTTTGACTTCTTGTCGGACGTCACTTTGTCAGGAGGAGGCTCGAGTGTGGAAATAAAGGTCGTGTCAACCTTGATACCGATCGAAAAGAACTGCAGGTCGCTGTGGATGACTCTGTCGGATCCTTGAAGCTTGACAGCACGCTCAGCCTTTTGGACAGGGTTCTCTCGGCTTAGACCCTCAATGTTGGCACGCTCGTTCAGGATCACTTCGACGCCTTGATTGGTCAAGTAGCGGCGTGCTTCCTCCTTGAACGACTCTGGAAAGCGTGGATAGTCAACCAGATGTGGCATGTCGTGGATCAAGGTGACAGTCTTGTCGGGAAAGGCGTATTTGATTTCACCCGACAGCTCAACTCCACAAGCGCCTCCGCCGATTATCACAATCCGCTCCGACTGAACGATGTCCTCCCGAATCTGATCCATTTTACGAAGTCCCTCCTTCGAGCTGTTGACTGTCCACTTTGCCGGACTGGGGATCATCGAGCCGGTGGCAATGACCAGGTAGTCAAAGCTGACCCTCTGGGGCTCGGAAGAGGATGTTGACGACTCGGCCTCATCATGGATAGGTGTTACAAGGACGTGGTCGTTGTAGATGCTCTTGACGAGGCCACGGTAAATCCGGTGAGGTGAACCTTTCGGGAAGAGGTTGGAGTATGGGATCCAGAGGTTCTTGGCAAAGTCCTTCTGCACCAGAGCTCGATAGGATGCCACGCAATGATATCTCGCATCGCACCTTTGTTAAGTTGGGACAGACCAGAAAAGCATGTTAGCTGTGCACTGTTAATCCGTTGGTGAAGAAGTACAAAAAGAAAAAAGTTTACTCGTAAGCGCAACTTACTTTTCAATAAGAGTGATTTGCACGTTTGTGTCCTTTGAGAGGTAGCGCAAGAGTTTGTTGACACAGGCGACACCACCATAGGAGCCGCCGACGACGACGATGTGTTTCTTGGGAGAATTGTCTGTCATTGTCAAAAGTGAATGTGGAATGAGTTGTAGAGTGGAAAGAACTGGAATGGGAAAAAAGTTCAAAGAGAAGAGAAAACAAGAGTCGAGTGAGGATTAAGAGGTTAAGAAAAGAGAAACCCGTATGCGGGCTATATTCGCTGACGTACACGCAATCATGCGGTGATCGGATCGTCTTTCGTGCATATCCTGGTGCAGCACAACCTCCTCTAGCTGCGACCTTCTCGGTTCACTTCAGCACACGCTGTTTTCGCGAATCGAAATGGTCCGTGTTGCTTTCAAGCTAGAGGATATCGCACAGAAGCACTTTGGCATCGCTCTTCCTAGACGAACATGAAAAACAACGACGCGTTCGACCAAACTGTGCGTTTGTTTCCCCCCCCCCCCCCCCCCCCCCGATTTTGCTAAGCCCACTCCCTCAAGTGGTTGGCGACGGCATGATTTTTTCACACCTCAAGCTAATTGTCAATGCACTATGTCATTCCATATAAACCAACATAAATAAGCTGTTCAATGGGTGCTAGTAGTCACTTTTGCTGAGGTATAACGTGTGAAGCGGCTTCAGAGGTGATAGCGCACAGTACTTTAGTCCTACCCCTGTCGTTCTATGATATATGATGATATCAATGTCGCAGGATGACTGGCAAGCACCTCATTCTCGCTCGTTCGCGCTTTGCAGATATCTCGTAAATGCATCTCTCTCAGTTTAGGAGTATGTGTCTGAGAGAGAGAGAGAGAGAGAGAGAGAGAGAGATAGGGAGAGAGAGAGAGAGAGATAGGGAGAAACAGAAGGGTGCCGACAAGCTCGTCCTTGCTAGCTCGCCTTCTCAGATGTGTCTGCACTCTGCACTCGCTGTGTGCATTAATGGCAAGGATGATCATTTTGAAGCCCAGAAGCGAAATGAAGTATGCTACGACCCCTTAACTAGGACAACCCTCAGTTCCAGTTGTATTTCACCAGGCGGTCAGCGTACGTTGGTTGATCTCTCTTTTTCAAATCATTTCAAAATGGGTATGAAAGGCGGTCACCTCATCATCATGTGATGAGAACAAGCACACCCTCTGTCTACCAAGGCAAACCCACCCAGCAGCGATCCATCGATACCTTCAAGCGAACCCATCCATCAATCTATCGGGAATACACAACCATCACTCGACGTATCGCCAAAAGCGCGGCATCATCGTCATCCGGCACTCGGTTCAAGCACCCAAAATCGACTCATGCGCCTTTTTTTTTTCTGGGAGGATGATCACCTTGCTGGTTCGAGAGACGGATGGGGATCTGATTCGAAAATCGGGGTAGAAGGCGAGAACCTGAAATGAAGGATCATACGGGAGTGAACAACCCCGTTGTGAGAAAAAACGGAGACACTCATCGAGCAACGAACCTGTGATCCCTCGATTGACTCTTCCAACAAACGAAGACCTCGAACGACAATCCAACAAACAAAACAGTGTCTACGCCGCAGTCAACCGAATCGTTCGAATCTAAATTGCACACCTCAACCACCATCGAACAAGAAACAGCCTCGATCGGATCGCAGGAGATCTCTCAAACTTTTTACCAACTATAACCAAGAACCAGGAAACTGACCCCAACACACCTATCAATTTACCCAACCCCCTTTGCTTAACGACAAATAGGTAAAGGAAAACCAAGAGGTCTCCAGGCCGCTCGCAAGCTCCGCACCACTCGCCGTGAGAACCGTTGGGCTGACAAGCACTACAAGCGTCAGGCTCTCGGAACTGCCTTCCGTTTCTCCCCCTTCGGAGGCTCCTCCCACGCCAAGGGAATCGTTCTCGAGAAGATGTACGTAGTCCACCTTCCCTTCTCTTTCTGCAAGAGATATACGCAGGACAATTCAACTTACTCTGGACGGGACTAACAGCTGCTAGCAATTGAGTCGTTTTACAGGATTTCCAGTATTTTTTTTTCAGGACGCCACCAACGCACATATGGACAGCACAAAGCGACAAACTCGGATATTCACATCAGATACAATCCCTATCGACAACCACGACATTTTCTGTCGAATACAACAGAGAGAGAGAGGGATAATTGGCGATGTATCCTTTACAATCTTACCAGAACTCAAATTGAAACTAACCCGCGCATCTTCTCTTATTGTTTCCCTTCAAATCTACAGCGGTGTTGAGGCCAAGCAGCCTAACTCTGCCATTCGTAAGTGTGTCCGTGTCCAGCTCATCAAGAACGGCAAGAAGATCACCGCCTTCGTCCCCAACGATGGTTGCTTGAACTTTGTCGATGAGAACGACGAGGTCCTCATTGCCGGTTTCGGTCGTTCCGGCCACGCCGTCGGTGATTTGCCCGGTGTCCGTTTCAAGGTCGTCAAGGTCTCCGGTGTCTCCCTCTTGGCTTTGTGGAAGGAGAAGAAGGAGAAGCCCCGTTCTTAGACTATCGGGTTCTACTATTGGATCCTTTTGTGCTGAGCTTTACACTATCCTCAACCCTCAACCAAACCGAATAAAATCGATATCACAAAAAGACTTTGTCTTGCTCGCTGTCTGTGGAATGCTGGTTTTTTTTACGTGTTTATGTGCTACAAAGTATAGAAAAGGGACTTGATCGCTGTTATTTACGCCATGCTTCGGTGTCGCTAGTTTCTTCATAAGGATGGTCGACGACTGGTTGTTGGTGATGTGGCGTTTGGCTGACTGCTGCTGCGTACGAGAGGGGTATTCCTGTGGTTGTGCTCGATTTAATAGTTGTTGTGCTAGTGCTTGTACTCGCCGTGGACAAAGTGGAAGCAGCCTCTGTGAAGGGCGTCAACTTGTCCTTCTTCTGAGTTGGTGAGGTGGGTCGCGACGAAGATGAGACAGGCTTGACTAATGTTGAGCCAGCCAATGGTTGAAAGCTATCGCCCAAGATAATCGAGTCCTCTGCAGAAGGATCTCCAATTAAGCTCGACGACGAAGATGACGACGACGATCGCTTCAACCGCTCCTCGCGTTCCTTTCTCAACCGAGTCATCTCCTTCTCTTCTTCGTCATCGGGATCCGTTCCTGCGCGGACAACAACACTGGTCTGCATTCCTGATGCGCACACCACAAATTTGCTACGTTCAATTCCTGTTCCTGGCACCAACAAACTTGCTGCAGCGGCTGAGGCATTTCCTCCAGCATTCCTTGATCCTGAAGTTGTTGACGAACCGAACCAGCCTCTCCACGAGAGCAATGAGGGGTAATCAGGTGAAGAAGAGACAACCTCGGTAGAACCAGGGACAAGTCCGCTCGCCTTCAAGATTTCTACCTTGACCGTGATACTGTGATCGCCCCGGACAACGACCGCACCGCGAGAGACGAGGAGGTAGGTTGAGGCATCGCAGTCTGAGAGGATGTTGCACTTGAAGTCGATCGGCTTGAGTGTAAAGTGTCGTGGTAACAGTGTCATTCCTGTCAATTGGCTTGTCATTGCAATCAGTGTTGGCAGCAAACTCGCTATTGAAGCCAAAATGCACACGGACACGGACAGCACAATTAATTTGAGATATCGGTTAGTCATTTGGCCGGACAACGACAACGGAAGGGTGCACATACAAATGCCCGTTGTGAACCCATTTTTTTTGTGACCAATTGATTTTTGCAACTAACCGTGGAAGGCGCCTCCTTCTCCAGAGACCTCAGCTCTAAACGGCATGATGACCTCCACCCGCCCAGGGCGAACGCCCGCAAGCGTGATCCCGAGCGTCTTGCAGAGTCCAAACCGGGTGACCATAGCATTGACCCGCTCCCAATACATATCCTCGGCTGGCGTCCACAAGATCTCGTTCAACTCATCCATGCTCATCCCGACTCCGTTAGCCGCCGTGGCCGCGTTAGCTTCCCGATTGGCCAATGCGTTCGCACTGTTAGAATTGCTGTTGCTGTTACTGCTGCTGTTGTTGCCCGAGGATGCGAAATAGCTCAGTGTCCGGATCGCCTTGATAGTGGGAGGTAGGAGCTTAATGATAGGGAGCATGACGGTGACAAACTTGAGGATGGTCGAGGGTCCAAGAGAGAGGAGGACTGCCTTTCGACGGTGGGTCTTGAGGAGGGAGAGTACGACGAGGAATGTCCGTTGGAGCTCAACAGTGATGCGGTTCACATATTTGGCTGGGACGAGGCTCTTGTAGGTCGAGAGGGAGAGTTTTGACTGTACGTTTGTCATGATTGCTGTATGTCGAGGAATTGTGGTCCTTGACTTTGGTCCGAGAGTTCGAGAAGGTGAAAAGTTGTGCAAAAATGAAAGGGACGACGAAGCTGCAGCAAGAAAATAATAAAAATGAGTACAGAAACAGAAAAATAATATGAAAAAGTATGCAGCTCAGACGAGAGGGTATATGTGGCGTATGAAAGAATGAACGATGCGGAGTGATGGGATGGGAGCAGTCGGAGAGGTGGATGAAATGGAAGGAGGAGAGATCAACAAAAACAAAACAAACAAGGGGAACATGAACAATGAACAAGAACAAGAACACAAAGGGATGACTGATGAGACCAAGGGAGAAGGAAGGAGGGGGGAGGAGAGCACTTTCTTGGTCTTAGATATGATAGGGTGACTTATTGATGTTCCCGGCACGTGAAGGGGACTGATTCTCAGCCGAGGAACAACTCACTCGATCAAATCATTTCATTCCGGGCAGTCCGTCCGAAAGGAGACAGAGTTTTTGGTGGCACAAAGGTGCATTAAAGAGGGGTATCAATAGATCGAATAAACAAGGCTTGGCACTTGGCTTGTTTCGCGACGGTTTGTGTATTTATTATGACCGAGCTTCTAGTCGTACTCATCATACCCATAACCATCGTCATAGTCATCGCCGCCATATCCTACGTCCCTATCGAATGCGTTGTCGCCATCAGCAGCATCATCATACAGCTCATCCTCTTCTTCTCCTTCCACATCCCTGTCCTCCATCAAGGGCCTCTGAATGTGATGAATGACGCGTTGACCCGGCCTCGGCAATGCTTTCCTTGCTACTTCGAGCTCATTGTCCGAGTCGCTCAGCGCCTCAAGACGGAGCTTCCAGGAACGCTCTCCTACTACTGCCTCTGATGGTCCACCCTTGTCCGGCGCTTGCCCTTCATGAGCTCGCTTCCGTCGTTCTCGCGCCTTCTTGGAAGCCTCAGTGGCCTTTCGTCGCACCTCTACCAAATTTGAAACCTGTTCCGCCTCGTGATAAGCCTGAGTCATGACTCGGTAAAAGGATTCCTGATCCGGCTCGGGGCGAAGATAGCTGCTCAATTCCTCATCATCCAAATCCTTCTCTGTCAGCTCGGTTGAGTCCAGCTCTTCCTGTGATCGCACAATCTGTGGCTTGGCCTGGCGGGTCTGGCTGATCACCACCCAATCAGCCAAACAGTTATCAGAAGCGTCCAAGATTTCATCCTCGGTCCTTGTCCCAAGAACCAGCAGTTGCTTGATCCACTCAAATCGCCGAGCATCCTTTCGACCCAAACGCAGGCTTGGTGTCGTGGAGTCGGCAATCGACTGTTTCACTGATTGAATGAGCTCACCCAATCGACTGCGTCGCTTGACCCTGGCGATGAAGGCAGGTGGATCATGGCGCCGAGCAGCCATGCCGGCTAGGATGTCCTTCCTTGTCAAAGGAGCGTCGTCAATGCCATCCCGCACCAAGGACCAATCGTCGCCTTCGCTGCGTTCATCCTGCTCTTGATTGAAATCGTCGTCACCGGTCCGTTGATCATCCCATTCCTTGTCAACACCGTCACCTGCATCCTCTACACAATCACCGTTGTCCTCACCAGATTCCTCCACATGGTCGGCATCGCCTTCGCCTTCGTACTCGCCTTCTTCAGTAGCTTTGTCGATGAGAGCCCAAAGTTGTCGATTCTTGTCCTGCAGATGCCCAAAGTACTTGACAACATCCTCTGTAAAATAGACCAGCTTTTTTTCGGTGATGTGTGCAGTTTTGCCGACAAACGGCAGCTGATGAGCCCATTGCAAGATGCACTTTCTCAGCTCTCGGTAACGACTCATGATGGTTATGGGGTTTGAGTTGTACATGAATCCGACCAAGTGTAGCATCTCTTTGGGAGTCTCCGTCAGTTGCAAGCGAACCTCTAGTGCGACGATAATACACGCGGCTACCAATGGCTGGATCTTGCGGGAATTGTCGAGACTTGCATCCGCTGCAATTATCATGAACTTTTGCGACATCGATAGCAGTCCTCGAAGGCGCCTCGAACGCTCCACCGACTCCATGTTGATACCAAGAGCATCCTTGACGTCCTGGGGAAGGTTCGCATAGTCATCCCGCTCGATTGATTCCGAACTTCCAATGCTCAGGATACGCTCGAGCTCGGTCCATGGATCCTCCTCAGCAACATAAAGTCCCGTCCCGGTGTCGATCGTTTTCCGTCTGACGAGGAAGGTTCGGACCCTCTTGTAGTCGGCTCCGAGGGTGTATGGTGACAGCCCTGACTGTGTGGCAAGCTCGATGAGTCGAAGCTTCTTCCCTGCCTCCCTGGCCGCGATGTACAGACAGGCCAAGGCTTTGCCATCCCCGACGACTCTCATCTTCCGCTTGACGAGGACGAAAAAAAAGATGGCTCGTCTCACCACAACGTCGGAGAGTCCATTCGCCCGGCCGACCGACGTGATGGCCACTCTTGCTTCATCCAGCCTCTGCATGTAGCGCCTGCTATAAACTGTCACGTTCGTCGTCCCCGATGGTGTGTTCCGCAATGCCATCGCTTCACTTTTTCCTTGGCCGGTTCGAATGCGCTTGTCGTGAGCCCTCTTATCCTTGCTGATTAACTCTCGTCCAGTAGCTGAGACTCGGGTGAGGCCATACCCATGGTGCCACCTTGGATTGTCGTCCAGCATATTCTCGTTGGCAACAAGGCCACAGTCGACGCAGACCAAGGTGGCCGTCTCATGGTCATCGGTAAGCCTGTGGCCTCCGCAGCCAGTGCATTGGCGTTTTGATCTCCATGCATAGGGATCGAGACTGGGTGTGGCAGATTGCGTAGTGGCGGTGGTGTTGATAGATGTGCTCATGGTGGAAGGCAGTGTTGTATGAATGCCGAGCGGGAGAGATGATGTCGTTGGGAAGGTGATGCTGTTGAAGATGTGAGAAGGAAAAGGTCGAAAAAAAAGTTGCTGGAAGATTTCAACAAGCCACTGATTTTCAAGCAATGATCTCGCACAACCGCTGACTCTCTCGCACTGTCCAATATCCTGAACAAGAAGGCGAAGACTTTGTGGCAGTTAGACTTATCACCCTGCAGCATTGATCTGAAGGGCGAAGCGTGGGTGCAGTACTAGGATGAGTGAGACAGATTAAGAGCTAGTGAAAGAAATTGATCATGGCGAAGAAACAATAGAAGTAAACGTCTTCTAAACAGGACAGTAAACTAACTACTCCGCGTACGCACCATAACTACAAGAACAAGTGTATTCCTCTCGCAACGACGGGCTGAATCACTCTGTTGCAACAAAAGGCCTCGTAGATCTGTCTTGACATCGTATTTCTTGTGAGTATCCCATAAAACTATTGTTCACCGACCAGCGGTGTATCTTTTCCTTGCAACTTCCATCCTCAGCTACGCACAACCATGTACACACTAATCCGCACATCTCTCTCTCTCTCTCTCTCTCTCGCTCATTCTCTGAGTATGTGACTTAGATATAAAGAAGGCGTGTGCAGGTGGCGTGTTGTTACGCTAGGTTAGAATATAACTTCTTTGTCGCCACCTTCTCTCCCCATCTCCCTCTTTTCCATTCCTCCCTCCCCTCTCTTGGGCCGCAGAGTAACGAATCACATTGTCAACATTGTTGTCCTGATTTGGAAAGTCGCAAAATCTTCGCACACCCCTCCCTCCCCTTGGGTGGGTCAAACAACAATCTGGACTCTTCTTTGTCCATGTACAGTACAATTTTTTTATGTTTCTCTTTGCCTCCTCTTCCAAGGAAGGGCTGATCACCCCATGCCTTCATCCACCCGTTCCTCTTTGATCTTGCCGCGCATGCCACACCTTCACACCCCCTTTTCCTTCTTCAACTGCCCGCGGCGACCTTTTCGATCCACCCGCCCATCTACAAAGCGCAAAGTTCAGAGTGCAGCAAAAAGAAAAATGAACAATGAAGAAAAGCACGAAAGTTGTTCACTCTCCGATCAGGCGAAGCTGACTCCTTTCCCTAGTTTAAAAAATCCTCATCTTATTGTAAACCCCTTTTTCAATTCATTTATCATCACAATTACAGTTCATCGACCTCCAAATCTTTTTTTTTTTTTTTTTTTTTTTTTTTTTAACTCGACTCGTTTCTTTAGGATTTTGTTGTTCTTTTGTTGTGTTAATATGTTGTTTTTCTTTGACATTCCATCGACAGACACAAGTTTCTCTCTTGTGCCCTTTCCATCCTGCTTATGACCTTTTCTTTCTTCCGCTCAATCGATCAAAAAGCAAAAAAGAGGGAGGGACCCGGGAAATATTTGTTGTCTGCACCTCTTATGGACACGAAGTTCTTTCCTTCTTTCTTTGTCATCCCTTCCATGGGCCACCACGCTCTTTGGTAACGATACTTCTTTCTCCTAGACACAACAACAAATAAACAAACAAACAAGCAAAAGGAAGTGCACGAGGAAAATTCTCCTAAGTGTACATCTCCTATTCTTCGTGCCCAACAAAACGATATGCATAGCTTCAGTTCAGTGTTCTAGACACCTGAAAAAGAAACAAAGGCACAAAAAGCAGAGCAAGCATGCAGATGTGGGCAGTCAATGCTTCATTTGCG
Organism: Linnemannia elongata; assembly: GCA_036320915.1. Classification (NCBI taxonomy): domain Eukaryota; kingdom Fungi; phylum Mortierellomycota; class Mortierellomycetes; order Mortierellales; family Mortierellaceae; genus Linnemannia; species Linnemannia elongata. The sequence continues at coordinate 745,026 of JAXBDG010000007.1, read as the reverse complement.
CAGACGCGTTTGCTCTCTCTCATCCTCTTTCTCCTCCTTCATTCAGCCCACACCAAATGTTGTCTCATTTGTATGAGTGGGCGTAGCATTGGCGGCAAAATGAAGTACCATTCAGAACATGACATTTACTAAGTGCGAAGAGGATGGGCGGACGAGCCAAACGAAGGGTTTAATGGGGGGACATTCAAAATGACTGAGTAGAAAAAATCCTTCCTTCGGCAGTAGCATGCGAAACATCTAGAACAAACTAGGCGGTGAAGGCACAGACGTTTTCCCTTCGCAATGGGTCGGGGATTGTTCAGTGGCAGGGTGCGAAGCATATTGAAAAGGAAGGGAGTATGGATTGAAGTTCCAAGTAGCTTTGACACTGCGGCCCATTCATTGAACAAGGTAGGGTCCAAAAAGAAAGTGCAGAGTTATCGGGGTAAGAGAAAGTAGGTTGTCAAGGTCAAGGTGATGGCCAGGGTTGAAGTTGCGATCATGAGGACGCAACTTTGAGCGAGAAAGTCAAAGAAGAGGACACGCCATTCAGGGAGACAAACGAATAAACAGGGAATACAACCTGGTGAGTGCTATGTCGAATAGAAAGAGAAGAAGGTATGATGAGTAACATGGTGATAGAACAGGGGCAATTGTGAATGCCTTTACCCTTCAACCTTGAAGAAGGATTGCCGTTTTTCCTAAAGAAAGGAGTCAGCGACGTGGCTGTTTGAATAAGGTGAGCTATTCATTCGTGGTAATATCGAAAAACTTTATTTGACCATTTCGATTCGTGGGAGGGGGGGCGTGGAAAAGTTGAGCGAAGTTGAGTTTGGATGGGATTTGTTCGCTTTGTCCATTCTCAGCACCACATCACACTGATCTAAAACCACCTTCGTCTTCCTTTTTTTTAAAAAAGGTCTGTCGTGCTTTCATCTCGACTTGACTCGTATCTCGGGCACTGTGTGCGCGTTCAGTAGAAGGGAGTTGAAGGGAACGATGGCTCATCGTCCCTTGGTTATTGACAACACCCTCGGGCGGGGTCCATTGTGTAGGACTCTGAAATAGCTAAGACAAGAAGACAGAAAAAAGGTATATAAGAGGAGGGTTGAATCCCCATCCCCACTTTCTACTCCTTTCTTTTGCTCTCTCTCTACTTCTCTTCCTCTTTATCCATAGTATTCTCAATCCTTCTTTGATTACCTTGGTTTTCTACATCCTCCTTCCTTCCCTTCCAATTCCTTCCTCTCGTCCCTTATTACTACTTCAAGACAAGAAGATCGACCCTCCCTCCCCTTCCCTTGTGCATCCAACCCGCATTAGCACACATTTTCACATCACATACAAAGCACGGCCTTCTTTTTATTCCCGCCTAAAATAACAAACACCAAACAAACACAAACAAACAAACACGTTAGTATCCCCTCACCCACAAGAGAGCATCCCCCAAAAATGTCGATGAAGATCTCTTCCACAAACATGATCAAGTACCTGTCTTTGGCGATCGGTATCATGGTCATGGCCCTCTCCGGCTCCCTCTTCTCCTTTGCCTCATTCTCGACCGACCTCAAGGCCCGCTTCGGTTTCAGTTCCTCCAATATCAATCTGCTCTCCGCCATCGGCGATACCTCCATGTACGTCGGCTTCCTCATCGTCGGTCCCATCTACGACCACTATGGCGAACGCTGGACCATGATCACCGCCTCTATCCTCACCTTCCTCGGTTACGGTGGTATGTACATTGCCTATGCCAAGGCATGGGGTGGTCTTGGTTTCCTCATGGTCCTCTACTGTCTTGCCGGTGTTGCCTCCACTGCTGGGTAAGTTATTTTTCTTTTTTATCATTGTCCATCCTATTTTTTTTTCTCCGCTTGCAGTAATGTGGATCATGCCACTTCTCTCCTTGTCTGACTGTAGGATGCAGCTGTTGCTATAATTGATTCTAATCTCCTATCCTCTTCTTCCTTCTCGCCCTTCTTTTTTTCTTTCTTGGCTTACCTTGGGATGACTACCAACTTTTCTAGATACCTGGCCGCGCTTGCAGCCAACATGGCCAACTTCCCAGCCTCAACTTCAGGTACCGTCTCAGGTATCCTCCTCGCCTTTTTCGGACTCTCCGCAACATTATTCTCCCAGATCAAGACTCACCTCTTCTCGGGCCACGATGAAGTCGCCGATCCTAACTCGACCCTCAAAGGCACCAAGGCCACCCAGACGTTCTTGCTCTTCTTGACCATCATCACCACCGCCATCTACCTCATCGGCGCTGTATTCATGGTCAAGATCAAGAAGCCCGTTGTCAAGACCCTCGACTCTGGCTCATCCTCCAACACCACCGTCAATGACTCCTCGGACATTGAAAAGAGGGTCGCCGCCGCTGCCGCTGCTGCTGCTGCCACAACCCCAACTGCCACCGTGGGATCCACTCCAATCCAAGCCTTGTCCCGTAGCACCACCTTCACCCCTTCGATGAAGAACGGCCGCGAAGGTTGGAACAACTCAAGCACCACACTTGACAAGGAATCCGTAGCCCCTCGCACCGCTCACCACCTCCCTGGCGATACCATCCTCGAGTCGACAGCCCCTGCCCTGACAGCCCCCAACAACAACGGTGGCATCATCACCACCACTGATGCCTCCAAGACCTGGTTCAACCCTTACCTGACTTCGATCGACATGAAGCCTCGCGCCCTCCTAGTTGAATCCACCTTCTGGTTCTTTGTCATCGCCCAAGTCTCCCAGCAAGGCTTTTCCTACATCAACAACGTCGACTCTATTGTTCACGCCATCCTCGACCCCCTCGACCCCTCCACCGCCACCCGCGCCATCTCCCTGACCGGTCTCCACGTCACCTTGATCTCTATCGGCAACTGTCTCGGTCGTCTGGCCTCAGGCATCCTCTCAGACTGGGTCATTAACCGCTACCGCATTTCCAGATCAATCTTTTTCTTCATCTCCGAGATCCTGATCCTCATCCCCCTGATCATCATGGGTTTCTCCACCAGCATCGTCTCCATGCCTCTCCTCATTATCAGCTCCTGCCTCATCGGTGCCACCTACGGAGCCACCGGCGCCCTCTTTGCCTCCATGACCCGCGACTTTTTCGGTGACACCTACTACGGCACCAACTGCGGAATGGTCATGGTCCTCAACGGTTTCAACCCCATCATCGCTAACCAGATCTATGGTGTCTTCTACGACCGCGCCGTCGAGAAAATGGGCCTTACCCACGAGTCCCAGCCCTCGGAGGACCATATGACCTGCTTGGGTAGTGCCTGCTACGACTCTGGTTTCAAGATCGCCTCCCTCCTCCAGGTTGTCTGCGTTGTTGCCGCTGGACTTCTTTTCTGGACCCATATGCGCAAGGGCCGCAAGCTCATGCAGAACATGGCATAAAGCCCCAAATCAACTCATCTTTCTTCAACTCCCCCTCGCTCTGTACATATACCCATAATATTGCATTCCTTAGCATAACACGCGATAGTTAGATATTGCGGCATAGCATTCAGAACATTAAACAAAACAAAAATTTAAACAATAACGACTCGTATATTATTTTTGGGGGGGTTGAAATGAAAAAAAGTACAGTGAGAGTGGGTTGGTTGGTTAACCTTCTAGATGGCACGAATACGCATATCCTCGATCTTCTTCTGAATCTCAGCAGGTGTCCGGTCCAACTCTTCAGCGATTTGGCGCTTCTTGTCGCCCGATAACAAGTTGTACTGCTCGCACATATCGCCATCCACCGTGCCCTATAGAAACAGGAGTTAAATGGAAGAAAAGTGGTTAGCACCTTAGAAGCACATCTCAATAACATCAACAACAACAAATTGAGATATATTCAACGTAAGATTACCTTGACAGGGACATTGTAGCCACGGTAGCTCAGATGGTCACGTCCAGCCAAGGGAGGCATCTCATTGCGCATATGCATCTCCAAGGTCTGGAAAAAGTCAATGTCCTCCTTGGTCTGGAAGGGGATAAAGATACCAACGCCTCCCATGAACGAAGTGTACAGAATCATCTCACGTCCACCTGCAACAAAGCTCGTCTTGGCCAACGACGTCAAGATATCTCCAACATGGTAATGTGCCATCAAGTCAAGCTTGTGGGCAGCACCGTGCAGGTAGCCCTTGCCGACTGACTTGGAGCCAGCCTCGTCTTCGTCAATCTCCTGACTGAGCTTCTGGGGTAACCGGTTCACGAAAAAGTTGCCAAACTTGTCTCCAGCCGCAACAGTGTCGTAGTCGATCATGGCCGAGCAAGAGATCCATCGGGGTGCCTTGTCATCTGCAAAGACAACAAGCTTGTTGTCGGCCGCAACGTATGAAACATAGTGGACCGACTCCTGGACGTCACCAATGACAATACGGCCACCTTGGTTGTGAAGCGTGACGATACAGTTGGGGAGCGAGCGGTTCTCGCATTTCCGGAGTAACTTACGCTTGCCAAGGTCGTAGATGCGAAGCGTCTTGCCCACTCCTGCCAAAAGGCGGCCCTGGAAATGCAAAAGTGCGTGAGGCACCTCGTCAACAGGTGTCTTGTGGACCAACTCCAGACCCATGCCGTCGTTGATAAACTTGTAGATGTGGATGAATCCTGATGAGAGAGACTTGGGGGCCAGCGTCACATCAGCTGCGGTACCGACAGCCAAAAACAGCTCACCAGCCTCGACGGCAAAGTTTAGGACGGCAACGCTGAACGCGGCCTCGTTCTGCTCCAACTCCAGTGTAAAGGTGCTCTCGGCGGTGGCAGGGTTGATGATCCTGATGAGAGAAGCCCACTTGCCGGGTGTTGAGCGAGAGTGTCCGAAAACGACTGGGTCCAGTTCCTCCTCCTCTTCCTCGGTCTCAAAGCCAAGCTCCTTCAACTTCTTCTTCTTCTCCAAGGTCGAGTATGTCTGATGGTCTGACTCGATGATGGCAATCGACTTGTGCACAGGGTTGACGACAAATCGGCGTGGCGTGTAGGTCAATGGGATGGGTGTCTCGTTAAAGACCTGACCAAACTTCTCGATGGTGAAAATCTTGAGAGCGTTTCCTGCAATCGCCACAACACCCTCTGGGCACTGCTCTGAAGTGAAACTGGCGGCAAACTCCAACGCCTCATATGACAATGGGTTGAGGTGAATCCTTGATTGCATTTGGTAGCTGAGCCAAGGCCTGCTGGACAAGGCCAACACTGCTGGGTTTCCTGCCATGTTGAGCTCGAAAAGCTTGACAGATCGCGCACCCAAGAATCGAGTACGAGTGTCTGAAAGTTGTCCAGTGTTCTGCTCCAACACGGTACGCAGCAACACTCCGTTTTGCAAACCAATATTCAGGTAAAGTGTCGTCAAGGATCCTGCGGTAATCTGATCGGGCATATCGATCATCACCAATGACTCTGGGATGGCCGAGAGGGCCTGCATACTGAGGGGCTCAAGGGTGCTGGAGGCATCCAAGCTGAGAATACGGACAGTGTTGTCATCACATCCAACGGCCAAGAAGCGAACGCGTCTCCTTCCGACAGGCAAAGGCTGGATACTCAAACAGGTAACATTGCCAGACATCTCCCTCCGCACGTTCGACTCACTCAAGTTACCGCTCTCATCGACCTCGAAATACACGAGTTCTCCTCCTGTCAAAGCGATCACAACTTGTTGGCTGTTGGTGGCGGCTCTCACGATCTGTCGACCTCCTGGTGCGCGCCATTCCGTCACCTGTCTGTTGGCGCGAATATGACGGATACCTTGAGGGTAAATTTGAAGCAACGCATCCTGACCGAGCTGTTGCACTGCGATGGTAGGAGTTGTTGCCAAGAATCCGGTGTCCGTGACTTCCTCCACAGTCTCGCCAATCGACAGAACCAGAGTTGCGTTGGAGAATGAGACGATAATGTATTGATCGTAGAGATCGTCAGCAGTCAAACGTGTAGTCCAGACAGCTGTGGGATTAGCTGGCAGTGGAGAAACAGCCATCTCGGTCACCTCCAGACCATGTCGTAATATCCTCATGGTCGATCGTGATCCACGTCCGCACAACGCATAGATCTGAGGAGTGTCCTCATCCGTGAGATTGAGGACCTAATGAAAGAATATAATGTCGTATAGGTTAGTATCTAAATCGGTAAGGTTGAGAGAGCTCCAAATAAAAAAACAGATGTTCCAGTGTGTATTCGTACCTTGGCATCAGTCAACGGCGACATGCTGGCGAGTTCATCCACGAGCAATAAGTTCTCCAGAGGTCTTGGCTTGAAGTAAACTGTGACATCCAGAGTTCCATCGTCCTTTGTGATAAAGTCATTGCTCGAGTACTCGGGAGTGTCGTCGTCGTCGCCCAATTTTCCGAACTGATAGAATTGGCTATTGTGAAGTGAAATGTGCGTTTCTGGTGAGCATCGTTATTACGGACAAAGACATGACAAGCGAACAACTGCCGTCAGGCTGAACAAAAACTTACTGGTTTCCGAATTCACTTGCGACAAACAGGAATCCGCTCTTCAAGATGCACAGTCCTGCTGCTACTGAGACGGTATCAAAGTACTTGATCTTGATCTCGTTGACAGTATCTCCTGTGTAGTCAATAGTAACCTTGTACAAGTCGCCCTCCTCGCTCTGCAACAATAAGAAGAAAGAGTTCTAGAGTGCAATAGGTAGATAGAAAATAAGCGTAAGTTAAAAGGTTCAACTGCCAGATCAAGATAGTTATTTCAGACAGTGAAAGTCTGTTACGAGCCACAAGTCCGCGTACCTTCATCTTGTGTACGACCCCAGAAACAATCAAAAGTCCTCGCTCCTTGTTCTCCAGTGGATCCTTGCGTCTTGGAATAGGAACAGTAAGTGTGGCTGCGCCAATATGCTTATATGTGATGTAGTTTTCTGAGCAGACGAGCACTCCAGATGGTCCATCCGTGCCTCCAGGAACTAGAAGAATGAAGAATACAAGAAAGACGTATGTGAGTCTAATAATGTCCGTGATCGTTTTACACTTGCGGCATGCAAACAATATGTATTCCCATCGTACCTGCAACAAGCATGTTGGATCGGCGGTCGACAGCTTCACTCCATTTCCTGACAACGTGATTGAGACCGAGATCCAACTCGTAATAAGTCAACATCTATGATAATCAGTGAGGGTTTCTCGTGCGTTAGAACTGTTCCTCGTTTGGTTCATGGTACATGTCGATCTTAAAAGGCGAAATTGTTGAGGGTTTCCTTACCTTTTCTGTCTCCCTGTATGCCTCTCCTGTAGGATCCTGATCGGCCTCTGTGTAGTCGACCTCCAAGCATGCGAAAATAGGGTTCTCAAAGCCAACGTCGACTCCTGTGCAGTACTGAACAATGGTGTGAGATTTGTGTGCCTCCAGAGGTGATCCGATCGTGAGCCTTGCTGCGATATCTCTGTTCAGAATGTAAACCAGCTTTTGCTTCTCCATCGATCCTATTGACAAAAGCACAAGGTGAACGTTAGGAAAATTCAACAGAAAATTGTCTGCGGAAAGAGCAAGCAAAATTAAAGTCTACGCCACCATCCTATTGAACGTACCGATCATAACTGCGCGACCCTTAGGGTCAACGGCAAGATATTGTCCTGGGACGATTCTTCGACATCCAGACTTGCCAAACGTTTCCTGGTGAACTTTCTCAAACACGTTCTTGGCTGGGTTGTATTCTAGAATAACGATCCTGCCCGAGTCTGAACCAATAACGATGTAATCTATTATTTGTGAAAGTTGATCAGTCATGTCAGTGTGGTGTTGTTTGTTATGTCCAGGAGTATGCATAAACACTCGCGTTTTCCTTGAAGACGTGCGCGTTACCTTTGGAGGCACCGGTGAGACGGAAGGCGGCGAGGGAGCGAATGACGCCAAAGACGTCGTGGGAGAGGATCGAGTGGACCTTTCCTGTAGTGGTGTCTGGCCTGAGCAACTCGATCCTGGAGACATGGGAGACGATGAGTTCCTGCTGTCTGGTCCCTGAGAAGTTTCCGAGGATGGCCTGGTTGATGGCATTGGGTGCCTGCAAGGTCAGGTTGTACAGAAACATGGTGGGGAAGGGCTCGTCTCTGGGTGTAGGGTCGCTCCTTGTGCTGGTTTGAAGTTGGACTTGGTCAATGAGCTTGGACTTAATAAACGATCAACCGCGGTAAAATTTGAGGGAATGACGTCACAAAATCGCGCAGAGTCACCGGGGGAGGGGGAACCACTGAGTTTTTTCTATCATTGGCATTCTTATTTCCATGACAGTCGTTTTCATATGTACCAGTTCAAAAAAAAAAGTTACTGGTACCTCTGCCTCCTCTGCCTCGAGCACGACTTTTGATTTAGGAATATTCTACTTGGCAGCCCGGGTTGCTCGAATTATTCGACAACCCCCGTACTAAGTCCATGCAACTCACTTTTTTTGTTTTTTTTACACAGCACTTTGTTGCAATATCACAAGCTCGTTACTAATGCGTTCAATTCGTTGCCCTGCTTCCTGTGGTTCAATTCATGGAGTTCGTGTCCCATATTGTTATCACCACGGCTTGTCAGTAGCTCAAAAGCGATAGTTTCAGCCAAAACGCTTCAATGATCTACTCTGACGGTGCGCAAATGATGCTCCGAGGGAGCGCGAAGGGAAGCAAGGTATCTCCATGAGTTTGGCCTCTCCTGTCTACGTCTTCGTCTTGAAAACAAAAAAGTGATCTACATGGACTTAGTACGAAGTTGTCAAATAATTCGAGCAACCCGGGTTGTCAATTAGGTTAACCCTTTGATTTACAAAAGACAAAGAACGAGCATGCAAGAAAGAGGGGAAAAGAAATAAAAGGCAAAAGGGATTATCCCGCACCTTGGTTAATAGATCCCGCGTGTGGCGTACGAGCGGTAGCTGACCTGAGGTATGGGCTTATAGCTAATCTTGGGGAATTATTGACAGCAATGAGCTATTGTGAAAAGCTCGCACCGCTTCGAATACCCGTGTGTGTTTGTGTGTAGTTGAAATTGAATATTATAGTGATGTGATAAATCGCTGTCTACGCCGGGGTTGGAACCGCGGCCCTGCCTGAAAGTCTCGAACAGTTCTCCTTCACTCTCTGTCGAAGACAGAGAGACCGGATTATGCCGAAGCAGCAAAAGACTCTTTTCCATTTTCAAGACTTATTTTCTCAGACTGTTTTGTTCATTGCTTACCTTAAAAGCAGTCCAAATTATTAAGGGTTTAAATTTTGGTGGCGTTATTATATCTGCTCATTTATTATTTTTTTTTTTCCCTGGAAAAGAAGAGAGGGGGAATGGAAACAGAAGGAAGAGGAGAAGAGAAAGGAATTGAAAAGGAAAGGGAAGAATTGAAGGTGGAAAGGAAGCAGACGATGAAGAAGACAAAGGAAGAAAAGTAGAAGAATAAGACTAAGGATAAAAGGTTGAAGAAGAAGTGATGGAAGATGATTGATTGACAATGAAAAAGGAAGAAACATGAAAAAATGAAAAAAGCTTTCGAGCACTGTTAGATCGGCTCGTTAGCACCCTAATTCTCATGTCATCCTTGCACAACTCAAAGGAAGCGTCGAACACATCTCTTCTTCATCCAAAATGCCATGGGTTCAGCAAGGGAATTTCTTGAGTGCTGTTAGCAAAAAGGATATGTTTTGTCACCGGATAATTTTCATCTCGAACAATTTTCACGTTTCACTCTCTTCTTCCTTCACCTTCAAAAAACGCTTATGTCTTTCTTTTTTCTCTCACCTTTTCCAACTCAATGGATACGAACGGACCTTATGCAAACATTACTGAGATGGATGAAGAAAACCGTCGTGTGCACTTTGACGACGAGAAACTAGCGTCATCCTCAGAATCAAGGACAGAGAACACATACCCAACCCCAACTTTGCCATCACAAGAGCTACAACTCTCCTTCCCTTTCCAACCACAGCAACCATACTCCTTTCAGCCGCAACAACAGTCTCAACCACAACAGCAACAACAGCTACAACAGCAACAACAGCAACAACAGCAACAACAGCAACAACAGCAACAACAGCAACAACAGCAACAACAACAACAACCATGGATATACCAAGAGCAGGGTCAACAGCAACAGACCCTATTCGACAACCGCCTCCGCCGATCAATAACCTGTCCAGTCCCAAACCACAACATGATCGCCCAAGGCGACTATGGAGAGCCCCCACCAAACAACCCCTACTGTAACTACAATAACAGCACCTACAACTGTCCCTCACCCACCAGCCATGCCTTAGGACACGGCGAAAACGAAGAGGACTTCCACGACAACGCATCATGTATCAAGAGAACCCGCCACCGGATCGGTAAAGCCATCGAGAACAAAGCTGCCCACATCACCATCTTGGTCCTGACACTTTGTGACATTATCCTCGTAATGCTCCAGATCGGAGCCTCACTCTTACACCTCGACGAGACAGAACATGAGCACTGGGTCCTGGCCCTCTTTGGACACCTCTCCCTCGCCATTATCTCGGTCTTTATGCTCGAAATCTTGTTAAAGATCTTTGCGTTTGGGCCGCGCTACTTTTGGATCGGGACACCGCATTGGATCTTGCATCTTGTCGACGCTATCATCATCCTGACGTCGTTCTTGCTGGAGATCTTCTTGAAGGGTGCTGAGCAGGAGCTGTCGAGTCTTTTGATTGTCTTCCGGTTGTGGCGAGTTGTCAAGCTGACGGGCACGGTTGCCATTGAAGTCTCAGAGCACGATCAGGCCCATGTCGCTCTGCTGGAGGTCAGAGTTAAGGAACTAGAGCAGGAACTGAAACAAAGTTACCTCAAAATACAGCGTCTGGAAGGATTCAATTTGCCGAAAGAATCAAGAGAAAGCAATCATATCGAATAAAGGAAAAACAATCTGAATTCAGTTGGAGATGCTAATTGATGTTATTGTGTATGTGCGATGAATCTGTGATGTTTTTTGCCCGAGTGTATCCGTATTATTACAGTTTAGGTGATCTACTCCTTTGGCTTCATGAACTTCCCGCCGCCGCCTGATGGCTTGGGCGGCGCCCTCCTGTTTGTCGTTGGCTTCTTGGACTGACTGGATTTTGCTGCCTCCTTTGTCTTCTTTGCCTTGTTGGATCGACCCATCTCCTTTGCCATCTCATCGTCGCTGATCTCGCTCTGTCTCTGTCTCTTTAACTCACGTTCCAATTGCTGTTCTCCTGCCGCTTGCGATGCAGATTTCTGTTTATGCGTTATTTGTGAGAACCAAGGGCAAAGTATTAGTGTCGTAGTTTTTCAATTGCGCAATTTCCCAAATTTTGGGAAGGACAAAACATCAGTGACAAATTGATAAAGCACGAACCTCCACAGCAGAGTTGAACTTTTGGAAAGACATCCTGCCGACACTTGACCGTTCCGTTGCGGTCATCTGTAAGAAACTTGGCTCGTAGTCCACTTGAAACTTACTATGTATCATCATAGAAAGAGAAGGTACGATCCGTATTAGATACACACCTGGTACGTATTGAATATCCTGAATAAGTTTTTCTTCTCCTGAACATCAGTGGCCGCGCCACCTCCTCATGAATGAAGCATCAAAATGCTTGAAAAGACGTACGGCTTGGGAAGATCGACAGCAGTCTGGTCAATGACCCAGTGGGCTTCTGTCACGATACGGTTCTGCTCCTTGACCAACTTGTCTCGCGTCTCCTGTTCCTGTTGCCTTTGCATGAACTATTTTATAAAGTAGAAGGTAATATTAATACAAAGTGCATTCATGTTCTTGTAAAATTGGGCCTATCCCTCCTTGCTTCAAGCTTGAAGATAACACGTTTGCCTTCACTTATGTTGGTAATGAGCCACGCCCGCAACAACAGAAAAAAAAGCGAATGCTAAGTCGGTGCTGCCGCAATTTGCCTAGTGAATGAGCTTAGTTGTGTGTGTACCTTCATGGTAAGCAGCTTTCCCGAGAGGGCGGTTTTGTGGGGTATCTCTGCCATGGTCGTGTGCTGTTGCTCTTGTGAGTGTGTAGTTGGTGTTGTCCTGATGGAGAGCGTCGGTAGTGAGAGAATAAGAACAGAAAAGGTGCGCCTTGTAGCCTTGCAAGCATTCCCTGGCACATTTTTGTCGAAGGCACCTCAGCAGTCACGAATCAAAATATTAGGGAAAAAAGAAAAAAAAAAAAAAAAAAAAGGCTGAACAACATCTTTTTGAACCACACTTCATACATACCCAACACACGCTGATAACCATGGATCAGAACCGCCCCAACAAGGTATACACCCATACCAGGACAACCTTCAGTCTCGGATCCACTGTCAAATGCAAAAGATATCTACCAGTGCAGCCACCACAATACCTTCGCTCACTCGCCTAACATGACGTACCATCATTGCTGAAATTAAATAGCGCCAAAAGTCATACGACAACAAGCAAAGGTCAGGACCAGAATACGAAGCCGGACAGAACAACCACCGCGAAAACAACGACAGGGAAGACAGAGATGAACACAGGACAAAGGCGCCATCATTACAGCAGCTCCAACACGCTGCCCACCTCGCTTATCAGTTCCCAGTCCCCGAGAAGGGCCGCAAGTGGACCGTTTCGATCGCCCTTCCTGGAAGCATCCTTGATGGCTCTTTGACCGTCGAATTGAAGACTTACCTCGTTGGACAGGTGCGTACATCGAAAATTTTTACAGAGGATACCAAGGCATGTTGTCACTGAATGCCTTCACTACCCTTGGTTACTTACCAAAGTTATTTAATGTTTTCGTGATAGATTGCAAGGGCATGTGTTATGTTCAATGTAGACGAGATTGTGATCTACAACGAGTCAGCAAAGGGATTGTCAAAGGAGAACTTGGGCAAGGACGACTATCTTCCAAAATCAGACCCCAACCTCTTCATGGGACGCGTTCTCCAATACCTCGAGACCCCTCTGTAAGCAACACACCATACGCCTTCAACCGATCGGAAGTAGCAACAAATGCTGGCAAAAAAAAGCGGAAACTATGAACATGGAGTTGACAGACAGACATCATTATCGATTGTATTTCCTCTAGGTACCTCCGTAAGCTCCTGTTCCCAATGCACCGTGACCTGAAATTCGCAGGACTCCTCAACCCTCTGGACCCACCCCACCACGTCCACCTCGACGACAGATCTCTCTACCGCGAAGGAGTTGTCGTCCGCCCCCGCGACAAACAATACTCGATTGTCAACTGTGGAATGCGCAAAGAAGTCCTCATCGATCGTCTCGTCCCCACAGGCTCTAGAGTCACTGTCAGGATCCATGGCGCCGAAAAGGATGATCGAAATAAGAAGATGGACAAGAACGCAAAGACTTTGGCGGCGATTGCGGCTATGGAGGCTAGTCTTTCGGGCGACAAGGGCGCTCAACAGAAATATTTCATGGGAACTGTGGTCTCGCCCAAGACCCCTCGGGAGGAGACCGGGTATTATTGGGGTTACCAGGTTCGATTGGCGGATTCTATTTCCAAAGTCTTTACAGAGTCGCCTTTCCCTGTAAGTTGCCTTTATTATTTTCTTTTGAAACCTTTCCTTTAACATCTGGGTATTTCATCACCTTTGGCTCAATATGACTAACCCGATTCTCGAAATACGGACTATAGGATGGATACGATCTGACGATTGGAACGTCGGACAAAGGAACTCCCATCTCACCTGCTGTCACATCCTCGATCCCCAGCTTCCAACACGCCGTCATTGTCTTTGGTGGCGCCAACGGAATCGAAACAGCAGTCGAGGCTGACGAAGATTTGAAGTGCGGAACTGAAGATACAAAAGACATGTTTGACCATTGGATCAATACTTGTCCAAACCAAGGAAGTCGTGTTGTCAGGACTGAGGAGGCTCTCCTTGTGACTCTCGCTGCACTGCAAGGAACATTCACGGCACAAGGCATCTAATCTTTTTTTTCACTGGCATTCCACAACAATAAAATCTGCATCCAAGAAATCAACACGGAGAAAGTGATACAAAGGTAGCCATGTTCTGGTCTATTAGATCTATGCTAGGAACACGTTATTCTCTTTCTTGTGGCGCTGTTGCGCGGCCTTGTCCTCGTACCGCAGGGAATCGTCCTCGCCCTCGAGGATCGACACCATCATCTCTAACCAGCGCTCCTCTCTTTCAGTCGTGCCCTTTTCAGGCTCATCGATCCTCTTTTGAAGAATCTTGTCCTATGTATATGATAGGTTCAAAAAAAGAAAAGAGGTTAGAGATCACATTCCATAAATGCATGGCCAATGCGCTGTCGTACAACCAAAACAAATCGAAATCGCGTCTGCTTACCAGCTCTTCGCGCATCATCTTCAAGACGACGGCAGTCTTGGCGTGGCACTTGAACTGGATCCACTTGTCGACAGTTACCAGCTTGGCGTGATGCTTCACAGACAACTCGCCTCCAAAAAGCACCAGCGGGAACTGGCCCACACGACAACTCTCCCAGACATACATCCTCGAGGACTTGACCAAACTGTTGAACACAAACCAAGGGCTCACGTCCGGTCCCGTAGCAGCAGCTGATGCTCCACCCTTGGCAAAGTTGACAGAGGACGGATGGATGTAGACCGTCTCCTGCTTGGGTCCAGTCACGTAGGCCTTGAGCGTGTCGTTACGCAACATCACCTTGGGATACATTCCTGCCGTGATGGCCGCGTTCAGCACAGGGATTGATCGCTGGTAGACATTGTACTGCTCAATGACAGGACAGAACGAGATCCGGTGATTGAACCGCTCCTTGTTCAGCTCCCGTTTGGTATCGCCGTCGACACCGACAAATCCTGTACCGACCAAGAAGCCCAGGAACTGCTTTTTCATATCTTCGATCATCGACAGGTTCTGGTGGCTCAAAAAGTTCTTCTTGCAATAGTCGTAGATCCCGTTGGGCTTGGCCTGGTACGCTTGACGCCATCCCAGATAGGCGTTGTACCACGTCAACATGTCTGAATCCGCCAGCTTGAAACGCGCTTTGGCCGCATCTGCCTCGTCCTCAGCTCCAAAAGGTGTAACAAAGGGAGACTTGAAGCTAAGCATGGCTGCGACAGTCAGGACTGGGTCAAGGCACTTGAAGATGGACCCAAAGAGAATCATCTTACCGATGTGGACATCCACAGGAAGGTTGCAGAGATGGATGCCCAACGGTGTCAGCTCCTCGGCCACGGTCAATGCGCGGACATCCTGGAGTGCTTGAATGGCGTTCTCGATGGCCTTAAGTGGCGGCGCATCCAAGGCTCTGCCCAAAACGTCGGCAATGTCTCCCAGCTCGCACATCTTGATCATCAGACACAACTCCTCCAGAGGCATCCGCATGATTTCGGGCATCTGGTACTCGGGCATGTACTCTTCAAATGTTGTCTTGGAGAACATATGGAAACAGACTCCTTCCTGAACACGTCCAGCACGTCCTCGTCTCTGACGAGCGTTTGCCTTGGCAATAAAACGCTCCTGCAAGGTGGTGACTCTCTTCTTCTCGTCAAATTTGATCTGCTTGGACTTTCCAGTGTCGATCACAATAGTGACGTCAGGAATGGTGATACCTGTCTCTGCAATATTGGTAGCCATGACAATCTTCCTGATTCCCTCTGGAGGCACGTCAAAGACCTGGCTCTGCCCTTCCGACGAGACCGAGCTATGCAAAGGCCAGAGCGAGAACTGTTTCTCGTCTCCAAACCGCCGGTTCACCTTTAAGGCGTCAAAGAGCTTGCGGATCTCGGGCATTCCAGGCAAGAAGATCAAGATGGCTCCTGTGTCGGGGATATGTGGTGGCTCCTCTGAGATTGGGTTTTGTTGTACGCGGCGATCCTCAGGGAAACAAATGTACTCGAGCAAGACTTGGATGAGATCGTAGTTGATCTTGTTCTCATCCATCCTGTTCAGCATCTGGTTAGTCCTGTTGACCATAGTGGGACCCTGTGAGGCATCGTCAGTGATGCTGAACTTGGCCTCCGCTTCCTGGAATGAACGTTCGTCCATGTCGTTCTCCCACTGCAAGTGCACCGTCTGTCTGCTAGCTCCTTTGCCAGCAATGTCGACGGATCCTTTGCCTATTGTTTGGGTAAGTAAAACAATGTTAGATGCTTGAACACACACGGTTGCCAAGTCCTTTCAAACTCAAGATAAACTTACTCTGGATGTCCTTGCGGAAACGGATGGCGTACTCTGAATCTTCCTCCAGAGTGTATCCAGTCAAATCAACGACATCTTCCAGGAAGTGAGCGTGGACAGGGAAAGTTCTTCCAGGCACCTCAAGAACAGGGCATCCGTTAAAGTACTCTGAAAAGCGTGCTGAATCGACTGTAGCACTCATCAAGATAATCCTAAGTATAATAATTTTGTCCGGGTGATCAGCGTGCCGCTCATTTCAATCACGCTGTAAGTCTGAAAAAAGGACCTGGAATGTTGCACACATACTTCAGATCGGGGCGACGGGGCAAGAGTTTTTTGAGGATGATCAACAAAAAGTCTGACTCCAGAGTACGCTCGTGCACCTCGTCAATAACAAGGTGGGTAACTCCCTTCAAGGTCTTGTCGCTCTCCAGTCGTCGCAATAAGATACCCTACAAGAACAATGACAAGGACGGACGTTAGTCTTTGTAGCATTTGACGAACACATACGAGATCCAAACTTGATGAGGCATACAGTTGTGCAGAACTTGAGAATGTTGGATGGAGCAACGCGCGACTCGAGGCGGATCTGATAACCGACAAGGGTGTTGGGCTTTCCTGCAGAGTTCCTGGAATCACCCAACTCCTCAGAAACACGATTGGCGATCGAAATGGCCGAGATTCGGCGAGGCTGTGTGCAAACAATATCACACTGGTCACCTAAGCCTCCCTCAAGCATGAACTCAGCTAGGTATTGCGGCACCTGAGTACTCTTTCCGCATCCAGTCTCTCCTGAAACGATCAACACCTGGTGGTTCGTCAGTAATGTCAACAACTGATCTCTGAACTGGAAGATCGGCAAATCCTTACGCTTCTCAAACAGCTTGATATGGCTGGGACGCTTCAAACGCTGCTGCCAGTTCTCCTGTAGCGCCTTTCCAGAAGGTGTGACGACAACTTCCTTGTCCTTCTTCGAATCAATATCCTGATCCTGAGTCTCGACTTGATCCGCTGTGCTTTGAGCTCCCTGGTTTGCCTTCTGAGGCAGCTTGGCCGTCAGCGCCTTGATGAACGATAAGCGATCACCATCGACCGCCTTCTTAGCCAGCCTTCCTGCAGACTCCTTCTCGTCGATCCATTCCAGCCATAGATCTCGATATGTCGGAGGGAGCGACCTGTAAAGCGGCAGAGGTGTCAAGTCGTACAGCATCTTTGTCGCAACATAGTTCTCTGCCTCAGTCATATTCTCACACCCTTCATCGACCATCTCCGCAGAGCTGACGCTCCCGCTTCCCCAGACAACCGTGACAATCGCCATGGACGCCGCAGGGACTGATCGAGGAGCCTTCTTGTACGTGATCTTGACATGACGGTCCTTCTTGCGACAGAACTCTGCCAAGACCACTTTGGGAGACCCGCCACTCCATGAAGGATTGGCCATTTGACGCTGCCTGACAAGTGGCTGATCCTCCGCAGGGGTAGTTGTGCTGGATCCGTTCTCCAGATCCCACATTGACCCCATCATGTCGCCTCCTTCTTGGTCATCCACAGGGTTCTCCTTCCTGAGTGCCTCTTGTTCTTTCTCCTTCTTGCGCTTTGACTTTTTCGCCTTCTTTTTGTCGTCTATGATACGCTGCTTCAGCATTTGCTCCGCCATCTTCTTGTTGAAAGTAAAGTCGAGGTCAAGGTCGTTCAGTTTGGAGTTGATAGTGTCAATTTTCCGAGAGATGGTCTTTCGATCTGCCGGTGCCTCTGCATCCGCCAGGGCTTGTGCCAATTCCGTGAGATTCATTTTGAAGTTGACATAACGCTCATTCGGATCCTCTGCCTCTTCCTCTGAATCCTCCTACATTGTTTCAATTCAGGTTATGAAGTGTTAGTTCACTTCTGATCTGCATAATCGCTTCGGCGATTTTCTTCCGAATGTATAATATCACTTACGGCAAGCGCCGTCTGTAGAATCCATTGCTTCTCGCTCTCTCCTGTAGATGATGCTGGTGTGGGTGCTGGTACTGGATCTAGCTTGGGCGCGGCAGCTTGTTCTTGTGGGCGGCTTGGAGGCAATGACATAGTGGCAGATGCTGGTAATGACGGGGTATGCACGAATGGCTGAGAGGTATGGACAGATATCTTCATTTCTATAAACGCAATTGAAGATTTCTTGGTTAATTATCGAGGCAGCGTGGATACCGCGAACACGCTTCAAGTGCAATTGGACACTAAAATCGTACCTTCGTCATGGTATAGTTTGTCGGCAAAGCCCCTGGGAAGCTTCTCAGAGTCAAGATGCATGCACAGCTACATTCCAGATAAGAAGATCGAAACCAGAATTAGTCATGTGTCACACAAGGCATGCTTGCTTTGGTGTTGATCGTTGAGAAGTATGCTAGCAAAGAAGATTTTACCCAGTCCAAGGCATCTTCTGATTCTCCTGTGTATGTATGACTGAGTGCTTCCTCGACATCTGCCTTTTCGAACCCAAGGCGAATTAGAGCTAGATATGTAACATTGAGCTTTGACACCATCTGCTCATCGCTCAGGTACACGTTGGGTTGGAATGCACCTATTGAGATCGAAACCATCATAACGTGGACACTACGTTAGCAAGAATCTACAACACTAAAACATACTTAGTATGATCATATTTCCTCCGCGCTATAAGGCAACTCACCTGCATCCTTGGCCTCGACCTCCTTCAACAACCCAATGACGTTATTTTCGAGGTTGGCCTCCATCTTGAGGACAGGCAGGGTATCGACGTTGATCTTCTGAGTCTGTCCAAGGAACGCGTCAACCTTGCGCAACGAAAGACTCTCAATTCGTTCGGCCAGCGATACGAATTCATCCTCAGGTTCCTCCTCTTCTACTGCGGCTGCCTCTGCTGTAGGTTCTGATGGCGTGAGTGTAGGTTCGACAACGGGCTCTGGCTCTGGCTCTGGCTCTACCACCACTGGCTTGGCCTTTGGAATGGATGTCGTTGCGAACCCTCGGGCAGCCGCATTCGCATACTTGTTCTTCTTTTTGGGTGGCATGTCGTGTGGGTGTTTAGTGGTTGAATGGGAAGTGGGGAATGAAAAGTGTCTTTCGCATGAGGCTGATCGTTTTTTTTTTTTTTTTTTTTTTTTTTTTTTTCCTTGCCCGCAGTTTATAGCACGTGACTGTAGGCCGCTGCCTTTTTTTTTATTCCACTTTTTTACGCGCGTCGCGTTGGGCAAAGGAAGAGGAAGAGGAAAAGGGCTGAGCATCTAACCAGTCCCGGTCAAACCTGCCTGCAGACGCATGGCCTCCAGGGAGCTGGCGAAGCCATTCTTTAGCGCTCGCGCTGTTCACTGTATCCGAGTACGATTGATCCAACCCTGGACCTGCTCTTCGGATCTCTGTCACCGTGCAGTGAGTCGATCGTTGCGATTGACTTGAGAAAGCGCCCTTCAAAGGTTTGCAGATCCATTTCTGAACAACACGGCTTTTTTGAGTCTTCTGTAGATACGTGGTGATGGGCTGCATGGTCTTGGTGAAGACAGAGTGAAAGTATTGAGTGAACGTAGAGTTATCGACTAGATCATCGGAGGAGAGGCCGCTACTGAGTTCGTGATGGGAACTGCTACTGGGGGTGCCCGCGTCAGCGCCTGTGCTTATTTCCTGGGACTCGTTGTGTATGCTTGCTTGGTGTTCTGCGGGATGGTGGAGACAGTAAAAAGACTCTGGATTCGGATGTGGCTCTGACGGGTCAATTCCTGCGGCAATCATCGCGCTAGTGTCGTTGACGTCGAGAATGGGTTTGCTCGGACTTACCAAAATCCAGTCGTCGGTCCCAGGGCACTCTGAAAACACATCACACTGGGTGGTTGGAATGTTGGTAATATCTGAAATAGTAGACTGGAGCCTTTGATCTTGACTCTCTTCCTCATCCTCGTCACTATTGTCGTCATACTCGATAAATCCAAGGCTATCCTTGACCTTGGGCAGAGCAGACAAACAAGGCAGAGAAATCGCCAAGGCTGGGTCGTCATTATCCTCCACGATGCTCTCCGTGACCTCTCGCCAGGTGATGCGGATATCATTCGATTGCAGCTCGTGTCCAGGGGTCAGCTGAAAAACAGATCCATCTTGATTTCGCAGGCTTCTGGATCGCACTCTTTCTGACGCTGCAGTCATCTGTTGGCGTGTGTTGGCTTTCTGGATCCTAGTTATGGTAATAGATGCTGTGATCTGGTCGTAAGGAGGCAGAGCACGCACGTTATTCTGGAGACTTGTCGGGCAGCGGTGACTCTTGGATTGAGCAAAGAAGAAAGGGCGGTTCCAGTCCTCTGAGAGAACAGAATAGATGCTGTTGGCCATGGACGATACACCTGACACTGCAGAGTTGCATGACACCATAGAGACCACGCTGAGTCGATTCGAAGCCTCGGCAATTGGCAACAAGAATCTGGATGATCGACGACTGTTGGGCGCAGAATCCAAATTAGGTCGAGGAGACATATACGAGTGTCTGTTGCGTGCGATGCTGCTCTGAAGAGTGGACAAAGTAGATCCTGCATGAACAGTGAGATAGATTGGCGAAGAGGGAGCGGATGGACGACAGCGGGAGGTAAGACTGTTGCATCGTCGCAATAGCCTTGGGACTTGACTGTGGCAAGGACTTCTCTGATCGGAGCGATGACAGGAAGACCTCTTCTTCTCGTCCTCGTGGGCCAGTTCTGTTTCTTGGGGTGACTCTCGAAGGACTGCCAGTTTCTTGCTCACATACCTGTTCCAGTGGAATGCAAATCGACTCTTGGGTGCCAGTGTTGGGTTTCCTCCCTTGCACGTCGATCTACTCCCAGGTACACGGGTACTGATTGTCCACCGCATGGATGGACGCGACTCGACGGCTTCGTCGTGAAGAGGAACAGTCACGACTGCAGTAGCTGGAGTAGACATCAAAGAGCTGTGAACTTGAGATTGCGACAACGACAGACGAGTGACTCTCCATTCCTGAACCTGAGCCCGCATTTGCCGGTTCACCCTCTCCAATAGTGACTCCTTCATCCTTTCACTTTGACCTAGTCTCCTGCCATCAGGGCTTCGCTGAGTGTACGCTCTTCGGATCCTAGCAACCTCAACTGGCTCGGTGATGCGACCCTCCGTCATCTTAGGGATCAAGTTTGGTCGCCTTCGAAACTGTCCAATCGACTTGAGTCTCTTGAGCGCCCGCCGATGCTGCCTTTCGCGATGTCGAGATTCGTCAAGGTACATAGCTGTATTTTTTTGAAACTCTGCTGAATTAGTTGGCTGGCGCAAGAGGTGAGAGTGGTTGGCGGTCTTGGTTGGAAATGGAAACTGCGCTGGTCGTTCTGGTTGGATGTTGTGAATGTGGTTGTTATTGCTGTGATGCGGGTGATGTTCTTGGTCGCTTGTAGCAGAGATGTTGAGGGGTTGAGGAGCATGTGGTTCTTCGTTTTTGGAGGTGTTATCGCTTTTCTGCCTGATTCTAGTCCATGGCTTCTTGACAAGTCGACCGACTATGAAAGTGAAAGAGTGTGTAAATGAGCGTTGCATTAAGTAAAGTATCGGCGGTTTCTATATCACACTGAAAAAGAAACCATGAAAGAGTGCATTGTACTCACAATTACGCAGCGACTTCTTGATGTTCTGAAGTGTCTTTGAAGGCTGCACAGGGCTCTGCTCGTGATGGCCAGCATCATCGGATGGATGTTGAATGTCGATGATGGTGAGACTTGGTGTATAAGGTGGCTTAATATCTGGTCCTGCGCCACCAATATCCTGAATGAAGAGTTCTTCGGCGACGTGAAAGCCTTGCTCCAGAGTTGAAAGAGGGCGATTACCAACCCTATCTTGTCTTGAGCCTTCCTCCTCCCTTCCCTCCTCTCCCTCACACGCTATGGCGTCAAGGCTGTGTTTTAAGTACAAAAAATCCATGCTGGGCGAAGAAGTCCTGCTAAATCTTAATGGCGATACTGTCGACGGGTTGAAGTTGGACATATCACTGACTTGAGACTCAAGACTGGTAGATGATGCCGGTTGCCGCCAAGACTCTGTTGAGGAGTCGGTGATGGTGAAGGTGAAGCCAGGTCGAGTAAAACGATCAGCTATCGGAGTCTGCGAGAGAGCCGGCCTAGCTGTACCGAAACTTGGGCTCAAACTGGCACCGTCCAGACCATGCAAAGAGTTGTGAGCTACGTTTATCTTTGGTGGGTAAGGGTAGAGGGTAGATGGCGACTGAATCAAAAGTTGCGAGGCGCGTTCGCGAGGTGTTTGCTCGTTACATTTGATTGAAGAAGGAGGTGGAGATGAAGAGGATGAAGAGGATTGAGAGAGTGGAGGTGAGGGAGGAAGGCCAAGCAAGAACTGCTGCTGTAGCTTGTGTGGTATGAACAACATGTTGATGAAATGTTGGCGAGAAGTAAGGGGGAATGAAGGCGAATGAAGGCGAATGAAGGGAGGAGTAGAGGTGAAAGAACCAGAGAATTCTTGCGTTCAACTTGGCGAATTAGCGTGGGACGAACTCAGAGAAAAGAGAAAGGAATCGCCAATCAATGCCCTGCTAAGCCCACTTTCAGGCACCCCTATTTGATTGTTTTCTTTCAGTAACCTTGATGAAGGATGTGGATCAAAGAAAAAAGCCTTTGATTGAAGCAACACTTGTATGAACTGGCATCTGGCATGTGAACATATGAATGAAAAGGTGGTTTTATATGCAAGTATGGGCTACGTAGCAATATTGAAGAGACGTGTGGAGGGAATGAAGCAAGACGAGGTCAGATGTATCCGTATCCAGTTATATCGCCTTGCTCCAACCCCTGCAAGTCAATCTCAAGGTGAATTGGGACATCCAGTGCATACGGGTCGTACTCCACCTCAGCATTCACTCCTGGTTGTTCCAATCGCCCAACAACCCCACTACTGATTACCTCCTTCGCTCCTCCATTATTCATATCCATCACAACATTCATATCCTCTTCCTCATCCATGATCTCGCCAATCTCTTCTTCACCTTCCCCTTCCTCCTCATATTCTTGCTCGTATCCCTGATGGTAATCGTCATAGTCGTATCCTTCATTGATATCCTGGTCGTAGTACTCGTCCTCCTCGCCCTCCTCCCAAGATGGGATCAGTGGCCGGAGTGGGGCTGGAGGCATGGTCGAAAGGTATTCGATATCCATCTCGGAAAGTACTCGGGCTGGCTCGCCATCTTCCTCGTCTGGGTGGAGGACAATTGTGGGGATAATGAGAGGTGGTGGTTGAGGAAGAGAGTCTGCAGTTGGTAGTGTTGGAGGCAGGCGCTTCTTTTTCGAAAAGGTGCTGGCGAGACTGAATGGCACCGAGGAGTTACTTGAGGGTGGACTTGATGGGGAAGATTCATCTGCGTGATTGTTGTTGCTGTTGCTGTTGTTGCGGTTCCGCCAGTACTGAAGTGGGATGGATGCAAGACTGGGTTTAGGACGTGGTGGGGGGGTAGGATGGGTGGTGGACTGTACATGGGAAGGGTCGGGAGTTGTGGTGCTAGAGTTGTCGCCGGAGTAAGGGTGTGCGCCAGGAGTGTTGGGCTGCATTGCTGGTGAGTCAAATTGGCCGTGGTGATCGTAGTGGTTCAGATTATTCTCGTCTGCAGAGTAAGGCGAGTAATGTGTCGGTTGAGTCAAGGAGGATCGACGTTCTGGCACCGTAGGGACGTGGTCGGGGTATTTCAAGGGTAGTGCTGCAGAGTTGGTTCCTTGTTGGCGCGAGATCCACTCCTCATAGGAAATCTGGCCGGGCTGCGAGTATGGGTCATCTCCAAGTTCGCTCGAGAGGTTGACTCCACTGTCGCTGGTAGGAGTCAATTCCAGTTCGGTCACAACGCCCTCCTGCTTTCCATCCTGCTCTGTTACCCTGAACTCATCCAGAGTAGTTGTTGCTGAGAGTGTGGGTGACTTTGGCGAGAAGGTTGGAGATTCGGCTCTTGTGTCAGAGTCGGTTTGCTCAGAGTCGTGGCTGACCCTAGTCGCGGTCTCCTTGGTGTAACCCCCCTTGAAGGTCTCCTTGTGGTCCAAGTTCATAGACAATGGTTGGACAGCCTTGAAGATCATGTCCGACAGGGACTCTCCTGGCTGATCAAACAGCATATCGCCCAATCCATAGTGGTGGTTGGTGATGAACACTGTCCTCGCCTCCAAAACGCTCCCATTTGTCACTGCGGGCGCCGGTTTGGTCAGATTCGCAAGTGTCATGTCAGAGTCCTTGCTGATGTCGTCCCTGAAGGTGAGTACGACCTGCGATATCCTCTTGTCTTTGGGGAAGATGATGATGTTGCTGTCCTGACTGGATCGTCGCTCCCCTGTCATCCACGATTTTTCGGGCTCCTGCATCTCGTACGTGCCATAGCTGTGGGCGTCCTGTCGACTCATGTGTGTGTACTTTTGCTGTTGCTGTTCCAATGTGCCGGCTCCATGGGAGTTTGATTCAAGGGGCGCAACGCCAGACTGTCTGAAGCCCATGAAGCTGCGACTGGACCGTTTGCTTCTCCTCTGCCCCTCCCGGCTGTACTGAATACCCTCCAGGCTGTGAGTCACTGATTCCCTCTTGGGATCCTGAATCTCGAACCCATGCGTCACGTCGTCGGAGGCGACGACACGCAGGCAGACAAGGCAGACCAGAGAGAATAGCCATGAGCAGGCCTGGATTCCATAGAGGACAGGTACGGCGATTTTGAGGGTGTCTATCTCACCGTCGGCGATTTTTTGGCCTTGGAGTAGGGTAGGATCGATCGTCTCGTTTGGTAGCGTAATCAAACCACAGATAATTAGGGAGTGCGTTACTGCAAGGAGATTCCAGACACCAACAAGGGTGGCATACTGTTATTGTTGATATTGTTGTTGAAGTCGATCGAGTGAGATACAACAATTTTACATAATAAAAAAGGAGGGGCAAGGGAAAACATGTAATTAGTATTTTCTTTTGGTGGGTTGAGTGGCACAAGGTCAGATAAATCTTCTTTTATGCATTCATGTAAATAAAAACCTGAGTACAATAGAAGCATGATTGTGGTAAAGAGTCCATTCACGTACAGAATACAGGTACCCAAGACTCATCATATGAGCTGCTCCAATGCCGACACAGACAAAGCATAGACCAAATGCTGCAAGTATGGCCCCGATCCAGGCACTCGAGTCTGCAAGCAAAGACGTCAGAATAACCAAGGCAGTCTATCGTTGAAAAGTGCGATTTTGGTCAGGGTGCTGCTTGTTGTCGAAAATGTTTAAATTGCCAATTTAGTTGTCGCACATGAGACCTCCTCTCCCATGATAGTGCTTACAGCTTGAATCCACAATGATCCGTGGAGGAATTTATTAGGCCGGAAGCCCATTGTGTGTGATGGCGAGGAAGAGGTGGTTGAGGTTGGGACGACTGTGGGCCTGGGTTGGGTGTCACCAAGTGTTATCTTTGAGAATTGTGTTAAAGGAATGGAGTTGTCGGTGTTGTACAAAGCTGAAGGGGTTGGTCAAGGTGGGTGAAAAGCGGTCGTGGACTGGTTGGATATATGATGGTATAAATTAGCGCTTAACGACGATGATGTAGATTAGGAGCGTGGTGGAAGAGTTATGACAGGTGAAAGGGAACGTAGCTGTTGTTGGTTTGTTCGTTCGTTGGTGGGGGGAGAGAGGTGTGAGTTGCCGTCGTAAAGTCAAGGAACCAAGGTGATGAGTTGGGAGAGGGAGGGTAAAGGAGGGCGAATAGGGTCGTTGTAGTGTGATAGTGTGAGGTGAAGATGTTTGCGTGTGCGAGTGTGTGGTCGTTACAAGAGATGTGGTTTGTGGGCAAGGTGGGAGATGGGGAAGGTGGATCTGGTCGCCGTCAGTCTTTCACTCTGGCCAGCTTCAATGGGACGGGAGAGTGGAGAGAGAGAGTGAGGGATTGGGAGAGTGAAAGAGTGGCAGAAAGAGATAGAGAGAAAAGAGGGAAGGAGTGGATGAAAGAAGAAGGGATGGGACGAAGGGGACCAGACGTGAAAGTGAGGAGGCAAAGAGCAAAACGACAGCAAAAGGCGGGAAGGGGCTTCATTTCCTAGCCACGAACAAACAAGCTTGGTACCGTGATCACTTCCCTTCCTCATCTCTTTCTTTCTCTCTCTCTCTTTCTCTCTCTCTCTCTCTTTTTTTTTTTTTTTTTTTTTTTTGCTGTTGTTGCAAGTCGTTGTTGAGATGGACCACTCTCGTGCCTTTTCGTCTGTGCCTTGGCCATCACTCTCACTCTCCCACTGCAATATCATCACGACAAGAGTAAACAACAAAAAAACAAAGGCTCAGCGTGTTCTTGTTTCCCGCCCTTCCTTCCCTTGCAACACGAGAGCCTTGACTCTTGGGCCATCTGTTTATGGCCTTCAAAGAGGCGCTTCGTCTCAAAAATTGACTAATTCAGCAATTAAAGGGTGAGTGCCATCAGCGCGTATTTATCAAACTCCTATCCAGCCCATGGTTCTCAGGCACAGGTTGGACAAAGTGGACACTCGCAGCCATGTATTTTTATTCTCCCCTTCCTCACTATAAGTACGATTCTTTCTTTTTTTTCTTTCTTTCTTTTTCGACTTGAGAGCGTCTTTTCCCGTCTGACCCATCTCTTTCTCGCTCGCTCACTCACTCACTTTCCCTCTCTGTCTTTCTCTCTCTCTCTCTCTCTCCTCCTTCATGATCTTAGTCATAGGCTAAAAGGGGGGGACGGACGGGACGACTTCAGCTTCGATATGATGTTTGATCCGTCTCCGTGGTTTGTCTGACATCAAACTCAGAGGTTCAACGACCTCCTTTTTTTTTATCCTAGCGACTCTGCGTGCCCTCACAGATTTGCTACGGGTCTGACCTATTGTCACATCTTTTTTTTTTATTTCCTAGCCTGGCGGATGGCGTGGAGTGTTCATTGTGGTCTCCATTGACTGCCCAAGGAAAATAAAATAAATAGCGGCAGGGGGAAGGTGTGTCAAAGGTCAATAATACGACGATCCAGGAATGCTAAAACAAGCCAGGCTGTATTGTCCCTGGCATGGACCTAAAATGAGTAGATTGTTTACGGTGTGCGTTGCGAATGGCTCCATGCATGCATGTACCTTTGATCCTCGACAATTAAAATCGCGGACAAATAAAAAGAGTAGCACATGTTTGCAAGTACACAAGAATAGCTTAGCATTAAAAACAAGAGCCAACTCTACAAAATGTCCAGCAGGGGAGAGAGGCAGGGAGGAGACAAAAGGGTATCCACCCTAGAAACATGTCTGACAGGTGAGAACGAACAACGCACAAGGTACACATAAACCACGGTTTGTGATACAAGCGAAATGCTCGATTAGTCAAGAGAAATTGAGCAGGGCGGAATGTGGCCTGACCGTTTATAAGTTGGCTGTTACAATCCTGTTCGTCTGGACCACAGCCTTTGAGAGAGGTTGACATATGTAACAAGGTGAATTACGGGATGGAACGGACAGACCATGGTCCTTTTCTACCAGAAGTGGATGATCCGCAACAATAGCGTTAATGAATGCCCATGTGAAAGAAAGAAAAAGCAAACGAGTGATCGGAGAAAGTAAAAAAGAGCCAGGTAGGTTCCAACTATGGAGAGCAATGTAATTAGTTTGTGTGGGTTACCTGCTCCACTCACACACACACAGATAGACACACTTTCACTCTGCAACCGTGTTGGACAGAAAAACAGACGCCCAAGACAGATGGAGACCGATAACTCTACCGTCGGTCCAGTGGCGCGATTCTGACTGAGAGCCGGAAGGGGACCGGAGGGGTAGTTCAGAAAAGGGATAGGGAAGGATAAGAAGACACATGCACGTGCACGGCGGCCACAGGGAATGGCCTATCTGTGTCAGTGTATCACACCACCCCGGCTGACCATGAGGCAAGCTGAACCTCTCAGGAATAGACTCCGACAAGTGGGGAGTGAGTAAGTGCAGTGCAAGTGGGGGTTGTTTGGAGGGATGGACAAGCCATGGTACCTTTCGATTAGTGCATATTGCTGGTGATGGCACCGATGGGAAAACAAGTATGAGACCATTCAGAGGTAGCGGCCAATCATGGTCGATCATCACCGACAGACGGAAAACTGTTAGTGATGGTACCTGAACACAACTTGGAGGATGAAGAATCACAGAGTGATGTAGAACAATAAGTTGTAAAAGAAATACTAATAATATTGGCTAAGGTCGCAATGATTGATGTGAGCGATAGCAAAAGAGACCTCGGAGGTGCAAACCCAAAAGGAGCATCCGCCGTCTGTTCTTACTCTTCTTTCTTGGCCTCGCTTCAAACCTCTTTTTAATTTCTCTTTTTCTTTCTTACGTTACGACCCTCCTCTTCCCCCTGCTCCTTCTCCTTCCACCCGCCACCACTTCCTCCCTACTTTGTACACATCCTT
Source organism: Linnemannia elongata (assembly GCA_036320915.1). NCBI lineage: Eukaryota > Fungi > Mortierellomycota > Mortierellomycetes > Mortierellales > Mortierellaceae > Linnemannia > Linnemannia elongata. The sequence continues at coordinate 716,590 of JAXBDG010000007.1, read as the reverse complement.
TCTTTCTCTCTCTCTCTCTCTCTCTCTCTCTCTCTCTCTCTCTCTCTCTCTCTCTCTCTCTCTCTCTCTCTCTCTCTCTACCACTCTTTAACGACCAATACCCGACCTTGTTGCTCTTTTGCTTTCTTCTTTCTCTGTATACCAGCAACAGCAACACAAGGCCTCCCACCTACACCTCACTCAACCAACACTCATTCCAACCAACCAGTAAAAGGAACAATAACCAGCCATGGGTCTCCAGATCTATGACTTTGTCTCCTTCTTCTTCACCCTCCTCCTCGACATCTTCTTTCGAGAGATTCGACCCCGTGGTGCCCACAAGGTCCCTAAACAAGGACCCGTCATCTTTGTCGCTGGTCCTCATGCCAACCAGGTTCGTTGGAACTTTTTGCTTTTTTATATTCCCCGCATAAAGCAAGCATAACGAAAATACTCCTTTGAGCCTTGTTTTGGTGTTTTTCACCGGGCGACGTGAACCGACGACTCCTTGCCCCGTGTTTCGCTCAATGGTCGTTTTATTTTTCTATGCGCCTTTCTAACGTCGTGTCTGTTTCGCTTTTGTGCATGATTATATTTTTTTGTCGAGTAGTTTGTTGACCCCATCGTGCTGATGCGCGAGTGCGGTAGACGCATCTCATTCTTGGCCGCCAAAAAGTCCATGGACCGCAAGTGGATCGGTCTCATGGGACGATCAATGAACGCAAGTATGTCAACAAGCAACAAGTATCCGACAAACAGGAGAAACGAAAATGAGGGCGTGGCGAGAAGAGAAAAAAAGGCTGCACCGAGAAAGATCAAGAAAATGTAGTGGCCGACGTGATGGGGAGTGAAAGTGGATTGATAAGGACAATAGAGGATACGTGGGAAAACAAACGCATCCAGACGATTCTATTCGCCCCAATGCCCTATTGCCTTCTTTTCTTCTGGAACCATGGGGTGTGCGGGGAGAGGACGGAAGCACAAAGACATCGTCAAAGTCCAAGTCGAGCTTGTTTTTGCTTTGTCTCGGGCACTGTCTCCCTTTTTGACTTTTTTTACAGTTCATCGCCAGACATCAAAAAAGAAGAAAAGAAACAGAAAAGAGAACAGCAACTCCAAAACAACCAATCGTGCCCTTGTCTAGACCCAATTCACCATTTGCTCGCTTACCTCGTCAATCGTCGTCGTCCTTTCTCTCGCCCTCATTTTTGATGCTCTACCATGGGCCATGTCGCGTGGTTCTTGATCATGCAGAAACAGAGTATCGCCTTGACCTCCTCCCTTGGCGTGTGTGTGTGACGACATGGCATTGACCTTTCATTTTCTCCTTTAATTGAAAAAATAGTCCCTGTTGAGCGCCCGCAGGATTTGGCCAAGGCCGGCTCGGGAACTATCAAGCTTGGGGACCGCTACAGCGACCCTCTTCGCATCACTGGACTTGGCACAAAGTTTACAAAAGAACTCATGGTGGGCGATCAGATTGCGCTCCCCAAGGATATCGGCACCTCGGCTGTCGTCGAGATCATCTCTGACACCGAGCTCATCATCAAGAAGGAGTTCAAGGAATTGAAGGCTATTGAGGCCCTAACCAGTACGGATGGATCCAAGTACAAATGCATGCCCCACATGGACCAGTCTAATGTCTACAAGACTGTCTTTGAGCGTCTCAATGCTGGCCACTGCGTCGGAATCTTCCCTGAGGGTGGTTCTCACGACCGCGCCGAAATGTTACCCCTGAAAGGTATGGATGGACACCCTTTTTATTTAGCTTGCCCCGCTACACAATGCTCAGTTACAAGAGGCGCAAAAGTACAACAAGCACTGACCCGGGTTTTTTCTTTTCACCCTCCATCCTGCAAATTTTACAATGCAGCTGGTGTTACCATCATGGCGCTGGGTGCTTTGGCCGCCAACCCTTCTCTCGACCTCAAAATTGTCACCTGTGGACTCAACTACTTCCACCCTCACCGCTTCCGATCCCGCGCCGTTGTCGAGTTTGGCGAGCCTCTCACCGTTCCTCCAGAGCTTGTTGAAATGTACAAGAGAGGAGGCGCAGACAAGCGTGAGGCCTGTGGAAAGCTGTTGGATACTATTTATGATGCTCTGAAGAACGTTACTCTCAACTCTCCTGATTACGAAACCCTCATGGTAACGCATCTCCGCCTTTTTTTTTTTTTTTTTTTTTTTTTTTTTTTACTTTGTAAAGTATTCACCACGAAGCAAGTTGACTAACTCCCTTCCTCCTCTATTCATGTTTGAACGTTTCTAGGTGATCCAAGCGGCTCGCCGTTTGTACAAGCCGACCCATCGTAAACTTCAAATTTCCCAGGTCGTCGAGCTCAACCGCCGTTTCGTAGCTGGTTATTTGCGCTTCAAAGACAACCCAAAGGTGATTGAGACCAAGGATAAAGTCATGCACTACAACACTCAGCTTCGTTACCATGGACTCCGCGATCACCAAGTCAACATCCACACCACCAGGAGGCATGCCTTTGAGCTTTTGATCACCAGAGTCGCCCAGATGATCTTCTTGAGTCTTTTGGCCCTGCCTGGGTAAGAGGATCTTTGCATCTTTAACATTACATAGCTGCTGACTCAGATGATATGCGAGATAGCATGCTAATACTGTTGCTTTTCACCTTATAGAACTCTTATGAACCTTCCCGTCGCTATTGTCGCCCGAGTTATCAGTAACAAGAAGGCTAAAGGTAAACAATATGAATAGCATGCGTGTGTTCCTGAATTTTGTTGGGAGTGGGCTGGGCGCAAAAAAACCCAAACAATGCAAAAATATCTTACATGGCTTATCTCTTTTTACATCGCATATCCAACAGAGGCTCTTGCTGCATCGACAGTCAAGATTGCGGGGCGAGACGTTTTGGCTACATGGAAACTCTTGGTGGCCCTCGGATTGATGCCCGTCCTCTACTTCTCCTACTCTGTGATCGTCTTTATTCTCTGTGGACAACTCGACATTTCGCTCACGACCCGGTTCTTCATTGCCTGGGCTGCCTGGGCTTGTATTCCCTTTGTGACCTATGCCAGCATCAGGTTTGGAGAGGTCGGTGTTGATATCTTCAAGTCGATTCGTCCCTTGTTCTTGTCCATCATCCCTGGTGAGGAGAACACGATGAACGAGCTCCGACGATCGCGTGCTGAACTCCAAAAGACCATCACGGCGCTCATTAATGAACTCGCACCAGAGATTTATCCCGACTTTGATTCCAAGCGGATTTTGGATCCTTCCCCCCATGACCGTCCTAGCCGCGCTGCATCTCGCTCTGCATCTGGCACCAACCTGGCCCAGACCATCTTCAATACTATGAACACGGCAACACAACCCATCAACCAGTGGCTTGGCATGGATGGGCGATTTGAATGGGAACGCGCGGACGATTCGGATGCGGACGACGTCTTCTTCTTCTTGAATCCCGCCGGTGCGGTCCAAGGACGGTCTCGGACGTCTTCCTGGGGTGCTGGCGCTTGGACTCCCAACGCCGACGGTTCACGATCCAGGAACCGCAGTCGGACAAGCTCTTTCACATCTGGTCAGATCCAGCTGGGTGAAGGGTTCAAATTAGAGGCATTGACAGAGTTGCCCAAGGACAAACCTTTTGCCGAGGTGACGCGCAGGTTGAGCTTGAGTCGGAAGAACAAGCATGGGCTTCTGGGCGATATGACGAAGGGAGGTGCACAGGAGATTGAGAATGGTGGAGGATTCATGCACGATGGTCACTTTGTCAGCACTCCTCCCATCACTGTCCAGAACATGGACGATCCCATGAATGCTGTCCAGACCAAGGAGGCATAAGTTTACGTCTAGGGTCGGGTGAACATTCTTCGCTTCTCTTTCTTTAGCTTTTTTCTTTTTGTCTTACTTCCTTTTTCTTTTTCTTTTTGACATGTTATTTTCTACTCTTTCTTTTTGCATGCAACTCCCCCCTCTCTTCTTCTTTTCAATTTCATTTCTTGGAGTTTTTGCTCCAAGCAGCACTTTTTTGAGCATAGTTATGACACTTTTTTTTCCCTTTACCCCACACCTCACACACCTCACACTCTTCTTACAATTAACACTTGGCCTGTCATACACAAAAAATGACAGCTCTCATTCACGTTTCACGCCCTTAACGTCCATACTATCCCTCCCAATCAAACCCATCGAGAAACCACACAATGGGTCGGAAATAAAAAAAATAAAAAAAATAAAAAAACATCAGCATCTCACAATCTAGTTAAACTTGTCAATCAGATATATGCTTTAAATTTATAGATGGGAGTGTTTCTCTTTTTTTTTTATTTAACATGACCCATCGCCAGATAGACCGTGGTGGGCCATGGCGGTTGAATAACCATTAGAAGAATTAGTCGAAGCCAAGGAAGCCCTCGAGATTGCAGCCGTCCTTGTAACGGCAGTTGCTGTCCCATTGGACGATTGCTGCTGCTGCTTCACCTCATTGACCCGAGAGGTCCGTGTCCTGGAGATTGTGGCAGAAGAAGATGGAAAGATTGGCCGGACACGACCCCAGCGCGCAAAATATATCTCGCCGACAAAAACGCCCGCAAGGATGACACCCAGGTAAGCCGAGTTGTAGGTCATGATGACCAACATGAGCATGTATCCGACACCGACGACCGTAGTGGTCAAGACTGCACGGGCTACCTCGGCCTGCCAGATGAAGGGCTGGGCCGTAGGAAAGGTGAGAAATGGGAGTGAAGACGACTGGGTAGGAGAAGCAGCGGCGTAGAAGGGAGCAGGACTGTGGTGTCGACGACCGCCGTATCGCTTGGGTCTTGAGGGGGTAGTGGGGGTAGGTCCTGATTGCTGCAGCTGCTGCGTCATCCATTGCCCTTGCTGAGAAAGGGGGGTTAAGGCTTTGTCGTTCTTCTCAGGTAGAGGCTGGACGGCATGGTCACCATTGCTGTTGCTGTTGTTGATGTTGCTGTTATCAAGAGTCAAGTCCTGGTGTTCTGCGCCTTCATCATGGCTATCGTCCTCATCGACTTGTTGTTGGTGATGCTGCAGGTACGGGTTATGGCTATGGCTGGAATGTGACGAGGAGAGAGGACGAGGATAGAAGTGTAGATGGAGATAAGCTTCCAGGTAACCCTGGGCGGCGACGAGGGCCCTGAAACCGATGGAGAGGATAAAGAGACCGATGAGGGCGCCGATGTATTGGGGCTCGGAGGTGGGTGTCAGGTCCGGGGACCAGACGGCTGAACCCAGACCTGGCTTGAAGCCTGAAGCCATTGTGTGATCCATCGTTGCTGATCGGGTTAAGTGGTCGGGAGTAAAAAAAGGAGGAGAGGTAAAAAAAAAAAAAAAAAAAAAAAAAAAAAAGGAGTGAAGAGGGAAGGAAAGAGGGTGAGAGAAGGTGGAGGTTGATGAGGGAGAGGGTTGACGTGGGAGAAAAGGATGATGGATGAGAAAGCAATCAAGAACGGAAAAAGGTGAGGACCGACAGGGTGTGACAAAATAGTGGGTGGAAAAAGTGACATTCGAGACCTGTCAAATTTTTGACAAGGTCCTTAGTCACGTGTTGTGCTTTGAATCATCGGAAGGAGATTAAAAAAAAAATGATGACTTCGCAATTGAAGATGAAGAGCATATCAATGGAAGCCATAACAGATATTAATGAGCAAAAGGTGGTTTTTATTCAAAGATGACTAGAGGCGTTCGATTGTCAAGAAAATAATGCCAAAAGGCGAAGCCAGCTTAGGATTAAAACTTTCTGGTGGCTGCCGATCGCACATCCATTTACTTGTGGGCCTTGGTGAAGCGGTCGGTGACAGTCTTCCAGTTGATGACGTGCCAGATGGCGTTGAGGTAGTCGGGACGGACGTTCTTGTACTGGAGGTAGTAGGCGTGCTCCCAGACATCAATTCCCAAAAGGGGGATCAATCCGGTAGTGGGCTTGAGGGGATCCTGGTTGGCGGTGGTGGCGATCTCAAGACGCTTGAACTCCTTGTTGTAGCCCAACCAACCCCATCCGGAACCCTGAACAGCGGCAGTCTGGGTGTTGAACTTGGAGACGAACTGGTCAAACGAGCCCCAGGTCTTCTCGATCTCCTTGAGGAGCTCGCCCGAGGGCTTGGGGACCTCCTTGTTTCCGGGGGCCAAGTTCTCCCAGAAGAGTGTGTGGTTGATGTGGCCTGAGTACAAACGGCAAATAGATCAGCTAATTAATATGATTGGTCATAGGAGAAAGCAATCCAGCAAGGTGCAAAAAAAAGTAATTACGACGTACCACCGCCGTTGAACTTGATGGCAGACTGGATGGAGATCTCCTCGTTGACATCGTTGCCCTTGAAGGCAGATCCGAGCTTCTCCTCAGCAGCGTTGAGGTTGTTGATATAGGCTATAAGGAGTGGTGAAACATGCGTTGTAGTTCGGTGTTAATAAAAGGGTTGAGCATTGAGGTAAGCAGATGTATTAATGCGCAGATCATGACGTCTTAGTGGCGTGTAGTTTTTTGTTCAGTTTTGTCAGGTATTCAATTAGACATCGTTAGCATTGGCGTCCCCACGTACTCTGATGGTGCTTGGCGTGGTGGATCTTCATGATCTCTCCACTAATGTAGGGCTCCAAAGCCTATAGTGAAAAGGCGAGGAGTGAAAATAGCAAAGGAGACGAGCGTGAGAATGAAAGCTATAGAAGATGACACCAAGAACGCGAAATCGACGCGGTCTGCGCAGGCATTGAGACACAGCCAACGACAAAACGTACCTCATAGGCGTATGGGAGAGCTAAATAAGCGAAAAAAGAAGACAGAAGCCGCAGCGGTTAGAACTGGTTATGAAGGTTGATTAGTCGCTACACCATGCGCCTTCGATCCGGTCATTTCGAACACCCCCTGGATTCAGAGGATTGAGAGAGAATGAACGAAATGTTGATGTAAGGAGTGAAAATAAATCTCCGTAAGAGCTTACCGGGGAGGGTGTGCTTGTAGCGGAGACCGGCAAAGGCCGAGGGCTTGTTGATGGCAGCAAAGGTGCGGGGGATGGAGCGAAGCATGTTGGTCGAAGTGTGAGAGGGATATAACGGGAGTTGTGTGTATGAAAGAAATAAAAAGGAAAAAGAAAAGAACAAGAAGCGCCGAGCCATATAACAATGCTTTTGGGTGACGTCAGAAATTCGTTTGTTAGATCAGCGCGACGCGCTGGGTCGCTCTTCTCAGAACGCGTAAAGGGTGTCTCATTGATTCACGCATCAACGGTCTGCTCAGCCCAACTTAATCTTTCAGTACACAACCACATATGCGAAGCAAGGTACAACGAGATTGACCGCTTGATAGACGCCTCAAAGCAACAGACAAAAAGAAAAAAAAATAAGCAAGCATTTATCGGAACCATCCTTACCTTCCACACTTAACTGAAAATGTAGTTTTTCAAATATGCCCTTTCCAAGCGCAATTTATCTTCCCGCAATAAATGAGTCCTTTCGGCCAGTGATCCTAAAATGATCCAATATCATGGGAGGATCGCGTGCCTTCTTTCTCACCTTGATTGCCTTTCGGTGTTTTTACCACCGCCGAATAAATACCTTCCTCATTCTTTCTTTCTGTTTTTTTTTTAACCTTCCTGTATTGACACGCCCCTTTCGTACTTTCTCTGCTCTTGCTGCTTCCCTATTATTTTCTCCATACACCATCACACAACTACATTTCTATTCAACAAAAAATGTTTACTGAAGCGCAAGTCAACGAGGCTATCGCCGAGATGAAGGCTCCCGATGTCACTTCCTGGGAGCTGTTCTCACAGGTGCCTAATTTCAAGGTCTACCGTCGATCCGTCCCTAATAGCTCGTTGAAGGAGTACAAGGTTTTAGGATCCTACCCCGATTTGCCCACTCGCTACCTACTTCGAGCATACACTGACTTGGACTTTCGCAAGTCCTGGGACTCTAACATGATCGGCTGGAGAGCTCTCCCTAACCACCGCTTGCACTTTACAGCAAAGTTTCCCTGGCCATTGTATCCACGCGACTATGTCTACGAACTCCGCACACAGGAGTTCGCAGAGGGCGTGGTCTGTGTAAACGGCAAGAGTGTGTTTGATGAGGCTGCTCCTGAGCGGTCGGGCACAGTCCGTGTGGACGATTTTAGACAGGATGTGGTTATCCAACCTACCGAAGATGGCCGTGGCTGCAACATTTGGTTTGGCTACTACGACAACCCTAAAGTACAATATCGCTCTGTTGCTGTTACTGTAGCTGCTCAGTGTTATACTTCTTGTATGAACGCCGATTGAATCTGACAGCTCTTCATTTTTTGTGACAAAAAACAGGGCAACATTCCTTCAAGTATCATCAACTGGGCGGCCAAGTCTGGCATTCCATGTAAGTTCCTTCCATGAATGGACGTAGAGTAGAAACTCGTCCGGATACATATCTGGTTCAGTCCACTGATCTATCCTTTGTCTTAATATAACTCCCTTGCATAGCCTTCCTGAACTCGATGAGAGACGCGGGTCTTCGATTGATGAAGACTGACGAGGAGAACGGAGTTCTTGACGAGAAGATCCAGCCTGTGTCGTCGACCGCCACTCCTTTGCCAATCAACTGCTAGGAAGAGTGAAGGTGAATGCGTGCCAGTGTTTTCTATAGATATATCCCTTCTGCCTATTCCTTGTGAGAACTAAAAGGAAGTGCTAGAAGTATGAAAAATGAAAAAAGAGACGATGAAACAAAAGCGAAGAAAGGGAGACGCGTCGTTGGGTTTTGTGCCTGTGCTTGTCACCCAACAAATGATCCGTTTGAGCTCCATGTGCAAGACCCCAATCCATGGTTGGTGGCTTAGCAGACAATCAATTCGTTTGTCTTTTTTCTTTCGAGCAAAAATCCCAATATCGCCCTCTCTCCCCTTCTCTCAAACAACACACACTTCCACCTCGCCCTCCCCTCTTATTTTTTTTTTTTACTCTCACCTCGCGCCTTGTCTACGACTACTACTCTGTCTACTACGACTCCTCCTACGAGCTGTGTGTGTGTGTGTGTGTGTATATCTGTATATTCCCTAGTAGTGTGTGTCTGTGTATGTATGTATACTTGTAACCTGTTTGACTATTGTCTCTTGCATTGACCTCTCTCACTTTCCGCCTCCGCCATCACCATCGCCCCCTTGTCTGCCTGCTTGCTGTCTGTTCTGTTCTGTTCGTATCGTCACCCTGTCCCTGTCTCCGTCCTCCTCCCCCTCACCCTTCTTCCACTCGTTGTCGTTGTCATCGTCCTCCTCTCTCTCTTTTTTTTCAACTTCGCCACACCCTGTGCCTCCTTTCCTCATCCGATCGATCTCTACTCTCTGCCCAACCAGCCTCCATGTACGATGAAGATCAACCAGCTCTTTCTACTTCTTTACTTTTCTTTCTTCTCTTCTCCTTTGCGACCCTCGATACCTGTTTTCACTGCACCACGGACGCGTCGACTGCTAGCAACCGAAAGATGGTGTCTACATGGATCCCGATCATCCCTTTTATCAGCCTCCACACTCAGATTAACCAAACAACCAGCCAACCACCTTGCCTGATTCCTAAGCTTTCACTTCAACCCGACTCTTTTGCACCCTGGACGTCCTTAAAACTAACGCTCTCTTTTTGTCCGTTCTTTACCCTTATTCTTCCATGCAACCACCAGTTACTACAACAATCAAAGAATACTATCCGCCTGTTGCCTTGCTTACCTGCCCAACCTTCCACGTTGACGAACAACCTCCATGGACTGTAAGTGCCCATCCCTTCACACGCCATATCCCATCCCAACACTCTCTTCCCTAGTCACCCAATTGGTGTCCTATCTCACCCAGATGTAATGGAAACAAACCCCTATGCAGCACACTCCCCCTCCCTCTTTCCTGTTGCCTCGATCTCGCTCTTGCCTTGGACTTTCACCACTCACCAGCCAGAAGTATGTTTTTCGGAATCACAACAGTCAAGTCCGCTGCAATCGCATTTGGAATCAGGCAAAAAAAAAAAAAAAAAAAAAAAAAAAAAAAAAAAAACGATGAAACCCAACATCACACCCACGCACATGCATCATGCCTTCTCCGTCTCCTCTCTAGTTGTAATGGAGTCCCTTGTTATTATGCTGCCTGTCTTTTTTTGGAAGCGTCCCTCGACAAGCATGCAACCCCCCTCCTCTCTCGTTCCACTTTCACCTCAACGCACGGATGGAATTCACCACAGGACGCCAGCGGTTGTGTGGCTCTGCGTTGCTGACAAAGAGCCTTGGAGAGCAGTGCTAATACAGTACGCTCGAGAGAGAATCGAGCTAGGTCTATTGATCGACGCATCTCACAATCCACCCTTACATATATACAAATGCTATCAGTACTGACACTCCGTCTCTTAAATTCTCGGTAGCCCAAGACTCGTCTGCGTATGAAGACGAAGGAGCATCCTCACCAATCCATCGCAAGCGCCGCTCCTCCGACAGTCTCTCGGACAGCGAGGATAGACACAAAAGCCGGAGCAGAGTGAATAACAGCAACAGCAACAATAAGTCAGGGTCAGAAGCATCATCTTTCGAATCCTCCAGCGACGACGATGACGACGACGATGAACCCGACTATCAGCCCAAGAAATCATCTTCTCGGCGTCAGGATGAGAACACCTACGACAGCTTCGAGGAGGTCAATGGGTCTGATTCCAGCCAGGTCCGCTCTAATAAGGCGCCTAGGACAAGCAGGACAGAGTTTCGCAATGTCGACGCAGAGCTGTATGATCTTCGCAGATCAGGCAGGAGTCGCCGTGCACCCAAGATTATCGATGACGATGACGAAGAAGACGAGGACGAAGAGGTACATTTCATGCACATTACCTGTTTCAATTGAAAATGCACCAGGTTTGCGCACTCAATAGTTCATCAGACTGACAACGTTCTGCTCTTGTTTTCTTACTTCAGAGTGATTTTGAAAACGACGATAACGACGGATCGGAGTCTGGTTCTGGGGCTGATGATGGGTCAGACGACAGTGGTAGTGATTACGGATATGGCAGCAAAAAGAAGACCACGAGAAAGACCGCAAAATCCTCAAGGTCTTCAGGACGGAAAGGTATACCTCAAACAGTTTTCGTTATCAACGAGGCCCTGCACGACCTTAACAAAGCTTCCTAAATGGCAGCAATACTGTGGCTGACTTAAAAAACCACTCTCATTTTTTCTGGTTATAGAACCGAGAACCAATGAACGCGCTATCCAAAGGATAACTCCTCAGGACACCCCTTCATCCGCCAGTGATTCGGATGGAGACTGGGGCAGCAGTTCCAAGAAAAAGTCTAGCAGCAGGCGCAGGAGAACAGCCTCATCAGGTAGGCGTCGTATGTGGTTCTCAGATGTGACTCATGGCATCAGAGCCAAAAAAAAAAAAAAAAAAAAAAAAAAAAAAAAAAAAAAAAAAAAAAAAAAAAAAAAAAAAATATATATATATACTCGATAACTCAAAGTTTATTTTTTTTTTCTCGTGCCATCTTGTTTAATAGCCAACAAAGACACAGACCAAGGAGTCCGCTATTCTTCGCGCGGTGGACAGGTCAACTATAACGAGGACGAAAACGATTGGGGCATTAGTTCAGAGGATGACAAGCTCCCAGTGTATACCAAGCCAGTGGTGCCAGAAGAGGAAGGCGATGTTATCGAAAGTGTCCATGATTTCCGTCGCACAGGTAGGAAGGAAAATATTCCGACGATGCTCAAACATTGTGATTCAAAATATTGGTGGCGTTTGTTCTCTTTTCTTTCGAACAAAGATATTAAATTATGATTATTACTTTTACCCTTCCTTTCAAATCAGAATCAGAGGATGCTGACGATGCTGACGAGCCCGATGATCCGCACAACAACATGGAGTATCTGATCAAATGGAAACAGCACAGCCATATGCACAATACTTGGGAGCCCTACCAAGACCTCCGACAGTACAAGGGCTTCAAGAAGGTCGATAGCTACATCCATCGCTTTGTCTACCCCGAGATCGCCCTCAAGTCTGACCCCAACACTATGCGCGAGGAGATCGAGCAATCCGATGTCAACCGAGAGATGCTTCGTGACGAGCTCAAGGACTATCGAACCGTCGAGCGCATCATCGCCTCCAGAACCTCGAAATCAGGCGAGACGGAATACTTTTGTAAATGGAACCGCCTGGCCTACAGCGCTGCTACCTGGGAAGTTGAGGATCAGATTTCGGACAATCACCAGGCGGAGATTGATGCATTCCTGGACCGTGAGTCAAGTCAGAAGGTTCCATACAAGACGACCATCTACCCCAAGGGACAGCGACCACCCTTCAAAAAGATGCTCACGCAGCCTGAATACCTGGTGGGAGGTCAGCTCCGTGACTACCAATTGACCGGATTGAACTGGATGTCTCGCCTCTGGTCCAGGAACGAGAATGGTATCCTGGCAGACGAGATGGGTTTGGGCAAGACGGTGCAGTCCATCTCGATCATCTCCTTCCTGTTTCACCAACACAACCTCTACGGTCCTTACCTGGTCGTGGTTCCACTTTCGACAATCGGCGCATGGCAACGCGAGTTTGAGCGATGGGCTCCTGACATGAACATGATTGTGTACATTGGTGACGGCGCGAGTCGACAAACCATCCGCGATTACGAGTTCTACCAGAAAGGCTCAACCACCAAGATCCGGTTCAATGTTCTCTTGACGACCTTTGAGTTGGTGCGCATGGACCGCGCAGAGCTGGACAAGATCAAGTGGACCTACCTGGCAATCGACGAGGCCCATCGACTCAAGAACAAGCAATCGCAGCTTCACGAGACCCTCAAGGACTTTCACACTGCCAATCGCCTGCTGATCACCGGAACTCCTCTCCAGAACAGCGTCAAGGAGCTGATTGCGCTTTGTAATTTCTTGATGCCCGACAAGTTTGTGGACGACGACGTAGAGATTGATATGGCGGATGCAGAACAAGAGGCCAAGATCCGTGACCTGCACGACAATCTGAAGCCCTACATGCTGCGTCGTTTGAAGAAGGATGTTGAAAAGTCGCTACCGAAGAAGACCGAGCGTATTCTTCGCGTGGAATTGTCCCAACTCCAGACCCATTACTACAAGAACATCCTTACCAAGAACTTTGCTGTCCTCAACAAGGGGGTCTCCGGTCATGGCCAGCTGAGCTTACTGAACGTCGCCATGGAGCTCAAGAAGGCCAGTAATCATCCATACCTGTTCCCGAACGCAGAGGTGGTGTCGGACAAGCGAGAGGAGCAGCTCAAGGGCATCATCATGAGCAGTGGCAAGATGGTACTCCTCGACAAGCTTTTGACAAGGCTCAAGAAGGATGGACATCGCGTCCTGATCTTTTCCCAGATGGTGAGAATGCTGGACATCATGACGGACTACTTGGCCCTCCGCGGATTCGCCTTTCAACGTTTGGACGGCAGTGTCGGATCGGAGGCTCGCAAGCGATCGATCGAGCACTTCAACGCACCCAATTCGATCGATTTTGTCTTTTTGCTGTCGACCCGCGCTGGTGGTCTTGGTATCAATTTGGAGACGGCCGACACTGTCATTATCTTTGATTCGGACTGGAATCCTCAGAACGATCTTCAAGCAATGGCGCGTGCTCATCGTATCGGCCAGAAGAACGTCGTCAACGTCTATCGATTCGTCTCCAAGGACACGATCGAAGAGGACATTATTGAGCGTGCCAAGCGCAAGATGGTTCTCGAGTACTGTATTATCAAACAGATGGACACCTCGGGGTTGGAAATCTTGCAACAAAAGAAGGCAGCCGAGACATCGACAGGCTTCACCAAGGATGAGCTTTCAGCGATCCTCAAGTTCGGTGCGCAGAGCATGTTCCAGCAGACTGAAGGAGCAGCTGCCAAGAAGCTGGACGAGCTTGACTTGGACGAGATTTTGGCTCGTGCTGAGGACCACGACACGGCAGATGCTGTCGCCTTGGCCGGTGGTGACGAGTTCTTGGAACAGTTCAAGTACACTGATTTTGGCGCCGAGGATATGTCTTGGGACGAGATTATCCCTGCCGACGAGCGCGAACAGTTTGAGGCCGAGGAAAGGGCCAAGATGGAGGAGCAGCTCTACACGCCTCGCAATCGCGGTCGCGTTTCCTATGCGGAGGAGAAGGCCACCTCTCCATCGCCCGAGTCTGAGGGCCGCCGGAAGAGACGCAAGGCATCGAGCAACTCGACCTCGGCGCCCGCAGGACCCAAGAAGAAGCGGGGCGCAGGACTCGACCCATCTGAATTGAACACCAAGGATCTCCGTGCCCTCGCTCGCGGTATGCTCAAGTACGGAATCGTGACGGATCGCTACCAGGATGTTGTGGCCGAGGCGGAGCTCGAGGACAAGGAGGAAGGCGTGGTCAAGCAGGAGGCTGAAGATTTGATTCATGCCTGTGAGGATGCCTTGGGGGTCGAACACGATTCAATCGACAACCAGGACCCTGATGAGGACCTTCCCTACGCCAAGAAGAACGCCAAGGCAGTTTTGTTCACCTACAAGGAGGTCGAGAAGGTGAACGCTGGTCAAATGATTTTGCGCTTGAAGGATCTGCGGGCCATGAACCGCAAGCTGGACGGTACCGATACTACCAAGTTCAGGATGGGTGTTGCGTTGAAGCCTGTGATGAACTGGTCGTGTTCATGGGGCCAGAAAGACGATGCTTCGCTGGTTATCGGCATCTACAAGCATGGATTCGGTGCTTGGGACAAGATTCAGGAGGACAGCGCATTAGGATTCGGCAGCAAGTTCTTCCTTTCGACCCAGGATGCCAAGGATTTGGGCAAGATTCCCAAGGCTCTTCACTTGGTCCGCCGTGGAGAGTACCTGTTGAAAACTCTTCGCGAGTCCGAGCGTGATAAGAAAATTCGGCAATCGGCAGCATCGTCATCTGGATCCCGACGAGAACCTGGCAAGTCATCTCGAAGTGCCTCCAGCAACCATCAAACCAGCAGTAGTGCTAAGGATCAAAGCAAGTCGAGCAGCAGTCGGTCAGCGGCCAAGGCGACCACCAACTCCAGTGGCACCAAGTCCCGCCCTTCCACCACTCGATCAGGACGTTCATCCAAGGCCAATGCTGGTTCTGGCTCAGATCGCGGCGAGGATTCTTCTGGAGGGCAGTCGGACGAGGCCAGCAAGGATATGCTGAGAGCTGTGAGTCGCGACCTGAGGACTATTCGAGAGTCGGATAAGAAGTCTGTGGAACCTCAAGTCATCGCCGAGTGCCTGGGTCGGATTGGTCGTGAGATTGAGGATCTGGTCGATGGAGGCTCCTCAAGGTCAAGAAGCGAACGAGACCGTCTTTCCCGTCAGCTATGGACATTTGCAGGAAAGGCCTTCCCTACAGGTGCCATCCATTACGCTCAGCTCCGCAAGGGTTACATGGACATCAAGAACGCCCAAAAGCAATCTGTCGAATCTTCATCTTCACGGAAACGGCAGCATTCAGAGGATAGTCGGAAGTCAGGCCAGAGGCGGTCAAGCCCTCATTCTTCTCGACGGAACTACAGTCGCGATCGAGATGATGGAGCACACAGGAGATCTCGATCAGGACGGGATGGTAGCACAAGTCCACAGCGGACGACCTCGAGACATTCTCGCAGGAGGAGCGATTCTTTGGAGGATGAGCGATCGCGGTACAAGGACCATCGGTCTGGATCATCCCATGACCGTCGCAGCTCCTCGAAACATCGCCACAGGTCAGACGATGAAGATGATGAGGGACACAGTCGGTCAGCAAAGCGCCGAAGCACCGGTGATGGCATTCGTGAAAGCAACAGCAGTAACCACGTCAGCAACGGCAGCAATGGCAGTCTCCCCAATGGCAGTAGCAACCACGAGGAGCGGTCGAGGGATAGTCGCAAACGGGATCGGTCGTACGACCGTAACGATCGCCGCAAAGACTCGAGGGATCGAAGCAGAGGTCGCAGCCGAGACCGCAGTCGGGACCGTAGTCGAGACCGCAGTCGGGATCGAAGTCGCGGGCGCTCAGGACGTGGACGAGACCGCGATCGTGACAGGAGTCGAGACCGATCACACGACGACAGCCGACGCTACCGGTAGTTGAGGCTTTTTGTAAGACGCGCCTTTTTCCGTCGAACTATTTCTTTGGAAACAATAATGGACGGTGAAGACAGGTTTAAAAAGAACAACGACAAAAACACCCCCACTTCGTAGAACAATCAAAAAGAAAACTTGCAATACCTTTAAAAAAAACGCACACGCATTCTCTCTATCCTTTGTACTTGTGTAAAGGAGCTATTGTTGGTGGTGCTGTTGGCAGGACAATGAAGGGAGGGACGATGCAAAATAAAGGGGGGAAGGAAAGGGGGGGACCATCACCAGACAGGGCGACTGACAACGCAAGTAACAACAATAACCTACGACACTAGTCGTCGACGTTTTTCCTTTCTTTTCTTTCTTGCTCTCCTTGCCATCGCCCATCTCTCCTTACTTACCATTCCTCATTCTCATTGCAGCATACGCACACGCCCTCAAGTCTACCAGCCAGGAAAACTAGACCAACGCCTCGCACAGGACAGCAAACCACGGAATAAAGTAAAAACGACAAATACATCATGTTGAGCTCGATTGGAAAGCTATTGAGCAGCCGTACTGAGCTGGACGGGAGCAACGACAGTCTTGGAACCGCAGGAGGAGCTGCCAACGAGGCTTCTGAGGTACTACCACACAACGCTATCGTAAAAGAATACATGACAGTAGAATGGATAGGCTATCATATTCATCTCTATCTAACATATCTCATTTCATCAACGCGTTTCTTTTTGAGCCACTTTTTAACATCTTTGGGGGTTCATTGTATTGTCGTTTACCTTTACTACGGAATAGGTGTTGATCAACGAGTTTTTCACAGCGATCCATGAGCAGGACACTGAAGCGGTCCGGCGATTGTTGGTCGACCACAAGACAGACCTGACAAGGGCCCGATTCAAGCCAGAGCCCCAGACTGTTCGTTTCCCGTCCGACGTCGAGCGGGATGCTTACACGCTCCTAGGAGCTTATCTCGGACCTTTGACGGGGCTGCAGTACTCTATTCTGACAGGACGGGATAGCATTGCCAAGGATATCCTCGACTCTACCTTCGAGCAAGGTGAGTTCTGGTGGTTGATTGTTTTCGTAACGTTGTGTCCTTCCAGGGGCGAAAAGTGCATCTATGCTGACCATTTTTCATGTCTTTTGCGATAGATGTTGATGCCCGGTTCGGAGTAAGCGAGTCGTTTCGGGCGGCCTTACGTGAAGGAATGAAACTATGCACAGAAGCACCTTACTTATCGAACACAAAGCTTACATGCACACACTTTTTTTTTTTTTTCTGGCTTGGACTGTTATCTCTTCGTTACCATCACAGAATGGCAACACAGCATTGCACTTGGCGGTCTTACTTGGTGCACCTGCAATGGTGTCGGCCTTGATAGAACGAGGAGCTGACATTAACTTGAAGAACAAGCGTGGATACTCTGTCGTGGTAACTTTTTATTCAGGGAGAGAACGACATTCATTTATCCTCATGACCCTTTTTGGCTGACCCTTTTTTTTAGTACCCAGATGATAGAGAACAAATGCTAACCAGCTAACAACCTGCACGCTATTTTTTTTGTATTGCATTCGTAGGACATGTCGGACAATCCGGATATCTTAAGATTGCTGCAGTCAAGAGCCGAGGAAGACGAAGATACCCAGTAGCTGTTGTTCGTCATTTTTTTCAGGCGAGGATTCAAGTACCGAGTTATTTCTCTTTCTTTATCTTTTCTATTCATGCTAAGGATCGCTAAGAATAAAACAAGATGTATTGCAAAAACATATTCCGGGTACTATCGAAAAGATGGCCGTGGAGCGAAAGTACCAGGTGACACAGAACTTTCTTATGAATCCGTGCCTGACCAGCACCACAATTTTGTACTTTCTCCAGATTTCGCTCAACCCAACCCTTTTTTTTTTTTTTTTTTCGTACACAATTTTATTTCTCTGAAAAAATAGAACAGAGGAGGCATTTGGAAGTAAAGGGAACTACAGACCAAACTCTTCAGTGAACCATCCGTCAGTCACAGTCCGGTCCGAAACCTGGCTCTGCGCAACAATTGTAGCTGCTCTTCACAGCAATAACGGAAGTAAATAGAACTAGATAAGATTAAAGGGGATTCTTCCCATCCTCTCCATCAATGACAACTTGCCCCTTCCCAACAAACTCTCCAACAGCCGCTCGTCAGCTGCGCGTGGTTCCTTGGTCGCTCCAGGGCAGATCCGATCCTCATGTGTGGCTAGCGAAGCGCCACACGGGCAGAAACCATCACGCGTGATGTAACCATATCCTTGACTCCAGTCGCCACGGGGACCTATGTATTCTGATGTCTTCTCCTTGGCAGAGATGCCCTGGGTCTGTTCCCAAGCGATCGTCGCAGAGCATCGGGGTTTCCAGATCAGCTCTGAGGCCTGCGTCTCCAGGTAGCCAACGAATTTGTGGAGTACCGTCTTGGCGATGGACTGTGGGGTTCTGAAGACCGCGCACCATTCAGTCAACATTCTCTTGGGGGTGATGCCGCGGAGTAGGTCCGATACGTTCTACTTGTGTTCTCATCGCGATCGAGAGCAGGTCAACCCAACCCACGCCGACTTTTCTTTAAGTGCAAATTTCACGTGATACCAGCATTAATCCTCCAACCTCAGGTACAAATAGGTCATAAAATCTGAGTTCCCAAGCAATTCGATCGGCGCCTGAAGGCGCCAGATAGCCCGGCTAGCTCAATCGGTAGAGCGTCAGACTCTTAATCTGAAGGCTGTGGGTTCGACCCCCACGTTGGGCGTAAGATCATGGGCTCATTGGAATCTCCAAGCTGGTAACTCGTCTCCTGGTCCTCTAGGATTCGTATCAGCCTTCCATTGAGTTTCTATACTTGCCTTTCTTTTTGGAATTTTTTGGTGGTGGTGGTGGTGGCCGTGGCAACAGATGGAAGAGTGAATCTGTCGAAGAGAGCATTAAGCTGCAGGACATTTTGATTCGAATATATCTACTTGTTGCCCATCTTTTTTTGGCTTCTTATATGTTGCCCATAGTGAAGTCCATTCGTTGCCCACAATTATGCTCTAAACCAATGCCCATCCCAAGATCTTAATTGTTGCCCAAGGCTCTGCCGCTATACGTTGCCCTATCTTCCTTCCCCCATCTGCGCCGCGGCATCATCTACCTGTAGAGAATCAATCTCTTTGTACGTATCCCATGGATGTGCACCGGGAACTCATAGGTCAGGGGGAGGGAGACGTGTCTTCTCTTCACAGTCATATTGCCACGAATTGTACACTTTGACATAGCTCTATTTCGTACGCGTGTTCACTGTCCCATATGCTGCACCAGCTCTAGGTCTGTACTCTTCTTCCTTTCATGGTCAATTAACCCATACCAGTATGAGAGAGAGAAAAGAGAAAGAGAGAAAGAGAGTAAGAAGAACTCATAGGTACATGTCTTAATACATATGGCAACATATCTACGCAAAACTCAGAGGTGTACGCGAAACTCAGAGGTACATAGCTCGATACATAAGGCAACCATGTCGGTAATGGTGCAGGTGGGAGGAGAGAACGAGAAAGGGAGGAAAGAAAGTGCGCGGCTCATAAGGATACAATTCAACACATTGGGTAACTATGTCGAAGGCAACAAATACTTTTGCGGGGTGGGCAACAGATTGGCGTTTTTTTGGCAACGTATAAGAGTATTCAATCTCCGATGGCAACCGGGGAGGGCAATGAATAGACTTCACTATGGGCAACATATAAGAAGGCAAAAAAAGGTGGGCAACAAAATAGATATATCCTTTTGGTTCTGACTTTGGTTGAAGAGACCTTCAAGGAACTACTCCCGGACAATCTACCTGATCTGTTGATTCGTCTGATTGTACTCCTCACCACAAGAAGCGCCGCCAACAGCACGAGAAAGGTAGTCCACGGTTTTCCTGCATGTCTTCATGTTAAGGGCGCAAAAGCTCATTGATTCTGTGCCTTGCAAAGAAGACGCTGAAAAAGGTTTGTACCTGAAATTCAGCCATCGAAAAAAAAAGTAACGACTGTAGGTGCCAAGTTGTTAGACTCACAAGGCTACGTTGCACAAAGCCTGGAACCTTGACTGTGGAGCAATGAGTACTTGGTGATGACTGTCTGAAGGATACTTCTCAACACAGAATAAACGCCAAACTCCTCCGAGTGCCATCGGCCAGCCACAGTCCGGTCCGAAACTTGGCTCTGCGCAACAACTGCCGCTGCTCTTCACAGCAAAAACAGAAGAATATAAAAATTAGATACGAATGTACGGGATTCCCTTCCTTTTCCTTTAATGACAACTTCCTCCTTCCCAACAAACTTTCCAGCAGCCGCTTGCCAGCAGCGAGTGGATCATCGGTGGCTCCAGCGCTGACCTGATTTTAATGTCTGACTAGTGAAGTGTCACACGGGCAGAAACCATTACGCGTGATGTAACCGTATCCTTGACTCCAAACACCACCGGGACCTGTGTATATGGATGTCTTGTCCTTGGCAAAAGGCTAAGGCCGAACGAGTGAAATCCCTAAAGAGCATGCATATAGAGTTTTTTTTTTTTTTTTTTTTTGTACACAATTTTATTTCTCTGAAGAATAGAACAAAGGAGGCATTTGGAAGTAAAGGGAACTACAGACCAAACTCTTCAGTAAACCATCCGTCAGTCACAGTCCGGTCCGAAACCTGGCTCTGCGCAACAATTGTAGCTGCTCATCACAGCAATAACGGAAGAAAATAGAACTAAATATGAATGAAAGGGACTCTTCCCATCCTCTCCATCAATGACAACTTCCTCCTTCCCAACAAACTCTCCAACAGCCGCTCGTCAGCTGCGCGTGGTTCCTTGGTCGCTCCAGGGCAGATCCGATCTTCATGTGTGGCTAGCGAAGCGCCACACGGGCAGAAACCATCACGCGTGATGTAACCATATCCTTGACTCCAGTCGCCACGGGGGCCTGTGTATTTTGATGTTTTGTCCTTGGCTGAGATGCCCTGGGTCTGCTCCATGCATATAGAGATTTTTTTTTTTTTTTTTGTTTGCGATTTATTTCTCTAGTTAACAACTCCAGGAGGCATTCAAAGGGCACTATCAAGTGAACTCTCCCAGTAGCCATAGACCCCCCATCCTCTCCATCAACGACAACCGCCTCCTTCCTAATTGACTCTCTAACAAACGTGCATCTGCAGCGGTGGGATCCAAAGACGGGCCCGGACAATGCCCATCCTCATGTGCGGCTAGCGAAGCGCCGCAGGGACAAAAACCAGCTCGGGTGATATAGCCATAACCGTTGCTCCAATCTCCTCGAGGGCCAGTGTACTTGGATGTCTTGTCTTTTGTAGTGATGCCTTGCGCCTGCTCCCATGCAATCGTCTCCGAACAACGAGGTTTCCAGATCAGCTCCGAAGCCTGTGCCTCCAGGTGGCCAACAAACTTGTGCAGGACCGTCTGTGCAATCGACTTTGGGGACCGGAAGACTGACGACCACTCAGACAGCATGCTCTTGGGGGTGATGCCTCGCAGTAGGTCCGAGACGTGCCACTTTGGATCCAAGTCGCGATCAGGGACCGGCAGGCCCCGATAAACCGATTGAGCGCCGCCGATAGAAGAAAACCCACGGACATGCTCCTCATCCGATGGACAGCGCCAAGAAACTGGCACTGGGGGCGGTACTTGACGACCACTCGCCTCTGCTCTCTCGTGCTCTCGCCTCTTGGCCGCGTTGTAACTGTCTGTTGCCTTGATGCCCCACTCATCGATCTTGTCCATGGCCTCCCTCCAGATAGCGGTAGTAGTCTCTCTCTTTGCTGGGCAAGTCCACAAGTGCTCATTGTCCTCTTCCTCCTCCATGCAGACTCGGCAGATACAGTCAGGGTATAGATCTGGGTGGCGCGCCATCATTGAGTTCCTGGTCGGTAGCATACCATGAGGTTTCTTGATGTGGTGCATGCATATAGAGAATTTTAAAATGACACCCAATTTTCTTGCAATTAGAGAAATAATAGTATGCTTGAGAATGACAATGTCTTAAAATTGGATTACTCAACAAGTAAAGCCCGGCTAGCTCAATCGGTAGAGCGTCAGACTCTTAATCTGAAGGCTGTGGGTTCGACCCCCACGTTGGGCGCTTTCCTTTTGCCCTGATCCAAGGGTCAACTTTTGGGAACCATCCCGGCCTTCTTACCTTCGGGGAATGCCGATTCGTGGATGCTTGCTGCTTCTTTTTTGCATGATATCCAAGTAGTGCCGAGTGTCATACTACCTGGACCATTTCTTACGTGTCTTTGCAGACGTTACGCGCCTGGTTGGAAGTCATCGTCTGTTATCCAGGTTCAATAGACTCTTCCTTGCTGTTTTAGCACTCGTAGAGTAAGGGTGTGTGTTCTCGAGCAATCATATTTTTCTCGATCGTGGGTTCATCTCTTTGGCTTATACTTCACCCCATGAAGCCGTCTTGGGGGTATGAAAGGATCAACCGAGCTCTAGAGATTATTTCAGGCATCATTTTCTATAAACTCTGACGAGACTGCTCTCGTTTTTGCGTAGCTTTTTCTTGACAAGGTCGAGCAAGGCCTCCAGGGGGATGTCGAAAAGAAATCCCAAGCAAGATGATAACAGAAGGCGACAGCACAGGAGAAGAAGAGAAAGATGATCTCGAAACGGCGCTGATGACGAACACATTCCGTTCAATGTCAATTAATTCTCACATCTCTTACGGTTCTCTTTTTTCTTCTTTTTAT
Source organism: Linnemannia elongata (assembly GCA_036320915.1). Classification (NCBI taxonomy): domain Eukaryota; kingdom Fungi; phylum Mortierellomycota; class Mortierellomycetes; order Mortierellales; family Mortierellaceae; genus Linnemannia; species Linnemannia elongata. Next base: position 693,855 of record JAXBDG010000007.1, on the reverse strand, counting down.
CACACTCGAAAATGTTACTGAAGGTGGCGGTGGGAGCAATACCTCCCTCTCTTTTCCCAATAAACCGACATAAATTGGCCTATACATTGATGGCTATACCGATATTCTACTTCGTTCTCGCAGGATCAGGCATGCAATGTAATTCGGGACAAGAGGATGGAGGGTCTTGTTAAAGTGAGCTTTTGGGGCAAGACATTTCCCTGGTATATGTATGATGTGATTGTCCCTTTTTTTTTTTTTATGGCTCAGCCTGATCTTTTTACAGATCCGACGAGCGCACCCCAGCAGAGCTGAAAAGAAAGCTCGCGCAGGGCTCCCTCCCATATCTTTCCCGCACTGGGCACCACTTTTTAAAGAGTACAGAGGTAGCTCTTGGGGATAAGCCCATTCATTGACAGTCCCAACGAGCCATGCAGAAACGCATAGCTGACAATTCTTCAACGGCGAGGTATCGTGATCATCGACGTAATTGACGCGGAAAAGGCGGGAGAGGGATTCATGCGAGCGCAGTCTATTTTTTTTTTATTCTTCGTCCCTCCTTCATCTCGCTGTCCCGGCTCAAATTGACCCGACAAAAGATACAGAGATGATGCTATTTTATTTGATCATCCCCCATTCCTGTGTGTGTTTGCTTGCACATTCCTCTTCTCCCAAGGCGAGCAAGACAACCCAATTTGTAATGTCTTGGATAGTTGTTGCTGTTGTTGGTTTGTTTTGTTCTTGCTGTTGAGTCTTTTCTTTGCTTTTGTTTTCGATGGGGTAAAACATGAAGAAGTAGAGAAAGCACGAAAACACGAGGATGCAAAGAGTCATGGAAGAGACTCTGGGACCTCTCTCCTCCCGTGGGGGGAGTATTTTTTTTTTGTGCCTGTCATCTTGAGGAGCCCGATCAAGTTCCCTTCCTTTTACCAGCAGGTGGCAACGACAATCAAAGCAGGGGTTGAACCCAGAAAACAAGGACGAAAAGAGATGGCGGGTATTATTTTTCTTGTTTATTTGCTGGGGCGAACAAAGTTTTTTTTTTCTTTTTTCGGACCTTGATCTTTTTTTTTCCAGTAGGTAGTGTGGTGCTGTTGGTGGTGTGTGGGTGAAGGAAAGAAAGGGAATGGAGTGCGGTCGAACTGTCTGCCGGGAACCTGCCCTTTACCCTTTCCCCCTTTTGCCCTTGCCTCCTGACCCTTTACAGTTCGACCGTATTGTCTGTCTTCACGTGGACCCCGAATCTAATCGCTTTTTTTGTCAGGACGGGATGGGATCCCCTCCACTCTCATCAACCCCATGAACATTCTATATAAGGACGAAGGACACCCATTCCACATCCTTTCTTTTTCATCTCTCTTTTCTACTCGTTCCATCCGATTCCATTCCATAATCATCTTTTTTATTTGCGTTTCCTTCATCCTTCTGTCCTCTTTGCTCTTCTTTTCACCACAGCGCAAAGATAGCTAGTTTTGAACCCACCTTCCTTCTCTCTTTTTTTCTCTTCCCTTCTTTCAGGTCCACATATCTCGACTTCCTCATTCTTTCCACCCCTCGTTTCTCAATTGATCATTTTCCCCTTTGTCTCACCCGTCTGTGCCACCATCCATTTTTCACCAACACTGACCACAGCCATATCAGTCACTTCAACTACCATCACTACTGATATATATTCACCCTCGATTCATGATCGTTGATCACCTCGTCACGAGGAGTGCCGTCCGGTCCCTTGGACTTGTCTGTGCCGCCGTCGTGCCCTTGGCATCCTCCTACTTGCTCTACACTTTCACCTACAAGGAAACGCCCCTCGATACCCTCCTCCACCACATTCCCCTCGTCCTCCACCTCCTTCAGTCCAATGCAACCCAAACCACAACCACTGCTTCCGCCGCACTAGCAGCAGCAGCTGCAGCAGGAGCAGGAGTAGGGGGAAGGGAAGGAGCAGCCTCATACCTCTACCCAACCCCAGCAACATTCACCACCGCCACACCTGCTTCTTCCATCTCATCTTTTGATTCCATGTTGAGCCCAGACCGGATGATTGCCTCTGCAGCTGCGACCATCATGGGAGGTGGAGGGAGAGAAGCAGCCAATGATACTTTCGACCCCTTCGCTCTCTCGTTGACCATGCGCATGACCCTCTCCCTCGCTACGTTTCTTGAAGGACTGGGACTCCGTGATCCTACTCAACTGCCCGGATACGACCATCTCATTGCCCTCCAACCGTACCTGGCTCCTGTTCTCGCCTTCATTGCCACACACCGGACGCTGGCCTGGGTGGTCTCGTTGCTCCATCTCTGGATGGCTGCGGAGGTCTTGTTCTACATCCACTTTTGGAAACGCCTTGCCAGAGCACAGGAGATCGATCGAGTCGTCAAGGGACCCAAATCACCCGAAGAGCGACGAGAGTTGTTTGAGAGGTGCATGGAGACTATTGAGAGGGGTGCGGGTGCCCGCAAGTGGGTCGAGACTTGGTTTGATACTGGAAGAACTGACCGGCCCGCTAGATGTGAGGATATCGCTCGGTCGAATATGATGCAATGGTAAGTGACGATGAGTTCAAATGAAGTCCAAAAAAAAAAAAAAAAAAAAAAAAAAAAAAACCTTTGTTGGGTTTTCATGGCCTGACTTATTTTCAGTAATAGATGGAGTGGGGAAAGGAGTTTAGAGAAGGGAGAGAAGGTAGAGAGAGAGCATGTAAACACGTTATTAGGAGACAATTTTAGGAGACGAATAAGATGTGAGGGAGAAGAATGGGGTAGGGAGGGACGGCAGCAATGAACAAGGTCCCTCTGTCTCTCCCATCTGCACTGGAGATCAAAAGTGTACAAGGGGACAGAGGAGCCCAGGTCGAATTCCAACAGTTCTAACAAACAATCTCTTTTTTTTTTTTTTTTTTTTTTTTTTTTTTTTTTTTTGCTGTGTGTGCCTCTGAATGGCCTTTTAGGTTAGCATGGGCTTTTTGGGCGTCAACGATCGAGGAGGTTTTCGGGTCCCCCTCGGACATGATGGAACTCAACCAAATGGTCGACTACATCGAGGCGACAAAGGATATCAAGTTTGCCAACGGCTTCAACCCCAATGTCGAATGCATCCGCCTTGCTTTTGATCCCGTCATTGCCTCCCACCGCCCTCTCGTCTACTACTCTGTAAGTTCTTTTGAATTCAGATTGCACCATTTATAATTCCACCTTTGTTCCTGGATCTAACAACCGCAACTTTTTTTTTTCTTTTCAATTAGTTGTTGTGGCTCGCTAACACGTTTGCGGGACTTGTGTTCATGTTGCTCGGATTCACGCGTTATGAAGGAACAGTCGACACCTCCAACACAACAAAGAAGAACAGCAACAGGATCCAGGTGGACCCATCAACGGATCTCAACTACTGGTGCCGCGCCCCCGTCAACCCCGACAACAAGGTGCCCCTGGTCTTCCTTCACGGGATCGGAGTCGGACTGGTCCAATATATCCACTGGGTGATTGCTCTCAGCACCATCTCGCGCCCCATTATCATGGTCGAAGTCCCCTATGTCTCCAACAAACTCATCAAAGGCGACTGCATGACTCCCGACGAGACCTACTATGCGATCGAAAGAATCCTCAAGAGGCATGAGTACTCCAAGGCGACCTTTTTCGGACACTCTCTTGGAACCATGCTTTGCGCGGCCGTTTGTCGTGCCAGTCCTGCCTCATCTTCGAAATCGATCGTTGCGGGACTGATCCTCGCCGACCCAATTTGCTTCCTAACCCATCATTCGATCGCCCGCAATTTCGCCTACAGGATCCCTGCGACTGCTGCCGAGTTGATCATGGACCTCTTTGCTGCTCGTGAGATCGGAACCTCCTGGTACATTATGCGTCGCTTCCACTGGAACCAGTGTATCTTCTTCCCCAAGGCCTGGAAGAAGCGCACTGAGAAGTCACTCCTCCACGAGGGGCGATTGACACCCGTGTTACCCAAGAAGACGCGTGTGTTCTTGTCGAGGAACGATAACCTGCTGGACATGGACATGATTGCAGATTATATCCGGAACCATGTGGGACTCAAGGAGGAGAAGGAGGAGTTGCATATTATGGAGGGGATGGATCATGCCCAGTTCTTGTTAAGACCTGATTGGTTCTTCAAGGTCTTGAAGGCGGCAGAGGAGTGTTGAGGCCGTTTCCCCTCCTTTTTTTTTTTCGTCTCACGTTTGTTCATATTAATTTTTCTGTTCTTTCGTTTCTTTTCTTTTCATCCATCTTTTTTATTTGCGTTCGTTCCACATTCTCTTTCATTTTGCTTGTTCTTGTTTCTTGCCCTGTAACATACACACTCTCCATTTATCACATTCCTTAATAATAATAATATTACTTGTTCACCATTTACCCAAACAGCACGAACTTTGTATATGTATGTATGAATGAAAGCTGGATAGGCCAACAGGCACTTCTTTAATTAGCATGAGTGTAGCAAATGATTAGGAGGACAAAGGGAAAAAAACTTAAATATTACAAGCTACAAAAACTATAAGGGGCTGGGAGGGAGGAAAGGGGGAGGGGGGACTGTACAGGAAAAGGAATGTTTTGAAATCCCGTGTATGTGCTATCGTCCATTTTGTTTGGAACTCTTAGACGACGGCGCCGCCGCGACGGGCACCACGACGACGACCGCAGCAACAGCGAGTAAAGATCCACGCGATGATGAAGACAATGGCGAGGACGATGAAGATGTGCTTCAAGCCGGAGGTGTTTCCGTAGTGGACCACGTTGGCCATACCCAGGATCCAGAGGATAAGGAGGATCAGACCGACAATAACGAGACCGTCCTATTTGTTATATTGTTGTATAGGAAGAAAGGAAAGAACGTTGGTTAGAAAGAAATGTCAAGGAAGAGAGTTAGAGGAGAGAAGGGAGAGATGAACGTTGGGTGGATGTTTGCTTACCCAGGCAACGCATTCAATAGTTCCGCACATGTTGGATTAAAAGATTCTGTTAGGGTAGAAAAGGTGAGAGTGGAGTGGTGTGTCCTGGACTGGGATTGACTTGAAGAAGTAGTTGTTGTTGTTAAGAGTGAGTGAAGAAAGGATGATGATGAGAAAAAAAAAAGTACCAAAGCTCGCCTTTTATACCTATCAGAAAGGGGGAGGGGTGCTTGAGCTTGAGGCATTAAAGAATGACTTGGCGCTGATGCAATTCCATCCCACCCAATATAATTACAGGTGGACCCCCTGCCCTTACGATTTGATCGTGCCATCATTCTTTTCTTATTTGAGTGTGAAGTGTGAGTACCTTGGCCCCTGTACCTGCATCGTGCGCTATTCGTGTGGAGTACACACATCAAAAGGAGACGGAACCACCTATTCTTGGCCTGGACCCCCTCCCTTACGCCCGACCTCATTGTCTCTCATTCGCCCTCGTTTTCTAGTAGCGGTGGTGTCATCATGATTTGTCGTTTATTTTTTTTTTTTACATTTTTCTTTTTGTTTTCTGTAAAAAAACCTTTTCGTTCTTTGACTTTACTTCATCGAATCATCATTCCCAGTAGGTTGCTTGCCAGTGCATCACATAGTAAACCATTCCTATTTTTCCATACTAGCGGGTAGGTATGCGCATCATAAAATAGCTTAGTGTGATTATCCTCCACATATATTACGCACGTCTAAAAGAACGACAACGACGAAGATCCTGCGGATCAGCCGGACAGTACAGTTCTCGCCATGAAAAGAATCTGTCCAAGCGAATCTCATTTAGAGTTTTGATGTTTATGACATCACCCTGACAAATGGAGAGTTGGACAAGTGATTTCCTTTTTCGAAAGATTTCATACCTTTGTCGAAGCATTTTCCCTTCCTTTTGTTATTCCTTCCCCTCCTCGCTCTCCGCCCCTACCTTGTTGCACGTCAGTTCTTCCGCCATGCATTACGCCCACAGCAGACACGTTAATGATTCGGTCATTTAGAGAAAGAACACAGGCGCGGGCTGTTAAGAGGGTGAGTGTATCATTCTATCTCACGGGAAGGGTTCAGTGATGTGAGGGTTTATACATACACAAAAGAATACCGCTCTAAGGGCCATCAAGGAATGCACGCTAATTTTTATTCTCAGCTAGTTGCTTCTGTTGCTGTTGTTGTGGTTTCCATGACCACATCTCCCGATGGCGTCGAAGAAGATTTTATCCGCTCATCCAGTGCCATGGTCGAATCTACCGCTACCTCACTCTCTTCATTCATATTAGTGCCTTCCTGAGCAGACTGGCCCGTCCACCGTTGGCCATTGACGTACCAAACATACTCTCCAGGCAGAGTCCACAGACTGATCGAGTTGTCAATCACGGCTGGCTCAAAGTCCTTGTCCTGAACTGATGTTATTGACTGACCGTTGATACCTGGACTTTCGTCGTCCGAATCTGAATCAGAGTTCGAGTCCGAGTTGGCGCTGCTGGAGCTGAAAAGTTCATACTTTCGTTGACCTGAGCTGGTTGCTAAAATTGATCCCGTAGGATGGAACGCTGCCGATGAGATAACATCTAGAATACCGATAGGCGTCTGGTCAATACATATATATAATCTCCACCACTTCCGACGGCAGTTAATTGGGGCATTTGCAGGTAGTTGCTTACCATTGTGCCCGTGTATCCGTGTGACTAGTCTTTCTGAATCAGGATCAGTCGGGTTGCTCAGGTCAAATACAGAGATGTCGCCGTTCATATCACCAGTCGAAAGCCACCTTCCATCGCTCGAAACATCAAATTCAAGCCGCTGGTTGGTCAATTCTCCCGGTCGCTCCAGCCTGAACAGCACGTTGGCCGTATTTCTGATATCCCAACAGCGAATAAAAGGATCCTGTCTCGAAGCCGAATACAAGTACAGCCCATCCGGGGAAAACTGGACCTGTGTTAACCCACCCATTGGCGATGATAAAGTCGGGCTGCATTCATTCTTTGCAGGACCAGCACCATCGTCATTCGCGGCGACTACAGGCGAAAGTTTCCCACGTCGACCATTGGCACGCTGATTCTTGTCCCTCAAGAGCAACAGTAGTTCTTCAGCCCTCGAATCGTAAAGCCCGATCGATTTCAGAAACGATCCTGCGGCGTAGAGGTCGGAATGGTCGGGGTTGAACGCTAGACAGGAGATGACGCCCTTCTGTCCTTTTTTACTCTTGCGTGTGGGCACTGTTGGTTTCTTTTGACAGTCCTTTCCTGGTCGAGTGGTGTCGAATATTTGGATCATGTTGTTAGACCCACAATAAATCCTACACGCACAACGCACAGACATGAAAATCATAAATGAAGATTAGTGCCAAAATTGCGTGTCCCGGTGCAAGCGATCATGTTCAAACAGATATCATGGCGCGTAATGCGTACTTTGAGCCATCCAGGTTGAAGCAGAGGGCATTGGGTGCAAAGTTTACTTCACAGTGGTCCACCAGAGTATATGAGCACCTTAGCTAATCAGCAAATAGAAAAGGTATATGTAAGTTTGCTGGTATTGCTCAAGGCGCCCAGTTCAGGGTAGCATGACTTGAAACATCAAGTTACCTCTCCTGTGAAGGCATCCCAGAGATGAACTGGGTGATCACGACTGGATGAAAGGATGCAGCAGGTCGCAGAGTCGGCGCTGTTCATGCCAGGATACCAGCACATGTCGTAGATGACCTCGCCTTCCCTAATCAGCACTCCTAGGTTCAGTTGGGAGTCTAAGAAACGTCATGGAATATTGGATATGAATGAGTATTAAGTTTTGCGATATTTCTGTCCTGAATAATCCTGTGATCCAAGGCGCCGGGTACCTTTGGGCTCGGCTGTCAAGTCTGGTCTATGCTTGCGGATCAGAAAAGGGTGCAAATATTTAGTCCGCGATTTCAGCATGCAAACAACATGGCGTTTGTTGAACGGCATGCGTGGAAACAGACACTTACAGAGCAAATATCCGCATACAGTTGTCGTTGGACGTCGATAAGAGGCACGACCCATCCGGAGACCTATGCAGCGCCATGCAAATGCGCAACAAAGATGAAAGGAACATGAGTGGGTGAGTCTATGAGCAATGTTATTTTTCAATGCTTGTACTCCTGCATATATCGACAGAAGAAGCAGGAGGCAGCCTTTTTACCATTTGAGTGCCTTGAAAAAGTTGTTTTCGCTTCCATTGGTCATCTTGAGGTAATCGTCTTGAATCCCCATCTGGGCCCGACTCTCGCCTACGGTCGTGTTGAAGCGCTTCTCCGTGGAGAAGGTCTTGACGATGCCGCCATTGTTGTCGGGTCCATTGTAAAAGCAGCACTCGTACACTTGGAATGTCTGAGATTGCCAGGCATCATGAGTTGCAGTTTCTGCTGTTGGATGTGCTTCCTGCTCTGCCTGTTCTTGAAGGTCTTGGTGCTGGTTGGGGGTCTCATAGGACGTGTATTGGCCGTTAAAAGGAGTGTCTGTGGAGGCCACGTCCGTTCTCTGGTCCATGACGTACGACTGTGTGCTGTCGATATCCATGTGCCTGTTACTGTCCGTCACGGTTCTTGTTTTTCTTCCTTGTCTTCTTTAGCTCGGTCGGTCAGCGTGGCAATGAGATCCACAAGGTTGGTGGCAACTGAACAAAGTGATCTCGATTCACGACATGGGAGAAAGTTTAAAATGTAAGCGAGCCTGGTGACTGGTTTTGGGGTGAGTGCAAGAAAAAAAAAAAAAAAAAAGGACCGCCCTCGAATCCGACAGCCTGTTGTTTCTTGTACCCCATCCACGCCTTGACCACTTCTTAATCATCATCAACAACAACAACGACCACGACGGGAACATCAACTTCCAAGATAGAAGCAAAAATATAAACTATGGAGACCGGCATTAACAACATCCTCAACAAGCTGTAAGAGAGCCTCAAAGGAATTCACTCATCATGATGCAGGGGTGTGCTCACTCCTGCCACGGACAGTGTTTTTGGGAACGAGACGGCAAAAGGGAGAGAGGAGACGACAAGGAGAGAAGATTGTACTCAGGCCGCATATAACAACCTACTATTGATCAATCTTGACTGACCCTGGAGGACATCTGCATTTTACATATTCTTATTCTAGGACTGACTCTGAAGGGGTTCTGGGCGTACTCATTGCCGACGAACACGGACTCTGCCTTGGAGGTAATTTAACACCCCCTCGACCGTTGCCTTCTGCACCCATTGCACATATCAGTGGCGCGTGTCCGTTTAATCTCCCGGATTCTGTTCGCATGTGCATGAGAACTGATGCCTTCCTTTTGTTTATTTATACACCTTTCGTTCTGGATAGCACGAGGAATTGCAAAGGCATCGTCTGCCGGATTTATTGCTTCGATTGCTGCACACGCCAAGGAGCTTACCGAGCTCAAGGGAGACGCCGTCTCCAAAGATGATACCCCAACCATCTCTGTCGAGTATGGCAACAAGTACGTTCTTCACTGTCATGTAGATTTTTCTTCTAGAAGACTCTTGGAAGTGCTTTACAGGATGGGAAGCACACGTGGATGTGGATTTATTTATTTACGCACCATTTTCCCCCCTCTTTTTTGACCTGATGCGCATAGCACGATATTGATTAGAAGCGAAGGCAACCATACATTGGCCGTCTGGAAGAGTTGATAGGACAGTTTTCTTTTAGCGACAACAAACTCGACGGGAAGAGCATATGATACTGCAGGACCTATGGAATAAGAATAAACCAAATGGACAACACAGCAACCAAATGGACAACACAGCAAGCTTGCAGAACCACCCAAAAAAAAAAAGAGAGAACAGCAGCAATAAGTAAAAGTATATGCGTCCAAAAACAGAAAGCAAAACTGCGACTCTTGGGCTCACCAGTGTAAGCGTGTTTAGGAGCGATGTGCTGTTGTTTTGACAGGCATGCTAATTACAATGTTTCGGGGCTTCTGGGTTATGCATACTGTTTGCAAAAAGACATTGTAATGCCTACATGTTATTTGAGCACGCGACATTTTCCAGTAATGATAAAAACTAGAGAGCACAAGCGAGAGTGCAGAAAGCGAGAATTGATTTTTTTATATCCCTTTATCATGTTGTATCTGGCTCAACCATATTTTTTTTTTTTTTTTTTTTTTTTTTTTTTTTTTTTTTTTTGCTCTAAAAGTCTACCGTGTTGCGACACGTCTACGTAAAAATGGTTTCTGGCATTTGACGAACATCTGGTTTTCTGATTCGCGAACATATGTATCGACCACTCCGAAAATTTCGATCTCACCTTCCCCCTTTCTCCTCTCTCCTTGTTCTCGTTTTTCTTTTGCTTCCCTCCCTCGCCCTCGCTCTTGACCACATCATCCATCCCCGGTGCGATACTATTGTAATTCTTCTTGTTTGGGTGTGGACGCTGCATCGGCACCATCATTAAGTGGATTTCATAGGCATCATCATTACAAAAGCTTACCCATGCACAGGAGAACTTGTGTGAGGTATGTGGTCAGCGTTCGTGAGAATAGATTGGTATGTGTGTGTGTGTGTGTGTGTGTCATGGAATAAGGTAATTTGAGGTTCGCACGATCTACGATAGTCGCGGCGTTGCCAATGATTTTAGTGTACTCCTGAGTTCGTGGATAAAAAACGAGGGGCATCTTATTGCAAAAATATTAAGGACACGGAGTAAAAAGCGAGAAAAGGCGAGTGTTTGTCGTGGTAAGACAATCCAGGGGGTGTATGCGTCATTCTAGATAAACCAGCTCAAAAGAAAGACAAGAAACGCGTGAAAGGAAAAAAAAATGCTTACTCTTGGTTATGTCAACAGACATCAAAGCGCCGCGCCGGGCGATCAATTGGCATTGGCATCTGTTAAAGGTCGTCGATCGAGTGGGAAGAGGGTATGGTCGTCATGTCTGGCAGGAATGGGACGCTTTTCGGGCGCAGCAGGCAGGCACGACCACGATTGGGAGGTCTATTGTTGCCCTTCATGGTGCAAGCGGGAAATGGGGTTGGTTGTCTATTTTTGAAACCCACAGAATGTGCCAAACAAACCATGGCTCTCGTTTTTCTTGGGTGTTATGCAAAAAAACAAAAGCACAAACAAACACAAACACAAACGGCTATTATTTTTATCGTTTGCTTTGGCTTTTGTGTCCTACCTCCCTCCCTCGTCTTACGCTACTGAATCTGGATCTGCCTTCACCCCCCAAGGGTTTCTTGTTGTACCGGGGCTCTCGACCCAAGAAGGGTCCATCGGAATGCTGACCTGGACTTGTTTCACGCGGCATGACATGAAAAGAGATATCGGCAGGGATGGATCCCAAGATCTTAAACCTTCTCCTTCCCATTTTGCATCCAGCCCTTGGGCATTAAACATCTTCCGCGGGTTTTGGTCAAGACACAGTGTTAAAAAAAAAGGCAGATAGGGCAGGAATACAAAAGAACAAAAAAGGAGTACTGCAGCACAGGAGAGTAAGAGAAAAACACTGGCAAGCGATGGGATGGGCAGGCCATCTGGGGGTTTTCTTGTTATTTTTTTTTTCTCATTGGACCTTCCTTCCCTTAACTCCCTGGAAAATATCCCCATTCTATTCTTGGACTGCAGATAGAACGGCATACAAGCATCCACGCGCGTGCATCGATCCGGCTGTTTGTTCGTTTTTTTTGTCCATTACGGGAGACAGCATCAATGTCGCCATGATGGGATGGAGGTAGCCTACAGGTGGACGCCAATGCAGAACGAATAGTACGCTGAAAAGGATCGAAGGGAAGGGAGGAGGGTATATCTCCCCCTTATTCGCTATCCAGCACCATCCGCATCCTTTGCTTTGTTGTGAACAAAGCTCCCTTCGTTAACATCCGCCTTCTTTGGCCTTTTTCTTTCTTTCCGTCATAAGGCCAGACAACTGAACTGTCGTGTTTTTAATTTTGGGCATGCAAATGTGATAATGAAGGTTCAAATGCTTCAATTGGTTCGCTGGGGACAAGGATGAAGGGAGAGGTGACGAAGCAAAGGCAAGGTTCAAAAGCAGAAAGCAAATCAAGAAAAGTTCAGTACACAGTGAGAGGTGTGTATCAAAAGAGAAAAAAAAAGGGAAATGAAAGTACGTAAAAAGAAAAGGAGAAGAGGGAGAAGATGGGTGGGGTCATCGAAAGGGCGAACAAGAGAAAAAAGGGCCAATGGTCAATTAGTGATCTTGTCACGGATGGTCTTCCAAGGACCCAAAGCAGGAGGGGGTTATTGAAGAAAGAAGAAAAAGGGAAGGAGGGAAGAGAGGGAAGGCAGAGGGAGAAGGACAATGGGTCTGCAGACAACAGACATTACGGACATGCCCGTCTATTCAATTGATGTTGATATCATTGACTATTGTAGAGACCATAGGCTTAGGTTGCATGATGGAAACAATTCAAGGGTGAGCAGGTCGATAACAACAAGGAGACACACACAAAGGAAGGCTGAAAGAAAAAAAAACAAAAGGCAGCAAGAAAGGGCAAGAAACGAAGACTGTGTCTCCCTTTCCCCATCGAGTTCGGTAATAATACTCTTACTCTTCGTCCTATACGATGAACAAACAGACAACCACAGACAGAATGACATCTCAAAAAATCAAGAAACAAGGAGACAGAGAAACGATTTTTTTTGGTTGAGGTCGGATGGTTTCTTCACTCTGTTCCCCTTGTTGTGCGAGCAGCCGTTGCAGTAATAATCAGCAAATACACAAGAGCTACAATTATGAAAGTGCGCGCTGTTTGTCTGTATGTTTGCCGAATGCATGACCAATGGGTGATCAACCATGAACAAAAAAAAAAAGAATGTGGCCATTCATTCCACCTCTTTGAATGTTTCTCTTTTTTTCCACTTGTAATAAAGAGTGGCATGATCGATATGAAAAAAGGCAGTGAGCCTGAACACATTTGGCTGTTTGAGAGGGAGAGGAGAGGAAAGCATAGCTACTGTCATGTATCTTATTTGTGCCAAGATCGAAACAAAGCCCAGCAAGCCAGCTGCTGTTCCAAAGTTGGCCTGAATTCCACTTTTGTCCATCAAGACTGTGTACTGTACATTGGTGTAGGCCATGGGAGTCTCCATTGATCGATGGGCATACTTTCATATATCCTCTGGGGCTGGGGAAAAAAGAAAGACCCTTTCCTCTTCTCTTCTCTTACTTTCTCTTTTTCTTTTCACTTTTCACTCTTTACTCTTTATTCTTCTTTTGCTCTCCCCTCTCACCCAGGACTATATTTACTCCCAGAGAACACCTTTTATCTCATTCGTTCCTGTTCTCATTCATTGACACATTCACATTCTCTTCAGTCACTCTCCCCACTCCTCTCCTCATTCAGCATTGGTGCTGTGTCCTCTATAATAACCTGACACTAAAACCACCCTACTCTATTCGCCCAACTCACTAACTCACTCGCCCTAATCATCATCCCTAATCACGGCCCTATCATCACGTACCAAACAAAATAAGCTTCTACTACGCGATAACCAGCCTCCCTTCAACAATCTACACTATTACCACCAACATGGCGACCCTATCTCACTCATCCACAACCTCACAGGCGGCAGAGGCGTTGCTGAACCGCGCAAGGAGACTCTCCAGCAACGCATACGAACGCACTCGCCCACCAGCAACCTTTGCAGAGGGTGAAGACAGCAACCACCTCCACATCTCACAGTACGATTCTTTTCGCCCTCGATCCTCCAACATGCCTATCCTCCTCCCACGCTCCAGCTCAAGACCTAGTTCCCTCTCAAACCCCTCGTCCACAACAACAACATCAGCAACATCAGCAACACACACAACAATCACGAGTACACCTATTATTGTCTCTGACGCCGAGGGCGTCTCATCCTCACCAACCGACCAGACCCCCTCGCAGGTGCCCACCCCTGAGGGTCCGGACCACACCTTCTCGTCCACTCATAACAACACATTCCTCGACCCTAGTCGTGCACATACCCTTCCTTGTACAACCTCGACCCTCTCCTCCCAATCAACACGGCTTACCTCTTTGTCAGCAACAGGGTCACGTCCGAGAGCCCTCACCTTGGAGGCCATTCGTGAGGTGCGAGTTCCTGAGGGCGAGAGTACGAGCGAAAGCAAGAGTCCAAAGGATCAGCATAGGAAACATCGCAGCGAGAATGGAGGCAGTCTCGTTCGGGACATTCTGACTGCACTTCGACAACATACCGAACTAGAATCGCCCACTTTCAATCATCGACATACCACTTACCTCACGACCAACCCAGACCACGACAACAACTCGTCTCTTCCATCATCCATGAGCCCAGAACAAAAGCGGCAACAACATTCGATCCAAACAGCTGTTGAGGAATGTGAGCTCGATGGCAGAAGTGGTCTGGCTTCGGGAAAAGGTGCTCTTTCGCCCAACCAGCAGATCGCTCTTCCACTGAAGGCCGAGATAGCCAGCAAATCCAACTCAGACCTAACCACTTCTCTAAAGCACGTTCCTGAGTCTGTAAGTTGACATCACAAACAAACAAAAAACAAGATCGTGTTCTTGATAAGAAAATGGGCGCAAGTCATCCCCTCGCTCACCTTTGCCTTTTGCCTTTTCTCACCCTTCTCTTTTGACACGGCGCCCATTTCTGTGGTCAATGCACAACTCGAACCCTCACAGATACATGACATTACACAGACACTTGTAAACAATTGACGCTTTCAATTGACTAACCCTTCTGTTCCCCTCCTTCTCGCCTCCCCTTGCCCTTTTTGTTCTTTTCTTCCTAAACTTATAGGAAACCTACAAATCTCACACGACGGTTGGTGAGCCATCATCTGAAGCGACTTTGCCTCTTAGACTTCCTGGACATGGTGTGGATGGTGACGGTGCTTCTTCCGCGGATGAAACAAGGGAGACCACCATCATCACCCCTAACCATACCAGTGCGCCATCCTGTGACTATTCCTCGGAAGAGGAGGACGGCGCGATTGCCTCAGCCCAAGAAAAAGAAAAGGAGGTCATCGCTCTTTCCGCATCTGAACCCTTGTCATCTTCTTTGACTGCCGCGGAACCACTTGAGCCCACCAAGACTAGCATCTTCCCAAGTTCGTCGACAGGATCGATGCTGGAACGAGAGCCTTCACGAAAGGAGGGCAAGGAAGGCAAGGGTGCCTTCCTTCTACATCGGATTGGTGTTCGAAAGAACAGCTTCACTGAGTCGGCCCCCCCTTCGTCGGTAACAGCAGCAGCCCTCTCCCCCAGGGACTCGTCTGACACTAGCAGCATCCACTCTCAATCGACTCAGCGCCCCACAGGATCGGGATCAGGTCTTCCACAACACAAGCTCTCCAAGCGGTCGACCAAGCTGTTGGGCAAGTTTGTCCCAAAGTTCCTTCACACTTCATTCTCGCCCTCGCTTTCGACACCTGGCACCAACACATCCCCTAGCCTTCAAACTGTGGGACTTTCGCCCCTGTCAACGCGCTCAAGCCGGTCAGAGAGCATGAGTGGACAAAGTCACAGCCCTACCAACAAAACATTTGCTGCCTACGGGACCAGGACTGGGGGAAGTTCGGCACCCTCGTCGAACAAGAGTTCGCGCGAGTCGCTTGTACTGGACACCACCTACGACACGGACTCGTTGTCGCCTGGGTACACAAACATGGACGCCACCTCGCCGCAATACCTGGAGTTCCTTAGATCTGACACACATATCAGCCCATCCTTCATGGCCCGTCGCTCTTCTTGCTCATCGGCGACATCCAAGATGTCTGGCAATTCCTTTGGATCCAAGCCCTCAGCATCCTCCATGAGCTCCTTTGACCCCTCGGAGAGTAATGAGTTCAGGCGACGCAGCGGAAGCGCGAAGGGCGGTGACAGCATGTACGCGTTTGAGGTCAAGTACGACGGGGAAGATGTCAAGGAGGATTTGGAGGTCGAGGAAATTATCGCCGCAGCTGCCGCCGCAGAAGCTGCAGCTGCGATGAATGCCGACGAGGTCGTTAGTGACGACGACGACCCACCACTGTCTCCCTATATCATCGACGAGGACTGCGACGACGACTTTTTCCTCAACTCTGTCCTCCGCAAGAAATCCAACCCGTCGATGACTACGGACTACAGCGAGCACCAGCAACAGCGTGGGTTCACTCCTGTGATGATGAGCTCCTACCCCTCTGGCACAACCATGTCTAGCATTCACTCTTCGGTCACCACCCCTTCTTTGTCGGGATGGTCCAGTACATCCTCACAGGCATCAACTCCTTCTCCAACATCGCCTTTGCTCTTGAACGGTCAGGTCTACCCATTCCCTGTCACTGCTCCTCCACCAGCTGCTACATCTGCAATGGGCGTGAAATCTTCCAGCAACACGACCATGCATCTGCACTACCGGTCCAACCCATTGCCTCCCCCAATCAAGCTTGGTCTCGACGAGAAGCGAAGTCGTCTTCGGGATGCTGTTGGCGAGTGGCGACGATCCGCCAATATCTCCAATTAAGCACCCACTTCCAATTGATTTCCCCAGTTGTTTGAACCAAATGCATTCCTACGCATCAAAATAAACTAAGCATATTTTTTCATATAGCTGCTTTGTTGTCACTTTGTGAAGGGTGAAGGGCTCTTCACACTTGCTTTGTTCAAGTCCAGGGGATGGGTGTATCTGATCTCGCTCGCGTTGAATGAGCGTACTTAATAATTGTATTCAAACTCACTAGATACATAGGCGAAGATAATAGGAAAAAAAAATGGATGTTGGTTCAGGTCTTGACATTGATCCTCCACCTTCTCCTCAAAATTCTTTGGCATGGGACCCGTTTACGATACCACAAGTAATATTTTTAAACTATGTATCCTTTGTTATCCTCATTAGTACGAGCGTGGGATATACGGTCGATATTCCTTGCCACCGCCACCACTTCCGCTTAAAAACCCCCCCCCCCCCCCCACATGCAAAATGCCTTTCTATCAACATGGCAATGGCTACCGCAGTACAACCTTTTCTATTTTATTAGGGAAAATAAAGAGAGTTTACCAGAAGAATGTATCGACGTGCTGCTCGCCCTTGGGGAACAGGATGTCGATCAACAGCCTAGTCGCGTCGTTCCCGTAGGTGGTCTCACCATGGGACCAGATCAAATCCCGGAAACTCCTCTCTCCCGTCAAGAGGTTGTTGAACGTCAACGGCGCAAGCGAGGCCTCATACAACGTCGGGATCTGGTCCTCTTCGCCTCGAGCCTTGATCGCCAAGTAGTCCTCGACATCCTTCTCGGGTAACTGCTTGGCCCAGTCCTTCACATCGACCAACTTGCCCTTCTTGAACTCAATCTCGAGGCCCTTGCCCTTGTTACCCTCGACTTTACGGAAAAAGTCAAACTGCAGCTTTCCGGACAATCCAGCCATTGGTGACTCGGCCAGGCGTCTTTCTAACTCGGGTGTCACGGTGCGGATGAACTGCGGGTAGTCGTTGATGCGTACCATGATGCGGAATCCTGGCTTGTCCTGTGGGGGCGAGACAAGTGTGCCCAGAAGCGCGTAAGCAGGGTGGGCAGGGTGGATCTGGAGTAAAATTGGGAAACCGTCCGTCTTGATCGCCTTGGCTGCCTCTGGGTCCGTGGTTTTGCTCTTCTTCGCCTCCAAACTTGTCTTCTCATTCGCGACGATCTGTCTCAGGACGGGGAATAAAACATCGTTCCAAGAGTGCGCTTGTTCTTTGTCCAACGCAATGGCCTCCACCTTGAGACCGAAAGCATGGGTGACAATCGCAAAACCGACATCCTTACCCGTGGCGGCATCGACAAAAATGTAGCTGTCCCGAGGCACGTCGTTCTCGTTCTCCATGATCTCGACATAGTCGTGAATGGTGTACTTCCAGTACTCGGGGCCGTAGAAAAGTCCGAAGGGGGTGTGGGGGCTCAGACTCTCTCGTTCGCTCAGCTTGACGAGGTAAGGAATATCGGCAAGGGTCGCCTTTCGAAGGGTGTAGGGTTCGGTCTTGCCTTTTGACAAGGATGGGAGAGACTGAACGTTCTTGATCGAGCTGGCTCCAAACGAACACATCGCGTATTCATACCCAAATTGGCTACAAAATACATCCACGCAACATAAAAATGGATACCATTTTAGTCTCCTGAGGACAAAGATGATGGTGCAGCCCTTTTTCACTACCAATTGAGTCCAACAAACAATTCGCACAGGTAATCCCTCCCATCCATCCATTTCTTACCGATAAAAATGAGGAATTCCTGGAATGAACTGGAGAGCATCTCCACGGGCTTCAGACTCGGGATGGATCATCTCATTAAGCAACTTCCTGACCAGTCCTCGGTTGCGGTACTCGGGGTCGGTCGCAATCAACTCCGGCTTGCCAAAGAATAGCTTGACAGATCCATAGTAGGCACGGACGCGGTGGATGGAGGTGCAGGCGACGATGGGGTTCTTGTCGGTTCCCTTGCGCTTTGTGTCCTCGACCAACGCATAATTGAACTCGCTCATAGTCGCATTCACCCCCGACAACAATCGTCTCTAGAAAAGGATGAAAAGAAAGCACAGAGATTATGAGTTTTTGTGCCAGTATAGTAGCATGCAGTTATGACAACTTGTGCTAGTCCATGTATGCTCCAACTGAACCAAAGAATGTATTATCGAACACGGCTTTTGTAACCATACCGCACCAGCCATAACGATTTTATTAGGAGGAGGGATAACGCCGGGTGTGAGGGGTGGACCAAAAAGTAGCCACTGTTGTTTTGAACAAAGAAGAAAAGCAAGTGGTCAGCATAAAGAGACGAGAAAAGCTTAGACGAGGAACCCGTGGGAACACAAAACTACACAAAAGAAGGCGTTATCATGAAGAGCAGTGACACTTTACCCTGAAAGAATCTCCCACGAGTTCCTGGACGTGTTTCGAGTCATCTTTGGTGGACCAGCGCATGATTAGTCCATCCCCGAGGTCAATCGTCCTTGTCCTGGGAGTCGCGGCAGCGTGGATGTCAGTCATGTTTTTGCTCGTGTATGGAGGTGGTTTTGGAAGAAAAGATGGACGAGAGAAAAAGGGAAAAAAAGTTAGGCGTCAATTTTTGACTGCGCTCTCATTTATACCTCGGCTGGGGCTGGGAAGTCAACGTTCCTGCCTTCCGTTAGCTCTGTTCTTTTTGCCCACCGACTGATACTGCGGTGGTTGGACCACATGGACCCGGAATTGCAGGGGTGAGACAAGACGCTCCAGGAACAAAGAAGTTTGTACCTACCCAATTCCCTTACTTGTTTTTAGGATACCTTATGTTCACGTCATTGCTCTCATGGTATTCTAAGGTGCGTTGTTAGAGCAACCAGAACAAGGCGTCCATATGCTGCTACTCTTGGGGAACAAGATGTTAATAAACCAATTGGTGATTTCCTTCACCTAGAACGTTCCTCCATAAAACCAAATCACGTCAAAAAAAAAAGTTGTTGAAGGTGGATGGTGCGATTGTTACATTATAAAGAGTATTGATAGTATTTTCCCCGCTGCATGCCTTGAGCGGAAAATGGTTCTCCAACTCTTGCTCTGGTGAGGGTTTCGCCCAATCCTCGACTTTGACAAGCTTGCCCCCTCGATCTCGATCTCGAGCTCCTTGCCCTTGTTGCTCTCGACGCTGCAGAAAAAGTCCAGTCGCGATATCCCTGCTATTCCAGCCAAGTGCGAGTCGGTCACTCGTTTCTCCAGCCCGGGTTTTACAGTCCAGATAAATTGTGGGTAGTCGTTGATACGAACATACAGCCGGTTTCCAGGTTTGCTTGGTGCTACAGCATGACTACGTTTCACTATGGCTATGAGAAGGCCTTCTCGATCATATTCGATAATACTCTCCACAACATATTTCTATGCCATGAAAGCCTCTTAATTCTTATACTTGTTGAGGATGCAGTAGCTTGAGACTGCTACGACCTTGCGAGGCTATCGATATCTCCCAAGTTAACGCGATCCTCAAAGCAAAAAAAAAAAAGAATCACAACCAGTACATGAGGAAATATATCACGTGAGAAACGCGTCCTTTATTTTTGTTTTGGCTTAAAAGTGTCCCTGAGTTTCTGAGTTTGACATCCATCCTCTCTTCATACACGTTTAACGATTGTTACATCAGCTTGTCGAGCATGGCCAACTCAAGTAACAGCTCACGCTCAAACTCACCCTCCGTCGGGAGCGAGAAGGCTCGCTGCACCGTCTTCCGCAAAGAATATGAATACAGTACGGCGACCAGCACCTCATTTAGCATCCTTGCCATCGACTTTTTTTTTTTTTTTTTTTTTTTTTTTTCCACTTGTGTTCGTCACTCATAGACGTTATTGTGGCTAACAAGCTGTTGCAATATTGCCTTTGCTTGTTGGGGGAGAGTAGGTCGAATCAAGAACGTCTTTCCTAAACCAACTCTGAAGCCAGTGCTCTGTGACACTCGCCCAGGCAATGTGCTTCAGTTGTTGGTGAAGCAGCGTGAGGCCGAGAAGGAGGCTGCTCTCAATGCCGAGAACGAGACCAGTAAAGACGGCTCCGAGAACGATGACGGCGAAGAAAACAAGGAGAACATGTAGGTGGCATTATATCGTTTGTTAGGACCAATTGCCAATTGTTTCCTGAAGCAAGCAAGCTTTGATAACGATTCGCTTACAAAAACTTACCTCCTTTGGACATTTTGACTGCATAGTGACAATATCCAAAAAGTCCGCAAGGAGCGTGTCTTTGAGGAGGATGTGACTGAGAAGGAGATGGACATTATCCAGCAGCGTGTTGCCTTCCAGCAGCGCCAAGTAATTAATTGCTCAAGAATCAGATAACCACATGAAAACTTCATGGCTAAAACGACCTTAGACTGACAACTGACAATCTCATATGAAATCATTCTCCTTTCTAGTTCGCCGCCTACGAGGAAAAGGAGAAGCAGAGACGCTACAAGAAGCTGAAGTCGCATTACGGCTACTTGGTTGAGGCTGAGATCGATGAGGCCCTAGAGGACTGTGCCAATGACGAGGACGATGTCTTTGTTCAGTTCAGCACTCTTGGCTACCTGGAAAAGATTCGACGTACCATTGCCATCCGCAACCACAAGCCTGCGACCGTCACTGTCATGGACGACCAGCAGCGTGCTCGCTACGAGGAGCATCTAAAGAAGCGCAGAGAGGCTCCTCGCATGCGCACAACTGCCCATATGAAGAAGTAAGTTTCCGCTCATTTATCACCGAAGTTACACACATGATGGAAATATTAGTGAATTAATTAGAGTCACGATTTTACTGTTCAATTGTTAGGCAGTACCGCATGGGTGGCCGATTGGGATTGGACGAGGCATTGAAGCAGATTCAGGAGAACAAGGTGGATGCCTCCAAGGCCTTTGAAGGATGGTCTGACGCTCGTATCAAGGCCTATGCCGCTATCGACAAGAAACCCAACACCTACTACTACCGATTCAACGCGCCCGGAGAGGTCCAGCGCAAAGGCGCCTGGACAAAGGATGAGCAGTTGTTGTTCCACAAGCGCCTGGAAGAGATTGGTGCCAACGGACAGTGGGGTCTCTTTTCCATGACCATCCCTGGTCGTGTCGGCTACCAGGTAATTGAGAATGTGGAGATATTTAGAATGAGTTTTTCAGGGTATCCGCGGCGCTTGAACTAAGTTACTGACCTTGCTGTCTCTCACTGTAACGAGAAATAGTGCTCGAACTACTACCGATTGATGGTGGAGACGAACCAGATTCAGGACCCTAACTATGTCCTGGATGAGAAGGGAAAGGCTCATTACCTGTTTGACAAGAAGGGCGCTAACGGCGAAACGACCAAGGAGTTCAGAACCCACAACAAAGTACACGTTCCAGGCGAGGAGAAACCCGTTGTCGTTAAGGCCCCGAAGGAACCTAAACCTCCCAAGGCGCCCAAGGCTCCCAAACCCCCCAAAGAGCCTAAGCCGCCAAAGCCACCAAAGGTTCCCAAGGCTCCTAAGGAACCCAAAACTTCTGCCGCAGCTAGTCGCAACAAGCGCAAGAGGCGTGGATACAACAGTGACGACTCCTCGGATATCTCGGAATTTGACTGCGATGATTCAGGCTCTTACATGGCCAAGTGGAGCACGACCAAGCGTACCAGGACTCGAGCTGCGGCGATCGCTGCCGAAAGTGGGGCTAATGGTGGCGAGGGCTCCTCCTCACCCGGAGGAGTGGGAAGCGAGAATGGTGCAGAGGACGACGAGTATGATGACGCGGATGAGGTGGACCCCACGAACCCGCTGCCTGGCTTTATTGATCCAATTACACTGGAAGTTGTTGAGAAGCCTGCGATCTCAAAGTACGGACATGTCATGGGATACGACAGCTGGCTCCGATGCCTCTTGCAGGATGGCGCGACAAGGAACATTTGTCCCATATCCAAGAAGCCCATGACCAAGCGCGATCTCACTGTCTTGACCTTTGAGAACATTGACGAGTACAGGTAACGTTGACATCTGGTGTTTATTGTAAAAATGAAAAACACCTCCCCCCCCTCCTTTTTTTTTGGTTGCTCCTTGCTAATGCATATGCAATTGGTGAATTGATAAACCTCTGTTATCTCTTTTGGACAACACTACAAAATAGAGACAAGATCGTGAACATGTAAAGAGGCAAGTGGAGTGATGTCTTCGCCCATTTTCTTCGATCCGATCCTTGTGGCAGTCCTAGTGTCTGTCATGGTATTTTGATATTTCAATACGTTCATATCTCTCTCCTTATCCATTTGCAATGCTTCAGGGTGTTACTGAATAAACCAACAAGAATCCGACTCAATTGTCCTTTGTTTGATTGAATCGCTGTCATTTGTTCATGCCTGATATCTAAATTCCAGTTCCTGATCCACGATCCGGTAATCCTGCAAAGCTGAGAAATATCCAACCGAAGACGACAGGCAAGCAAACAGAAACCATGGAAGAAAAATATCTGTTTGAAAGGATAGGCAGTAGGCAAGAAGCCGTGCTTTTTATTCAGAGGGTTGGTGGTGGTGGTGGGGAGTGATTGTTTAATCGAAGAGACCTAAACGCAAAAATAAATAAAATAAAGGCGAGTTAGTAAAGCAATTCTATATCCATGATTAACACAAAAGGCTCGTATGATGCTCCTGTAAACAAAACGCAATTAAAAAAACGTACCGAATCCCATATCGTCATCAGACTCCTCCTTGGCCTCCTCCTTCTTCTCCTCGGCCTTCTCCTCGGCAGCGGCAGCACCACCAGCGGGGGCAGCGGCACCAGCAGCGGGGGCGGAACCAGCAGCGCCAACGTTGGAAAGCATGGCGGCGACGTCCTTGCCCTCGAGGGCCTTGGCGAAAAGGGAAGTCCAGATAGACTCAACCTCGACGTTGGCAGCCTTCAAGAGGGTCTGGAGCTTGTCGGACTAGATATTTCAAAGATAGTAGATAGAGAACATCCTTTGGTCAGCCCTGTCTGCGTCTTTGTTTCCTGTAGTGTGTGTAGTCGTGTTTGCTATTCGATGTTGTTTGTTGGATCGCCACAAGAGCTGGAGGGTGAATGGCGTGAAGAGTCACCCCTTTGGTTCATGCTGCACGATCGCCTCCTTCCTTTCCTGATCTAGCGGAGTGGTGATAACTCTGACAAACGTAACCAGAACCTCCTATGTTGCTGTGTCACTCCTGATGGAGGGAAGGCAGCCACAGTTTGAAAGAGATGCCGCAGTTCAGAGTAGGGTCCGATGAAAGAACACACCCTCACTCACTGAACGCAAGAGCTTCCCTCATCCTGAACCTGGACCATCATAGCTTCCGCGCTGATGTAGCCTTCTTCCCGTTCCCGCTTGTTGTAAGGATCTTCCTGTAGTAGAAATAAAAGCGCTTTCGCTTGACCGCCCGTCGCTGTAAAGGGCTTTAGTGCTGTTGCCAGGCGTTTGGTGAAAAGTGCAGGAGGTTGTCGATAAAAGAGTAAGCGATCGCTATCTCTGCCGTCGAGCGTCGCTTGCTCGTGTTTGCTGCTGATGCTGTTGTTGAGTGTGCTCCAAAAAAAACGGAGTGTCACCGGTCCTCTCGTGTTTTTTTGTGTTTTGGTGTTATTTGCAGCCAGCCTGGGGATGATACAATATATATCCATCCGATTTCTGGAGCGATAGAAACCATCCATCGAGTGGGAGTGTCGTCCGGGATCGGGCCATCGGTGGGCGCGAATAGTTGTTGGATGTTAGTTGTTGATTGTTGGACCGATACTTAACGGTGATCTCGACGTTGTCGTCGGTGAGGATCAAAGCAGCGTAAGAGGTAGCAAGCTCAGCGGACATGGTTGCGATTCTGTTGATGAAAGAGAAGGAGCAAATTCTGGTTCGCCGTCCGTGGCAATTAAAAAATTTGGGCGGTCTCCCCTCCTCCCTCCTCCCTCCTCCCTGTCTCTCGCTCTCGCTCACTCTCCGCTCTCCGCTCCCTATTTGCAAGACCGCCTTTCTTAATTCTGTCTGAATTGTGGCTGAAAAATTGAATCAAGAGTTGGCTCCAACAGGTCCACCTGGCTTTGCTACTCTCCTGAACATACACTTGAGCAGGACCCCTCTTCTTTCTCACACACAAACACATTCGTCCCATTCACACATTAACAATGGCATTGCTTGCACGCGTCCTCAAGAGCATGGAGCGCATCGCTCCCCAGAGTCTGGCCGACCACGCCTGGGACAACGTCGGACTATTGGTTGGTACGACCTAACCCACGCGCCTCCTCTTCTTTCAGCACCTGTTCATGTTTGAACGTTTGAAGGCACTCTTTCTTTTTGCTTACTCTGCTAACTGTGATCCAATTGAAACCATTCTCTATTGACAGAGGCCCCATACCCAAGAACAAGGGCCGCCTCGACAGCCCCTCAGCGCGTCTTCTTGACCATTGACTTCACCACCGCCGTTGTCGACGAGGCTCTCAACGACCCTTCTGTCGGTGTCATCGTTGCCTATCGTAAGACACGGACCGTGTGAATATTACGCGTCTTCCATTCACCATTTAGACCATGTTTTAATCTCACCGGTCTATGTTTCCTGCGACATTTTCCTCTCATAGATCCTCCGATCTTCCGTGGCATGAAGAGATTGCTTTTGAAGGATACAAAGCAGCGCATGGTGCTTCAGTGCGCCGCCAAGGGCGTCAGTGTCTTTTCTCCTCACACCTCCTGCGACTCTTGCGAAGACGGCGGTATGTTCACTACCCATTTGTCCATTCTCTGCTGGGGAATTGATGTTTGACGTGGTGATCGATTCTTTTTTTCTCTTACTTACGCATTTGTCACCACATACGTCATTACTTAGTCAACGACTGGATGCTTCAAGGATTCGGTGACTCCGGCACTAGTAGTGTTTACGTACCCGCCGTTAACCCTCCTACAGGTACAATGAAATGAATAACTCTTTCATTGTGGAGTACTCTGTACAATCTTCAATCATTTTGCTGACCGTGATCTCATCTTCATACAACCATTACTAGGTCATGAGAACTCCGGAAAGGGACGCGTCTTTACATTCCATGAGCCAAAGCCAGTCCAGCAAGTCATTGAGCAGATCAAGCGTCATTTTGGCTTGCCTCATGGTAAGCAACAAAATCATATCTCTGACACGCGCACATATACTGCACACGGCGGCAACAGATTGATTAACCCACGCTTTACACCATACTTTGTAAACCCTCAATTTTAGTCCGCGCCGCGATCCACCCTACACATGCATCCAACGAAAAGCTGATCTCGACTGTGGGAGTGTGGGCCGGATCAGGATCGGAATTGGTTAACCACCCTGCAGATCTCTACCTCACCGGAGAATTGGGCCACCACGATGTCCTTGAAGCTTTGGAACAGAACCGGACCGTCATCCTCTGTGAACACTCCAACACCGAGCGCGGCTACCTCTCGGCTGTTCTTAAACCTAAACTGGAGGCGCTCCTCAGCCAGGATGGCGGTGAGCCTGTCGAGATTGTTGTCAGCAAGACTGATAAGGATCCCTTGGTTGTCGTTTAAATGAAAAGACAGATTCGGAGAATATAAAGAGTTATTTTATTTCAAGAGTGTTCTTCTTGCTTCATTTAATGGTGTCAATAGCTTATTTGTTGCTCATGAGTTTTCAGAAGCCTTGTTTCCTTAGCAGCCTTGAAATCATTGTGCTCTGCCGATGTTGTTTGATGTGCCGCTACAAAAACGTATTAAATCAAGCGCCATTCTTTAGCAACCATAAGTCATTTCCCGAAGAAAACCTCACTAAACCCTTGGCTACGTCCATTGATCTCAATCTACTTTCAAACGATTATCTCTTATTACGCTAATGTTAAGGACAAATCAGCAAAGACGGACCTCCTCAACACTTAGAAGGAGTCTTTTTTTATTTTATTTTTTTGTACATAATTTTATTTCTCTGGCAAACAGAACAAAGGAGGAATTTGGAAGTATGGGGACTACAGACAAAACTTCTCAGTGCGCCATCCGCCAGTCACAGTCCGGTCCGGAACCTGGCTATGCGCAACAATTGTCGCTGCTCTTCACAGCAATAACGAAAACATAAATAAATAAATCTAGATATGAATGAAGGGGATTCTTCCCATCCTCTCCATCAATGACAGCCTCCTCCTTCCCAACAAACTCTCCAACAGCCGCTCGTCAGCTGAGCGTGGATCCTTGGTCGCTCCAGGGCAGACCCAATCCTCATGTGTGGCTAGCAAAGCGCGTCTGTGTTTCGTTTACTTTTTTTTTTTTTTTTTTTTTTTTTTTTTTTTTTTTTTCAGGACGCGATTTAGTGGCGCTTTTTATCACATGACCGTAGACAAATAATTGCCACGGCTATATAATAGACAGAGAAAACTGATATCCAACGAATTACTTCTGTGAAGCTCGCATAGCTTAGTCGGTAGAGCGTTGTGCTAATAACGCAAAGGCCGCAGGTTCGATCCCTGCTGTGAGCATTGAAGTTAACCGCTTCCTTTTTGCTGTTTCTTGCAACGGTTTTCAACTTTTTTCGTCCTTTAGGAACAGTTCAAAATGCATACCGAACTCGTCTTTTTGGGGACGGTTTCACTTCAGAAAACATGCCGATCATTCAAAACAAAAACTTGTTCAGTTATGATATTCTATTGTATGTGGGCATGCTATCGTTATTAGGGATTTCTACTTGGATGAGGTATGATTGAATAGGAAAGAAGGATGTGAGGAAGAAAAAAAGTCTCTCTATTGAGACTTGATGGTGGCAAGAGGAGCGGCAAAGACTTCGCGGAATCGATAGTTGGTCCTGTCGGGTTGGGTAGCCTCCAGAAGAATCCTCTTGAACTCCTTCATGTGCAGCTCGCCGCGATCGCGTCCGGTAAAGGAGGACTTTTGCCAAGTAGATGTAACAAGGAGGACACCGTTGGCCGTCGCAGCATTGAACGTGAGCGACGCGGCAGTGATGCTGGACGATTGCGAGAACACGGCATTCAGAACCTTGATGGCCGGAGAAGAATCGGCAGACTGTTTCATTCCGACACCAAGGTTCGAGATCTGGAGGGTTGCTTCGCGTCCATGCTGCTCCTTCTCGACCTGTTCGCGAAGGAACTTCTCCCATCCACCCTGCTCTTTTGGAAGATACGAAAGGAGGCCGACGTGACCGTAGAGCCCTTTGGGCTTGGAGATTTCTCCGACCAGCTGCTTGCGGAACCGTTGTGCCACATCCCAGAATTCAGTCTCGAACTTGATCTTGACATTCTTGGAGGCGATTTCTGACGTGTAATTGCCTTGGACGTAAGGGGTGAGCGGTGCGCCGATGACGGGACGAAGCGTACATGGCGACGTAAACTTCATGGCGTCCTTGGTGGTGGTAGGTCCCTGGTGGTTGTCTCCAGCAGTCTTGGACAGGAAGACGAGCTTGGTGGCAAAAGCCGAGGCAGCGAGGAGTATCACATGGACGGTTGTCTTGTGGGCCTTGGCCGCTTGGACCACCTGGGCGGTTTCCTCTTTAGTCAGGTACATAGCGACTACCTGTGTCTCATTAGGCACCTTCAGGGTGGCATCAAACTCTCCGGACCAGTACTTCTTTTCCAATGCCCTCTTGACGAACCCCGGCAGTAAGAGGGAGGTCACGGCCTCCTTGACCAAAAGGCCAAGACTTGGCGTGCAATCCACGATGGCCTCCATGTTGTCCGGCATAGGTCTGACAGTGGAAGGGATCGCGACGACACTGGGCAAAGTTTGAGGCTCGTCAGTCGCTGCTTGAATATTAAGCCGCTCAACCAATTGCTCCACCAGCCCCAGTCCAGCACGTCCATCGCCAATTGTGTGTTGGTAACAGTACAATAAAAAGAAGGATCCATCTTCCTTGACTTCAACAACCACAATCCGCCAGAGAGGGACCTCGGTGCTCGCATTGTCAAAGTGTGTTTGATGCTCGTCCTCCAGAACCGCGTTGATGTTGACTTGACGGTCGACGGAGGTGACGCGAATGATGCGCGACAGGTCGACCAAGGGCATCTGCAAAAACACGGGCGTGGCTGAGAGATGGTCGCCAATGACGACGGACAGGTTGGGATGTTCTTGAATGAGCCAGGTCAATGGACCGGTGAGGAGCTGGACCCATTGGGCATGGTCACGGGTCGGAGGTGTCGATCCTGACTTTGGTTGTTCATGGAGACAGGCGCCAACAACAACATTCTTGTAAATCTGTGCGTTGGCTCGAGCGAGCGAGTAGCGTTCAACGTTGCCGACCTTGCGAACCAAAGGGAAACTCATGCTGCGTGTGTGCGTGTGAATGTCAATGAGTGAATGAGTGGGTGAGTGAGTATGGATGGATAGTGTGTGAATTGTGGGATGTGTGAGAATGTATATGCAAAAACTTAAGAGACTGTAAGAGTGAGAGTGAGCTGTGAAAAGTTTGGTATAGTAAGGATACGGGGCAGGAGGGGACGTTGGGATCTTTTATACGCATTGAGTGTGACACAGACAGAGATCGGAAAAAATCTTGTCAACGGGCCACTGCGCAAGACGCCTATTGGAACAACAGCCTCGCCTGTTCCTGTTTGTTAATCTTGGCTAAGGAGAGCCTCGCTCGATCACTTCATCGTCAGAGAACAACTGCATGCATGCTATTTTTGTTTGTGTTTGAATCAACGATTTCTCTTGTTTTTGTGTGCAAAAGATAATAAAAAAAGTAGGTAGCTCGAAAGAAGAAAGAAAAGAAAGAGGAGAAGAGATAGCAACTAACTAGAACGCGGAAAAAAGATGAGAAAAGAGGTGCGATGACATCGCGTCTGACCTCCTCTCCTTCTCTTTATCCTCTGCACACTTAAACGCTGCTCTCTGGCTGTTCCTCCTTTTTGTCAGCATCTGCCGTCTCCACAGCCTTGGGTTCCTCGGCCTCTGTTGATGTCGCTGTCGCCTCAGTCTTTTCCTTCTCCTTCTCGGCAGTCTCCTCGTTGAACGTCTCGGGGTCCTCATCGCCATTGGGGCGGACCTTCGAATCGGCTGGTCCAAGACGAACGGCAACACGCTGAGCAATGTGCTCATACCATTCCTCCAAGGTCTTTCCGTTCAAGATAGCAACAATCACCATCGTCATATTGTCACATCCGACTCCTGTCATGCCGCTGTCCGAAGCCAAACAGTGATCCATGGTCATCTCGCACAACTGATCCAAGGGCAACTTCTCTGAAATTCCCTTGCGGACAAAGGTAACGACCTCCTGGGACGTCATGCAGTCCCAAATACCTATTTTCATACAACATAAAAGCAGCGTGTGAGTCGACCACGTCGTGGGATAAGTCATGCACCCCTACATAAAACAGTAGCAGCAAATATCACATACCATCGCAGGCAAGAACAAGGAATTCGTCCTCCTCAGTCAACTTGTGCTCAACAATGACAGGGTTGGCTAATTGGAGGGAAGTCAATGATAACATTAGGAATTCCTTCTCTTTCATATAGTACACCCATTCCAACAATACACTTAACTCAAAAAACATACCAGTAACGATCTGATCATCGGGTCCCAAAGTGGCATTCATCTTGAACTCAAAGTCACCCAAGGCGCGCGACAAGGCAAGGCTTCCGTTGACACGGCCGTACTCGACAAATCCTCCGGCGGCGACGATTCTTCTTGACTCCTCTGTTTTTACAGCAGGTGCCAAAAGATAAAGGGAAAATATGCAGTTGAGTACAGGTACAGGGAAAAGAGGAAGGTTATTTGTTAGTGGTACTCAAGCTGGGTCCCAAAGTCGCGCTACCTATACACAAAAATCGATCAACTGATGAAAAGCAGCCCCTGACTAATTTTGAGTTCTGAAACACATTGCACTAAAGAACGGGTCTGACGCCCCCCTGCACTAGCCCGTCAATGCGCAATTCAGATCGTGCGACCGTTCTCCATACCTTTGTTGACAGGCTTGTGGTCGTTCGAAAGAGCAATAGCAGTTCCATCGCTTCCAAGGACTGCGCGAGAGTCTCCAGCGTTACCCTATATAAAATAGTCCGAAACCAATCGCATGTCCATCAATATCCAATGTCGAGTTCAGTGCATCCTGACTTGAACATTATCAAGCCCTCTGGGTATTTTTTGTTTCTTGATGATGAGCTACTGCTCCAGCCCGGGTGACGCCACTGTCATAATACATCCTGAAGTTTCCAGGTGTCGAGCAGGCGCAGAGGCAAGGCATCGTATGGGGATACATATTAAAGAGCGACGGCGTCCAGTATTGCATCCGTAGCATCGAAGTCCCGAAGGAGAGTTGTTGTGAGACCATTCCAAGCAAGAACAAAGCCGCCCATGCAAAGCTTTCACATACCACGTAGAGGACGTTCTTATCGGTAATGGTTGCAGTGATGGCTGTGCATCCTGAGGAATCTCCGCCGTATTCGGGATCTGGTATTATTTTTGAGATGTGTAAAATGGTTCATTAGCTTAGAATGGATGTCCTCTGCTGCACCGGCTTTGCGCAATACCATGTCTCAACGATCCATGTCTGGCAGCAATCAAAAACAGATAACATACCATAGCGAAGAGCCCTGTCCATTTCTAAGAATCCGTTCTTAATGGCAGCCAAGAAGTCGCCCTTGGCAAACGCCTTGTCAGCAACAATTCTCTTGTGCAGACCTTCTCCGCTGTACTTGGCGACATTGGAACCTAAACGAATGTCACGATTATAGCATGGAAAAGACGCCTGTCAGTCCTGTTTCTTCCTGGTCATCGCAACGTTGTAAAAAGTTCGCCATAACCATGTGTAGGTGCACTCAGAGCAACCTACCTCCGTGTCCGTCATAAACCGCGAAGAAAGCTGTTCCCTCTGCGTCCTCGACGTTCAACAGCGTGGTATGGGCATCTACGATTGTTTTGGAGTAAGGTGAGCGTGATTAGCCAACATTGGTCAACAAAAAAATATCGTTGTTTTGAAAAACAATGGTATCGTGACATAGCCGTGACATCGTTCAACATACCTTCCATGGCTATTTGAGTAAAACCAGACAAGGGACAGGAAGAAAAGAAGAAGACAAAGAACATGCAGGGCGAGGAGTCAAGGATAATACAGCTCGGTGGCCGATATAGATGATAGGTTTGTAGGGTTGGAAAAACATGCAAAAGAACAGGCATAAAGAACGCGAACAACAAGCTCGATCTCCAGGAACAGATTCAGAAAGGTAAAACAAGAACATGGTGCATGCACAG
The DNA here is from genome assembly GCA_036320915.1 of Linnemannia elongata. Taxonomy (NCBI): domain Eukaryota; kingdom Fungi; phylum Mortierellomycota; class Mortierellomycetes; order Mortierellales; family Mortierellaceae; genus Linnemannia; species Linnemannia elongata. The sequence continues at coordinate 662,342 of JAXBDG010000007.1, read as the reverse complement.
TAAAACAAAGACAACAAGGACATGAACAAGAAGGGTGATTCAAAGTGGATAGAAGAAGGATTGACGCGATTGGTGATACTGATTCGCCATCCTTGCATGGCAGAGGCTCCGTATGCGAAACGCTTGTCGTGACCCGAGGACGAGTGCTTGTCGGTGATTGGTGCGGAAAGCGTTTGACCCATGATCGAGTTCCTTGTTAGTTGGTGCTGGGTTAGTGGTTTTTTGTAAAGTGTTGTTGGGTTGAGGTGCTGTTGGCGGTGAAAAGGAGAAAAAGAAGGTCAGGAGGACGAGAAGGATAAAAGGACAGCAGAAGTTAGTTGATGAGTCAAAAAAAGAATGAAATAAAAAAAAAGGGATCTCGTCTGCTCTGCTGAGCCAGCCGCGTCCTTGCCTCCTGTTTGTCGACGTCAAAGGTGAACATAGGGTCGTAAAAAAGGCCAGGAGGTGGGATGCCATCATCCACATAGCCCGCTCCTTTTTTGTTTATCTTGATGGTGCTGAAGAGTTGGGCAACCTTCCTGTGGTACCCTTGTTTGACGCTGGTGCCAATCCATCCGTCCTGTTTGCCGCTTGTGGTCATCTGTCATCTGAGAGCATCTATCCTCCTGTGTGTACTGTAATTGACGTGGACGTGAAGGTATATTTCCTGTCGGGTTTCCAGCCAAGAGCCAGAGCCAGAGCCAAGCACTGCAGACGGCTGACGTGGATTTTGTTTTGTAGAGTGCGTGTGGCGAGTGAGGGGATGGAGAGAAGGAGCGTGTGATCTTACGTTGGACTGAGTTGCTTGGTTGTTGCTCTTGGTGTGTGTGTGTGTGTGTGTGTGCGCGTATACGAGTGTTAGTGACTGAGTGAGTGTCGATGTCGAGGTTTTTTTTTTTTTTTCTTGTTTGCTGATGTCGATGGTCGAATCGAAGAGGTGGCAAAGGGGTGAAAGAAAAGAAAAGAGAAGCGGGGGCGGAGGGGAGGAAAAAATAAAATAAAATTCAGTCTGGTGGTGCTGGTGGTGGTGTGCACGCTCGCTTTTTTTTTTTTTTTTTTTTTTTTTTTTTTTTTTTTCTTCTGTTCGTGTCCTGCTTGATGTTTTCCCTGTCCCTGTTAAACTATCTTTCTCGCTCAATTCTGTTGTGTCTCATCTCGCCTTTTGTCTGCATTCACTGTCTCGAGAGTTCAGCTGCTGCTGTAACAACAGAAGGTGACAGGGGAGGGAGGAGGAGCAACTGAGTAAGAAGCGAGGGAGCCATGAGCCCGCGACCAGACTGACCGCGTTTTTTTTTTTTTTTTTCATCACAGGACCACTGAAGAAAAACATACACAGACACACGGACACCTCCACCACTCGACCAATTTACATACACATACGCACGCACGCTAACTCGCATACATATCCAGGACAACTATATCGATAACACACCAACGCAATACCACCACCATCGTCCTCAGTCACCAGTGCATCGTAAGCCGACGCAGCCAACAACAACAACAACAAATAAAAAAAGAAAACCTCCCCAATATTTTTTCGTTGCACACACGCCGCCGTTTTATTTATTCAAGCTCGCCATAACCCGGCAATGGTGCCATGAACCAACTTGCGTGAGTTTACTACTGCCTCTGAGGTGTATTTTCTGGCTATTGATAGAAGAAGAAAGGACAGAAGAAGTCAACAGTGTGCTGGATCACTTTCTTCCCTTCATCATTTTCCCTCGTTGCCTTTGTTCCAAGAGCATATTGCGGTGCGTTGATTGGTTTCATACGGTGCCCATCAATGGAGAAAGAGTCTATTTTATGAATATGTACAGTATATGTTTTGGTGGCACGTTACGACCGTCATTTTGTTTTCGCTCCTCACTCCTCACGACATACTTACTTAAGGCTTTCCTCTCTTTCTCGCTTTCGTTTCTGTTCTTCCCCTTTCTTTATCCACACAACCCCTTTTCAAGGAAACCATGACCTTGCCGGTCGCTGAGGATCTCGTCTCGACAAAACATTCTCCAGGAACGACTTTTCCTCACACCCACCATAACCACAACAACACCCTCAACAGCTTCAACTACTCTCACAACCACAGCCACAACTATAACCATCTACCCGGCTTTCACCACCCACCACAAACCATGTCACAGAGATCCGATATCACAACGACCACAGAAGGTGCGCTCCCTCGCACTGCAACAGCACAGCAGGAAACAAAAGCGATGGAATCAATGCAACATTTTTTTATTCTTTTCATTACAGCTTCGGTTTGACCATAATGTATTTTCTATTGTTTTGATGCCATCTAGCAATTGCCCATGGTTCAGGAGCACATGAAGCTTCTTGGAGTGGCCATGAGACAGACTTACATCAACAGGACTTTGCAACGATGAACTCATCTTCCACCCTGAACGGCCGGAACGGACGAGGAGGTGGGGAAGGAGGTGGAACTGGATGGGGATTCGAGTTTGATATCGAGGCGATGAAGCAGTCGACTGGAACTAGGAAGAAACAGCAGCATCGCAACGGAAGCGACCATAGCGGAGATCAACAGAGTATCGACGGTCATGGAACTGACGACGACACCTGGCACACAGAGGGGGAGCGCTCTGGAACCGACTCCAAGGCTGGATCCAGGCCACTTCCCGAAGTTGCATGGGACGATGATCGCCTTGACTCGAATAGCCAGAGTCACCAGCGCCAGGAGAATCATCAGCATCAAGAGTATCCCCAGCGCCAACAACACTACGGACGTCAGCTCTATCAGGAGCGTCAGGTTCACCACGAGCGTCCTAGTCGCCACCTAGCCCATCGCAGCCCTATCAGGGACCGTCAGAGACCAGGCGCAATGAACAAATCAGATCGGAACAGCCAACATCAGTGGCACTCGAGGGAGGAAGAGGACCAAGAATCCAGTAACCCACATGCTGGAATTCGAGAAGACCACAAGGCGGACGATGCCGAGGACGATGTCTGGGGGCTGAACCGGACAGAACGGTGGACTGCAACCGAGGAAGACGAAGCTGCCGATGAGAAGGAGGTAGTTCTGGACGAGTTGACAAAATACTGGGCTCCGTCGAACATCCTTGACCTGATCCGACCTAACCGCTCCACACAGGCGTTTTCCGACAAGCACACTAGACATGGCGGACAACCATACGACGGCGACAACTGGGGAGATGCACCCGAACCTACAATGACCTACAACGGTGAATATACCAACACGGTCCTGGTTGAGCAGAGGAACAAACAGTACTGGGAATTTCGGGACGGAGAGTGGATACTCTTGAACACGTCTTCGGGAATGATAGTCACGCCTCATCAGAAAGGAACCAACTCGGCAGCAATAGAGGGCGACAACGACAATGGCCAGTCAAGTGAGGATGAGAGCGACAACTACAGCCAGGGATGGAGCGACTACCATCCTGAAGACAACTCGCCAATGCACTCTGTGGACCACGAATCCGAACACAGGAGATATAGTAGAGTATACCCGGGTCCCGTCCCACCAAACTCTGGCTCTCAAGAGTTTCTCTCCGAGGTGCACCGAGAGATTTCACCGGAACAGTTCGATCTTGACGCAGGCTTTATCCCAGAAGACGAATGGAGGAAGCCTTTGTCTGCGAGAACGAAGAAACACGAAGAAGGCGAGCCTGATCAGATGAGGGATGATCAAGTTGGATCTTGGGAACCGGAGGGGATTTCATGGGAGCGACCAGCCTCTCGGGCGTCATCGTACTTCGAGTCTGAATCTGTAGTTGATATTCCGCCTGATGTATTACCGGATTTCAGGACCGCAAAGCCTGGCGAGCCAACGACCATCGCTCGAACCAGCATCCCCAGCAGCAATAGCAACAACAATAATAAGAGTAACAACAACGACAACAACGACAACAACGACAACAACGACAACAACGACAACAACGACAACAACGACAACAACGACGACAACGACAACAGCGACAACAACGACGACAACGACAACGACAACGACAACGACGACAACAACAGCAGCACCAGTACTCACCCTCCTCCCCCAAAGACAAAAGTTCCGGTCAACGCAATCGAATCGCAACCGGCATTGCTTGTGGATCTGGACGGTAATGCAGCGACCGAATCACCACTGAGTCCTGCAAGTGTGAATATGGTCCAGTCGCTCATTGGACTTGATTTTACAGAGGAACGACGGGATGGCCCACAGGATCCTCACCCTCCTGCTCTCGATTCTACCCAGGATGCTGCGACAGCTGAGATAACCAAAGTGGACCCGGAGAGCGCAGACGAGGACAAGCAAGAGAAGAATGATATCTCGACATTGGTCACAATTTCCAGCGAAAGCGTTGATAGTACCCGCAACTCTGCAGAGTCTGCGTCATCGAAGGCAGAGGTTGCAGTGGATCCTTTTGGAACTGACATTCCGGACCAAGAGTTGTCGAAAGGAGAATCTGTTCTCGACTTGCTCGGAATCAACAGGACCGCCCATCAGACTTTCAAGGAAGATTCTCTCGTTGAGCTGCTTGGAACCACTATTCCTACACAGGATCAACCCAAAGATGAGTCTGTCCTCGATATATTCGCAACAGCCAACGCAGACCACGTGCCCTCCAAGAAAGACGTTCCTTTCGATCTTTTTGGTGCCAGCGGTCCAAGCCAGGGACCGTCATTCAAAGTACCTTTGCCGGGCGGATTCCTTGACGACCTTGGCAGTCCATACGACTGGTTGAACCAGATTGCATCCAGGAGTATGCAGCAGTCGGAGGAGAGTCGCGCCGCTCAAAAAAAACAATGGAGTGCTCTGATGGCCAAACAGGAGGTGGACTCGAACAGGATACAGGACTTTATTCAGAAGGCGACAACGGCTGCGACAACCGACAGCGCAAGCAGTACCAGCGCCAGTTCGAAGAGAGGAACCAAGCCCAAAGTGCCGTACTCGCTTGCCATGGCTATCGAGACCAGGGATCACGGCCGACAAGTCCTGAATGTCACCGAAGTAAGTTGATAACATTATATGGACTGTTACAATTCCATATGGCTGAGAGATTTACAGGAGCATTATATATACTGCGGGGGTAACGCGCCCGAACGAGCGCATAGTATTTGTATTTGTTATACTAACACGCCTTCATCCACTTTTGTTGGCATGCACATTTTGCAGCGCGATGACCTCAAGGACATAGTGGAGCGGTTTTGCGTCCAGTATGACATGCAATCATATGAGATGGCATTGTGGGTGACGGTGGCCAAAGCAATCAAGAAAAAAAAGAAGCAGCTTCGGGAGAGCAGCATACAGCAACAGCAATAGCAATAGATGCACCACCTCCTTTGTTGTTGTTTATTGTTGTTTATCATTCTTCAATTCTTGCCTCGGTTGGATTCATCTGGATTGCGAGAGAAAGTCGAAGGGCGTTAGATAGATTTTCTGTCCATGAGGAGGAGGCCAAATACACAGATTGACTCTTGTGCATGATCTTTTTTTATTCTTTGCTTTTTTTTCCCTTTACCCTAGTCTTCCTTTTGTTAGTCGGGGGTCTGCCCGTATCATACATTCATGCAACTGTTTTCACTCTTGACAGCAGCAAAACACGGTACTTTTCATGGGCACCTGCTTCTGTTGCTGCTGGTACAAAAAAAGTTGCAAGGGGGCGATGGCGTTGTGTTCGGCGTTTGATCTTTTTTTTGTGTTCTGGCCTTCATCTAGGCAATTTTTTTTCTTTGGTTCTTGTAAAAACTGAGCAAGGTTTCTTTGCATGTGTTGCAAAAGGCATGTGAGTTCTCTTCTTGTATGTTTCCAACTCAATTGTATTGTTGGTTACTTGTTTGAAGATGTTTATATTTTTTCTTTTCTTATTTCTTTGTTGTCGCCTACCTGCCGTTCCTGCCCTGCCCTTTGGCCATCCCCCTGCCGTGTGCTTGTGCCTACCTGTCTGCATGTGGAGAAGAAAAAAAGGAGACAGAGAGAGAGTGAGAGAGAGGTGTGCGGAATATTTCTTGGTCGTTTGTTGATTGCTGCTGTTTCCCTTTCCTTCTCTCTTGCGTTCGAAGAAGAGAAGATCGACATTTTTCATTCCCAGTTCCTATCGTGTCCTCGTGGATGAAAAAAAAAAAAAAAAAAAAAAAAAAAAAAAAACTAATGTAAGACAGGCATAGTGAAGTTTGGACATGTCAGGGACCGATACAACATGCAAACTGAAAAAGAAGGGAATGAAAGAAATACAACTGAATTGTAAAAATGTTGCCAAAAATTTCCCGACGGGAGGAAAAACGAGGTGCAGCATGCGTTGGGGCTGGTGCAGACAGGAGAAAGGGAGAGAGGGGGACTGCGCTCGTGCATTAACAGAAACCCCTCACATGCATTTTTTGTCTCGGGTTCAATGCTGGTAAGAATAAGGAAAAAGGTGGTAAGAAACAGGAGAAGTAAAAGAAACGTACGAACGTTGGACAAAGACGCAAGGAGAGAGGGCGAGAGCAAGAGCAAGGGGGGGTTGAATGGCTGAGGGAGGGGAAACGTGTACCTGAAGAGCTTACCCATAAGCTCTTGGATGTTACCAGATTCTTGGGGCATTTTGATCAGTGAAACAAACGCGGTAGTAGGAACAACAGAGATGGCTTAAACTTCTTTTGTGGTCGCTCTTTCTGCCTTACTTCCCCCTACTACATGTGTTCTTTCTCCTCCTCGGTGTTCTTCTGAGGGCACAGCTGTCCCATTCTTTTTGGGCTCATGCACACCATGCACCATGCACTTCCAAGTCTCTTTCTTTTTTTATTATTTTGTTCGTCCTGAAATAACTGCCTTGTCCCATCACCTCTTCGTCCTTTCTCCTTCCCCGTTCCTTGTCTGCGCCCTTCCCTTTTTTGTTTTCCAATCCAGCACAGCATTTCAACTCTTATCTCCCCGGAGAGTTTTGGCATATTGTACAAGCGTCTTTTGATCTAGTTTCTCTGTCTCTTTCTAACTCTCTTGCTATGCTTTATGTGCCAATGATAGTAGAGAGATATTACACGAAACTCAACCGTATGTGATGCGTATTGAACTGCATGCATTTTTTGAACGATCGAGAAAGAGAAGTACAAAATCATAAAAATAAAGAGGAAAGAATCAATTCGGAACAAGATCCGACCATGTTGTTCTCTTTCAAGCACATCCGATAAAAAAAAAGCTAAGATTGATAATGATACTTTCGGGAAGAAAGAAAGTAAGGAAGGAGCACAGAGAAAAGAAAAAAAGAGGAGACGGACAGCGTTTTATCTTTTTTTTTTTCCAATAGGTTTTTGTGATGCATAGAAAACTGAACGGTGGTGTAACATTGGAGGCAAGTGATGGTTTTCTATTTCAGGCAAGCCCTAGACCCAAAAAAATGCGGCGTTTCTGTCTTTTTCCTCTGTTTCCTCCCGGCCCGGCATCAAACAGTTTTGCAAAGAAAACAGAAACAATGAGAGTGCAAAAAGGTTAATATCTTTAGGCTGGAGACTAGCGTCGATTTCAAGTTGCGCTAGCACCAGTCTTCTATCTCCTTCCATTCGTATTTTTCTCTTACTCTACCACATCTCACTTCTTCCATGTCCTCTTACCAACCGCCCCGCACTTCAAAACAAAAAAGTGGTGTCGTGAACAGTCTCCATATCTCCATTTTGGTCTGCGTCTGCATTGTCCAAAGCCTCGCCTAATGCATGCACAGTACGCTATCTGGGAAGAGTAAGAAAAAAAAAGAGATAAAACAAATGTAGGGGAAGGATGAAGTGGCGCATAACACTGTAAATTAGGTGGACAGTGCGAACGTTTGGGCCTACAAATAGAAAAACAAAAAAAATGCTAAGCATTCTTCACGAGCTACCAAGCTTACTGAAAGGAGACAAATAAAATGCGCAACGGCAAATGTATGATATGGTATGGTCGGACCACCTTTTGGTTTGTGCATAAAGAATGGCGGGCAATGGTACCATTGAGAGAAGGGCTTGGCCGATTGAGGGTTGATACAGGAGTCCCCGAGTTGTGTGAGAGTTGCTTGAGCGTTTTTGCGTGCGCGCAAGCGAACGGATATTGTTGACATTCGAAGTCTGTGTAGACATGAGATTATTTTTGAGTGTGAGGAACGGGACTGGTTCTCTTTACTTTCGCCCCTTTCTTGTCCTCTTTCGTTCATTTTGCCACGGAGGAAAGGAAGGGAATTAAGAGTAAACCCATCTAGATTCTATTTTTTGATATCATTTGTGGTGTGTGCAATTGGATTCCTTATGTTATTGACTTTGGCCACCTAAACAATGAGCAGGAACTGGTAACGGGAAAAACAAACTTTGTTTTGAACCGCACAAATGCACGACAGCAAGAAAACCATCAGACAAGTGTGCCATATCCTTAGTTTAGTGGTCTCGGCCCTTATTTTTCATGTTTTTTCTTCTTGAGCATCGAAGGAATGTACCTCCACATACCACCCACAACACCATAGTTATGGTGACGAATCCTTCGCCATGGCTCTCGCTGTACTCGAAGAATTTGTGCGGTGGATTGGAGCAAGGATTTTTTGTCTTCGAATGATTTTTTTTTTTGATTGACCTGCATGAACAAAAGATTGAGAGCGGAACGAAAAAAAATGGCGCCCAGATTCTAGTGTCCAGACCCCCAAATTTTCAAGAATAGAATAAACCAACCATAATGAAAAGCTGCGAATTATTGGACCACGCCTCTTCAACTTCTCTTTTTATTTCGCTTTTCATTCTTGCGCGTGTTATAGAGTGAGACATCTAGCAACCAGTGTAACGGAAAAGTGAAAAGACTTATTCGGTTGCCTCTTCCATTCCAAGTAAATATGTGAAGAAAGGACCAAAATGCCTATCATACAGGATAGAGAAGAGTGCGCAAGAGTTGAGCTGTTGAGTAAAAAAATCCCACTCAGCTCAGGGAGTAAGAGGCTCGTGCGTCAAATACCTTAATTCCCGATTCCATACATGCAAGGATGGTGTTGTTTACGTTAACTAAGGTATTCGGGTTCCGTCGCTCATAAAACAGCATAAAGAAAACGATCGGGAATAGCACGATCAGGAGCTAGAAAAAAGGGGGGATGGGAAGACTCCAGGAAGATAACCATAGGATAACAGCGACAACGAAAAAAAAGAAGACCAATGATGCTCCATAGAAAAAAAGAAAGTAACTTGTAACGAAGGGGAAAGAGAAAATAATGCGCAAGCGCGAAATGTAAATCTTAGAAACGGTACACATCCTAGATCCCTGTCTCTGTTCTTTTATGTTGTTTTATTTGTTTTTTGTTCTTTGTTCAAATATTGAAAAGAAATCTCCCACTCCCCTTTCCTTTGCGTTTCCTGCATTTGCTTAGGGGTTTTCCGAGGTCATCGAATTCAGTCTCATTAAAAAGAGAAGGCAAGAAAGGAAGCAGAAGGCAGTATGAAGAGTGGAGGGAGATAGAGGAGAAGAGAAAATGGAAAGGGGTGCATGAACATACCAGGCGGGATCAGATCTGTTGATTGAAGGTGGAGCCTTTTTTTTTCAAGGGTCCCACTCCTTATCGCTTTCGCTTTGAGGGTAAACTCCAACACCTTGATATTGATGAGGAGGAGCATGTATAAAAAAAAATATAATAATAGCCAGACAGGGACAATGACAACAGAGCAATGTCAATAGCATTCGTCGCTGACAAAGAAAAGAGATAGTTAGGGATGATCCTTGAAGGATGATCGAGGTCTTTTTGTTTCTTTTCCCAATGTGCCTTCAACTAGATATTTGTTTCTTCCCTTTCGCTACTTTTCCTTAAGGGAATGGAAAAGATAAGAAGGAAAAAAAAGGGGAGATACTACTGAGTGGTCAACGACTCGCTCCCACTTTTCATTCCATTCCTTTTGCTCCATTTTCCTCATTGCCCAAAACACGCAAGACACATAACCACATACCTTCAGACACACACTTAGCTCTGTCGTTGCTCCGTATGCGTCTACGTGTTCGATCAGATAAAGCTTCCCTTTTCGGAAAAATCGAAATCGGAAACACATCAAAATCGGAGAAACGTAGAAAGGGGCGAGATGGGGGAGATGAGGATGAGGTCAAAAACAGAAAGGTAGGTCGTTCTATTCTTCATTTTTGAACTCTATCTGGAGGAGCACTCAATCTTGCCCCGATCCAGAGGACAAAATAGTCAGACAGATCTCTCTTAATGTCTAAAACATGCATCCCCCTCTTTCCCGTCCTCCCAACTCAAACTAGCAACGACAATCAACAAGCGCACCAGCAGTTAAAAAAACCATTAACGAGGTCAGTGAGTGGAAGGCATCATACGTGTTTTTTTGCTATGTGTTTTTCAGGCTGTTAAAAAAAAAGAAGGATGTCGCGAAGTGGTATCTTCTTCACTCACGTTTTACTTTGATACACCAGGTACTGAGCACAAACCGAGGACAAAAAAAAGATCACATTGCACAATGAACCTCGATGATTTGTCTTTGAAGCGATTTCCATTCTTTCTTATTAATGGCACTCTCAGGTACCGGCTGACCTCCAATAGCCTATTGTTGTTGTCGGGTCAATTACGTTTTGGTTGTTTCGCGTGAGTAATTTGTTTTGCCTGACGCAGTTAACCAGGCTGACATGCCACCTCAGCGTCACAAAAAGGCAAACTCCAAACTCAAAGGACCCTTGGCTTAGGAACAGCCGACACGACGAAGAGCAAGTGAAAAGGCGACATTCTCTCTTCCTCTCACCCTCTCTCTGCTCTCTGGGGCATGTGCCACAAAAAAACAGAGCACTCTCTCGATTCCTTTCTATCTTTTGTGTGCTCAAAAGACGCGATATGCGAGCGTGAACATACATGGGCGAATGTGAAAGAGTGGGAAGGAAAAAAAGAAGCGCTAGAATACATTTTCTTTTGCTTAGTTGAACAGAGAGCTGGAAAAACCAAAACCCTTGTTGACTAGTTCGCTTTTGTTTTTCTTTTGCGCGCCTTGCTTTGCATATGTCTCGCCATTTTCCATCCTTTCTTCTACTTGTCGTTCTCCGTCAAGTGTACATGTGCAGCATAACATGGACCGACGGCGAGTGAGTGCTCAGTCTTTTTGTCATTGGTGAAGCCATGCACTTTGCACCCACACATACACTATATTCTGACCGGTAAGATACCTGTATGGCCAAATGTTTTATCCTTTTTTGGATTTCGTTGCCTTTTTTTTCATTTCTACCAAGGGTCAATATTCATCTTTCCAACGGAGGTTCTTCCTTCCTTCCATTTCCTTTTTTTTCTCCTCTCTCCCTCCTTCTCTGTCGCTCTCCCCTTCAGTTCACTCGCCCTATTGTCTTTTTCCTGATTTTATTTTGTTCGTCCAACCAACTATGAAAAGCGTTTCGTTGGCTCTAACTTGGTGTAATTTGTCAGCCGAGCGCAGATGCATATATGTGGAAATGTATTTGCTTGGAAAAAGATATCCTGACAAACCATTAAGAGCGGTTTGTGCGAGGCAAGAGAGAGAACTAGAGAGAGGAGGTGAAAACAGAGTGAATAAGCAAGGGTGTGGAAAACGACCATCCCACTGCATCCTTGTTTTTCTTCTATTTAGCTTGTTTCACTCTCTCTCTCACGCTCTCTCTCACTCTCTCAATCTTTCATTTTGTCAATGGTCCGATCAATGTACATGGTATTGTTTTGGAAGAAAAACGTCCAGGCATAGTTGGACATGTTGATAACACTCACAAGAAAAATAAAACAATAACAAAGGGTTACCGATAACAAGCAATAAGCGAGGTTTGAGAGAGATAACGACGCCCACCAGCCCGAAAAAAAAATAAAATAAATGAGAGCATTTTCTCGTTGCAAGTGAGGGTGTCCCAAATGCATTTTTGTATTTTCGTTTAGTTGTGTGTATCATGCATATCTGGGAAGGAAGGATAAGGGAAGGAGCAATGCGAACAGAGGAGCATATTGAGAGGGAGAGAAAAAGAGAAATTACGATCATGTTAAATAAAAGAGGCTATGCCGCTTTAAGAAATCCATCAATGATCGACGGGAAAATGCATCAACATTGAGACATGAATAAACGAAAAACGACGATCCTCGCAGGAACAAAACATCCAAGGAGCTAAACGCAAGGAGTAGGACAGCCAACATACAAACACAACAAAAAAGAAGGCCTACACATCGTTGTACAGAATGTACAGGGTCAAAGTTAGGCAAACATAGAGATTGTAGAAACCCTACAAGTATACTGTTGAGAATGGAAGGCAGATTGCGAAGTCAGGTGAGGGTGGGAGAGCTACAGACACACAAGAATTTAGGATTGGTCTATGTGGGCAAAAGTGAGAGGCAGACGAACGGGAAACAGCCAAAAATAAATGAGGTCATTAGGAAGAACATGACATGGTCAAAAATACAAAAAGCGCGTTGAACTTGACCCCCATTTATTCTCTTCCGAATCAGCACTAAGCTGAAAAAGAAACTAAATGGCAATGATATTGTACGGCTTTGATTATTGACAATGCACAGCCTGCTTGGATGAAGGGGAAGTTGCCACCGATGGCATTACGCGAAATAGTCCAAACCAAAGGGAGCAGCTAGTGCCATCGTGTATGAACCAATCGGGGTTCTTCTTGACTTGAGGACAGCGCAGCAGAAAAAATAGTGCAAGGTAGATGGGCATACAACGAATTTTCGATGAAGAGGAGACGTTAGGTGGACAACTTGATCCCTCTTCATTTTTATTTGTTTGGCTCCTATGTTGTTCCCTGCCAAGCCATTTTTATATGTGCTCATCGTCAAAAGGACGGGAGGGGTGAAGATCGAGAGTGAGTGAGGGATTCTCCCATTGCTGACATGATTTGTTAATACACGATTCTACAAGAGGGTATTCCTTCGGTCCGTTGGAGGAGCGGGTATGGTATGAACAAGTAAGGTGGAAATGACATCCGAAAGATAGGTGCGAACGAGGACCTGACCCTTTTCTTTTATTCTCTCAGTCCTCCAAGCGATGGGATCACCTCCAGTCAAGCAATTGCTAAACTCGGACGGTGTACGGCTGAGTAGAGTAATAGATACCATTGCGAGAAAGAAATAAGGGACCTCTTAATGACCCTATGGAACATGTGTCAAACCTGAGAGAGGACAGAGAAGGAGAGATGTCAAAGAAATTGGGCGATAACCGCACTCACAGCACACCAACGTGTCCACAGAAGACAAAATGGGAATGTCTCGCATGGCCTGTGTGACCATGCCACCGATTGCCGCCGTTGGAGCTCTTTCCCCTTACCCTCATCTCTATCCCCTTATCCCTTATCAGAGCACAAACGCATCATTGATCAAGGCGGTCCACCCTTCTCTCCCCTCCCTTGCTGCATCCGCAGTTACTTAAAAAAAGGGCGAAATGGCAGAGAGACAACCATTTTCTTTACTCGTATTGGTTCGCTTCCTCAATCCTTTCGACGCGGCGTGATTTTCCCGCTTCTCAAACCCAGTCAACTGGTACCTTTTTTCCTCGTCAGTTTCTTTCTTTCCATCTCACTGGCTCACGTTCTTAATTTCTTTTGGTGTTGATGGTTGTTACTTTTATCATTTTTTCTCTAAGCGTCTACCTTCAGCCCTCATCTTGCCCAGCGGCGCAAGTTTTGTTCTTGAGCACAAAGCCAAACTCACGCCGCACTTTAATGCAAGTGAACGTCATTTTATCAAGCCGCCTAACCTGCGAATTAAGCAGTGTTTGTCAGAGTGGAGTGGGAGAGTGCGATGGAGTGGGCTTGGACAGCGGAAAGGATGAAGAAAAATGAAGGCGAGAGGGAACGAAAGGAAGAAAAAAAAACGAGGGGTCGCCAAGGAAAAAACGAGAGAGAACGACCGGGGCACTCAGCCTTATTATGACCCTATTTTTTGTTATTGTTATTTCATTCCCAGTTATCACGATCGCTACTTATGTTTTATTTTCATTTTGCTGCATTATGAAGTTGAATGGCTCTCAGCAGGATGAAACAAGAAATGAGTACTTGAAGGGTGGACAGGGTGGGCAATGGCAACGAGGGTCGAACGCAGGAAATGAAAAGAGCATCAGCATTTTTACTTCCTGGGCCTGCGGGCTGGAATAGGCTGTACCCCTCAACTAGATCCTCTTGACTATATCGTCTTCCTCACTTCCCTTGTTATCGCAGAATACAAATATATACAATCCGCACCCTCTATTTCTGCCGCTGCCCAGCGCTTTATCGACTGCAAGAGACAAAAGGAACAGGCTGAAGTGTGTACCCATTCTTACCTGTGATTTGTTTCTGTTTGGGGGTTTTTTGTATGCGCGCCATGATCGATGCACCAGCTTGTGCAGAGGAGGAAAAAAAGAGAGATGCAGGTTTGGTTGCGTCGGGATAGGTTATGGATCATGGTATGTTTTGCCTTTTTTTTTTTTTTTTGCTTTTGCTTATTCCGGTCATCCAGCATGCGTGCTCCACTTTCTTTTCTTACTCTCAAAGGTGCACAATGCTCTCATTCACCTTCCTTTGTCTCGCTCTTGATTTGTGCAAGAGAGGAATAGTTTGATGTGCAGGAGAAGAAGAGGATGAAAGGTGTCGCCAGGTTTTAAGTTCGATTGCAACACTTTATTCCCGTCTGCGTTTTTCTTCAATGGATACGCACATCAACACGCATGGCCATCCCGCGCCATATAAACACACAAATGCACACTCACACTGACGCGCACCCTTGACATACGTCGGACCATCACCACTCGCTTTTATTGTCGACCAATGAGAAAAAATAAGGGGGTCCAAGAGAAATATCAAAGGGCGTGCCTGAGCCATTGGTGTGATCGATAATAAAAGCCTTTTTTCCATGGGCCAAGTTTGTTAGTGAGAGGAAGACCCTTGACCAAAGAAGAGTGCGTGGCAAAAGACAAGAAGGCGAGTCGTCTAATTGGAGATTCGAGGCATCCTCCGGTCAAGTCGGCTATTTTGGTCAGCTGGGACGAAAAGAGAGCATAGTTCGGACTGACAACTGTGCGACAGACCCGCAATGAGAACTCCTCGGAGGAATGAGCACTGTCCTTGTACCGTTTTGGAGATACCAGTTGCCTGCCTCCAATGTTTTCAGCGACAAAGATAATAGGGCTCAAGTTCATACACGGGCCATGTCGGCTTACTATCCTCCCCTCCTTCTCCTCCTTGCATTTAAGGAATAGTGGGAAAGTGAGTTCGTCTATTAATGCGCTGGCAGGGAGGGACAAAGGACGGAAAGACCGACTTCATCAGACGGGGCTGAGGAGGACTGGGAAGAGAAATGAACAGCAAACATAAGAATAACAAAAAAAGGTCCAATGCCATAGTCTGGCTAAACATGTAAACGTCTCTATTTACAGTGGTTTTTACAGCTTGGCCCAGCTGGTGAGGAACAATGCGCACATCTTTTTTTTCCCGCTTTCCTTTTTTCCCGCTTTTCTCTTACACTTCCTCTACTTCTCTTACAAACAAGCTCTTACGACCTTCCCGCGTCAGAAACGTGTTGGCAATGCATAACTCGAGGTGGCTATGGCGTTTTTTGCGTGAAATGAGTGGCAAAGTTGTTGCGCCCCCTTGCTTCCTCTTGATATCTAGTTCTTTTTCGGTGCCCACACACACCAATTGATTAACACTAACATCTAGTTTTGAACCAAGGAGGCGTAGACAGCAGTGCCACACACGCATATATGTGCAACGTACAACCCAAAGGAGATAGGGTCCATAAGCAAGTCGGTGTAACGCGAGGATAGAAAGCAACAAGAAACAGGGTGTTTCTCTCATCCTCGCTGTCAGGAACAATCAGTTCGTAGGATGAGGCTGAGAGCTCCATCTTGTCTGCTCACACCACCAAAATTCCCTGGGCAGTGCCACATGTCGCATAGGGCTTTTTTCCCAATTGAGTGTGGGAAGATTGAGAGGAGAAGCGGGCAATGTTTAGAAAAAGCGTTGTTTGCGCAGGGGTAAAAAAAGAAGGGCATGGGGATATAATGAGTTACGAATGATGATTGTATATTCCGAAGAAGAGGGGTTGGAAGTAAGAATTTGTCGAATGCGTAGAGGATGGTAGCACCAACAGTAAATCATGGAAATTAGTTTAGTTAACTAGTCGATGGGTCTGAACTGTTCTTGACATACGAATAAAAAAATAGACGAAGAGAGGGCCAAAAGAAAAATAAAACTACTCGTTGAGCTCACTCCTCGGCTGGCGAGGGAGAAAAACGCTGTCATCCTCCCGACAGCTTGTTTGGTGTGGATCGCCTCTGATAGCTGGGGACAACAGCCATGTAGTGTCAAGAGAGGCAATGGGTGGAGCTGTACGAAAGTCAGTGTATACATGCTTTAACCATGAAGGAATGGTCTTGTTTACTCATTGGATTTTCTTTTTTTGCTACGTATAAACGAGAGCAGCACCTAGCTTCGATCTTTCTTTTTTTTTCTGCGTCGTGTGCTTCATTGGACAAGAGATGGATCGAGTGAACGAGAAAAAAGGAGCAAAGGCGATTTAGAGTTCCCGGCCCACAAAGAACGTGAACCAGCGTGGAATGACAACTGAAAAGTACAATTAAAGAACGCTCTCGCGGCCCTTTTACTTCTTCAAAATGGCGACAACAGTCGACCACATTTCACAGGGTTCTAAAAGGCAAAGAGCAGCCTATTATCGACTGGTCATCTTTTCGATAGTCGTTTCTTCCTCCATCGCTATACGCATACGCCGAAATCGACGTCGTGCTATGCTGCCGATATAACAGGGCTCACCCACCAAAGTGCGAAAAGAAAATCGCAAGACCAATAGGAGGGTAGTGTCCAAATGATGAGCGCAAACTAGCGTCAATGAGATCACAGCACAAGGCTGGCGACCACACGAAAACCATAACAAAAGTTCATCCACCCGCCATTGTCCCTTCCATTCCTTCCATTCTTTCCATTCTTTCCATTCTTTCCATTCTCTGCCTTTTCCTTTCAGTCCGCCGGACCCTTCCTTCAATGCATTCGTTCCATGCTACCTTTACTCCTAAAATGAAAGAGACGAGAAAAACAAATGTACGTACTTGCTGCAAGGTATGTTCGATCACCTTAATGTGGACAGGTTAGTCAACTCCGCAGAATGCGATATAGAACAGATGGAGGGATAAATGCTTTTTTATGGTCGCGTTTAGAAGTACAGCAGGGATGTATGTGCTCAACTGATCAACGGGCGAGGGGCTATCACGTTCGTTCCTCTTTGACCTTTGTCGATTGTGGAATGTATCTTTGGTTTGTACCTCTTCATTTAATTTTGGCTTTTGTGCGATTGACAACCATGACCACTTCTATAGTGCTCGAATGAAGGATGATGACTCATATGAAAGGATCTCCCATAACCTTTCGATTTAAGTGAATGTGCGTTTATTTCTTTTCTTGCCCCCTTTTGACATAACCCTGAACAACCAAGCGCTTCTTAGAGCTGCTCATTCAGGAATGACTCTTGTTTGTTACTCTTCTTTTCATACTCTAGTAATCAGTTGAGGCTTGCGTAAAAACAAAAAGAGTTCGGTTCAGAGAGAAGGATGGAGTGAGTAAGAGCTGTGGAGGACCTTGCGACCAAGAGCAACCACGAGAAAGATAAAAAACTGTAGACTGACGGCGGCGGAGAAAATTCAACATACTCGATTTGTATGAACATACAGTTCTTATTTTGGACAAGGGCCCACTCATTCATTCCGTCCAACCAGCAAAACTTGTACCGTGCACTTCTTATACCGTGCACTTCTTGTTCTCCTTTATTTTTTCCGATTCTCGCTCTCCTTTCCATCACGAGAAAGCTTGATTGGCGATTACAAGCCGAGCTAAGCCTACTGATGGTTGTGGAGAAGAAAGTAGTCTGAAATATGAAAGAGATAAAAAAAGACCCAGTTCCTGTCGACCTTGAGAAATTGTCTCAGAGACATTATTTATTCCCCTGAACCTCTCTCCACTCATGCTCGCATTGGTGGGTACCCTTTTTTTTTTTTTTTTTTTTTTTTTTTTTGGCGAGCCACGCGAATCCCAATCAAACATATATTAGCGCGCGGGAAGTGCAAACCAATCACAGTAAAATGGGAGTAGGCACAACATACCTAAAATGCTTGTATGTCAGTCTACTGCACGAATGGGAGGTTCAGGATTCGCTTGAGCCGTACTAAAATAATAGGACTACAAAATATTCTGCTGCTACTTCCCCAATCCAACACTTTATCATCATTTTTTTTTTGTGCTGTAAATTTCTTGTAGGTTGTGTTGGCTAAGCATATGATTGGAATGTTTCGTTCACAAGACCATGATAAAGTCTTCTTAATCGTCTCTTCCACAGATATACTTCTACCTTGTCGACATCACCACTAAAGGAAACGAAAACTGTCGATACGACCGAATAGGTTGTGTTCTTACAGGCATGGTGACACAAAACTGTCTTTTGCTATTCCATAGCGCGTTTAAATGTGTTGATATTTTATAACTCTTAAGGTATATCTTTATACGCGACTTCATTCAATGAGCGAAACCAAAAAAAGCCAAAGATTAGATGGTGATCAAATCCGCTCAAATGTGGCGTTTTACACTCCTGATTTACAATGAAATCAAAGCTGTTTGGTGTGGTTTTGGGGGATAGGGTAATATCTCAATCGACTCCAAAGCTTTTCCTCAAACCCCTGTGATCCTAGAAAGCCGTTTGCTCAAACAGCTAGGGAGAGTGGGTGTGAGTGCACGGCAAAAAGGTGATTGGGCCACACGGGTCAGAAGCCAGTTCGTGCACTTAGGGAAAATACCTTAAACTTCATTTTTTCGTTTCGCGCTTAGACCTCTATCTGCTGTGGCTCATTTTTTATGGCCCTTCCGTGTTTGCCCAGACCGTAAGGAAAAGGCATTCTGTTGTCTTTTTCGCTTTTGACAATGATTATGATGGATTGGATGAAGCCGATTAAAGGATTATGAAAACGGTGAGAGCCATTCAAGAGCCATTTGTCATTCATACCAACAGCAACTGGCATCCCTCACTCCTGGCTGTTTGTCAATTGCTTGGTTACAACAAAAAAGTGGAGCTTGATATTTAAGTTTATCGCCCTTGGCGACTGAATATCAATTCAGTCACTCGTTTGCTCGTATTTAACGCCGCTCAGACCTTCCACAATTGCACAACCATGGCGCATGACACACAGACACACTTGCTGTTTCCTTCGATTCCGCTGTTCCCACCTCCTCTATTTTTCCTTTCTCTCCCTCTCCTTGTCATCCAATTAACCGCCTCTCTCATCGGGTGCTTTACTTACCTACTTGGCACATGAGTCTTGGTTAGAGCCGAGAGAATAAAGAAAATAGAACTTTTGCGCAAAATGATAAGACTAGAGAAAAAGACGTACGAGAAAAGTACATCTGGTGGTTTTGTTAAGGTAATGGAAGATCCCAAAAAAAAAAAAAAAAAAAATGCAGGGAGGGATCCAAAACACTACCAGAGGACAACAACAGACTCGCGCCTTTTCGTCGTATCCACGAGAAAAGGAGAGGGCATTCCTCTTTTTTCTTTGTTCCGGCAGGTGGGGTGGTACATGCTACGGAATCATGTCTAGCCTCCGCCTCCTTCTCCTCCATTCATATGTTGCACCATACCACTGTTTGTTGTTGATTTTTAATGTGTCGCCGTTTGTGGATGATGATCGAGCTTCACGGCAGTGCATCCGAAAGAATGAGAAAGAGAGAGGATGGAATGGGTGGGCGGAGTGTGTTTGGTACATGTGTGCAATGATTCTATCAAAGACTCAACCGAGCAATAACAGAACGATCGATTTTGTCATCACCCATCCTCGTCACTCAAAACGATTCAATTCATCATCTGTGTGTCGTTCCTTCTTTTTTTCTTTCTTTTTTTCTCTATCTCGTTTGCTTGTCTATTTGCTCTAGTTGCTGCTCTCTTGACCTTTTTGCACAAACCGTTTGTGCCAAGACCAATAGAAAATGGAAATGGTCAATCGCCCAACAATAAGTCCAGTCTGTCATTTAGTCAAGAGAGATGTTCTTTTTTTCCAGTTGCCCCTATTCTTTGTTCTGTAATTGAGCTCCAAACCAATTTTTTTTTTTTTTTTTTTCTATTGAATGCATAGGGTTCATTGCAATTCATTCAATATTAAACTAAAATACACAACTGTTTGTCGTTTTGTTTGTTTATTTGGTTGTCGTCGTCGTTCGATGGTGGTGGTGGGTCTTTCGCTTTGCGCTTCTCCCTTCATTGTTTATTATTGTTATTTGTTGATGTTGGCTTTACTTGTTTGCGCTTGCCTTCCTTCGCTTTCTTTTTGCTGCTGTTGTTTATTATTGTTCACGCATTGTCTATTGTCATTTAGATTGCTTGCTCGTTCACCTTATTCGCAGCCCTCTCTGGCAACAACAGACAACTGACTGACTTGACTTGAATAACTGACTTGCAACTTTATATATATCCCATCCCATCCGCTTCCCATCCATCGACAGTTGAGTAAGAGGATGTGTGTGTATGTATGTGTGCGTTCTTGTTTGTTTGTGTTTGTGCTCAAAATGGTACAGGTGCGAGGTTACAAGGTTGCAAATGCGCAAGTCCTTCCCTCGTACTCAATCCCATCCCATCCACATCCCCCCTCAAGATGATTATGATGCATTTAAAAAGGACACTGTGGCCCCTCCTCTCGTCTACTTTCTCTCTTCTGTTCCTTCCTTCTGTTTCTCTTCCTCTTTCTCTTCATCTTCCTTGATTTTTAATTTCTTCTTCGCCCTTTCAGTAATAACCCATCGTTCTATCTCTCACAACTAATTCCTGATACAACACCCTTGCTCCTTTTCATCCGCTTGCACTGTAACGCCATCTTTCCTCACAGAGCACTCTTACTCCTACTAGTTCTCTTCCTTCACACACTCCACTTCACCCACTCTTTTCAACCTCTTTTTATCCCATCTTCTACCTTTCTCAAGAAGGAAGCAATTGTAAGCGACCTCAAATTGACCCTCGGACCCTTTTCTTTTTTTCTTCTCAAACCCATTGGAATCCAGGCAACGGCAGCGGCTGATAAGAATCTTGCATCAGACAAATACAAACATACAGTTAGACCCTATCCTTCTGTCCCTCGCTCATCCTTTCTCATTCTCTTTACGCTACCCCACAGCAATCCACCTGAAACAATCTAGCTTCCTCTTTGAACCACATCCCGTCCTTTCTCTTCAATGGCGTATGCTGCCTGTTTGCTTAATTACCCACTCTTTACCCTTTCTTACCATTCATCTTGACAGCACCCGTGTTTCCAACTTTTTTTTTTTTTTTTTTTTTTTTTTTTTTGGGACCTTGCCCTCGCCTCATTACCGCGCGTGGACACAGCCGTCATTCTTTTTACCTTTTTTCATGGTATTCTTCCAATCGAAACCTTTTGAAGCACCGAAAATATTCAGCGATTCACAAACACACACATACAAACACACGCACTCACAGAGCCATGGGCACGCAGTTACGATTTAATTTTCCCAGCCGGAGCAAAGTGTCAAAAAAGCCCAAACGGAAAAGGAAATGGGACACAACGCTGCCTCTTTTTCTATCCTGTTGCGAGCGGCATTTTGTCACTTATTTATTTCATTGCCACTACATTTTTGTTCACTTCGGCCATTTATTTTGCACCACTCTCTATCGTCTCAGAGCTGGATCCAGCTCGCTTCCTCTCTCTCTTTCCATTCTTCCTTCCAATTGCAGGATCCCAAACTTTTTCTTATCCTCTCCATGACTGGCTGCCACTCCGTCCACCTTTAGCCTCCTATTTTTTATATTAAAGTTCCTTTCTTTTTGACCTACTTACGATGCATAGAGCCAAGAACAAAGGGCAAACGGGCACCACGAAAACGGTAAGCAAACGCACACAAAAAAACCTCTCAATGGCCCTATTCACTTTTTTTGGGTTGTTACATCGCCTCCGACTCCCTACTCGCATTGGGCAGCTTGTGCAATAAAGAAGGGTAAAAAAAGAGAAGAAAAGGGGAAGTTGGGTGCATCTTCCCGGGTGCATGTGTCTCTGTACGCTGTTGACTCTTTTCCCTAGTACGTTTCGTTGTGCTCAACCTCCTTCCCTGCATTGACTGTTTTTCTGGCCTTATCGTCGTCTCTCATTGGACCGTTATCACTGTCTTTTTGTTTTTTTTTGCTCCCAGGATGAACACGCCAGGCCTGGTTCTCACCCTCTGCTTATAGCTCCCTTTCTTACCTTTCCTCCTTCCTTACTTCTTTCCTTCCTTCCTTCCTTCCTTCTTTGTTCCCTTGCTTTATTCTCTCCTTTCTTACGTCCCTCGACTGTCCCCTTCTTCCGGTCTCTCGTCTATTTCGACAACCTCGAATCTTTGCGTCTCTCTCGTTCTTTCTCACACCTATTCCCTCCCAAAAAAAAGGGAGTCGCAGTCCCTATGTAAGAAAACCTATACACCTGCTTGAATCAAAAAGAAAAAAAAATGAGGGAGGCAATAGAACCTGAAAGTTACCATGAACTTGGTAACCAAAAGTGTCATTTTGAGACCGCCATATCCTCGGAGACCATCCCCGCTTCCGTTTGATACTAGTCTCGTCACTAGGGGCCGCTTCTTCATCAAGCCCACCCTCCAACGACAATAGCTTTTCGACCAGGATATTTTTTTCCCCTTTGATGTTTTCCACACAATGCTTTTCCTTTCTTTGTGTCCGTTTGCCCTGTCCCCTACATTCGTTTATGTGGCGTGATATTCAAGAGCGTCAGTGTGTGCATGAGAATGTGCTACTATGCGTACTTTGTGCAAGATATTGTGCCTTTGCAGCGTCCTTTCCTCGCTGGGTGCTCCATTTCTGTGCTGGCGCCCGTATGCGATGTTGTTATCACCATCTTTGCCAATTTGCTTAATTCATCCATTTTTTCTTCTGTTCCTACTTCCTTTGTGTTCTCTCTTTCTCCTGCCCGTTTTGAGTTTACAAAAGGTCTCTATTTTCTGGGTGCACATTCAAATGAAAAGCGTGGATTCAATTGGGATATTCATTGCAGGTCGTAAACAATGTTTATTGAGCCGACATGACACTTCAAAACCTGCCATTCGACCCTTGTTCTCAGTCGGGGATACCTCTCATGGTTACCCTCCTGCTCATTCGCCCGTTTCTTTTGTATTCTTATTTTTCTTTCATTCCTTCCAAACTTCCCACCAACACGTCGCTATGACTGCCTACCACTACTCTCAATTATCTAAGGTCACAAGCAAACAACTCGACGATTTATTATTCTCTGGTACCATACATCCCTGCTTCCTGCTACCCTTTCTCCCAGCACGTTCCTTCTCCCTCGATGGATTCAAATTCTACTTCTGATTTGCTCTCCTTTATTCTCACTTTTCCAAAACTACTCTCTTCGCATATAAAGGGTCTAGATACACCCTGTCAAGGATCATTGTCCTCTTTCTTCGTTTTTTTGTATATCTCTTCCTTTCGTCTTTCCTTCTCCATATTACTGCGTCATTTATACGCACTTCTTCCTTTCCTACTCGTTCTTCTCTCTCGACCTTCCGCTTCCGCTTCACCCTGACTCCTTCGTTACGAGGTGCCATCGCCTGTTCTTTTCTTCCGTCAGCTGCCGTTGAACGGACAACTTCCTCTTCCATCTTTCCCCCCTTTGCAAACCCTCACCCTTCCTCTGACACTCATCTTCAACGCATAGGTTTTATGTGTCGCATGGTCCAACAACCACTTCATTAACGAACAACCAACTAACCGTTAGCCCCTCCTTCTCTGTATTCTCTTTATCTTGCCATTCCTTCGCCCTCGCCCTCTTCCTTCTTTCCTTTTTATTTATCAGCCGCTCAAAGGGTCCACATCGTCCGAGCTCTTCCTTCATTGGACAATTTTCGTCCATAGCCGAGACTATTAAGCACCATCAACGCCGCAGTCCCATACTCTTACACCAGCCCTTCCCTTATTTCACACGCTTCCCCCACACAAACACCGTGCGACCCTGTCGACTCGACTCTCTCCTGCTGTCTTCTTTACCCATTCTGTTTTTTTTCTTCTCTTCATTTTCCTTCCAATCCTTCTTCGCTCACTCTTTTGCCCTCTCATATCCAGTTTTCACAAACACCGCTTGACCTTTTCACCAAGTAGTCCACCCTCGCCGCCCTTCTTCCTCTTTATATTCCCTTCATTACCACTGCATCTGCCCAACAATAGCACGGATAAACGAGAAAACAATACAATGGTCGCATTCCCCCCTGTCCCGTCGTCCTCTCCCAACGTATTGAATGCGCCCGGTCTTATGGCCACCCCTTTGGCTCATCGATCACTCTCCGCCCCATCCCACCTCCAACTGTCGGAACTCGACCAGGACAACTTTGTCTCAGGCCAACTCATGGCTAACAAGAGCTACACCACCCAAAGCGACAATATTTTCCAGCAGAGCCAGGGCCGTCAACAACAACAATACCAACAACAGCAACACCAACAGCAGCTGCTGCAACAACACCTGAATGCCCAATTTCCTGCCACTCCCACGCAACAAGCATACGACCAACAGCAATATTTCATACAGTCACAACTTCACATGGGAATGCAACAACAGCACCTACAACAACAACACCAACAACAACAACAGCCCATGCTCAGCGACTCCAGCAATTACACCTACCAGCAAGCCGTTCACCCTTTCCAGATGGACGTGCTCCATGCTTCGCTGAACCAAGTCGAGATGTCCTCACCCGTGCGCGTCAAGTTTGAATTTCCCAGTGACTCTATGCCACGACATCAATCCTTTGCCTCGCAAGACATGGACGACGCTCAGGGCTCCACCGGTCCCCTCACGTACTCTCCCTCCTCATCGACGGACAGCTCAAGTCCCACGTTCAGCGGTACTGCGGCCATCCCACCCACCTCTGGAGGCAACCCATCCGGGCTCCGATCGACCAGCAGAGTCTTTTCGATGCCCTTTGAAGACTCAGCCTTTTCCCAGTTCGAGCTGCCGGAGGAGTTTGCAGGGTACGCCTTCCCTCGCCACGGTTCTCTCGGGTCATTGTACCCTATCACGCAGTCTCACGAGCTCCTCGACGCGACATCTCCTTTTGGGTCTGCAGCACACCACCATTATTATTTCCATGGCCACCGTCGCTACGAGACTGGTGGCACTGAGATGGTCCCCTCTTCCTCCTCCACTTCCATCTCGTCCGTTTCGTCTTTGCCACCCAGCAGTGGCGGGTCGATGAGCGGCGTTGCTCTACCTGTTGGCGCAGCCGGATCCAAGACAATCAAGCAACGCCGAGCGTCCCTGAGTCCAGACACTCCTAGTAGGATTTTCACCTGCCACATTGACGACTGTGGCAAACTCTTTAAGCGCTCAGAGCACCTAAAGCGTCATGTACGATCCGTGCACACGCTGGAGAAACGTAAGTCGACACGACCCAGCAGTCGGGAAGATCAATATATAAATGAGAAGGATGCAGTAATAAGAAAGAGTTCTATGAATACTAACCCATTTTTCCCGGACGCCGTCTATATCTGTTTTTCCTGACTTTCCATTACCCCTTTTCTCGTTCGCCTTCATCTTTCCCGCAACGTATTAATAGCGTTCAGATGCCCTTACCAGGACTGCCCTAAATGCTTCTCGAGAAGCGACAATCTGAATCAGCATATCCGCGTGCATCGACATGACAGGGAGAAGGAGAAGGCAGCGGCGGCGGCGGCAGCAGCAGCAGCGCCCAGGCCATTCACTAACTTTACGCCCTTCCTCGGACACACCGAGAAGGCCGCCAACCGATTCTAGTATGCCTAAGCAAGAAAGAAGGTCGCTTGACCCCCCCGCCTCCCTCTAGTACGAGGCCCGCCTCTCCTTTGGACAAGCAAGCTAAGGGACTCAGTCCCCCGGTCATGGACGGACGCCTGCTCTTTTCGCTTCCCTCCTTTTCGTGCTCTTTTTCTCCCTTTGTCATTATTTGTTCTGTGCATATACCCCTTGCGTCCTCCTTTTCTCCTGCCCTACTTGCTAGCGTAGCTGTACTTTAACAATTGCCCTTTTGTTCCCTTTGTTCTCTTACTAACGTCGTACTCCTACCTATGACCTTATACTCTTATCGCCTCCCTATTTTTTTTTTTTTTGTTCTTCTGTACATATTCTCGTTTTTACTTTTGTTCTCGCGTCTTTCTATCGAATAAAATACTTGGTTGAATAATGCCTCCCTTTTGCCACCACGTTTTTCTTCCGTATCTGATGAACAAACACTTGAAGATTATATATATTTCTCCACAAATCAACAGCCAATCAGCACGCCTGGATGGATCGTGCGTGCGGGAAAGGAGAAGAGAGAGAGTGGGAGAGGGTCCATCCATCCGTCCATCCAATAGGCCAGATCACAATCTTTAGATTGAGTGCTCTTTTTGCTCCTCCTTCTCACTCTCATACTTTTTTTTTTTTTTTTTTTTTTTTTTTTTTTTGTATTGCTCATCCTTTCTTTTTCCTTTTGTTATCTTTCTTCACCTTTTCTTTCAGCATCCCTTTCTCTTCTTCTCTCTTTCTCTCGTACTCCTTCCTACCACTTTTCTGAAGCGACAAACCCTTCCTTCCTTCATTCTTACAATCTTCAGCTTTCAGCTTCTTTCATTATTTCCCTTCCTTTTTACTTTCTATCGCAGAAAATAACCATTGAATCTACTCCTCCAAACGATGTTATCTCTTACCACCGCATCTGCTCGCTCAAAGGTATACCCATTCACAACCAGCACAGAACCAACAATCACTTCCCCTCACTCACTCTCTCTCTCTCTCTCTCTCTCTCCTTTTCTTTCATATCTCATCTTTCTTACCCTTCACTGCTTTCCCATCCACCCAGCATGAACTTTGTAATAATGATTTTTATGCTTACTAGCATCATAAGCAATAACAACCACAAAAACAACAAAATAAAAATTCACATGTAATCAAATGCTCACTCTTATGCAACCCCCTTTATTTTGTATGTGGGTATTCCACAACTATAGGTCCAAGAAGCAGTAGATGCTCTTGTTGAAGGCCGATATCACGATCTGATGTCCTGGGCGTCCGGACCTCTCCAGCAGCAGCAACGTATCCTATCTTTCACCGAGGGTCATGAGCAGCAGCTTCAGGACCGAATCTCGGGCTTTCTTCTATTGTCGTGCGATCGTGATGTTGTAGGCAAGCCGCACCAACAGGAGCAGGAGGAGCATGAGGAGCAGGAGAGACATATCTTGCAATGGCTCAAGGAGATGAGGAGCAGCAGGTCACAGAATCATGGTCACAACGTGGTCATGGATAATTGTTGCGAGACATCTCCAGTGTTTCAGAGGTCTTTCGACTCGGAGGTGGATGTGGAGGTGGAGAAGCAGACAACGACATTGAGGCGGACTCTGGTATTGGTGCTTGTAGGAGCATCGGCACAGTTGTTGAACCATTCTGTTGGTTTGGTGTTGGTTGTTGAGGATGAGAAAGAGGCGCACTGGAAGTTTCATGGAGTCGTCTGTGTGGCTGGATCAGAGGAGAGTCTCGTCTCGAAAGGATGGAGGCGCATGCAGGAGGATACCAGACAGTCCTTATCCAGTATGACCGCCACAGCGGCACCCGTCGCCTCGACAACTTACAGGATCCAGGAACAGCAGTACCAGAAGGCTGCGGGTAAATACTGCGATGAGGAGGATGACGATTCGGACGACGATTATTGGGGCCAGTACGGAGACCCCGACAGCGACCATGATGATTCTGTCAGTGACGAGACCAGCAACGACAGTTCTCCGACAGAAATGGTATCATCCCCTTCGTCTTCCTCGGCGGATACTACCTTCTCGCCTGCATCAACATACTACTCTCCATCAACAACTGGAGCCATGAAGTCGTCGACAGCCATCTCCATGAAGGCCAATACTATATTCGCCATTGCCAGTACAACAAGCTTCACTTCAGGACCCAACATTTGTCGGTGGGAAGAAGTGGACGAGGTCGATGAGGATGATGATGACGAGTACTGGGGGAAATACGGAGACCACGATGAGCTAGAGCCAGAGCCAAAGCCGAAGCAGCAGCAACACCGAGGACAAGGACTAGATTCCGAAGCTCCTTCCAAAGTTTCCTCCCACGCCAACCATGACAACACCAAAAATATTTATGACATGGGGGCAGAACGGCACAAAATCGACCCCGCGGTTCCCACGGCACAAAAGGAAGATCTCTGCATTTCCTCCGAGGCAGCTCTTCCCGATTCAGCTTTTCCGACGTTGGCTGCACTTGTACCTGTTGTACCTGAGCCTGGACAAGTTGACCCCACAGCTTTGACCCTCCGGCTTATGAACCTCATTGTCCACCATACCGATTCTACAGGATATTCAGGAGCAGCGGGAGCGCGCAGATATCAACAGTTCTATCTTCACGATGAGGACGACGATATAGATGATCAGCTAGCTGATAATGAGGAAACCACAGACGACAACACCAGCAGCAGGAGTAGGACTAGGGGCGGGTTTCTTATCCGCCTTGATAGCCGCCTCCAACAGTATCATGATAGTGCAGCAGCGACTCCCCTCGAGTCCGAGCACCAACGCCATACCGATCACACCTACGACAAAGACGAGCAGAGGGAAGGGGAGGGGGGTGTTGGTACCCAAGAGTCTAGTACATTATTCTCAGCCCCTGCATTAGCACCTAAATTCCACTCTCACCCAAACAACACCAACATTAAGGACAGTGAGGCAGGCTCATGTACTTCCCCTCCCTACTCCTCCTCCCAATCAAGATTCGAATCACAATCGTTATCATCCACCATCTCTACTTCTGGCTCTCTACCTCCCGCCCCTGCCTCATTACCAAATCCTTCTATTTCGTCCTTCCCTCCACCCCCACAACACCTGCCGCATTTCACAGACAGACGTCAACAACAACAACTAGAGCAACAGGAACAACATCAATTACTGGAGCAACAACAAAACCAACGAGAATCCTTATCTCCCTCTTCATAAACAGACTCGGCATTCCAGGAGTACCTCGATCAACCCTGCGATAGCAACAGCCACACCAACCATAATAGCCACACCACCACCAACAACGACAACGACAACAACAACAACAACAACAACAACAACAACAACAACAACAACAACAACAACAACAACAACAACAACATCAACGACGACGATGACAAGAACAACAACAACGCCTGCACAAGTATATCCGAGTGCGGCAAGGAAAAGGAGGAGGAGGAACGAGAGCAGTTCCTCAGCTCATTGAGGTCAATGGCCCAGGTGGCCAAGGCTAGACTTGGTCTCACAAAAACTGATTTCTTGCATATTTTGGACCGAGCCTACGACTCTCCCGTCGCCTTTACTACTACCACTACTGCAACTACTCATTAGACACATATATAAATAAATAAAAAAACTATACACACTTCGTCGTTTATTACGATTTTTTTTTTTCCCGCTACATAGAAGAGGGAGAGAGAAACATAGAAGAGGGGAGAGAGAAACATAGAAGAGGGGAGAGAGAAACATAGGACCATCATACTAGTGCCC
Source organism: Linnemannia elongata (assembly GCA_036320915.1). NCBI lineage: Eukaryota > Fungi > Mortierellomycota > Mortierellomycetes > Mortierellales > Mortierellaceae > Linnemannia > Linnemannia elongata. The sequence goes on along the minus strand of JAXBDG010000007.1, from coordinate 632,889 downwards.
CTCGTGGAAGAGCCTAGTTGCAGCAGACATATAAAGCTCCACCGCATCAAACGGCGACCCAGTCTTGCTGGAAGGGTAACCAATCTTCAACCGCCAGCGATTGTTGAGGTCCCAATGATCGCACTCGACCGTTTCGATATACTTGCCCCACCGAGCACTAGCCACTGAGACTAACCCATCATTCTCCCCTTCCTTGGCCCTGATCACCTCCCATGGAAAACCCAAGGGTGCCCAGATAGGCAAGCGAGGGATGGAAGCTCCATAAGAGTAATAGGCCACTCGTGGGTCGTCTGGCGTGTTAGGGTTGAACACTTGGGTGCAATATTCCGTCGTCAGGTTGGCATATGCTGGCGTATCTAAGAAGGGGATCAAGAATCGACTCCACAGGGGGGCCTGGGCCTGCATGTTCCTCGAATGTTGCGCTGCCTCCTGAGCTGCAGCGGCCTTGGCTTCAGGGGTAGATGCAGTACCAACGGCTGCTGCTGCAGCTACAGCTGCAAGCCGGGAGGCCTCCTCTCCCAACTTGCGCATGGCTTCCTCTTCGGATTGTTGCAAAAGACCGACACCGATGTAGTCTCTGAACCAGTCCATCATTGGACTGCCGCGATGGGGTGTCGAGAACGTCGTAAGGGATTCGACGTGGTAGTTCTTATTGTGGATGTGGCTAATCAAGTACCTGCTGTCCAGTCCTCCCTATTGGAATAAAAAAAGACAAGGATCAAAGTTAATGGTTGAGCGCAAGCAGAAATAGGGGAATGATGCGATTCAAGGTACAAAGAGTATGGAATGTAAAATTACCATTGAATGGGCAATAAAGTTGACTGGACTGCCCTCCATGGTAGCCGACAATATCCTGTGCAAATCTTCGGCGCGTTCGCGGATAGCACCAGTTCTGTGAGTATGTAAGAAGGAAAGAAAGAAAGAGTGAGTACTTCTCCTTGACTAAAATGACTGTTGAGGTAGGTGGAGTAGTTATCTGTTGAGTTCAGGAGTGATTGAAATCATTTTTTTTTGAGCAGTCGCGACTTCGCCCAAAATACAGGTGGATTTCTGAATTCTGACAGGTTTGTTGTTTGTTGGGTTTGAGATCGGAACTGGGTGCGGAAGGGGTAGAGGAGTAAGAGCAAATGTTACGGGGAATGTATCAACTGTTGTCTCTATTTACCTGGGCACCCCGGCGACGATGACTTTGGCACCGAGTTTAGTCAGGGCCTTATGGATCCCGTTCCAGTAATGGATCTGTAGCGAGGGCATATTCTCTGGTCCCATCTTGTCGAACCCGAACAGACCTGTTTGTTGATTTAGCGTCGAGACAAAAATAAGTTCAAAAAGCCAATGGTTAGTGAAGGAAGAGAGACACAGAGGAAAGACAGTGCATACGCCGCACAAATAAAATCATGGTCCAGTGGTCATCACTATTCCTTTCCACGTGTTGAACGTATGCAAACGTATACGAGCGAGAGAAGGGCGTGTGAAAGGATATCGAACAAGTTACTCACCATGACAGAGGACGATTGGATGACGCGGGGCGATGTAGGTAGTGCTGACAGGCATCGACAGTCCGAAGTTTTTGATCCGCCGGTCAAGGTTCTTCCAGGGTTGGAGAGATGGGTATTGTTCGTGCGTCAAACGAGAAGAAGGGGGAGGAGGGAGAGATCCCTCCAACTCTTGGTGGTTGTATGTAGAGGCAGAAACGGTCGACTGCTCTTGGTGATACTCTCGGGTGTTGGACGATAAAGACTCGGAGCGGTCCTGTCTGTGGTATTCTTGCTCGTATTGATGTTGTTGTTGACGCATCGACGAGGAAGAAGAGTCGTCCTGTTGATGGGTCATTTGTTGACCCAAGAAACCGATCTTAGACCTGAGGGCGACGGTGAGACTGACTGTTGAGTTGACAGCTGCAGAGATGGTTGCGCGCAGGTGCGACGCGAGGAATGAGGTTGTGTTCATCAGCATCGTCGGTTATTAGTTGTAGTCCTGAGGTTGTTTGTTGCGGCGGTTGCAGAGTGGGGTAGGTTGTTGTGTGGGCTCCAAGGAACCGTGATGCAGGGGTTGAGCGTAAAAGGCAATTTTAACCAGCCTTGACAGGGATGGAGGGTGTGTGTGTGTGATGATTAGAACAGAGAGGGGTGGAGTGGTAGAGTGGAGAGGGAGAAAGGTAAGGATGAGTGTGGGAGAAAGAAAACGATGTTGAATCGGAAGGAGACGAACCAACGGAAGGGAAAAAAAAAACCTGTGTCGAACGTTGGGGAGGGAATGAAAAAAATGAGCTCATTTTTTCAGGGTCGGGTCACATGACTATGCAAACTTGGCGGCATAGGATTTGCTTCAAGTCCCATGGTGCCTTGTCGCACTTGGCCACTGTACACAGTAGCTAGCCTTAACGAGGGTGCCAGTACGAACTGAACAGTTGGCTGAGTGAACATATGCTTGCTTCATGTACGTAGCTTTTTACATGCGATTGGATGCCATTTAGACATCAAGCAAAAATTGGTTTGGATACCTGCTTGACATAACACTATCGCGGTCCACAGTCAACGGGTCAGGACACATGCAGGCGTTGTCGGGTCATCATTGTATTGAAGAAAGGCGTCCAGGATCGAGTATCTGAAAGATATGGCTTTACGGGCACCAAGGAATGGGGTCATTTAAGGCTTCGACAATAGGGGTAGTTTGTTTTTGCCACCAATCTGAACACATTAAATGTCTGTGGTATCAGGTCCAATGTTGTGTTCTAGTTCATCGTTCGTTCGTATCTACAGACGTCCAAAAAGAGACAATAGAAACGTGGTTGCTTTCACTCAATAAACGAAGAAGAAGAAAAAGATCATATGTTGTGCGCGCGTCATCATCGTGGTGATACTTTTACTACCCTCCTCACAAAAAGAGAAGCTCCCCCCTCTTGCTTCTTAAAGTGCCAGAATAGATTCCCTACCTGCTATTGCATGCGTTTGATGATAAGATAGAAGGGGGGGTATCCCGGTTGGCTCTCTATTCTCGTGCAATTATTAATTACTTGTTTGAACATATGCGTAAAGTGTGTTTATTCCTTCCATCATGGCTCTCAAGATTGCGGCACCCTCTTCATAAAGAGAATAGTCAGATGAATGTTGGTTTGCACATGAACGTACAGCACAAAAATATACTCAGACAACGACAATATGACAGGAATGGGCGGGGTAAGGAAGATATGAATGGCATTTACCACGATATCGGTCGTGAAGGAGACTTGGTTGGGAGATTGTACGGATGTTTGTTTCTTGGAACGGGTTTAGGTGGTAATGGTGGTGGTGGTGCATGCGTACTTGACTAGAGCACTCGTTGTTGTGAGTGTGTTTGACTCTATCAATGCGTTTGCAGGCTACCTGCTGTGGACCGCCTGCTTCCCACTCTGAAGATGAAAAATAGAAGTTAAAATTTGATCCTTTTTCTTTCTTTTTTTTACCTTCTCCTCCTCTCCTTTACACTTTGCTCCTCTTCACACTCTTCGCTCTCCACACCTTCACACCCACTACTTCATTTACGTACACACTCCACCATGTCCATCGAACTCGAACCCTCCAGCCAGCTCGCCTTTCGCAGTAAGCAAACGCTGCTTCACACCACTTCACGCTATCAACAGCAGAATACGAACAAGGGCTGACACCATGACGAACATTCTTTCATATAGGGCCTCTCACCGACGCCATCAAGGAGTCACTCATCATCCGCAACCCAACTCAGCTGCCCATTGCATTCAAGGTCAAGACCACAGCACCCAAGCAGTACTGCGTCCGTCCCAACTCTGGACGAGTCGAGCCCGGTCAGGAGCTGGAGGTCCAAGGTAATAAGTCCTTCCAAGACAGTCTGCAACCAAACTCGCCAGCCAGCCAACCAGTTGCCCCCTTTTCACGCTGTCAGCCTTTTTTTTTCGACCCGACCGGGCGAGCCGGACTACTTCGTAAACAGGACAAGGATGACGACAACCACTCAGCATACCTCAGCAATGAAAAAGTCTTTTTTTTGTTCTTGTATGGAGACAAGCTCTACCCTTCGCCAGGCAACTTAACACCGACTAAAAAAAACTTCCTATTCTTTTTCTTCGAATGGCGTTCCACCAGTTCAAATGCAGGCCATGAAGGAGGATCCTCCAGTCGACTTCAAGTGCAAGGATAAGTTCTTGGTCCAGAGTGTTGCGATCACTGCAGAACGCGAGCTATTGGCGCCCCAGGACTTGGTAAGTTGGGCCTTGCTCTCTCACTCTGCTGTCATATATATATTCTCCTTCATAATCAGCAGAGCAAGAATAGCTCTTGTACTATGAGAGCTCAGTCCCTTTCTAACCAGAATTGTAATTGCTATATTCTTCACAAAATCATTATATCATATCATATCATATCATATCATTGGATCGCCTGACGACTGACAACGACAAAAAACAACTGCAACGACAAAAAAAAACAACAGTGGCCTACGATTGAAAGGGATGCAAAGGATCAGATTCGGGAAAAAAAGATTCGATGCGCGTTCTTGCCCCCGCTGGGCCACGAGATCACCCAGATCAAGGAGGAGGAGCTCGAGGGCACACCTTCGCCTTCGTCTCACGTCACCTTCAGCGACTCTGTCAACAACAATAACACTGTCCCTGCATCACCCGTTCGCCAGGCTGCCCAGCAGCCCCTCTCCGTTCATACTACCACTACCACTACGTCTTCCTCGGCAGATATGGGCGTTTTGAAGCGCGAACTTGAGTCAGCACAAGAGACCATCCACAACCTCCAAAGCTCCGTGGAGAGGCTTCAGCGGGAGGCCACCTCTGTAAGTGTTATCAGGATGTTTCATGCTCTTTTACTTATGAGGCTGTCATATATATTTGTTAGATCTGATCCATGCCATTTTTTCTGGCATTGTATTTGCACGAGTGTACACATGCTGCCATGCACCAATTGTCATTGTCATTAATTGCACTCCAACTCACTAAAGGCTCTCAAAATCTCTCCCTGTTGTGATCCTATTTTAATAACTACACAGCTGCGTCAACGCAAGCCAGAGGCTGGGTCTTCATCAGCACCTACCATGACCGCCGTTCACTTGAAGAACAACCAACAAGAGGGATATCCCATCACCTATGTCGTAGGAGCAGCAGTTGTTGCCTTTTTGTTTGCTTACCTCTTCTTCTAAAGCTTCCTCCTCCCTCTTCTTTCCACGTTATCCGACAGAGCACTCTTTTTCCTTCTTTTTCATTCCTACCAACCTCTTCTTTGCTCACGCTGCAATTATCAGGAAAGGGCGAGAATGAAATGCAAACACACGACGAGAAACAAGCACACCGTTGGAGCCACAAACACACACACGTAATGATATCCTTTTTTGCCATATAGTTCCCCGTAATGAAACAAACAAAGTCATGTTCATGATCTATACTTTATAACTTTGTCTAAATGGTGTGAAAGGCGAGAGGTAAAGGTAAAGGTGAAAGATGAGAGGGATAAAGTGACAAAAGAAAAAAAAAATGCAAAAAATAGATGTTGAAGAAAGTAGAAACAATGCAAACGGGGCGGAGACTGGGACTGGAAGAGTGCTGGGGAACGAAAACAGGTCAACAAGGTTTGGCGAGATAACCACGATGGAGACCGTCGGTTGAGCCCTCTGCAATCTGAAGCCCGACCGTCCGTGCAATGATTTCATACAACTCGACGTTCTCGAACGGTGGCAGACTATTGCTGTTACTCTCGGATCCAGTCCTGTTGGTATTGTCGCCATCGATAGGAGTTTCAAGGTTGACTGGCAGTGGCGGGAAGGAGGGTCCAGAGGCCATAAAGATCGCCCGCATATCCTCGGACTCATGATCCCATCCATGAACGCCTACCACATCCAGTCCCATATCCCGTCGAGTCATCACATATCCCGGGTCAGCCATGACCACAACGGGCGCGATCCTGTCATTTTCCGAGTAATGATACCGTGCGGGGATTTCTTCCCGCTTATAAACCCTAAAGGGCAGGTTATCCCTCAATTGCGCGCGTTTGAGTTGATGATAGATCTCCATAGTCCGCTTTGTAGTTTTGGCGCGGATGCCGAGATGGGGCTGGAGGGATTCTTCAAAGAGGAGGTCGGAGGGGTCAATGTAATCGTCGTAGTAGATACATTGGGCTGGGGTCACGTAAGACATTCCGTGGTCGCTGACCAACATCAAGTTGATGATCTTGTCCAGGTTCCGGGCTCGTAGACCTTCCAGAAAGACTCCCAATGCTGCATCCACTTCGCCCAACGCCCTTTGATCTAATAATTAAGACAATTAATGCCACGATTTAACTTTAGTGATTTTTCACACGCCGCAAGTGTCAATTTGCCTCAAGTTGGTTCAAAACGAACGCACAGTAAGAGCACTTACTGCGCTTGGAATCCGGTCCATTCGAATGTCCAGCATTATCAACCTCCGAGATGTAGGCCGCCATGACGGTCGGGCGTTCTTCCCTTGGAAGATCGATCCATTTCAGAAGGGCATCGACTTTCTCCAGGATTGGGTTGTTGGATTTGAATCGCATGTGGTATGTTGGTCGAACGGGTCTTTCAGATTCTCCACCTGGCCACATGATAACGGCCGACTTTTGGTTCTGGTGCACTGCTGTTTCCCAGATCTATAAGCAACCACAGAAGGTGAAAAGCGAATAAATCAGTGTGTCGAGATCGAAAAAGAAGTCCACCTAGACCAATCAAAAACAAAAACATAGAGAGAGAGAGAGAGCGCGCGCTGCTTACAGGTTGACCGCCCCACCATTTGGGGTCCCAGCTCTTGTCGGGGATCTTGTAGTTGAAATCCTGGTTGAACTTTGGATCATAGAACATGTTGGCGACGATACCGTGGCTGGAGGGGTATAAACCAGTGATCATCGAATAATGATTTGGGAAGGTCAAGGTCGGGAACGAAGGTTGCATATATTCTGCCGTCAGTCCATTGTTGGCTATTTCCAATTGATAGGAGGGTCAAGAAGAGCAAGTGGTTAGTATCGATCGGTGGTAAAAGTCAGTCAAGTGGGAGGAGTAGAAACAACGCTCATTGCTGTGATTAATTAACCACAAAATATGCATGCACATACCGACGCTCAGAAAGTTAGGGGTAATTCCTCGTTTGAGATAATCCGCCCGCAGACCATCAAACGATATGACAATGACAGTAGGATCAAAGTCGTGGGTACCATTCGACAGGATCCTTGGTGCCAGCGGGATTGCATGTTGTATCCTTGGGTTGCAGATCTGTCCCTGTTCCCGTAGAGTGCGTGTTTGATTATTACCAAGGCTGCCATTGCTACTAGAAGCGGTACTATGGTGATCTTCGTCATTGTAGAAATTGTTGTCAAAGTGGCGCAGGTGGGTGTGATGGTGTCGAAGGAACCCTCCTGTCCAGATGAGGATGTAAAGAATGACGAGTCCTCCAGAGATTGTCAGCGATATCCTTGTATTCCTGGATTGACGCCTGAAGGTCTGCTTGATTCTAGGCCATGACCACGGCTATATGAAAAAGTCAGATTGTTGTAAGACAGGGGTGTATAGTTTTGTATGTTGTAAGTAAACAAAGATGCACCAAAGAAAGTGTATATTGTGAGCGTTTTTCTTCTCTTTTGGATTCCGAGAGTGGAAGAGTGAATAGCCTGATCGGGAATGAATGCACCCAAGGGTCACCAGGACAAAAACAGAACTGTCAATGAGCACTTTTGCAGTGTCGATTGAATGTACCTTGCGATTTCTGGAGTTTTGAGTGAAGAGGTTTTCTTCGAGGACATAGCTAGAAGAGATGTTAATGAACGATGAAGATCTTGCCCGTGGCTGATTTGCTGTTGCTTTGGAAGAGTCCCTGGCGGTGAATGAGGCTCGTTTATCATTTGCGATTGCGCCTGTGCTGTTAGACCGCAGGGACCAGATGACGGATGGAGGTCGGCTGGAAGAGGAACTGACCGCCATTGCTCTGAAAGGAACAAGGAAGGTGGTGAAGGATAAAGGGAGAAGGTGAGTGTGAGTTGGGGTAGATTCGAAGGTGAGTATTGGTGATAGTGTTGCTTGTGAATTGGTTGGATAGAGAGAGAGAAGGAGAGAAAGAAGGAGCAATGAAGTTAAAAGAAGAATGCCATAGCGATTGAAGACAGATGACCGTTTAATAAACTAAAAAACTTAAGGCTTTGTGCACGTACATATCTGTTCCAATCTAATCCTCTCATTCTTCCTTCCCCTGTCAATTAGCCTTTCTCACTTCTTTATTCTTTTCAGCTCCTATCCTCTCTCTCCTTTCTCTCCTTTTTCTCCTTTGCTTTGTTGAAGCTATACCTTCTATGACAACAACCGTTTTTAATTCGGGATCACACTCTGTGAGACTGACAAAATAATCAACGATGGCGCCTGGGATCATATCAACACCAAAATTAAAGACAGAGGGCGATGGTGATGGTACCTGGATCCTCTTATCATTCGCACCAAATCCTTTATCATGTGTGCAAAGAATCGGTTAAAGTCAATCAAAAATAACAGGTTGTACTGTACGGAAGCGAACGGCAGTACGAGAGAAGAGGAACAGGAAGGGTCACCGCAACTTGCATTTATTTTGGTGGCACACACACTCAATGAACACCCTCAGGGATAATGAAGTGTATTTCTTTCTTGAAGCCATCACTTCCTGTGTAAACAGATCACTCACTCCTTTTTTTATAACGCAAACACTCCCACGTTGTTTGCCTGTGCTTTGCTTTAGCCGGCTTTTTTCGTGTGTGTTACTCATTGCACATTCCAACCGACTCTCATTCACTCTCTTACCTTTTCCCTCTCATTCATACCTTTTGCTCACGCTATCCTCTCTTTTCCTTTGTTGGCTCCTTTTCCTTTTCACTTCCCTTCCAGCTCTCCTTCTTCTCCCTCCAAAAAGCAGGTCCCGTCCCCCTTCATTTTTTTTTTTTTTGTTGTTTGACTGTGCTAGTGCCCCTCATTCATTTTCACTCAGAACAATCGGCACTTGTAATTTGTATTCTTCTATTATCTTCTCACGCACCTAATGCAGGACGCACAACCACCCATCCCTGACACCGGAGTATCCGGCCCGCAACAACAACCACCCCACTCCCACTCCGCCCATACAAACATCGACATTCATCCTTCCGTAATCTCTCCCTCAGATGTTACCACTGCCGCTATTGCCTCAGTCGATCCACTCTCTCCTCAACCCCTACATCCACACTCAATCACAGCCACCTCACAAGAACAACGGCACTCATCGATAGTAACAACAACCACACTCCCTCCTCTTCCTCCTCCTCTTCCACCTCAGCTTCCACCCACTCAAGTCCTTCTCTCGGGAGCTCAATTGAACATGCCTTCCTCCCCTTCGTGCCATGACAGCAATATCGCTGACACTGGTGCAAGCTCTCTTGGTGGCGACAACGATGACAATAACAACCATGAACCTTCTTCATCTTCTCCACCCTTGCTCTTCACCCTGGACGCACTGTCCATGCAGTACAACAACAACAACAACAACAGCAACAGCAACAACAACAACAGCAACAAGAGCAATGACAACACCAACCAAAACAACAATAAAAATGTGGACACAGATGCAGATCCACATCCCTCCATGCTCGTATCTTCAAGTCGCCTTCCCCATTCCCTTCCCTCTGCACCTACGTCGGTCCCTGCATACAACTCTCATCCCACCACAACTCCTAGTAACAGTTTCCCTGGCGCGACCGCACCTGTGACAACAACCGCAACATCAACACCAGGACAACAACAACCTCAACCAGGACGCCCTGCTGCCTCGTTCAGGATAAATACAAACAACGATGACTTGGCCATCAAGAACGCTCTTGCCGGAGGTCTCCTAAGTTCCCCCACAGGGATGCCTCCTGCGACATATATCTCCAAGTTCATGACCTCCTCAGCACCCAAGAGCAACACCAACCCTTTCGTCAATACCACTCCCTTCATCAACCCCAGCAGTAGTGGAAATAGTGCAGGAGGGGGCGGCAATATCAACAAAAGTCATTTGGTCAGACGATCCTCAAAACGGAAAAGTATAGGCGGTGTCTCATCCAGAGTGGGCGTTGGTCCTGGAATCAATCCGACTTCAGCCCTCACCGCGCAGATTGCTGCTGCTGCTGCTGCTGCTACAGCCGCCAAGGGAACAAACGCCAACAATGCCAACAATAACGTCAAGGCAACCGGAGGAGACAGCAGTGAAACTAACAAGAGCAGCACTGCGAGTGGGACTGTCAGCGGGAAGGCCAAGGGAAGCGGGTTCAAGAGACCGGACCTGCGACCGTACTATCCGTCCTTTGGAACCATGGGGTTGATTCCACCGCCAGCAACGAGTCCGCGATCGCTTTCTTATGCCGGCCCCAATACCATCAGTGCCACAGAGACGGGAACCGTAGACGACAGTCAGAACATCGTGCAGGAACCTCCAGAACCAGGACAGCATGGATACCATCCAGTTTATGGCCTACACAAGAGTAAGAGTGTGGGCAAGTCTAGTGGTGCTGCGGGAGGTACTGGTGGGTCGGGAAGTGGAAGGGGCAAGAAGGGATTTGCTACACGGCTTCGCAAACTTCGGAATCGGCGTGGTTCGCGCGATAGCACCAAAAGTCATCATTCAACCAGCGGCGAAAGTGATTCCGACCTTGGTGCAGGTAAGACTTTTTTGTTTTGTTACGCCTCTTGTCTTCCTCAGATAGAAAACGTAACCAGTAGACTAACACGCTGCTTGCATTCATTTTTTCAGTAGAGGGACCGTTCACCAATGTAGGACTTCCACCCAGGATGGCGTTCAGTATGTCGCCTTCGAAACCGATACCACTCTTCTTGGACCCGACTCTGCCACCTCCACCGCCGATTCGCACCAACAGCAGTGTCAATCTAAACCGAGACAGCCCCACAACAACAGGATCTACTACGCCCACAACAGCCAACATCACATACTCAATCCCTTTTGGATATGGCGGGATGGGTGTAGCTCCATTGTCCGTGGTTACCAAAAGGTCTGGAATTGGGCCATCGTCGTCGTCAAGCGCAGGAGGACAATCAGCTGGCGCTAGTACTCCTCTGACAGGAGAAACCTTACGAGAATCGTCTTCAACTGCACGATTCAAGGATATGATCAAGCGGAATGTGGGACTCTCGACACCCACGACCACAGCCCACAACTTTGCACCAGGAACTGTAGGAGCCACGGCGTCGACCCATTCTTCGCCAACCGTAGGGTCCTTGATGGCGGCCAATGGTGGTTCCAAGGTCACGTCTATGTCGACAGGGGCGATCGGCGATCTTGTGTCGGGAGATGAGCAACCTTCCATGTTTAGCGTCTCACGGATGACGGGGCGGAAGAAGAAGCTAACCAAGAAAACATCGAACGACAGCGGATCACCACTTTCGGACGAGGACGATATGCCCCTGAGCATGCGGGACCCCAAGCTGAAGAGGCAACAACTAGTGCCATCGTCTCGACACCACCGTTTCATGCCTCACCTCCACCGTCACCATCATCACCACCCGTTACAACTGTACCCCCAACTTTCTGGACAAGGACAAGGGCATGGGGTGCGAACCAACCATCCCATCGTCTTCAAAGTTGCCTCGCAGGCATTGAAGGAGGCACGAGAGTCTAATCTGGATCCCAACGTGCTCCTTGCAGAACTGGAACCTTTGCCCACCAAATTTGTCGAGGCCATGACAGGACTCAGCGGCGACACTCCACTGAATGCGACCCTGCCTCCGTCTGCTGCCTCAACGATGCTATCGACCACCTCTGTCGCTACTGCCAACTTGATGATGTTCCCACTTATACCCATGATGGCCAGTATCATCCCTTCAAGCTCTATGGGCTCTGGAACCGGAACGATCCACAGCGCCATCATTGCCTCGGCCCAACAGGAAAAGCAGCAACAACAGACTTCGCCACGTGGGAACATGACGTCTCGTTCAACAACTTTTGCTTCTGTCGCACAGTCACCACCACGCCGCCCACTCCAATTTGCCGGCGCGCACCCACTGAGCGAACGTAACTTTTTATTCAAGTCCTACCAGAACTCGAAATTCCAGGGCCATTACGCGTTCAGGATCCATGGAGACCAACTTGAGTTTGGGAAACTACCAGTGGCGTGCGAGCAGGCTTGTGCGCAGTACTTTCGAGAGGCCGATGTCTCGTTTCGAATGCTGGAGAAGAAGGCCAAGGATTGGAGGGATCAGCGCAAGAAGGCTCTAGCGAAGAGAGAAAAGATGCAGGAGAGGTATCATCGACGGGCGATTCGATCTGAACCAGGTCTACCTGCTCATTGTTCTCGTCAGGCATCTCTGGATCAACTGAAGCAAGAGCAACCAAAGGAGGAGAGCTTGCGAGGGACACCTTCCAGTCTAGCGGACTATGACAGTACTATCAGCAGTAGTGGAGTGCCTAGCAGGAGCAGCAGTCGTGCAGGAACCCGATCGCGAAGCAACAGTGTCAGTCGAATCGAGACCGGATCTAGCTCGTCTCTTCTTCTTCCCTTTGGAATGACCAAGGACGATCCGAATCAGCCGCAACCAGTTCATGCCGACTCTATCAGGAGAATCCTGTTGGATCGTCACCCCTTGTTGGGCAGCGAGAATGTCATGACTCAGAGCCCCACCATCTCTGTCAACAACTCTCAGGAAGACTTGGGTCAGTTTTCTAACACCGCCACAACTGCCACCAACAACAACAAACAACATCGCCGATCGAATAGCGCTGGTGGTGTCGGAAGGGCTCGAGGATACAGCGAACCAGTCCACCCTGACGAACTACTCCTCCTCTTAGACGACGAGGTCAAAAATGTCAACAGTCCACCCATTGTCACAGGAGCCTACTACAACGAACTGGACGATCTTCTCGTTGAAGATGTCGAGCACTACCACAATCTCCCGGCTTGGCGACAGCGAGAGCTTCGTAAACAACAGGAGATGCAATGGGCGGTCGATGATGATTACTGGCAAAAGGTCGAGTGCCAGCATTCGATCGAGGCTCGATCTGCTCAGTATGGACTGGAGCTGTGTCTGTTGGAGCTTATCAAACCTGTGGATTATGAGCCGTTCGATTCTGTTCACCAAGTCGAGATCCTCAACGAGAACCGTACGTCGAACATGTTTTTTTTTTTTGTTTTTTTTTTTTTGTTTTTTGTTTTTTGTTTTTTGTTTTTTGTTTTTTGTTTTTTGTTTTTAAATTCTCACCAACTCTTTTTCGTTTTTCTTTCTTCTACTTTACATAGGTGATGCGGCGTTGTTCTCGATTGCGAATGCTAGCAGGACGAAGGTGATGTGGCTCGAATCTCCCTCCCTCAAACTCAAATACGAGTTCCTCAACTGGATTGCCATCGGCCTCATGGACCACGGAGGTAATAATAACCACCATTCTCCCTCCTCCAGCCTTTTTTTTCGATCCCATACTCACACACTTGCAACATGATCTTTTTATTTTTTTAAAAAAAAAAAAAAAAAAAAAAAAAAAAGAGAAAAAAAAACACCACTAATTCACATTTTCGTCGCCTTCACTTTTGTAGAACCAGATCTCCAGGAAAAAGCGCGTCAGGAGGCGGCGATGGATGATCTATTGGGATCTAGCTTCAAAGACCTCAAAACTGATCTCGACATCAACCCCGAAGAACAAAAACGATGCCGTGGCAAAACGTAACCGTCTTTAACATCTACCCTCCTTTCTCTTTGTTTTTTTTTGTCGGACCCTAACTTAATTAATTAACCTTTCTATTTTATTTTATTTTTTTCTCCAACACTCTCCCCCCTTTCTTACCCACAGTGAGAAGGATCTCCTCCTAGAACTGATAGAAATCCGCCTCCACCTCCTCGAAGAAAACCTTCACGCCCAACGTGATCAAACCATGGAGACCATGAAATCCCTCGAAGATGTCCTCGCACAACTCGACAACCTCGACGAATCCGCCAAAAAGCTCTCGACAACGTTACTTCGAGCGATCGAGAACGATGAAGTCCAATTGGCACTGCAGCCTTCCCCTGCGACCGGGTTGACCTTGGCAGAGACGGTGGATGGGAAGATTAAGGATGTGAATGAGCGGATTGTTGTTTGTGCGCGGATTATGGGGGCCGCTCGGTTTAATGTAAGTCCATTGAAAGAAGGAAGAAAGGCGTAAGAATGAACCCTTTCTACTGACGAAACACTGTGTAACATGCTGGATGCACAGCACAATAACCAATGCACTCAAAATCTTCTCCTTTTCTTTATATCGTCTTTTTGCAATGATGATAGCTGAACCGGTTAAAATACGAGATTGAGTTGGAGCAACGATCGATCCGCTTATTCCGACAATACAAGATCGCGATTGCGATTGTCACAGTCTCAATCTTGCTATTGTTCTGGCTCCTCTATAATCGTCGCCGTGCGGCTGCTGCTGCCGCGGCTGCAGCACAAGAGGCAACCAAAGCAACACAAGGGTTCACACACTGGTCACCCTTTTCTCTCTTCAGTAGCCGCGACGGGCGTCAACACCCAAACCTCCCACATTCACACCCTCTTCCTCCTCGTCCAGCTCCATGATCCAACCCCCCACCCCTTTGTAAATAGATATCCTTTCATGTATCAATAATAATGACCATCATAATGAGCCTCGAATTTTATGGTTGCTATGATACACGCGCCGTTTTTTTTTTATTTTAGATGGAGGGATTTTGTGATTGAGATATGTATAGTTTTTTTTTGTGCAATGGGGGTGATGTTATAGTTCTTTTTTCTCACCCTCCCAGAGAGAGAAAAAGAAGTTGAAAATAAATACAGAGAGAAGCTTTGACAAAAGAAAAGAAAAAGAGAGCGAAGCGAGAAAGTACTGGCAAGCGAAAGAAGAAAGAGGGGATGGTACAGAATAATGGTGGCAAAGAAGAAGTAATGAAAGAAAACTAATGACAACAAGGATAAAATGAGAACGAAAGAAGAAAAAAAAAAAGAGCCAAACAAAGGGAGAAAAGAAGAAAGGGAACGAAACCTTAGGAAAGGATAGGCAAAAAGTTCCCAACGATGGCCAAGGGGATATCAAAGATGTCCCTCTTGATCGTAAAACAGAACGTGCACGGTACAACCCTCTGCGTCGGACTGAGTAAGATACAAGTTGTCATGACGGTCTGCTCCGTATTCTCAAAGGCATGGGTCGAAAACTTTTCCCAGTACTCGACCGCAGACTGGTTGTCCATCAGCTCGTAGATATAGGTCTTTTTGTTGAGGAGTTGGTCACGCGACCACTGGGTGAGCAGCGAGAACTCTTTGCCGACGAGCGCAATCTCGCCGGTCCTACGCCAGACGACTGTGGGGGTTCCTGAAAAGCTGATTAGCTTCTCAAATTCCTGTTAGGGGGAAAAATTGGTACAGGCAAGAACGAGATAGAGAGAGACAGGGGAGGAGAAATGAGAAAAAGAAAGAATAGAAACAATGCATGCAGTGGATTAGTGTCTCTGTTGTATTGTGTTTTCCCAGTTTCCCACGAGTGTGTAAGGATGGATGGTGACACAAAAATAACTCATTGAGCAACGAAATAAGAGCGAGAGAGAGAGAGAGAGATAACTTACAAGGACGGTACGTTGGAAGCAGGTCTCCATGAAGATGAGGTCCTCGGGGGTGAGGTTCATGATCAAGGCAATGAAGGAAGGGCGGAACATGGCCATGGCACGGCAGACGCGCATCATCTCCTCCTTGTCCATCCTATTTTGATGGTATCATTGCACGAATACAAAGATAAAACGAGTATTAGATTATTTGATCGATGAGAATTGTGATTGAGAGGTGGTTTGAGGAGGGGGACTTGGAGTGCGTCTGTGTGTATGTATATGTGCGAGTGTGCGTGCTGTCTCCTTTTTTTTTTGTTGTCGGTGTTGTTGAATGTTTTGTTGATGTTTGCGTTGGTTTTGCGCACCAATGATATTGGACTGTGGAGAAACACTTGCCATCCCCTTTGATGATATACAAGAACAAGGGGTGAAGACAAATAGAGAGATTTGACAAGTGGAGGAAAAAGAACAAGAGTTGCTTTTCTTTTACCTTTCGCGGACATATCGCAGGAGATAATGGAAACCCTCGGTGTAGTTGAAGGGTGCCTTGGTGTTAGCATAGACATTCTCAGGGGTATTACTCGGGAACTTGCGCTTGCTAACACGGTTCGACTGAGAATTGATGTTGTTGTTCTGGTTGCCAAAGAGTCCAGTGACACTCTGTTGCTGCTGCTGAAGGTTGTTGTTGTTCTGAAGGTGGTGACCGTTGGTAGTAATGTGGACTTTGCTGTTGTTGTTGTTGTTGTTATGGTTGTGTGACAAGGCAGCCGCTGCTCGCTGCAAATGACCCTGCTGTTGATGCTGCTGCTGGAGCGAATTGGCCATGGCTTCAAGAGCTCCCTGGCGCTGCCAGTTCTCAACCATAGACATCTCCGAGGTCATCGACTGAAGCTCGGCCGTTGGGGAGGAGAGCATCGTCGACAGAATAGAGTACTCGAGGTTCAAGGCCTCGGATTCAAAGCCGTAGTCTGGGACGAGGGTGGAAGTAGAAGAGGTGGATGATATACAAGAGGAAGAAGTGGTCGAGAGTGTAGGGGATGAGGACCGACTGTTGGTGGGTGAAGAGAGTGAAATAAGTGGCAAAAGAGGTGAAGTGGCCTTGACAGAGGCAGCAGCAGTTAAGGAGGATAGCGACGACAAGGAGGCAGTGGTGTTGATAGACGAAGAGACATGAGGGAAACCGAACAGTGCTTGCGCATCGTCCAGAGGCGATTCTAGAAGGAGTGGCGAAGGATAGAGGGAAGGAGGGGAAGAAGAAGTGAAGGAGAGAGAGAGTGGAGAGGAAGAAGAAGGAGGAAGAAGAAGGAAGAGAAGAGAAGAGATTAGGATAAGAAAAAGAGAAACAAAAAAGAGTGAAAAGTGAAGAGAAACAAGAAATAACAGCCGTCTTCTTTTTTTGATGTGAAATAGGGGGGGGGATTGAGGGGAAGGGCAAAAGGGTTGAGCATCCAAGCAAGGGCAGCAGACGAGCACTGCACTTTGCACACAACAACAACAAAAGAAGGCTCGTGTTGCTCTGGTCCAATTCAAACACCAAACAAAAGACAGAGACCAATCTTTCTCTTCGATAGCCCCTTCACCACAACACACGATAACTCAAGGCAAGATATGCTTGCCTCTGAAAAAAAAGGTGGTCAACGAGAGAGAGAGAGAGAGAGAGAGAGGAGAAGGGGTGAAAGGAGTGGTGTGGTGTATGCGAGTATGTTGGTGTTGATGGATGGTAGAATGGACAGAAACAAAGAAAAAAAAAAGACAAAAAAGGGGGAGACATTCTCACTTTCATTGCAATTGCATGAGATTTTGTACTCACCTCGAGTAATGGTCGTCGTCTGGGCCTGCTGCTGTTGCTGCTGTTGTTCTTGCTCAAGCTTGGCCTGCTCAGCAGCCCGCTGCTGAGACTCCTGGAGGTACTTGGCCTTCTTCCTCACCCCGTCAGTGCAGGACCCAGCCAGATCACGCTTGACACACCGTTGGCAAGGACGCGCTATTGTTCATAAACAACAAAGTAAAACAGAGAGATGGTTGAGTGAGAAAGATCTTTACAAAAAAAACAAGATTGGGTGTGTGGGGATGGTTGGTGTGGGGGTGATGGGCATGGGAGCATGCAATAAATAAATCGAACGTAATTTTCGACCGTTTCGAACCCATGATGAGCGATGGTGTGAATGCAATACAAGGAAAAGAGAGAAGTAAACTCCTCTTGTTGCCCTCCTCCACAGATGACTGGATCGGACATCCCCACCGCCCAAAAGTTAGCAACAAGCAAGCACCACTTGATCTCCTTTCGTGTTTGGCTAATAATGAGATTGCCCTTCCCCTCCTCCTCCAATTTTGGCAGAGTTAAACATGTGCGCGCGTTGCTTTGTCGACTCCACTCCACTTGTTTGTTGTTGTTGATGTGGATCTGTGTGTGCACAAGAGAGCGATTGTGGGGAGAGTTGTGAAAGAAGGGAGAGAAGGGGGCAGTGAAAAAAAAAGAGACAACAGAGAAGAGAAAGGGTTGCTTCACAAAGCGCCCATAATAGTCCAAATGCGAAGCTGATGCAGAGTCCAAGTCCAGGCAGGTCCAAGTCCAGGCAGGCCCAATAAGATAAACCATGGATGCTATTGTTATCTGTTTTCTCTATTCCTCCTTGCTACAACATTGCACAGTTCGCTTAACACTTGTTATCGCCACCAAATGTTTGAAAGGAAGAAGAATGAAAGAAGCACTTACCGTCATCGCAAGTCAAATGAGCCTTCTGGCAGTGGAAGCAACTATCGTAACAAAAGTATACAGCCGAAAGCAAATTAGCCCATGATGTCCCCCCCTAGAACCAAAAGCGTGCCTCGAATGTTTTTCTTCAATCGCATTCAAACTTACGCTCGACTGGCCTTCTTGCGGCGGTTGTTGGTGGGCTGGGCATTTGAGCAATCGTCCGATGAGACCTGTCCATTGGGTCCAACTGTGCCGTTGCGATTATGGTTGTGGTTGTGCATGGAAAGGGGACGGTTCTGGTGAAGCTGCATCAGGTTGATGGTGTCGACCGTCTCGACTTTGGGTCGGTCCGCGATCAGTGGCACTTGGCTGTTGTTGTTTTGTCGTTATTTTGGTGGCGGTGGATTGTGTTGAGTGAAGGCGGAGGTGATTGTAAATTTTGTTGTCGACGGAAAGAAAGAACGGCGAGCGCGAGAAAGATAAAGAAAAAAAAGGAATGAAAGAAGAAAGACGTTTTCATGAATGGGGCGTGTAGAGGTAAAACGGTTGTTTGAATAATGGCGAGGAGGTTGTTGTGATAGTCGACGATCTAGGAGGGACGGACTCGCGTCTTCCTTTCTTTTGCTGTCGGCTCGAGTTGGTTGACGTCGTAGGATGTCAAGGCCGCATGTTCGTTCGACGAAGCACAAAAACAACACTGCATATTCAGCCCATCTCTGCGTTGGGTGGTACAGGCATCATTATCGCATGGGAGCGAGCGAGCGAGCGAAGGACAGATTAGACCGCTTTGTCGTTGGGAGACAGATGCACGGTAAAAGCGTGTCGTCAAGCAGAAAGTGACAACAAGGCAACATACGACAAGACAACGACGAAGAAGCGCTCATCGTGGACAAGCGTAGCCACCATTGCTCATAAAAATAAAAAAATATAAAAAAAAGCGGAAACCCGTATAAAGAAACAAAGCTCTCGCCTCCAAGCAACAAACAGGATACAAAGAGATATGAAAGGAGAAAGAAAGCGAAGATAGAACGGAACGGGATAGTCACACGCGAAACGCCGGTCGATCGGATCAGGACGCAGACCAGCAACAACTCAATACAAGAAACCCCTTTTGATGTTCCTGGGTAATGAGAGAGGAAGAAAGAAAGAAAGAATACAGCCAAACCAAGCAACCAACTAACCAATCCATTCGCCCACGGAGCGTTTAGGAGAACAGCCATTACGAAAGTGCGCGAGGAGGGAGCTGGGTCCAACTCTTTCTACTGCATGAGAGCCCTATTTTTTCGCTTGTTCTTCTCTAATCCGTCCGCCTTATCCGTCACAACCACCGAGGGCTTGCCCTCTTTTTGTCTCCTTGGCTTCCAAGCTGACACAGAGGAAGACCGACCAAACAAGAAAAATAAACATTCAGGCTTGCTGTCCGTGTGTCGACAAGGGTGAAGGGAAGAAAGGAGTGCATCCAATCTATCCAGCTCCTGTTTTTGTTGCCCCTGTGGTCGCTGTTTCTGCTTTCGTCATATTGCTGATTCCACTTGCTGCTTCTCCTCTTGCTGCTGTCCTTTTCAAAGCCCAATACCATGTCCAATGTCACCATCCATCCAGTCTAGTCCAATCCAGCTTGCCTCTCACGAGAATACTAACCCAATCCCCCCCCCCCCAAAAAAAAACATCCAGTTTTCGGAGCCCTATTCTTTCTTTCATTCATTATGAACGCCCGCAAAGGTAATTCAACCTTCTTTTTGTATGTTGTTCGCCCAATTTTTTTTCTCACACCAACTCAGAAGGTCAGTCATACGACCTGTCGGTCAGTCGATCTGGTTCTGGTCTGGAGTGTTGGCACTTCTGCTGCTTCATCCTTGATCCGGGATCTCCGCTTATTCCAGGTCACCGTTCAGAAGAAAGAAAAATATAGAAAAGGGGTTGTTTGACCGCCGTGAGTCGCAATAGAATAATAAGAAGACTGAGAATCGACCGGCTTCAAAAAATAATATAAAAAGGGGAATGCGGACTTCACTGCTATAGTTGCAAACACAGAAGAGGGCTTACGAAAAAAAGAATGGAAGGGAACACTCTTCATACCAGCCCAAAGGAACAAAAGAAAAAATATGGAGGGGTTGGGAAAAAAAAAATAACAAGGATGAAAAGAAATAAAACGCGATCAAGGCGTGTGAGAGTGAACAAAATACCAAAAGAACACCGGACACACGGATCGAAAAAGCGACAGACAAGGGAAAGAGAAGAAGGACGGGGGTGCAATAAACAGCCGCAAGACCCAGCAAAAGGGTGAACACATAATACACCCATGCACACAAACACTATTGTTGAGAGATAACAATGAGAATGGCACTCACATAGGGGTGGTCTGACGGATATCGGCCATGGTACGAGCGCGGATCACTGCCGCAGATGAAAAGTCGTCCTCCATATCAAGATCCATCTCTGGATCGGACGACTGGTCCGAGTCATAGAGCTCTGGGTGGTTGTCAAAGAAATCGTGGTACAAATCCGGGAGTGATGTTGTTGGGCTCAGTGTCAAGATATTGGCTGGCGGTTGAGGCGCATTGATCATGTCATCGAAGAACGTTGTTGCCTCCCCAACAGATGAAGACACCACAGGTGCAGGCGCAGACACAGGTGCAGCTGCAGGTGCAGGCGAGGGTGTCGGCACTGCTACGATCGGGGTTGATGCCAAAACAGCAGAGGCCGATGAGCCAGCACCGGCCACTTTTGTCGTTGTAGTAGGCAAAGCAGCGCCGACCGCAGGAGCCGCTGTTGTCGTTGCTGTTGTAGAGGTTGTCGTCTGTGCAATAGGGGCTGGTGCTGCTGCTGCTGTCTTGGGGAGGGTTGCAATGACAGCAGCAGGAGCGGGGGTCGTGGGAGCCGCCTTGATCGCCGCCGCCGAAGATGCCGACGATACCGCAGGTGATGATTTTGAAGAAGCGGTTGTCAGTCCTGCTACCACCGCTGATGATGAAGCCCCAGCTGGAGTGGAGTTCAAAACTGAACCGGCGATTGTCTGACCCGATGCAGACGAGGTGCTGCTGCTGTTGTGAGAGACCGGCGAAGGTGAGACACTCACACTGATGACTCCACTACTGCTGCCCGTGTTGTTGTTGCTGTTACTCAAGCTGGTGCCAAGATGGCTCGCAGCTGAACCCAAGTGACTAGAGGCCCCGACAAGGCTCATGGTCGATCTGCCCACCACAGGAAGCGTCGTCGAGGACGAGATCGTCGCTGTGGCAGCCATGATGGGTTGTTATGTGCTAATTAATTAATCCAAAAAATGAAGGAGAACGAAAACGAAGCACAGGAACGAGATGATTACAAGGCGTCGAAAGGTAGGGAGAGTTGGATATTTGTGTGGAGTAGAAGAGAGAAACCTGTGAAGGGAAGGGAAAGCTTCAAAGTGCAAGTGGATCAGAGTAATAAGACGGAAAAGGAATGCGCGGCAAAAAAATGTTCAACTAGAAAAAAAAGGGCGAAAGGGTCTTTTGGTTGCGGTGAGGATAGAGAAAGAAAGAAGGGTCAAATGAAAGAGCAAATGAGGCTAATCAAAAGTGTAGAGCGAGGAGAAGAGTGGCGAATGGGTGTGAAGAAAGAAGGCTAAAGAGAAAGTGTTCAAAAAAGGGAACAGGGAAAAAAGGGAAACAAGTGGAAGTGAGGAAGGAAAAAGGGACAGAGGAGGCAGGAGTGTATAGGGGATCGGTGGTGAAAAAGGGTTAAGAGAGAAAAAAATTTTTTTTTTTCAAGGAACAAGAAACTTGACTGTGACTTTCTGGAATGCAAAAAATGGGTCAGTACTCCGAGAACTTGGTCATGAACAAAATGACAAGTTGAAATGAGGACGGAGGAGGTGATGGAGAAGGAAAGTAGTAGAGGGAATAAACTGTGTAAAGGAACAAGGAAGGAAAAGGAAGGAGAAAAAAAAAGAGATAGGAAAGGGTCAGGACTGGGCTATGTTTTTCCTTTGATTTGTACCATTATGTTTTTTCATCGTGCAATTGAAAAATAGCCAGGGCAAGAAGTAATTACAGGTTGATTATGAGGTGTTTGTTTGTCGCTGGTGTACTTGTGCTTGGTGTTGGATCGAGAGCGAGAGATAATGAGGACCGTGGGGAAGATTGGCAAGGAGAGTGGACGCGGGTACGGTGTGTCTCTCGGAAAGCTGAAGGAGGAACAACTGATGACGAAGGAGGGAACGGTGGATGCTTGTCGTACAAGTTAAAAAAGAAAATTGCGGACGGACAGTCGATGCGATGCAACGGGAAAAGGAAAGGGAAGTAAAAAGATTGGAGTCAGGTAAAGTGGAGTGAAAGAAGGGGAGCGACGCTGGAGAAAGAAGGTATGAGTTGTGTAGTAGATTGAAAGGTGTTTGATGACAGGACACGCGTGGCGATGGTTGTTTGTAAAAGTGGCCGATATAGATGTCAGGTCCAGAATGGTAGATAAGTGGAGTGGAGGGGAGGGATTGGATCAAGGAACGATGAACAAAAGAACAAGAGGGAATGAAAAAGGTAAAGGGAGGAAAGAGAAGGTAAGAAAAGAAAAGAGAGGAAGAGAGAAGAAAAGAAAGGAGAGAGAGAGAGAGAGTGAGAGAGAGTAGTGTGAGAAACAAAGCGAGTGTGATCGAGTGAGTGGAGTAGAGGCAGCTAACAAGCGAAAAGGGTGGAGGTGAATCAGAGGCCAGGTCAGTGGCAAGCCAAGGTTAGTCAAGAGTCAAGTCAGGGCAAGTCATGGCACCATAGGGGGAAAGCCAGTGAGAGAGAGTGAAGGGAAGGAGTGACAATCCCAGCAGTCCATTGAGGTCAGCATCCAACCAGTACAACCCCGCCCAACAGCAATATCAACAAGGGCCGACTCACCTCGTCAAATCAATAATGAATATCGCCTCAATTCAATCAGTCTCACATTGCGTTATTCAGTCCATCATCAATCAATATCAATCAGTCGGGCCAAGTCACAAAGGACTCGAGTGCCAGGCCAGACCAGACCACTGACCGAGTCATAGTTACCAAAGGGCGGATCCCTCTTCCAACAGCACGCAAGTCACCCCTGTACACTTAATGTGGGATCATCACATTCACCCAACGTCCGGGGGTTTTATTTGTGTTCAGAAGGTTTACTTACACTTTAAAATATCCACCCCTCTCCCAATGTTCAAACAGAGAGGCAGGATCTCGATCATGATTGATGATGATAGAAGAGGTTGAAAGACAACACATGCAAGGGAAAGAGGAACCAGGATCCACATCGCATCGGATTTTTCTTTTCAAACACCTCAGACTCCACACGATCGCCTCATCTACTGTTGTTGAGGGTAAGGGCCGAAGAAGGAAAGAGAGGAAGACAGGTACGGAATTGAAGGACCTTGTTCAGTGGAGTCTTTGATTCTTATTTTTTTCGTCTGAAGATCTCCCCTCAGATCTCATGTAGCTAAGTGTCTGGTCTGCCTGACTGGTTACTGAAAAAAGGCGGGGGTGCAATAGCAGTGATGGAGAACCTCATTCCTGTTCCAGAAAAAAACAACAAAAAAATCATTTTCCGTGGGTCAGAAAAAGTAAAGACACATATGGTACAAGTTCGTTCGAGAGATTGTGAATGGATGGGCTTTGTCTGACACCTTCCTTTGTGCTGGCATTTGAGCAAAGCCAAAGAGGGGTGGTTTGTGCATGTGTCTCCGGCAATCACACATAAATAAACAAGGGCACTTGTTTGCACTGCTCTGCTGAAAAGACCTCGTTCACATACATCCCCGATGGTAACATAAGTGAGATCGATAAAATAAGATACAGTACTGTACCTAGACTTTGCCCTCCTTCACCTTCGGACAGTTCCCCTTTTAGTAAAACGCCCAATTGGCCCACATGTGCGAAAATTCTACATTTAAATTCTTCTCTCTTCTTTCTCTCTCATTTCTCGCTACTCCTTCTCCGTATCTTTCTCTAGCTCTCACTGGCATCATCATCATTCATGAGTGTCGAACTCAACCTAGTGTCAAGTCCAGAGCTACTTTCGCACCCTTCCCCTCTCCGGCAGGCAGGGTGCATATAAACCTCAACCCACCCACCCACGGCGAAACAAGCAAGCAGCCATACCCCAAGACCATGGCGTTTTATTTCCCACACACGTTTTTTATTTTCTGTATCAAATGTTTTACATTTCGACTAACCTCCGCTCCTTTGCTCTCTTCTCTCCCTCTTTCTCTCTCCTTTCTAACGGTCTCGGTGCATCGCTTCTCTCTCTTTCTCTCATTGCACAAGAAGTAACAGGAATATGTGTTGGGCGTATTGTTCTTTCGACAAACAAAGAAAAAAAATGCCGATACCCCGCATGTGGGTATGCCGAAAGAGGGTTAACTTCGCATTGTCAAAAAAAGTGGCATAGTATGTATGTGTGCCCGAACTAAGCTCGACTGAGAGTGAGAGAGGGAGGGAAGAATTACCGGAAAAAAACGCAACGGAGACGGAAGGACATGGAAGTGCGAGTGGAGCAGAGCAGAGCAGAGGGTGCACGCGTAAAAATGAAGTTTGGGATTAGATGGAAGGGGGGTGATGGCGACTAGATGAGAGGGCGGGTGTTGAGTTGGGCAAAGTTGTAAGACGAAAATAACGCCACATTGTGGGAGGGGAGGGAAGGAGAGGAGGAGGGGAAAGGGACCCTTTTTTTTTTTACTTTCACCCGCTCTAGTTACTTAGTGTGTTCTCAATTCATCTATGGGCTGCTGTAGATCCGGAAAGAACGGATGGGATAAGATCCGGCGGCCGGGCGGGGCTACTGCACTGGAGATAAAATGCCTCCTTTTTCATTTTTCGGCTAATGATTATCCACTATGAGATGCATTGGACGTTATGTTGCAAAAAGAAAAAAAAAGGGATCGGATCCCATAACGGCACCATTGATATGCGGATCTTAGCGTGTGTCTTCAATGCGGATTCAAAAAAAGGGGGGGAGGCATGTAGGAAGGAAAACTCTTTTGACCATCGCCACGCGAGAAGGACGGAAAATTCGATTGAAAAGAAAAAAAAGAGACCAGTCAAACTTCCTTGTTTTTCGTTTTTTTTCTCCGGGAACGTGAAAGAGAAATAAAACGAGTCAAGGAACGAGTTCACTTTCTGTTTGTTTTTCAACAAGGTTCAAGCATATGAACAAAAAAAAAAGAGCGAAAAACTTTCACTGCCATCAAGCAGGAACATCATTAACATCTCAACCGCATTTTACCACGTTTCTGCAATGTGTCATTCTCTCTCAATCTCAAGGAAGGGGACATTTGAGTTTACTTGCGAGAAAAAGTATAACAGACATGGATACTGCTGCTGTCACAAGCGAAGCAATCATGCCTTGTCATTCTCAATTTGACACACACAAACATCAATTAGCAAAGTGAACAAAACAGCACCTGGTATAAGAAGGACAGATGGAGGTACGCATACGTTTCACTTCGTTAGCTCTTTGTTCTTTTTCTTTCGGAGAAGAGTTGTCTACAAAAAAGTGTCTGTGTGTAAAACAGAGCACATACAGTACATACATCTCCAAAACAACTATGAACGCCCAAAATGATTGTCTATCGCGAATGTCATCATCACCCATCCCCTAGCTGCACCTCCCATCCCTACCATCCTCCATCCCTGTATCCGCCGTGAACACCAAAACACTTATCAATAAAAACGCACATACGCAAGGATAACAATAAATTCTTTTGGGTTTTGAGCAAAAACACCTTGAAGGATAACGAAAAGGAAGAAGAGTTCACACATTGGGGTTTTCTGTCCAATACACATATCCTGTATTGCAATCTCTGAGAAACCCCCAACCACCCAACCAAACGTACCCAACAATACAAAAAAACAACAACAAAAAACGACTTCTTCCGCCTTTTTGTTCCAAGTTCGACTTTTGCTGGTATTTGCTCACATTTCCTTCCACCCATCCTTTCGCCATTCCCCTCATTCATTCAATGCGCGCTGTTTTGAGAGTGGTTGGACATGCACACAACAAACCAGAATTGTTGTACCAAAGAGGAAATCCCGAGATCGGACTCTAGAAACACTCTTTCCTTTCAGTTCCTACTTTCAATTCAATCAAGTCAGAAATCTATTCACTTCTACCCCCCCTCCTTGCCCCCGCCAATCCCCACCCTCTCTCTCTCGGCGGAGTTTTTTGTATATTCTTTCCTCAGCAAACCTGGCTCGGAGTGCGGACAAAAAAAAAGGTTCACAGCCAGACACTCATTGCACACATCGTGAGAAGTGACTAAGTACTGCACGGTACTGTGCTCACTCACTGCGATGGACTTTGGGCTAGGCTTGTTGGACTGTTATTGAGGGATCTGAGGAACAGCAAACCGCAAGAGACCCCGCACAATAAAATAGATTTTTTTTTTCCTTAGCTCAAATAGCAGGTGTAAACACATGCACAATTTTCAGCTGTCAGCCATCGAAAAAGCTGATGAGGGAGTAAAAAGGATTGCACACTCTCGTGCTGGATGTAGCTCCGTGGACAGACAATCCCATTTGCTATCGCCCGTTAAAATTGCAATTGAACGTTCAAGTCTCGATGGTTTGGTTTGATTTGGTTTGGTTGGGTTAAGTTGGGTACGATGTCGTTTCAGGACAAGCGGCTTCTGACTGGTAAATTTTAGTGGCGTGTCGAAGCTACTTCCAGGAACGGAGAAGCTGATAGCTGATGGAGCAATCCTCTTGAAATCTTGCAGATAACATAGCGACACCAAAAACACGTCCTCAGTCCTTGCTGCTTGCTTTCCTGCCCGTTAGTTGACCATAAAAAGCACATTCAGTGAAAAACTATACTCAAATGAAAACCATACTGTCGTTTGTTCGTTCGTTGTTCTATTGATGTTGTCTTCCTGAATCATTGCTAACGTGTTAAAGGCTGTAGGATTTGCCGGTTCTAGCGTTTTAAAATTACAGAGTGAGTAAATGTAGAAAAAGTACGATAAGAGAAAAGGAAATCCAGGTCCCGGTCAGTCGTTGGTTTGCTCTCGGTCAGTCGGTCGGACGTTCTAAGAAAAGTACTGGATCTCAAGTCCGACAGACTTGACGATCGGTGCCTGAGCATGTGGCGAAAAAACATGTCCCACAAATCCAAGACTGAACAACAACTTGTTGAATCGGCCCTCCCACATGATCGCCAATCCAGACTGAACGCCCAAACGCGCCTTGATCACCCCGATAATCGGTTGTGTTGACAATTCTGAAGTCCCTGTCGTTGATGATGAGGATAACGATCCTGTCCCTGTTGTTGTCTCAGGCAAGTCGGGCACGCCAACGGTTTTGGGGAACGGGTCTGTCGCTGCCTGCTCGTTACTATTAGCACTCTTCCGCTCCCGAATCCACCATTCGACTCCCGCAGTTAGCTCACTGTCGTAGCTGTAGAGGTTGAAGTCGAATCGCGAGCAAAGTCCCAGATCTGGATGAACCTGTGCAGCATAGCTGCTCGAGACATGTCCCATGATAGGGTTCAGAGTCTGTGTGATCGTGATGGGGATGTAGTTTTGGTGATGCTCAGGTGCCGTCGAGGTCGGGTATCGAGGTATTACTCCTGAAGGCTCCTGTGACGATTTCTCCTTGTCCTCTGATGTCGTAGCTGGTGCCAATGGAGGCAACGTCCTGTATCTCAGGCCCGTCGACACTATTAGTATTCAGGAAAAGCATGGTGTCATATTAGTCCCTTTTCGAAAATAAATGCAGAGACGCGGAAGAAGCAATATTTTCCACAAAAGCAAGAACGAGGCACTTACGTCCCCCAAGTTTCTCGGTTGCACTGTAATAAACCTCTGCGCCAGCTGACCAGTATCCTCGAATCCTCTCAGACGGCACTGATTCTTCATCTGCCGTCTCCTCGCCCAGATACCCTGCACGCTCCCGCGAAAGATCTTCCGACGATTTCAGTTCCAGTGTCACAGGGCCACGAGTAGTAGAACCAGTCTTCTCAAACGATTCCTGTTCCAGATCGATCGATCCGCTGTCCGAGTTATTCAATAACGTAATCTCTTCCTCATCCTCCAACCCTGCTTCCCGACGGCGACGGCGACCCTCCTTCTGCATGTCATCGTAAGAATTGTCAAAGTCCTTGCCAAAATTGTAAAGACCACGCACTCCAATCAGCCCATCGTCCGTTGTAAATGAAACTTCCGCACAGTATTTGCCCTTGTCGTACTGGAACTGTGCCGACATCTACATGAAACAACAAAACAGATGCGAAGTCAATAATCGCGTTTCATCTGCAGGTCCAAGAAGCAAGCTGTCGTGTGAAAAGAAAATCGGCTTACATGAGATGCACTCCTGGATGCAGGGTCGCTTATTCCTGAAAGTACATATTGCCGGTGCTTTGAGATTCGTCGACTGTACAACATTTCTAACCTTGCATTCGCCAGATTCATTCTTCCACACAGCAGGTAATCTATTCGTGATATTAACGATTGTTGCACGCTGTTAGGTTCCAGTTTCGCATTTGACTCTATTGGAGCGTGGCTCCTAGTGGTCTACCCTTTGCTGTTCTCCTGTCGTCCTCTGGTGCTTTTCCCGTCTTTATGTTTCCCTGCTGTTATCTAACGTCTTACACTTGCGATCCTCTTTCGTCCAGCGTGTCAATCAGTCGCGTCACATGGTCCTTCCTGTCTTTGCACGTTTCTTTACTTGTTCATCCATCCGCGACTCAAATTGCTTCCAGTTTTCCTTTCCCTCAAATGAGCCTTTCTCCTTATCCGTATATATCCTTCCATGTCCATGTCCATGTCCAATCGCCTTCATTCTGACTCGACGATGTCCATAAAGTCTCCATTTTATGACAATCCTCGCTGACAAGACTCTCATGTATACCTTTACGTCGCTTGCCATCATCATCAAACTCCGTCCACTGATCCGCCTCCCGGATCGAATGGTCCAGACAAATAATCCGGAATCGATCCACCAAATGCCTAAACCTCACCGACGCCGAATCATCAATCATTAATGCCCGCGACGTGAACAAGTAACCCACGGAGCCCTCCAGGATCGGTAACGCGTTCATGGTTGTTGTGGTCTTGAAGACAGAACTTGGGAGTTTTGAAAGGCGGAGGGATAAGCCTGTGGGTGCTTGGAAATCCAGCAGTGCTAAGTGATATGAAATGGATCAATAGGTTGATAGATTTTAATATTTTTGGTTAATTAATCTGATGAAGGGAGATTGGTACCCAGACGAGGGTACCTGAATAAGCCAAAGGCTGGCTGTAAAGACAACAAGAAAATATTCCTTTCCTTCAACCCTCCTCTCAATCGTCGATTGGTGTGCGAAATTAAAAGAGAATTCTTACCTCGAGAGGTTGCGCAGAGATGCGAGTATTGGTTGTCTTCGTTCCAGCCTGAGGCGCGATAGTACCGCCTGAGGCAGTACTCCATAAAATCATACATGGCGTGTGAAGCCAGCTTTTTGTCGTTCCTGGTACTGTGTCTGTGAGATGGCGAGAGAGTGTCGGCCTATGCGTTTTTAAGGTATATGGATTATGTGATTGGTGTAGTGGTATGAAGGTAATTGAAGGGTGAAGGAGGTTAGAGGTGAAGGGTATAAGTTTCCGGAAGGAAGGGAAGAGAAAGTTGAGAAAAGTGAGAGGGTCAGGGTTTTAATGTCAGATGCGGAGGAGGAGGGAGGAGGAGAGTAACGGTTGGCGGAGAAAGTGCGGTCGCGGTGGTGGTAAGAGAATATTGCACCGGGGAGCAAGAAGTGAAGGTGAGGATGAGGATTAAACGATGTGGATTAGGAGTGGAGTAGGAAGAAGGTGAGATGCGGTTTTCTTTTTCTTCGGATCCGCGAATACTTCGCGACACTCGGAAGCGGATCTTCATCGAGCTGTGACGGCTATTTTTCACTTTTATCGTTGGCCACCATTCACATGGAATTGAGCAAAAGATATGTATTTTTCATTAGAACGTATGTGGTGTGTGCATGGTTGTGGTTGCTAACGTAAATTGAATGTGTATATGTATGTGTGGGAAAATAAGGTCGTTACGGAGGAGACCCAGGGGTGGCGAAAGAGCCAATTCATGGTCTAGAACGTCCAGAGCTGGCACCAACACCAGCTCCTGCAGATTCCCTGTCTCCTCCTCCAGAGGTCTGGTTGCGCCTTGAGCGAATCGCTCCCGATCCAGGAGGTGAGCGGCTTAAGAGTGCGGCTTCTGAAAAGTCGTCCTCTCCGAATGTCACGTTGCCATCATCATCTTCCTCATCATCATCCTCAACACCCTGCAGGTACTCGTCATCTTCCTCAGTGTACTCGGACTCGACAGCCGTGCGGCGGCGGTTGTCACCTCGAGACATTTGAAATTCAGAAGAACGCTCGGAAAGAAGGGAAGGTGGAGGTGGGGGTGGGGGTTGCAAGCCAGAGGAAGTGGTCATGGAAATGTCCATGCCGCTTCGTCCAGTGCGTCTTGAGCTAGCGGTGCTAATTGTTGTAGAGGTATCGTCATCATTGGTCGTAAAAGTGTTGCGTTGCTGTGGTGTCATAATCGTGCTTGTTGTCGCTGTAGTTGTCGAGGAAGAGCCTCTCTGCTGTTGTTGTTGTTGTTGTTGTTGTTGATGTTGTTGTTGCTGTTGCTGGCTAGATGTGGAGCGCTGGCGCTGGCTTGGAGTTGTAGGTCTCTCTGGAACAACGGCATCATCCTGGAGAGAAAAAGCAGGTCCCTGGGGTGCATGCCTCAAGTGCTGATCCTGTTCCTGCTCGTCATCGTCATCCTCCATCTCGTCATGATCAAAAATAAGAGTCTGCTTCTGGCCGCGCGAAGGAACGTACTCCTCTTCAAACTCGCTGTCAGACTCATTGCGCTCGCCCTGCAACTGGGGTTGACGAGGACTGCCAGACACCGCATCATATTCCGCGCCAGCGTCAAGTGCTCCAGCGAGGGTAGGCGAGCGAAGCTGTCCTCGTGCATCGGAGCTGGGACGAATCTGGTGGGCAATTGCCAAAGCTTCCGCATCGCTGCCGAACCAACCGGCCAAGACCTGCCAGGTGACAACTGAGAAGATGATTTCCCAGAAGATGAATACAGCCATGAAAACCAAGGCCGTCGAGACCTTGTAATAGTACATGAAATATCTGTGGTGATTGGGTGAAAGAGAAAACAGGTTAGCCAAAAGTGTACCATGATTTAGGATCGTGTTCTTCAATAAGGGTAGAGACTTGCCTGAGGCCGTGGAAGTGGGCGTCAATGTGGATGGTGCTCCTGTAAACTTGGAGGTCGGGTGTGGAGATTTCGACAAAGGCGCGGGCGACAGGGTTAGATGAATCCTCGACATAGTTCTCGATCAAAGGCAACTTGATGAGCTGGTCTTCCTTGGACCAGTCCAGCACCAATGGCACGGCCTTCCATGCAGTCTTCATGAGCTTCAAAGGGGCGGAGTGGTAGGTGAGAATACCCTGTAATCAAATTGAAGAATTTGCTCAGAATGTCAGTTAATATTGCATCAGAGGGCCGCTTCCTACAAGCGCACATGCAAATCCGTGTGAAATACTCACAGGTCGGCTAGAGGTCATGATGGTCTTGCCGTCAGCACGGAGCAAAGTGACAACGACCATGAAGTTGCCAATAGCCACGTTCTTTTCCGAAGTGGGTACATGCAAGTTCATTGAAATATCGTATGCCTGGTCTCCGCGAAGAAACTAATGGGATAATGAAGTGTCATTGTTCCGTTATTAGACTCCATGTATAAATTCTGGTGTAGATGCAATCTACAATGCCTTCTGCTGTCTTTTTTCATTCCTGCAGCGCAAGTGTCGAATGGGTACCTGGTCGTAGCGTCCTCCCCTGGTAAAGTCAATCTCGGCAGAAGGGCCATGTCCAATCACTCCAGGGACACTATTAGAAACAAATTTTTGACACAACATCAGTTCACGGTTCATAGGGGCAGACTAAAACGTGTCTTGCATAGCGTCTGGCAAGGATGACATCTGACCGCAACTCGTTTTCAAGGAGGAAAACGAGGTTTTGCATATAAACTACAAAACCTCGCTAGCATTAGATAATACCAGAAAAATCATAAAAAATGAAAACTTACGTGGGTCGGTCGTATTGAAGATGGACCTGTCCAACATGTCCACGCTGAGGGATATAAATCCAGTAGAAGCTCAGGTACGCCGCCAAGGAGACACCAACGAGAAGCAGGAGGACAATGAGACCGATAAAGAACTTTATGATCTTGCGGTGCAAGGCTGAGGAGGTCAACCACTGGATAACCTGCTGGACGTAGGGTTCCAGCAGACCCAGTAGCGGGGTGATGAAGAATTGTAAAATCTAGCCCATGCGAAAACCATGAACGAAAGAGAGTTAACAAGAAAAGTCAAATGAATGAGAGGAGTGGCATTCGAGATTAAATATTGTTGAATGTATGCAGGAGGCGAATGAGGAGAGGGTAGTGAAGTACCTCGAATAGAGTCATTGGTTGTGATTGGAACCCGAGGGGGGAAAGTGAGAATTGGAGGGTGATGTTAGAGGGCGTTTGAGTTGTGTTGAGGTTGGTGAGAGTGCGTGGGGTCGTAACGAGAGAGTGAGAAGGAGAAAGGCGGCGCAAGTGAAGAGGAGGGGAAGGGGAAGAAAGAGAGGGAAGAGTGAAGAAGAGAGACAAAGAGATAAAAAGAAAGGAACCGTGCCCCATGAGGCAATTATGCACACATTTACTCACCCTCTTGAAAAATGAAGAAAAAAAAAATGTCGTTGGGGCGAACCCTTCCCATCCACCTTCAGCAAGAGTTTATTTCATTTTGCTACAGTTGTCACTGTCTGCCGCTGTCCCTTCCTTTCAAAGACACCTTTCACTACGACTTGGCAGAGCTGACTTGACTCAAGGACTGTTTGGCTGACCGGCTAGTTAATCTAGCATGCCCTTGCCTCCTGCTCCCTTGCGACCGATCACCACCCTCAGGGTCATTGACCATGATCAAAGCAAAAAGCATGTCATTATGCCTTGCTTACAGTGCATCCACTCCATCCACATGGCTCTCATCACCGTAAAAAAAATATCACAATCAACAAAAATCAAATTTCCAGCAAGACAATTTTGACATGTGAAGCCTATCATTTGCCGCGCCTTGACCCGGCAAACCAAACCTGCTCACTCCCTCTGTCCTTCCTTGCCTTACCTGCCCTGAATGGTCTGGCTGGCTCATAACGATATCATGTCTCGTTATTGTTGTAGCCTGGCTCTCTTGGCACGCTCTTTTTTGTTTTCATCCCACAACCTCCTATACACAACAATTCGACACGACAGGTTCCCATCCCCTCTAGTCTCATGTTCATGTGTTGTCAAACAGCAATCGTGAAATAAAAAAAAAAAAAAAAAAAAGACATTTGTATTTTTGTTCCATGGGTAATTAATGTCTTTCGTCAGGGTCAATCTCGCCCTACACACATCATCATATGCATCAAACAGCTTCTTTTCCCCTGCAAGCCAAAAAAAACAAACAAGGAGTTGATTGTGTTATGTGATAGTTGTTTGTGAATATATGTGCGTTTTGAGTGAGATCCAACCGCTTTGTCTGCCTAATCAACTTTCTTGTCGCCTTCATCATCGTTGTCGCGTCTAGTTATCATCATCACCCTGGTCCTCGTCGGCTGCTGCTGCCTCGCCATCTCCTCTGCTGGCTTGGCGTCCACGGCCCTTGCGATCACGCTGGTAGAACTCGGCCAACAACTTCTGGGGAATACGGTTCAACATCTCCTTGGGGAAGATGCGGAGCAACGACCAGGCCTGGTCAAGGGACTCGAAAACAGTACGCGACTCGTAGTTTCCTATATTTGAAGCGCATTAGAAGAGATATAATTATAGCGCACATTAGTTCCAATGATCGTAACCTTTTGCATGTTGAGCCTAGTAAATGACAACATACACACTTTAAAACACAACATACCTTGGGCGATATAGGTCTTCTCAAACTTCTCCAAGAACTCGAGAGAGAGCTTATCCTCCTGGTTCAGGGCCTCCTCTCCGACGACGGCCTTCATGGCAGCGGCATCACGACCGATGGCATACTTGGCGTAGAGCTGGTTAGAGACATCTCCGTGATCCTTGCGGGTCAACTTCTCACCGATAGCAGACTTCATAAGACGCGAAAGCGAAGGCAAGACGTTGATTGGTGGGTAGATCTGACGGTTGTGCAACTGTCTGTCAATGAAGATCTGGCCCTCAGTAATGAATCCAGTCAAATCGGGAATAGGGTGAGTAATATCTATCAATAGGAATCGCCAGTGAAGAAGAATACAAGTGTTAACACCGTGAGGGAGTAGCGTCCAATGGAATCGAGACCGCAGAGACATGGCAAATCAATAACGATGAACTTACCATCGTTGGGCATGGTAAGAATGGGGATCTGGGTGATGGATCCGTTACGTCCATCGACACGACCGGCACGCTCGTAGATGGTCGACAAATCAGTGTACATGTAACCGGGGTAACCACGACGACCAGGAACCTCCTCACGGGCAGCAGAGACCTCACGCAAGGCATCGGCATAGGAACTCATATCGGTCAAGATAACCAAGACGTGCTTTTCCAACTGGTAGGCGTAGTACTCGGCGGTGGTCAGAGCCAAACGAGGAGTAATAATACGCTCGATGGTGGGATCGTTGGCCAAGTTGAGGAAGAGGGTGACACGCTCGATCGAACCGTCCTCCTCGAAATCCTGCTTGAAGAAACGAGCGGTCTCCATGTTGACTCCCATAGCGGCGAACACAATAGCAAAGTTGTCCTCGTGGTCATCGAACACTCCTTTGGTCTTCTTGACCAAACCAGCCTGTCTGCAAATCTGGGCAGCAATCTATAATAAAACAATCGTTCAGAAACGCGCAAAGTTGATTAGTTTCATCCGCGCTGATACGTTATCTCGACCCTGCAAAATGAGCAATCCACAAAATACAAATAAGCATTGAGCTCTTTGCAACATACCTCGTTGTGAGGAAGACCCGAGGCTGAGAAAATGGGGATCTTTTGACCACGAGCAATCGAGTTCATGGTGTCGATGGCAGAGATACCGGTTTGGATCATCTCCTCGGGGTAAATACGCGAGTAAGGGTTGATAGGAGAACCTATATTTCAGTCAAAAATGACGAGACGACACTGGTGAGTCTTCCTTGGAGACGCTTACTTGGAGAGTGACAGCTGCCAAAATGTGCCTAGGAAGATAGCACAACGCTAAGATGTTGGATCCTGGATGGGTGTTATGGAGATCGTGTCACCACACGTCGTACAGAAGATGCTTACCGTTGATGTCGAGGTAGTCCTCGGCAAAGACCTTGGGTCCCTTGTCGATACTCTTTCCTGATCCGTTGTAAACGCGTCCCAACATGTCCTCAGAGACGGGCATCTTCAAGACATCTCCCGAGAACTCGACGTGGGTCTGCTTGGCATCAATTCCTGGGGTACCCTCGAAGACCTACAAGTGCGATGACAATGTTGCATTGATATTGAGGTCATGGAAGAAAAAATAAATAGGGACAGGGGGGTAAAGAGAGGTCATAGGTTAGTCACTAGCACGAAGCGTAAGCGTGCTCAATGCTTATCCCGCGTCAGAAGCACAAGGTAAAAAAAATCTTGGTACAAACAACCACGACCAGGTGCTGTGTGAGGGGAGTGATCACATCACGTCCCCTTCCCTCGTCCTCTCACTCCTCCCCTGTGCAGATCGATATCTAGAGTCATTTCATCGTATTTTCTTCGCTTTTTTGAGGCGTACCTGGACGACAGCACGCTTGCCCTGGACTTCCAGGACCTGACCGGCACGCTTGGAACCGTCAGGAAGAGTAAGCTCGACAATCTCGGAGAACTTGGGGAACTATTGATACAAGGAAAAACAGAAGAAAATGTGCGATTGGTATGTTGTTGCAGTCATGGAAAAAAAAGAAAAAAAAATGCTCAAAGCGATGATGCAACGACAGCAAGTGGTGTCGTGTATACCTTGACATTGTCGAGCATAACCAAGGGACCGTTAACACCGGCGACGGTGCGGTAATCTGGTAGAATATCAGTCAACGAAGGCGATTGCGAAAGGGTACAACAGGACCCATGTGAGGAATAGACAGTTCAGAAAGAAAAGAGGCGTGAGAAGACATTCGACATGTGATTATGGATTCCACAGAAAAAGAGAGCGATGGGTGTGGGTGTATTTGTCGACGTCGAATAGTGGGCAATTACCGAGACGTGGCTCGACGGCGTAGTTGCGGGTAACGGCGGCAGCATGGAGCACGCTGGCTTCCCTGGTAGAGAGGCGAGGATCCATTGGGGAGGGTGAGTTGTGTATGGGAGTGTTGAGTAGAGAGTGAAGAAGTGTGGTGGAGTGTGCGGGGAGAAAGGGCGATTGGAAAAATAAAAACGACAATGAATTGAGTGAGCAAGCGCGCTTGGGGCAGTGAGAGAGGGGAAGAAAGAATAAAAAAAAACGATGTTCCAGGGCGTGTAAAGGAATGCTGAGAAAGGACTGCGAGATGTCACCTGGATGGCAAAAGGCTAGTATGCTGCCCCTATCTCATAGGGAGAGGTTGACGTCACACCCTTTGGAGAAAATGTGGTCGACTTTGCTCCTCTTTCAACTTCAATGTCGCCACCAAAACGATACCGTTGGAATTCATACAGCCAGACGCGTCAGTTCTTCGATACCCTATCGACACTCAAGCCTAAACGCAGGGGAACCCACAAGGCCACAATAAGAGGATACGCAGGATACCTGGACAATCTACGGCAATAAGCAGGACATGACAGGTTGCTGTCTATTCGATTCGCCACCATTTTAAGCAAAAAATCGCTATCCTTGCCCACCTGTCTGCACGATGGATCGGCTCACAACTGGTGACAAGCACTAAAAAAAATAAAAGACACGGCACGACTCCTTGACCTTTCTCCTTCTCCAACCCCCATCTCCATTCCACTCATTCACATCCTCACCATGCCTGTCTTGAATCACTGCAAAAAAGTCTGGTAGGAAACAAGAAGAGCCAGTCAGCACCAGAGAGAGATTCTTATCGACAGAGAATCCAATGTCCGCCACCAAGAAACGATGACTTTTTAACCTCCACCCAACGAACGTTCCCTGCACATAACTACCATTAGGACGAACTTTTTGAGTGCCGGTGGATTTGACAGGCAAACATTGGCAGGAGTAAGCATCAATGCCTTATGACACTCTCACTTCACGCTTGGCAAAAGCGATAGATTCTGATAGCCTTTTTTTTTCTTTCGGTGATGTTCGTCGATTATTAGCTCAAGCTTGTCTCTGCCTCCAAAGGAAAGATCCTCTGTGAACTCCAAGTCGAGAAGCAACATCTGGTAAGCCATCAAGCAGGAGTAAAGAGCAAAGCGTCCGTTCTATGGAGAACTTTTATCAAACCTCAATTGTAAAAATGAACAAACACCAACAATTGTTCACTTTACTTTGACACCTAACTAGAATCGACTAGGTGGTTGCCATGGTGGCCTTTTGAGCACCATCGTCGATGTCGGTGGATCACTTGCTATTGCTGCCGAGAACATGCAAGCGACAGGAGTCTCCACAGGTGAGGGGTGAAGTCGCTTATTTTTACTGCCAACGACGTCGTAACTGTGTCCTTCTGGTTCATCCAAACCAGTCAATTTCATTAACGACGTTTTCAATGCGATAGATCTCAACATCTCGTTCGTTTCAGGGGCTAAGATTGGCGACAAGCTCACTATCGTAAGGCTCCCTCTTCACCTGTCGACGGTGCATTAGCAGCTATGTCATTCTCAAGACTATTAACGAACTCACTTTACCGTTCTTTTTTCCCTTTTCTAATGATACCCAGGACTCTCGATGTGACAAGATCGGAGGGACACTGGCGTACACAACGGTTGAGATCAAGGTGGATGACAAAATTGTCGCATTGGGTCGGCACACCAAGTATGTTCGCCTAGCGCACAAAGCAAACGCAGAAACGAAGCGTACACAGCCTTCAGAGTAGAAAGAGCAGGAGGTATCATAGAGTAGTAGATCGACTTTGTGCATATCCATGTAAAGCGTAACGTTCTGAAGAATGATCAATAGAATGCTGAATTACACCCAATTTTGCTTGAGGAACGTGCACGATATGATTTTTGGCTGATGCTGGACCGGAGGAGCCTAGAAGGATACAAATGCGATGTCCTCGACACCAGGAGGAACTATTGGGAGTTGACACCCTCCTCCCCCCACCACGAGAAATACCTTCCATGCGTTTTTTCTTTCTATTTGTCTAAATCTACCTTCGAAGCGTGATGATTATGTTGCGCAGATTGCCAATAACATACGAAACGGCGCTAGAACCACGACCTATTGTGTGTCATTTTTCTACAGAACGTGTTGCACGCTATCGTTACTCGCGAACTTGTCAAGACTTTGGTATCCTACTCGTTGCAGTGGAGGAAAAAAGGATGAGTGGAAAACGAGCACGGTCTGACTTTGGCTCAACCCCCCTATAAACCAGTTAAAGATGGGAGCCCAGTGGGCGAATTGCTCAATGTAACAATTGGATGGGAGGGGTCATGGGGTTACTCTGGAGGTCGGCAAACCGTAAAACCAATTAAGCAATAGCGGATGCAAGTTAAAGATAGGAAAAATGCCATAAAAAAATAGGAACGCGCAAGGCAAGGGGTTAAGAGCGAAGGAGATGGAGGGGAGGAAGGAATGAGAGAGAGGAGGGAAGGGGAGGTTGGAAAGAGGAGAGAAGGGGATGGGTGGTGTGCAAGCAGCCAACAGACGCACACGGTACGGGAAAATGGAGGGTGGTAAAGTGAGTGGTGAAGAGCGGAATGGGACGAGATGGACAGGATGGACAGGATGGATGGAATGGGACAGGGACGGGAAGTGAAATGGAAGCCATGCAGCACCTGTACCGTACCGTATGATTGGTGAGTTTGATTTTTGTCTGCCATTTTTGTTGTTTTTTTTTTTGTCTGACATTGGAGTCAAAACCATGGGGGGGATTTTGCTGGTAGTGTTTTCTTTTTTTCCTTTCTTCTTCTTCTTCTTCTTCTTCTTCTTCTTCTTTATCGGCCCCCACCCCAGTCTCCCTAAACCAAGACTCGTCAAGACCGGCTCTTTTTCTCTTTTTACACCACAACAACAACAGCAACCAACCACCACCACCCTTTTCTTACTTGAAATCACCATGCGCGAAGTCATCTCTCTCCACGTCGGACAGGTATGTCATGCAGCCCATGCTAACCATGCAACCCATGCACTCAACAACAAAGAAAAACACCTCCCAGCGAATTATCTTCGTTTTGGCATGTACTTTTCTTTTGTCCCGTCTCTTTCACAAGCACACTCACCCATCCACGTTTGATTCTCTTATCGACTCTAATAGGCCGGTGTCCAGATTGGTAACGCCTGCTGGGAACTCTACTGCTTGGAGCATGGTCTTGCCCCTGATGGCACCTTGTAAGAACATCTACTGAAAACTCTCCTTCCCTTTCACAGCAGAACAATACGCTTAGTAGCATGTTGTTTTAAGAGTAACTTTTTGTTTAGGTTAAAAAAAGAAGGACTGACCAGGGCTGCTTTGTTTAAATATATATATATGTCATAGGGTCCAGAACGACCAAAAGATGAACGAGCTCTCGTCGCCCAGCACCTTCTTCTCCGAGACTGGCGCTGGCAAGCACGTTCCCAGAGCTAGTAAGTCGTTTTCTCCTTTTCTCTCCAGCACTTGTCCCGTCACACTCATTTGAAAGAGACACTCTCGGAACGGACTGCAACCAGAGAGACACGCGTGTCGGTCGCCCCTGATTTTTCCACTTGTCATTTCTTGTTGACCATGAACTCACGTCCTTTTTCATTCTTTTCCCTTTGATTGCACATAGTCTTTGTCGATCTTGAGGAGAGCGTCATCCAGGAAGTCCGCAACGGATCCTACCGCAAGTAAGAGGTCCTTTCAAATCCTTCTCCCTCCAGTTTACAATGCCAGCAGTTCTCTCGCCTTGCTCACCTCCCCTTGTTCTATTCTACTGTCCTTTTCCGCTAACCGGTTCATATAAAACCTAATAGCCTCTTCCATCCCGAGCAGATGATCTGCGGCAAGGAGGATGCCGCCAACAACTACGCTCGTGGTCACTACACCATCGG
This sequence comes from Linnemannia elongata, assembly GCA_036320915.1. Taxonomy (NCBI): domain Eukaryota; kingdom Fungi; phylum Mortierellomycota; class Mortierellomycetes; order Mortierellales; family Mortierellaceae; genus Linnemannia; species Linnemannia elongata. The sequence goes on along the minus strand of JAXBDG010000007.1, from coordinate 592,558 downwards.
CAAGGAACTCGTTGACAAGGTTCTGGACAAGGTTCGCAAGCTGGCCGACAACTGCTCCGGTCTTCAGGGTTTCTTTGTCTTCCACTCTTTCGGTGGTGGTACCGGTTCCGGTTTTGGTGCCTTGCTCCTCGAGCGTCTTTCCGCCGACTATGGAAAGAAGTCCAAGCTCGAGTTTGCTGTTTACCCTGCTCCCGAGATGGCCACCTCTGTTGTTGAACCCTACAACTCCATCTTGACCACCCACACCACTTTGGAGCACACCGACTGTGCCTTCATGGTCGATAACGAGGCCATCTACGAGATCTGCCAGCGCAACTTGGATGTCTCTCGCCCTACTTACACCCACTTGAACCGTATGATCGCTCAGGTCGTCTCCTCTATTACCGCTTCGCTGCGCTTTGCTGGTTCCTTGAACGTCGACTTGAACGAGTTCCAGACCAACTTGGTTCCCTACCCTCGCATTCACTTCCCCCTGGTCACCTATGCTCCTATCTTGTCGGCCAAGAAGGCTTACCACGAGCAGCTCTCCGTCAGCGAGATCACCACTGCCTGCTTCGACATCCAGAACCAGATGGTCAAGTGTGACCCTCGCCAGGGCAAGTACATGGCCTGCTGTCTCTTGTACCGTGGAGACGTTCTCCCCAAGGATGTCAGCGGCACCATTGCCACCCTCAAGACCAAGAAGACCATCCAGTTTGTCGACTGGTGCCCCACTGGATTCAAGGTCGGCATCAACAGTGTGGCCCCTGCTGTTGTTCCTGGCGGTGAGGTCGCCAAGGTTCACCGTGCTGTCTGCATGTTGTCGAACACTACCGCCATTGGTGAGGCCTGGTCCCGTCTTGACCACAAGTTCGATCTCATGTATGCCAAGCGCGCTTTCGTTCACTGGTACGTCGGTGAGGGTATGGAGGAGGGCGAGTTCTCTGAGGCTCGTGAGGACTTGGCCGCTCTTGAGAAGGATTACGAGGAGGTTGCTACCGACAGCCATGCTGGAGAGGTCGAGATCGACGAGTACTAAACACTGGAAAATGAGCACACGCACATATGATGCGCCCCTTTCCCTTTACCTTTAACCACTATCCATACCTTCTCTTTCTCTTCGGGGAAGCCATCCCAGCGTTTTCCCAAAGAAACCACATCCGTTTCTCTGGGGTTCTCTTGCAGTGTACATGCTATCCATACCAATTGTTGCAAATCCAATAGCGATTCCAAGGAAACCACAATTAAAAAGAAAAAAATCTTTTGCTGAATTGACTGATGTATCATTGTTCGGTGTTTTTAATGCTGTTGATATTCTACGCGTGATGCTCCTGCTCCTGAAGCTTCTACATTTACTTGGAGTATGATTTGATGTTCTATCAATATCCAGATATGAAAAACAGGAGACAAGACGAGTATTAGTATTGACGCGTTCCTGACTACTCGGGTTTGATCCTCCTCTCATAAGACCACCACCACCAACAACAAGAAAATTAAGACAAAAAAATCGTGACCAGTCAATATGTCAAAGAACAGAAAAAAAAGACGTACGTTAAAGTCCTCCTTCTCGGCAAACTCGGCGGCGACCTCGTCGATGATAGGAGTAAGGTAGCGGATATCATCCTCGGGCTTGAGGGTGGCGTCCTTTGTGGCGATGGTGTGAGAGAGCGAGTATTGGAAGGCGACCTTCATACGGTAAACGCGCTCGTAGCCCTCGTTGTCGGGGAGGCGGTTGACGGCCTCACGGATGATGTCTGTCTCCTCACGGAGCACGTCGTCGTAGCGAAGACCTATCAATATTTTTTGATGGAATGAGAGAAGGTGGGTGGAGGCGTAAGGGATGGGTGTAAGGGTGCATTGGGGAAGACACAGTAGGGCGCAGTTGGTAGTCGTGGTGTTTTTTTTGGAGGTGGTTGCAGCGGTGGTTGCGGTAGTGTTCGCGCAGAATTGGCGTGTCCGTTGTAGCAAAGCCTGTGCTGCGAGGTTGCCTGCCCTGTTCTGTCGGTATCCTTTGTTGGACTTGTGCTCCGATAAAAAATCTTGATTCGGACGAAATATCTATGCACGAACTGTATTTTTTCACGTCACCCCGGCGGCCATGTCCGAGCTCTCTCTTGTCTGAGAAACGGAAGAAAAAAAAGGCGCGCCTCATCCTAAAAGCCTTTTAACTCTTTCAGGGTCGTTATGCATGAACCAGGCAGTCCTGATGCCATTCATCGAAAAGGCGTTGTTGAGAAAACTGTAGATGTCGGAGGTTTTGGTAAAAGGATCCGGAGGGTGAAAGGAAAAAGGTGTGGGAGGAAGGGAAACGCACCGAGCTTGCGGTATCCAGCGGCGTTGACGAAGGCGTTGGCGACGGGCTGGAGGACGCCCGAGAGGAACTTTGATGCCTTGACCTGGTTGACGAGGGTGATGCCAGACATTGTGAATGTGATGTATGGGAGTGTGAGAGGGGAGTGGAGAGGGGAAGGGGAGAGTGAGCGACTGAGTTGCCACAATGCTTTGGGCGTTTCTCTGAATTTCAGGCAACCAGGAAAGAGATCTGCACGTGATTTTTCCAAGCGAATATTGCGTCACTGTAGAGTGAAAGAGTCGTGTCTGCTGAGGACGAGTGAATCGACACGCAACGCACGCACGCGTCCCTCACACACGAATTGAGAGACAGGTACAGGGACAGCGAGTAGGAGAAGCAGGCAGGACTGGCATTGAGAGACTTTCTGCTGCCTTTGACAAGGCGACGAGACGAGGTTCAAAAGTAAAAGTACTCCCTTTTCTTCACTGGACACACATTCCCTTCAGACCTCCAACAACCCAAGCAACAACTGACAACTGACACCACCGCGACCATCACACACTCTCAACACCTCACAACAACCGAACAAGCAGGAAAACAATAAGTCATTATGAGTCGAGGAGCAGGTTACGATCGCCACATCACCGTCTTTTCACCCGAGGGACGTCTTTACCAAGTCGGTACGTTTTTTTAATACCCTCTTCGAGTTTGACGCATGCCCTCCATGTGAATGCATTAGAGCATCCTCTCAAAGGACACCAAAAAAAAAGATAGAAAAGCGTCGCGTCGTGTTTATACTGTAATGACTCTGAGCTTATCTAACTCGCGTTTACTCTTTCAATGGTGGACAATTGTGCGTATCTAGAATATGCCTTCAAGGCTATCTCAAACTCGGGAATCACCTCTATCGGTGTCCGCGGCAAGGACTCTTGCGTTATCGTCACCCAGCACAAAGTCCCTGTAAGCTAAACCACCAGCAACCACTCTGCCGCTACCTTCTGAGATCACATATTCTCAACAAAAAAAACGCGCTCCAATGCCCTACGTCGACACCCATTCTAAACTGACAAAAAAACCTCCTCCTCTTCACCTTCGCAAAAAACTACTTTTCGACAAATAGGACAAATTGTTGGACGCGTCGTCGATCAAACACATTTACCCATTGACGCCTAAGATTGGATGTGTGATGACAGGATTGGTACCCGATGCCCGATCGGCCGTGAGCAGGGCACAGCGGGAGGCGGCCGAGTTCCGGTACAAGTTTGGATACGAGATCCCCCCAGATATGCTTGCCAAGCGCATGGCCAACATTAACCAGGTCTACACCCAGCACGCCGCCATGCGTCCTCTTGGTGTCTGTAAGTTCTTTTTTCACTTCTATTTTTCAATTCGCTGATTTGAATGAAGGGATGTGGTTAATGTCCAATACTTGGTGAATAATGACATGTAACTAAATCTTTTCATTTCCATTGGAATTAAATAGCCATGATTTTGATTGGATTGGATGATGAGCGTGGACCTCAGCTGTTCAAGATTGACCCTGCAGGATACTTTGTTGGATTCAAGGCCACCGCTGCCGGAGCCAAGCAGACAGAGAGCTTGAACCATCTGGAGAAGAAGTTGAAGAAGGAGAAGGAGTTGAACGAGGAGGAGGCCATCGAGGTAAAACGACGATGTGATCACTTGGAGCTCTTGAGCAAACATTTTTGGTATAGCGCTGAGACTTGTACTGGATGCTGCAAAATAGTCAATGAGTGCTGACCCATTTTTTTAAAACATTTCGTTAATCATGACAATAATAGCTCGCGATCACAACACTGTCGACGGTGCTGTCGCTGGATTTCAAGGCAACCGAGATTGAGGTCGGAGTGGTCTCGGCCAGGGACCCCAAGTTCCGTACCTTGGACGTGACCGAGATTGAGGATCATTTGCAGAGAATCGTCGAGAAGGATTAAACAAGCACGGGATACTCACAACAGCAACGAGTGAAGGCAGGGGGCAAGAAAAACTTTCAGTCAGGAGCAACCACCATTTGACAAAGCTTTCATTTATCCCATCTTTCTTTTTTTGCTGCTGGACGGATACCGACATGGAGGAGTGAGAGAAGGGAGATCAAGACCTTCGATCTCTCACTATCCAACAAAACACACGCACCGTGGAACAAAAAATAAACAAACTATTTTTCGATGTATTTTTGAATAGCGTCGCTGGGCGTGTAAAAACAATGTCAATGAACTAACTAGCCCGCCATTGTTTCCGGCTGGAAGAAGTCTTGTACGAGAGAAACGTTCGGACAGCCAAAAACTTTCTCTCCATCAAACATTCAATCAAGGTTCCTGATGTTTGAGCAGAGGTTTAAAGCAGACACCAAGTTCCTGCCAATACTGCATCAATGCATTCGCCACCGTCTCGGGGTCATCTTCCTGGACGGCATGCCCCGCCTGAAACATCTTCAAGAATTCAAACCTCCCCTCCAAACGGGCCGAACTCAGTTCTGTATCGAGTCTTGAGTGTTCGGCAAAGATTAGCATTTTGGGCACTTTTTGGGGGTTGTTGTTGGGGTTGGGTTCGAGGACGGAGGAGAGGAATTTGTGGTTCTGGTTGCGGAACCAGGAGAGCCAGTGTTGTTCGGAGGATAGGAGGTCTGTTCGCCAGGTGAAGCCACCCATTGTTGGTTCGGGCGGGTTGTCGGGGTTGTGGGTGGGGTTGGTGGAAGGGGTGGCAGGGACGAGGGCGGTGGGGTTGTAGACGACCATGCCTGGGAAAGAGACGCGGGCAGAAAAGACGTTGCGGATTGTGCCTGACTCGACTCTATTTTTTTTTTTTTTTTTTTTTTTTTGTATTTTGGTTGACGGGATGAGAGGTGGAAATTAGTATATTAATTATTGCGATCTCATGAGTTGATAGAAAAGATTAAAACATTCTTGAGTGTTGGGGAAAGGGAGGGGGGGGGGGGAAGGGGCACATACGCCCATTGAATGGCTTGGCTAATAGTCCTGCAAACGGGAGGACGAGCCGCGCACCATGCTCGGATCGCTGCCGGAGCCATATTAATGTTTACTATTAAATTTCCAAGAAAAAAAAGAAATCTCGCGAAGCAAATGTTAGTATTGTTGCTTTTGCCAATTACAACAACTGCACGCCAAAAGTACATGACACACCTTCCCCTTCCCCTGGAAAATGCTTACCTTCAGCCATATCAAGGACGAAAAGACTCGAGATATTCGGAACTCGATTCCGGTAAGCGACCTCAGTAACAATCGAACCGCCCATGCTATGACCGACCAGATGGATATTGGGTGGACCTCGACCAATTTCTTTGCCGGTCTTGTCGAGGTATCGACCATCGTTGTCGCCGTAAAGGGATAAGAGGAGAGTTTCGAGATCCTGGGCGAGATTTTCGACGTCTAGATTCGTCTGATCGTCTGACGTTGTCTCTCCTATATAAATCATGGAAAGATGGCACAATTAAACAAGGGTTTTGTGTCGTTGCCTGCGCGAGAAGGTGAAAGACCAAGATAAGCGAGGGGGGGGGGGGGGGGGGGGAGATAGCCTGCGTACCATGACCACGAAGATCAGGACAGAGGATCCGAGCATGCAAGCTCAAATTGGGCGACGCGTGGAGAGCCTGGGCGACGAGGGCAAAGGAGCGAGCACAGTGTCCGGCGCCATGGACGAGGACGATGACGGGGAGGTGCTTCCGACCAGCGTTGGACTCGTAGAGGTTGTAGACGATATTCGTTGGGTCTTTTTGGGGAGGGATAGCGTATTGACGCTTGGATTGGAAGAATGCTGGCCAGTCCAGCGGTTCATAATCCGTCATTTTCTTTAGGAAGCGGGGTTCTTTTGTTTGTTGGAAGAGAGAAAAGGTGGATAATGAAGAGAAATAAGGAAGGATGCCTACGTGTGTGGTTTGTGTGGGAAAGTCAAAGACAAGAGACGATCATGACGTTTGTTGTTTTCTTTATTTGGGTACATGGGTACAAAGGCACGATTATTTTTTTTGTAGGGCCTGTGCAAATTGAGGCTTGGGTGGTTAAATCGCTGAAAGTCTGATCTGATCTGACCAATGCATATATTTTCATTTAAGCAAAGCGACCAAGGACAGCCATGACGCCAGCACCGGTCCAGAGGGCGAAGAAGCACCAAGACTTGATACGGGAGGTCTGTCTCAACAGCTCACGGTTCAGGTTAAACTCGACCGCCAGCAGAGTCACATACCCCATGTACAGCAGGATCCCTGTCGAGATCGCATCAAGTACTCCTTCTACCAGGAGAGAGGTGACAGAGTCGGAATGATATGCGTGTCTTGAGATGATCGTCCCGATCATGACGCCCGTGGGGGTGGTGAGTGCAAAGATGAGCGCGAGGAGGTAGTGTATTGATGTTCGTTCCGGATCTAGGTCTGCAATCCTTGCACCCAACGCAAAGCCTTGTCATTTGTCATATGGAAGGGTGTAAAGAAGGGAAGAACATGGGTTGCCGTTTGTTAGTTAGTGCCGTTTTCCAAGAAACTGATAAAAAAGGTGCCCAATTATAAACTAGTCGTGATGTGATAAGGTACCTTCAAAGAACTGATGAAAGAGGAGGGCGATAAGGAGTCCGATAAACTCGGACCCAGAAGAGACACCAAGGGCGACACCGATGATGACCGAATGGGCTGCCACCCCTGCTTCAAGAATATAAGTCGAGATTCGCTTCTGGGCATCGCTTAGCAATGCTAAACCCTGTAGATGCGAATGAATGAGGACGGCGTTCTGGTCTTGATGGTGGTAGTGATGATGGTGGTGGTGGCGAGACTGCGATTGAGAAGGAGATGGAGTAGGTCGAGCATGGGTCATGTCTGAGACGGCGCCATAGAATCCAGAGGACGAAGGGGCCATGGGTGGACGGTGGTGGTCATCGATGTTGTCCTGTAAATCGATAGTCGAACAAGGGTCTTGACGCTCAGGCACCACTGGTGCTGGAGAATGAAGCGCATGTAGAAGAGGAGCTCTCTCAGAATCCTGATCTCCATGATCACGGTGGCATTCTGACTCGTCCGTCACTGTTACTGTATGACCAGGGCATCTTGAAACCACAACATCCACCAGATCAGTCTTCCAACCTGCTGCATGTCCACCAGCTGTCGTCGCTCGGGCCACTCCAGAGCCAGCCGCAGCAGCAGCGGTGGAAGCAGGATCGCGAACCCGAGCCTGATTAAACTCCGTAGCCATAAACTCGATCCAGTGCATCACCAACGAAGACGACAGAACCAGGAGCCCTCCCAAGGCAGGATAATCCTTTGCGAAAAAGTCTCCAAGACAAGGCGACGAGAGGTTTGACATTGCGGTCGGCAGCATGTGTATTAGGGCGGTCGCGAGGATAACACCGGTTCCGAACTGACGCCCCAGAGTTAAAGCTAGTGCTGGAACAAGTTGGAAGGAGTGGTCTTTTGTGGCGAGGAGGGGTATGAGGACGCCGAGGGAGCTTGTAGCGAGGAGGGTGAAGATGCCGAAGATATGGAGCCAGAGGTTGTAATCGTCGTCTTGGTCTTGGTTGGAGTTGATATGGAGGGGCAAGCTGGTTCTGTGTTGGCAAGCCATGGTGGTTTTTGTTGTTGTTGTTGCAGTTGTATGGGTGAATGAGAGGGTTTGTAAGCTAAGGAAGGGATCGAGTACGCAGCAGTGATCAAGTGGGACGAGAAGAAGAAAGAAGAAGAAGGATAAGACGTGAATCAGAAGGAAAAGGTACGAAATGAGTAACCGGTGAGGTACTCTTATTTCTATTGACGCTTAAGGATCCCTTGTCAAAAAACCTGGACGGTGTTTTTGTCTATCTGATATGGTGTGAGTGAGTATGTGGGTATGTTTGTATGTATGTGTGTGTGTGTGTGTGTGTGTGTGTGTGTGTGTGTGGTGGTGCTGACTATCCACAACACAATGGCAAGAAATTGGTGGCGGACAGGAGGGATGTGGGAGAGCGCACTTTGAACTCTGCCAAAGATTTAAGCAGTCGTGTGGTGCCTTGCAAGGCTGAAATAACAGCTCCCACACTCTACTTTCTCATCCTACTTCTGCCCTGTCCGAAAGCGGATTGAAGTAAGGTTTCGCAATTAGGCACCAGGCATCTCGTCCCATAACTACGGGCTAGGTCGTTCGCTCGTACGCGCCATGGTTCGATCGTTCTCCTTGCAATCGTCTTTAGCAGAGTCTTTCGGGGGTGATTTGACAGGATGGTGAGCCTGTTGTTCCCGGCCGTGCACTCACGTACAAAGACGAAGAGTGCGTGCACGTACACATTCACTTATTTTGCCTCTCGCCTCTATGCGTGCGCCAACTCATTCGTTTTTTTTTTTTTTTTCTTTCTTGTCATCCTTGCCATCCGCAGTTTCCTTCTTTTCTTTTTCTCCTTTCTCATTCACACCCGTTGCACTTTCCAGCCTTTTTACTTTGTTCTTCTTTTTCTTTCACTAGCATAGTCGTATTTCTTATTTCCTCTTCCCTCCTCTTCTCTTCCCTCCTCTCCACTCCAACTGCATTAAATTCTTATATCACTGCAAAGCATAATGTCGGCACTATCCGCATCCAAGCAAAAGCGCCTCGCAGCAAAGGCTCTTAAGGACGCCTCCAAAAAGTCCTCCACCGCCTCTTCACCCGCCACCACAAATGGCCGCAACACCCCCGCTCCTCCAGAGCCCTCGGCCGATGACGCCGATATCCTCATTCCCGGCCTCAACGCTATGGAGGTTGCCCAGCGCAAAGGCGGTGACCGTACCTCGACCGGAGTCCTGACCTCCCAACCTCTCTCGCGCGATATCAAGATCGAGTCCTTTTCTCTCCGTTTCCACGGTCGCGAGTTGATTTCCAACACGGATATTGATCTCAATTTTGGGCGTCGCTATGGACTCATCGGTGCCAATGGATCTGGCAAGTCGACCTTCCTCGAGTGTCTTGCTGCCCGTGAAGTTCCTATCCCCGAGCACATTGATGTAAGTATAGTTGTTTGGACAATTATGACGTTTGTTGTCGTTTTTTCTTTTCCTTCAGATTTGACTTTTTGGGGGGGAAAAGAAGAGAGGACATAGAAAAGCGTACTATGGTTATGTCTGTCTCTTGAAATTGGTCGCCATACATCGTATTTTGCACCATTGGTCCTTTTAGCCTTTTTTTTTCCTGCCATATCGGATTCGAAATAAGCCATTTGGTTCCTATGGTGTCCCTGCCCCTGTGCTATTTCCATTTGCTTGTTGTTATTTTGGGAGAGTCCCTTTGATCCTTTCTTCATTTTCTATGTGGCTAGCCTTTTGTTTTACTCTCTCTGTTTCTTGTTCTTTGTTTACTCTCGTGCCACAGGAGTAAAAATGGGATGAAGGGATAACCACTTTTTATCCCCTCTTTACCTCCCTGCCTCATTGTTTCCAGCCGCCCATGCACATGTATTACCCTTTCCCCCTGATCATTTGTGCGCGGACGGGACTGACGAACAGACGGACTCCTTACTTCATTTTCTTTTTTGTCCCTGTCTTTCTTTGTTGTTGTCTACTTCGTCTCATATATAACAATCAATCGATTCCTTCACAAACAATCAAGCAAATGAAAAACAGAGTGTTACTAACCATATATATATATATATATATATTCTTTCCTTCGCGTCTTTGATTTTTGATGGAGTAGATTTATCTGCTGCAAGAGGAAGCTGCTCCCTCGGATCACAACGCCATCGAGGCGGTCATGATTGAGGCGAAACATGAAGTCGAGCGCCTGGAGAAGCAGGTCGAGGATATTTTGGCAGAGGTCGACGGAGCCGAGAACCCACTGCTGGACGATATCTACGACCGTATCGAGCAACTGGATCCTTCCACCTTTGAGACGCGTGCTGCAACGTTGCTTCACGGTCTTGGATTCACCAAGAAGGATATGCTCAAGGCCACTAAGGACATGTCGGGAGGATGGCGTATGCGTGTCGCTCTGGCCAAGGCTCTGTTCGTCAAGCCCACGCTCCTATTGTTGGACGAGCCTACCAACCATTTGGATCTCGAGGCCTGTGTTTGGCTGGAGGACTACCTCTCCAAGTACGATCGTATCTTGATTCTCATCTCCCATTCCCAGGATTTCTTGAACGGAGTCTGTACCAATATCATGAATTTGAACCACAAGCGCAAGCTGGTCAACTATGGTGGTAACTACGACACCTATGTTAAGACCCGTGCCGAGTTGGAGGTCAACCAGATGAAGGCCTATGTCAAGCAGCAGGAGGAGATTGCGCATATCAAAAAGTTCATTGCTTCTGCCGGTACTTACGCCAACCTGGTCAGACAGGCAAAGTCCAAGCAAAAGATTATTGACAAGATGGAGGCTGCTGGATTGGTGGAGAAGGTCGACCCACCAATGTTGTTCAAGTTCAAGTTTTCGGACACCGACAAGTTACCTCCGCCTGTGCTGGCGTTTGACGACGTCGGTTTTGCCTACTCGGGGGATATCAAGGATGCTCTCTACCGGGGAGTTGATCTTGGTATCGATATGGATTCGCGTGTTGCGTTGGTCGGACCGAACGGAGCAGGAAAGTCAACACTGCTCAAATTGATGACCGGAGAGCTGACAGCGACCGAGGGCCGGATCCAGCGCCACATGCAGTTGAAGCTGGGCAAGTACAACCAGCACTCGGCCGATCAACTGGAGATGGACCTGTCGCCCATTGACTACCTGCGCAAGAAGTTCCCCGATATGCCACAGGATATCGACCACTGGCGCCAACAGATTGGTCGTTATGGATTGACGGGATCACATCAAACATCGCCCATCGGACACCTCTCGGATGGACTCAAGACGCGCTTGGTGTTTGCCGAGCTGGCGTTGTCGAGGCCACACATGTTGTTGCTGGACGAGCCTACAAACCATTTGGATATGGAGTCAATTGATTCGTTGGCGGATGCGATCAAGAACTTTTCGGGAGGCGTCGTGTTGGTCTCTCACGATTTCCGTCTGTTGAAGGAGGTTGCGGAGCAGATTATTGTTGTCGACAAGGGCGTGTCTGTCTTTGATGGGACCATTGCCGAGTACAAGAAGATCCTCCAGAAGAAGTCGCGTGAGAGCGCCATCAACTAGACAGACGGCTAACATCTGCCCGTCCGTGTCTGCTTTCCTCCAGATCGCACCCATCCTCTTTCATTACACTTATTTTTTTTCACACCATCTTTAGATATCGATCATTTTTCATGTCTGTTTGTAGTGCGTCTCTCTTACTTCTTGCTTTTCACTCATTGCAAAAAAAACCCCCCCTTTCAAATACAAAATACAATCTCAACTTGAACTTTCATGTACTCAATTCGAAAGGGCAGCTGCTGAGCACTGCAAATATGATCAATGCTGAGTGTAGCATAGTACGGACTGAGTGACGGAGTCAATAAGTAGATCATCGATGAAGAGGACAGTAAAAAAAAAAAAAAAAAAAAAAAAAAAAGTCCAGATGGACAGGATAGAGGCGGAGAGGTAAAATAAGAAGAGGGCACGATGAGATGGCATGGATTGCTATTTGAAAAAGGAATATCCCAGGGTAGGGGTATTTTGTTCCTGATGCTTACGAGTTAAGTTAGGTTGAGTAGGTACTGGCTGGCTGTTTTGTGCAAGTGTGTGCGTCGAGTAGGGCGAATGGGTGGATGGATGATTGATATTCAAATGGGTAATGTTCATGGATTTTTTTTTGCGATCTGAGTCTGAGTGCGTTTTTTTGTTTTTGACGAAGAAAAAGAAGCGGGCCTATGGGAGAGCGTGGTCTGGGAACGTGCGCCGGCCATCGAATCTGACCGTTTTTTTTGTGTTTGATTCTCCTCCCTCTGCAGAGTGTGTCTGTTGCTCAGACATCCATCGATGGAGGGGAGTTTGGGAGGATATGTTTTCTACTTTGGTTAAGAGATAGATAGATAGATAGAAGGTCAAGGCAGCGAGGAAGTGATGTTGATGTTGATGATGGACAGGAACAAAAAGATGGCAAGAAGGAGGATGCGATGGTTAGAGTAAAGAGAGAGAGAGAGAGAGAATGAATGAAAAGGAGGTATATCTTGCAATCATCTCTCGTCGCTTCTCTTTTCAGATCCGTCTAAACCAAAGAAAGCCATATTTTGTCAGACACGAAGGAAGAAAGGAGGACTGTGTGGCGAGGTGGGCCGTGTGAATGGGTCAAGCAAAAAGAAGGCGAGTTATTTGACTTTATTTTTCTCTCTCTCTCTCTTGTTTTCACTTTTTTAACTTCTTCACATCATTCTTCTTCTCCTCCCCCTCTTTCACTCCCCACTCTTCTCCCATTCACTCACTCCTCTCCCTCTCTCCCTCTCTCCCTCCCTCCCTCCTGATTAGGTACAGTCTGCTTGCCCATTGCAAGAGAACCAGCCACCAACTCACTGCTGCATCGCTGTTACCCTACTGCAGTCATCCTACGCTGCATTCAATCTTCAAGAAGAAACAAAAATATAACAAAGTAACTAACACTCGGACTCTTTTCTCTCCCTCGGTATCATCCGTAGTTCGCTTCTCTCTCACACACACACACGGACAAATCACCAACTCAAACCTCTTTTGTAACGACCTCCAACCTCCCAACCACAAACACACCCTCAGGAACACATACACCGCATACATATACATAATGTCAGGACACGTCCACTCAACCACCATGCCCGAGGCCTCCTCAACCCAACCGCTCCTCCAAGCAACCCCCGGAAAGCGTATCGCCCTCCCCGTCCGCGTCGAACCCAAAGTCTTCTTTGCCAACGAACGTACCTTCCTCTCCTGGCTCAACTTTACCGTCCTCCTCGGATCCCTCGCCATTGGTCTCTTGAACTTTGGAGATCGGATCGGTCGGATCTCTGCTGGTGTTTTCACATTCGTGGCGATGGTGGTGATGATCTATGCCTTGGCGACCTTTCACTGGAGAGCGGATAGGATTAGGAAGCGCCTTCCTGGACCTTATGATGATCGTTTTGGACCAACGGTTTTGTGTGTCTTTATTCTTGCCGCTATCTTGATTAACTTTGGATTGAGATTCAGTGAAGCTCATTAGAAGCGAGAAAGTGGGTTTTTTTTTCTCTTTTCTCGCTTTGTTCTTTTTGTCAGTACAGACGCTTATTAGCTTCACTTATTCTTATTCAAGTCCGCATATCGATACCTACTCCCTTCTCCTCCTCCTCTTATCTCTTCTCTCTTACCCAGCATTAAAAACCAGTCAATTCCAACCTCTGAAAGCATGGGTGTTATATCAAGGGCATGTTGTGGCGCATTTCTTTGTTTTGTTCTTTGTGGATTACCTGAGCGTCGGCCTGGCTCTCCTTCTTTTTCTCCTGTTTTCTCGGACGCTCAAAAAAGTCGGCCGAACAGAACAGAGTACAATCAGAGGAGTAAGAAGGAGGAGGAGGAGGAGAGACGGGGTCAAAATGTCTCATCATCCTCCTCTTCTTCATCCTCCTCCTACTACATATCTCCATATCGCGCAACTAATCCAACCCATCCAAAATGATTGGAGAAAAATCTTTCATCAGCCAGTAAAAGCGTCTCAGGCACATTGCACTCAGACACACACTGACTTTTTTCTTCCCTCTCTCACTTTCGCGGAGTTGAGGACTAAAGTTTCTAAACACCAACAGAAAGAAAAAAAAATAATAAATCTGATGATATGATGATGATGCTCTATGGACCCCCGCAAAGCAACAGGGCGCCATCTGAGAGTGAAGAAAGAAAAAAAGAGCATTGGGCGGAGGAACGGATAATGTGCATATGCCCGATAAGCGGACGGGGATATGGTGTGAATAAAAAGTGTGAAGTAAGTGGACTGATATTCCACTCTATCCCATTGGTTCAAACTTCTTTTTTCAACTATTGCATCTTTTTGCTGCATATGAGAAAAGGACGCCATGTACCTTTTTTTTTTTCTAGCTACACATAAACCATTTACCTTGCAAAGTACATACTTACAAGCAAGACCATTCATCCTTTCCATCATTTTACAACGCCAATGCCGAAAACAGTGGATGTTGTTAGGGTTATTAGGGTTTATTCGTTGGGTGATAATGGTGCTCTATTGCCATGACTCGTCGGCGATGTTCATGAAACTCGGCAGACTGCATTATAGGCTAAGTCGTGACAAGGCGCGCAAAATCTGCCGTGGATCATCTATGCTATCAGGACCAAAGCCACCACCACTGCTACCAATGCCGCCTGCCCGAGTACTAGATAATGCCGATTTTGTTGTTGGTATGGAGCCATCCTTAGCACCCGCAGCCGAAAGAAGAGAAGAAGAAGTAGAGGAAGAGGATGTCTGGATCCCCGCCAGCAGGGGTATACTACTCTCCATCGTCCGCGGGTGTTGCCGTTCGTCCAATGCCAGCGCAATCTGCTCCAGCACCTGGTCCGTGTATTGTTTAGCCATCTTGTCGAACCGAGATGCAGAATACAGCGTATCCCGAAGACTATCCACCTATTACATAGTAAACAATGAACCATGTCGTCAGACAACGCGTATCATCACATAAGAATATTCTTCGGACAAAAAAAGGACTCGTGCAACACCATAGAGAGGCTTACCTCGGTTTCTAGGGTGCTCATCATTTCGGTCATCCACTTGTTGCTATCGCGTCTAGATTGCCCAGCGCCGTTGGCTTGAGCCCCTGATTTCGGTGACTTGCCCGGTGTAGAGGCCCCCTCCTTAGGTTTGCAATGTTTCTCCCAAAGACTCCTCTCATCCGCCGTCAGCAGATTTAGGTCAATCTCCTCCACAAAGGACTCTGGCATGAATACCGGTTCATTGCCTGGCGGAAGCTTCGCCCCGCTATCCAACAGCGCCGCATGGAAGGTGTTGAAAGAGCTGATCACTTTTGTCCAATCCTCGTCCTCCTTGCGCAACTTTGCAATCTGAGCCTCACATTCCCTCAGTTTCCGCATGTTCTCCGTGTTCTGTTGATGGGGCTTTTTAGGCGCCGTCCGGATCGGGTCCTTGTCCAGGGGTCGGCTATACCATGAAACGCTAAGCTGTCCCGAGATCAACATTGCCAACACTTCTTCCTCCACCCCCTTCGCAATCTTGAGAGCCGTCTGAGACTTACTCCGCTGTTTGTCGATCGAAATTCTCGCACACCATGCCATCAATTGCTTCATCCGAATGGGAGCCGGGTCGTCTGCAGAAATATGTCGGAAGAATGTCTTTGGGTCCACTGACGGATGTGGGAGAGCTAATCAAAAAGGATTAGAATAATAAATGAAATGAACATGGAGTGAGTTATTGAAATCATGCCAACAGGTCTGGTATCCATCGCGTATAGAACTCGCCCATTCTTTACGCAGAGGTAAGGACTCTCAGAGACAACTGTGCACAATGACAGTGATCATGATTTTCTCCAGGGTACACTCATTGTATTATTACGCACCTGTAAATCCATTTCCGATGGAAGAAGCGCGTTTACCGCGCATGGTCAAACTTGACCTCCTGTTGGCGCTCCGCAAGTCCTTGTTCTTGTTGATTGTGGGTGTCTCTCTCATAGGAATGACGACGTCCGTTTCCACAAAGTTATCAGGCGTCTGGAAAGTAAGTCGGCGCGCATTGCGAGGTGTCGATAGGTCCACAGAAGGTACTTGCCGAGTGGATGAAGCCAATGCTCCTCGGCGGCTTTTGTCCTTGGAGGGTGTCCGTTCTGGCGTCGGCGGTCGGAGAGGTGTGGAATGTACGGGGCTGTCATCAACGACATATCTACTGCGAACGGGTTTTGATACTTCTGGTACTGCTTCCACTGCAATCTTCTTTTTCCTTGTAAACACGAATCCTCGATCGTCCTCCGTGACTATAGATATCATGGGCGAAGCGAGAAACAGGGTTTTAGTATCGTTTTTATCCTGTGAAAGAAGTACTTCGACTAAGTCAAAAAGAAACAGGCGGTGATAACGTACATCGCTTGGCTCGCTTCTAAAAGAGTGTAGTAAGGGTTAAGATGAAAGAAATGGTGTGAGTGTCCGGCTCTTTCAACGGTGTGTCTCTTGCAAATCGTCTCCACAACAGAGCGAACAAAAAAAATGCATCGGATTACTGTTCCATTTCAGAAAACAGAAACGTTGCGCTGAGAGAGGTGTCGTACCATCTCGGAAAGCTCTGCTCTCCAGCTGTCGGCTGGCGGCGAAGGGCTGTCCGATGCCGAGAGTGAGGGGACAGCGTGTTGCTTCTGCTTGTGGGTGGAGCGGACGACTTGGACCTTTGAGCTATGTTCCTGGCGTTCCTGGCGAGGCTTTTGCTTTGAGGTGTTCCGTTGCTTGGTGTAGTGGGTATAGTCAAAGTCAGAATCGGTCTCGTCGTCGCTTCGGTCGACATTCTTCCTCTTCTTTGCGGCCCTGACGACCTTTGTGGTGCCTCGTGGCGGCATGATGGCGAGAGGAAGGTGCGGGTATGAGAGTGTGGAGGGAGTGGGGGGTATGGTGGTTCAGGACGTGACTGGTGGAGGCTTTAAAGGAATCCTCAAAAGAAAGGTAACGTGCCGATGAATCTACTGGGGACTCGTTCTTTAATCTTTTTGTTTTTGTGTTGTTCCTGTTGGAGGGTGATGGGGTATGTCGGTTCGGGCTTGTTTTCTACGCGTTGATAGTGTTGATGGATAGAGGGGAGGTGGTGGTGGGAAGATGGAGCAGAGTGTGAGAGAGAGGGGAGTGGGGAGGAAATAGCGAACGAGTTCTCTTCATGTGCTTTCTATCTTTTCTCACTTTGCAAACAAACAATCAAGAAAAAACGATGAAGTCCAATTTTTCGCGAAAGATTGTGACGTCACACGCGCTCGCTTAGGGTCAGGTGATCCTTTCCAACTTTGATTGGAGGGCTGGCTGAGCACCAGCGCGAATGCCTCCTTGCTCCCACTCACAACTTAACAGGCTCTCTTGGTTGACCCTTTTTTTTTGAAGTGACCTGACCTGACCTTGACCTTGGACGACCTGACTCGTCCATCCCTTGTCACCCGTTGCACACTTACTCACTCGTCTCCTTACTACTTTTTACTCATTCCTTTATTTTTCTTACTCTTCCTTACCCTTTTCATTTGCACCACTCCACCCTTCCTTCAACGCCAGCACCCCTACCTTTCTTCTCCCCCACCTTCTCGTTCGACGTCATAAAAGGGCTTCTACAAGTCATGTCGGTACTCAAACCATGGGCCTTTGGCCCTGACGAGCCTATTCCCCAGCCTGGCGAATGTCTCCCTCACCACAGCGACTTTGAACTCGCCCTCTCGCTCTTTATCCTCGTCGGCATGGTCGTCTCTTACCTGCCTCAGGTACCTCCTTACACCTAGACACTGTGTTGTCGGACTTGCCAAGGAAAACGCTATTTATCACCCATAGCACCCTTGGCATTTTGGTTTTTTAACTCCTGCTCCTGGCACTTTTAACGCCGTATTATGGTCAATCTTTATAGCACTTTCGCATTATCCACAAAAAAACCAGTGATGGTATCAGTCCATGGTTTCTGTTGCTTGGCTGCATCTCTGCCAGCTCGACCTTTTTGAACATTGTCATCCTACAGTGGAAGGTTATCATGTGCTGCAAGGTCCTTGTAAGTCAATGACTCTTTGTGCGAACAAAAGGATATCCGCCTCCTGGTTGTTGGAGCGCAGTCTTGCTGATGGTTTCATTTGACTACAATCATTAGAGCCTTGGACCCTGTCTGGAAAGCACGCTGGGTATTGCACAGCTCGGAGTTCAGTTTTTGATGTTTGGTCTGGTGTAAGTCTCTCCTCTCGCGTCGTCATGCCCTTTTTTTTTTCTTGACAAAGAACAATAACAAACGTTGTGGCGA
Source organism: Linnemannia elongata (assembly GCA_036320915.1). Taxonomy (NCBI): domain Eukaryota; kingdom Fungi; phylum Mortierellomycota; class Mortierellomycetes; order Mortierellales; family Mortierellaceae; genus Linnemannia; species Linnemannia elongata. Next base: position 574,491 of record JAXBDG010000007.1, on the reverse strand, counting down.
CCAGGAGAAGGTGGAACAGTGAAAGCAAACCCGGAATGTCCGTATTGATTCGAAACTACACTTCCTTGTTATTTCCCATTTAGCTTCGTTCTTTTCCTGATCTATTACCCAGCCCGCAAGAAGGTCTCTGAGGAACTGGACAGGACAACCCGCTCCAAAGAGTGGACTCTCTCTTTGATCATTGCCCATGTGGTTGGAGGTCACTTCTTTATCGCCCTCCTGGTCACCATCTACATGCTGTCCTTTGTGGGCGGGCCCGAGAACCCCTGGACATCTGGATGGGCAAGCTTCTTGGGCATCACTAGTGTCGTCTTGGCGACCATTCAGTATGTGCCTCAGATTATCAGGACATTCAAGCGCAAGGTTCGTCAACTCACCTTCTTCCTCTCCATCTCTTTGTCAAAAGATCTGATCTGACAAAGTAGGAACGAATGCATATACACATATGCATGAACACATAAGATCCTTCTTGTGTCTAACTACTCTTCCTCTTCTGGTCACATAGTCTGTGGGAGCATTGAGTATCCCAATGATGTTGATGCAGACCCCAGGAGCAGCACTGTTGACGCTGTCGTTGGCACTTCGTCCAGGAGCCAACTGGACGACATGGATTGTGTATGCAGTGACGGGATGTCTCCAGGGCACGCTCCTTGTGATGTGTATCTACTACCACTACCGTGCGACCAGCCATGGCTATGGCGACTTTGATACCAGCGAGACTGAGCCCCTGCTGGCGGGCGATGACAATGCTATCCCCAAGAACCGTGCCCGTCGTGGTGCTCCTTCGACCTCTTCATCCGTGACCGCCTCTTGATCGTCTCATTTGCCACCAATTTCGCTATTTAATAAAAAAACCATTCCGTTCACAACACCTCTCTTCTTCGCCTCAACTACCATCTTTCACTGCCATTTCCGCTCCTACTTCCCCTCTGTATTCATACGCACCATATAACTCTCAGCTAAACCGGACAAACAAGACAAGATGGCATCTTCCAACTTTCTGCCCTCCTCGGCCATTAACAAATTCATCACCTTGAGGTCTCTCGCCAAACCTTCCCTAACTACTGCACCGGCACCAATATCAACCTCGTCCTCGAGACCTTCCAAGAAACCCAAAATTGATTCTGTGTCGCCAGTTACCCCATCCTCTCCCTTGCCCCAACAATATCCACCCCTACCAGTATCTCCCCCGGGGTATGACGTCGGATCTACCTTTTACTCCACCAACAACAACCCGCCCAGATCAAGTTCATCGACTGCAAGTATCCCTGCCCCACGCGCAAGGACCCCGATCATTCCAAAACGACTTCCTCCTACCCTCTCTCCGGTCGTCAAAAAAGAACCTTTATCGAAGCATATAGACTTACCTACGATTATTCCTCGTGAGTATGATCCTTTGCCTGCGCCAGGGTCCAAGGAGACTCACAAGTATATTGCGTCGAGTCGGCTGATCCAGAAGACTGCGCTTGTCAAGGCGCTTGTTGATCCGGACTGTGGGCGCGTCTCGCTTGTTGAGCGGGACTTTGAGTACTTGAGGGTAGTCTCACTATTCTAGTGCCTCTTTCGTCGGAGGTTATATCGTACACTTTCACAACACACGAAGACTGATTTGTTTTACCTTTCTGTTGTTATTGATGCTATGAAAGGACATGACACCCAACACAGAGCAAGGTCGGGATGGGATATATCCGGTAGAGGCAGACCTGATCCTGGACGAACATACTGCCATTCTCTTCCACCCGCTCGGAGATCTGGGCCAGGCCGCTGGATTGGACGACGAGGGAGGACTGAAGACACTCGTTGCGACCTTGGCGAGGATCGGTCCCCGGTACAAGAATCTGTGGCTGATCTTTGAAGAGTACTATTCTCCTGCGCATTTGGTGACTTCGGGGAGTATCCGCATTACTACTGGGATGCATCAAGCACCTTCGGTACCTTTGTCGATCTTGGCGCGGCCGAATCCGTATACTGGACCGACGATGAAGTATCTGAGCCAGTTCATGGCGTGGGTCCCATCCACACAGACTCGAACCCGCTGGCTCTCCAGGATTCATCGTTTCCCTGGTCATCAGACTCACCAAATAAAAGAGGGTAACGGTCAACAACAGGCGTTTGGGATGCAGGACCCAGGAGAGGCCATGGACGAGACCCCATTCGAGACACAGGTTCTATTCGCATCTGATGAGCGGTGCGCTGCAAGGATGGTTCGAGCAATTGGAGAAGGGATAACGAGACGGATAGATCGGGCTGCAAGGGATGGGATCCGGAAAGACGAGGATGGTTGGCAGGATGCTGAGGAGTGGCTCTGGAGGGGTTGGTTGAATGATCAGGATAGTACTGTAGGTGTGAGGAGAGAGGGATGTGTGGAGCATGTTCTGCGGGTGGTATTTTTACACGTGTGCATAGATCAATTAAGAAACCACACAACGACGTTCTAGACATCAAATTTTCTTACCTGTGTGTACACGTCCTGGCCTTCGTCGTTTCTTTGTTTCTTTTAGCATGAACGGTTCCTAGGTGCGTTCCGGATATTCAACCCATTCTCAATCCAATTGATTCTCTCCCTCTGTTCTCTGAAAGAGTTCTTTGCTATGGACCACCAGCAGCGTTGCAAGACCGTCGGTCGATTCATCGATCCTAATGTTCTGGTAAAGTGTGACAAAAAAATGAACGACGATGGCAAATGCTGAGCATACGTGTTGCTTTGTCAATGTTGTTCTCTACACACCATTGGTTAACATGCCATGCTTTGTTTTTGTTTTTGTTTCGAACGTACCGCAGGCCATTTTCGACAAGGTGGTGGCAACACCCTTGTCCTAATCGAGCCTTCAAAAAGAATCTTTCCATACCTTGCACACGAATCGACCAATGGCGATGCTGCAGGAACGCGCTCAGGCCGTTGCACAAGGTACATAAATAAAAATCAATGCGGAAGGGGGCGGGGGTTCGGGGCCGCAAATTTACAATGAAGGAAATATGAGGAATATGATGAAACGAACTTGCAATGCCAATGATTATGAAGAACAAAACACCCAAAAAGGGTCTGCAAACATGACGGGGCGGACAGAGATTACTGGGAAGGGTCACGCCCACGACTCTTTTCATAGAACTATGTTGCACAGCGAACATTTCTTTATCATAGCCGAGCTGAAGGCTCTCTCTTGCCTCGTACAGCACCCTATTCTGCAACTCAAATGTGCAGCCTCCGACTGTCGTTCAAAAATAACCTACCCCAACTTCGCGTCGAATCTCTAACCTACTTTTCTCCCTTCTTGTCAAATATCACAGTACCAGCATCATAAATACTCCCAACTTTTGAAGAACGGAGGCTGCTCATGACGAAACAAGGACAATGTTTCTTCGCTTATTTTGCTTCATTGTGGACATTTATGGCTTGTCACCGTAGCCCTCTAATTTTTTCACTCATTCCTTGTCGTAAGAAGACGGTCGCTCCTTTATACACTTTTGTCGATGAGAGGGTCCTGTGGATTGCCATTGTATCAACGATTGTTACGATGTTTCGTTATATAAGCCCTATTTATCTTCCACCAAAAGCCTTTTCAGAAGGAACCTTTATTTTGTTTCATTCATTCAACCATTTCGCTTCACACAATTCTCTCATTCCACAAATTTCACATTTTTCATATTTTTCAAGCTTTTTTCTCGCCTGCCTCCCCCTAGTTCTGGACATCATGGACCCGATTGACCGCGAAACCTTCCTTATCGACTTACTAAGCCTTGATCAGCAGCTGCAACCCTCCTCCTCTTCTGCGACAAACTCAAACCCACTCCAAGGCAGCTATGCATCGTCCTCCTCTTCCGCTGCCACCGGCATCTCATACAGCCACGCGTCTACTTTCGCTTCACCTGCTAACGCCCCACCTCGCGTTTGGAACGTGGAAGCCCTTGCCAAAATGATGAAATCGGACCCCTCTGAAGCCGACGACGTTCAAGATCTCCCCTTGGTCACCCGCCATCGCTCCATGGCACCTTCCCCACCTGCCATCTCCAACCTTCTTGGATCATCTGACTGCACTTACTTTAGCTACTTTGGCACCTACACCCCCACCACCACCACCGAGTCTGCAGCTTTTCTTGCGTCTGCTTCTTCTTGCTCAGTCCCTCGGGCGCCGGTGACTGAGTTCTTCGTGCCGATTCCTTCCCTCCTTCAGCACCGTCAAGGGTTGATGGCTCCTTTCGAGTTGACCCGAGAGCACCATCTGGATCACTCAAGTGGACCTATCACGACCAAGAACCCCAATCCAAATCCGATGTCCTTGTCGAATGCAGTCATCGTCGCACCATCATCCCAGTCTACGTTTGGCTCTGAGGATCCGACTCCCATTTGCCAAGACCTCCCGCTTCAGCAGCAGCTCTTCGACCACGAATTTGATCCGATGCCGACTAAAACTTCACCCTTCTATGGCGCGTCGACTATTGCTTCTCCTGAATGTAACTATCAATCTGTCTGCTCCTTGAACACGGCTGACTTTCACCAGCAGACTCCTCCATTGTCGAGTCCTGGTTTATCCGCCCCGACCACTGCTGCTGCTCCTTCCGTGACATTTCCTCCTTCCGCGATTCCTGCTACGTCCTTTCCTCTCCTTTCTTTGACAACCCCAGGCGCGCTTGTGGACTTGGGGACGACTTGTGGATTGAGTCAACAAACCTCGGCTTTGTTAAACAATGGGAAATCGGTCACTGCTTCTGCTGCCTCATTCCCTTCCACCGCCAACCACCACTGCAACGACTACCCGATGATAATCGCGCCGGGTGTTTTCATTCCCAACTCCCCAGAACACCTCTCGGATCTGAGCAACTTCGTCCAGTACCGGCAGCGTCTCCTTCAACGTCAACAGCAGCAGCAACAACAACAACAGCCCCTCCATGAAAAAGCTTTCCATCATCATCAGCAGCAAATGACCTCGTCGCGTCTTCCCCTTCCTATACCACAACCTCCTCTCTCCTTCAATCAACTCGACAACAGGACCACCAATAACAGCACAAGACAATACTCGTTCGTTCGCCCACTGAACTCCAACTTTGCCAAGTCCATTTACTACCCTTCTCCTCATATCGAACATTCTACCTTCATGAATGACGCGTCGTCTACCTCATTATCTTCCTCCACAGATACCACACACCACCATCACCACCACCAACTCACAACGTCGGACTATCTCTCAATGACCAGCGCAACAAAACGTCGTCTCGGTCGCCCGCCCCTCGACTGCATGCCTCCCACATCTCCAACCACCTTTACTATCACCTTTCCTTCTCCCTCCTCTCCCTCCTCCTCTTCCTCCTCCTCTTCCTCCTCCTCTTCCTCCTCCTCTTCCTCCTCTTCTTCCTCCTCTTCTTCTTCTTGTCCGACATCCTCGTCTACCAGTTCTCGTGCGCCGTCGCCTGGAGCCAGCAGTAGCGGTAGCAGCAGTAGTAGCAGCAGCAGCAACAGCAGCGGCAGACAAGTATCCCCCAAGAGATTCTACATTGTAGAACCCTACCAACACACGGACCAAAAAGTCGATCGTCGCTCCTTCAATTCCCGCAAACAGCTAAGACAACTCCAAGCTCAAGACGCACAAGCCAGCGAACGCGAGAAGGACGATCACGACGAATCATTGAGATCTTCATTTTCACCCACAATACAACCTTCTTCTTGAATCACTTCCTTGCATCAGCACAGAAAAACCTTCATAGAGCATTGACATATAGGTAAAAAAAACATCTGCTAACATGAGCATAGACATATCATAGAATGAAAAAAAAAAAAAAAAAAAAAAAAATACAGAAAAAGACAAAGCTCAGAATTTTAATTCTTTGGGCTATTGGGACCACTGCCCTCCTTCTTCACTGCCGATGACGAGGACGAAGAAGACGTTGGCATCCCAGAGACAGCTTGGCTGCCGCCACTACCACTACCGCCTCGACTGCCATGGCTTCCAATCACATTCGATAACGAGCTGGACGACAGCGCCGGTGATGTATGGCTTACACCACCACTACCTCCTAGTCCACCGAATGGCGAATATTCAAATGGCGACAGGGGTTGCTGTTGAAGTTGTGCATGCTGGTTATAAGGCGAGCTTCCTGACCTTGCCTGTGAACCGAAAAAGCTGTCCACAAACGAAGATGAGGACCCAGAACCTTGTTGCCGAGTCGTTGCTGGGTACATGGTCTGCTCAAGCGCGAATCCCGAATTCCATTGACTGTACTCCGACACGCCTCCCTTGGAATCTGACAAACCTATTGAAAGATATCAATCGTGTTAGCAGTTGCTTAGTGAAGAATATCGATGCAGAGAAAAAAAGTCAAAGGTGAAAGAAAATATGCGTACCATTGGATCCATGACCGTCAAAACCGTCCAAGCCTCGGCGCGCATGTCCATTGACTGTTCCAATCGGTGAAGGCAGGCCATGATGATTCGAGTCACTGCCACTGTTGCCCCAAAGACTGCTCGCAGTTTGACCACTGGCCCCGCTACTGCTTCCACGACCTCCGCCAACAGCTCGCGATGGAGCCGCTGAACTACTGTTGTTATTACTGCCGGTGGAAAAGCCCGAATCCAATAGCGAGTACTCGGCCTCGAACTTCGCGAACTCTTCAGAATCGATCGCGCCAGTCATTGCCAAGACATCTTTGATCATCTCTCCGTCAGCGTTTCCAAGATCCATATCTGACAAACCGTAGCCCTTCAAACCGCCTAGCGAAGAACCAGCAGTGGGCGAGCGAGGATGGTGCTGCTGTTGTTGGTGCTGCCCAAGCTGGTGCTGATGATGTGAGTGCTGCTGAGAGTGTTGTTGTGGGTGTTGGGAATGGTGTGCAGCAGGTAAACTGGTAAGGAATGGAGAACCGAACGACGACATTGAACTATTGTCGCCCACAGACTGCAAGAGTGGCGGTCCAGGTAATGACAAACCAGGGGTCGCCCACAGGTTGTGACCTCCCATCGATGATTGCTGATATCCTGCGCTGATCGGCGCAGGAAGTTCAAGAGAAGTCGGTGTGGTGCCCTTGTTGTTCAAGTTCATGTCCCATGTAGAATTCGCCGTAGGGAAACTGGAGAATCCTGGGCTAGAGCCGTACCCCTGGTGTTCTGAGAGGTCCATGCTGCCAAATTTCCTTGCCAAGCCAATATCGCCCACTGATCCACGCCCAGGAGTACTCCGATCTAGTACAGATGCCGATGTTGAGCCAGGGATTTTGTATCCCGAGTTTTGGTGGAGCTGACTCGTGTTAATCGAAGGCGCTGTCAAGGGCTTGGTGTGCATAGTAGACGATGCTGCTGGTCCATACGAATAAGGCGCGCGTGTTGGAGGAGCGGGTTGGCCTGTTCGAGGAGCAATAAAACTGGCAAGAGTCGTTGCAGGGTGCGTAATCGGACTCGACATGGGTGGGACTCCTTGGTTCGAGAAAGATCGCCTTGTTGCCTGGTTCTGGGCGTTCATGGCTGGCTGCTGTCCATTCTGAACATGGGACGGTGGACGCTGGAGAACTTGCGTCGGTACTGACCGCGGTTGGACATGCGGCGCCATTGGATGTGTCCGCTGAAGAATCTGAACAGGGTGGTTGACAGGTCGTTGCTGGACTGTGAACATCCCGGGAGGACCATTGTGTGTCCGCTGATACGCCATCGGTTGGGCCTGCGAGTGGTGTATTGGCAGTTGTTGAGGTTGTTGGAGATGGGGCTGGTTCGGATGTGGATGTTGTTGATGAGGAGGATGCCCAGAGTGTTGCTGTGATTGCTGTGATTGCTGTGGTAGCTGTTGCTGTTGTTGTACGGGCCTCACCGCAGGATGGTGACCATTCACAAAGGTGTCGTGTGGTCTGACCTGAGCCACCGCCTTCAGTGCATTCGCCGCACTCAGTTTCTGCTTGGCCTTGGCCTTCTCCGCTGCCAGTTCTGCCTCATCTTCCGAATCATCCGCCAACTGAGCACCGCTCGTCAATAAATCAATGGCATCTTCCACGCGTCCTTCTGTCTGGATCAATGCCTTGCGAGACTCGCGCAATGGGAATCCCATGTCCGTCATCCGTGTCACTACCAGCTGGGAAGGGCGGTAACTTGTTTTTGGTTTTGGAATCCGTGCCACCACTGCAGGCGCAGGAGCAGGTTTGGCCGGTACTGTTGGTACTGCCGACACTGGCCCTTGCCCTTTAGTTGTCGTCTCCGGTGATACTGTAGTCACTGCAGTACGTGTTGCTGTCTTGGGAGACTGGCTTGATACTGGATCCTGTATTGTCTTGACGTTAACCGATGGCAAAGCTGGAGACGATGCAGCTGATTCCGATGAGTGTTCCACCTTCGATGTTGCAACTGCAGGGTGAGGGATATCCTTGGATGTTGGAATGTTGTCGTTACCACCCTTGCCCTTCTTTTTCTTCTTCTTTTTGTTGCTGTTGTTGTTGTTACCATTGGGATCGGAAGTCATCGCCTTGAGACGCTCCAGTTCCTTCTCTTCCTCAAGTCGTCTCCTAAGGTCCGCTTCCAGCTTCTCTTCCTGTTTCCTTCGAGCGGCATTGTCCTTCTCGGCCTCCTCGCGAGCAAGGGCTTCTTCCTTTCGGCGTTGTTCCTCCAACTGGGCGTCCTTCCGACTCTGCGCCTCCTTGACAGCCGCAATCGCTTTTTGAAGATGCTGCATTGTGCTCCGATACTTTTGTGCCTTGGCGGTGTTGGCCTGCTTGGTGTTTGCCTTGGATGGTTTCTCAGACAATGCACTCTCCAGTCCTGCCTTGGCTAGCAATTCGGGCGTGTTTCCTTTGAGATCCACAGGGTTGATCCTCGCGTGATGCTGCAACAAAAGCGCGACCAATTCCGCGTTGCCGTTCTGAGCCGCATAGTGCAATGCCGTCTTTCCGGAAACAATACAGGTCCTGTCGATATGATGGGCGGTCTTCTCCACCAGCAGCTTGCACACCTCAAAGGGCGATGTGTGTTTTGCTGCAGTATGAAGCGGCGTCAAACCTTCAGCATCAAGGGCGTCCAGCGGCGCACCTGTAAAAAAATGATATTTAAAGGGCGTCAACATACTGGTGCGAATATGTTGTCTTCGTTATCAACTCCTGGAATATCGATTTCAGTGTGCAGTCAGGCATTTCCTGAAGGATTTACCTTTGTCGATAAAGAAAGTCGCCAGATCAGTACATCCAACACGGACAGCGACGTGCAGTAATGTCTCCTGTACGCCTCTCTCCTCACTGACCTCGCCAACGCCTTCCACCATTGTCATATATTCCCATCCAAAGAGTCGCGTTGCAGCGGTTGTAGAAAACCGTGGCAATCCCGTCAAAGAACAAGAATCGTCCGGAGTGGCGCCTATCATCTGCTTGACTGTCTCGATCTGCGAAAGCATGGTGCATTGGAACAAAAAGGATCGCGCCGTTTGATCAGCCTCGGCTATTTTTCAAAAAAGTTGAGTGAAGGTTCCAAGTTAGCCGTATTGTTATGTATTCTTATAAATCGGGTACACAAGCAGCATACTGCGTGTCCCGAATGTACTTACCAGCCTCTCGCTTCCTGCGCATCTCCAGTTCAAGTTTCTCTCGCCTTTGCTTTTCCAGAGCCTCACGCTTCCGACGCTCCTCGTCCTCGCGGCGCAATCGCTGCAATAACTCGATGCGATCTATATTGACACACATGAGCATAAATAGGAATTGTTAGTACACAAATATACATATCAGGCTATGCTGTAAGACGAATCGAGGGGGCGCCCAACAAATTACGAACGGAGCGGCAACGTACCCTTTTCCTGCTTTTGCTTGTGCCGTTCAGAAAGCTTCTTCTTGCGAAACTCTTCTTTGAGACGCCTTTCCTCCTCACGTACACGACGAACGGTCTCGAGCTTCAGCTTTTCTTCCTCGTAGGCCATCCGTTTGAGGTTGACATCGTCATAGTGGTGAGAATAGCCGTCGACAACATCCTGCTCATCGTCTTCTTCGTATTCATCGTCATCCATGCTATCCTCATCCTCGTCTTCATCCTCGTCTCGTTCGTCGTCATCTTCGTCGTCTTCGTCTTCCTCCTCGTCCGGCTCATCCTCGTAGCTGTCCTCTGGGAAATCAAGCGCATCTTCGTCACCGTGATCGACACCACACCCACAGGGTGCCCGCTGTTGTGGAGGCGCGTTTTGGTGGTGTTGGCGAAAGTGCTGTTCGATCTGGTCTCCGTGCAAGGTCATGGTTGCTGTTGCAAAGGTCTGATCCGTAAGAACCTCTCTCATTTTAGGATTCAAATCTAATCCATGAATGGTCAGATGGAGAGAAAGAAAAGGAGATGGGAGCGGGTATCTATTAGTCTCGCCTGCTCGATGCTTTTTCTTCCGAGAACATAATATATCAACCACAATAATGCGTTCATAGGACGCCAGATTGTTGCTCCAATAGGTGCAATAGAAGAGCTATGTCGATGAAATGAGAGCCATCTGTTCGTTCTTTGATTTGGGTTTGTTTGAAGGACCTTCCTTACCTAGGTTGTCACGAAGCAAGGTGGCATATAACTCCATGAGCTCCTCGGGAGAAGGGGACAGGATATGTTCAGAGCCTTGGCGCAAAAACTCTTCTGGTAGAGGCTTTCCTCCAAGTAGTCCTCGAGTCGTGTATTCAGCAAGGGCCGTCTTGACTCTCTATGAAGACGGAAGGGGGTCAAGGAAAGAGAAGGGGGAGGGGGGACATGAAGGGAAAAGGAATATTAAAGGAAAATGTAAAGGGAGCAGGTGAAAAACGAACCAGAAGGATAGTAAGGACAGGAAGAATGACAGAGGGTGATTAGAGGTCGGTATTCCATATGAGTAAAATGACCCTGTCCACTGCAGTCGATTGTATGCCAGACAAAAGCTCCACCAACACTGCAGTGTGTGAATCTCACTGGCACTCTCTCTTCCTTCTGTTTATTGTCCTCGGTCAACTGCGTTCCATGATCGCTCCGTTGGGTCCACTGTCTACTGGAATGTATCCTCCCTGTTCTGAGAGAGCGAATTACCCGAATGTGATCGTCAGGCTTGATGGGGCTTCCTTTCTCGGGGGCCGTCTACGATTAACAGACAAAAGAGTAATCCCATGTCAACAACGTAGTGGCAAACAAAACGACGAAAAGCTCTCCAATAGGTCCCAACGTTGTTATTGTGTATGTGCAAGGTTTTTTTATGCCCCGAGGGAAACGGAAGGAAGAGAGATCATGTGAACTGAAAAGGCGGCAACTAATCAGAAGAAAAGACGTGCATGTTGATCCATGGTCCAAGTGCAGGTCGATCGGAGTGTTGTTGTGGCTCGTTGATGTCGTATTTCTTTGTTCCTTGACGGTGTTTGGGTTGTTTAGGAAGTGAGAGTAAGGAAGTCGAGGGTACTGGGAGTGAAGGAAGGGTGTATGTAGGGTGGAAAGGAAGATATTCAATCGCCTGGTGTGGCCACCATTATTTTGTTGACTTCTGTAGTCCACAGTGGATTCACCACTGTTGAAACCTGGTCTACGTTGTAGAGTCTTTCAATCATCCTGGAGACTGATATCCCAATCCATTTGACTCTACCCCCTTCGTCCCTCTAAACCATCAAGTATGTGCACGCAAAAACGGCAGCCGCAAAAGAGGTGAATCGAGAAGCGGGTTGTCCTTGCAGCAAACATACAATCGTCGTTTAAGTAACTCTTCAACGTTGTTGTTGCGTATGTTGTGTTGCGTGGTGTGTACCTTGGCATATTCACGACAGAAGGCTTGGACCTGTTCGTCGTTGACCTTTTGTGCTTCGATGGGCCAGTCCTCGTTTTGGAGTGAATGGGCCAGGCAAGGAGCAGGGGACGTCGGTAGCGCAGGCATAGCTCGAGTTTTACTCTTTTTGGCCGAAGACATGTAGAAAGGGAGAAGGGATTGGCGGGAATGTCGGTCTGTCGGTCGTTCTTTTTTTTTTAGTTGTTTTTAAAATTCCTTTTGTCAGTGCCTCCTGGTGGTGATGGTGGCAGGGTGGCGGAGGAGAGGTAGGGAGATAGTGATGAGGAAAAAGTTAGAGAAGAGAGGATGTTGATTCTACTTCTAAGTGTCGAGTCGTTTAAAGAAAGGTAAAAAAAAAAAAAAAAAAGGCGGGTAAAAAAAACAAGGGATCAACGATGTGGACGAGTTGAAAAAGGACGACTGAGGGGGCAAGGAGAAGCAAAGGCAAGAAAAAAAAACGAGAGCAGTACAGTACTTGTGCATCAACGAAACTAATGTCCATGTGACTGTGTTTTAAAAAGGCTTCGTGTCGTGGAAGTGGCCCCTGTGGTACCTCTACTGCAACACACATCCAAGATGACCAAAAAAAAAGGGCCTTGTGAGCGACTGTACACATTAATGTGGTAGATTGATAGATTGAGGAGCGAAAGCAATGCAATATATCTCATTTGAATATCTCCACCAGAACGATCGTGCCTCTTATTGTCAGTCCGTTTTTTTTGTATTATTTGTCTTTTTTCTTTTTTCTTTGCTGCTATGAAGAAGAAGTAGTCGTTGAAATGAATTGGCTATGGGTTCCTGGAAACCAGCGAAGCCTCGTCATCGCCACACACTCCGTGGTCCAACAGACTGCTCTACTCCGACATGTCATCATCAGAATCGATGATCTCCTTCGATTTGCTATTAATACGAGAAAACGAAGAAGGGCACCGTTGTCAGCAAATGTGGATCGACTGAGGCAAGGCGCAACATAGGTTGAGATATCAACAGCAGAGAAAAAGACTTACTACTTCTTAGAAGTGTTCCGGTGGGAGGTGGGATCATCGTCACGATCCTCATCATCCTGATCTGCACTCTTACTCCTGGCCCTGCCCTCAATCTCGGACTTCTTGCGAAGCTTGCCCTTCTTAGGTTCCTTTGGTTCCTTTGGTTCCTTGGGCTCCTTGGGCTCCTTGGGCTTGCGCTCCTTCTTCTGCTTCTTGGCCTCGCGTTCGCCATTCTCAAACTCGCCCTCGCTCACCTCTTCATCACTGACCACCATACGCTTGCGCTCAGCACGCTCGCGGTTCAACTCATCCAACTCCCTCTGCGTTTCCTTTGCGCCCAGGTCCAACAAACGACGTCTTTCCAGAATCTCCCGCTCCTCCTCCTCTTGCTTCTCACGGCGTATCCGCTCTTCCTCCTCGCGTTGTGCCTTTTCATCCTCACGCTTCTGACGAGCCTCTTCTACTTGGCGCTCCTTGTCTGCCTCATGTGCCTCCTGATCCTTGAGCTTTCGCTCCAAAATGTTCAACAGCGAATCTCCGTGCTTCTCACGTTGAGCTGCAATGTCACGCTCATAATAGACGTGCTCCTTCATTGGCACGGCTGCCAATGACTTCAAGATTCTGTTAAATAGGTAAATAGATCGAAAAACAAACAAGGCGATGCATAAGTATACGTGAAAGCATAAATATTCACCAGACAAACCCAGCAGCAAAACATAGCCCAGTATTAGAGCAACCTACCCCTTTGCAGTGCCCAAACCAGCCATGGCATTCTTAATGTCGGCAATGGTGCGGTTCTCGCACTGGCGATCCGAGACAAGCTGAGCATAGGATTGCTGGATCAACGCAATGTCATACAGAGTCGTCTTGTCGCTTGGGGCCAGGCGGAGTGCCCTCTGGGTCATGGTCAAAGCCTCCAGCATCTTCTCCGGGCTCTTTTCCTGCTTGGCCAGACAGTATTGCGCCTTGGCCATCGACAGCAACACATTGGGATCCTCGTCATTAAAGTATTTCTTGGAGGCACTGGCATACTATTTCAAGAACGACAATCAATGGTGTTCGGTAGTTAGCAATTCTGTTCAGGTTATGATATAAACACAACAGACTGATAGCAAGACGATAAATTTACCAAAGTCACGGCGTTCATGTATTGTCCCATGTCAGCAGACACCAAAGCCAGGTTGAGAGACAGAGCGGGAATGGTAGAGGCGTTTTCGTGAAGTTGCAAGAACATCTCCCTAGCCTCCTTGTGACGACCGTGAACGGCCACATTAATAGCGATACCGTTGGCAGCGTAAGCATTGTGGGCATCGATCTTCAGAACCTTATCAAAGAACTCAAACGCCTTCTTGTAAAGTTCTTGTTTCTATGTGGGAAAAAAATAAAAGCCGGTACATTGGAGTGATGAGTGGCGGGTTCATAAGTGGCACGTTGGTATCCAAGCTGCCTGCGTCAAAGTGTGACACCTGTCTTACGATAGCATTATCCTTTTCTTCGCGAGCAATGTTGAGCTGGATATTGCCGAGAGCAATAAGAGCATAAACGTCGTGGCGGTTGATCTCCTTGACGATCCTCTCCATGGTCTTGCGCGAGTTCCTGATCTGGTTCTGGTTGAGCTGCAACATGCCCATCAATGTCCATGCATCCACGTTTTTGTTGTCGATCATGCCATAGACAACCTTGTAAAGCTCAGTCGCCTGCTCATAGTTGCCACGGTTCTGCTCAATCACTCCGAGACGAAGATGGGCGTCGGCATATCCATGGTACTTTTGAGCAATGTCCTTGTAAATCTCCTCTGCACGTGGGACCTCATTCCTCTCCTCATAGAGACGAGCTAGGTTGTAGCGAATCGACGTGATGGTGGCTCTCGTAGCTGCGTCCACTCCGCTCTCCTCCATCTTAGTCTCGCAAAGATCCAGTGCCTTGTTGTAGCTAGTCTCGGCCGAATCCAAACGTCCGTCCATATGATTGATCGCTGCAATGTTGTTCAGGAGCTCGGGCATGTATTCAACCGTCTCACCACGTTCGATTTTTTGACTGCAGATTCCAAGAGCAAACATGTACGCCTTGGTGGTCTTGCTGATATCGGTCTGCTCGAGAAGCTGCGCCATCTCCGTGAACATGAGAGGATCCTGTATTGCGAGAGTGTTGCGTTCGTGGATAATGTTGGTTGCCTTGTCAAAGTACTCCAATGCCTTGCTCTTTGTTCCTGGTGAGCGAGAGTAGATTGATCCCAAGACCTTATAATTCATGAACAGCGAGAGAAAGAGAGCGTCAAGATGGTCAGTATAAACCGTAAGTGCTTCTCAGTTGGAACTTAAATCTCGACGAGTTGCCCTGCGACTTACAGCAATAGCCTCGACACACTTTGGCTCCTTGGCAAGAATCCTCTCGAATGCAGTGATGGCAGAGGCGATATCCTGCTTGAACAACAGCGTCTGTCCGAGTCCAAACTGAGCCATGTGGTTATCGGGGTTGAAGCTGACTGCCTTTTGGTAAAGAGAGCATGCCTCGGAGTAAGCGCCCTTTTGGTGACTGATCTTGGCCATGATGTAGAATCCCTCTGACTGAACATTCTTGAGACCGGTGGAGTTTGATGCCTTGAGGGCGAGCTTCATAGCCTTCTCAGGTGCGTCGATCAATGTGAAATGCTTGCCTAAAAGAAGACCAGCAACAGGGTGATGCTTATCTGCATCATATGCTGCCTTGAGGTACTGAAATCCCTGTTTATATATATCGTGCAATTCCTCTCCCGACATATCCTGCTTCTTTGTCTTGTTGAATTCGACCATCGCGAGCATGACATGAGCTGTAGCGTCGCGAGGGTTCTATGTGGTGAAAGAGGATATAATGTGTTAAAGCCTGTATCTCCGGCATGTACACAATAAGTTCCTGGATATACACTACTTTAAAATAGTGTATCAGATCAATGTTTTACCATCTCAATGCAGCGTCTGAAAGCGGTAGTAGCGGTATCTTCCATGCCAAGCTTGTAGAAACAGATTCCCATGCCAATTCTTGGGTTGGGTGTGCAGTCGGGAAGAAGCTTCAGAACCTGGCGGTAGGTGGTCAATGCCTGGGAATAGTTCTCGCGGATGATCTGAATACGAGCCATTCCGAGAAGAGCAGGGATGCTGCGAGGGTTCTCTCCCAGGACCTGCTTGAAGTGGCGATGGGCGTCGTCCAATGAATTGCGAGCAAGCAACAACAGACCTAACGAGTTGCGTGAGATGAAGATAATGTCATGTAAGTTCATGAGTCTCCAAAAGGTCACCACCCCTTCCATTCGAACTACATCGATATATATAATCTCGAGAAGTACCTTTGCTAACCCAGGTAGTGTCATCTTTGGGGTTGATCTTCTCGGCGGATCCCAAGTGTTTCGTTGCGTCTGAGAGATGAGAGTTGCGTTGCTGTGCTGTGACGCCGGGCTGGTATGCCTTGCGGATGTTGAGTGACGCGAGAAGGTTGTGTAAGGGAAGGCGGGGGCGTGGGTTGGAATCGTACTCGACTAAACATTATTTAGGAGATACTGTTAGTAATGATGCCTTCATTGCATCAATCAAAGCCCGTCGCCTGTACGCGGTAGATAAATGCAACAGACATGTTGTGCTTTACCATGCAGACCATCAGCCAGGATCTTGATGGCATAGTCGACATTATTCTGACGAGCATACTCGAGCTAAATACACATGGAATTACAAAGAAGGCAACAAGCTATTAGTTAAAGGATTTGTTTCCATTAACCACACGAGGCAATTGTGGCGGTACTGAACGACAGAAAAGAGGTGTAATAAGCCTACCGCAAAAAGGACGTAGTGCCTCAGAGGAGCTTCCTCGGACCTCAAGATTTCAAACAACTCCGCAGGATTGGGAAGGTTGGAGCGAGAGATCTCGAGGACATTGTCTGATCCCTTCAGAGGAATCTCCAAGGTGCCGCTGTAGTGAGGGTTATACATGACTCAATGATCCTTTCTTTTCGTTTGTCGCGTTATTGGGAGGCGGCAATCAACCGTCGATGAGCTTGTTTTTCGATTTGCTTGTGGTCGCCTATCCGAGTGTTGCTGGTTGTGGTCCCTGTTCCTGGTTTCCTTAGGGTCGTGCTTATTCCTGTGTGGATGGGCTCGTGTGTGCGAGTTTGAGGAAATGTGAACAGGCAAAGGCAAGGAGAGGAAGGACAGGAGTGAGTAGATGGAAATCGTTTGAAGCACTCAATGATAAAAGGCGATCAGGGGAAATATGCTCTGGAAATAATGGCTATCATAACCTTTATTTCCAGGGACTTATGAAAGTGACTGTCATTAAAACATTTGTTTTTCATTCAGGCATCAAAAAAAAAGAAAAAAAAAACCTGAGGCCTTCTTTTACCTCTCTACTCCTCGCTCCTCACACACACAACTCATTCATACCATGTCCTTGAAAGCTGTTCGCCATGCGAAGCAGAGGCTCGCTCCCGACCCACGCAACTTGCACTGGGCCAATGGTATGCCTCTTCTTCCTCCTCCTCCTCCTGCATTCATTAATCCAATATCACCTTCCAAGTCACTTGAACATTGGTCTTGACGGCTTTCTATATACCTTTCACAATATGGAACACCCAATTGACCACTCTTACCTCCTTGCATACGGCAACACTAAAATAGATACCAACAAGTTCGGATTCAAAATGATGGAAAAGATGGGTTGGTCTCAGGGCAAGGGTCTGGGAGCCAAGGAGGACGGTGTTCAGGAGCACGTTAAGGTTCGCCTAAAGGAGAACCACCTCGGAGTCGGCGCCACCAAAAAATCCAGCGACAACTGGCTCGGCAACACCGATGCCTTCAGTCGTCTCCTCGCTGACTTGAACGAGCGTGTCGAGCAGGACTCGAAGGACAACAGCGCCGACAACAGCAAGGATAACAGTGATGATGATGACAACAAAGACAGCAGCTCGGACTCTGACTCGAAGAAGGAGAAAAAGTCAAAGAAGGAGTCCAAGGAGAAGAAGTCTAAGAAGGAGTCCAAGGAAAAGAAGAGCAAGAAGGAGGGCAAGGAGAAGAAGGAAAAGAAGGACAAGAAGGACAAGAAGGAGAAAAAGTCCAAGAAGAGCTCAAAGGAGAACGACGATGACAAGAACAGCATCATGGCCGCTATCAATGGTCGCAAGGCGTAAGTTTCTACTATACTCAAAGACTATCATTATTTGCTGGAGAACAGACTAAAATACTGGAAATGTTGAACTAATTACCTTTACATTGTTCATTGTGACTCTGAAACGATAGTTCAAGGCACAAATACCTCCGCAACAAGCACGCCGCCCTCCAGAACAGCGAGCGCCTGAACGAGATTTTGGGAATCAAGTCTGAGACAGCTTCGCCCGCCACCTCTGGCATGTCGACACCCGTCTTGGAGGAGCCCATGACCTCGACTGACATCTTTGCCGCCCGCATGCAACAAAACAACGCCACAGCAAAGGATGACGACGAGCCTGCTCGTCCCATGTTTGGAGGTCTTGGATTCGCCACATCTTCAGGAATCGGCTCAACAGGATATAATGGGTCTGGACTTCGTGGACTCGGATTTGTCAAGGCCACTGTTTCGGTGATGCCTTCCACGATAGAAACCAAGGTCGAGGAGACTGTCGTCGTTGAGTCTACCCTTGCACCTGCTGCTTCCTCAGTAGAGACGTCTGCATCTGAAGAGTCTGCCAAGGAGGACAAGAAGAGCAAGAAGGAGAGCAAAGAGAAGAAGGAGAAGAAGGAGAAGAAGGACAAGAAGAGAAAGTCGGAAGATTCTGATAACTCTCGCTCTAAAAAGTCCAAGAAGTAGACCACTACACACTATTGCATTCCATTCCCCATAAAAATACAGCATCTTTATCACAATTACCCATATATCTCACTTTTCAATGGTTTTCTATGCTAGGGTTTTTAATGAGACGGATGTGGTGTCATGACGTTATTGCTCCAGCGAGACCATGAGCTTTTAGCCACTCAAATGTCGACATGGATATCGTCACACTAGGCACCATCCACATGATCCTTGCGCCCATGCCTCTCGTGAAACTCGCAAAGCCTCCCTGTCGAAACAACTGAGTCGCTATCCGCTTTGTTGACGAGGTATCCTCTGTCGTACTCAAGATTGAAGTCTGCCACCGTGTCTTGACTACATCCACTATATTCGAGATTCCGGCCGCGATTCCGCACGCAACTGCAGCGCAGCCCATAATTGCGAAAAATGGCAGTATGTGTTCTTCCTGAGCGTCTGGTCCTGCTAAACGGTTGCGTTTATCCTGCTTGCTGGAGTGTAGCTTGCGCCATGCCATGTCCTTAAGCTGTTCATATGCTGCGAAGTATATCATCGAGTAAGGCCTATTGGGGACCAAAAACAAAATAGATAAAACCGGCGTTAGCTCTGTGTCACGCAACCCTCAGAACGAGATCGCGCCATTCCGCGATAAGGAAATTTTCGCGCGAATTAATTCCGGCTTCTCCTTCCCCCCCCTTTTTTTGTTTTCACGGGCAAAACAAGAGGTAGAAAACCAATGTGCCAAAGAACTTACACAAAGACGCCCAGTGTGATAAAGTATCCTCGATAGAATCCCAAAAATCCTTCGTGCTGATAGATTTGTCGAGCAAGGTTCGCTGTCGATGTATACTTTGGTATCATCGAAGTTGTTGACGAAGATGCTGATGGCAATGTGGACGGCGAGACGTTGGAAGCAGTCGGTGACGATGCCGACTTTCCTGCTGCTCCTGTTGCAGCTGTTGACGAATACATTCCCGAGGACATGTTCTCGACTTGCTGCTTTGACTTCAGAATCTCCATAGGCGTCCAAAAGAGTCCCGAGAACACCTCAGCAATCATACCACTCATCATGTGATTCTGCACCGTATCGGTCCCAAAGCCGTCGAACTGACGCGAGAGTCGGTCCTTGGCAAGGTCATAAGTGGTCAAATAAACCGACAACCCAGGTACACTAAGGGCAAGTGCAATGGGTAGACCACGGTAAACAGCGCGAGTTCGGACTAATTCGACAAAAGTTGGAATGAGTCCCTGGTGGGGTGAGTTTGAGACCTGAATCCTGGTCTTGACGGTGTCGAGAGGGTGAGTGCAGAGGCGGGATGCCAATGCGGCGGTGCTGGAGGCGAGGAGGTTGCTGAGGGCGACATGAGAGTCCTGGGGCTGAGAGATTGTTGTCTTTGGCGGTGCCATTGGTCGAACGGGAAGGAATGGAAGAGAGAAGGAGGAGTGAACGTTCAGTAAAAAGGTGGACGCGAAAAAAAGTGAATTCGACGCCATCAAAAAAAATTATCGCTGTCACTGCTGATCGTGGGTCACAGTCAGTTTCAATTTTCAGGAACAAAATGTATTCTTTTAACTGTACATTTTCGGCTTGCTCCATGGACACATATTCAAGTTATCATCATCAATTGAACCCTTCTACCTCGATGAGAATGAATGCAATGTCAAATTAGTTTCTGGTCAACAACAAGCCCAAAGTAATAGTGGAAGTTAAGGTCCTATTTCTTTCCTCCTTTACCTTTTCCTCCGTGTCATAACCACTCCTACATTCATTCGTGAAAGAAAGCATGTCGTTGTGGAGCAAGCACCAGTTGGTCTTTGGAAAAGGCTGCGACAGTTTACCGACACTTCACTCGCAGGGTCAAAAGAACAGACAGCAAGCAATAGATTGGGAGAACGGAGCACAGCGGCTGTACTGCCATTAATTGCAAGCACATCAAACAAGAGCATCCGATCCTATTCTTTTTATTGATCTCGCTTCCGTGGCTGTTATGGATGTTTACCTCAATAGTACTACCGAAGGATTGGATGGATGGTTGTAATGAATCAATTGATGATGATGCTCTCAATAGTATGCCAGGGTAGTATGTGGGAATGCATATAGGCATGGGAGGGAGTGAGTTCTGTTGGATAAGCAGTATCTTAAGAAGAGTGCTTTTTTTATTTTAACCCCTGATCGCATGTCCGTCTGGTTCAAAAGAGAGGGGGTTGGATGAATGAAAAAAGGAGAAACGAGACACGAAGCAAGGAGAAGGAGAGAAAGATGAAGCACAGAAAAGCGCCTTGCAGCCATCACTTGCGCTAATGGGGTCCCGAAGGAAGGGACTGTATCAGAAACCAGTGAGTGCGCATAAGATCCATGCTCATGTTCATGTTCATGTTATATTCATGTTCGTATCGCGAATGTGTATGTTATGTGTAAGCGTGTGTGTGTGTTTCTGAACACCAAGTGCGAGTGAGAAGTGCATGTGAGCAAAGTCAGTGGACTTGAAGGAAAAAGATTTGCCTCTCCGTGTCGTTCAATTTTTTTTCTGATTTTTTTATTATCTGCCTTTTTCTAGTCCAGCGCTCACTGACACTTCTCACTCTCTCTCTCTCTCTGTCTCTCTCCCTCGTCTTCTTTTGTCATCCTTCTCCCTCTCCCTTTTTTTCCTTCCTTTCTTTCTTACTTTCTCTATCTCTCCCTTTCTCTTCATCAACTTCCACAAGTCCAACCAGTCCACCCATCAAGCGTGTATCCCGTCATCAGCATTCAGGAAACAAGGCAACCACCCACTGCCGACAACATACTCTCGCACCTACACATACGACCATCACCACTACCTCCATCACCAGCAAGCAAGCAAACCAAACTAAAAACCAACATCACACCACACGACACGCACACCCACCCATTCATCCAAGGCGAGACATCCTCACACTCACCACACTCTCTTTTCTTCTCTTAACTGCCAACAACATTCACCTCACAACCAACCCTCACAACCAATAATGGACAACCTATCTCCCCTCCCGACCCCTCCTCCTATTCATCCTGCACAACCAGCACTGCAGCAACAACAACAACAACAGCAACGACCCGTAGTAGTGACCACACACCAACCAGAAGCAGTACTCACCTCTTCAGCAACAACATCTTTTGCCCAGCGGCTGTCGGAATGGCTCAAAGAGAACAAGGCTACCAAGGCGGCCCGTCTCACAGGAGCATCGGGAGCAGGAAATGGAAGAACCTTTGATGAGAATGGCAACGACAGCAACAGTAGCAACGCACCACCTCTCCAGAGACTGCCTTCATGGGTGTTTGAGGACATTCAGCCTCGCTCGCCACCCGCTCTTTCACCAGTTCCCTTGAGATCTGTAGGCATCATTGCTGCACCAGCTCCAACAGCCGCAGGAGCAGTAGTGACCGGAGAGTCTTCTTCAGTCGACCTTGTTGCGACACTGTTACCACAACTTGAGCGAATGACCACCACTGACGACAACAGCACACACACTACTCCCACCCCAACTCCTGCACCCGTCGTACCCTTGGCACATCAACAATTGCAACAGCAGGAGCAGGAACAGCTACAGCTCCAGGCTCTCCATGGTTATCACACCTCCTCAGGACCTTCGGCGACCTACCGTAGAACTCAATCAAAGTACAAGCAACCCTGGAGGAGAACCCGTCCCGAAATGATCACATCCCGTCGCAACCCTTCCCGTCGTCACCAGCAAGCATCGACTGCTCCCACTACAGACATCGACATGCCATTGGCAACGACGACGACATCTAGAGCAGAACCTAGAAGTAGTAGCAGCACTACGAGCAGCATGGGCGACCTGACAGCAGCAGAAACGGAGCCGACAAGGAAGACCCTTTACCTGCCCCATGATATCCTTCTCGCTATCTTTTCGCACCTGCCCTCGAGAGCGAACGCGCAGCAGTATTACGATCGAACTCAACCCTCCGATCTGCTCTCGTGTTCTCGAGTTAACATGGCTTGGCGTATTGCGGCCCTCTCGACCATCTGGCAAACTATCCTCCTGCCAGACCCTCTGGATCGGTCCTGCCGTCGCCTGTTGCACCTCTTGGCGTCGTCTCATGCCTCGGCTCAGATCACAGGCAAGAACTATGACATGACTGAGATTATTCAGCGGGTCGAGGTTGACCTACTGGAGGCAACAGAGCAATTGGCAGAAGAACGTATAGGGGCTGCTGCGGCTGCTATCGCAAATGAGGACTCTGTGGAGGAGCACATATCAGAGCAGCCTCAAGGGAGAAGAACCATCCACCCGGATGACCCATTACCAGTACGGGTCATTTCAAGACCATACGTTGCAACATACGACGAGGAAGAGGAGGAGTATCTGATTAGTAGCATCAGGAATTTCACAAAAGATACCGCCAGATTCACTTCCGCTCCTACCAGCGCCAGTAGCAGCAGCAACAATAACAACAACAACAACAGGACCGCCTCACACGGGACGATGACGGAACATATTACGACCCTGCTGCAGTTTATTTCGCCCTTCCGAACACTCTCGATCCAATTACCACAGGAGATCGAATCAAGCGCAGCAGATGTGTTGACTCGATCGGCCTCGCTCCCAGCACTGGAAGCGATCCGTCGCGGTATTCAAGAAGCCCAGATCCGCGAGCTGGACATGCCATCGCCCATGTACTGCAGCGTCTCGACCTTTCCAGGAATGCTCGATCTCATCTCGAATCTGCAGGCCCTCCGGGTTCTGATCTTGGGTTACTCAAGTCGGGACTGGCCTCTCCTCAAGGCGATTATATCCTTACCGTTGCTGGAAAACCTGTGTGTCTTTGATTCTTGCTGGAGTAATCAGATCTGGATCTATCTCTTTTCGTCGCTGGGGGCACAACTTCGAGGACTGACGGTCTTGCAGGGGAGACGTCCTCTCCAGGGGATTGTTTTGAGGGAAGGTATTGCGCCGTACTGCAAGAACCTGACGACACTTTCGATTCCGTTTATCAAGTTGATGTCTGGACCAGGCCCTGTGTTGACGGATCAGGATGTGATTCCAGTGTTGAAAACATGTCATGAGCTGCAGGTGATCAACCTCTCGGGCCAGCAACTGTTGGGCGACAAAGTCTTGGAAGCGATGACGGATCTTTGGGGCTTGCAGACGTTGGATATCAGAGAATGTCCGCTGATGACGGGCCAGAACATCAAGAGCGTCCGGTGGCAGTCGATCCAGCGGGTCCGGATGTTTGGATGTGGGGAGATGTCGTCCGAGTTTATGGATTTGATATTGCAAGCGTGGCGGTCGTCGCATGCCAACACTGGTTCTTCTAGTGTGAGTACGAGTGGATCGTCAGGATCGGGACATCATCATCACCATCACCATCATCACCATCCACATGGGAAGCATAGTGCTGGAGGCCTGGGATCGACTACGAGTGCGGGAGGTGTTGGATCGTCATCGTCGGCGACCATTATGCGGTTTGCGTCTGTACTGGATTTCAATGCCGATGTGGAGGATCCGGTCGAGATGGGGTGGGTCCGTCAACGGGAAGATGAGCCGCCTCTTGATCTCGACGAAGACCATTTCTTTGCCGATTGGTATTGTTAGAGTCCTCGCTTCCTACTTTCACTTTCGCTTCAGTCCTTTTTTTTTTTTTTTTTTGCTTTAGAAGTTGCACCTAAACATGCAGGAGATAAAGAGAAAATCATAATATACAAAGCACAACCAATGGAGCGAACAAAGGATTATTTGAAGGACTATTTATTTTGAGAGAGGGACATCGTACCTTGCGGTCATTGTGAAGAATGCAGTTGAATGGTTCACTTCTCTAGGATATTCAATTTGTTTTTTCTTCCATAGCCCTTTTTGTTGTTGTTGTTGTTGTTGTTGTTGTTGTTGTTGTTGTTGTTGTTGTTGTTGTTGTTGTTGTTGTTGTTGTTGTTGCCGTTGTTTTTACGACGGGTTGGAACTTTTAGTGGTGGTGGAGTCCAGAACTGGGAAAGTTCTCGTCAGGCTCGTAGGCCGACCACTTGTAAACGTTTCCACACTGGTCGCAGCGATCAAACTCGTGACTCTGGTCAATCAACAACCAATGCACCTCATGGTGCTCTCCCGGGACACCTAAAAGGAAAGGACACAACAACATGTATGTCAGGATCCAAAAACAACCCCCCAGCAGTTTGCAAACGAAAACGAATGAACACTAAAAATCTATCGCTCGCATTGGACATTAAGCAGTGGACAGCCCTGGTTTTTTTTTTTTTGGCCTTGCATCTTGAAAGGCTTACCGGAGCAACCGACGTAGCGGACGGGATCGCGAGAGCGGATGATGGTAGGGTTGGTTTTAGTACCACGGACATGGACCTCGAGGGGTGCAAGGTCAAAGATATCCTTTCCTTCCATCTTTCCGAGCAGCTCGGCGCGTTCCAGTCCGGTGGATTGGTTCAAATCTGTGGGGGTTGCTCCTGGAGCTGCGCCTGGGCCTTGGTTCACCTTGACCTCATGGTTGCCTCCTGTTTTGTTTGGAGGGGGGGGGGGGGGGGGGGAGTTTTGATGTTATTGAAGGAGGGAGAAGGGTAAGATTGAAGTTTGTTAGTGTCGGTAGTCTTTTTTTTTTTTTTTTTTGTGGAGATCAAGATGATGGTATCAATGTGGCCCCGTTCCTGAAAATCAGATAACACTACCATTTTGTTAACAACCAGATAATCGGGTATTGGCAGTCAGTTTCCCTTTGTACCCGATTCTCCGATTCCGATGTATACCTTGCCTACTCCTCCTCCTCTATATTGTATCCGCATGTACACTAAAATGTTCAACGGGGGGGGGGGGGGTCCTTTTGCAATAGCTACTCTCATAAGTTGGCTTTGTCATGTCCCACTCTTCCTCTCCACGTTGTCGTGTAGTCTAATCCTTTTCGCTGTTGGTATTACTCTTTGCCAACTCCCGATTCCCCTCCCCCCACCCCTTTCCTCCTCCTCATTGCATGCATGCACCTTCTCCATTCGTGACAATGAACAGAACGAACTGAAATATAAAAAAATAAAAAAAAAGGTGTACAAGTCGTGTCCAGAAAATACTCACCAAAGCGAGTAGCACAGGCAGAGAACTGGGACACTTGAATAGAAGAAGACGAGCGGACGATACGGGCCACAGTGGCGGGGCGAACAGCACGAATGGCGAACATTATGCTTTTAGTTTTTGAAGGTAATGGAATGAGTGAGAAGGAGTGAGAGAGAGAGAGAGAAGAGAGGTGAGGGAGAGAGGGGGTGGTGGAAAAAAAAATGCGCCCTGTTTGTTGGGCAGCGAAGAAATAAACATTTTTTTTTTTTTTTGCGAACACCGAAAGAAAAAAAAAAAA
The DNA here is from genome assembly GCA_036320915.1 of Linnemannia elongata. Taxonomy (NCBI): domain Eukaryota; kingdom Fungi; phylum Mortierellomycota; class Mortierellomycetes; order Mortierellales; family Mortierellaceae; genus Linnemannia; species Linnemannia elongata. Next base: position 548,692 of record JAXBDG010000007.1, on the reverse strand, counting down.
AAAAATCACCGTCTTCCTCCGCTCCCGCCTCGCCCCCGCCTCGTCAAAGGGCCTACACAGAAGGAGAAACAAAAAGTCAACTTACTTCTTTCTCATCTTCTCTCACGGCCCTCACGCCCCGTCTTAGCCTGGCTCGACTGGGCTGGCCGGAATTCCAATTCCGGGTTAGGCATGGGCATGTAACGATGTAGAACTCCCAGTGTCTACTGGTGACGTGCTTCTGCAGCCTCTATGTGTGTCGCTTAAACCTCTGTACTCCCCCCATGTGTGCCCGCACTCTTTCTCCCTCTCTCTCTCTCTCTCTTTCTCTCTTTTCCTTCAACTTCTGAAACCAGTTGAGCATGAAGAGAGAAACCTTTGAGCACTGGATGATAACATGGTATTATTGAGGCTTTTTCTTTTCGGGTTGAGTAATAATTAGATTTATTATGGGTGTAGTGTACAACTGCAGTAGTAAAGAAACAAGAAAAAAGACGACAAGAAGAGTTGGGAGAGGGCGGGTTTTTTTGTGTGAGGTAAAATGCTTTCAATCATGAGAAAGCGTGTCTAAGGGTAGCTGTAGGAGGATGGGAATAATGATATGCAGGAATAATAAAATAGAAAAACAAGAAAAGCAAATAAAAACAAGGAAAGCAAAGTACGAAAAAGACAAGAGAATTAGATAGGGGAATAAAAGGCAATAAAAAAAAGAAAAAGGGAGGGAACGGACGATCTGCGTCCAGAGGCGGAGGGTTGGCGTCAGATAAGAGAGAGGTTTGCCTTGCGTTGAGTAGAGGAACTTAGAGGGTATGTACATTAGGCATGCCGTTCTATTGAAGATACAAAAAGATAATGCAATGGTTAGCATCCGGTTCACAACAACAAAAAAAATGTAAAAGAAAGAGAGAAAGACAAGGAGAGAAGAACTTACGAAGGGCTGTCTCCATCCGCATTGGAACTGGTTCTTGTCGTAGCCATCGCCACTGGTCGAAGAGTTATAGCCAAGATGTCTTTGGAGCAAAGTGCGGCTTGTCACCAAGGTGCCAGCGCAGCTAGAGCAAAACTCGTGCTTGCCCATAAGACAATCCTGAAGACTGATATCTGGTGGAGGGGCGGTCAGACCCAGCGCCGCCGTCTGGACATCGCTCTCGAGGATGAATGAAGCAGTCAATGCAACCGAGCGCTTAAAGATCAACCCACTGCCACCAGTTCCGACAAAGACGCCGCAGTGGTCCTTGACCTCCGTGTGGGCCCTGTAGATCGTGTTGAGCATCTCCTGCCAGCCATCCTCGCAAAAAGGGAAATCGTCCTCCATAACGCCCAAGTAGACAGACTCGTCGACAGTACCAATTTTGCGGATCGCGCTGACCAAATGCTTGCGTTGGTTCTTCTCCGAGCCTTCGTCGCGGACCCACTTGACGTGCTTGCGGGCCTTGGGGATGGTGTCAAAGTAGGCCTTGGCGTCATCGTATCCTGGGAAATCCGTGAAATGAGTGTAAACAACAATCTGGATCCTGGAGTAGAGCGAGTCGACTTCCTCATCGGGAAAGTTGGCGAGGTAGGATGAAAGGGTTTCCTTGATATAAGTCGCTCCACGCTTCCTGGGTGCAGTCATCAAGACCAAGGTCAAGAGGTAGGGTGTCTGGGGCTCAATCGTTTGGCTGATGACGTCGTTAGGGATGTCTTCCCTGAAGGTGTGGTACTGGTTGCATCCAACGAGGATCAAGAGGACAAAGAGCAGAGTAGGCAGGACATAGGCCATGACCTTCCAGGTAGCTGAGAGGGAAGACTTCTTCTCCTTGAAAGTTGTTGAGGATTCGCCAGTGACGGTCGAGTCGGAAAAGGAATCGTCCTCTGCCAACATGGCCTCGTAGATCTCCTCCTCCCACACGTTCTTCTCAAAGGTCGAAGTCTTGACCTTTCCACCCCAGCGACCGAGACGGCGCTGGAAGGAGATGGTGACGGAAGCAAAGAAGCCGACGATCATACCAGCGCCAGCCCACCAAACGATTGTCTTGGGGATGACATTGACGAGGCAGAGGATGAGCTGAGCGTGTGTCCTCCTCAAGTTCCAGAAGGAAGGCGCCTTTTCGTTTGAGGTGGGGAACAAGGACTGAACCATCAAGAGACCAAAGAGATAGGGAGCAAGGCCTAATGGTAAAGAATTGCAAAAATAGATACGTACATATGAATTAGTCAAGACATTGTTGGCTAAGAACGGTACACATGATGACCAAGTTAATGATGCTATACCCCTCTTTTCCACACCCTGTCTCCTTTTCTCTCAGCCCCCGATACCTCCGCGTGCTCCACTTGCATTGTCTTTGTAGAACAAAAGAAAAGAAAAACAAGAAAGAGACTAGATATGATCGCGAGAACTATCCCAGGATTGGACAGGGGTGCTTGGACCCTCGTCTGTTCCATCGTCATTCCATTGTCTCTGCTGTTTTAGCAAAAGCCCTCTTTTTTTTTGTTATTTTTGGCGAAATGGTCGAGTTTGAAGGCAGTGCTGAGGATTACTGCGATCTACTGCATGAGCTGAAGGAGTACGATCGCTTGCTGTTGATACTTGCTGCAGTTGCTGCTCACTCCCTCTCTTGCTCCAATGATACATTTGACCTCAAGGCGGAGGAGGAATGTATTTCTGTTAACGCAGTAAAAAAAAGGCCCTTCCTTGGATCGCTTTTAGTTCCGTCCCTGCAAAACAAAGTATGGATGTTTGCTTTGCTGCGTTTGTTTTGTTTGATATTGTTGCTGCCAGTCTGCGAAATGTGGATCCCAGTTTTGCAAAAGTAATCGTTGATTCACCCCAGATCCCAGTATGTTTTCAGATCCCAGACGATTTCACATTCACAACGAAAAAGGGTTCACGACTTACCAAAGTTGCATTCAAACATGGAATCGCTGAAGAAGAGTTCAGGGATGTGCCAGCCAGTGGCCCGGGAAAAGATAAAGCCCATGAATGTGCGCAAGGCCATGGTCAAGGCCATCATGACGAGGAAGAGATTGCGGAAAATCCTGGAACCATCGCCATTGAAGACTGTCGTCAATTGGTCCTCAAAGAGAGCCAGGGAGAGGATGTTGGTCATAGCGAGAATGACGGACGACACCAGGCCAACCTGGGCAGCGGCGAGGAGCGATGGTGTCAATGGGATGACAAAGGGCGATGCAAAAAGGGAAAGGTATTCGCCAGCGTAGAGAACATAGGAGGGTGAGACGCAGTGCTCAGGGAACTTTCCTCCGAGGCCCACTAATGACAGGATAACTGTAAAGAAAATCACAGCCCTTGTCACTGGCTGGTTCAGAAGTGATACCAATGAAAGGCTTTGCTGCTGTTGTTGAACCTGAGGGGTATTGATATTGGGGAAATATGAGGACGTGGATGAGGAAGGAGTCTGGGCGCCAGGAGTACCGACGGTGACGACTGTGCTGATAGGAGGAGTTGGAGGGGCTGAGGAAGAAGAGGCGAAGGTTTTGAGTTGGAAGGCGGTGGGAGATTGTGGGGGAGTAGGGACATTGATGGTGGTGCCGATGTTCATGGCTGCAGGCGAGGAGGGCCTGGATCCTGGGGCAGAAGCTATTGAGGAGGCATAAGAGGAGTAGGATGGGTTTGGGTTGAGGTGTTGGGAGGAGAGGGAGGAGTGGAGCTGTTGGCTCAGGAGGTTTCGCTGCTGTGTAAGCGACGATGTGGACGAGGATGAGACAACCATTTGCGGGCTGCCGGACTACGTAGGAATGATAAGGACTGAGAGGGAGAGGAGGGAGGAGAAGAAGTTGAAGGATGAGAAGAGGAGTGAAGTATGGGATCTAATATGAAGGAAGAATGAAGAGAAGAAAGGAAAGAAGAGACAAAGGGTGAGTACGCTGGGTCAATGATAAACAAGAGAAGAGAAATAAGAAGAATGGATGCTTGGCAGGCTATTGTCCAGTTAGCTAGTACAGCCAGTTATCCAGCCAGTGGGAGAAGAGAAGAACTCCCGAGTGGAGTTCAATTCACAATAGAATAGAAAAAGAAGAAAAAAAAACCAGGCGAAAGGGTCGAAACCCATCCGTTGAATCCGGTCAAAAGAAAAAAAAAAAAAAAAAAAAAAAAAAAGAGTCGCTTAGAAACCCAGCCCAATGTCCAGTCTCTTTTCTACCCTCTCCGACACACCGAAACAGCACCACCTGTCTGTGGGCACAAGAGTGAGTGGTTCCTTTCTTCACATACAACTCACACACATAATGTTCCCTGGGACATAGATAAAAGAAAAAAGTCCGAGAGGGGTACAAAATGCCGACCTTGCTTTCATGTCTTTGTGAGTGTATGTATGTGTGCGGTTAGTTGGTGAGAGCATGTTCGTAATGACACACTCACACTCATCACAAACACAACCCCGATTAGCCTTTTTTTTGTTGCATCCAAACTAGCCAGCCTCCGTGAAATCAGAAGAAAGCCTCGCTTTCGTGACGAGGCGATCGGCAAGCTACTGGGCAAGCTGGCCGTGCTGGGTATGCATAAGGTATGCATATGTCGAAATATAAAGACGGACAAAGACACACCCAAAAGACAACAAAGGGACAAGTATTTTTTTAAGGAGAGTAAAACGAGGTGGGTTCGAGGGATAAAAGGAGGGGGAGCCAGGAAGGGGTGTGCAGCAGGTAGGAGTAGTAGATGTCGAAAAGAAAACAAGGGTGATGAGAGAAGGGTATGAATGAAAGGAGGTGTTTTGTTTTGCAGTGGTATGGTGGGAGGTGTGGTATGTTGCAATGCAAAATATGCAAAGTGAAAGGAAAGTAGGTGTTGATGCTAGGTTGAATGAGTATTTTGTTATAGGAGAGAAAATGAGGCTACTGTCTGTTTGCCCTGGGCGGAGGGAAAGCAGGAGAAGGGGGAAGAGGAAGGGGGTTGTTGTTGACGAGGAAGGGGTATGTGTGTGAATGTGCCTTTGTTGTTGTTGTTGTTGTTGTTGTTGTTGTTGTTGCTGAAGCTGTCTTCTCCCCTGGCTGTTGATCGATATGCAGTTGCTGTAGTTGTGAATAAGGTAAAGGGTCGTTACCTGAAGTAGGACGCGGATGAGAGAAAAGAGAAGTGGAGTGGAGAGTGAGGAGGAGGATGAGAAGAGGTTGATGAGATGAGTGGTAGTGAGAGAGGGGATAGAGAACAGACGTTAAAAGAGGGAGGGAGAGAGGAAGAGTATAACGGATAGAAGAGAGTGAAGGGAAGGGGGAGGGGGGGACGAAAGACGTAAAGAGAAAAGAGAAAAAGAGAAAAGAAAAAGAAGAGAGCGAAGAGAAAGAAAGAAAAAAGAAAAGAAAAGGACGAAACGGCAGTGGAGCTGATTAGAAGGAGGGATACAGTGATGAGAAACAGATACAGAGAGAGAGAGTGAGTGAGAAAACATCCAGCCAGGCACAATCAGTTAGTTTGGGTTGGTTAGTTTTACTATAGTTATCCAATTCAATCACTCAATTGGATTTTCTTTTTTTTTTATTATTAGAATGCACATGCAGTTTGCCTATTCATTTTGGCACCTTGTCAGCTTACACCTGGCAGCATAAGGTTTTTTCCTCTTTTCTTTGTCTGCCCCCTCCTTCACTCTTGCCACTGTTCTCGTTCCTAGTCCTCCGACCCTTTGCTTCTTCTTCTTCTTCTTCTTCTTCTCGATCTATGTCCTCATCGACCCAGCTGCTACAAACAAGGCCTAACCAACTTTGTCAAGGGTAAGAAATCTGAGTACGGCGGTTATCATTGCCAAATTGCTTTCATCATTGTGGGCAGGTAACATTGTTGGTGTCGCTGTCATTGTTGTTGTTTGTGGTTGTCTAGCCTATTTATCTCTCACACACACACACTGAACAGATTACAAAAGTACACCCACTCATTTAAAATTCAAGCCAATGCGGCCATGTTCGACCGTTACTCCTTCTTCCCCTCCTCTCGTCTTTCTCCCACCCAACTCGTCTTTCCTTTCCCAATCAAAACGGACAACAACAAACAAAACATGGACACAAAATAGATAAACAAACAAAAACCAATTTTACTTTTTTTCTTCGCCTTTCCTTGCTTCTACCGGGCGGACGCATTGCCTTGTCTCTTACCACTCCTGCAAATAAACCTCCCCCCTAGCATCCAGACCCCATCCATCCCCTGTCTTCATCTTCTTCTTCCCCCCTACTGCCAGCTTACTATTGTGCCTGACCAACGACCTTTTCTCCTTTCTCAAGTGATCATCAAGGAATCAAAAAACGTGCACCCCACGCATCATCCCCGGAGTTCAGAAATAGCTGACAAGTCCTGTATGATACCAACTCAACCGTTGGTCACCACGCCCCACCTCCACCCTACCCCTATCCACTCGATAGGAGGAAGAGAACTCTTTTTTTTTTTTTTTTTTCTGTAGGTTCTTTTTTCTTCCCCGCGCCACTTTTTATCTCCAACTGGTACAGAAACCAGGCCAACCACGACTGTTAGAAAACTCCAAACTGTAGAAAAGCAAAGGCCAATGGTCGGTCTCAGTAGGTAGGGACCCCGCCTTCTTTGCCTGTTACACCTAAACCATATCGCAGCCCAGAACAACAAGAAAAGGCTCTCTTTGCTCGGAAATATGTGGTGAGAAATGAAAATTGTCAAGGTCGGGGCGCTTCGTCTCGTGCATACACCACTACGCCTGGCTGGCTGCCCTGGCTATCTTTTGATGGCTGGTAGAGGACTCGAAGAGGAAAAAGGGCAAAAGGAGCCATAGAGATTGATGTAAAACAGCGTGTGTGATAGAAGAGAGAGAGCAAGGCCGACCGATTAGTAGTACATGCGCTATTGCACTCGCTTGAGAGCTAACATCAACATTGACAATATGCAGCCAACCCTTAGGCGAATGTCGACATGCATCCCAAACAAGGACAAAAAAAAAAGAAAAGGGCCTACATCCATCCTCCGCTCTGCAGAGGTATGAAGAAAGTGCAGAGAGATTGGAGAAAAAAAAAGGGCTCTCGCGTTTTGTTATTATTTTTTTTCTCCTCTTTTGCTCTTCATCCTCCGTCCATCCGTCCATCCACTTGCCCTTTCCCCTCTGTCTGTCCGTATCTTTTTGAGCAATCAAAGCGAGCGGATTAGACCACTGGCAGCAGGGAAACCTTTTTTCGAACACCAACGACCAACGGAATGAGGTAAAAACCAAACTCTCTCTTCTTGTTAGCTTGGAGAGCGAGTTATGAGATAGAAAACCCATGATGCAATCAGAGACTACCTAACCATTACAGAACCGTGCTCGTAATGGTATTGGGCATGAGCAAACTCAGCCAGCCAGGGTACCCATCGCCTCTTGTTCATGCGCGCATGCCAGCAAACTACCCTTGGAAACAGCGCAGAAAGTGGTGCTCTTTGTTCTTATTTCTTCGATTGTCGTTTGTTGTTTTCTGTGCCCGCTGGTTTTTTTCAGAGAGAAAGAAACCCCGTTCCTGAATGCCGTTTGGACCCAACTCTATTTGACAATGACTTTTTTCTTTTTTCATGTTATCATTCTCCGAGATAAAAAAAAAAACCCCCCTCCCCTAACAACAACAACGACAGTAGCAACAAAGAAAACAAAGAAAACCAAAAAAAGGAAAAGCCAATGTACAGCTTCGCACTATGTATGTCTGATAAATGCGGGTTCTCAATCCTCCAGTACAGCGTCTTTCGTTGGTATTTTTCATCATATTTGTCCGAATAGCAATGACAGAAACAAGGTTGCGATGCCCCTGGCACAAGACAACGTCAATGACAAAGACAAAGCAGCAGTTCGGAACAAAAGAAGAAAAGAAAGGAATGACAAAGAAATCCCCAATCGACAACTGTAAGAGCAGACAGACACACACCAACAAAGATCTCCTCCCCTTGACCTACTTTATCTCACCTTTGTTGAACAGAGCGATGTGTCCACACCATCGCGACTCTCATGCCCACTGGCTACTATTTTTCCATCCAATTTCATCTACTGTAGCAGGACTGGAAAGGGCACCCACCACATGCAAAAGCTTGAGAGCATCTTTCTTTGTCCCTTCCTCTCCCTCTCCTTCTTTCTCCATTGTGGCTCCTTCCTTTCTGACCCCCCTCAACTAATCACGACAGATCTCTCCACCATTGACCACTAGACCCTTGTACTTTTTTTTTGCTCTTTGAAACATGCCTGCAAAAGTAAAGACGAAAACAACAACCTTTTTCGCGTCTCTCCATCCATCCTCTCTCCCCTTCCCTCTCCTCCCTCTCCACTTCCACATCCCTTCTTGGTCAACGGCAATTATTAGAAGAGGACAATGAGAGGTACAAGACAAGGTTCTCACCAATCCCTTCCCACATCAACACTTGCTAACCAGACTATGCCCTATCCCTATTCGTTACGCCTACACGCTAAATTGAAATGAAATTCGATCAACATTTGTTTTTCTGCCGTTAGACCAATTCTCGTTGACCCGCTTACTTCACTTGTGGAGAGGGTCTTTGTGTTAATGCTTAGTAGGATGATGATGATGAGTATTGCCGTTCTATTTGTTGGTTTTCATTCCAAAAATATGAAACGCTATTCTTTTCTTCCCGTGGCGAACAAACAAAAGTAACAATGGATGAAAGAAGGGGACGAGAACAATAAGAGAAAAAAAAAAAAAAAAAAAAAAAAAAAAAACCTTTACGTTTTATTTTTTCTTATGCGAAGAACAAACCTTTGTCCCTTCTTTGACTTTCTTTTGTTCTATGCTCTGAGGAGCGAAAGTGAATCAAAGAGGCAAGAACTACATACATGCACCTTGAGCATTTGGAGAAAAACGAAATAGGAAACCATGCATTCTCACTGCCCGATACTGGCGACACAGCCTGGTTTTACAATGAAAAAGAGTAATAAAAATAAAAAATAAAAAAAATAAAACATTGTCGAGAATGATGGATGAGAGAGGTCTTTGTTAGGAGAAAAGTTTTTGTAGAGCTACAATGCAAGATCCTTGACTTCGAGACAAGAAAACTCAGCTCGTTGAGTAGGGATGCTGCCACCTTGGCTACTGTTTTGAGAGCCCACATCCTCCTTTGTTCAGGCGCGAGTTGGCCACTCTCTTCCGTTGCTGCCGTTCAATTTGTATCTTCATGGTCTAATTTGAACACTGGAGGCACGGACCGATTCCAGCCAATCAGATCACTTTAAAGTCACGTGTTTCACGTGCTCTTGGTCATTGTGTCTCTATTCCCTTACAGGGTATATCTGTAGAAACGGTCTGGTTTCAGTCAGTCACTAGCTCTCATAGCGTAGTGGTTAGCGCGTCACTCTTACTAAGTGAAGATCGGCGGTTCGAACCCGTCTGAGAGCAGTAATATTTTTTTTGTTTTTCGTTGAATTTTCGAGGCATGTGGAGTTTCTTTGTTCTGTTGATGCCATAGCTGCCGTTGTTCCATTCTTTGTGTCAATACCAATCAGTATTGCATGCTTTTGTTGATATTTTTAATGAAGGGTAATTTTCAGGAACCATCAGTGAGCGAGACTGATTGAAACGACCGGTGGTTGCTGATATTTTATGCCCTTCTATTTTAATACGCTTCTGTCTATTTGTCGATCAAAACGAACCAACGCACGGCAATGCTAGTTGTCAATGCCTCCAGTGCCTGTTATGCTGATAAAGATAGATTCATGAACTATTGACGTGCTAAAGAACAAAGGGGAAGGAGAGGGGAGAACTACACCCAAAGAGCCGACCATGTTGCCAGGTCTTCCTGTCCATCTCCTACCGGGTGAATACCCTTCTCTGGCAATGTAAACATTGTTCACTGTGATCTATTTTTGAATCATAAATGTGCGACTCGTAATAAATGGCCTGGGCACCACATAGACACTTGCAAAAAATCTGTGAACCCTGGGTGAGCTGTACAAGTCAGACTAGCGGAAGAACGTTAGCCCAGGGGTGCTGGAAAAGCGACCCTGTCATCATTAGCCATCCAGCTTGTCAACAACACTGCCAGTCTGTTCAATTGCCCGTATGAACAGGGATGGGTGACAGTCGAGGAATAAGTGGCAGCTCTCCCCCTTTATTCTTTCTGTGCATTCTAATCTTTCGTCATGAGGACGGCGATGGGGCGTGTCTGCTGTCTCCTTCGTTCTTCCTTCTTATCGAACAGAGACGAGAGAGAGAGAGGGGAGCCCTGCCTCTCCTTGTCCATGTTCGTGTCATGCCATAGGTCATGTTTGTAGGTGTGTGCACCTTGTGGTCCCTGAAATGTGAGAGAGTGAGTGAGTGAGTGGCGAGACAGGCAGACGGACCTGTCAGATTCGATATTCGATTCGACTCCACGCCACAGCCCGCACCTCTTTGTTATTTACTTTTGACATTTCATTGCGCTGCTCTTTTGGGCGTTATTTCTTTCTTCCTTTCTTCCTTTTCTCTCTCTTCTGTTGTTCCTTCTCTTTTATTTCATTTCTCTTCTCTTTTCTCCTCTCAACACTTCTCCACATTCCTCTTAATTCCTCACTTTCCTTTACCACTCTCCTCATTCACCAGCCCATCCTCATTCATTCATACAACGCCAATCAACAATGAGATTCACATTCATCTCCTCAGCAGTCGCACTCGTCGCCTCAACCCTCCTCCTCAACGGTGCAGAGGCCCAACAACTCTGTAACGGCTACGCAGAACTTTGCGCAAAGACCTACGACCAAGTCGTTTACGCCACCACCCACAACGCCTACGCCTATACCCCTCCTGGCGCTCTGGCCGCTAACCAGAACAACGATATCCCCACACAGCTCAAGGACGGTATCCGCGCCTTCATGCTTGACGCCTATAACCTCCCCTCGGGCGCTACTAATGATATCGAGTTGTGCCATTCTTATTGTAAGTCTTTTTTGGTTTTCTTGTTAGGAGAAAGAGAGGCAATTGGTTTATCCGTGATGGATGGGAAGGCGAGCGTGGCAGAGTCAGAGTCAGATGAGGGAGAAGTGAAACTGAGGAGAGAGGAATGATAAGAAGAGAGGCGTGGCGTCGTTGGGGCTGTGTGCTTGCATAGTCTTCTCTTTTTTTTTTGCAGCCTTCTTTTGAGAGATCAATGGGAGAGTGTGAAAGCGGGGGGTATGATAACAAGAGCAAAGCCCAACACTGCCCTCTCCCTCCTTCCGTCTTTCTTTTTTGTTCGCACTTTTCTTTGTTCTCGCACACTCGCGGGCATATTTACCTTTGCAAAAATAGCGACAACACTAGTCATCGTTACTCGCTTACTAAACCCACACTACTATTCTCTCTTTCCCTGTTACCCGTACGTAGGCACCCTTCTCGATGCGGGTCCATTGTCCAAGGTCCTGGGACAGTTCAAGACATTCATGGACCAGAACCCCAACGAGGTAATTACATCTTTCATTCCCTGAAGCAAAGGAAACAGGGGATCAAAAAAGCAGGGAGGCAATCAAAGAAAGCCAACCATCCAACCAACCGTCAGCAATGCATAACAGACGGGAAAATTGCCTTTTCTCAATATCGATTCTCAAATGAAATGTAATTCTGCTCATGCAGGTTGATTAACGCTCCTCCTCTTCCTCCTTTTGTTTCATTGTTTTCTAAATATTTACCCGATGGACATGCACATAGGTCATCTCGATCTTCTGGGAGAACGCTGCCAACCTCACACCCGCTCGCTTCCAGGTACGCACGCATTGCAGGAACAGGACAGTTGTTCTCTTGAGGACCAAGGAGGCATTCAACCAGCAAGGGGTACTTTCAGCCAGACTAACAGCCCATCCTTTCATCCACTTCAACCATTAGACTGTTTATCAAGCCGCGGGAATGACTCCTTACCTTTATACCCAGACGGCAGGAAGCACCACGTGGCCTACTCTCGCCAGCATGATTTCTAGCAACAAGCGACTCCTCAACTTTGTCGACAGCGGTGCCGATGCCAGCGTCCCATGGTACACAACTTTCCTATTACTCTAGCTTGAGGCCAATTGATATTCCTTGCTTCTGTAAACTCTTCTAACAATTATGCATTCGCCTTTGGACAATAGGCTGATGGCAGAGTACGACTTCATCTTTGAGACGCCTTATGCGATCACCAAGGGATCCGAATACCCATGCACCATCGACCGCCCAAAGGGCCAGGAGCGTGGAGTATGTTTCACTACTGACTTTTCTTGTATCGGTTTTGTCTGTGTTACTTATGACATTGGCTTGTGCCCCATCCAAGAAACAAGACTAACATCCTGCTCTCTTTGCTCCCTTAATTTGTAGATGTATGTAATGAACCACTTCATTTCGGGACAGGTCACAGTGGGTGACCAAACGTTCGACGTCCCTCAATCGTCAATCGTTGCACAGACAAACGGACCCGACCTGGCCTCGCACGCCAACAAGTGCACCCAAACCTTTAACAAGGTCCCCAACTTTGTCGCCGTCGACTTTTATGAACAGGGATCAGTCCTCCAAACTGTCGCCCAGTTGAACGGAGTCACCTGGAACGGTCAGGCGCCTACCCCTGCTGCTGGAACTAAAAAGAGCGCTGCCGCTGGAAAGATTGCTGGTGCTTCTTCGGTAGCTGTTAGTTTAGCTGCTGCCGCTGCCGCTGCCGTCTTTGCATTGTAAGTACGGCGATAGAACTAGCGCATGGCTAAGGAGCCAACGAACACGAAAAAAAAACCACTCAAAACCACAATAGACACACTCCCAAAGAGCATATGTATTACCTTGTAAATAAACATTCAGCAAAACAGCAACAGGTCTTCTAGTGATCAATGTTCGTTGTCCATGAAGGCTGGCAAAGGCTCGCGTGATGGCATCTGCACCGTTCTGCCATATAGTCGCGTGCATATTCCGTCATGGAGTGGGCTTGGCACCTCTCTCTCTCTCTCTTTCTCTCTTTCTACTTGTCGTCTAAAGGAGATCAGGAACCGACCCCGTAAAAGCAGGTTCCTTTCTCACTTGTTCTCCTCCTTCTCCTCCCCTTACTAGCATGAGAGATTATTTTGCCCCACCTAAGACGCGAACGCACCTACAGACGGAGAGACATCAAGCAGAGCACACGACCACCCCGTGGATTTTGTCAGCTTTAAAAGCGTTTCTCTCCATTCATTCTTTTTATTTCTCCACTTTCTCCTCCTCCTCGGTCAAGAAACGTCACCTCACCCCCTTTGGTGGTCACCCTTTCTTTGCAGCAGTAGATAGGCGCGTTCCTTTATGAGAACGCGTCAACCCACACCACAAAGGGACAGGAGTTGCTCGCCTGACCAGAAAATAGAAGATGGCACCCATTGGGTTCATGGAAGGGGGCGAGAGGGCTCTCTCACTACCTTTCTCCTCTTTTTCTTGGGCGGGACCACCTTCAAATTGCCTCAACCCCGCTTTCTTTTTTTTTCTTTTTTTTTTTTTTTTGTATCTGAACCGTGCGCGGCGCATAAAGTCAGTGCTGTCCTTTTATCATTTGCGCCTCGCGCTTTCTTTCTTTCTCTCTCCCTCTCTCTTTGGGCATTCTTGCTTCACTTTGTCTGTGCACAGCTTGGTTTTTTATTGCTATTTCGCTTTTTTTGTACTACTTACGTCCCTGCAGAAACTCTATGCATCGTGTCCTTTGCTTTTTTTTTGCGGTTAGGAAATGAGACCAAATCGCACACGCAATTACATTGCTTGTGCATATCACTCTCTCCATTGGTCTATGCAATATTCTCAACTGCAACGACACATGGTTTCAACATCGTTGAAAAACCACGCGTCAAGAACCATTGATTGTTACAAACAGAGAAATAGATTATTGGTGCTTTTTTTGCATTGACATGGCTGTTAATGTTGCGTAGGTTTTTGGCATTTTACGAAACGAATCAATGATTGATGATGGGACCTTTAATGAAAAGGAGACACGGAGACGGGTTCTTGGTTGTTATTGTTGTTGTTACTGTTGTTGTGGCTCTCATCACTCTCACAAATCAATTATCCTTTCGAGAACCCCCTTTGGTTTTCTTGCTTCTGTAACGATGGCGGGGCTACATAACAAGGCATCTCCTTTTTTCTCTCTTTTCATGTCCATATTCATGGACCATTAAGGGCTTGCCAGCATGTCCCGTTTGGCTATTTGTTACAATGGCTATCTCTGAGACGAAGTGAGAGAGTAATGTATACAAGGCAAAGCAAAGCCTCTTCGCTTACATTGGTTCAATCCTAGCCTGCCCATCCATCCTTCTTACAGAGAGAGACTTCGAAACTTGCGGTAAAACAATAAAACGGAATGATAGGGAAGGACATGGAAGGTACATATGTTTTATGCTTTGTGTGTTGTGAGTACACATACCCCTTCTTTCAAAATGGTCTCCTCCTTTACATCTGCTACACTCTGCCCTTTGCCCTTTTCCTTACTATAAACACTTCATTATTCAGGCACCAGCCACTTTCTCTCTCTTTTCTTTTCTTACACCTTCGTTGTTCATCTTAACACTTCAGGTACCACGTCCCCATCCACCCTGGCACACAAATAAATACTCCTCCTTCTTCCTACTCGTTCCTCCTTTTTCCTCGAACACATCCCTTACAGATCCCCAGCCCCCTCTTCTTTTCTTCTGGTTCTTGTTGTTCTCCTCATCCATCATCCACCCCTTCCTTTTTATCTCTCCCTACCTCATCCCCTTGGCCTTTTTAAACCTTTTCCGTTCTTCAATTTTTCCTTCCTTTTCTCTTCTCTACTTTGTTATTAGTGTAACCGTCAACCTCGCCATCCTCCTCCTTCAACTACTCCCTTAGCGAACCCTTAAAACAACCAACCCACTAATCCCCATTAAACCCTTCTACCCACCCTCCCACAATGCATCTGACACCCCCAACACTGACCGCAGTCCTCCTCTCAACCCTCGCCCTCGTCTCTCACCTGACACCCACTGTCGAAGCCCACTCCTGGGCAGACTGTATCGACTGGCGCTTCAAGAACCCCTCCCGCCAAGCGTGGGGTGCCTCCGACGGTGAATGTAAAGGCTTTGCCCGCCGGTTCCCTCAAGGATCCGAATTCGGCGCCCTCGATCACGCCAACCCGTCCCGACACTACCAACAGAAACTTGAAAACAAGAATGATTCTGACTCTGCCTTGCCTTGTTCTGATCACAAGCACGGCAAGGATGTGGGATCGGATGAAACGATGGGCAATCCTGTCGAGAGTGCGTATGGTGGCAAGTATGGGCCCATGACACATACGCGGGTTGGGGATACACTGTGTGTGCGTTGGCCGGCCAAGAACCATGCGGAGGATAATGAAGATGATGATATGATGGTGTTGATTAACCTGGCACAGAGGGAGGGCAAGGATCCGAGTCAGAAAGAGTTGACGAAGAGTAAGGTGGCTGAATTGCCATACAAGAATTGTGGTAAGGGCAAGAATCCGGATCGGAGACCTTGTGGTGGATGCTTTAAGGTGCCCATGAGGGCAAGTGGAACTTATTTGTTGCAGTGGAGATGGATGTTGAATGAGGGCGAGTGGTATACCTCTTGCGCTGTAAGTTCTTTTTCTTTGATTTGAATGAGTGCTGTGTTTATGTGTGTGTGTGTGTGTGTGTGTGTAACTGACGACGCGTGTTTGCGTAAAAATTTAGCTTGGATCAGCAACTAACGACGTGTTTTCATATTTCTCTATTTCTCTATTTCTCTACTATATCCGTGTGTAGGACATCCAAATCGGCGATTCGGGCAGCTCCAGTCGCCGCCGCAAGTAAACCCTCCCCCCAGCAGACTCCACCTCTCGTTCTCTGGGGACGTTCTTCGTCCAGCCCTACACTTTGCAATCATTCCCGCCAGCAAAGTTACTATTCACATTCACGCGGAGCTATACATTTTTTTTATTTCTCAAAGCAATTTGCTTGGAGGGGATGCAGAAGTGTTTTCCATTGTCCCTCCCGCTTGCTCGCTTTTGTTATGTTGCAATCAAGTTATCTATCATACATATCATCATATGCACGCATTAAAGAAGTTCCTTTTTTCACGTAATCTCCTGGGTCTCATTGGCGAGACAAATTTGGCGATCCTCTATGGTTCTAATGGAATACCCATTTTTTTTATCCCCTTGGCGCCGTGAGTCTAGTACAAACTTTCTTTGCCTGTCCAACAGCAAAAGTAATTAGCGGTATGAAATTGAGACATGGGAAGAGGGGGGAGGAGGCTGTTTGGTTTTTTTTATCTGTTTTTTGGGGGTGCAAAAAAGTTTGCTGCATGGGTGCCGTCCGGAAGAATGCACGAGCAATGAGTTTTTCAGGGAGGCACAGGAATAAATTATGTGTAACAACAAATCATCCTTCACTCTGCATCTTAGGCGCAACACGCTCTAATGGTCAGCTACTAAAAAAAAGCAAGAAGTCGAGTTTTTTTTTTTGATCCATCACGAAGATGGCAAGGAATGAGCCATCCGGCGGACGGGTGGGAGTCAGAAGAAAAGAAGCAACTCGGAGTTGGTTCGTAAAAGAAGTTCACGTATGATGACGAAGATGAATTTTTTTTTTTAGTGAACTCTGCGTGTCTTTTGTCTTTCATTTTTTTCAACACCAGAGAAACATCCATGGGCTGGTGAAGCATATGATGATCGCGGGTAACATTCGTCGGGAAAACTGGAGGTATTGGCGTTATGAATACGAAGCTCATGAAGCGAGAGGAGCTTTAAAGGGTGGCAAAAGGAGAAAGGCACACAAAGAAATGTAATCTTTTTTGATTATGTTGGCTTTGTTTGTGAGCGACGTTCCAATTCGATTTCAAGGCGTACAGCAGGTTTTTGTTATATGATTTTAGTAGTACACATCATAATTGGCCCTGGCATCACGCAGGCTTTAGAAGTTGGCGTTCGCTATGGGGCGCGGTGTATGTAAGAAAGAATGAATGTACTATACTCTCGCGATGTGAATGTGGCGCCACAGAAGGTATGTATGTATCCCTATAGACTTTTTTTTTTTTTTTTTTTTTTTTTTACTTTCATATGGTATGAAACTCATGCACCCTATTTTTACATGCGGCCTACCTTCCCTACTTCAATCGCCTTGAGGGCTATCTGAAAAGTAGAGTCGATAGAACTTGTGGAAAGGTGAACCTTTTTGCTCTGTTGAATGACGAGGGGGATAAAACCCGACATGCAGTGACAAAGAAACTGGTTCCGACAAAATCAAAATCATGCTCTCTTGCTCTTCTCTACCTGTGTCTCGTCACTCCTTCAATTTCTTCTCTATGCTCCCACTGCGTGGGAGGTAGGAAGTGCTCTGTATTAGGCGAGGAGAAAGGCGCGCCTTGACCCAGTCGGTCAGTCAGCATCTTGATTCCCTTCCCTCTCTCTCTCTCTCTCTCGAGCCTGACGCTCAGCTGTTGCTCTGTAATTTCCCTTGCCCTAGTCAGGAACTCGAGATACTCTCATTCCCAAATATCCTGTTTCCTTATTTTCCTTCACTTTGTAACCGTACCCTAGTTCTACCAACTCCGTAGCATTAGCAGCAGCAGCAGCAGCAGCATTATCCAAGCAAACGAGAAGCTTGCATATTCAGAGCTCTGTTAATATTTTGGCGCTGGCTGATTCTTTTTTATCTTACGCCTCCTCCACTCCTTCCACTGCACCTTCAAAACCTTTGCATGTATGCTTCGCTATAGCAGCAACATACAATAGCACAGTGGTGGCGTTACCAGCAGCAGCAACAAAGTATCATCTATTTTTATACGATGTTAGAAAAAAAAAGGACGCTAGTGCGGATTTCTTCATTCTTCAGGCACAGGAGGTATGTAACCCATTGAATTTTGTGCGACAAACATAAACAGCCCGCGATTGTGCTGTTACGAATGAGATGGCGGTGGTGGTGTCCATTAGGCCTGCCATTGGGGATTGCGATTCTTGGACAAATGGACAATTTGGATAAGGCCCAGCCAGGGCCAAAAACAGATGCGGGCTATGAAGGATTGGTTATTTTCTTTTTCGTGGGATAGGGAAGAGGGACGGGGAGCGGGAGAGACTAACGCGTGTTAGTGTTGTTGAATTGCTCAACAAGATAAATGAACGAGAGAACGAAATGAAGGGAACTGACAGAGGGATATAGTGGGAGAGGATAAGGAGACAACAGACACTATTTGCCTTTTTTTTTGGCCGTTACTATTGCCGTAGCCGTTGATGATGATAGCCATATCTCAATTCCTCATTTCTCTCACAATTTTTTCTCATTCCAGTCGCAATTCCCCTTTGGCCGCTTTGGTTAGAATCCCTACTTCCAATCCATCTAACCCAAAAAATAACGTTTGTCAAACTATTAGGGTTTTTTTTTGTTCATTGTCGGTCCTTCTTCCTCTCTTTTTGAACCTTTTCGTTTGTGTAATCTCCTCTAGTTCGCAAAAGTGCTCATAAAAAGAGGGAAGGTGGGGTGAAAGTGTAAAAAAGAGGGAAGCGAGGACGTCGTGTTTGTTCTTTTCTTACACATTTCTCGTCCTTCCATTGTTCTCATCACAAAATTGAAGAGCTCTTTTGAACGGACAGGACATCTAAAGCACCAACAGAATGGCAAGGATAGGAGCGTTTGTGTATTTTTTTCATTGAACCTACGCAAAGAAAGGTGATCATGCAGGACGACTTGACCACAACAAAAAAAAATAGATCGTTTTTTTTTTTTTTTTTTTTGTGCGTGGGTAAAGGAATGGAGTAGACGGCCGCAGGGCTTGCCCACCTTCTTCCCTTTTCCTCCCCCCCAATCGACCCAGCACAAACAACAAAAGTACAGAACTAGCAGCATCCAATCGTTCGTCCGTTCCTGAAGAAAAAAAAAGTGCTCTGCTCTCTCAACGGCCAACGAAAAGTAATGAAAAAGCAATTTGTGCTAGCGTTCTTTGTCTTTAACCTTGTCCCTTTGGCCCAGGGTAATCTTTTCATCTCGGAACTTTTTTTTTTTTTTGTTTCTAGTTCTTTTTTTGTGCTTTGGTACTTATTTTGTAGTGTGGCATGGTAGCCAGCAACCCTCACGGTTATCTGTCCGCATGCCTGCCTATACTTTTCGTTTCTTCTTATTGCTGATAGTATCATTGAGCTGCTGTTCAAAGAAATAAGGATATGAACGGTCTAGACATAAAAAAAAAACCTCCCAAGGGAAGCGATCATGCAATACCACATCTCATTTCCCTGAGGGGTTGAATATACATTTTAGCTGTCTTCGTAGACGAGCACTAGACACGGAAGTCGTACCATCTAGGATGGAGGAGGAGGAGGAGGAGGAGGAAGACGAGGAGGAGGAGGGAAGAGGGAACCCTATCACGTCTACTTGTTCACGTTCTCATTTCCTGCCCCTTTTCACCTGTGCCTCATCGCTCTCTTGTCTCGTCATTCCATCACTGCCGTATGTCTGCATCCCATAAGCAGCGAGTAAAGGAGGATTGGTATACAGTGGTAACAAACCACCGGGGTGTGGTGCGGTGGTTTGTTACCGAGTAGAGCAAGAATCAGGTACCGAGATCATCAAATGTTTCCGTTTGAGATGGGGATAATCAAGTCGTATTACTGCTTCCAGGGAAACAACCAAAGAGAGTCGTGTGTATGTGCATGCGATGTCTGTGAGTAAGCGTTTGTCGTTGGAGCCATTATTCGCCATCGAAGATGTATCTTGTCATCAAAAAACGAGAAGAAAAATAAAATAAAACATTGGGCGATCTCTCTTTTCCCCTCTCGGATGGCATGTATCTTGAAAGAGTGGTTGTCTACCGTTATTTGTCCTGTTTGTTTATCTCTGTCCTGCCCTATCTGTTTGCCTTGTCGGCATAGACATCTAGTAAAAGGGGGAGAAGAGATGCAAGGTCCAGAACAGGCAAGGGAGGGAAGGGTAGGTCATTTGGATAGTCTGATTTCTTGGGTCCTTTTATGTCAACAAACGCTCTCATCATTTTTACACACATAAACACACACACTCACTTCAGTCATTCGTTCACAGGTCAATGAAAAGTAACGAGAGACAAAAAAGAAGAGCAGAGAGGTGAACCAAGTAGGCTTAACTAACGAGAACGAATGACCTTTTGAGCACACTCATAACACTTGTGGTCGTCGCTTGGAAGAGAAAGAATTTATTACAAACAGGGTGGGTGGGGAGGAGAGCACTCGGGTTATTATTTTGTGGTGCCCTGTGGCCCGTTTTCCAACTCCACTCGTTCATTATTTATTGCTCGGTGGGCAGAGTGGGAGAGTGTGTGTGTGGTAGTACGGGGTGTAGGTGGCCTGGTTGGTAGTGCATGCAGCTTGATGTCCTAGGTGTTAATTACAAGGGGGATGAACAATGAAATAGCATGGAGGAAACTGAAGAAAGAGAGATAGCATGGGTGAAATGATATTTGTACATGCTTAACACAAACAGACTGAGCTGCGAACAAAAAGTATGAATGACTTCAGATTTAAAGGCCCGTGGAATATCTCCCTGTCGCTGTCTCTCTTCCTGTTCACGACAGTTTATGAACTGAAATGCTGTGTTGTCTTCAAACGACATTCACACCCCATGCTTTGTTCACCATTGTCATTGAAAAACGACTCTCGGCTTCAGCTACAACAACCAAAGAGTTCCATTCCTCTTCGCTACCATTTTTTTGTGTTTTGTTTTTAGCCATTCTCTCTTCCTTCTCCCCTTCTTCCTTCCTTCGACCCTTCCAATGAAATGCTCAAAAATAAAAACAGCGCTAGAGAGAAAAATAACCAAAGACTAATACAACTCTTTTGCCTCCCAACTCAGTCCGCGTATTTTCTATAACAAATGCTCACAAGTTCAACCACCAAACATCCAATTCAAAAGTGGGGAACGGGTTATCTCTGTTTTTACTTTTTCTCCTTGGTCCTATATCTTTTCCCCGGGCAAGAAAAAAAGACGAAGTTGTTCTTAGCCTGACTGTAATACTCGATTCAATTGAATAGATTACCAGGGCGTGCTTTGCTCGTTCTTTCCCCTAGTGAGGTATTGGAGTTGAGGAGGAGGAAGGGTATAAAAGAAAGGACATCCCCAGGGTCTTTGAGATCTTCGTTCATCCCCATTCCTGTCTTCACACCCCTACCGCTATACTACCTAGCACCCCAATACCCTAACCTCCTCCCTCTCACATCCTTCTCGAAAAACCAACCCCTTACCCCCCCCTCAACCCTCTCCTCTCTCTCCATCTACATAAATAAATCATCATGGTTCTCAAGTCTTCCTTCACTATGCTCGTCGTCGCCACCTTGGCCGTCTTCTCCTCCTACACCCCCCAGGCTGAGGCTCACTCGTGGGCTGACTGCATCGACTGGAAGTTCAACAAGGGTGGTAAGCAGGACTGGTCCGACAAGGGAGGCAAGTGCACTGGTTATGCCCGTCGCTTCCCTCTCCACAAGGCCTTCGGCTCCCTCGACTCTGCCTGGCCCAACCGCCACTACCAGCAGGTCCACAAGAACCCCAACTCTGCCTTGCCCTGCTCTAACCGCAAGGCTGGTGCCGAGCCCGGTTCTGATGAGACCCGTGCCAACCCCCCCTCCAAGGCCTATGGTGGCAAGTACGGTCGTATGACCGTCACCTCCGTCGGTGACACCCTCTGTGTCCGCTGGCCCGCCAAGAACCATGCCAAGAAGAACGAGCCCAACGGCATGGTCCAGATCAACTTGTCCAAGGCTCGCAATGCCAAGGATATCTCCCAGCAGCAGTTGCTCAAGAACACCATTGCCCGTCTCCCTTACAAGAACTGCAACTCTGGATCCAACGAGGACCGTCGCGCCTGCGGTGGATGCTTCAAGGTTCCCGTCCGTGCCAAGGGTACCTACCTCCTCCAGTGGCGCTGGATGTTGAACAAGAACGAGTGGTACACCTCTTGCGCCGATATCGAGATCAAGTAAATTACTTTCTTAGTAGTTCTCTTTTTCTCGTGGTCGGGAGTTTGAAGTGAGGAGGAAAAGAGTTGGGCATTAGTTAGTAGAGTTTTCAACATAACCGGTTTCGAGCGTCGACTCTGGTTCTGCCACTCTTCTCGTTTACACTCCTCTTTCTCTCTCACACTTCCTACTCTTTACTCGTTCTTGCTTCTTTTTTTTTTCAACCCCCCCTTTTTTTGTACGATAACTCTACCTACCTTTTATTCCTTCTTTTTCTCTTTGCCGGTCAATAAAAAATCGAATGAACCCGAAGGGGGCATTTTCTCATACAAAACAACAAACGCTCCACCTTTGTTCGCATGTATGTATTGCTTCAGTTGAAAAAAAAAAAAAAAAAAATACGTGGAGGGTTGGTTTCGCTTATGGTACGCTCATACCTCGTTTCTTTTTCTCGTTGTTCTTCAGTTTTTTCTGGCCTCATGTCGTTAAAAAAAAGCTCTCAACTAGAAAAAAAAAAAAAAAAAAGAGGCGCGGAAATAACAAGAAGCGAGGAGGAGGAAGAATAGAAGACCGACATGCATGCTCCTATGACTAAGGGACCATTTTTCTAATTTTCTTTTTACCCACTTGACGCGTGAAAATTAAAAGAGTGAGTGCACTGTCCTTTCCGCTTGATATATTATCGCCCCCCCCCCCCTCCTCTTGCTCACTTCACTATTGAACTCTCACTTTGCTCTTTTTCTTCTTTCTAGTCTTCATTGCTCCAACATGAACAGTGGTGTGGACACACACCCCCCATGGGGTAGAAAAGAAATTGTTGTTGTTGTTTTTCTTTGTGCGCAAAAAGCTCTCAAAAAAAAGAAAAATAAAATCAACACAACAACGAAAAAAAACAAAAAAATGCCGGGTAGACGGCTGACTGACTCCTTGGTAAAAAAAAACTACCCTCCACCGAGTTTAATAAAAAGGATACAAAGGATAACCCCAATTGGTTCAATTCACGTTATAACATGTGCATACAAACAAACAAAAACAACAACCAAGCAAACAACAAAACTTACGGACGCATGAGAGCCAGATGGGCGCATCTCGTTTGTAGAATAACAACAACAACACCACCCCTACCTCTTACTACAGTATATTCTATGAGGTTCGATTCCCAACTCCACAAAATCTCCCATAGAAAAAAATGAATGAAAGACATCCTTCTGCACACTAAAAATTAATTTCGATTCCCGCCCGACACACACACATTCATATCAGATCGTTGTGGGGGCATTGTTTCTCATTGTAATTTACCCTGGTACAGTGGCGCATAGGGAGAACAAGCACAAAGGAGGAAAAAGAATAGAGCGAGAGAGAGAGAGAGAGAGAGAGAGCAAGATACCAACAGAAACCGAGAGAAGGAAAGAAGCAAAAGAAGTGAAGGAAGGAGAGGTGTAAAACTGTCTCGGTGTCGTAGATTGTGCGAGGATCGACATCTCACATGCATCAGCACATTTACTTCAGATCCTTCATCTTTGTGTCTCTTACGAGTGCTATTTGAAATGAAGTAATCTAGGAAATTTGAAAAACGTTAATGCGAGGGCCGAGATCTGATATGCGAGAAAAAAGAGAACAGCTGAGAAGAACAAGAACCTGAAAGGAAGCGGACATACATGTTTTCGATTCCATAATTCGTTTACGTCAAATCGGGTGCCCGATCCATGACCCATGATGCGTTTCACGATGGATGGAAGACACTACGGCGCGCACTCTATTTTTTTTATTCATTTCCTAGTCTACACCTACTCCATTACACCCTGCCTACCCTACATATATCGACACAGGAAAAAAGAACTCCGGGAAGGTCCCTGAGCAAAAAAAAAAAAAAGGACCCTGCATGCTTGCATTCCTACACTGCCATTTAGCATCAGACCCTTCATCACCCTAAACATACACTGCCACATAGCTGAGAGCAGTAAGAACCTCAAACACCTACCATCAAAAAACATTGACCACCACTCTGCACTGCCACCTCAGGGTCCATCGTAATCGCCAACTGAGCGCATCCACCACCCACTCGTTCGCTCAATAATTGCTCACAGAATTATTCATACAGCTCTTATCCAGGGCCATAGACAGAAGGGCTCCTGCTAGTAGCGGTATTAGTCCGGGGCACGAGATAAAACTCCACCGTTTCCACGCAGTCGATACACAGCAATACATGACAGCACGGTAACACATCCCGACCCCCACTACTACCACCACTAACTCGCGTCGTCATTGTCGTACGCAACTCACAGCCCCGACAAATCAACAGATCCGGTACAACACGAGACCGCGATTCCATTATCTCTTGGACCTCCGCCGCGTGTCGTTGCATCATCCGTTCCAACGCCTTGTCAACCCTTTCCAGCTCCGTGTACTTGTCTGCTGTCTTTGTGTCTCTGTCGGTATACGACTCGATTGCATCCATGACTCCATCAGGGGATCGAGATGGTGATAATGAGAATGGCCGTTCGGTAGTAATACCAGTCCTATGATTGTTGCCTGTCATCAAAGAACTACGCCCTAGACCGGTCGGCGAAGTAAGATCAGGCTGGTTCTTGAAAGATGGGATGACGCAGAAATCCCGCGTGTTGGCCTTGCACCATTGACAGAGATACATTGCAATCCCAGGATACTCCATCATATCGATCTCGTTATAGTTGCTGTACTTATGCCAGGCGTTTGCATCATAGTCGTCCTGTGTCGACATTGGACTTGACCAATGGTCCTGAGCAGCATCTTCCATGATCGACGTCACATTCGCCACATGCCACGCGACGGTTTCCTCCAATTCCTTGTCCAACTCTACCAGTCTGCCTACACCGTTCGTCTTCCTGGTCTCGTCCTGAGGTCCTCGTTGTTCTTGAATTAGTCCTCCATTCGCTGGTATCAACGATACTTGTTCCAATGTTTCAAAGTCCCGGACAGTCAAAAGACGCGATGGTGGTGCCCCTGCTGGAGTCGTCGTCGGAATCGCTGAGGATTTGGCGTGTGCTGACTTTGTTGTTCTGGAGAATCGCCTAGTTGATGAATCGCCGAGGTGCAAGGATCTTTGGATACTCGACACCATCAAATCCGACAGGTGAGGAGAAGAAGGAGAGCCGCTAACACCGATACTCCCAAGAGGCAGCCGTGAAATGGGAGAAGGTGCAGAAACATGAGGAGAAGACGACAAGAGATTAGATCGAGGCGACTTGGGGATAGATAGCGACGACGAACAGGAAGAAAGTCTCTTGCCAGCAGAAAGATGCGGTGAGAACCATTGGGCAAGCCACTCGTTGCTCTCGATCCGACTGTGAATTGGCGTATTATGCGACCAGAAGATGGCAATATCGATCGAAATGGAGAATTTACACTTTGGAATCGTTGCACCCAACAATCCAAGTCGGCTTCGGTCATGGTTGTGGTAGGCATAGAATGTGTCATTTGGGCTTGGGTCGACTATCTCGTATTCGGGGTCTGTGAAAGCTCGTCCTCGACAGACGACCAAGAACTGCTTCTCCTTGGATGATGGTCGATAGGAGGTTGCTATTGTGGGTCCCTTGGCGATGACTGCGTCCGCTCCGCAATCACAACTGATCTTGCGGAACAATTTCAGTCTCAGATCTGTATTGCTGCTGCTCTTGTTGGGAGTGACACAGGTGGTGCGGTTGAAAGGAAATGTAACGGGTAAGCCGGCGGTGTTGTTGATAATGGAGGATGGGCAGGTATTGTTGGAACTATTGGCGACACTCGTCCTGACCTTGTTGCCCAACCACCTGACGACCGAAAAGTTGAACACATCACACTTCGCCAGCTTCGCCGTTGCAAGAATCTCCTCCAAGCCCACAGTCTGCATGTGGTGCCATTCAAGGGCATGCATATGAAACCCGCACACCTTGAGCCTATCTGTCGAAGACAGACCCTGGAAAGTAGCCGTCCGACCCAATTCTTCACCCACCGGTACCGTTGTTGCAGTGGCTGTCGCCATTCCTCTGTCGCCCATCGTCCCGCCCCCGTTCCTGTTCCAGTTCTCCATCGGTACTGCCGTCCTTGCTTCCCGACCGGCAGACGACGGCTTTTTGTATGACGGCCAAAGTTCCACCTGGTCGACCTTCTCTGTCTGGTGGAGCAACGGACGTGCCAACCCTGTCTTCAATCCAGACCCACGATCATCCATAGAACCCTTGGGTGTTGTCATGATACACGTCGTTGTCGTCGCCGTTCCTGTGCTATTGTGCTGTCGAGAGCAACAAAGAAAAATCCAATAATTCGTCAGAATACATTAACATTCTTCTTGATGTTCTATCCGCCCTGTTTCCTACGGTTATGTCTTGTGTGTAGTTTATTTATATATGTATTTAATTAATTATTTATTTTTTTAAAAGAAAGAACGTTTACCCCTTTAGTAGCACGGGCCAAGACCCGCTCTCGATCTTCCTCACAGTCTTCACAGGGATCCGGTCTGATCATCCCTCGTTGTTTAGGTGAAAAGTGGCATTCGTAAACCCAGTTTGCTTTGCGTATATCAGCATCACCGGAGGAGGGTTCTGGGTAGATAGAAACGGATATGAAGCCGCAGAAGCATTTGGGGCGGGCGAGGCTGATATGGATAGGGGAGGGTTGTTGTTGTGATTGTGTATGGGAAGAGAGATATGAAGAGGAAGAGGAGGAAGTGCGCGTGGGTAAGTTCATGCTTTGGAGGAGTGTGTGTATGTATGTGTGTGCGTGTGGGAGGGGAGAGTGTGGAAAAAGTGAAAAAAAGAGGTGAAAGGAAGGAAACAATTGAGAGCATAAAGAAATAGGGACGAGTTGAGGTAACAGATTTGATGCACATCGGAGAGAGCTTAAAAAAAGAGGTCATGCGGTGCTGATGGTACACAAACTCTGAAGGGTAAATATATAGGTCCACCCATGCGTCCATGCATGCACAAGGCGGAACACAAAGCATCGAGTTGGTAAAAGAAAAAAGAAATGACGAGTGAAAGGGAGGACACAAAAGAGCATGAACATGGGTGGGTCCTTTGACCATCCTCTCCTTGTTCTTAAAAAAAAAAAAAAAAAAAAAAAAAAAAAGAGGACGAGTCTATTCCTCCGTCTTTATTTATCACCATCATCATCCTTTAATGATGAAAAGTTTACGCTCACCCCTACAACACTGCACGAGGGACGACGTAAAACTCGACACGGTCAAGACATTGTACGCACAATATCGTGTGACTGCATGGGAGCACATCCACATCCAGCCGTCGCAACTCGCACGACTCACACTCCAAAAAGAACGGGATCAACCACGAACGAGCCTCCGCAATCCGTTGGACTTGCTCCGCGTGGCGTCTCATCACCTCCTCCAGCTCCCTGTCAACTTGCCTAAGCTCCAGATCAACCTCCGCCTCAGCCTCAACTTGACAAGCAACACCAGTGTCTATGTCAATATCCATGTCGACATCCAATTGTATCAATTGAGATGGCGAAGGGAGCGGGTGCTTGTGGTCGTGGCGATAGCGAGGGATAACGCAAAACTCGTGTCCGCCTTGCCTGCAGTCCTTGCACAGTTGCAATCTGAGAGTCGGAATGGCGTCCATGTCAACCTTCTTGTAGAACCGACTGCCCACATAGTCTTCTTGCATCTCGATCGAACAACCCTCCTCATCGACTCCTATCCTTGACTTTAGTACTTTGTCATGTTGTGCCAACACGTCATGCAGCTCATTGTCCAGTCCCTCCAAGTCGCACTTTTCCGGTACCTGCTCGATGCGTCGAACTTCCTCTATCCAGCGAACAAAATGTTGGTGACTGTGCTCGTCCTTGATGTAGTCTCTCCTCTCCCGTTCCAGAACCTGACTCTGGCTATCCTCGCTATAAAGAAAGGGAGTTGACCAGGGCCATCCATTCTGCTCAAGGTACCGCATAGTCACGAGTGATCCTGGTTTCGATGAGATGACTGGTTGCTGCAACCTCCACCCTGGTGCCGGCGAACCCTTAACAGCCGAGACTGTCTGCTTCGCTTGAGTCGAAATGTAAAAGGGGCGAGGATGGGAATGCGACAAAGCAGTGGGGGGCGAGAGCCACTGCGAGAGCCTGGTGTTGGTCTCGACTTTGGCGTGGATCGGAGATCGGTTGTGTCCAAAGTTGGCAATCTCGAGCGGAATCCCAAACGAACATAGTTGACCCGGTAATCCCATACTAGTCCCTGCAGGGACCACCTTCCTCCCTCTCCTGCTCGATCCTGGTCCTGATCCTGGTCCTGATCCAGATGTAGTCGTCGTCCCAAAGAACTCGAGGGAATTCCTATTCCCCATTTCACCACCACTTCCTCCACGATCGACAATCTCAAAAGACGACTTGATCTCTGCACGTGCTCGACAAACAATCCAAAACTGTTTCTCCTGCTGAGCCGAATTCGTATTAGTGGCAGCGGCCCGACGACTGGAAGTGGCGAGGGAAGAGGATGACGGAGTTGATGGAGGAATAACAGGAGCCCTGACCAGGGCAGCTTCCTTCTTGCAGTGACAACCCATCTTGTGGAACAACTTCAAGTCCATCCCCATGATAAATGACATCGCATCATTATCCTTGTTCTTGTTTTGAGTTCCTGTGCTGCTTGCCCTGGTAGTTGTCCTGGCGCTGGTGCCGGTTGACGTTGCGGGTTTCCTGATCTGCTCGCCCAGCCATCGAACAACCGACAGGTTGAACACCGGACAGTTCGTCTTGTCTGCAAGACGGAGGATCTTGTCGATGCCCACAGTCTGCATATGGTGCCATTCCAAGGCGTGCATATGAAAGCCACACACTCGGAGATGGTCCAGTGGAGATAGACCGTAGAATGCCGATGGGTGATTGATATTGGCTCCGATGAGTGTCTCCTTGTCATTGTCCTTGTTGTTTGTTGTTTTTGTGGAGGAATAGTCGGATGACGATGAGGATGGTCGAGGCCAGAGCTCAATGTTGTCATACATAGGAGCCATGTGTCTCTTATGCTGGCGATGTTTCTTAGTCTTGTTTGTCGTCGTTGCTGTTGTTGAGTTCTGAGAGGATGAAGGGGATGGGTCGAAGTCTGGTGTGGTTGTACTTGACCCCTGTCACACATTGAGAGTCAAATATATTAAATCAGTATGTGATATATAGTACGGATCCTTTGAAACAAAAGAAGTATCTAACAAAAAGACATGTTTGTTACCATGAGCTCGTTGGACTTGCGAGTTGCTCGATTTCGTGACTCCTCGCAGTCTTCACAGATATCCGGCTGGACCATGCCCCGTTGTTTGGGAGTAAAATGACACTCGTACACCCAGTTGTTTTTCAACAAATGATGCTTGTCTCCTCTCGATGGTAATGACCGAGCTGGGTCTGGGTAGATGGAGACGGCGGTGTAGCCGCAGAAGCATTTTGGTCGAGGAAAAGTAACCGTGACTGGTATTGGCTTATACATGGTTGACATGAGGGAGGTCGTTAGAGAGAGAGAGAGAGAGAGAGAGAGAGAGAGAGAGAGAGAGAGAGAGAGAGAGAGAAAGGGGAGGGTGGTGAAGGAAAGAAGAGAAATAAAGAAGGAAAAAAAGAAAATTATACGAGTGTGGGTTGAGAGGGTAACAAAAAGAAAGAAGGGGAGAGATTGTGACAATGAAAAGAGAGACACAAAAGAGAGATTATTAATGAGAGAAAGAGAGAAAGAGTAAAAAGGAAAGAGGGTCAAATGGAGTAGCCTCTGGAGGAGTTATGCATCACATGAACCCGACAAAGATAGAAAAAATGGGCGATCACTTTTGTCTTCTTCCATCAAGACTGCCAAGGGTTCCTGCCTCAACTCCGTTTGAAATTGAAATGAACCAACCAATGCGCTCATGCAGCGTCAACAACAGCGCCAAGGGACGCTAAAAATGTGGACTAGCCCGGATGCTGGCTGGAAAAGAAAGAACGCAACAAGGGTTGGATCCAAGCTAACAAAAGGCCGTCTTGACGAACGAATGTGATCATCCCATTGAAATAAGAGGAAGCAAACGAAGAAGCAAAAGAGGAAATAAAAGAGGAAATAAAAGAGGGGACCTCTGGGCTCATGGTGGTGACCCTCCTTCATTGTCCTTCATGTGATCACGCGCTCAACCAACCGTTTCTCTTAATGTTCCGCCATTGGCACAAAAAATGTCAATGCGACCTTCTTATTCCAACGTTCATCAGGACAGGACGTCCTTTGGCAACCAATCTCAATTGCTCTCTTCTTTTCCATTCTCATCCCCTTAACCCACATACCCTCTTCATGTGTAAAACAACAACCTCCCTCTCCCTTGCTTCGCCCAGCCGCGCTTGGCTATAACCTTAAACATACATACACACATAACACACTTCCTCAGACATATCTTCACCTCCTCACCCTCAGCTTCAACGTCAGCCATAGCCCTTTCTCCTTTTGATCCATGATCCATTGACAGCATCGAAATAAATTAGAACATGGGTTGACCACCTAAAATCAACGCCAAAGTGAGGTTAATAAACGCACCCACATATTGAGTACTTCAACTCATGCATATCCTCCCTTTGCAATGTTATTTCTACTTTCCTTTGTTATCTCTTTTCTTCCTTTCTTATTCCCCTCTCATCCACGTCAACAGTAATGTCACAGCTGGCTGCCCTTCTGTTTTTTTCGTCTCGTTCCTTCTTCTTCTTCCATCCTCCAGGTTGTTGTTAAGTTAAGAGAAAAATAAAGGCAGGGGATCTCCAATCTAACACTTCGCCCCGTCGCGCTTTTCTATATATACTTTAAACCACTAACCTCAAAGAAAGAATGAAGCTATTGTCAGTGCTTCTAGGGTTTGCTCATTGTACAGTAAGGTCCCAAAATGTATGGTTCTAAGAAATAGAATACAAATGAATAGGTCATGTTACCCATTCAAAAAAACTATTTCAAAAGCATAGGTCCAAGGTGCTGGTACTGTAATCCCTTAGTACCCGCGCGGCTACCATCTCTTGAATGAATCGTGTTCATGTTTTAAATCCTTAGGCCCATACATTTTGGAAACTGACTGTACTTGTTCCTGGTGTTTGACGATTTTTTTTTTTTTTTTTTTTTGCAATCAAGGAAAAGAAAACACTGAGAAAGTGAAAAGAATTGTTATTACTTTAGCTCCAAGAGAAAGAAAGAAAGGGATGTAATGAAGCAACAAAAAAAAAAAAAAAAAAAAAGGAATTACTCCTCAATCGCCCACTTATTTGACAATCCAACAACACCTTCCTTTCACAACCCACTCCTTCCTGACCACTCATGCCATGAGGACGAGATAAAATTCGATCCGCTCAACACACTCAGCACACAGGAAATGATGGTGGCAGGGCAGGACATCTAAACCTGCCTCTCGGAAGCAACATCCTCGGCACTGAATAAAATCGAGCACAAGACGAGACCGTATCTCCATAGTCCTCTCAAACACCATGGCGTGTCTTGTCATAGTATGCTCCAGTTCCTGATCTGCTTGGTCCAATTTGGTTTCCAGGGCGATGAGCCCAGTCAAGGGGTCCAGCAGGTCAAAAAGTTCGTCCACTTGTGCTCCTGGAGCATCTATCTGTTCATCATCCGATCCTTCTGGTGATGGCAAGTGGATGTAAGTTGATCGCAAAGTCGTGGGGGCTGTTTGGTTAGCAGTTGTAGTGGTAGTTCCTTGACCCAGCTTGTGCTTGTTTGGTGAAAGTGGTGGTGAGAATGGTGACGACGGTCGAGCGCGAGGGATAACACAAAAGTTGCAAGAGTTGTTGTTCTTGCACGTGTCGCAAAGAAGCATCGCCACAGAAGGATATCCGGTCATGTCAATCTCTTTGTGATACCGATCTTGCTCTTCGCTCTGACTTGACAGAATCGACATCCTCTCCTTGATCGACTCAACCGCTGCAGCATGACGCCCCAAAGCCTCATTCAGTTCTTTGTCCAGCTCATAGAGTCCAGTGGCGCAATAGAGCTGGTCTCGCTCCTTCACCTGCACTCCAGTCGATAAGCCCATCAGTGCACTAGGCCCAACATCCTGCACAGTTGCAAGCCCTTTCAATGTCAACGTCGGTTTTGGCATTATCGGAATCAGAGGTACTGGTAGAGCAGCCGCACTCGCCTTGGAAGAAGAAGCGGCTGTCGGATCCCTGGGTCGTCAGCAACTCGTTCGTACGCTCAAACGAAAGGAGTTCAGATGGAAAAACGGTAAGAGCCTGAGTTGGAGGCGTCAGAGATATGGGCTTAAACCATTGGGACAGCCAATCAGTCATAGGGATCCGTGAGTGGATAGGCAACAAGTTAAAGTCGAAGATGGCCTTCTGTAACCTGATCTGAAGAGAACAATTATTGAACCCCCCACTCTTATTGATCCACGACCGAATGTTGTAGTTGTAGTACGCGTCCGTCCCAGGCTGAAGCACCATCTCATAGTCTGTATGTTTGTCGTAGACTCGTCCAGCACACATTATAAAGTATTCCTTGTTGCCGGTGTTGTCGTTGTTGCTTCTGTTGCTGCTGATAGTAGTTGGTTGGGAGGAAGAAGTGTTTGAGGCCACAGCTGGCCCCCTGGCCAGAGCCGCATCCTTGCCACAGAAGCAGTGCACTTTGCGAAACAACTTGAGCCCCAGGTGATAGTTGGTGTCGATGTTGTAGTTCTTGATCGTGGTCGTCTTTGCCAAATCGCCCAACCATCGAACCACCGAGAGATGGAAGTAATCACACGAAGCGTCCTTGGCCACCTTCAGGATCTGATTCACGTCCAGGGTCTGCATGTGATGCCACTCGAGTGCGTGCATTTGGAATCCACAGACCTTGTGTCCGTCCATCGGGGCCGCGTTCAGGCGAATCGCATCTACTTGGATGTCCGCCCCGACGACTGTCTTTCTGTGCGCTGCGCCTGTAGTCGCTGTATGGTTTCTGTAGTGGTCGTGCTTTACTGAAGTTGTTGCTGTAGCGGGCTTCTTTCTAGGCCACAGCTCCACATTGTCGTACTTGACTGAACGGTGTCGCTCACAGCCTTCGCTCAAGTTTGGTTCCGCGAACCATGTGAGTTCCTTTGTATTCCTCACGAGCTACACAGGTTCAAAGATATCAAAAAGAGGGATCAGTATTCATCACCACTCTAAACAGCAAAAAAGAACAACGACAAGAGAAGGGCTTTGTGCACTTACAAGACTGCCCTGAGCATTTCGTCGCTTGCGTCCCCGCTCACAGTCCTCACATGGATCTGGCGCCATCATCCCGCTCTGCCTAGGCGAGAAGTGACACTCATAGACCCAGTTGCTCTTTTTCACGGCAGGAGAAGGAAGAAGAGGTGGTAGTGATGGCGGTGGTTGTGCAGATCTCGAACGACGGTCAGTGGTGCTGGGAGGCTCCCGGTAGATGGAAACAGCGGTGAAGCCACAGAAACATAAGGGACGTGCAAAGTTGACTCTGACTGGGGATGCGTCTTGACTGGATGTGTATGTCGAATAGGATGTAGAGTCCATGCTGTTGTTGCTGGTGTGTGATGTTTTTGGTGAGGCGGTAAGCGAAAGGAAGGAGAAAAAAAGAAAGATAGAAAGAGAAGAACTGGAGGAAGATGAGTGCGCGAGAGCATATCCTGTTTATCAATGAAGGCATCCAGTCGCAATATGTTTGCCACTAATTTAAGTGATTACCACTTTGTTTTCATTCTCGTGTTCAAAAGGAACAAAGGCAAATAACAAGCATTGTGTAACCGGGCATCACCCGTTCGTCTGCTCGGATTCCCTTTTCTAATCGCATTTTCATTGTTCAAGGACAAGGACAAGCAAAAGCTGTAAATTAAGGAAGAAGAAAAAAGACAAGGGTTACAATATATTGTCTCCCTGTCTCTTGCATGAAGCGGGCTGACAAAAGATAGGACGACTCTAGGATCAAAGAAAAAATGGGGCGCGTAACTATGTACAGCCTTGCAAGTTGACTACCATCACTCCCTCTCTCTCCACCTTATTTCTTGTTCTCTCATCCCTGTCTATGTACCCTTTCTTTCTTTGATCCGCGCCAAATGCATTTTAGTTGCAGGATGAAAGGAGCCACTGAGCGCGAGACATACATTTGCGCCATACCCACATCTATAAACCAGGCCCCTGGGTTCATTTCGCCCACTCCCTGCTTGTACCCTTCTTTTTATCCTTTCTTTTTTCCCCGCCAAAATAAGAATCGCACCACCTCGTAAGGAAATGTCACTTGTCTCTGCAGGAGGCAATGTGAGATCTGAGACGTTTAAAAATGAAGGAACCATAGAAGACGTCGATCTTTCTCTCACGAAATCCTCAATGGGACGGGGACTGGAAGCAGGTGTGACCAAGACAACAGCTAAGATACACATCTGTCGCACAAAGGAGATCAAACGCAAGAAGAAAAAAAGGGGCATTGACAGTTGGGGTTCACGACAGGGCGCCTGTTTTCTTCTGTTGTACAAGTACAAAGCCCATTGTGTGAAAAAAAGGAGGGAGAGGGCGCGAGATATGATCCTCAAGGATGCAGGACTTTCCAACGTCCATCCCGCTTCAGTATTATTAGCATCTAAAAACACACGTTGGCTCACCCGACTATGCCAACAAGCCAACGGTATTAACCAAAGCGAGAAAATTGTATCAAACCCCCTGAGGTATAGTGCAGACAACCAGGGAATGACATCCTCCTGGCATGCTCGCTACACCCGCAGCTAGGCGCCCACTCTCTCCGTTCAATTACGGGAAAGCAGCGCCCGGTTAATTGCTTCATTCCCAGAAAGAAGGTTCATAAATGTGGGTGCCTTTGTTTTCCAAGGATTCCTTCTTGTTTCTCTCTTTGTCTACAGTTGACAAAATCCTATTTTCCATCTCCTTCTGTGCTCACAATCCACAATTGCTTATGAGAGCAGCGATCAGATTAGACTGGGGAAGTGGGAGAGAAAATGCTTATTGGTGCAACAGGCCTCAGCGCGTACAAACGCAGTGGTACAACAACCGCCATACACATACGCCATTGCGTCCCTCACCCTCTTTTGAAAGGAACAACGTTTAATTGCATGTGCCGAGGCGAGTAAGGCTGTAGTCGACATCCATTTGTTTTTTCATGTTGGTCAAGGTTCGTCAGGTAAATTCTTCTTACCATGAAAAAGAAATCTTGGCAACCGTCGACTTCTATAGAAAAGGTATGTGAGAGAAGCAAGATGGTGATTAGATATAGGGAGGAGCATGAACATTTCCGCTTCCCTCCATAATCGGTCATATCGTTACAGGCTCTTGAATAGAACGCCTCAATTTTCTATATGAAGAAAGAGAAAGAGAGCAGGAATAGCAGGTATCTCGGTAAATTGGCGAGTGAACCAAGCAAAAAGGAGGCGGCGAGTCCAGGAGGAACAAAAATCGATCTTTGATGGAATGTTGGTCAAAATGTCGCCTCAAACCCAAGGATTAACATCCAAGAGGGAAGCAAGGCGAAAGAAAAAAGAAAGATCGGGGAGCTGGGTAAGGTGAGTGAATGGGTTTGAATTTTTTAGCTCCTTTTCTACTACCCATCTGGTCTCTCGCTTGCCTTTTTATGTCAACATTTGTGTGACAAGTCTGGTTAATGATGTCTGAGTTCAGGGTCATGCAACAACGAAGGAGAAGAACTGAAAACCGATGAAGAAAGGGGAGCAATGGACTCCTCTCTCCCTCCCACCCCTATTCACTTACTTTACCCTCGTTTACTTTGCTTGCAGCCACGCAGGCGCGATATTAATAATTTTTATTCTTTCCGCCACATTCATTGCCAGCTAAGGCATCTCGTTCGAACAAAAGGTAAAGAAAGAGGATGGCGAACCTTGTTTTTCTTCCTTGACTTGAGAGTGGGAATGGGCGTTCCCTGGGTTATGAATGTTGTTGTTGTTGCAGTGTAGTGGAAGGGGGCCAATTTGAGCTGCAGGTGAAAGTTGATTCATTTTCTATTCCTTCTTCCCATCGAAAAGAAACCGCCTTCCTTTCTGCCTTCAGCAGAGAGAGGTCGATCCCATCCCACCCAATATTGGCACCTTTCTTCTCTCTCTTCACCTTTCCTTCTATTTGCCTCTTTTCCTTGTCTGCTCCCCAACCTTTCTTTCTCTTCCTTTTGTTTTCTTCCTCTCTTCGCCCGTTTGACTGCATTCCTCCGTTCCTCCGTTCCTCCCTCGCCCTCCCTTCACTTCATCCTCACTTCGCATTTTTCATTTTTATTTTTATTTTTCAGTTTTGGCAGATCATCATCTCATATCCTTCACGCCTTCGTCACACAGCATACTCCCTCCATACCACACATCCACATTTTCAACACAAGCGCACATCAAACGATCTTCTCCCCTCACTTCATTCAGCCCAATGGGTCCACAGATGATCACACCTCCAACGGCTCCAACTGTAGAGCCAACGGTTCACTCAGCCAGTATCGACGACTCTCCTCTTGTATCTTCCTCTTCTTCATCCACCTCCCTCTCTTCTTCAACCAACACCAGCTCTAATACAACAACCAATAATAATACCGACCAACAGCATCAATTGCTTCCACCTCCAACGCTCGCCACACACCCTGCACCACCGCCAGTATCATCATCGTCATCAGACGACAATGAAAACTACCAGCCCCCACCCATCACCCCAGGCGCAGATAAGGTTGTCTTTGACAAGGGACTCTTGTTCGCTGGTCGCCCCTCTGGAGGAAGTGACGCCAACAAGATTGTCAGCGCCCCATTGCCGACCCTCCCACACGCTCTCCCAAGGAATAATTCATATCCGGAGCCCGGCAGCAGAAGCCATAATAATAATGACAGACACCCAGCAGGACGTAGCCATCCGTTAAATACGGGCAATCGACCCCACAGTCATCATATCCCCGAACCCCGGTCAGCGCCCATTCTTTTACATCCCAACAACTCCAATCCCAGGATCGCCCCTCCTCCACAACAAAGCCAACAGCAGAACGACCCTGATGGCAACAACAATAACAATACAGACAACAAAGGTCGCCCATATACCCCTTATTCAGCACCCGCTGCTCTGCGACCTGATTCAGTCTGCTCGTTCCCTGACTGCTCACCAGTCATGTCGCCCAATGTTTTGGCGGCGGTCGATGCTCGTCTGCGCGCGAGTGCCAGCAACAACAGTCTTAGGGAACCATCCCCTTTGCTGCGTCAAGGCGCGTTCCCTATAAACAGTGTTCGGTCAGGATCGGTATCCAGGGCATCGAGTTTTGCGCCCGTTATCACGCACCACCAGGTTTTGCAGAGTTCTGAGGCCATTATGAGTCGTGAGGAATTGTACGATATGTTGAATAAGGATGGCGATGAGGATGAGAAGAGCAGGCGAATGGACAGTGGAGATCTGGACGCTACAGGACATTACTTGCGCACGCCTCGACCTGTATTTGCGGGCGGTGGATCGTCGACCCGGTCGTCACGACGCAATTCTATGGCTTCTTCGACGGTCGCTGACAGTGACATCGAGCTGGTCGCTAACCCCAGGAAGCAGTTCAGCTCCTCGGTTCTTGGAAAAGGTAATTCGGGCCTTGCCGATCAAGCTTCTGCTGGTGCTGGCGGTGCAAGGAGGGCTCCCTACGAGAGCGGATCGCTTCACGAAGATGAGGACTACTTGGACGTGCCGATGAGGACCGAGAAGAGTGCCTGGCTCAGGAACAAGAGCAGCGCGACCAGGAAGTACAAGAGTCTCTGCTGTGTGATCGGTCTCCTCTTGTTCATCGGTGCTGCTGTTGGTATCGCCCTTGGATTCAGGGCTCGCAAGGACAAGGTTGACGGCCTCGCTCCACCTCCGTAAGTTTTTTTTTTACCTACTTTGCAGAATGTCCTTTCTCAGCTTTCATGATGGTTTATTCTCCGGTGTGGATTGCTTTTCATCTTTTATTATCTGATCGCTATACCCACTCCTATTCGTTCTTCTTCACTAATGCATTCTCACCGCCGACACCCCGCACAATGCTCTATGGTTTTCTCTCTTTTTTTCATCTTTCACCCCCCCCCCCCCCCCCCCCCACACACACCTACAGAAATCCCGACAAGCCCACAAACCCATTGAAGCCACCAACTCCACCCATCACCCAATTCACTCCAGACCCCAATCTCCGCAAGGCCTTCTACGGAGTCGACTACAACCCCGCAAAGGCTTTGATGCCTTGGTGCGGCGCCACGCTCCAGCCCGTCATCAACGACATGATGCTCATCTCCCAAATCACTAACCGTGTCCGACTCTATGGCATGGACTGTAACCAGGCCGACTTGACCTTCCAGGCGATCAATGCGTTGGGACTGAATAAGACTATGCAAGTTGTGTTGACGATATGGGTCGACAAGAATCAGACGACTTATCAGAGGCAGCATGATACGCTTTTCCAGGTGTTGGATACATATGGGACGGAAATGGTTAATGGAATTAGTGTCGGGAATGAGGTTTTGTTCAGGAAGGATCGCACCCTTACCGAGCTTGGCTCCCTCATGAAGGTAGCACTTGAACTTTTGTTCATCCCTTTTTTTCGCGCGGAATGAACATTCATTTCACTCACTCCCCTCCCTTGTTTTTGTTCTTTCTGCACCTTCAATTAGGCGGTGAAGGAAGAGATCAAGACGCGTTACGGAAAATCCATCCCCGTATTCTCATCTGACGTTGGTAACGAAATGTCTTCAGAACTCGCCTCCGTATCAGATATGCTCCAAGGAAACATCCACCCTTATTTCTCAGGCACCCCTGCCGCAGACGCCGCCAACTGGACAATGAAAGAGTACGAGAGCAAGATCACTACCAATCCGACTCCTATGGCATTGGAAGGTGTGATTTCTGAGGTTGGTTGGCCAAGTGCGCCGGCGAGCGCTGTTTATTTGAATGGATCGGTTCCTGGGCTGGCGAATATGCAGACTGTTGTAGATAATTTTGTCTGTCAGGCTAATGCTGCTGGTATTCCTTGTAAGTGTCCCTTCTCTTTTTCTCTCTTTTTTCTTTCTTTCTTTTTGTTTGGTCAGAGAAACTGTTTATCGGTTCTCACCTGGAAACTCCTTTTTTCATTCCATCGATGTAGACTACTGGTTCGAGTTCAAGGATGAGCCATGGAAGGTGAACCCAGAGGTGCCCGTGGAACCCTTTTGGGGCATCTTTGATAAAGATGGCAAGCTCAAGATCAAGATACCCGATTGCATCGCTCCCTAAGAGAAAAGGAAATGAGTGAGGTAGCAAAATAAAATCTATCAAAAAAAAAAATGTACAACTAAGAAATGAGGGTTTGGTTCTTTTGCTGTGCTGGATATACGACACCCGTACCTGGAGAAAACATGGAGGGTGGGGGTAGTGGAGGGAAGTGGGAAGGAGGAAGGTGTGGCCACGGCGCGGTTTGTTTATCTTCCTCGACGCAAGTCAGACCCACGTTTTTGATTCATCAGGTCAACAAGTCTTTGTTTGTCTAAAAAAAGAACTCGACGACCGAGGAAACAGTGTGAACAACTGTCGACCAGAACTCTACTCTTCCCTTCCACTTCCTAGTTCCCAGTTCCCCACCTTTTTGTTCACTCCCCCTGTCGCTCCATTGACAGAACAACGTGGAAGGAATAAAAAACCCCGTCTTCCCCTCCTTTTCTGTTGTCCCTGGAGCAATAGTCCAGCAGACAGAGCAGGTGAGGCCGATAAGCCCTACTTCGTGGTCGAGGGTCGTACAAGAGGGCAGAGAGAAAAGATAAGGCGGTCTTTGAATAATCTGTGATCGACCCTCGATCCCAGCCAATGAGATCTGGGTTAAAAATAATTCAGCTTCGCTCTTTTGTAAATGAAGGAAAAGAAAAACTCGTTCGTAGACAAAAAAGTGTTGTTGTTGTTGTTTTGGTCAGAGTATACAACGAGTGCAAGAAAAAAAGAAGAGTGTCCAAGGTTGGTCTTCCACCCATTTGCAAAGACACTATCGGTGTGAAGATCGGTGGGGATGAAAGGGGGCATCGAGGGATGGTTACCGTGAACAAGTAATAGCTAGCACCTGAAAGAAAAAATAATATGTTATTCCCTTCTTTTCGTCTGCGCAGAAAACGTGGAAGAAAAATATCACTACCGCCTACATGTGGCAGCAGCTGCTAACTTTTCGACTGTCGGTTTCTCTGAATGTGAAATTGTATGCACCATAGGACTGAATGGCTATCACATCTCTTTTTCTCTTTTCTTCTTATCTACTTTGTTTCCCCGACCAGAAAGCAAGCAAAGAGCCGCTCTTGCCCCCCTTATTGTTGATATTGCTTTTTTGTTTTCCCCTTCCCCTTTCCACTTTGGAGAGGAACGAGCGTGGAAGACTAGCCGATAACTTTCCATAATTGGGGTCACAAATGACGAACGACCAAACGGTCGAGCAGGTCGCTTCTTATCTTATGAGAATGTCGACTTGTACGTAGTAGTGCTTAGTGCCATTGTCGGTCGGTTTGAATAATCGCCGACCGACTCTGCCTCTCGGTCTGCGAAGCTGTAGTCATCACTCGTCCAAGAACCCCTCGCCTCACTCCCCGCACTCCATGACAGATCACAAAGCACAAAAACAAACAAAGAAAAAAAACCGAGACGATTCTCCTTGATAGTCACTAACTCTTTCTTTTGCATTATTTTGTTTTTACTCTTTTAATCCCAACTTTTTCATAACATACCTTCCTTCTTTTCTCTTCACTTTCATCTCCACACGAAAACACGGTTCCATCCCCCCCCCCCCCCCTCCTCTGCACACTCCACAAAACCCCACCTCCACTCCAAAAACACAACAAATCAAAATGATCCGCAACACCATCTCCAAGGTCGCCCCCACCGCCACCCGCGCAATCTCCAACTCGACCAAGACCAACGCCGCTATCTCCCTCGAGTCCTCTGCCATGCCTTCCCACAACACCTCTGCTGCCTCCTCTAACGGTCGTTTCAAGGCTGTGGCCTACACCGTCCTCGGATCTACTGCCGTCGTCGCCGGAATCTCCCACCTCTTGAAGGATGAGGTCGTCTACTGGACCCCCAACGTCCGCAAGTAAAAAAAAGTCCAGCTCAAGAAAAAAACCGTTGTTTTTTGCTGTTCTGCAACCAGTCCTCCTCCTCTATCTTTCGCTTTTTCAAGAATTGAAGATATTATACCCTCCTCCCACCTCCCATTTTCATGCAATTCGTCCATTTTTTTTAGCACTTTTTCATCCCATCATTTTCATTCATAATTAAACAATTCAACATAGACAGCATCTTGGTCATAAAGCCAGATGTAAAACCCAAACAAAAACTCATATACCCCAATGAATACTCCAATGAATGAATGGAATTATTGATTAGAGTCATCATGTAACGAGTCAAGTCGGTTGGAGGAAGAGGGGAGTGGAGGGGAGTGTGTTTATTTTCTAATGGGGGCTATCTACGAAAAAGAAGCGTAAGTAAAGGGGGGGATAGTCCAGCAGGTGCAATAACTGCTGGATGTGTTTTGTACGGTTGTTTAAAGAAAAGGGTGATGAGGGTTAAGGAGGAAGAAGAAGGACGAGAAAAAAGAATGCAAGTGTTCAAAAAAAAAAGAGGACGAGGTGCGTGGTATGTTGGGATGGTATCGAAAAAAAAAAAAAAAAAAAAAAATACCGGCTGTAAATAATACGATAGCTTGAGGCAAAAGACACTTTGCTCCGCAAGAACAAGAACCAAAACTATCAAAAACAAATAAAAAACGAAGAGCACAAAAAACTTATTCCTGCTTCTTATCCCTAAAGCTAACAAGGCCCGGTCTGGCTGACCTGAGGAGACTATTAACATGGTTGGAGCAAAGAAGTGCAGCAATCATGACAAACAGGTGGACAGGTGCGACAGTGAACGACCAAGACCAGAGTGAAGTCAACAGATCCTTTTCAAAAAGACTGTACTTGTGTTCGCACCCGGGCAACGTCGTTGTTGGGAAACATCTCATGTCGTATGCCGCAAAATATGTCGAGTCCTGGAATCCACAGCAAAACAACTATTATCGCACACAAGGATAATATGTACAATAAAAAGGAGGTGGAAATGGGCATTTGTCAGTGTCTCGGTTGTTTTTCTTTAGGAGACAAGTGCATACTCCAGAGACATCAAAAGGCTGCGACGAGCAGAAAAAAAAAGACTTACGTTGCGCTGGACGAGAAGGCGCTGCTCACGAGTGTATGAATTAATCCACTCCTCCTTGATATGTGCGCGGAGATGTAGCTTGGCTCGGCGGAAGGCAATGTAGCCCACAGCAATATACAGCGCAAACCCAGGCCATAACACAATCGTGTAGTACGACAGCCATATCCTGTTTTCCCGGAAAATCCCCACCAGACCCACTAACGCAGTGGCAATCCCGAAAACCGCTCCAGCAAGTGACACTGTATGATATAGTACAGGTACAATCGGTATATATGTTAGTTTCACCAAAAGATCTGCAAGGCAGGTGGCAATGGGGGGGTTGTTCATCGAACATCAAGACAAAGAAAAAACGTACGATAGACGATGTTACTGTGGAATTCCATGACAACAGGCGACCCCGGAACATCTACACATTGGTGAAAAGGGACGTGTGAACAAGTTTGAGAATGGGTTAGTCAAAGGTTCCCCCTTTCCAATAATCCTGCCATGAACATAAAGTGGCGACTGGCGGACGTACTCTGGATGATATAGCTTAGAGAGAAGTAGAGGATGGCGGCAGAGTATCCAAGGAGAAGAAGTGCGGAAAGCAGCAGAATCCACTTGGACCGCGTCCAGCGCTTGTAGAATGGATCCTCTGCATAGGACTTCTTCATCACCGCCTGGTAGGCATACCACCGCTGGGCTAGTCCTTCGAGGGTCGCATCCGTCTGGATGAGGTTGTAGTTAGGTTCCGGTGCAGGACTCATGTTCCTGGATGATCGGTGGGTCGAGTCTGTACTTTGCGACTGCTGGTATCCGCCCAGCTGGGTCGTGTTATACGACGATGGTTGAGTTCCTCCCGAATAGCGGTTGTTGTTTGCGTAGTCGCTGTTGTTGCTGTCATAGGAATAAAAGGCAGGAGTAGGTTGTTGGTACGGTGCGATAGGTTGTGGCTGATAAGGCTGGAAAGGCGCTGACTGTTGGGGGTACGCTGGTGTAGGAGCAGATTCATGGGCAGCATCGACTGCACCGGCTCCAGCAGCTGCTCCACCAACTGGGAGGAACGAGAGGTCGTTCGATACTGGCTGTTGTTGAGTCGCTGTTGGACTAGTATTCTTGGGTGCTGGTGGGAGAGGGGTGTTGTTGCTGGCCATAGAGGATTTGTTGATCTGCTTGAGGATAGACTTTTTTGGTTTGGGCGAAGACGAAGCGAGAGAAGTAGAGAGAGAAGAAGACGAGGCACTTTCTCCTCCTAATGTAGCAGTTTGGAGAGAAGTCGCCGAAGGATAAACACCTCTGCTTGAAAGGGTGCTGGGCTGTGGGGTGGGACTGAGACTCGAGTGTTGAAGCATGGGCGAATGCGAGGAAACGATTGGCGAGGATGCCTTGACGCTACTGCTTCCCAGGGTGTCGCTGCTCCCGCGATTGAAAAGATTGTTGAGAATGCGGCCTTTTGGTGTCTGGGCTTTTGCGGCAGGGGGGGTCGCATGGTCCAATGTCGGACTCGAGATCACTCTGTCGGGAAGAGAAAGATCGTGGCTTGACGAGAACGACTGGTTAATGATCTCCAGATAGTTGTCATCGTCGGGCGAAGCGACATTGTCCGTTGAGCTATCAATTCATATCCGTTTTCGTGTC
The DNA here is from genome assembly GCA_036320915.1 of Linnemannia elongata. Lineage (NCBI taxonomy): Eukaryota > Fungi > Mortierellomycota > Mortierellomycetes > Mortierellales > Mortierellaceae > Linnemannia > Linnemannia elongata. Next base: position 505,242 of record JAXBDG010000007.1, on the reverse strand, counting down.
CAAGGCGTTCATTAATGGCGTCAAGATGAGGTATAAAAAAGGGAAAGCAGAGGTGAGTTTCATGGATCCTTTCTTGACATATGACAGAGCAAAGAAGGAGCTAGGGATGCAGGATGAAGTGGAATTGGAGTCCACCACCTCCTTTTCCCAGGTAGTTTTCTTAAGGTGGTCGTGGCGGTCCCGAGGTCTTCTCTTTGAGCTGTGTTTGTTTGGATGATCGATGATCTGTTGACTGGCTCTTCTTCCACCAACCCCGTATTTTCAATTCAACGATAATAGCCTCTTTGCTTCTTACTCCAATACCAATCCCAATGCCAATGTGGAAATTATCCAACCCATGTGTGTGCCCATGGGATCAGCTCATTATCATATCATCGTTATCGGGTATCTTCCTTCCCTCGTGCGAGTCCTTGTTCGAGTCTCTTGTCCCATATCCTTTGACCCTTGTGTTGTTTGTCTGTCATTTTTGTGGTGCTGTAATGTTGTGCCCTTCTGTCGGTTGGAGTAATAAAGCAAGTTGCATATGAAACAGAGTTTTGGGTTCTCTATTGGCCACTGTCCCTCGGTCCTTGGATCTAGTCCGAATATTTTTTTTTTGTGTAATGTCAAGCGCGACACACTAAAAAAAGAAGCATTATCTCTTTTCACTCTCCTTTTGTTGTAGTTCCTGGGGAAAATATGCCCTTCGTCAATATGTCTTGTATATGGTGTGGAGGTACGGGTGTAAGTGCATGTGTGTGTGTGTGTGTGTGTTCGTGTGCTCGTGTGGGTATGTTTGGCATAATCGCATGTCTTCAAGAATGCCTGTTGCTGTTATCGTATGCTGTGATTGTGATTGCGGTGTTGGTGGGTGGTGAGAAGAAAACCCCTATTTGCCGAATGTTGCTTATTTACCTCTGATATTGGGACGAGGTGTTGCTCTTAGGGTTGTATGACATTATGTCTGTAAGTGTATATGTGCTGTCCTGCGTCTGTTGTTATGTCCTTATTGTATGAAGAGTAGAGTGGAGGGCGGAGGTTGGGTGATGAGGGTCGAGTGATGAGAAGTGAGTTGATGAGGGGGAATGAGAAATGTTGCTGATGGAAACTTCAACTACTCCAGGAATCGGGGATGAGAAGAGAAGGATCAGGTCGTCCTTATTAGTTGTCGGTTGGGTGAGGATATAGGAGAATTGAAGAGAAAAGGGAAAGAGTATCGTCTATCAGGGGAGTGAAGGGGCGAAGGAGGAGGTGCCGTTGTCGTGAACGGTTGCCTGAAAATAATAAAATAAAATAAGGAGAGTGAACGATAGAGCCTTGCGGAGGGGAAAAGAGAGAGGAATTGAAGGAAGAGAAAGAGAGAAGAGTGAAGGGAAAGTGAAGGAGAGAAAAGAGCTTTGTTGTGAAGAAACAACAACAACGAAGAAAAGAGAGAAAAGGCATAAACAAGGCAAGGAGGCGAGAGCAGGGCAGGGAGTGGGGGCAGGGGTGTCTGTTGTATTGTGTTGGGATCTCATTTCATAAGTGATTTGATCTCGCCCTCTCTTTTGGCCGTCTCTTCAAAAGTGAGCCGTCGAATTGTTTAATTTGTGTGATGTTGGACAAACGGAAACCTACTCAAACTCGACTTTCATCTCAGGGACACGGAAGAGTACCTATTGTCCAAACAACAGCCGTCTGCTACAACCACAACAGAAAGCCAAAGACAATACAATACAAAGGCAGAATGTATATGTGAACCTGAGACATGTTAATGGTCAATGGTCAATTAAAAATCGATTCAAACGAGATACCACCTTCTGGCTACTCGCGGGACTTTGCTATGCAGCCTCATCTGTCTATCCCCGGGAGCATGTTTATTTGTTTTACCTTCAATGCAGGTACCCCTTCCACCATACTTTTGTCCTTTCTCAGTACCCCTCTCTTTCCCTTCAATACTCACCCCTGGTGACGATGTCGAGGTGGTGGTCCACCCCTTCTTTCGCTCTTTTTTCTTTCAATCTTTTCATCTTTCGCGGTATATTTGTGCGCTATCGCGCGTCAGTAGGTAGACAGGGGAGTAACGGATCTGGTTGGGTCCTGTCTCCCATACTAAACACACACACAAACACACTTCTCTCATCCCTTCAATTCTGCTCACTTCGCATACACATTCATCGAGCATAACTCTCCATCTCAACTCTACTAATGACGCTCTCGAAACCTCCTGCTAGCTCATATTTCTGTGCATTGTCGTAAGGAAATGTTGGATTGGGTGAAGTGTAACTTGTACGATCGTATCGACCTTTGCGTACTTTTGATATCGTTATCATCAACCTTCCCTCCTTCCGCGGCGACTTTTGTCGACTTCCCTTTGGACACTCGACACCGCCAACGCGACCTTATCATCGACGTTTTAGGTCTCGCCGTTGTTGTCTTTTTGTTGCCTGCAATGAAAAAATGAACAGGTAGCCTGAGTGAGGAACAACAATGACGCTCATGAATCGATTGTTTGTTTTGTTACAACACATCTGGAACACATTTATTTTTGTTTTTCTCTCTGCTCCTCCAAAGACATGGCATGGCCGATAACATCATCAACATCTCATGGGCCTTTGCTCGAATGCTCTGTGTTCACAAATCTGCTGCTTGCCGTTGTTTTTTTTTCTATTCCTGTCTAACAAACACTACCTACTGTTCGAGAGCAATGACCAAGAGAAAAAAAGCGCTTATAATTAGTCTACAATCGAGTCGACTGACCCTCATTCTGCTTGAAGCTATAGTTGAAAGCTACTTTTCTCTGGTCATGGTACGATATCTTGAAAAATAAATTCCAGGTAAACGGAAAGGTACCTTTTTCTTTACATGGCTCTCTTTTCTGGTTGCTTTGCTTTTTTGGAGTTAGGGGACCTGGTCGGGGTTTTTTTCTTACAATCGAGCGCTTCCTTTGGGTAGAGGAGGTTATCTTGACACCGTAACCATAGACTGATGCACCAAAAAAAGGATGATGTCGTTGAGAGCACAGCGAGCGGGAGGAATAAGAAGAGGAAGAGGAACAACAAGAGGAGGAGAAGGAATGAACTGAGGAAATTGAAGGTGTCCGTTTGTGTGACGAAAACCCATTTTACATTCCAGCGCGGTAATTTATCTTTCGATCTTTTTTTCTTTTTCTTTTCTCGCCATGTTTTTCTGCAGCTCAGGAAAGTGTGTTTTCTATGGTAAAAGGAAGGGCGAAAGAACAATCCTTTATTATTGAACACCAAGGACAAAGAAAAAACGTTTTTCTAAGATGACGAAGACAAAGGGGGGGACGGAAGATAGGAGAGGGGGACAAGGAGGTGGTTAGCAAAACCACAGAAAGACCGATATTGCTCTTCATTCTCCTCTTCCTCCTTCCCAAACAGTCTGGCCTCTCTTCATCTCATAACCGCATTGATCGCTGGGTAAATCCTGTCAATTCTGTTTTTACTTCTTGTCTTGCAAACGATAGTTATAGTTCCTCCGTGGCTCTGACGATGTAAAGTATGTTCTTGTAATTGCGATCGAAATAGATGTGGGATGTTTCGTGTGGTTTTTGTCCTACTCTACGATAATGAGGAGTGTTCTTGTCCAAAAGCTAGGTGATGGTGGCTGCAAACCCTTTTGGCATCGTCATTTCCATGGTTTTTATTATTGTTCTTTCAAGAAGCAAAGAGAAAAGTGCAGATTTCCTTTTCCTTGTTTTTTTTCTCAAGAGCAAGGTGACGGTATCAACAAAGAGGATAAACAATCTACACAATGAAGAAAACCTCTACGTCGTCATCACTCTTGAAAAAGAAGTGAAAAGAAAAAAAAACATGGTTGTTGAGCACTGACGGACAAAAAAGGTTCCTTCAGAGCAATTTTTTTATCTTTCTGGAAACCCTCTCCCCTTTCCCTGATGGATTGTTTTTTTTGTTTGTTCCCTGTTCCCTGTTCCTGCAGGACGAGGGCCTCGACCACTCGAAGTTTACCCAGACGAGAAAGCTGAATTATTCTTAAACAAAAAAGTTCCTCGGCACCCGCTGCAGCGGAGTACAGTAGGTTGATTCCGAATAAAAAAACATGAGATGCTGACTGGCTGGTTGGCTGACCGGCTGTTATTCCAAAAGAGCAAAAGGGAGTACTGGAGTGAACACAAGAAGGCGATTACCTACGCAAAAAATGATAATGCAAAAAAAGGTGGGCCAATCGGTAGCAAGTGAACAAACAAAAGAGAGGAGAGAAGGGAAAAAACATTTATTCTTTGACCGATGATATGAAGATATGAACAGCGGACTCTGAGTGAAGAGAAGGAGCTGTGGACCTGGCAACCCAGGGCTGAACCCTTTTGATCTGCGGACAATTAACGATTGAAGGGAGAGGATAGAGAAAGAGACGAGAGTTTTGACTTCCAGCCTGCAATAGCAAACACACGGATTGACGGAACAAAGGGCGGAGGCCACTTTGTAGAGAGAGGAAAGGAGGAAGGTTTTTTCGCGCATCAAAAATAGGAGAGATAACGAACACATTTTTCATAACCTCGTTTTTTCTTTGCATATTGAAGGGAGGGGGGCCCGGCAACAGGGTTTGCATCCCCATCGTTCGCCCCTTACATATCGTCCCATCGGTGCAGATCACAATATTCCCTGGCGCACTCTTATGCCTTAAGTTCACGACGGACGATGTACAAAGACAGAAATAAACATTCGCGATTATTTTCAGAGGACCAATACAAACATCTTTCTCGCGCACATTTCGTTTCTCATGGTCTTGTCTTCTTGTGAACACCGCGCGCTGTGAAATGGGGATTTATTTTTATCGGCTGCGATTTATATGAACGCCAGCAGGATTCTTCTGAATCCCTTGATGCCCTCTCTTCCCGCATTTCCGGGGAGTTTTTTTTTTTTTTTTTTTTTTTTTTTTTTTTTTTTTTTTCATATCAAACATATCAACAACCTGGTCATGCCCACATGTTTTGAGTTGAAGACATTTTGACGTGCAGAACAACAACGAAGAAAGAGTAGGGAAGGAATATTAAAAAAAAAGGAAGAAAGGAACGTTTGAAAGCGGTCGGAAAAAGGAAGAGATGGAACAATCAATTGAAATATACAAGAGGAAGATCTCTGCCACCATGGAAAAACACAATACAAACAACGACAAGTGGGTTGTCAGTTATGCAAGCAATTAGAAGGCTGTGTGCTTTTGTGTGTGTGTGTGGAGAGAGGAGTGGAGTGAAGTAGACAAAGAACGTCAATGCAAAACGGACAACGAGTCGATCGCGTTCTTGTTTGCCTTTTTTTTTTTTTTTTTTTTTTTTCATTTGTTCCGAGTGCTATCATCCATGAGTGTGTGAGTGAGCTAGAGACATAGGCATGTGTGTGCATGAGGGATGGGCGAGTAGCGTGTGCCTGGCTGGCTAGTGCACCCTTGTTCAAATAGGACTATTACCAAACAGGAGTGTCTATTTTTATTTCTTGCGCTGTCTAATGCGGTTGGGCAAGACATAGTCCATACACATACTCGCACATATTAGATGGGGTGTTGCCATGCATTTCTGTCGATTACCGCATAAATGAGGAAGAGGGGGGGAGAGAAGAGGAGGGAACCCAAAGTTGGACAGACCAACAGACCAACCAGGTGCAGAGGGACAGGGGTAGCCATGTTGGTGAAGGGCACTGTTCAAATATCGGACATTGGAAAAAATAAAAGAGCACTCCGGTAAGAGATTGGGTATTATTGCGGTTTTGAAAGTAAGGGATGCTTCTTTCTTTTGGGATATATGAGCAATTGGACTCGAGAAGGAAATGTACAGGGTAATGAATGAATGAGGTATATAGTGTGCTTGTCGGTATGTGTCTATTATCATGTTCATGAATAGAAGCGAAAAGCTATGATGATGATGATAATGAAGAAGAAAAAGACGAAGAAGAATGGGAGGTACCCAGCATCGGGTACGGATGGTAATAACTGTAGATGTCCATGGTCATGGTACGCTGTACCCTCATGCCTATGGTCATCTCCTCTATCTTTGGCAAATGATAATCCAAAAGTGAGTGATTGAACAAGACACACACCCCTTTCTCACTCTGTCATCTTTCCACCTGGACAAAACCTTTGACCCTTTTATTATCTCTTTCCAACTCTCTTTTTTCCCTTCTCCTTTCTCCTCTTCCTTTTTTGTTCGCCTTGTCACCCTCCTTCGCTTTTTTTTTTCTTCTTTCACTCGATCACCTTTGTTCCTCTTTTTTTTTCCTTCTCATCAGCACTTCTTCACTCATTCCCTCTCATCTAACGACCACAACCCACCTAACCACCCTCGCCCCTATCACCCAGCTCAACAATTGGCCAGGGCGCATCATTTATCAACCATCCTCGACACCTCTCTTTTATCACCTCAGGTACAGACAGTCGTCCACACTAACGGACAACCACCTACAGCCATAGACCCCACGAAGGAGACAGGGCACTCTCACTCCTCCTCCTCCTTCCCCTCCCCTTTACAAACGGCTCCTCTCTCGCCCTCTTCTTCCCCTGCGTGTTGTATTGTACTCTAAAATACTACTGGAGATAGAGCCGAGCAGGATTAAAACAACCACAGGAGACAGGCAGGGTTTTAACTTGTCACTTCTCAGGAACTGGCCTCTTGGTTGTTCAGCTCAAACAGCCATGCAACCAACCCTCCTTGCTTGAGGTCTCCTTGTTCTAACCCCCTACCTTTCTATCCAAACACTCTCCCGTGTCAACCATATAAATAGAGGTCATTCGTGCATACCCGTGGACAACCAACAAAAAGATATCACCACCTCCACCACGTTTTCCTCTCTCTCGTCTCGTACTCGTCCCTCGTCTCTCTCGCTCTTTCGCTCTCTTTCTGTCACCTTGTATTTTTTTTTTGCTGAGCGATAATACCCGGGCGAACACCACACCCCTCACCAAACCAACGACCAACAACCAACAGCCATCCGACAGAACGGACAGAGCATAGAGAAAAGGAATAGAGCAGGATGCTGTATCTGACAAAGGACCTGTTCCCGGTGTTTGTCCCACTGGGAATCATCGGGTTCTATCGTTACCTCTGGTTCGTGATCAAGCTCCTGGCCTACTTCTTCTACCGGCCCATGGAGCCCAAGGAGAACCCGACCTACCGTGCGGAATACGATGTCACCATTATTGTACCCACCATCGATGCTGGAGAAGAGTTCAAGGAAGCTGCACACTCGTGGCTCGTCAACAACCCCAAGGAGATTATCATCATTACCGAGACCAAGATGAAGGACGCCCTCCAGGAACTCGCCAATTCTGTCGACCCAACCCGTATCCGAGTCCTGACGGTCCCCAAGGCAAACAAGCGGTTGCAGATGGTAGAGGGGATCCGGAATACGACCAGTGAGATTATTGTCTTTGCAGATGATGATGCTATCTGGGGCCCAAACACGTTGGAGTACATCTTGGCTTGTTTTGAGGACCCGAACATGGGAGGCGTGGGCACGTCGCAGACAGTCAAGTCTGTAGGGCGGTATCAGACGGTGTGGGAGGTCCTTGCTGGGTTCCGGTTGACGATTCGTAACATCGAGATTGCAGCTTCGACACACATCGACGGTGGAGTCTGCTGTCTCTCTGGACGTACGGCCGCCTACCGGACATGTATCCTCCAGGACCCTCAGTTCCAGTACAATTTCACACACGATTTCTGGCTGGGCAAGTATCCGCTCAACTCTGGTGACGATAAGTTTCTGACGAGATGGATGGTCTACCATGGATGGAACACCTATATCCAAGTGTGCAAGGAAGCCGAGCTCCTGTCGACGTTCAAGAACAACTGGCGTTTTGTTAAACAGGTGCTTCGTTGGACCCGTAATACCTGGCGGTCGGATTTCCGGTCCCTCTTCACCGAACGCAAGATCTGGAGCCGCCACCCCTATGTCGCCTTTACTATGATCGACAAGATCTTTAACCCTATCACCCTCCTCTCGGGCCCCATTTCTGTCGTTGCCATGGCTGCCAAGGGCGAGTTCCATCTGCCTCTGTGGGATATCATCATCTCGTACATCGTCTGGTTGATGCTCACCCGTATTGTCAAACTGCTGCCCCACTTGTTCAAGCGCCCTCAGGATATCATCTGGGTCCCTGCGTTCTTGCTCTTTGGATACTACTTTGCGATCATGAAGATCTATGCCCTCTTCACGCTGCATGAAGTCGGTTGGGGAACTCGAGCTGGTATCGACCAAACACCCGCCGAAGTCGCGGCCGACAAGGAGAAGCAGCGGTTGGATGCTGAACAGTTGGAGCAGGATCGGGAGAAGGCTGCCTATGAGAGCCGTGATGAGGCCACCCGTGCTGCCGTCGCTGCTGCCACCGCTGCCGCTGCCGCCACTGCCTACGAACAACAACAACAGCAACAGCAGCAGCGTATGGAGCATCCTACCATCCTGCCACCTAGACCCGACTCCCCCGGCAGCAGCGATCTCATCCGCCACTTCTCGCGTCAACAGGAGCAACAACGCCAAACCGCTGCTGCACGAGCATCTCGTCTGGCGACGACCACCCACGCCGACTATGATGACGACGAGGACGTGTATGAATACAATCAAGACGATGAGCTGGCTCAGTATTTCGCACAGGCCGACGCCGCCCTCAGCAACCTCAACCTGGCCCAACAGCAGAATCCAAATGTCATTTATGGAGGTGCTGGTGGGGCGAGTACGATAGACCTCTATGGCCGTAGCGGTGGCGCTCCTCCACCACCTAGTTCGCCGCGTTCTGGTGGTGGACATGGAGGTTATTACTAGATTATTCTTCTTTTTTATTTAACAGACCATCTACACACCTTTTTTTCTATACATCCAAATACACAACCCCCGCACGCATGTTACAACAACAATCTTCTCTTTTCTAATACACACTCCATGTATTTTTCATATCATTGTTGCTGTTTTACAATGGAACGTAATTGAGATAAATATGCTGCTTATGGGTCTGTCTTGCGCTTCTTGATGAAACTGGCTCCAAGGACATTCACGACCGGCGCTGTGGATGACGTCTCAGGCATGGTCGTGGTAGCTGGAGTAGTAGATGTGGGTGCTACCTTGCGCTTGATGAGACCAGCACCAAGGACATTCACCACCGGTGCAGCGGCAGCGGCAGCAGGTGCCGGTGTATCGTCGGAAGTAGTGACAGTAGGTGCGACGACTTTCCGCTTGATTAACCCAGCGCCAAGGACATTGACTGCAGGAGTTGCAGTCGTGCTTGCAGGTGTGGTAGTGGTAGTAGTAGTGGCAGTAGTCGAGACGGGAGTTGGGGCTTTGCGCTTGATGAGGCCCATACTCAGTGTGTTGACGACCGCTGGTGCGGTTGCTGGAGTGGGCACCGCTGCCGTCGTCGTTGGTTCTTCAGTGGCAACGGCGGGCGATGGCGTTGGTTGGACATCTGAACCGTGGCACAATAGGATCTTAACTGATCCTTTCTGGATCCACAACGGCCTAACAGTAGCTACCGCTTCCTTCTTCTCCTCCTCCTTGCCATCCTCCTCCTCCTGCTCCTGTCGACGAGCAGCCTCAACTTCCAGCACACGCTCCGCCTCCTTCTCAACCGACTTTCGGATCCAGACCTCAACCCGGTCCTGCCACCTCCTTGTTGACATGCGTGCATCCTCTATCGTCGAAAACTCAAGATCCAACAAGGAATTGATCACCTTTGTATATCCAGCCGTTGTCCCCGTCACTGCCTTCTCCTGCACCTCCTCTCCCTCCTCCTCTCCCTTCTCTCCTTCGTCCTCACTCTCATCTTCCTCAACAACGCGAAAGAATCCCGTAATCTTCCCTGCACCACTCTCCTCGCCAATGGCCGCCAACTCCCAAAACGTCTGGATGTTGACAAACCCACCCTGACAGGAGGGGGACTGCATCATCCGTGATTTGGGATCGTCCGGGAACTGGGGGATCAACGCGTTTGCGAGTTCCTTGGAGTCCTTGTCCGGGTACCCATATATCCATTCAAATGCCTTGCTGCTGCTGCTGTTGTTGTTGGTGGCAGTGGTGGACTGGATGACGTTGTGCGCTTGGCGCTCAGTCTCGATCCCGGGGATGTGCCACCACCCTTGCACCTTCGTTTTCCTGTTGCCACTCCGCTTCCCTTCAGCTTCTCTCTCCTGCTCCTGGACTGTTGTTGTTGTTGCTGTTGTAGATGGACCCATGGATTCAGCATAGACAGAGGCGGCGGTATTCTTCCACCACCGGACAAGCCCACGGTCGTCCAGGACACGCTTCTGAGGGTTCTTGGCCGAGTTTGCAAAAAGGTACTGTGGTTGTGCGCGCGCGAATATGTAAAGCGACGTTTTCTGAGGACGAGGACGACGGTGATGAGCTGTTGTTGCGGGAGTGGGGGTGATGGACAATGCGGACATCTTGCCTACGGCTGCGGCCGCCGTGCTGCTGGTCATGTCGCTACTGCTGTTGCTGTTATTGTCCTTGGTCCCGGTAATGGTGATATCTGTCAAAGGTGAAAGGCCATGACTAGTCGCGCGAACGGATCGGAGGTATCCCTTGACGAGTGCTTGCGCAGGACTCTTGCCCCTCAACGATACCCTCTCCAATCCTGGGAGAGGCCAGAACCCTGAGGTGTCTACTTTTGCGATATAGATGATCCTCTCCTCCTCCCGTGCCCGCGGGTAGGCCTTGTTTCCTGATGGTGATGATGGTGATGGCGGCGAAAGAGGAGTGAGTGTGTATTCGAGGACTTCTAATCCTGCGATGAGGACCTGGTCCGTCGCCTCGTTCTTCTTTTCGTCCTTGTCCGTGTCGTCGGTCCCGTTGCTGTCAACGGCAGGAGGAGAGGAAGAGGGACCGGCGGAGAGGAGAACGAGTCGCTCTTGGACAAGGATCTGAGAGTACCGAGATTTCTGGACTCGGGGCGGGAAGAGTGTTGTGCAGGTCCTTGGACGTGTCAGGAAGCTTTCTAACCGGAATTCATATGAACGGAGTGAAGCAGAAGCAGTAGTGGTGGCGTTCGAAGGATCTGACTCATGAGTGGTGGCAGTGGGTTGTTGTTGGTTGAGAGAAGTGTGGAGTTCTTGTGCGATGGAATGTAAGATGGGATCGTCTTTGTTGTCAAAGACGAATGAGTGCGACATTGGTGGCGATTGGGAAGAAGGTCAATCCTGGTTCCTGTTCCTGAACGGTGTTTGTGTTTTGAATAATAAAAAAAAAGGTCGTCAAAGAACGCGTTGTCCCTGCTTGTAAATAATTTGGGACGGGTGAAAAAGTCACAATTGTGCTGGTGATTATCAAAATACGCCCAATTGACCGTTACAACTTCCTCTCCCTTCATCCCAAGGAGCCAAGCCGGGAACACCCAAATGATCACTTCAAGCTGACGCCTTTTGTTCCTGGTTGTAGAATGACCCATTGCTGTTTTAATACAAAGTATGCCGAACGATATGCTGGATGAAAAAAAAAAAAATGCGATAAAAATACAATAGACCCTAACCCTGACTCTCCAATTACTCCATGATCATCATCTCCATCTCCTTCGCCCACTCTGCTCTATCTATCTCCTCCCTCTCCCTCTCCCGCTCCCGCGCCTGCTGTTCATACTGCGCCATTAGATCCCGGGTCAACAGAATCCCCTGCCGATAACTCCACAGATCCAAACCATCCATTAATTTGGCACTCCTCGCCTCCAAAACCCAATGTCCTCCTCCTCCCCCTTCTCTCCTGCCACTGTTCCTATCTGCTTCAAAACTGCTGGAGGTGGAGGTGGTGTTGATGGAAGTGGAGTAGACGACCTCGCCCATGAACTGGTACAGCGCGTACTTTTCAAACGCTTGCGCGCTCAGGAGTTGTGTATCGACCCACAGGATAACCTTTGGCGCCCGTCTCGGTTTGGTTGGATCCAATGTCGTAGCGAGTTCTTCCTGGCCGTTGCACTCGCCCTTTTTAACATCAGCAGATAATGGAACTGTATCCTCTTCGTCATCGGACAAAACAATCAGTTCAACCCGTTTCTTGGCTGACACTCCCGCTTGTTGCTGATGCTGGTCGGTGGTGCTGGTTGCAGACTCGACAGTTTCCTCCTCGCCCTCGCTGTCTGTGACCAAATCAATCGCCGCATTCTCGTTCTTGTTGCTGCTGTTCCCGTTCCTGTTCCCGTGAGACTCTACTCCTGGTTTTGGTTGTTGTTCAGGGGTAGATGACGAACGATATAGGTCCTTCTTTTTGCGCGGTGTGGCCGTCCTGGGGCCAGGAGGGACAACAATAGGCTGAGACATGAACTCGTCATGGAAACATGACTCTATCCGCACAGTTTCTCCCTCCATATCATACTCCACCACTCTATCTCCGTCAGAAAATTAATAAGAAAACAATAAGTTTGCTGCTCTTCCTTCTTTTTTCCTCTTTTCCTGTAACAACTGGCGATCAACAAAAAGACGACTTGGAGTTTGAGCCTTCATTGATGAATGCGAGTGCGTGCGTATGTAAAAGTGTGTGTTGTGTTGTGTTGTGTTGATGATTATTACCGGCCAAGGATCCGGTAGTAACCAGCACTGTAGACACGGCGAGGATCGAGTCGTTTAAGAGTCTCGTGCAGCTCATTCAGGAAGACCTGTTTGTGCTCCGGAGTCGTATTTGTCTCCATGCCTCCATTGGGTCCTTTGTTGGTCTGCAAGTGGAAGTGGTTGGTGAAATCTTGGTGAACGCGAGAGGGGAAGTGTGTTAAAAGTTGAATGGAAGAAATAAAGAAGGTTGAGAGTTGTGAGTGTTGCGAGAAGAAAAAAAAATTGTAAAAAGTCAGGAACGCGATAGGACCGATGATTTTTACACCACTGAAAAAGAAATGCCCAAACACAATGTAAATCTTGTTGAGATGTTGTAAAAATATAAGAGTATTATTGTTGCTACAAGGATGCTACCATTTTGTTATCAGGGTTTCTATGCTGTTGTTATAGTTGTTGTTGTGCGTGGTTGGGATTGTGGTGATAGTGGTGATGGTGGTCGAGAAAGAAGATGGTCAAGAACGGACAATAGCGGTGGCAGCAGTGGCAGGAACTTGAGTGCGAGAGTTCCACATGAGGACAACAGCAGGTGCACCCGTCGCAGTCCGGTACTGGAACAAACACTTGTCCAACCCGGCCTGACGGAAGCACTCTTGTGCAATCCACTCTTGGGCAGTCTCCAGCGTCAGCTTCATAAACAGGTACTTCAACCCCGTGCATCGTGCCTTGATCAGTCCCAAGAACGCGCTGCTCCCCGTTGATGCCACTGGTGGTGGTTGGTCAAAGGGAGCATCATCTTCAGCCGCAGGAGTAGAGGGAGGGGGAGAGCCGAAGGGATGGTACTGTTGAACAAAGTTGTGGAACTGAGGGTGGTGAATAACCATGCTGGTGGGTTCTTGGAGGACGAGGTCGACAAGGTGCTTGGATTGGGCGAGGTAGAGGAGGAGGGCGTAGTCGGTGATGCCGGGGCAATACAATGTCAGACGACGGAGGGGAATCTGGGACAGACTTGAAAGGGCGGCGTTGGCGTCGGCAAGGTGGCACATTTGTGTGAACGGCACCGGGACTCCACCGTCAGGAAGGATGGTATCTGCTTGCTGCTGCTGAGGAGGAGGGACTGCTGCAACATTAGGGGCTGGAACACCAACACCACCAAGACCTTGTTGCTGCTGCTGTTGGAGTTGAGCAGGGGTGAGGAAAGTATCGTGACCAAGGACATGCAGCTCTTGCAACTCACAGGGCTGATAGTGCGCCCACGCCTCCAACATCCCATCCATCGCCAACGAGTTCAGACACGAGAGTGTCACCGACTTGATGCTCCTGCAATGCCTTGCAAAAGCCGCCATCACATCCGTCAACTCCTGACTCGTCTTGAAGTCCAGCCCTTGGAAATCCACCGACAACAACCGACTGCTCGACCGACTGGCCAGGGCAACAAAGGTCTCAAGACCAATCCCCTGACAGGATCGGATCGAAAGACGTTCGAGGGGTTGGATGTGTTCAGCAAAGACCAAAAGCTCCGATCCGGTCTTGTTCTTTTCGGGGTCACAGACCAGACCCATCAAGGCCAGACGCTTTAGGGAGAGAAGCGATCCTGCGAGGATCGAGAGGGGGATGGTTGGCTGATGGACCGCAGGAGTTGTTGTTCTGGAAGACAAGGAGGACGACGGTGATTTCTTGTCCATGCAGAGCGTAAGGTCAACGAGCGCATGGCAATGGTGAGCAATGGTGTGGAGAAGCCGGGGAGAGACCATGTCGCTATAGATAGATGTTGTCTTTTGGCGGTTTCGTCTCCTGCTCTGAGAGGGCGAGCGAATCACAGCTGACTGCGAGGGCGACGACGAAGACGACGAGGAAGAGGAAGAAGAGGCGAGAACCATGGTAGCATCCTCCTTGGACAATCCCGCCATCGCCAAGCTGTCGTCAAGAGCACTACTATTCCTGGGGGCCAAAGAGTCGATCCCGCGGCAGAGGTCCAGACTAGCAGGGTCGCCTCCAGCATGGTTACTACTGCTTCCAAAGAACGGGTTCGACAGAGAACCCGACTCTACAGAGGTTGACGACGCAGCATTAGCAGAGGCAACGACCGAAGCCAAGGGCAAAGAATCCAGAGACGATCCAAGCGACATATCCAGCAAAGTGAGCGACTTTATCCGGAGCGCAGCCTTGTTTGTGAACAGCCCTTCTTCCATTGCATAGCCCTCGATGCCCATGCCAAGCTGCTGCAAGTGCTGAATCTGTTGTTGCTGTTGGAGGAGTCGCTGCTTTTGATGTCGTTTGGTGAGGGTAGCAGAGAAATCAATCGCCTGATAGAACTGTGTGAGCTCTTCAAAGTTGGTCAGGGTCCGTTGTCTCCATAGCATGCGGATGGCCTGGGGGTAAAACGCCCGGCAAGTCAGGCACAGGGCTAGCATCGACGTGAGGTCATTCTGAATGTAAACCCCCGAAACTCTTTTGTTCCTGTTTCGTCTTATGGTTGTTGCCGCCCCTGAGGTTGTCGATGGTGTGTCTGACGTGATTGTTGTTTCGCCTTGATGTGGTTGTGTTGCACCAGTCGACGTATTTGATGAAGAAAATGAAGACGATGATGATGATGACGACAAAGAAGTCGAAGAGGAGGAAGAGGATGGGGGCGAGGATAACGAGATTGATGACGCCTGTGTAGCAGTTGCGGTTGTAATTGACAGATCCTGACTAGAAGACAGATCCTCCGACATACTCGCCATGGACGATTCCTGTTGACTCTGACCTTCGTGTTCCTCTTGTTGATGTTGATGTTGTTGTTGTTGGGTCTGTGCCTGTGAGGGGGATGGTGGTGGTTGCAGCTCATTATCGACAGATGCAGCAACCACAGAAGCAGCAGAAGAAGGAAGAGGACGATGAACCACTGGTGTAACATAGACGTAGTGGAAAATCAAGGCCAACACTTCAGGGCAGAGACGGAGAATGGCTGGTCCCTTCTCCCTCTCCATCTCCACTTCCTCCACATCCACATCCACATCCATGCTAGAAGACGACATTATCTCTTGCTCTTCCGCTTCCACCTCTGCATCCATGCTGTACCGCTCATCCTCCTCCTGCTCCTGCTGTTGCTGGTACTGCTGATTCTGCTTTTGAGTAGTCCTGAAGAGCCGCAGGCGGCGTCGTTCGGGTGTTCGGAGCGAGAGCGTCGTCTGTCCAGAGTGGAACCTTCCCTTCATCATTGGTGCTCCTGCTGGTACTGGTGCTGCGAGATTCGTTGCTGGGATGGGCATGGGCAAAGGGACGATTCCCGCTTGGCTGCAGATGTGGGGCAGGGAAGATGATCCTCTTGAAGCAGCCCTTGGATGATGTGACACAAGGCTGTTCTGGTAGGGACTTTTCCTGTGTGACCTGAGATCGAGCATATTTTGTTATGTCGGATATTAAGTATTAAAAATGTGTAGTGGAAATTAAAAATGTTACAAGTGTAGAGAAATAAGGTATTGGTAACAAAGAGAAAAGAAAAGAGAATGAATGCGGATCTGGGGATACGGAAGAAGGAGGGCTACTTGAGATAGGATATCAAGGAAGGAGAGAAAAAGGAGAAAGAGACGGAGGCGAGAAAGAGGGGAGGAGTGAAAGGAGGGACGGGCGGAGGGATGGGGTGTGAGGCCGAACTGGAAGAGGAGGAAGGAAGGCGGAGACAGACAGAGAGAGTGTGTGAGAAGGAGTTGGCGAAGGGAGACAAGGAAATGATGAATGAAATAATGGAGGCCAAGATGAGAAAGTGAAGGAAAGAAAGGAAAAGGAAAAGAAAAGGGCGGGTGAGATGAGATGAAAGAGAGGTCGACAAATGAAAAAAAAATTGAAAGGAAGAGAGAAAAGGCAGCCACCTAATGTATGCAAGTTATAAACGAGAGAGTGATTAGTTGTGTTGTGATGTATGATGTGCGGATCCCTTCCCCCAGGTTGGTTTGTTGGGCGAGATGGGGATTGAGTTGGTTGAGTGGGATGGGATGGGGTGGATCGGATGGGATGTGTGGGATGAGGTGCAGCAGAGTGAAGTAGGGTAATGATGATAATGGACAATGATGTGCGGCACGCAATTTAGTATTTTGAGGCACGCATATGGGGGATTTCGAATGTAACGACGTGCTCCTTTGTTTGTTTCCATTTCTTAATTACATACGATGCAATAGCAATACAGACAGACAAGAAGTGGGAAAAAAGGGAGGGAAGGAGAGAGGGAACAAGTGTGGGTGAACAAAAGGGGAGAGACGACAAAGTGAGGGAAGGGAAACAAAGGCCAAGGCAAAAGTAATGACTGAGAAGGAGGGATGGATCAGAGAGAGACAAAGAGGCAGGGAGAGACAGGAGAGATCGCAGGCAGAGAGACAGAGAGGGAGTATGAGGGGTGAGAGATAGCTAATTGTCAATGCGCCTCTTACCAATGAGTCCTTTGGGATAGGGATTCTAAAGTCGATGGTGTTGCAATGTATTGAAGGACAAGTGAGGTGAAGTAGAACAAAATGGATTAAGGTGTGTAAAAAAAGGAGAAGGAAAAGAGGGGGGTGGATGTTGTATTTAAAGTGCGAGAGTCAAGAGGGCAATGGTCGTGTCAATGGGTATGGTAGACAAGTGGGACAGGGGGATGGTTTTTAAATAGCGGGTGGTGGATATGGTTGAGATGGTAGGGTTGTTGTCATTATTATTATTATTGTTAAAAAGAATGGTCAGGGGAAGGAAAGAGGAGGCGATCATAAGTAGGAAGGGAAGGATAGAAAAAAAGAACAAAAAGGGTCATTCATTCAGGGTTCAGGATCATGAAAAATGTAACAAGCAAGCCCTGATTATGGTTATTGTTATCGTAAAAGGTGGATGCGTGGGTTTTGTGAATGTGGGCGTGGATGTGATCGATGGTTGTGTGATTTGTCGTGAGTCAGTGGGGCGGCATGGTCAATGACCAAGGAGGAGGCAAGAGAAGAAAAAGAAAAAGAAAGAAGAAAGTAAAGAAGGGAGAAAGTGGCGAGATAAGAGAAGTGAAGAGAGAGAAAAGAGAGAAAAGGAGAGAAGAGAGAAGGACCTGATCAGTTTGTGTTCCGTCGTGTGAGTGGCTGAATGAAATGAAAGAATGAATGGGCGAAGTAGAAAAAAATTTGCTCAATCAAGTGGTCAATTTTGAGTCAATCGGTGAGCGACCAGTCTTCAAGTGACAAAAAAATGTGGGACCTGGCACGGCGAACTGTCAATGACAACCAAGATGTTGTAGTGGGATGATAAGAAGGAGACAATTGAATGATGAGGGTAATTGGATTGAGGTAATTGAACGGTAAGGAAGAAGAGGAGGAAGAGGGAAAAGAAGGTATGGGGATCGGGACGGTTGTAATGGCTGTTGTAATTGTTACTTAGTCAATGAGGAGTCCGATGGCGGTAATGGTTGTGATAGTTGTGATCGTTGAGTTGGGCGAAATGAGCTGGCCGATGAGGTTACACAAACAGCACAAAGAGAGCTCAAAATAAGAGAGCGACATTTGCGCAATTGTGCGTTGTAATCCGGATTCATTGAGGATGTGGATGAAGATGGTATATGAGTCGATAACATTTTGCTCAACTTGCCCGTGAGGAAAAGAATGCCAAATGCTCGTGGTTCATCGTTCGTGGTTGTCGATGCAAATGAAATGGATAACTAATGGGCTGGGGACACAATAACTAACGGTCTGGGAGTACAAACTAAAAAGAAATGAAAAGCAGCTCTTCAAGAACAACAAATTCATCCAATCCATCCAATCAATAAACAAATATGCATATAAAACGATGGTATGTCTGCATCATATCCCCTCTTGGCAAGAGAAGGGGACGATTCCGGACAACGTGTTAGAACGAGCGATCGATAGCACTTTGTGGATAACGGAAGCCCATCCATGCTAATCGTAGTGCATGTACGTTATTGGAACCTGTACCTGAAGTATCTTTCTTCCATTTCCTGAAGTGTAATTGGTCCAATTTTTGTGGCAAGCATTCACTTGCCTTGGCTTGCTTTGACTCGACCCGACAGACAGACAGACAGACAGACGGACCGAAGGACCCATGCATGCATTATGTCTATCTTTGGCATCAATGACAAGAATAAGGCAAAGGGCTGACTGTAGCTAATTATTGTCACGTTTGTGGTTATTATTTGCGATTTCTTTTTTTTTTACCTTTGTCTGTTTGGCTGTTTGTCCGTCGGTCCCTTGTTCTCTCGCTTGCCGTCAGGTTGTGCATGCAAGGAAAAAAATCAACCTTGTGAACAGTTGCATGCACGATGAGCCATCGTCGTACAACTTACACATACATGCTTCTCTCCCGCTCTCAATTTTTAGTTTTGTTTCGTCTGTTTGTCCAACAGAAAAATAAAAGATAAAAAAAAGGATGTACCCATCGCGTCGAAAGTAATTAAAAGTTTGAACGGACAAGCAGACAGGACAGACGGGAGAAATGGTCTTGTGAGCCTTGGCAGACTCACTGGACTGGATGGTAGAGAGAGGACCATGTCCGTTAGGTTCACTAAAAGAAAAGGCAACAAAGAACAACCAGCTCTGGAACATACGGAAACAATAGACAAGTGCTAACCACAATTCGTTTCGACTCTTTCTAAACGTTATTTCTTTCTCTTTGTCTTGTGAGTTTTCTCTGTGTCTGAGCCCCATCAAGCTCATCATTCCAGAAGTACTAACAAGAAGCGAACCATGGTTACCATTGCTCTGGACATCCTACTTTTTCATGGGTATTCTTATCTTTGCTTGTAATGCGAGTCATAAACAAGCCCCCTCGTCCTCCCGTCTCCTTTGCTTACCCTCTTTCATGTTTCCCCCTTTATTTGCCTGTTCTCCCCTTTGTGATACCGCTCCTATGAGGGTGGAAAAAAGGGATAAGGAAGGAGAGGGGTAAGAAGGAGTCAAAATGTGGGTTCTCCTGGCTGATGAACAAGCCCTCACCGCCTCTCGAGTTGGCTTATGTGTAGCTGCCTTACGATTGCACAATTCGCTTTTGTTCATAATCATGTCCTATGGTCAATCTATCTCTTATGCCATTCAATATGAGTGAGCGATGGTATTTTTTTGTTTTTAGAGTGGACTTGAATCGTATGCAGTGCTGCTAGTCTAGCCTGCGATGTAGATTGCGATGGACGGGTACAAGGCCTGAATCAAGTGGTTGCCTATCATTTCACATGACATTGTTTCTCCAACTGTATGTGAATCATGCCTACCGCCGACCCGGCATTGTATTCTTTGCCACGGTGTTTCTCTCAAGCTAGACACGCTAGTCGTCTTTGAAATGGATAAACACACAGTCTCCGTGTCTGCTCATTGGTTCCCTGACTCAAAAGGGGGAGAGTACAAATCAAGGAGATATGAGTTAGGGAGCCAATCGTGCGCAGACATATCAGAAATTTGCGCTTGGGCCACATCCCGACTGGCACCCGACATATCGGCATGGGTTCCCTTTGGGGGGCACACAGACACATGCACATCATGCACAACTTCATACTTCCAGTCACTCATCATGATATTAGAAGGTATCCCTATGCTCTTCTATCCTCAACAGACAGCAATAAAACGATTTGGAGATTATCCTTCTGCACGAACTTGTGCCGATTCCGACCTAAACACTGGGCCGGAAAGGAATGACAACAGATCTTTCCACTTGTTCATCTCACAAATGTCCGTTGAGAGATGCGCGTGTGTCTTAACGTCTATTCTCCTCTTCTCTCTCTCTTTTTCATTTTTCCTACCTACCTGCACTTACTATCAGCCGTCTTTTTTTCTACTTTTCTTTTTCTTTTCACTAACTACAGCATCGTCCTCATCCCTATACCTTTGTGTCTTATAGATATTTTCTCTCTCATTAATATTTCCCCGGACCACGCGACAGTAACACCCACCTCCTTCCCTTATTCCTCACCCCTCCTCCTCCCCTGCCACCCACCCCAACAATACCCTGCCACATACCCAATACCAGGTCACCCAAAAACAAAACATAACAAAACAAAAAATACGACACAGACCGACCTCGCCACCCCCCCGTCAACATGCAGAACGACGCGCTCAGAAAGCTGACGGACGTCTTCTCCTACCCAGGAAGCTTCCTCAACAAGGCCAAAAAGACCAAAAAAACCATCACCACCACCACCTCAGGGTCGCAAGTTCACCCCGACAAAACTTCCATATCTCCCACTACACCAGATAACAACAACAACAGCTCACCCTTCTCGGACGTGGCCAAATCGGCTCGTACGACTGTTGAGGAGAATCGGCAGTCCTTGAGCGTGCACACTTCAGGGAAGGCGCATAGTCCTTCTACGAATGTCGCTGGGGTGCCGTCGAGTCATTCGGGAGGCAGTGTTTTGAAAACACCTCTCAAGATACCATTCCACACCACCTCGACAAACAGCAACCACAACAACCACAACAACAGTCATGGAGGCAACAAGAACGCGGCACCGATGAGCCCAGGAGCGAACAAGATCTTTACAAAGGAAGAGCCACCGATTGTTCATTATCCGTTCTCGGTCTCATCACTGGATCAGTTTTCGCCTCAAAGACGAGTT
Source organism: Linnemannia elongata (assembly GCA_036320915.1). Taxonomy (NCBI): domain Eukaryota; kingdom Fungi; phylum Mortierellomycota; class Mortierellomycetes; order Mortierellales; family Mortierellaceae; genus Linnemannia; species Linnemannia elongata. The sequence continues at coordinate 484,243 of JAXBDG010000007.1, read as the reverse complement.
TGGTTGCAGAATTGTCTTTCTCCAGGTGGGATTGCAGCAACAGGAGAAGTGATGGCGACAGGGACGGCGACGACGACGGCAGTTCTGAATAGCAATGTGCTGAAGTCAGAGTCGGCTTGGGATACTGTTGAGGACCATCATCTTCGCCAGCAGCATCAATTAGTCAAACAGGCGGCTTACAGTAACCCCAACGAGGCGACTGGACTCTTGTTTGTCAAATGTAAGTCTCAAGGGCATATTATTGCATACTCCTTCTTGACCGTTGGAAGGAAAAAAGACATACGCTGCGATACTAAACAGCTGAAATGGATGTTGGTTGGATTTTAAATGTGAACAAACAAACAAACAAACAAACATATAGTGATGCAAGTGACGAACAAGGCAACGAGCAAGCTGTTTGATGTGGAATGGAGTCTCCGTATTGGCAATGTTGAGCGTACTTCCTACCCTGCGCGATCCTTCAAGGATAACCCGGGCAACACTGCCACTATGAACGAGGTCTTTCTCTTGTAAGTTTGCCATTCTCCCTGCCTCTCCTATCTACCAATGCTCGCTTCTAGATCGGACGATCTTTATTGACGTCTTCGTTCCGTTATCTCCCATCCATTTCTCGCTAATAGCGATGTGAATGAACCATTCCAGCTAGAGATGTCAGTGACAGGAAACCCAGTCCCGACAAAGTTCGGCACCATGGCCGGATTCTCAAACGCCCAATCCGCACAACTCGGATATCTTGACCTCAACTTCTGTCTCGATCCTATGGAGCGATCGGTCAGGACCTACAAGCTGCGTCGTCCTGTAGGGGATGATTCGCATAAGGGCAAAACGGACTGTGAGGTTGTGGTTATGATTGGGTTGCATGTTTTGGAGGAGCCGGTTGAGGACCGGTCTTGGGAGACTGAGGCGCTCTATCAGGGGTTCTTGACCGTCATGGCTCGCGGTGGTCGCGTCGCTGTACGTGCTTTTGGTTTTTTTATTGATGCAATTGTGATTTGTATGTTGTGCAGTGGTGCTTTCTACTGACTCTATGTTGTCTTCTGCAACTTATATATGTCGAATAGTCATGGAAGAGGTACTGGGCTGTTCTTGAGGGTCGCGCGCTCAAGCTCTACGATGCCGAGTACCAGCTGGTAGGTTGTCTGTCTATCTCTTCGGTTCCCATGTCTACAGCGCAGTCACAATAACCAGACGAACGACTTCGCAACGCCCAATTTTCACACACTAACTATCCACCTTGCATTCTTCACCTTTATCTTATCCCCCATGTCCATACAACAGAAGAGGGATGTAATCGCAGTGATCCCACTAGCACACGTCTCGCGAGTCCAACTTCCCGACTATGAAAAGGTCGACGTCGGCGCCAACGGCTTCTCCATGATAATTAACCCCCTTGGTGTGGACCTCAAATCATTCTCGTCTTCAATCGACCCCTCAGAATTGGACTATTGCATGTACGCATTCACAGACTCGTCCCACTTTCATGAAGTCTGGCTCGCACATCTGGAAGAAACAATTGAACAGTATCAGGAGAATATGAATAAGAGGAAGGAGATGGCGGTGGCGAGGATGAACAGGAGAGCGTTACAGTCATTGTCGAGGCATTCTTTTGAGACGAGTGGGTCGAGTGCACCTGCAACGCCGTTAGGAGATGCGTTGGAGGAGGAGGGTGGAGAGATGAGGGAGGAGTTGATTGATGTCAAGTTTGTATGGTAGTTGGGGTTAGGGAGTAGTTTCTCATGTTCTCATATTGGGTCTATCATAGATGTAGTGAGTGAAAGAGGGAGTACAGAGAAAGAAGAAAGAAAGAAAATACAAGGTTATGATACCATTTGACGAGTGGTCCAATGAACGGCGCTCTGATTTTTCTTCGGAACGTGGTCGTATTTCTGAGGAGGAGGAAGGACAATAACAAAAATGAGAAACGAAAAGGGGGAGGGGCGGAAAGAAGGAGAGGGGGAAGGGGAATGGAAACCCATAGAACAACACAGTTGGATGAATAATGTGTGAAGCGATAAGGTATGTGAGAGAAGGTCGAAGTTGTCGGGAGTGTTATCCGTGCTCAAAGAAAACCCTTTATTTTCTCTTAAAAATGATGATGATGCATCATGTTTGTTTGTGCTTTTGTGCCTTTGAAGAGAATGATTTTGGTCTGGGTGCATATGCAATCCATTCATTTCTTATTTTTTTCGCCCATTGTATTGTGCAGGAAGGCGATTTGGTCGCACAAGCAACGGCTCTTTCTTTGCTGTTGTCTCTCATCCATTTGCGTTTGCTGCACTTGGCCCTGCCTATACTTACACAGACCTTTTTTTTTTTTTTTTTTGCTTGTACGCTTGCACGCCGAGAGAGAGATAGAGAGAGAGATAGAGAGAGAGAAAGAGAGAGAGAGAGAGAGAGAGAGAGAGAGAGAAACAGACACATACGCCGATGATTGACGACGATGATGATGATGTGTCGGACTTTTCGTTGACGAAGTGAACTATATGTGTGTATGAGAGTGTGCATAGGATGGGCTTTTTTTGTTCCCTTTCCCACTCTCAGAGATAGAGGGTGTTGATTGGTCGGCTACGTCTTGCCTGCCTCTCGCTCCCTCTCTCTCTCTCTCTTTCTCTCTTCTCTGCCTGCTGGGATGAAGGGATGAATGAGAGCCAGCCAACGCATCCTCCATATACATACATACCCCAGCCAGGGACAAGAAGGAACAAGAAGGGACACAGAAGACAGAGAAGGCAGGGAGATGGATCGATCACTACGCAGTCCAGCCGTACATTTGATTTTGCATGGGTGCAGTACGTAATTTATCATTCTTGATTGTCTTGTCCATTCGACCCTTTATTGCTTCTTTTTTCTCTTTCTTTTCTTTTCTTTTCTTTCGTTTGTTCTTTATCCCTTCTTTCCTCTCGTCGACACGCAAGAAAAGGATCTCCCCACCAACCCTCCACCAACCCAACACACCAAAACAACAACACTTCCGAAGGTATATATTCATCGACAGCAACAAACCATAATGGAATGCAACTCTGCTCATCACCACTCATCCGGAGGAGGAAGAGGAGGAGGTGGAGGTGGAGGCGTAAAGCAGGGTGACATACAGGACATACAAGCTGGAGAAGATCTGATCACCAAGCTCAAAAATACTCATCTTCTTTTCCTTCATCCTTCTTTCCTCGAAAATAGAACTCTCGTCTTCGATACCATTTCTCTTCTTGCACCGCTTTCTGAACCGGATCCGACACTAGACACATATATAACATATCATGAACGACTCTTTCACCAGATCACCCAAGGTGATCCTGGACCACTTCAAAGTCGACCCCAACAAGGGTCTCAACGACAGCCAGGTCGCCGCCGGTCTGGAGCAATATGGCAAAAACGGTACGTTTTATCAAACTGGGAGATAGCGAATCAAAATGTGGTTCTCTCTGTGTGTGTGCGAATAGGAGAGTTTCTGTATAATGGCACAGACACTGCGGAGAGGACAGGCCGTGATGAAAATAGTTGGTTGATGCGAGAGGGTTTAGTCATCATCTTACACTCTTGGAATGGAAGGTGATGCTCAACTCTTCTTTTTCTCCAGCTCGAGCGAGATGAACTCGCTTTCTCTCGCTCCATCTGCGCCATTTTTTCTTCTTGGGCTTGTTCTTTTGAGTTCGGACTTTTCTTTATCCTCTTCAGTATGTTTTATGTGGGTGGTGCGGAAAGAAAGTATCGACAAGAATAACGATTGTCAATGGTTGACTGACTCTTTCCACCTCTTCTCTCTCTTTTCTTTATATTTTCTCTCGTCCTGCTGTTCGTCACTCGTGCCATGTTCGTCTGTCACTCGTGCCATCCTCCACCTTCTCCTGCTGCTCTGTCCGATCTAATATGTGTGCGATCGATACGATGTGCCTGAAAATTGTTTAATTTTCATCATCACCGCCTGGTGGTTCTTATCGTGTGCATGGTCGACCTACCTTCTTACTCTCTCATGGACAACAACAACTTGCTACGCCTCGGCCGTCCATTTGTTGTTTTTTTGCTCCATATCCTCTCTCGGATCTTAACTCTGGATCATCAACAACGATTCGATTCTTTATGAAACGAAAAACAAAACAGAACTCCCCGAGGATGAACCCACCCCTCTCTGGGAGATGATTCTGGAGCAGTTCAAGGATCAGCTCGTCATTATCCTTCTTGTTGCTGCCGCCGTCTCCCTCGTTCTCGCCATGTTGGAAGAGGACGACTCGGGCACTGCCTTTGTCGAACCCATTGTTATTCTCTTGATCCTCATCGCTAACGCCGCCGTCGGTGTCATCCAGGAATCGAACGCTGAAAAGGCCATTGAGGTAATTTACTTGATTGTTTATTTTTGTATTATTATTTGTTGAGAGTGCTGTTGTTGTTGTTGTGGTCAAATTGTATTGGATAGGCCCTTTTTTTTTGGTTCTTTCCCTTTTCTCCCTCCGCAGAAAGAAGAAAGGCAATAGTCCCTGACGAAAGAGCATTGGAAGGGTCCTTTTTCTTACTCTTTACCTCTGTCTCCTCAAAAGGAAGACAGGCGATAGTCCCTCACATCCCTCCTTCCTGCCCTCCTGCCTTATTCCCCCTCACCCCTGCGTCCTTATCCTCCGCTCTAACATTTCTTGTTTGTTTCGTGTGTCAAAATACAAAAAAATAGGCCTTGAAGGAGTACTCGCCCCATGAGGCCAAGGTCCTCCGCAATGGATCCATGACCAAGGTTTACGCTACCGATATTGTTCCCGGTGATATTATTGAGGTTGCCGTCGGTGACAAGATCCCCGCCGATTGCCGTGTTCTCGAGATCCCCTCCTCCAACTTCCGCGTCGATCAGGCCCTCTTGACCGGCGAGTCCGTCTCTGTCAACAAGGTCACCGACATTGTCGCCGACCACCGCGCCGTCAAGCAGGATCAGATCAACATGCTCTTCTCAGGAACTACCGTTGTCCTTGGAAAGGCAAAGGCTATCGTTGTCCAGACCGGATCCGAGACCGCCATTGGTGATATCCACAAGTCCATTACTTCCCAGATCTCCGAGAAGACCCCTCTCAAGCGCAAGCTCGACGAGTTTGGTGACAGCCTCGCAAAGGTCATCTCCGTCATCTGTATCCTCGTCTGGTTGGTTAACATCCGTCACTTTAACGACCCCTCCCACCAGGGCTGGCTCAAGGGTGCCATCTACTACTTCAAGATCGCCGTCGCTTTGGCCGTCGCTGCCATTCCCGAGGGTCTCTCCGTTGTCATTACCACCTGCCTTGCTCTCGGTACCAAGAAGATGGCCAAGAAGAACGCCATTGTCCGCTCCCTTCCTTCGGTCGAGACTCTCGGCTGCACCAGTGTTATTTGCTCCGACAAGACCGGTACCTTGACCACCAACCAGATGAGTGTCGCCCGCGTCTTGGTTGTCGACAACAACGCCGGAAAGGTTGCCGAGTACCAGGTTCAGGGATCCAGCTTCAGCCCCGTTGGTGACATTTTGAACGCCGACGGCAAGACTATCTCTTCCCTCTCGACTGTTTCCCAGACATTGAACGACCTCGCCCAGATCTGCGCCATCTGCAACAACTCGACCATCGCCTACAACTCGGAGACCGACACCTACGTCAACGTTGGAGAGCCCACTGAGGCCGCCTTGAAGGTCTTGGTCGAGAAGATGGGAACTGATGATGCCGCCACCAACGTCTCATTGGATAACCTCTCTGCCTCGAAGCGCGTCGATGCCTGCAACCAGTACTACACCGAGCGTGTCACCAAATTGGCCACCCTCGATTTCTCTCGTGATCGCAAGTCGATGAGTGTTCTGGTTGCCAAGACTGCCTCTGACCGCCGTACCCGCTCTGGTGCCATCGGTGCCGCTTCTGCCTCTCTTCTTGTCAAGGGTGCCCCTGAGTCCATCTTGGAGCGCTGCACTTCTGTTCGTCTGTCTGCTGCCGGTGAGGTTGTCCCCTTGACCGCCGCTATCCGTGCCACCATCTTGGAGCGTGTTTTGGATTATGGTGAGGGCCAGGCCCTCCGCTGCCTCGGTCTCGCCGTTGTCGAGAACAAGTCCCCCAACCTGTCTGACTACAACTTCAAGGAGCCCGAGAACTTCCACTTGTATGAGAAGGACATGACCTTTATCGGTCTCGTTGCCATGTTGGACCCCCCTCGCCCTGAGGTTGCTGCTGCCATTGCCAAGTGCAAGACTGCTGGTATCCGCGTCATTGTCATTACTGGAGATAACAAGAACACTGCCGAGTCGATCTGCCGCAAGATTGGTGTCTTCTCCAAGCACGAGGATCTTACTGGAAAGAGCTACACTGGACGCGAGTTTGATGATTTGAGCGAGAAGGAGCAGCGTTTGGCCGTTGCCCGTGCCTCCCTCTTCTCCCGTACTGAGCCCACCCACAAGAGCAAGTTGGTCGACCTTTTGCAGTCCATGGGCGAGGTTGTTGCTATGACTGGTGACGGTGTCAACGATGCCCCCGCTCTCAAGAAGGCTGATATTGGTATTGCTATGGGATCTGGAACTGACGTTGCCAAGTTGGCCGCCGACATGGTTCTTGCTGATGACAACTTTGCCAGTATTGAGGCCGCTGTCGAAGAGGGTCGCTCGATCTACAACAACACCAAGCAGTTCATCCGTTACTTGATCAGTTCCAACATTGGAGAGGTCGTCTCGATCTTCTTGACTGTCCTCCTCGGTATGCCCGAGGCCTTGATTCCCGTCCAGCTTCTCTGGGTCAACTTGGTCACCGATGGTCTTCCTGCTACCGCTCTTGGCTTTAACCCTCCCGACAACGAGATCATGCGTCAGCCCCCACGCAACTCACGTGAGCCCCTTGTCGGTGGTTGGTTGTTCTTCCGTTACATGGTTGTTGGTACCTACGTCGGAGCCGCCACTGTCTTTGGTTATGCCTGGTGGTTCATGTTCTACTCTCAGGGTCCCCAGATCAGCTTCTACCAGTTGTCGCACTTCCACCAGTGCAGCGCCCTCTTCCCCGAAATTGGCTGCCAGATGTTCACCGACTTCATGTCCAAGAAGGCTACCACCATGTCTCTCTCGATCTTGGTCACCATTGAGATGTTCAACGCCATTAACTCTCTTTCTGAGAACGAGTCCTTGTTGACCCTCCCCCTCTGGAACAACATGTACCTCGTCTTCAGCATTATTCTCTCAATGGCCCTTCACTTTATGATCCTCTACGTTCCCTTCTTCTCCGTAAGTTTTTCTGCCTCCAAATTTTCGCGATTCGCCAATTTGTATTCTTGTTTGTATTGTTGACTAACATGCCTATTTAATTATTTCAACCATTTAGAACTTGTTCATGATTCTCCCCTTGAACGTCGAGGAGTGGAAGGCTGTTGTCTACATCTCCCTTCCCGTCATTTTCATCGATGAGATCCTCAAGTTTATCAGCAGGACCTTTATCTCGCCTGCCACCAAGAAGATCAAGCAGGATTAGAGACCTTCCAGTACGCAACTCCATGGTTGCAGAGGGGATATTATGGAAAGACAGGAGCTGAGCTGGGGTGTGGTCTGGTGATCTTTCTTAGACGCAAAGACTTTGCCCTGGTCATCAACCAGCATCCAGCAAGGCGCTCATCTTTTCTTTGTCTTCTCTTGGCCATGGACGATAAAGCCTAAGGTTTATTTTTCCTTTTTTTTTCTTTCTCTTTTCATCTAGTAGAAAACCTTTTAATTCCAAAAACTAGTTTATCATTATTTGTCCATTCGTTTGTTTTTTTGCTGTTTTCCATAAAAACTTTTTTGTCTTTTATTCGTTTGATGAGCTGGCTGAACATGAAACTTGTGAGGTATTGTGAGTAAGAGTGAGTGAGCGTGAGAGTACTTGAATTTCCACGCAACATAGACGTCCTCTAAGCGCGCCGGAAAGTCAAAGGTGGGCAGAAATTGTGTGTGTGTGTGTGTGTGTGTATGTTTGAGAGAGAGAGAGAAAAGGATGGCCATTTCATTGTAACGATTTTTTATTGTGTTGTAACCAGGCTGGATACTCCTGGCTCATTTGAAAGAAAGGAAAAAAAAGGAGGCGCACTCTGTCGATTGTGTGTAGTTTGTAGGAAGGTTTAGAAATGGCTGATGTGAACGAGTACCCATTGGATGACGGTGCTCAGTTGGAGCCTTGAGCCCATTCGAACCAAATGCTGACAAGATCTCTTTCAAGTGAGGGTTAGTAAGTTTGTAGAGGATAGTTGTAGAGGATAGTGGAAGAGAGCATGAGGATGAACGCGGATGGTGCCTGAAGTGACTTGATTGATTAATGAAAGTCGCGGCCAATCATTTCGTTTGTGATGATGAATGCCTGTGCTCCGCCACGCGTTTTAAGTTTGGCGCGCCTTTTTTTTTTTTTTTTTTTTTTTTTGTTTTTGTTTTTCCGATTTTGTGTATCTGCCTTTTCCTTCTACCATCCTCTACGTTCATCCCAGTTAAGAAACACTGGAAGGAGAGCGCAAAACTATAAAGCATATAGATGAGAGAAGAGACAGATAGGCATATGAGAATGAAGGGTGTTATTGCGTCTCACCGTGTTGTTCGTTCGTTTTGCTTGTTCGTTTTCCCCGTAACCTGAATCCTTTTGTCCTGAAATTTGCTCACCTTCCGATCTCCGTTCTGTGCCTTTTTTCAAGCTGTAGGTTGCCTTTCATAGCCTCAGCTCTCTCTCTCTCTCTCTCTCTCTCTCTCTCTCTCTCTCTCTCTCTCTCTCTCTCTCTCTCTCTCTCTCTCTCTCTCACTCTCTGTCAGTATCTGTCGGTCTCTGCGTCTCTGGTTCTCTGTTGTAACCTTTTTTTTTTCTCTGTGTGCTTGATTGATTGTGTTGGTGACCTTTAATATTTCTCCTTCCTCCTTTGGGCTTCTTTGCAAGTTTGAACCAAGGAGAATGGAAAGCAGAAGGCTAAACCAAGCAGCAAATTGAGAACGTCGCTCTCTTTTTCATCTTCCCCCTTTTTTCCTTACTCTCTGCACTTCTTGGTGGATTTTCTCTTTCTCCTCGTTCTTCTTAACTCAGCCGTGCCCGTTCTTTTTCTTTCTTCCCTCAAGAGAGGGAGGAAGAGGAGGAAGAGTAGGAGAGGCAGATGAAAAGGAAAATAAAGGGAACAGCCAAAAAAAAAGGGTCGTTCGTTTGCATTTGACATTTGACATGCACAGACGGAGGGACGCAGTGGTAGTCATAGCAACAACAACAAGAAAAGATAATTCGTCTGTTCCTGGCGCTCTTCTTCTGGATAGTCTTCCATTTTCTGTATGAGCGCTCGTCCCTTTTCATCCCTTACCTTTTCTTTCGCTGGCCCTTGCCTGGTTTTCTTCTTCTTGATTTCTTTTGCCCAGTTCTTTATTTTGGATTGTTCATGGATGACATTTCCTCCTCTTTTGTCTTTTCTTCTCCTTTCTTCCTTCTTCTCTTCTTACTGGCTTTCCCGCCTCCACATAATCTTTGGATAACATTCTCCCCTCCTCTAACCTTCCTCCGTGCATCTGGAGTTACAGCCTCAGCCCTTGTGTTTCTCAGAAAAAAGGTTTGTCCTTGGATTGACTCCCCTCTTTCTTATCCCGCGCGAGCCACCACCACCTACACCATCACATCCCTCCTCCACCCTATCTCTTCTTTCATTTTACTCAACCACCATCTAAGACTACTTCATTAAGGCAGTGTCTCACCACTACCGTAGTTCATTTGTTTCTCGACTTCATTGCATAAGCGCGAACCCATGCAAAAAGAGTCCTTTCCGGATAATTAGCGCACCACACTTAATATTCTCACTTGCGCTTAACCACATCTTGCTCCCACGACAATTGTATGACAATCAGATTACTTCTTCCTCTCCACTTCCCAACTACTATCACCACAGCTGCCTACATCTACTGCCCATCGCATCTATCACAATCCACGCCCCCCATCCGCTACTGCACTATCTCCAGCCAAGAACCACCAACATGAACATCCCTCTCAGGATATATGTACAAAAAATGACGGGTGCTGCATCATAAACACAAAAATGCATGGGTGCTGGGCATAGGACCCTTTTTTTCTTGTTGTATTTATTCCTCCTTCGCCCAGAGCAAAAAAAAAAAATATCTAGTACCCGACTCACACAAAATTATGGCGCTATCCCTTCCCGCCTTGTGTTTGTATTTTGTCGACCTTTAGGCAATCCTACTAAACTTTCCCTTTCTACTTTTTCTACCTTTCCTGTTTTTTTTTTTTTTTTTTTTCTTTTTACTTCTCTTTCTCTCTTTCTCTCTTTCTCTCTTTCTCTCTCACTTTCTATTGTTCAACTTCACGCCTACCTTTGTTGTCGTTTTTCACTCCCTTCCGTATTTTGTCCTCTCTCATCAATTCAGGGTGCCCCGTCTCTAATTGACAACATACTATTCTACGGAGTCAAGCTCAACAACACAAACAAAATTAACGACCATCTCCCCCCCCACTCGCTTCTTTTCACAACACAGACCAAAATCAGAAACAAAGAAAAAGAGGCTCACTCCAGCTATCAAGAATTCAACATCAACCCCCCCAACTTCACACTCTATCAACAAGCTTAAGCTCAACAGCAGCGTACCATTCTTCCTCTCTCCCTCTTTCTTTCTCTCTCTCTCTCTCCACTCTCTCCACTCTCTCCATTTCTTGAACGCCACACAAGGAGAGGTAGCTGACAGGCAACAACCACAGCACACCAACACACAACAACAAAAACAACCACAGAAGCAAGAGACCAAAAAAAAAAAAAAAAAAAAAAAAAAAGATGTTGCAATCCAGGACGATTTCGGCTCCAATCCCTATGCCTGGCACACGACTGGTACCCACAACGCCCTCCTTTGGTTCAACAACAAGCACAACCATCATCCAGATCAACAGCAACAACAGCAGCAGCGACTTGCATAAGAATAACAGTAACGGCGGCGCTCGGATCACCACCACCACCATCGGTACATCCAGCCCCCTAGGCTTCAGCAGCAACAATCATCTGAGCAGTAGCAGCAGTCATGGGAGCAGAGATGGCAGCAGCAGCAAGGACGGCTGGAAGGACAGCAACAACAACCCAGGAGGACTGCGTCGATTCTCGAGTCTCGGCAACACCAGGAAGCTCCACGTCGAGAACTCGACCCTTCGTGCGAAAATCACAGAACTCGAACGCTACCTCCAGGGTCTCAAGGAGGAACTCATCCTGGCCCATCGACAGATCCATGCCAAGAACTTGGAGGCCAAGGTCGCACAGGATCGCAAAGCGGTCGAGATCCATGAGTTGGGGCAGCATATTCAGCGGTGTGAGTTTGAGATGTTGGCAAAGACGGCCGAGTGTGAGGCGTTGCAGAATAAGTTGCAGTACCAGACCAAGGAGCAGGTTTCAAAATTGAAGCATATTAATATGTTGGAGACAGAGCTTATGGATTATCGACGGATGTCGATCATGAGTGGGCATAGTCCTGCTTCTGCGACGGGGACAGGACCAGGGATGATTGGGCCAGGGGGGGTGATGGTGGCGAGAGGGGGAAGTGTGTTGTCCAGGGATAGCATAAATTCGTCGGATTTATCGGAGAGTGTCCGGTCGTCGACGATTCTTCAGGACAACGCAGCGGCGGTTGAAGAGGCGACTGCAGCTTTGCAAGCTCAGGTCAAGCAGCTCAAGGACGAGCAGTGGAAAAAGGATGAGCAGATTCAGGAGATGTCGGAAAAGATCCAGTTCTTGACCGAGAGTGTCTCCAAGCTCGAGAAGGTCGCCTCGGTCGCTACGGCTGTTGTGAAGGAGGACGATGCAAAGTCAACTATGACACCGACTACATCGATGACGGACAAGAACAACATCGTCTCAGGATCCACCTCAAACGCCAGCTTCAACACCGCCACCACCGGAGGAGTCGGAGCTATCAGCGGCAGAGCCTCTCACTCTTCTTCGTCAGTCTCGATTGTCAACAGTGTCGGGTATGATCTGACGGTCGAGCACCCTAAACTCCTTTCGCGTTACCAGGCTCTCCGTGCCCAGCATGCCCAGGCCTCAGAGTACCTTGATCAACTCGAGTCTGAGAACCAGGATTTGAAGGTTCAACTCCTTGATGTCTCCGAGAGTGTTGTTGGTGCTGCTGATCAGTCTTTGGATATCGTCACACCGACTGCTGAGAGCCCCGAGCCCATCACCACCTTCTCCGCATCCTCGCCGGCAATCAAGGAGGAGGAACAAGAAACCAAGGAGGTCGAGGAAGTTAAAGAAGTTGAAGAGACCACCGCACCAGCCGTTGCCGAAATTGCTCCTGCAGTCGTCGCAGCTATCGCACCCTCCATCTCCCGCAACTCGTTCCACCACCCAGCTGCCTCAAACCTGGCCCCTCTGGACACCGTCGCTGTCAACGCCAACAACAATGCCGAGAAGACCACTGAGCCCACTGCCACCTCTGCAGTCTCCAGCAATGATGATGAAGGATCATCCCCAACCTCAGCAGCAACATCTTCCAGCTCCCCCTCAACTGTCGTTGCAGTCCCAACCTTGACCCGCAAGTCTTCCCTCCGCTACTCGCGTGACGGACAGGTGTCGCCTACCCTCAACGCCACTGCTACCACCAACGCTCTTTGAGTTGTTTATTTATTCAAGTGACATTGTTTGTACTCGCACTCATATGTGGGTTATCCTTTCTCTTCTCTACTCCCCTCCTTTCCTTTTCATAGTTCCTTTCCCTTTATTATTTTTCCCTGTCCTTAGCAAAACTTCCAACGACTAATCTTCCATCCATCCAACACAGCAAATTCAACCTTGCAAAACAAACAAATAGGGCAACCGCCAGATTTTTATATATATATTTATTGTTTTCATGCTGAACTTTGGCGAATAAAGTCTATCAGAAAAAAAAATGGTTTAACTCATGCTGAAAAAGAAAGAAGAAAAAAAAATGGTAGAAGTAAGAACTCTATTTTCTACTCTAAAGGCTCAGGGGAACCAAGCCAAAGGACTGTAATTAGTCGCATTCCAGAACTCGGAGATATAACCCAAGGCAAATCATCTACCCTCAGCTAAAACACGGGTATTGACAAAACAAATCGTAGAGTTGCTTTGTTAGTGGCAAAGCAAAGAAAGCGGCGTAGAAAAAAAAGGAATGGTGAAGATATGTAAGTGCTTTCTTTACTCAGCCTTTTCAAGCGCGTGTAAGTGGCGCGTTTTCAAGCACAACACGTTTAATTTTCGATTTCTTGCAAAATGGTCCTGTTTGTACTCTACTCTATGAACCTTTTTTTTTTTTTTTTTTTTTTTTTTTTGGATTGTTCCTTATTTAGTGGTTCTTCATGAGATATATGCAAGACATACCATATGTTTCAACAATATTTTCTTGCTCGCATACGTCGGACACCCATAGTGGACTATGTGCCCTGCAAAGGAAAGGCGCAACATTAAGCGTTTATTTTGTAAGTCTTCCTCTCCTGCCAGAGCCGTCCGCGCTCCATCAGTCGTCGTCCTCATCACTGCTAGAATCATATGCAACAAGTCCCACAAGCCCTTTGGGCTTTGTATCCTTCCCTGATCCCGTTCCCGATCCTAATACTGATGCAGATCCTGTAGATGCAGTATCCGCCTTGGCCTTTTTCGTTTCCGACTCCCGCTTGTTCTCCTCCTCGTTATCGTCTTTATCCGTCGAATCGTCCAGTTTCCGTTTACCGACCGCCTTGATATCCTTGGATTCTGATCCTGTAGTAGTCGCTGTAGTCGATTCTGCTTTTGAATCGGGCTTGGCGACAAGTCCAGCAAACAATGACTTTTTCTTCTTAGTGGGTCCTGATGACAACGGTGCAAAGTAGGTCGGTTTTGGTGCTGATGACGAGCTCCCTTCTGTTTCCAGTAGTGGTGCCGGTCCCGTTGACGCTTTCGATTTCACATTCCTATGGAGTGTTCAAGAATGAGAGATAAGAAATGTTAAGTATGGGCGTTCACCTCCTCTTTGAAACTGGGGGGTTGATGGCGTTGGTGGTGGTGAAGTAGACGATCCCCTGTTGTGATTCCTTACATGCGAAAGTTCTTGAGTTCCTCTGCCTCCTGCTCAGCTTGCTCCCGTTTCTTCTTTGCCTCTTCGTCCTCGAGCGAGCTCAGAAAGTCGAATTCGTCGTTATCGATCTTGTGGATTAAGTTGCCTAAGTAAATAATACGACCAAGAGACAAAAGGGCGGTTAGTACAAGGTAAAAAAAAAAAAAGTAACTTGGGTTCGAGAGTGTAAGATCTAAGAACTTTAATAACGGTACCGAATTTGGTAGCCTCAGCAAAGGCATCGCTCTTCTTTTGTTTCTGCTCCTGGAGTCGTTCATAGAGAGTTCGAGGATCGTAGGGGACCTCTTCCTGGATCGGTGGCGGATCTAAAAAAAATAATAATAAACGGACCGAATTAAAGGTGAATTGGTTGATGATACGCAAGGACTATATAGAGCAATTGAAGTGGGGATGTATTGCGGTTTGGTGACCAAGCTCCCCCTGGGGTACTTACTCTCGTTATTGGCGTATGCTTTCTCCCACTCTTCCTTGCGTGCCTTGCGGGCTTCTTCCAGTTCACCTATTTGATGCAAAGACGACCATGGTACGATGGTTATTTTTCTTGGTTCGTCCCTGCATTCCTGTCACGCTCACTGGTCATTGCATCTGAATGCAAATGTCTGGCATCCTGAGTGGTTGTTCTTAAACATGCCTGCACTGACGAATTTGGACGACATGGATCGCTTTGGCTTTCTGTGGCGGTTTGAGAGTTACAATGAAAAGAGGAATCGCCTTTCAGTTTCACACTTTTGCGAGGTCCAAGGAAAAAAAAAGAGGAACTTCATTGGGTGGCTTGCGCTAAATCCACGTGCGTTGCTACGAAAATTTTGAATTATCTCTTTCACTAATGCCTTGCAGAAACAGATGCGCTCTCGAGGTCGCGCTCACTAGCAGACTTTGTCGGGTTGACATACCGCCCAGTCGCCGAAGTCAACAGCCCCTGCCGCTCATCATGCCCAGTCTCACTCTCAACCATCGACAACTGTTGCGCATACCGATCCGTCCGGTTCCTGTACAGAACATAATGCTGCGTGATAAACACGAGATCAAACGCTATACTCAAAAAGCCCAACCCAAACTTGACAGGATCTCCCGAGATTCCTGACCAGTCGTCAGAGATATAAGCATCCAAGACCAATTGCCCAATGCTTAACACGCCTCCTGTGAAATCTAACAGGATGTTGTGGATACTCCATCCGACGGTTGATTTGGCGGCCCAGTTAATGTAGACCTGGGGGCAGTACTTGATGAAGCTGATGGTTAACTTGATGTAACTGAGGAAATAGAGGATGTCGATCCATTCGTAGCTACCGACTCCTGAAAGAGCCCGTACGACTAGGACCAGGACACTGACGCCTGATGACAGAAGGAATGCCCAAGCAAAACCAGAGACCCGCTGACCTTCATCTCGCTACCAATTTTAGTAACGAAAAAAAAAAAAAAAAAAATAGTAAAATGTTCATGTTAGTTACTGTCTCATTGACCCATTAAAAAAAAGGAGGGATTACGAGGATGAGGAATCAAGAACATCCTTTCTCACTGAATGATCATTCTCTTTTTTCTTTTTAGGCGCACAGAAAGGAAAGAAACAATTGCGGATGCAGGGATGACAGATAGAGGATGAAAGAAAGAGGGGTTGGCCCTTATTTTTTTTTTTTGGTTTTGTCCTCTTTTTAGCGTCTCGTTTGTTCCGCGCTCTCTCGGTGTCCTTTCGAGAAATCAATGGCGTGCTCCGGATCAAGTCTGTGCAAATCAGTCGTTTGTTCATTGGGTCCGTTTTGGGCTGCATCCCATGCACGTCCACTCACTTGATCCGTTCAAATGACCACCTAATGTCCCACGCCCACACCTCTTTCCCTTGTACTCGAATACAAGCAAACAAACAAACAACAACAAACTAGTCAACTGCAATGAAAAAAGGGACGATCGTCTTTCTGCCAAATGTTTAGTTACCTTGTACACCCAAGTTTGTACGAGCGTAAACGTCGCAAGGATGAGGGCATGGACGGCGAAAAAGACGTCATTTGCGCGGACGAGGTTCTTTTGACCGTCGTTCCTGCGCTTGTATTCCTCTTGGATCTCGGTGCTGAAGAAGAAGGCCAGGTTGAAAATCTGCGAACAGGCGAGAAAATGAGAATTGCGAAGAGAGTAGCAGATCATCATGATTTATCAGTACGGGCTGTGTGTTTGCGCATCGTTCCGATGACAGAAACAGCAGGTAAGAATGACAGAACACTTGCAACCTTTTTGCGCGAAATAAACAAATATGTGGTAGCTCAAGTTACCGAGTAGAAAAGGAAGCCGACGACGTTGAGGTGGACAAAGTCCATGGAGAGGCCTTGGACGGTTTTCCGCCGCCAATTGAGGATGGCTTGAGGATAGAAGGATGCGGACCAGGCGATGAAGTATGCCCATCCGATGAGGTGTGATAGGAATGGCCCGAACCCGCCCTGCACTGCAGGTATCTCAACGATGGTTGTCTCCATGTGTATGTTTTTGTAAAAGTGAGAGAAAGGACGAAGTGTTGTAGTGTTGGTGGCGGTAATGGTTAGGGAGGAGTGAGGAAGTGGTTGTCGGTATGGAATGTGACAAGTGAACTGAGAAAAAGCAAAAGGAGAAAAGAAAAAGAGGAAACCATGGTTGAAGGGAAAGAGGAGAAAAGGTTAAAGTAATGGAATGATGCAAATTTCGTGCGAAAAGACGTCGACCACGAGAAGCAAATTACCAATCCATTAGAATCAGAAGGTGAAGCGCGTATCCCTTGTCGACATTTTTTTTTTTTTTTTTTGGTGGCAACTTCTTCTGGAAGTAGTCACGTGGGTTTACATCTAATTCTAATTGCGATTCGAATCAACCAATCAGAGGGGTCCACCGCCGTTGGCGTCTCTCATCCTCACCCCCTTCTTATTGTCGTCCTTTGTCCGTTTCTTATTACTCTTCCTTCCTTTATCCCCACACCAACACCAACAAACAAGCATCATCATCATGCGCTGGAACTTGGCCCTGCTGATGGTCCTCGCCGTCCTGGCCCTCATCCAGACTGTCGCCGCCTGGGAAGAAGGTACTTTTTCCAGGAACTACCTCAAAACGAACCTGCAGGATTCACTTCACAACATGTCAATCGAATGACCTGATCAGCAAAAAAAAAATAGCCATCATCTCTCTCAAGCCCAGAGTATTGACATCTTACTCACTCTTTTGTTGACCGTTGACCGTTTTTAATAGGCGATTTCGAGATCTTTGATCTTGTCGATGCCCTCGAGAAGGCCGAGGGTTCTGAAGTCAACTTTTACTCATACATCGGTGTCTCCCCAAAGACCCCCAAGCCTGAAATCGAGCGTGCCTTCCGCAAGAAGTCGCGCACCCTCCAGTAAGCGACAGCCTATATCTTTGTCAGTTTGGTCGTTGCAGTTTTCTCAAACCTGCTTAGGACAATCACTCATTGCAATATCTACTTTTGTTGTAACTGTTCCTCCATGATAGCCCCGATAAGAACAAGGGACCTGGAGCACAGGAAAAGTACGCCCGCCTCTCAAGCATCATCTCTATCTTGCGTGACGACGGCAAGCGCGACCGATACAACTTCTTCCTCAAGAACGGCGTCCCCCGCTGGCGTGGATCCGCCTACCTTTACAGACGTCACCGCCCCGGTTTCAAGGCCGTGGTCGTCTTCTTGTTCATCCTCGCTTCTGGATTCCAGTACTTGGCTCGTTATGTCGGTTATGTTCAGGAGCGGAAACGCATGACGGGAATGATTGACCAGTACAAGGAGATGGTTCGTGAGCAGCAGCAAAAGACCCTTGAGGGACCTATTACTGGACGCCAACGTCGTTCTGGAAACTCGACTCCCGAGGCTGTCACCCCCCTGGAGGAGGTCGAGGGTCCCATGTATGCTGTCAATCAATACGGCGAGGAGATCGAATTGACTCTTGACAACGTCCACTCTCCCAAGGTCAAGGATTTGCTTATTTTCCGTTTGCCCTTCTGGGCCGTTAAGCTGGCCCTCCTGCCTTGCCCCAAGTCCGTCAAGGACTCTGTCTATGCCATGAGCATCTTTGAGAGCATCCGCCCCGAGGGTGACAAGGCCGAGGCCGACGCTAACATGCGCAAGGTCCGCAAGGCAGAGTTGGCCAAGAAGCGTGCTGCCAAGCGTGCTGCTCAGCAGAAGCAGTCGCCCAGCGTCAGCGATGACGAGGATGTTGCTTACGGATCCGAGGAGGACGATGAGGCCGCCTTGGCTGCTCGTGCAAAGGAGGAGGAGCTCGCTGCTGCCAGGAGACGTCGTCGCATGAAGGCTCCCGGCCAGGCCTCCCTCAAGGGTGGACGTCGCGGATAGATACACATTGTGCAATACATATTTTTGTTCTTTTTGTTTATTTTATTTTTTTTATTTGTCCGTTCTTGTTTTGTTCATTCATTCAATGCTAGAAAAGAGAACAAAATGATCGAATGATTCAACAACGATGGTTACCTGATGGACAAGATACTAAGTCAAAACAGGCTTAAAACTCATCGTTGCCTCCTCCGCCGCGGCGACGACCACCAACGCCGCCCTTGGTCATGGCAGCCTCGTGATTCCGGAGCTCGGCAGGGACAGTGGCGAGGGTAGACTTGGTCAACATTTGTTTGAGATCATAGTAGACATCGGTATCGTAGCTCGACAAGAACGTGACAGCAACTCCCGAACGTCCTGCACGACCGGTACGACCGATACGATGGGTATAGTCCTCAATGTTCTTGGCCATGTCAAAGTTGATGACCAGTGAGACGTTCTGCACATCAATACCACGACCAGCGACATCTGTCGCTACAAGGACATCAGCCTTGCCGTTCTTGAGCTGCGATAGCGACAACTCACGCTGCTCCTGAGACTTGCCTCCGTGAAGGGTCACCGCACGAAGACCCGCACTGTTGATCATCTTGGCCAGAGTATCGCATCCCTTCTTCTGGTTCACAAACACGATCATCGGAGGAGCAAACGAGCCCTTCAACAATTCCATCATGCGGTTCCTATTAGTGGTAAGAAATGAAGAAAAGGGCATTATTTGTTAGTACCAATTGAGATGATCCGCATTGACACAAAAGTAACATTAAAAGCATGAAGAGAATGACAAAGGACATACTTCTTCCTGTTCTCGTCAGTAATCATCTCGACGCGCTGCTCGACAGTCTCAACGGCCTGACCAGCGGTACCGATAGTAACAACAGCGGGGCGGCGGAGATACCTCTTGGCAAGGCGCTCGACGGCGGCGGGCATGGTAGCCGAGAACATGGTTGTTTGGCGGTACTTCTTGTGGGTGTCATTGTCAATAGACATCGTCATCTTGCTTGCATCCTCGGCATCGTCGGTATCGGGCTTCAAGTTTGACAGAGGAAGAGCGTCCAGAATAAAGTTGACATCTGCCTCAAAACCCATATCGATCATCCTGTCAGCCTCATCCATGACAACGTAGGTACACTGGTTCAGAACCAACATGCGCCTATCCAAACAATCCTTGAGACGACCAGGAGTGGCGATAACAATCTCAGCTCCGTTCCTCATGTTAAACGACTGCTCCTCCATAGAGTGACCTCCGACAATCGACACACAGTGAAAGTTGAGAGGCACGGCAAACTTGAGAGTCTCCTGCTCGATCTGCTGGGCCAACTCACGCGTAGGAGCCAGAATGAGGGCATATGGGCCGTCTCCCATGTTCTGCTCATTGAGCTTAGGCAGTTCCGAGATAAACTGCAGCATAGGGATTAAGAACGAGGCAGTCTTACCAGAACCTGTCTCGGCAATACCGATAATATCACGATTTTGAAGACCGATAGGGATGGCCTGACGCTGAATAGGCGAGGGTTCCTTGTATCCAACCTTTTCAATGACAGAGAGGATTTGAGGACCGATTGTCGATTCTTCCCACTTGCGGATCGGGTTAGGTATGCTGCCACCTAAAGATAATTCAAAAGGAAGCATCAGAGTAGTTAGTAGGCGTACCACAGTAATAAGGTATCATAGCAAACACACTGACAAACAAAAGTTCTAAAGAGCGATAATTGTACCTTTGCAAGAAATGTTGAAATCCTCCTTAAAGATACGCCAATCTCTCTCGCGCATCTGATCCAATGGCTTCTCGGTCCAGTGGCGATCCGCATAGTTGACCTTACGTTCCTTTTGCACTGCCATATCTCCAAGCTCACTATTTGAAAGAAACATATAAGAAGTGCTCATGGTTAGTAACATTCAGGTTGCCATATGCAGCGTTACATCTAAAAAAAAAAAAACAAACAATCGAACAGCTTGTATGGACGAGAACATACCCTGCACGGGCCACTTCGGCGTCCGTTCGGCGGTTGGCCAGAAGCTTGTCATAGAACTTGTCCTTGCTCTTGGTATCCTTGAGATCGATGCCTGCAAAGCTGCCACGACCAAACAATTGGGCGCTGTGCCTGTGAGTATAGAGTGGGTTCAAGTCGCGAGAAGTATCGTCATCCGCATTCCAATCAAAGACAAATTTCTTGTCACTGCGCTTCCGGATCTTTCTCTCCTTGTCATCGATTCCCATGTAATGTTTCTAATGGTCATAGAGATTTGAAGCAGAAAATGAAGAGAGTGAAGATTAGCATGCTTGCTGAAGCTTCGTTCGCTCCTACATCACTGCAGAAGAAAAGGCGATTACAGTGCCACAAGGGTGAACGTACTTTAACCATCTCGATCTCCTTGTCAGCAAGGACAACTCCCGAGGGTGAATCTCCGTTGGCTGTATCCTTGTTTCCGTCCCGTCTGGCCTTTTCCCGTTCGTTCCTGTCACGATCACGACTGTTGATCCGGCTGTCATAGCCATATCGGTTATTGTCGTGGACTTCAGCTCTGGCCTTGGCGTCAAACTCTGCTCTTTGCTGACGCTCGAGTTCCTGTGCCTGTCGCTGCGCTTCCACCTCCTTTTGACGCTTCTGGATCGCCAATTCCGCACGCTGCTCCTTCGTCAAGAATTTCGGCTATTGGGAAAGGAAAAGAAACAAGAGGCACAGTTGATTAGTAATCAAAGTCCAAGTCATCGGTCAGCATTCACAACTAACAACAAATGCTTGCCAAAGTGTACTCCAAGTTCCCATACCTTCTCAAGTGCTTGTTTCTCCTGTTCCTTTTGCTTAATAAGTTCCTCAAGCGAGATAGGGACTTTTCTTGCCGGTGCTGCAGAAGGCGACTCCACATCCATAGGTGTTCCTCTGTCAGAGTCCGTTCTTGAGGGAGGCGAACGGTCTCTGTCTTTGCCGGAGCCGTTGATATGGTTGTCTCGGGAAGAGAAGCGGGCGTCGCGGTAAGAGTCTCGGCCACCATTACGACTGTCACGGTTGTCGGAGGCTCGGCTGTCTCTTCCGTCTCGGTCACGGCTGTCACGACCATCACGGT
Source organism: Linnemannia elongata (assembly GCA_036320915.1). Taxonomy (NCBI): domain Eukaryota; kingdom Fungi; phylum Mortierellomycota; class Mortierellomycetes; order Mortierellales; family Mortierellaceae; genus Linnemannia; species Linnemannia elongata. The sequence continues at coordinate 462,842 of JAXBDG010000007.1, read as the reverse complement.
AATCGCGACCATGTCGACTGGTGGAGTAACGATCGCCGCTGTCTCTTGCTCTGTTTCTGTCAGGACTCCTGCTCCTGCTCCTGTCTCTGTGTCCACTGATGCCCCCGTTTCTCCTGTAGTTGCCTGACATTCCTGACTTGTGTGAGTAAGTGTGCTGATGTGAGTGAATGAGGTGGGTGTTGTTCTTGGAAGGTGATGTGATTAAGAGGTCAAGTGGTTGTTGAGTCTTGGAGAGTGAGTGCAGTCAAGAAATTGGCAACGATCGCCATTTTATCTATTCTGGCCAAGCCACATATTCGTGGTGCTTTTTCATATTCACCACCTCACAACTGCAACGCCTTCCCTTCTCTCCTCTTTCACAACACATCTTCCTCCACATCGCCCACGCCTCCTACCCCGCAGCCCACTCCAATCAATCATCACGCTACACGAGGACACGGATACAGACACCAAAACAATAAGCAGTAGACAACAAGGAATTTACACAGAACCAGGATACAATGTCATACAAACGGAAAGCAGAACTGCCCGTCGGAGACATCAATGATCTCATGGAAGTAACGCCTTTGGGTGCAGGAAGCGAAGTCGGACGCTCATGCCACGTCCTCAAGTACAAGGGCAAGACCGTCTTGGTACACACACATTTCTCATACATATGGCATCTTTTCCTTCTTATCCGAATAAAAATGAAGAAAGTATCTACCCAATACCATCGATCTTGTTTGTTCACCAGTCTCTTTTGTTTCTTTTTTTTGAACTTTTCTATATGTTTATCTGCCCCTGCCTCAATGGATCGTGTTATCATACTCCTCCTGCGCAACGAACACGACAGTTGGACTGCGGTATTCATCCAGGTCAGAGCGGTATCTCTGGACTCCCCTTCTTTGATGAGGTCGACCCGGCCACCATCGATGTCCTCTTGATTACACAGTAAGTCACTCTCCTTCTGGCCTCAGTTCATGGATATCATAACTTGTTAATTAACGGCGCGTGGTCTCATTTCATTGATATAGTTTCCATTTGGACCATGCAGCAGGATTGCCTTACTTCACCGAAAGGGTACCCTTTGCACTGTTGTTGTTGAAACCCATGGAGGCGAAACATATAAATGCGCATCTAATTAACAAAGACTACTGTTAACTTTGCCTTCTGTAGACATCGTTCAAGGGACGCGTGTTCATGACCCATCCTACCAAGGCTATCTTCAAGTGGCTTCTCTCAGATTATGTCAAAGTCAGGTAGGCAACAAACGAAGAAAGAGTCGATCGTTGACTTTTACAAACAAAGCATACATACAACTGATGCATGCTATTATGATATAATACACCTTCAAATTTTGTTAGTAACGTGGGGGCGAATGACATGTTGTACGACGAGACACAACTGGCGGCATGTTATGACAAGATCGAGACGGTCGATTACCATCAAGAGATGAACGTTGACGGAATCAAGTTTACGGGATACAACGCAGGACACGTCCTGGGCGCAGCCATGTTCTTGATTGAGATCGCCGGCATCAAGGTACCCACTCACTTTTTTTCTCGAAGCACAGATGCCTTTCGGCCGATATTTGACTTGCCGTACTAACCATCGATTTGCCTGCATGTCACAGATCTTGTATACGGGAGACTACTCGCGTGAGGAGGATCGCCATTTGATGGCCGCGGAAAAGCCCACGAACGTGCAGACAGACGTTCTGATCTGCGAATCGACCTATGGAGTCCAGAGTCACGAACCCCGTATTGACCGCGAACGCCGTTTCACAAGCACAGTCCACGACATTGTTCAGCGCGGAGGACGCTGTCTCCTCCCCGTCTTTGCTCTGGGTCAGGCCCAGGAACTATTGCTGATGTTGGACGAATACTGGGCAGCCCACCCTGAACTGGAATCGATCCCTGTCTACTATGCCTCTTCGCTTGCCAAGAAGTGCATGACGGTCTATCAGACCTACATCAACATGATGAACTCCAAGATTCGCAAGCAGTTTGCGGTCTCGAACCCCTTTGTCTTCAAGCACATCTCGCATCTCAAGAACATGGATATGTTTGATGACACTGGACCATGTGTCATGATGGCCTCACCCGGCATGCTGCAGAACGGACTGTCGAGAGAGTTGTTTGAGCGTTGGTGCACAGACAAGAAGAATGGACTGTTGATTACAGGATACTGTGTTGAGAACACCCTCGCCAAGGATGTGATGAACGAGCCTGATGAGATTCAGACTATGAACGGGACCAGGCTCAAGTTGAGGATGTCGGTCGATTACATCTCCTTCTCGGCTCATGTTGACTACACCCAGAACAGTGCCTTCATCGACGAAGTCAAAGCACCCTACCTCGTAAGTTGCTTCTTGTGGTTTTCTAATGTGGCTGACAACCACTGTTGTTGTGAAAGTCATGACATTTACTAATTTTCCCGCACCTTTTATTATTTCTATTTGATAGATCCTGGTGCACGGAGAGACGAATGCTATGGGACGTTTAAAGAGCGCGTTGATGAGCAAGTACTCGGAGCGAGACGAAGACATCCACATCTTTACACCCAAGAACACCGAGACTGTCAAACTCTACTTCCGCGGAGAGAAGCTCGCCAGAGTAAGCTTGCACACCTTTGGGTTTTGCCACCAAGTTTGGGTGTCAACGTGTTAGTTATAACTGCCACTCCCTATGCTGAGGCTGAACTTTTTTCACGATTCTTATTCTTTATCCTATAGACAATTGGGCAAATGGCAGCGACGTTCCCCGAGAAGGATAAGTTGGTCTCAGGAGTGCTGGTGGTCAAGGATTTCCAGTATACCATTATGGATACATCAGATCTGGAGGAGTTTGTGGGTCTTCAGACCACATCTGTGGTTCAGCGTCAGATCGTGCCCTACCATGCCTCATTTGGATTGCTCAAGTACCATCTCCGCCAGATGTTTGGCAAGATCCAAGAATTGGAGCGCGATATCAACAAGAAAGAGACCGTCAGGGTAAGTGTCGTATTCTTTTACTGCTAGAAGCATGGTAGTGTATTCTATTATCAACTGTGCGCCTTGTAACTAACAGATATTTGCGTCTACGAAATGATGCGTGAATTAGATCTTTGAGACGGTGGATGTGAAGGAATACAACGTTAACCATGTCTTGTTGGAATGGACCGGAAATTCTGTCAACGACATGGTCGCAGATTCAGTGCTGGCTGTCATCCTCAACATCGAGTCCAGCCCTGCCTCCGTCAAACTTACCAAATCCGATCACACCCATTCGCACTCGCACGGCCACGCTCATACCCACGTCAAGACTGAAGGCTCCTCCTCTACTTCTACATCAAAGGAGGGAGAGGGAGAGCTGTTGGTGGAGCGCCACCCATCAGACGAATTCGAGGACCTGGTCATGTTTTTCGCATCTCAGTTTGGTTCTGAGAATGTGACGCAGAATGAGAAGACGAGGACGGTCGTTGTAAGCTTGGATGGCATGCAGGCCACGATCGATTGTAAGGACTTTACAGTGGAGTGTGAGGCGGATGCTTTGAGACATCGAGCTCAGAATGTCCTTGAGCGCGCTGTGAGGACTTGTATGCAGTAGGAAATTTGGGAGAGGGAGGGGCTTGTAGCGCGGGTTCTAGGAGGGAGGTGGGAGGAGAGAGGGGGTTGTTGGTATGACAAAGTCGTGTAGCTGATATCTTTATATGAAATAAAACTATTTAGAAAACGATATCCGCTCCTGTTGTCTACGAGAAGAAATGGAAAAGTAAACAGAAAGGTCATCTCGTTTTTGCCCCTCATTACCTGTCTCCCAGCAGTTTCCCTATCCCATACCTTCCATCATTTCAGGTTTTTGTACCTTCGCTGCTTCTTTGATTTGGATCTAACCAGATGCAAGACAAGAAAGTCCTCGTGAATACAACCATTAGAAACGCAACGATAGAGCAGAAATGCGTTCAATGGACCGAAGACAACCCACAAAGGCAACAAGGCTTGGCTGCTTGGAGGGTGATTGCGGCAAGTGCACGAACTGTTATGACGCGTGGAAATAGCCGCTATATTCTTTTTTTTTTTTTTTTTTTTTTTTTTTTTTTTTTTTTTTTTGGTCAATATGCTGGATGATCGCTGGGGAACCCATTGACCCAAAAAAAAAAAAAAAAAAAAAAAAAAAAAAAAAAAAAAAAAAAAAAAAAAAATCAATTGCTCTCAAGGCTGTAGTATTTTTTCTACTTGATCTTCAACCTGGGATGCCCTTCTGCCCTCATTCAAAGGTTCAATGCCCTCATCGTGCAGAGAATATATTTCATTTTTTGATTTTTCTCTCTCGACGTAGGTGCCACGGATGAGTTAAACCAAGAAAATGTTTACCGCGATCGACTGAGAACAAAAAACACATAAAGCCGATTATACAGAAATGCTCGCACAAACAATTACCACCAATTCTTTCTTACACTGTCTGCTGTATATTAATGATGGCGGTGCAACGATTTCTTCTATGAGAAGCAGGCACTACTACTTTCTCCTTCCACAGCTTGCCCCAAATAAACTAGCCTTAACCATATGCAAAATTGAACACCTTCTCCTCCTCGCCTCCCTCTCGCGATCCTTCTCTATCTCATTCCTTATTAATACTGAGTGTTGTATCCGATGCGCGTACGTATTGTTGCAAATTGCATGCACTACCTGAAGAAATCCACAAGAGCAATATGTGAACAGCTCAATTCCTCAGCTTCAGGTACATTTGATTTCACCATTGCATCGATGCTGATGGGGCAAAACATTCATAAACCCTATGTCTTCAGACTCTTTTATTCCCTCACCAGCAGCCAAGTCCATCTCTTTCCTCTTCTCTACTCTCCTTTGCTTGTCACCAGCTCTTCATTCTTCTTACCACCCATCCTAAAATCCACTAATCATGAAGGTTACAACCATCCTCACCATTTTGGTCGCCGCTGCCCTGACAGAACCTATCCTTGCGGGCCCATCAGCAACCCCACTGAACGCCTCCTCAGGCGATGGATCCTTCACTTTCACCCTCCCAGACAAGGACGCCGCATTTTTCGAGTCGAGGGTGGTCAAGTTTAACCAGACGGAGGCCGTTGCTATGGCTGCCCAGTATGATGAGGTCGTTTATGGCGGCAACCTTCCTCACCGATCCAATGGCGTGGAAGTAGCCGCTGCTTCGAAGGACATCATCCCCTTCTGTGTCGGTTATGCCTCGAACCCAGTGCGAATCCGCGTTTTCAGGAACAAGATGAGCTGCACCGGCGGCGACTGGTCCACCCTGTACACCTTCACCGCTTACATCAAGAAAGACGCCTACCTCGCCCCTCAGGCTATCTGCGCTGGAATCAGCAAGGACGGCAAGCGTAACGTGTTATTCCCCGGCAAAGCAACTTGTGCTGGAGGCGAATGGAAGCAGGACTTTGCCTTTTTCGAGTCCGCCAAGATCTTTCTTCGAGTCGAGATGTTCGAAGCAATGAACCCACACAGGATGATGCTCTACCCTGGCTATGACGGCGGGGCGCACGGATGGAAGAAGGCGTATGAACTCAAATACCTTAGCTTCTACCGACGATCCACCGACGCCGAGATGCAGACCTTTAAGGGTGACTATATCGGACATCTCCAGGTGCACAAGAAGATCAAGAAGATCACGGCCCCAGCGGACGTCGCCACGAGGCGATGTGCCACACTGCTGATCGCCGCCACGATCCACCGATTGATTCCAAACGGCAAGGCGTACAACCATCCCGGAAAGGACCTTCCTGGCTACTCTGCCAACGCGTTCGATGCCAAGTGCACCAACCTTGTCCTGTCGTCGTTTATTGGTGTCAAGCGCGTTTTTGTTGATGGCTTTGGGTCGATCGAGGTCAACATTGGCAAGAATACCTATGCCGCCATTTCGATGAAGTCTGGAGATTTTGTGCCTGTTGAGTTGGCTCGTGTTGCTCTCCACGAGAGTATGCGATCGGGCCAACCCGTCATGGTATCGCTAAGCACTCAACACCAGGATCAGTCTTGCATTGCTTACATCCAAGGCACTGCCTATACCATCGGCGACAAGGCCATCTGGACTGCACCCATCTAGACATGTCGCTCGTCCGTCGCCCCCCACCCACCTTTATTCTCGACCTAGAACGTAGTTATTGTTGTGACCTGAGCCCTTTCTTTTCTCCCTTACATGTTGCATCACCATCCTCCAATACACTAATATAATGCCTACGGACTTATGCAAATATGTTTTTCAAATCATCCCACCGTCTTTACCGGAATTTGAATATCTTCGTATTCCTTTGATGCGCACAGAATAATGGGTGGATACTGTTTTAAATTGCTGGGGAAAAAATAAAGGAGGGTTGCTACAGATGCAAGGGAGTGAAAGAGAACGATGTGCGTGGAGTACATATGGTTATCACAATTGATGGACACACCCATCACGGACCAAGACTAAGACAGTTCTAACCGAGAGTTGGGGAAACGAGAGATAAGAGCAACGAGCCAAGTGAGAAACGAGTTGAATAAGCTATTTACAGAGTGTCTGGGTCGTTCATATAGTACTTCGTCGCGATTGATAAACAGGGCAAGATTCGTCTGATTTTGATTGAGACAAAAGGTGGACTGTGCTTTAATCATTTCGACGCGAACATCCTGAGACAAACGCGTTTTACCAATGATCGATGATCGATGATGTGAGGGCAAAGCATTGTCGCCCGCTAGGAAGGAGACGCATACGAAAAAGAGAAAGACGCGTCCTACCCATGCATTCACCCTCCCATACTTCACTGACAAACGAGTCAACGGGGCCTTTATATATGGTTCTCTCTCTTGAACACACAAAGAAAAAAAATAGGCGAAGGTATTATCGGCAAACGCCACGAGCGGGTGTTGCCTATTTTCCTTGCGTTCCCGCACATTTATCTTGATGAGTACATAACATCTCAAAGGACGGGTTCTTGTGATAACTATGACAGCCCAAACAAACTGACTCTCTCATTCCTGACTTTTATCGAGTTGTGGTTTTTGAACGAAGGGTATTGTGATTATGACAGAGCTTAATGTAGGGGATACGCCACAGAATTTGCCCTCATGGTTTTTTTATGTGTCTCTTTTGTTCTGCTCACCCTTCTTGGACGAGTGGTAATGCATCCTTCGTCCTCTACTTTGCACTCATGGTCTTTTCAACCCAAACGCGTTGTTGCTGTGAGCAATCTCTTCATGTTCTTGTAGTCTGTACCCCTGAAATGCGTCATGTACCAAAACAAAAACAGAGTGAGGGATTACCCTTACAACTTACTTTGGCACTCCAGCCAAAGGCGCAAAAAATGTGAGAGGGAAGACATGGCGGGTTTACCATCTGCCATACTAAGGTGAGAACAAAAGGCGAAAACAATAAAAGAGAAAGAAAATAGGCGTGACTGAGCAAAGGTATCGATCCGTAACAACTTTTTTCAATGAGTGGCATCTATTATTGTGGACCTTCTTTGTCTTGACGGTATGTGCTGCCATTCTGGCGTACATAAAAGAGTTCCTCGCCCTCTTGCCTATGGTTGACTCGAGTTGTACTCTGCTCTCTACCTTTTCTTTTCATTGTACACCTCCTGCAACACACAGCCTCCCCCGCCCGCATTCTTCTTAAACAGCTGCTCCGAATCTCTGTCCCCTTCTTAGCTTCTCTCTTTCTCTCCTTCCCTCCTTCATCCCCCCTCCTTTGACTTTCTAATTCTACCTGTTTCAGTCCGATATGCATCTTCAAATAGTCTTAACAGTATTGGTAGCCGTCGTTTTGAACGCTCCCGCCTTTGCTAAAGCCTGTCCTCCGCCTTCTAAATCTCTCACAGCATCACCTCCTGCCTCGCCAACACCTCCATCCACGGCACTCTACCTTGCATGTCACTTTACTCCACCCATCGCATCACTCTTTCGACCAAGCCTTAAATCGCTCACCTCTTTAGCTTTTACTTTATCTACTCCCTCGCCTTCTTCGCTATCTGTCTCTCCATCTGTCCTACCTGCTGCTTTTCCATCTCCCTCGCTTTCTTTTGCTTTCTCCTCCGAAATATGGTGTTTTGCGCAACTTGCGCCACTCTTTGAATCACACTCTAAACCACCCAAGGTTTCACCATCTGATTCACCTACTTTGTTGCGCACCGTAGTCCAACTTTCAAAGCGTTCCGCAACGCCATCCCCATCTCTTCCAAGCTCTTTTTCTTGAAGATCGGCTGCAGGACACGTTTCGCGTACCTCCGTATTGCCGTGCATGAGATGCCTGCCGGTTATGGTCACAATAGACCCCATGATCTCCATGGAGTTTATTTTCGCCTTAGTGCAAGGCACGTTGGTTGTTATGAGCTTATCTGGATACGTCCTCCAAGCGCCTCTTTGATCTTCTTTTTTTTATTAGGCAACATTAGTCATGATTGCCTATCCTTCGCCTCCTCCTCTAAAGCCCTTTCTCGCAATACTATTGTTAATGCATCCTCATGTGACGATTTCTCCATAACTCCAACCTTGTGTCAGCTTGTTTTATTCAATGCCATTAAAAAACGAATGATGATTTTTCTATGTTTGAAAAATGGTATCTTGTTTGACTGAAAGTTCCATTCGTCGTGGTGTGTAAAAAGGGGGCGCAGACTCGACGCGTCCAAAACTAGGTTTAAAGTGTCGTTTCTGATATCGAGATTAATTCTTTTTTCTAACTCCAATCAACCCTGGGCAAAGAGCAAGAGGAGGAAAGATAAATAATCTAGGAGGCGATTAGTATGAGGTTGTTCAAAGAGGAATGCATATTCCTCCTGGAAAATCTTGCTAGAGTAGAGAAGAGAGAGTAACAACGCATACATACTTTTTTTCTCTGCTTTGCTGTGCCTGTCCAATCCTACCCATAGTACTCTCACAAAACAGGATATGGCAACAACATCAATTGCTCTCATTTTATTTTTATACCTTCGCCTCTATTTTATTGTCTTCATTTTGATAGAGGGGTGGACACCTCTGCCTCATTAGTCTCCTCTGCGCTCACGTAGTTGCCATACCCCAATTGTTGTTTGAAGCCAATTCGGTCCACATGTCACATACCACCCACTATTTAACTGAGCGATCCTTCCCTGTCCATCCTGCGAAAAATAGAACCCTTAATGTTGTGTGGCCTCTGGCATCAATCGCGATGCGGCAGTGGAATAATGGCTATGAGGAAAAAAAATTAACCCAGGCAACCAGTTGCGACCTCAATAAAATTGCCTCAATTTCAAATGGAACAAAAGAAAGTGCGCTATAGTCTCATTAAGATGCAGCCAGAATAAAATCACAAAGAATCCGTGAAAATAAAACAACCATCACTCGTTAACACACTGCTCGCTCATGTTTACTGAGTTTTGTTTAAGGTATAAAACAACACACATTCCCGCTTGTCCGATCCTACAGTCGACCCGCCTACCGCTCTCCTTCCACCACCCTTTTCTTACCACTATTTCTCTTTTCACGCAACTATAGCTTCCTTTTTTTCCTCTTCCCTCTGGTTCTCTATCTATCTTCTCGTGTACGCAAACGTTTTCCGTGTCAAGGCGCAATGAAGATCCTAAAAACCCTTTCCGTTCTGGTCGCTGCTGTCTTTGCGACCTCTCTTCACGCTGCGCCCGGTTCCTTATCCTCTCGTCCACCTTCCGCACCTTCCTCTGCTCTACCTTCTGCTCCATCTTCTGCTCCGCCATCGAACACCCATTCGGCGAACGGAAGCCTCCCAGGTGACCTAGCCGATCTCCTCGCAAAAGTTGTCAAGTACGACCATACTGTGGTAGCCAATATGGCTGCCCAGTACAAAGCTGCTATGCCAAGCAGCATCTCCAGTCAACTTGCAGTCGACATCCTCCCCTTCTGTGTTGGCATCGCCCCGAACCCGACACGTGTCCAAATCTTCAGGAACGCGATGACCTGCGACAGGAATGGCTTCAGAACCCTCTACACTTTTACAGCTCACACCAAGCAGGATATCTATCTGGCGCCCAAGCCCATGTGTAGTGCACTCGGCCCAAACCCAAGTCGCAGTATGTTCGCCTCCAACAAAACAACCTGTGGCGATGTTACCTGGATGACCGACTTTGCCTTCTTCGAGTCCGCCAATCGCTATCAAGAGGTTGTGATGTGGCAATCACACAATCCCCATAGGATGGCGTTATATCCCCTCTACGCAGGCGATACTCAGGGATGGAAGTGGGCGTACAAACTCTTGTACAGAACACATTTCAGGCCGGCATCTGATGCAGAGATGAAAACCCTCAGGTCCGACTTTTCCGCCCATCTCAAAGTCCAAAAGAAGCTCAAGATCGACCCCATCTCGGACGTCGCCACAAAACGATGCGCCACACTCTTAATCGACAGCGTGGTTTACCCCTTTGTCAAAGCAAGCAATGCCTTCATTTATGCAGGCTCCGATCTTGGCTCTTATGTCAAAGCCGCGTCCGAGGCTCAGTGCTCTCACCTGGTCAAATCGTCAAGGATCTATGTCAAGCGGTTCAGTGTCGGCAACTTTGGGTCTTATGAAGTCATGATCGGTAACAAAGTCCATGCTGCCGCGTCGATGAAGGTCGGACCTGAGACGCTTGTTTGGTCCCTCCGAGTGGCCTTGCAAGAGAGTATGAGAGCTGGTCAACCTGTGATGGTGTCGATGAATCCTAGCAGTCCTAAGGAAAACATTGTTGTTTTTGTTCAAGGCTCGATTGTTGTTATCGGCGATCAAGCCAAGGTCTTTGGTGCCTCCCACTTATAATGCTCATTGAGCCAAGAGCGACATTTGTTCTATTTCTTCCTTTTCTTTTTTACCTCGCTTTTTTCCCAGAGCAAATATACCTCCGTGCACTTATCTTTGCTTGTCTATCATTGTCTCATCCTTTCTCACTACCCATATTATTACCGCCGCTCAACACCTTTTTTCAGTGGCAAATTTTCTTGGTGCTCCCAGCAGGAGGAAAAGGCGCACATTGATGGGAGCCCGCGGTGTGGCGATCTTTATCTTGATGTTCATGACCTTTCCTGCCATCTGTAAATAAATATGGACAAGATGGGCAATGCAATGGAAACAAAAGTGAGGCTTGAGATTAAGATGGATAATGAGCTGGAAACAAAATTAAGAACGGAGAACAAGATGGACAAAAGCATTCGGAACGAAATATGGATGGAGCGTAGAATAATACAAATTTTTTCTCACGCAAACAACAAGCATTAGCATCCATGATCAATGTCAAAAATAGGAGGAGAACCATTTCTTTGTTCAAACCATCCATGCTGGGCTAGGCTATAACATACTTTTTATACCTTGACCGGTACTTGATGCTTCCTTTTTCTTTGACCTGACTCGATCAAGGCATTCGAGGCCAGATATAATACAACGACACCTCCTACTGTCTTTGTTTTTCAACCAACCCACATTTCATATCTTTCACCACTCTCACCCCTTTTTCCTCTTTCATTCTGCAACCTTTCTCACTCCTCTTTCCTATAGCTCTCTCGACCATCGCTTTTTTTCCTGCCCTTCGAAACTTATACCTTCTCAACTCGTCATAAAAGTGTCAGCTCTCGTCGCTTTCTTGGCTGCCGCCGCAATAGTTCCTGTCCTTGCCGCGCCTAATACACCTTCTGCGTCGCCCTCAAGCACACGCCCAAGCACCGAATCCCATCCTTTTACCACCAATATAGACGATGATATCATTCAATCTAGGGTCCTAAGGTTTAACCGCGAGGAGTTGGCTGTCTTATTTGCCCCGTACGATACGACCGAAAATAGAGACAATAACTCCTCATTCACTGAAGTCCCGGTTACAACGGAGCTTCGGAAGTGAACTACACATAACTGGTCGGGTCGTCACCTGTCTCTGTTAAGCGGGTCTTTTTCTGTGATTTTAGTTTGATTGAGGTTATGGTCGGCTATATTACCTATGCTGCTGTATTGATAAGGGTCGCGCTCACGACAAGTCCCGAGTATCTCTGTCTAGCCTTGCGTGAGAGGTTTAGGACCAAAGAGCCCGAACTAGTTTCGACGATCACCGACCCCTCAGGATTCTATTGTTGCCTATGTTCGAGGGATCTCTGTTGTTGTTAGGATGCCACCAAAGTCTTCGCCACATCCTTAGTAATTCTCAATAAGTCATGGCCATTTCTAGGCCCCTTTTGTTCTCTTTCTCCATTCGTCTTTTTTCTCTTTTTCATTTTTTTATTTTTTCTCTCTCTCCCTCTTCTTTGTCCCACAGAAAATAAACTAATGACTTGTTCTGTTGGAAAAGTAGACGCGTCTTAACATCACGCATGGTGTGTTCGGTTACATAGGTGTAGCGCTGTCTCGAATGTATTGTCGCCTTGTGAAACAACGTAAAATTACGCAAGAAAATTAAGGACAACCGCACCCTCTTACTTTCTGCGCTTTTTGCGACAGTTGGATAATTAACCCCGTGTGTTTTTTTCCATTTCTCCGTTGGATTGCATTTCTTCATCTTTTCCTTCCGCGAACTCCTGATAAAAATACTCCAACACTGTTTTGGATATTGCTCGGCCGAAATAAATATCCTTCCCTCTCTTTCTCTATTTCTCTCCTTCTCTCTATCTTTACTCTCCTTCAACCCTCCCTCGATCTCTGTCGCCGTTTGGCGTTTTTCCGTACCTTAGAGTCGTTGCTCGCTCTTTCTTTATTTTTTTTTCTTCCTGGAATTACCCTCCTTCTCGCTCTTTCCATATTATCTTTCCTTTACCACTTTTCCCTGGCTATTCAATTTTTCCGTGTTCTTTAGATCCTTTCGCTCTTTAAACTCTTTCCACTTCTCACCTTCCTCGCCCTCCCTCCAGCATCATCTAACACTGCTTCCTCCTTTTTCTTCTATCATCGTGAATGCTACCACAATGATTTTTCTGAACCGGGCAAAGGTCACCACCCTGGCGATCATCCTCCTTCCCTTGATCGCCATCTCTCTTGAACGCAGCGGGGTCCCAACCGTAGTTTCTGCAGCACCAACCAGTGTGAAAATAGAATCATCAATCAACAAACGCCTGCTTGTGTCAAGGGCACCAACAGCGGAGACCATCGATGGCGCCCATATCCTACTCAAGAACGATGTCGATACCTCGACAACTCAGTATTCGTTTTTGCTGTTGTCTAAACCACAGAACTATTATGATGCTGCCGATGCCTGCAAGTCTATGTCTGACAGTAAGGGCCTTGGACGATTTGTATATGTTTTGTGCGAATGTATACCCTGCGCCTGAATAAAGTGCTAATGGTAGTTTGTCTCTTTTTGTACAGGCCCATTTCTCTATGTTCCTGGTTCACCAGCAGCAAATGAACTAAACGCGTTGTTGAAGAACAACCCCATTGCGCAGCCAGAAGTAGCAGCTTCCACCAACTTTTGGGTTCTCAACAGTAAGTCCTCTATGTCCCTTCTCACCTCATTGAACTTATTGTTCTGAGAATTGCATTTTCTCAAAAAAATACTTTTGCCGTTGCTGTTCATCCATGTTTCTAGCCTTCCCTAGTGTCGGGTGCAAGTCGTTGAACAAAAACTTCGAAAAGACAGAATCCTCGCCCTGCACCACCGAGCTCCCCATCATCTGTGTCAACACCGCTCCCCGACGCACCATCGCCGTCCAAGACACCACCCGTCAAGTCTCTGTCAAGACAGCTGTCGGGACCATCCAAGGATTCCGTGACCAAAACTCTTTCAGATTCCTGGGTATTCACTACGGAGAAGCACCTGTGGGCAACTTGCGGTTCGCAGCACCGGTAGCTAAGGCACCCTTTACGTCGACTCTGGATGCGACCGCGTTTGGATATGTTTGCCCTCAACCGAGGTCTGCTACTCCCATTTTGGATTCGTTGATCAACGGCGCTGAGGCGGATGAGGATTGCTTGAACCTTAATGTCTTCACGCCAAGTCTTAAGAGCAAGACGCAGAAGGGGTTGCCGGTCATGGTCTACCTCCATGGTGGTGGATACACATTGTACGTCACTCAACTGGATAAATCCCTTGTGTATGTGTGTCCGTTTGTGTTGCGACAGCGTACTAATAACATCCTTGACTGCAAATAGATACGCTGGATCGACGGTCTTGTTCGAGCCTGGCAATCTCGTCTCTCGGGGAGGCGTGGTCGTCGTGACGCTTAACTACCGTCTGGGCATGCTAGGATTCACCGAGAGCCCAGGCTTCCTTCGAACAGATGTCCCAGGAAACCAAGCCATCCACGACACCATCATGGCTCTTCGTTGGGTGAAGGACCATATTGCCAACTTTGGAGGTGACCCAAGTCGGGTCACTGTCTTTGGAGAGTCTGCTGGTGCCGTGACTATCCGAGCCCTCTTGTCTGCCCCCTCTTCCTGGGACCTGTACAACAACGTCATTGGCCAGAGCGATCCTATCAACATACCCTTCAAGCCTCCAAAGGACGCAGCTGAGCTCTCAACCTACTTCTTTGAGGCGTTGAATTGTGGAGCCACGGATATTGCTTGCGCCCGGTCAAAGCCGATCGTCGAAGTTTTGATAGCCCAGGGTCTGGCAAACGACAAGATGTTGGCAGCACAGAACTGGACCACTGGCTTTTTGATCGAAAGACCTAGTGTCGATGGTACCTTAATCCCGGCTGAGTTTAGCGATCTTGTCAAGAGTGGCCAGTTCAACGCAAAGGCGAACATTATGTGGGGCACCACCAAGGATGAGGCCGGTCGGTTCTTGGAGGCGTACATGCCGGTCCCTTATTCTGTCAACCCAAATAACTACCACACGGTCTTCCAGGGCCTCTTAGGACAGCAACGGCAAGAAAGGCTCATCCAGAGTGGGCTCATCGAAAAGTACGATCTCAAGTCGAACTCTCAGGAACTGCTGAACTACTTTTGTACAGCGTATTATTTCTACTGCCCACTTCAGTACATCAGTCGCCAGATCGCCGCTCAGTCAACCACACCTCACGTCTACAACTTCCGATTCAACCGGGGCCGCAGCATCCCTATCGTCGACTCAGCCGCCGGATTCTGCGCCTCCGACAAGCATATCTGCCACGCAAAGGATATCATCCCAGTCTTTGGAAGTGGCGCCGTTGCACCGTTCACCTCCCAGACTGGAGACGACGCCCGCTTCGCCCGCCAAATTATCGATCGCTGGACCACTTTCGCCAAGACCGGTAACCCGAACCCCTCTCTAGATTTAGTTGGAGTCGAGAACACCAACCCAGATGTGACGAGTATTCAATGGGAGCCCTACCATGCACAGAACCCGGTTCTGGAGCTTGATTTGGAGAGCAAGATGGTTTTGGAAGGCATGCAGGAAGTGTGTGCGTTTTATGATGAAGAGCTCAAGTATGATTTTGTTTTGCGGAATCCCTCCAGTCCGCTCCTGCAGTCGTAGATTATTTTTTTTTCTACGGAGTCCTCTTTTTTTGTTCATTTTAAAACACATAGTAAACATCTAATATCTGGCATAACTTGCCTTCGGAAAAATTGACTGTCATCATGGCCCTGACACGCTGCACCTGAGTCAAAATCAAGACGCGTTGCGCCTCCCTCCCCTCTTTCTCTTTTTTTTCGACCAACAACCATTGACTGGCCTTTGTTATGTTTGCGTTCCGTGTGTGGAGTGGAGGACGATAAATTATAGTTATGAAGGAGCGTACTAGCATGGAAACGTAGGGTGAGAAAAGGTGGGGTGAGAGATGACAAGGAAAGAGGGAGAGAACCAGTAAGAGGTATGTCCGACGACCTAGTGCATACTTCGGTTGGGGTGCAATTGACCAGAAACAAAACAAAACATTGGTATGGACCCTCTTTTTCCCCGCCGCTGTATTGTTAGGCGCCATTGCCAACCTTTGCGCGAAAAGAGTGACCATGTGCTCACATACTGAGGTATGTTACCTCTTATACTCGTATGTGTCCGTGCATTGATGACCAAAAATAAAGCCGGTCTCCTCCACATTGTTTAACTTCCTTAAGGTAATTCTCAACGCCTTCCTTCTAAGAGTAACGAAAAAGTAAAATACCCTAAAAACAATGTCCTAAATTTCGGTTCGGTGTCTACTTGACGAACGAAAGGAATGAACCAGTGAGAAAAGAAAGCGAACGCAAAAGGCGAGAAAAGAAGGGGCAAATCGATAACTCAAAAAAAGGAAACAGCCTTACCCTTTTTTCTTGGACCCCTGACAATTAGTTTACTCGCCTTGTCCGTTGCTAGGGGGTAGTGCCTGCATCGCTCTGGAATGCTTTTCTTGTCAACGCACACACCCAATACACACACCCCCAATTGTCTCCCTACCCTTCACTCGCCCACCCCTTCATGCTATTTTCCCCACAAACCTTCTTTCTTGTTAGCTTTGATGTATATCCGTTGAGCGGAAGTGCGTGAAGGTATAAAGTCACTAGATTTCCCCCCCCCCCCCCCCCCCCCGAGTTCTTTTTCTAATTCGGACACCTACCCTTTGACGACCCTCATTTCGTACCAACTCAGCAGTAGAATCAGATTCCTCCGTCCTAGCCACATTGTCTTTTCTACACAAAAGTCTACCATCCCATATCTCCATCATGAGCACACTCCTGAGATCCTCACTCTTGTTGACAGTACTCTTCACACTTTTCTTCGCCACCTTCATCCACAACACTAATGCTGCTCCTGCACCGCCACCACTGGGCAACTCTTTCAAGAAACGACTCATGCTCCCTAATGTACCCCTTGCGTCCGATATAAATGGTGCTCATATCCTGCTCAAGAATGACCTCGACTCTATGGCACCCAAGTACTCCTTCCTCCTTCTATCACACCCGCGAGACTATTATGCAGGGATGGCGGCCTGTGCTTCTATGGGGGATGGTGAGAGTCAAAAATTAAAATCGATTGCTTTCCCAAGTCTCGCGCACATTCCTCCCTCCCCCTCTGCCTGCTCTTGTTTGCTTTCTTTTTTATTGACTGACACTCACCCCTGAATCTATTTTCCAATAACAATAGGCGGGTATATCTACATTGCCGGTACCCCTGCTGCGAATGAAATGGTCTCCTTACTCAAGAACAACCCTGTCGGGCAAGTCGAAGTGTCGGCCTACTCACAGTTCTGGGTCTTCAACGGTACATCTCAAATTCTGCCATATACGTCTTTTGTTCAAGTGGGAAAAATAACTGACAGGAAAGTACGTCTTGCGTCGTTCCCTCTTTCCCAATTTCTCTCCCAAATGCAACAGGGATCCCTGGTATCTTCAGCAACTGCCTGGCAGTCAACAAAAATACAGGCCTAACAGACTGGATCCCCTGCAGTACCACCTTACCCACAGTCTGCTACAACAACGCTCCTCGACGAACCCTTGTCATCCAGGACAGCGCTCGACAGGTCAAGATCAACATCCCCGGTGTCGGCCAGCTGCAAGGATGGAGAGATCAGAACTCCTTCCGCTTCTTGGGCATTCCTTTTGCCGAGGCACCTGTTGGTAAATTGCGATTTGCAGCTCCTGTCCCGAAAGCACCTTTTACTACGACACTTGATGCAACCTATTACAAGGATGTCTGTCCCCAGACTGCTCCGTCGGATGGATTGGGAGCGTCTCTGCTCAGCGGATTGCTGAATGGAGCCGTGGAGAGTGAGGACTGCTTGAACTTGAATGTGTATACTCCGAGTCTGAAGGGCACCGGTCAAGCGTTGCTCCCGGTCATGTTTTATATCCACGGCGGTGGATTCACAAGGTGAGAACAATTGACACTGGCTTTGAGGAAGCGCAATCCTCTTCCAGAAACCGAATGTTCTTCATATGTATATTTATTGACTTGGCGTCTACTCTTTCTCAAGCACAGCTTCTCCGGGTCGGTTGTCCTATTTGATGGCGGGAATTTGGGTTCTCGAGGCGGGGTGGTTACTGTCACCACGAACTACCGTCTCGGCATGTTGGGCTTCACCGAGAATGAGTCTGCGTTCCCCAGATCCGATGTCTCTGGCAACCAAGGCATCCGTGATCAGATCCTCGCACTCGAATGGACCAAGAAGAACATCGCTGCTTTTGGTGGAGACCCCAACAGGATCACGATCTTTGGCGAGTCTGCAGGTGCTGCCAGTCTCAGAGCCTTGCTGTCGGTGCCATCTGCGTTTGGACTTTACAACAACGTCATCGGTCAGAGCGATCCAATCGACCTTCCCTTCAAGTCACGACGAGATTCTGCCAACATCCAGGCATTGTTCTTTCTGTCGATGGGCTGTGCTTCGAACGATCTTGCTTGCGCCAGATCGAAGTCCATCGGTGACCTCATGGACGCTCAAGTCAAGGCCAATGCCATGATGGTCACCCAACAGAACTGGACCACGACCTTTTTGGTGGACCGTCCGACTGTCGACCACGACCTTATCCCCGGCGACTTTTTTGAGCTGGTCAAGACGGGCAAACACAACACCAAAACCAACGTCATGTGGGGCTCGGCCAAAGATGAGGCGGGTCGATTTGTCTCGACTTACTACCCGACCAAGGAAACCATCAATGCCACCAACTATGAATCTGTCTTTTTCAAGACGATTGGTTCTCAACGAGTCGACCTCATTCTCAACAACGCTAGTAGTCTCTTCAAACCCAACATGGCCAGCGACGATCCAGCCAGCGACCTGTTCAATGACTTTTATACAAAGTACTACTTCTACTGCCCTCTTAAGTATTTCAGCCGGGAGATCACTAAGAGCGGCGGGAAGGTGTACCAGTTTAGGTTCAACCGCGGTCGTGGGGTCCCTCTCGCCGATGCTCTTGGATACTGCGGTGCCAACACTGGACGTGTTTGTCATGCACAAGACCTCTCCCCTGTGTTTGGTACCGAGGCCATGCTCCCTCTCACCTTCCAGACTGGAGACGACGCCCGCTTCGCTCGACAGATCGTTGACCGTTGGACCACTTTCGCCAAGACAGGAAACCCGAACCCAACAACCGATATGTTTGGTGTTGAGAACTCGAACCCTGATGTCGCTGGTGTCAATTGGCCCGCCTACGATTCCTCAACCAATCCAATGCTGGAGCTGAATATCGAAAACAAGATGTCTACCAATGCCGACCAAGCTGCTTGTTCGTTCATGGACAGTGTCTTGCAGTACGACTTTATGTTCCGCAACACCACTTTTGCCCCTTGATCTGTTTTTTTTTCATCTATGCTTTCACATAATAAATTAGACGTACACTCTAACAATCTCGAGACAGGATATGGCTGCAAGGAACAATTGCTTCCTAGGAAATGAGACAAGTGGGTGTCATGCGATTGTCGATTGATCGTTGGTCCCTGGAGCACGACATGTAGTAGGATCATCGGTCCACGGAACTCCACTTGAATGTCGACACCAAAACGTGGGCGGTGCAAAAAGTAAAAAAAAAAAAAGAAAAAAAAAAAAAAAAAAAAAAAGCAGAAAGGCAATGTCGTACAGCATTGCTCTCATGGGAGTAAAATCCTGCTCAGTTGCTCGTCCCATTTTGCATAAATTTGTGTTCACAATGGCAAAGCAGCCAGCAGAGACAGCATTATGGAACTCCCTTTCCCTTCTTCGTTATTTTTTTTCTCTATTTAACCCATTCACTCCCCTCCGTTTCCCTTCATCGCCATCACCTCCAATACAACGAATATCTAACGTCCATACTCTCACTCATAAAAATGTCTACCACTGTCAGGCGCAACCCGGTCGGGGGTCTCGTGGAAGAGGCGATGGAAAATTACAACCACATCGACAGACCCGCCTCCCCACAGTACGCCTCCGCTAACTCCTCTGTCAGGCGTAACCCGGCCTGGGGTCTCGTGGAAGAGGCGATGGAAAACTACAATCACATCGACAAACCCTTTGAGGCGCCTCCAGGCGCTCGCGGACCGCAAGCGTGGCCATATATCGCACCATCAACCGAAGAGAACTCTCTGGCATTGGATCCTTCTAATGCCGGCAATACCCACTCGCTAGGACCACAGGAGTGGCCCAATCTTGACAAGATGGATCTTGTTCAAACGACCATAAGGGCCGATCAGGGAGACAAGGATGCCCAGGTCGCTCTCGGTGACATGTTCAAAGACGGCAAAGGAGTCCACCAGGAATACATCTCCGCATTGGACTGGTACCTCAAAGCCGCAGAGCAAGGCGATGCAGTCGGTCAGCGAAAGGTCGGGATGATGTACAACCTCGGACTCGGTGTCTCACAGGACTACAAGACAGCATTGGAATGGTATCTCAAGGCAGCCAACCAAGGAAATGCACCTGCTCAGTGCAATATCGCTGTTTTGTACGACAGAGGCTACGGTGTGCCCCAAGACGTTTCTCGAGCAATGGAATGGTATCTCAAGGCCGCCGATCAAGGTCTCTCACAGGCTCAATGCAACATCGGTGTCTTGTACGAGCTCGGCCAAGGTGTACCCCAGGACGCTTCCAAGGCAAGGGAATGGTATCTCAAGGCTGCCGAACAAGGAAATCCACGAGCTCAATTCAACATTGGTTTGTTATACGAACAAGGACGAGGTGTGCCCCAGGATCGCGACCAAGCGATGGATTGGTATTTTAAGGCCGCCGCCCAAGGGCACTTTGATGCGAAGACACAGTTGGAGCACCTTGAAAGGAAGGATCCCAGCGTTTTGTAGAAGTGCCAGACAGACGTGCGATATTAATACTCCAATTGTAAAGAGTCACGTACGCTGCAATGTTTTTGTTCCGTTGCTTGGCTTGGTGAATGAACAATGATGTTGGTGCTTTTTGGGTACTCCCCTTTTTTGGCATTGAACCAGGACCCTTAAAGAGAGACACATGCCACTGATTCACCGCCACACGAAGTGGCAAAGAAGGGACTATTTTTGAGTTTTCTGTCCTCATTGCTCGCGCTTGTTTCTTTTTTTTTTTTTTTTTTTTTTTCGTTCGTACAATCACACACCTTCTCACCCCTTCATAACCCTTTTCTCCTTTACTCACATATTTTCCTCGCATTATCGCCTCGTCACATAAGAAGAAAAATGCTACAAGGAAGCATCTTTCAGGATTATGACCAAGAACCTCAGTCTACCAACGACAACAACCTTACGCCCATCATCATCGATCCTACCAGCCCAGAGGAGGAAGTCTCTAGTGTTGACAACAGCGTCCACACCCCAGCGAGGTTCGAACTTCACTACTGCTTGCTCAATGTAGCGTTAGCAAACATGGCAGAAATGTGCGCGATACATTTTCTGGTGACAGCTCACAGACAGTTATTTTACTTATTTCTTGCGACACACGAACAAAACAAATAGAAACATCAACGTACCGTGTACGATCGTGAATATGGTCGAGGAGAGTTGTCAATTGAACGATATGGAAGAAAATTTGTCCCGGATCATGCTACAGGAGAAGGAAGAGAGCGCAAATGAAAAGGAAGTAGGTTCTGTCCGCGCCACCGACACAACAGCTGATGTAAACGAAGGCGGCAACCTCGATGGAATAGAAATAAACAGCACATATATCGATGGCCCTGTTTGGGAGGCGACATCTATTCGAGGGCCACAAGCACAAGACAAGCAAGCACCCACCACCAACCACTTATCATCGCCATCAAATACCAACAATGGTGACAGGATACAATCATGGGGACCACAGGACGACGCCTCATCCAAGGCAGCTGCAGAGGAGTTGGCGCAGACGATCACCAACGCCAAGCTTGGAGAAAAGGATGCGCAGGTCGCTCTTGGCGATATGTACAAGGATGGTCGGAGGATTAAGCAAGACTACCAAGCAGCAATGCGCTGGTATCTCATGGCCGCCGAAAAGGGAGATGCAATCGGTCAGCGCAAGGTCGGTCTTCTCTATGACTACGGCCATGGCGTCCCTCAGGACAACAAGACAGCACTACACTGGTACTTCAAGGCGGCCGAGCAGGGACACGCAGAAGCCCAATGCAATATCGGCTATTCCTATGAGAACGGCGACGGCCTTCCCCAGGATCTTTCTCAGGCGATGGAATGGTATTCCAAAGCCGCTAGCCAGGGTCTTCCTCGCGCTCAATGCAATGTCGGCTATCTCTACGACAAAGGACTAGGCGTGCCACAGGATCATTCCCGAGCGATGGAGTGGTATCTGGAGGCAGCCGAACAGGGAGATACATGCTCGCAATACAACATCGGTACCCTGTACGATCTCGGTCACGGTGTTCCTCAGGACTACCACCGAGCCATGGACTGGTATCTTAAAGCCTCTAACCAGGGAGATCCAGACGCACAGGTCAGCATCGGGGGCTTGTGTGAATACGGTCTAGGTGTCGCTCAGGATTTTACTCAAGCGATGCATTGGTATCTCAAGGCGGCCGAGAATGGAGATGCACGCGCCCAATGCAAAGTTGGCAAGCTGTATGATGAAGGTGTGGGAGGTGTGGAACAGGACTATGCGCAAGCAATGGTGTGGTATCTGAAGTCTGCATCGCAGGGCTCCGCGCGTGCTCAGTACAATGTAGGTAGTATGTATGCATTTGGTCAAGGAGTACCTCAGGATCATCAAAAGGCGATGGAGTGGTACCAAAAGGCGGCGGATCAAGGATATACGAAAGCAATGAAGACTATCGAGGCCATGAAGGTAGACGGCTAAGGCTTCGAGCAGAGCACTTGAAAAATAAACAAGCAAAAATAAATAAATAAAATAAAATGAGGCGAGTGTTTTTCCACCATTGGTAGGAGCACCACGCCTGAGATGTTATGGGCATGAAACAACCAAGCATTGGTGTACTCTTCTCGACCGAAAAAATATTCACAGTCGAGACGGAGTCGTCTGAAGATGCGACAGGGTTATGGATCGTTGGACTACCTTCGCCAAAACGGGCAACCTTAACCCGACCTCTGAGCTGATTGGCTTCGAGACCTCGAACCCCGATGTCGTGTGCGTCAATTGGCCAGCCTACGATGCATTGACCAACCTGATACTGGAGCTCAATGTCGAGAGCACATTGTCGAACAACGCTGACCAGGCCTTTTACATGCTCTTGGATGGTGTTCTTCAGTATGATTTTGTGTTCCGCAACATCACCTTTACCCTCTAAGGCACACCATCTCTTTGCATATATAATAAATAACAAGCGAGAACTCACAATTGTCGTATCTCCTTCCTATCAATGAAAAAGTCAACGACAGCAAAAATCCGAAGCATTGCTGTAAGCAAGCATACCCTGTTTAGTGTTCCTGAATTTCTTAGCGCCATTGTATATTTTTCTGCTCTCTACCATCTGCATAACTAAAAAAACGTGTACATAGTATTGTTGTTGAATGGAATTCTGTAGTTCTATTCGCGTTTTAAAATCGCGTTTATATTTTTTTTTTGCGACTTGATGCTTCATTTGAAAACCCTACTAAGAAACCCCTTCTTTTTGATGGTTTTGGCGACTATCTGCTTATCAGATTCACTTGCGGACAGCTTCAACCATTGTTGGGACATCGGGTGCCCCTGATCAGCCGCCTTTTGGAGCCACTTCCGGGCTTCCGAGTCGTTCTTGGTTACACCTTGGCTGAGGGTATACATGGTACCGATGTTGTACTGAGAATCTGCGTCTCCTTGATCGGCGGCCAAGCGGTACCACTGGATCGCTTTGGAAAAGTCCTGAGGAACGCCCTGGCCATTGTTGTACATGGCGCCGATGTTACTTTGAGCGACTGCTTCTCCTTGATAGGCGGCCTTGTGAAACTACTCCATCGCTTGTGCAAAGTCCTGAGAAACGCCTTGGCCAGCGTTGTACATGGCGCCGACGCTGTTCTGGGCGTAAGCAAGACCTTGGTTAGTGGCCATGCGGGACCAATCCATCGCTGCGGAAAAGTCCTGGGAAACGCCTTGGCCATTAATGTACAAAAGGCCGATGTTGAATTGAGCGCCCGGATCTCGTTGGCTGGCGGCCATGAGAAACCATTCCATCGCTATCGAATAGTTCTGTGAGACACCGAGACCTCCATCGTAGAGAAGCCCCACTTTGCGCTGAGCATTTGCGTCTCCCTGGTTGGCGGCTTGAAGGTACCAATCCATCGCTGCTCGATAGTCTTGTTGGACACCCTCACGATGACTGTACATATCACCAAGAGCAACCTGGGAGTCCTTGTCTCCCTGACTGGCACTTATGCACAGCTGGACTAAGTCCATATCCTTCGACGCATTGATTGTTGCGCCTTCGCTCTGAGGTGCTCGTAAAGAGAGTCCGCGGTCCGGTCATTGCTTGAATGTGGAAGCGCTGGGAGGTCATTGATTGTCGGTCCTTGATTGTCCATTATTGCTTGTGGTCCTCGAGGCGGTGGTGCAAAGGCTGGATGGTCGATATGGAGTAGTTGTCCATTGCCGTATTCTCAAGGCCATGAATTGGGTTTCGCCGAATTGCAGAGTTGGAAGTGGTTTCCTGAGTCGGCATCACAAGAGTCGTCCTGTCCCCGATTTCCTCCCTTAGTCGTGGCACAGAGGCCGTTTCCTTTGGGCCGTTCGCCGGAGACACAGCCTCCATGTCGGCGGATGGATCAGCAACTATGACATCCAAGACAGTGTTTGGAATGGCAGCAATCCTACGCGGTTCGAGGCTGCAGTCAATTGATCATAGGAGTGCAGAAATATTAGAGGAGGACTGTGCTTTTTTCAACATTACTTTTTGACTTTTTAATCTTTGTCAACCTCAACCAGCCAAATTTAAGCATACGTCCTGAGGTCATCTCCTTTCAGAAAAGGGACTACTCGACTTGTGTTGAGCCTGCACTGCATCCTCAAAGACCTGGAGGATCTCGTCCCAGAGAACGACTCGCTTTTGGGTATTTGGGTCGACAATTGTGTCGACATGGAATATATCGTCGGGGCTGGGGGGTGGGATAGACGAAGGAGGGAGGCTCCTGTTGACTGAGCGTAGTGCCTGCGCACACTCCTGAGGGTCGTCTTCTTTAGTCATTCCTGTGTGAGTGAGGGCTGATGAGAAGGAGAAAAAAGAGATGTGAGCGTTGTCCTGATGGTGGTGAATGAGAGGAAGGGACTTGGTGAGCGGAGGAATGAAGGTGTTTGACAAAGAAAGAAGAGAGGAGAAAAGAGCAAGAAAGAAGAAAAAAAAAGAAAAGGATAAAGAAAGAGGGGTGGGGCAGTGGGTGAGCAAAAAGTAAAAAACCTTGCCGTATGTGTGGATGCGGCAGAAAGCGATTAAAACGCGGTAATCAAACTCTACATGTTCCAGATGTACTGTACATACAGTACCTGAAATGATCCTCCGCACTTGCCACTGGTCAACCTTTTGTAGTAAAGCACTCGCCACTTTTCACTTTTCGTTACACTATTACTCGCCACTGCTCCAACTTGTCTCGTCTTTGTCCTTGGTCCATACAATTGTTCTTCTGAGCGACATTCACACCCAGTACATGTTCAGTTGCAATGTCATTCACCCATCCCAACACTCAGGGCATTCGCTCCATCAACATCAACAACTTCACTTCGTCTCCGCCACACCCAACTGAGGTTGTTTATGTCGACATCTACACGGAACGCATCACAAGAGAAAAGTTCATTCTCTGGGAAGATGTCCGTCTGGCCTTCCACAACGCCCTTCATGTCCGACACCAAGCAAGGGTGATTCCCTTTATGAAAGACGACGACTTCAACACGTACGTCTATGGGCTTGTAGGTTTGAGCAAAACGAGAGTGAGCTTACGTTTTTTTCGGCTAACACCATAACCATACCTATTTTGTCCGCACTAGGCTAAGGCCGCTTCGAATTGCTGTCATTCCCGACGAAATACTGGATGTTATCGTAGGCAACCCACAGGACAACACTCCTAAGCAGCACCCATCAGTCCTTAGGCAGATTGAGCAGCAAGCAGCATGGCTCCCGAAGCACAACCCACTCTCGACAATGCGTTCAATATCCGCTGCCCACCCGTCAACCTCGTTTCTCAGTCGTCGCTTTAGACCAACAGGAAACAATTTTACCCGCACCCAAAACACGGGTCAAAAACTCGACGACGCGTCTGTTCGAGCCCGTAATAAAAACCTCGCGCGCAAGTACGCCAAAGAAGCGATGGCCAAGATCGCACACACGATGGATCTCGACGCGCTGCACACAAAAGGCGATGGTGCTCCTGCTGACTTTTGGAAGGCACTGGAATGCTACCTGAAGGCTGTCCATCAAAGCCACGCGCATGCTCAGGTCCAAGTCGGTGACCTATTTTTCGAAGGCAAGGATGTTTCTAAGGATTCATTCGTCGCCATGGGATGGTATCATAAAGCGGCTTTTCAAGGAGACACCAATGCCCAGCGAAAAATTGAAGCCCACAGACTGTAAGTGTGCATACTTTGTCCATGTTACGAGTAATGTTTTTATTTGGTTCAGATTCTTACCAAAACCTCGTCATTTTCACTAGCTATAGCTTTGAGCGTCAAAATACAAAGGCACCCGAGACGCCTACGAGCAACATACCCAAGACCCAGCACACCATCAACACAACGTCCGTTCCCCAACCTTCCAGCGACGACAACGAGCCCCAAATATCCAAGGAGATCCCTCCTCTTGCGAATGATACCTCTACTCTCGCCGACATCTCCGTTCCGACAAAACCTGTTGTCAGTTGGAAGGACTTTGACGCGCAGGTCACCCTTGGAGACAGTTGCCTGGACAGCCAGGACTACCAAGCTGCCATGGAAAATTACCTCAAGGCCGCCAACAAAGGACATCCTATTGGCCAGTGGCGTGTGGGTTATCTCTACAACGAAGGGCTCGGTGTCTCCCAGAGCTATTCGACGGCGATGGACTGGTTTCTCAAAGCCGCCAGCCAAGGATATCCAGACGCTCAGTACAGCATCGGCGTTATGCACGATAAAGGCACAGGCGTTCCCCAGGACTTTCTCAAAGCGATGGAGTGGTTTCGTATGGCCGCTGTTCAGAGACACCAAAACGCCCAGCACAACATCGGCATTATGTACTATGACGGCCAAGGCGTTCCCCAGGACTTTCCCAAAGCGATGGAGTGGTTCCGCATGGCCGCCGTTCAGGGACACCAAAACGCCCAGAACAACATCGGCATTATGTATGATAAAGGCCAAGGTGTTCCCAAGGACTTTGCTAAAGCGATGAAGTGGTTCCGCATGGCCGCCGTTCAGGGACACCAAAACGCCCAGAACAACATCGGCATTATGTACTATGACGGCCAAGGCGTTCCCCAGGATTATGCCAAAGCGATAGAGTGGTTCCGCATGGCCGCCGTTCAGGGACACCAAAACGCCCAGAACAACATCGGCATTATGTACGATAAAGGCCAAGGCGTTTCCCAGGACTTTCTCAAGGCGATGGAGTGGTTCCGCATGGCCGCCGATCAGGGGCACCTAAACGCCCAGAACAACATCGGCATTATGTACTATGACGGCCAAGGCGTTCCCCAGGACTATGCCAAAGCAATGGAGTGGTTCTGCAAGGCCGCTGAACATGGAGACGGACATGCGCAGTATATCATCGGCCTTATGTACACCTACGGCCAAGGTGTGACCAAGAACGACTCGGAGGCCAGGAAGTGGTTCCAAAAGGCGGCTGACCAGGGGAGCCTGAAGGCCCAAAGATGGATGAAACTGTCAGCCAGTGAATCTGATAAGCAGATAGCCACTAAAACGATCAAAAAGAAGGGGTTTCTTAGCAGGCTTTTCAATTGAAGAGTGAAGGGTGTCGAGTTTGATAAAACACCAAGTCGCAAAAAAAAAAAAAAAAAAATTGCGATATTAAAACATCTCGATTTCTATCAGTAGTTTCGCACGGTGATCAAACACTACACGTTCCAGATGTGCCTAAAATGGTCCTCTATACTTACCATAGGCCCACTGGTAAAGCACTCGCCAACCTTTTCAATTTTCCTTGCTCTACTCACTCGCCAACACTCACCCTTCTCGCCTTTGTCCTTGACCTATACAATTTTCCCTTTGAGTAACATTCACACCCCACACAAGTTCAGTTGCAATTTCATTCACCCCTCCCAACATTCAGGGCCATCGATCCATCAACATCAACAATACCACCTCGTCTCCGACGCACCCAACGGAGGTTGTCTATGTCGACATCTACACGAACCGCATCACAAGAGAAAAGTTCATTCTCTGGGAAGATGTCCGTCTGGCCTTCCACAACGCCCTTCATGTCCGACACCAAGCAAGGGTGATTCCCTTTATGAAAGACGACGACTTCAACACGTACGTCTATGGGGCTTGTAGGTTCGTGCAAAGCGAGAGCGAGTTTACTATTTTGGCTAACACCATGACATGTCCATTTTCTCCGCACTAGGCTAAAGCCGTTTCGAATTGCTTGCATTTCCGGCGAAATACTGGATGTTATCGTAGGCAACCCACAAGAAAGCTCTCCTCAGCAGCATGAATCAGTCCTTAGGCAGATTGAGCAACAAGCAGCGTGGCCCCGAGGCACAACCCATTCTCACCAATGCAGCCAATATCTGCTATCCCCCCATCAACCTCGGTTCTCAGTCCTCGCTTTAGACCACCAGGAAACAATTTAAATACGGGGCCACAACTCGACGACGCGTTTGTTCGAGCCCGTAACACAGAGCTCGCGTGCAAGTACGTCAAAGAAGCCATGACAAAGATTGCAGATATGATGGATCTCAACGCGCTGTATACTAAAGGCGATGGTGCTCCTGCTGACTTTTGGAAGGCTCTGGAGTGCTACCTGAAGGCTGTCCACCAGAGTCATGCGCATGCTCAGGTTCAAGTCCGCGACATCTTTTGGAAGGTCAGGATGTTTACAAGGATTCATTCGTCGCCGTGGGATGGTATCTTAAAGCGGCGTTTCAAGGAGACATCAACGCTCAGCGAAAAATAGAGGCCCTCAGACTGTAAGCGGCGTGTATTCTGTCCATTGTTATGGGATATGTATTCCATGTGCTTCAGATTCTCACCAACCCCCCCCCCCCCCCCCCCCCCCTCGTCATCGTTCACATGGCTATAGCTCTGAACGACAAAAGACAGGGGCGTCTGAGATGCCCATGAGCAGCATGCGCAAACCCCAGCACAGCAGCAGCAAAATATTCGTTGTGCAACCTACCAGCGACGACAACGAACCGCAGTTGTCCGGAGATATTCCTCCTCTTGCCAATGAGACTTCTGCTTTCGCCGACAACTCCCCT
Organism: Linnemannia elongata; assembly: GCA_036320915.1. NCBI lineage: Eukaryota > Fungi > Mortierellomycota > Mortierellomycetes > Mortierellales > Mortierellaceae > Linnemannia > Linnemannia elongata. The sequence continues at coordinate 433,796 of JAXBDG010000007.1, read as the reverse complement.
CCAACAAAATCTGTTGTCACTCAGAGTGATATTGATGCCCAAGTCGCCTTTGGACACAAGTGCATGCTTAGACGAGACTACCAAGCTGCCATGGAATGCTTCCTCAAGATCGCCAATCAAGGACATACAGTTGGACTGCGGCGTGTCAGCTTTTTCTACTATGCAGGTCTTGGCGTCTCGCAGAGCTATTTGACAGCGATGGGCCGGAATTTCAAGGCCGCCAGCCAAGGAGATCCACTCGCTCAATGCAACATCGGTATTATATACAACAAAGGCGAAGGAGTTGAGCAGGACTTTGCCCAAGCCCTGCAATGGTTTCTAAAGGCCGCGAAACAAGGATATGCAGAAGCCCAATTCAACATCGGGGTTCTGTACGAAAGCGGCGAAGGAGTGGAGCAGAACCAGTCAAAGGCCATGGAGTGGTATCGAAAGGCTGCCGACCAGGGAGACTTGGGTGCTAAAGAACGTTTGGAGGAACTGACACAGGAGGACGATGACTCCTGATCAATGAATTGACTGAACTATAGGAAGTCAATTGATTTCATTGGAATTTTAGCTTTGGCTGTGGTTAAAAAAAATAGTTTACGGCCATAAGGAATTCCCCCGTCTTATGTTGGTATGGTTGTTCGCCCTTGCAGATTGGAAAAATGCCTCTTTTATTTTTCGAGGGCGACAAGGTCAACCCTATGCAGTTTACACACGAGGACGCTTCAAGATCCCACCATCTTCAGTAAGAGACGAAGGCCGCCGTCCACTCTGTATAGAGCCTCTCCTGCCCATCAACTGATGCCGTTCTTTCATCCACACAAACGACCGCTTCAAGATCCACCGGACCAAGATCGGGATACTGTCACACAGCAACAGCACCTGCGTCAACTTGACGCTATCCACCACAAACACATCATGCTGCTGTTGCTGTTGACTGTGTTGCATGTACTGGTCCTGTTGTTGTTGCTGCTGCTGCATATACTGGAATTCTCCGCCGGTTTGGAATCCCATCATCGGCGAGGCGTGACTCATTCCTGTGTCGAGTCGCACAGTAGGAGAAGCCGTCACTGGGTCAATCACAATCTCGATCCTCATCGAGGTTTCCGTGAACGGGTTGACAAACGAGGCCAAGATTACATTTGGAGGTTGTGGTGTCTGAATAATAATCGCCACCTCGGGCGTCGTGTCCACAATGTCATTGCTGTCGTCATTGTCTTCACCGTTTCCTGTCTGTGCTGCAGCAAGTCGCTTCTTGATTTCCTCTGGTGATGATGTTTCCTTAAAACAGCTCTGGAACAGCGCGTTGAATACCATTTGCTGACGGAGAAGCTACAAAAGTTCATGAAGTTGTTAGCATATCGACCTTCAGTAACGATAAAAACACGCCTTAGAAGCAAGTTGGTTCCTGAATGATCCAAGAGAGGTTTACCTTTGTGCACATGTAAACTTGGGAGATATGGGTGAATGGGATCCTGTGCAATAAACGTGCTTCGCATTTAGTCCTGTCAAATGAAAAGAGCTGGCGGACCGCATTGGGTCCTTGATCCAAAACAATCTCCCACTGTGTTTGTTCAATTGCTCGATTCACCTATTGACAATTAAGACATCAGTACATCGACTTTCAGTGCGTAGGACAACTGCACAACATTTCTCGCGACACGTCATGTGAACATACCAGCAATTCTTGAAGTGAGAGGTAGCCTTGGTCCCGGTTCATGCCCATAGTAGTGTTGAATCCAGCCTGGTTCGAAAGAGCCGCCAGTTGCTTGGCCAAATCCTCCGAAACGACGACAGGTGGATGAAGTACCGCCACATAGGTCGCTTCGATTGTTGAGTCTGAGGTTGGCACAACCCACCTCAACGGCTGTTGAAGAATCGTTGATGCGCCCACACTGCCTTGATCGTTCATGATACTGCCATAAGACAGACCGCTTAGCGTTTGTGTCTCTTCCTCTGACAGCAAAAATCCTGCCCTATCTGCTGGCAGATATCCAGAGGCCGAGGCTGTCGACTCCTCCATTGTAATGCTGATCCTGTGGAACGGAATTTTGACCTTCTCGTTGGCTCCTTGCTCAATCGCCGTTGCTAATGCACTCCATGAAACGTCCAGTAGTTCTGACTTGGGTGCCCAGTATGCGACCGATGGTCCTGGAAGCACCGCGTGCGTCATTGGAATACCGTGTCCATGCTTGAATACCCTCTCGATATCATTATTTGTCAGCAACCTAGATGCCAGAAAAAACTGGGCATTAGTGCAATGGTCTACCAAAAGCAACAAATCATGAAAACCAGGCATAGGACAGACCATTCAAGGAGTGCTTACATTTCCCGTCTGAAAAGCTCTTTGAGGTCCAGATCCATGGCACGCATGTTATGGAAAAAGTCGACAGGGTACTTCTTTTGAAAGTTGTCCAAGATAGCAAGGGCCTTGAGGTTCTTTGAGAATGCGTCAAAATCGCGACTGCAGTCGGGAAGATGCAAGAGGTTTGCTGTGGCGGACTTATCTTCTGTCTGCAGTAACTTTCCACACTTGCATCGAAGGTTGCTGGCCAACAGTCGATCGACCCTCTCGTCCTGATGAATCTCTGGGAAGAAAGAGACCTTGACTCTCAATATAGCACCCGTGCTCTCCACCTCGATCTAATCATTCACATGAAAATATGTTAGTCAACACGGCGTTCTTCCTATGATACAGACATGGCTTCTCACTATGCAAACAGATCCGATTCCTTACATCGACAACAATGACGATTCCTCCAATGGTCAGAATAGATACTGGCAGAGGACTATATGGCCGCGATCCTGTATCCAGATAGCACTCCAGTCTAACGGTAAATTACAAAAACGATGCTTCTAGTATGAGTACTCAGCCAAAATCGATAATATGGACGAGACTACTCTTGTTGTGAAAAGAGCGTACCCGAGTCCTGTAGCCATTTCCTTGATACTGCCGAGCAAATGATCCTTCTTGATACCGCCATCCTGAGAAGCCGCCCGTAAAGTGTTCTGACACTGTGTCATGCTCGCCTTCACTGATGACAACGCCTCTTCCAACTGTGTCTCTTCCTACAATCAGAAATAAAAAAAAAAATAGTACCCCACTTTTAATAACGTTCGTTTTGATCCAGCAAGCCGCTTCGGTAACAAACACGCGCGATCCATGATTATTCCAGAAAGGATGATAAACAGCATACCTTCAAGAGAGTCGAATACTTCTTAAAGGCAGAAGTACTTGAAGCATCGCCGACACTGATAGACTGGTGCAACGGTCCCTGAGCAAACGACAGGCAGATGGCACGAATCGCGGCGATCTTTTCCTTGAAATCCTTTTGAAGCATGCCCACCTGCACAGGTCCCAGTGGATGCAATTCTAATCGGCGGAACAGGAGATGGTTGATGAGTACTGGATTCGCATTGCCTACTTTACTGGCTTTTGCATGCCCTTATTCCTACATCTTGCTTGCGCCTAGCAGTGAAATGCAAGGAGGAGGAACGAACCATGGGAGAGACGATTGGGATGTGCTTGTCCGACAAGTGCGGTTGCAGCGGCGGTGTTGGTGGAGAGATTCCATTGCTTGAGTGAGTCTTCGACGAGGGTGTGGAGATCCCGGAGGTGTTCCTGCACGGTGGTGGCGTTTGATGGGTTTGGCATTTGCCGATTGATTCGAGAAAAGGAACAAAGGGCGAGGAGACAAGGACAAAGACAAGAGAGGGTGCGAGCACGCTGTGATTCTTAAACGCGAGGTCGAGTTCAGGGACAACAGACACAAAGTGCAATACGCAGTCACGGCGGGCTGGTCGATAAGTCGCGTTTGATCAACGCTTTGAACACACTCTTTCAGGTCGTCTGCTGCTTTCCTCTTCTTCAACTTCTGGGAGAAAAGACCCTGAAAGTCGAAAAGTTCTTTCATCAAATAAGCACAAAAAAACAATCTTTGGAAAAACAGTGGGTCTGTTCTCCCATTGACCCTAAACAAAGAGTCTCCTCGCTGCTAGTCCGGGCCTATTATGCATTTCTAGGGAAATGAATCCTGAAAGAGAAGTGAAAGACAGGAAAATGAACAACAAAGTTATCCACAGGCATTGTCGACACCCTTTTAAACATCACTTCTTTTCGCTTCTCATTTCTTACTCCCCACTCAGACGACCTTTTCACATCCACCATTACTTCTTATTATGAACACCAACATCAACACCAACTACATGGACTTTTCCCGCATCTTCGACTCTGTTTTCGACACGCAGCCGAACGCGACCTTAGACCCATTCGAACAATACCTCAACCTCTCCCTCGCAGCCTCACCCACCTCAGCCATCAACCCACCACCCTTCGATTTTGATCAAGGGTGCCTATCTCAGCCTACAGCATATGTATCATTTTCAGACACTCTCAACAAAACCACCGAAGGTGTCCAGCTATTATTTCAAGAAAAGTCCTCTCTGGCTACCGTCTTTTCAGGCCTCACGCTGACGGACTCTTACGACATGACTATACCTTTGTCTTTGACCCAAGGTCTCTCACCTGCCCCTGTCGCTTTACAGGCCCTCCAACTGCCGTTGACTTCCCAACTGCCATCGGTGCCTTCATTTTCGTCGTATTCGTTGTACGAAGATGCTCTGGGTCTGACCTGGCCGACTTCTGATGTAACTTTTGAAGATTTTGATATGCAGGACCTGTCGTTCTTGGATGTGCCTTTCAACCCTACTACTGCTGTCGCGACGACGTCTACCACAACAGCACCTCTCCTCGACTTTCAGTTTCAGCCTAATCTACTTTTCCCAGGCAACAGCGACAGCCATACCCGCAACGACAGCAGCAATAACGTCATGGACGACCTCGATTATTCAAATACTCCACTACCAGTAACAACTACAACAACTGCAGCAACATCCTCCACACCTGCAGCAACATCCTCCACACCTGCAGCAACATCCTCCACACCTGCAAATATGGTCTCTTACCTCAACCCATGTCCACATGTGCCGCCGCTGCCCCAGCCGGTTCCAACCCCAGCAAGCTCGAGTAATTCCGTTAACCCCTTTCGGACAATGGCCAATGCCAGCAACCTGTTTTTACCACAGATGGATACACCTCCCACTTTCCCTCATTTCACTGAAACAGCGCCAGGAAACTTACCGCTGTTGTGGTCTACTTTCCCATCAGTTCAGCCTGCACCTCCACCCTCTCAAGCACCTCTACCTCATTCAGTTCCGGCTATTGTACTTCCAGCTGTCGTCTCTCAGAGCACTCCTGCGCAAGATGCAATTATCTGTCAGAGTTACTCACCGACAGCGTTCGTGTTGGACGGCAGCATTATCACCAAGAAGCTCGCGTCGAGAAGACAATCCGCATCTGCTACTCTGTTCCGACGAACCTCTCCTCCTATCGGCTCAGCCAATGCAGTCCGTCAGTCCTCGCCCTATGCCCGATCCCGGTATCCGCAAGAACCCAAAAAACGCCAAACCTCGGGGATGAGTGATGGCGATGACGAGGATGGGTTCGAGGGTGGCGACGATGTGAAAGAAGGCGAGTTTCTCAAGTTGCAAAAGACAGCAGAAATGAATGGGGCAGTATCTACAACTCCGATGCACATCAACCTCTTTGACGCCTCGCAATGCCAACACGATCAATCCATTTCAACATCCTCCTTACCATCACAATTACCACCAACAGATACATCTGCGGCAACACCAACAGCACTAAACGGAAAAAAGTACAAAACAAAAGGAAAATCAGGACGCAAGCCAATGATCAAAAAAATCACTGACTGTGCTCACTATCGTCCCCGGAACGCCTTCTTCATGTTCCGTGGCTTTGTCTCCCACATCCACACCTACCTCCACGCCAAACAATTATCCGCTTCTTCCACAGATGGTTCTTCCGACGCCTCTTCCTCCACTTCGTCATCATGCTCAATGACATCAATCGCCTCCACGGCAACACCAGCAGCGACACGCCTTGGCCTTGACAACAGCCACAAGATCACCAGGAGCAAAAGTGACGATGATGATTCAACCTTAACCCCTTCTTCGCCCTATATCAATTTCCCCACGCCTTACTCCGACATAAAACAACGCCAACAACGACCCCACTTGTCTCTCCACCTCCCTCCAACTACCTCCATCCAATCCCGATACCCCCCTCTCCAAGCGAGGCAACAACAAATACATCAACCACACTATACCCTCCTCCCACCCGCCACCGAACTCGTCAAGCACAAACAAAAGTTTCTGTCAGCTGTGGAAAGATCTGGTCTAGTCCCTGTCTCCCAACCTGCTCCCCGCGCTCCACCGGCTGTGCCAACTGTCGAATGCGCTCCCTCTTCCGTCAAGCCTCAGATTATCTAAAGTTACGCCAGACCGAGATCGAACGTCTCATCGAGTTTCCACTCCTTTCCCACAGCTACGGTTACGGGTCAAGCGAGGAGGAAGGTGGTAAGAGGAGGATGCTGAGGTTGGAGGATTCGTTTAATTGGAAGGACTTTGAGTTGTTGTATCCGGAGAGCGATTTGTTCAAGTGGCACCGCGAGTACTATACCGATTATGATAATGAGAATGGTGAGAATGAAAGAGTGGTGTTGGATGTGGAGGAGATGAAGGCGATTTGGATGGAGAACGAGCTGGCGTACGAGAAGGCGTTCTCGGAGGGGGCACGAAAACGCATTACGCAGGAGGGTTTGAAAGCGACTACGGGGGTTGTCCATAGTAATTGTAGTAACAAGCGAATAGCCACGGCTGTTTTTCACAGAGGATAAAACTTGATTGAATCTATAGAGCAATTGTTTATTGGTGTTTGAATGGCGGATGGTGGAGGGCTAGGTACAAAGAGTAAGAATGTGTGTGTGTGTGTGGATTACATGTGGTGCTGGAGGGTAGGGAGGGTGTGGACTCTGGACCATGCATTGTTCATGACCCCACGGTAGTTCCAGATAGGGAACTCTGGCTGCACATTTCCGCTCGAATCGTCTAATTGCATCCCCCACACATATAGAGAACATAAAAAGATGTCAGAGATACAGTGAAGCACACATGGATTCAAAAATACTTACAAAACAGAACAAACGAACAGAAAGAGAAGCAGAACCTACAAGCACGGGCGATGATCTCGGTAGACTTGTTCATCCGGGGCACGGTCTTTTCCCAGAGAGCCCAGGCCCAATACATGCCACTCTTCTTGTCGGGCTTTTGCTCTATTTTGTCGACGGGTTCCCATGTATGTCCGCCGTCCGTCGAAATCTCGACTCTATAGACTGCCCTTCCGCCTCCTGTTGTAGGTAATGCAAGTTAAGAGAGAGTAAGCAAGATCTGAATTAGCCAATGGTATTTCATACACCCTTCTCTCAAGATCATCTCCTTATTTTTCGTTTGGGCGGGAACAAGAAAAACAAAACGCTACCAGCGATGGCATATCCCTTGATGGTGACAGGCTTCGAGGAAGCGACAACTTCCTGCTCGGTAGGAGTACAGATAACACACTGAATGTTCATCTCGGTCAGAGATGCAGCCGTGTCCCAGGACTGGTCAACGTTGTCGTGATTGACCCAAGGCGGCAAGATCTTGTAGTCGTGTCGCTGGAAAAACGACATGGACTCCTGAGGTTGGATCAGGATCTTTTGGAGATACTTGACGGAGCGTGCGCCGATAAAGCCAGGGACGATGACTCGAAGAGGAAACCCGTGGTCGCGCGACAATGCCTTTCCATTCATCTCGTAAGCGAGAATGACATCCCCTGCAGGATCCCTGTTAAAAGGTTTGAAATAAACAAACAATGTTGTTGGATAATTGTGACACAAACAAGAGGCAAGATGAGAACAATGCGGCTAATTATGAAGCGATTGTGTGTAAAAAAAAACGTACATAGCTTTGCGAAGAGGGATGGAAGACCCATAGCAGACATCCTCATGGACATGGTCATCGGCCTCAAAGGAGACATGGAAATCCCGAATCATCTCATGCAACATATCCGACGAGACTCCCGCAACATCCCTCAAAACATCACAGAGTCGAGGACCGGACCAGACAGCAGTCGAGGTGGTGCCTGCACCCCAAATGACACCCTTGACCTCCTTGACCGCCGCAAGACCATCACGTCTGTTGCCGGCACACTGGAGAGAGGCCGTGATGGTCGTCTTGGGCCACTTGGACATAATGTCGTGCATGGACAGTTGTTTCCATTCGACCGCGGGTGATTCGGCATTGAAGTAATACTGAGGATTCTGCTGGACACCGATGAAGATTTTGTGATCGTCGAGCGCAATATCGGGAATCGGACCGTGGTTGCGTTTGAAAAAGACGTCGGCGGGGGTGATCTGGCCCGAGTTGACGAGGAGGGGGAGCTGGGGTTCGGCGTTGAAAGGCGTGTGGCAATGGACGATATAGTTAGAGAGAAGGCGGGTGGGTGTGGGTTCGTTGGAGTAATCCAGCTTGGATTCGTGGATGCGGTGTTTTTCTGGAGGATGGATGGCTGAGGTACGAGGGTTGTCGCTGTGGCTGTGTTGAAAGTCCATCTTTGGAAGAAGAGTAGTGGTACTTGAGGTAGTAATGGTAGTTAAGGTAGTAGTAGTAAAGAAGGAAAAATGAGGGAGAGTGTGTGTAAGTGGTTGCGGGGAAGAAACGGAGTCAGGGCGTAGCCCTTTTATATTTGTGAGAAGTGGAAAAAAACCCATGCCGCACAGACAAAGGCGGACAAGAGGCCAAAGACATTACGGCTGAAAATCACCCATCTATGTCTCATATGTGCTGGAACGCGGCTATTTTTCACGAATGGGAGAGACGAAGTACATGCGATCAGAAGAATACCAGTCCATCAGGTGACGCCGAAAAAGCGGGCCATCCTCTCTTTTGTCGGTTTGTCTGACCCTTTGTGTCTTCTCCTTTGCACTTGCACCACCTCCACCTACCTAAACGTGACCCTAGTAAGTATCCCAACGCCATCAAAAAAACGGCGAGCTCGTCTTTGTCTCCAGCAAGAACATCAGCCATCGACATCGACACTCGACATGTCAATGAACCATCACTTGGTTACGGACTGAATTCAACGATACCCATCCACAATCACAACAACAATGGACGCACCTCGCTGATGGGGCGCTGTTGACTAGCTTCTCGGTCATTACCACCCAACCATCATTTTTGAAGAGACAATAGCTGTTGACATATCTCCTTGTTGTCGTTGTAGACCACTCACCTCTAATACACAGGCAGCCATGACGTCGTCCTCCGAGATTCATGTTCAAGAGGTCCTCAACAACCTGGTAAGCAAGCCAAGAACACTGGCTCGAATAATATTTGTTCAAGTCACTGCATCCATCAACGTGGGAACCAATTGATACTCGGTATACTCACCACGTTCTTCAATCCCCGGCTGGACAAACAATATAGTCAAACACGATAAAGCGGGATGCTGAGATCGTTGACGGATCATCATTTACAGCAGCCATTGCCCAGCAGGATGCAACGGCACTTCCCACATCACTCGCCGCAGAGCTTCCAGTGACCCTCTCCACAGAACTTACCTCAGTGCTCGCATCAGAGCTCCCAGCAGCACTCCCAGTTGCTGTTGCAACTTCCATTCCTCCTCAGGAACAGCATCAAATTGATCAGGAGCAGCTCGAGCGTATTGCACAACAACATCAGCAGGAGCAGGCACAGCTGGCACAAGCACAGGCACAGGCTGAACAGGATGCTCAGGTTCAGGCGGTGCAGGCCCAGGTGCAGGCCCATGTCCAGGCACAAGTCGCACAGGCAGCACAGGCAGCACAGGCACAACAGGCGCAGGAACAATCCCAGTCATTGCAGGAGGCACTCGTCGAAGACAAACATGTTATCCATGTCAACGCATTGGATTCAAACAACAGCAGCACACTAGCCACAGTCCCCCTCACGTCTGTAGCAAGGTAATAAGGAGAGGATACTTGCCACAATGCCCTTTCACATGCACTTGTTCATATTCACAGAGGTAGTGAGGGAACGATACGGTGATCAAATGATGTGATTACGTTGGTGGTCTCCTTTTCTTTGTCTCGTCTTCATCCCCCCCCCCCCCTGAATTTCCAAGACTCACATATACAACTATTATTATGACCCAAACACTGATCTTAGTGCTGTGCCACCGCCCGCTAAGCCCGCTCCTGGATCTGAAGAATGGCATCGAATTCGCCGCGATAACCACAAGGAGGTCGAGCGTCGTCGCAGAGAAAACATCAACCATGGCATCAACGACCTGGCAGCCGTGATCCCCAACAGCGACAAGAACAAAGGAGCGATTCTCCGTCAGGCTGTTCAGTATATCCAAACGATTCAGGAGGCTCAGGTCAAGTTGATGGAGGAGGCCCAGAATGTCGAGGCAATCAAGTTTGAGCGCGAGCAGGCATTGGTGGCCAAGAACCTGGCCCAAGCTGAGCTGCAGAACCTTATTGCACAGCATGCAGAGCTGAAGCGCAACTATGATGCGTTGCGCAAGGAGGTTGACGAGGCAGAGGAGACCAAGAAGAAGCAGCGTCCTGCTGATGACTAGTAGCTGAAGAGCGTACACTGTTGTCAGCTCTGTTAGGATGAATGACTCGGCACAGAGGATTTATGAACTATCATCATAGCTCTTTTTTGAAAGAATAAATAAAAACAGGAAAAATGATATTCAGTGAAGCAAGGGGGTTGAGGGGAGGTTTGTTGATGTTAGAATGAACCATTTCCTTTTGTCAAAGACAAATAAAAGTCAAAAAGAAAGGAAACAAAAATGCGATCAGGGGCAGAATGGAATTGAGCCCGCCGCCAATTGGGGAGAGAGGGTCTGGTCTGGGTTTGCCTTTTGTTCTTTTTTGTCGGCGAAAATGAATGTGGCGTCCATTTGAGATTCCTGTTATTTGACGAAACGATTGAATTTTGATTGAGGATGTCTGTACACCTTGCCTTTTACTCTTTTCTCTCCTTTCTTCCCTTTCCTCCCTTTCTTCCCTTTCCACCTTTTCTTTTTCTCCCACTTTGGAAGCAAACCAGGGCGCCCTTCTCCCTCCTTGTCCTTTCCCCTCCCTCCCTCCTTTTCCTCTTCACCCATTCTTTCTTCCCCTTCCTTTTCTATCTCTTCCTCCCTTCGTTTGCTCCCATCTTCCTTTTTCCATCTCTGCACATCTCTCACACTACCCCGCTCATTGCCATCCTCGCTAAAATATTCATCCACCACAATCAACAACGAAATCCCTTTCATTCCCCTCTCCCTCTCCTAAAAACCATAGACTTTGACATCCTGAGCAAACGCTCTTGCTTAAAAACAACGTCAGCATGATCTCCCTACCAAGGTCACCGTTCGTCAAGCTGATGCTTGCAGTCTTTGTCGTCCTTGTCATCACAGCCTACACTCTCAGCGGCCGGCCGTCGTTCGACAAAGACTACTGGAGCTTTAGACAGCAACAGGAAGCAGAGAGGGATTACAAGTCGAGACAACAGCACCAGCAGGAGCAGTATCAGCAAGAACAGGAGCACCCCCGTTTCCCTGTTGAAGGAAGCAAAGAGCGGGTACCTTTGAGCACGTTCAAGGTACATATTATCAATCATTCGACAAAACGTCTCTTGATGCTGGCAGCAACGGGTCTACTGGGCTGAGGGCACAATACCTGTTTCACTTAAAAAAATTAACGTTGATGATTATTGATTGATATGTGGTGTTCTAGGTCCCAGAGTCGCTTCACCTCACTCACGATGTCGCCATCCCTCACACCATCCCACCCTGGACAAAAGCTGACACGGACATGCTCGACACTAGCATGGGATACACCCTCAAGACTGATATGCTTCGTCAGGAATATCGCAAAGACGAGGATCTCACCGGCAAACCCGAGCGACTCAACTTTGCCGAGCTCTCTCGCGCCGAGCGGATCTACAAGGCTCTCTGGAACCATGTCTATCCCATCTACCAATCCCTCAAGGGGAGCGATAGGGATCGCGAGCGCCAATTAATTGAATTGTCAAAGACAAGAGCTGAGGTCGATTTCTTCTTGGGTCTCGAGAGACGCCTCTACCCTTGGTTGCATCATGGTCGTCGCACTTCATTCTCGCTTCATGGAACCTACAAAGGTAGAGGATTGGTCTTTTGTGCGGGCAACAACCAATTCGAGTTTGTGGTGACGTCTATTCAGGCCATCAGAAACCGACTCAAGTCCAAACTGCCCATTCAAGTCTTCCATATGGGCGAGGGGGACCTCTCCAAGCCTCGTCAGCAGTACTTGAAGGATATGGCTGCAGGAATCGAGGTTATTGACGTGGCCAACATCTTGGACAATGGCTACATGCAGCTTGGTGGATGGGCGATCAAGCCCTTTGCCATGCTTGCCTCCAGCTTTGAGGAGGTCATGTTTGTCGATGCCGATGCCTACTTCTTGCAGGTACAGTACATAAACGCACATGAAGGTCTTTCTTCGGGTTGTCACATTCATGGAATGGAGCTAACTGGTATCTCCTTTTTTTTCTTCTTTGGAACATAGGATCCGGAGGTGTTGTATGATGATCCAGGATATATGGCAACTGGCGCATTGTTCTTTTTCGACAGGACCTTGTTCCCTGACCAGACAAAAGGACCAGACTGGATCAAGTCAATTCTCCCCATCATGTCGAGCTTCCCGCCCAAATCTCGCATGTTCAACCTGTTGAGCGCGCACGAACAAGAGTCGGGCGTCGTCCTCATCAACAAAAAGACGCGTTTCCTCGGCATGTTGGGAACCTGCAAGATGAACGGCAAGTGGGAGCGTGATCTAATCAGCTATCAGGTCTTCCATGGCGACAAGGAGACATTCTGGACAGGATTTGAGATGGTCCAGGAGCCCTATGCGTTCATGCGCAACTATGGTGGTGTGATTGGAGAGCTGAGACCGGATGATGCCAATGCCGTCTGTGGAGCACAGCTGCACGAAGACCATAAAGGAAACCCGCTCTGGTGGAACGGTGGGCTGTACCGCAACAAGAACTCGCAAGTGTACCGGTACCTTACGTTTGACTATTGGATGACGGGAGGCGGGCACCAGCAGCACCGGGAGAGATATACACGTGACAAGGAGACGATGATGCAGGTGTTGATGGATGAGGGGGTCCAGAGCAGCGATGATTTGCAGTTAGAGCCAATGGATGCGTCATGGGATTTCGGAGAGAGTTGCTTGAGTGGCGCAAAGGTGAATGTGTTGACGCAGCGAGAGAAGGAGCTGGCGAATGGATATGTGGGGATTGATAAGGTTGCGCGAGAGGACGGAGAGACGTTCAGGAAGGGCGATACTGTTGATCCTCGCACTCATGACTGGGACGCTGCCACCGCGTAATGAAGTAGGCAATAAAGGATAGACAACGGAGCATTATCAAAATATATATATAATTGTTGTGTTTTGGATAGAGGAAAGAACGTGTCAAGTTTCAAACGATCTGGTCGCCGAAGCAATTTTGGAAGAGGGGGGGTGTTTCTCTTGATCGACCCCTATTTTTTTTTTTTTTGTATGGATCATGAAGGACAAAGGAAAGGAAGGAAAGGAAGGCGTACTAGTTCCTGAATAGAACACAAAAAGGGGACCGTATGACCGACTGGTGGTCGGAAGAAAAGAAAAGAAAAGAAAAATGTGACATGCATGTTCACTCCTTTGCTCAGCTCAGCCAGAGTCCGCTTGGTGCTGATATTGCTTTAGCCACGGTAGTACTTCCCTTCCGTGTTTTTGATTTTGTTTTTTTTTTTCTTTTCTTTTCTTTTTTTTTTTTGTCTGTTAAAACTTGTTCCTTTACCCTTTTACAACCATCACAACCATCCCCAACGGCAGCTCCCTTCCTTCCATTGCTTTGCCCCAGTACCAGCACTCTCAATACTTGACTGCCCTTTCCTTCTTCACACACACCCTTATCCCTTCCTTCTCTCCTACTTTCTCGCTCTCGCTCTTGATCACCAGGCCAATTTTTGCAACGCCCTTCACTGTTTTTTTTTTTTTTTTCCTTTTCATCCTCCACTCCTTCTTCACGCCCCCTTTTCAACTTTGTGGCACTCCCTTCTGCTCCTTGTCACTTTTCTCTCTTTCCCTTTTCTCTTTTTCCTTTCATCGTTTGCTCCTTCAATAAACAACGAACGATGAAACGACCTCGTCTGGCACGGAGTAAACCAACCATCATCCTCTATCTCGCCTTTTCCTTCTCGATATCATCACCTTCGTCTTCGTCTTCACTGATCGATGCCATTGTCATCCCACCAGCTCGCTGGGGCCATGTCTCGGTAAAGCAAACCCAGCCGAGTCTAAAACAACACACATATCAATCAACTCTTCTTATCCGTTTGCTAACATACTTTTGCTTGGCGAACTCCCTCATACTCTTTTGCTTCCTGACAGGTACTGTGCGGGAACCAGTTATACATTCAGGGCGGACACACAGGAGTCAACCCTATGACAGCGCCAATAGGATCAGATCTCTACTCACTCGACGTATCAACAGCCTTCAATTCATTTACTGTTCCTTGGGCGCAGCTCACTCCTGGACCCTACGCTTCCTTCCACACGGCAGGGCTGCTCGGTCCTTCCAACAACCTCCTCGCTGTCTTTGGTGGCAATACTTCCTTCTCATCCTCACCATCCTCCAACAGTAACTCACTCAATGTGTACGACACTGTATCGGGAACATGGGTAGTTTCCCCGCTTCAGGACCCTCCGAGGAGAGAACAGGCTGCAGCTGTTTCACGGCTAGGCGATGGCACAATGTATGTCATAGGCGGCATGGTCCTGTCACCCGATCTGAAGACAGAGTCTGCCACAGCCGAACTTTGGTCCATAGGCGGGTACATCACTCCTCCAACAAATATAACAAATACAACAATGCCAGGTGGCGACAACAACTCGACTTCTCCCGAACCACCAAAGACAACACAACCACCAGGACTCACCCCCCAGACTGTAGGATGGCAGAAGCTTACTAGTCCGAGTTCGCCCTCTGGCTCAGACCGATCTTTCCACACCGCGACGATAATTCGGTCCAATGGACTGATAGTCTTAATTGGTGGCGTCTCCGGTGGAGCGCTGGTGCCCATGTCAGAAATCGCTGTTTATGATACTGCCGCAGGTACTTGGTCAGTACAGACTGCTACAGGGGCCACACCACCCTTGAGAAGGAATCATGTTGCTGTCGCAAGTAAGTCTCCCTCCTTTTAGTTGAAAGCGGTTATTCTCTTTCCCCCCTCTCCCTCTCCCTCTCCCTTCCCCCCCCCCCCCTCTATGCAAGCGCCTCCCCCGTTGTTTCTGACAATGCACACTCTTGCGTCATTTTTTTCCCTCCCTTTTAATAGCAAACACTGGGCAGATCTACGTGCACGGCGGGACGGACCTTGGCGCAACAACCTTCTTTGCGGACTTGGCCATTCTAGGTAAACCATTTCTTCTTTTGCTTTTGCGTTTTGCCTTTCAACTGACGTATATTTACCGCGGCTGAATGTCTTTCTTTTCTTTCTCACACTTTTTATTGTGTTATGCAACAAAATAGACACAACTTCTTGGTCATGGAGTCAACCTGCGATGGGCGGGAACGCACCTACAGGACGATATTCTCACGCTGCCACCATGGTCGGATCCAACATCATCATGACATTCGGTACGTACTATATGTGGAAAATGGATACCGTACCTTTTTATGGAGAAACGACACTAACGACAAGAAATGAACGCGTCTTTTGTATGTATTAGGATTGTCGGCAGGAGGATCGAACAACAATATTTTCATTTTAGACACAACGACAAATGCGTGGGTCACATCTTACACACCCAACGCGCTCGCTCAAACTTCTTCAAAACCAGAAGACTGGCCTGGATACAAACCACCTCCAGTGCTCCCCTCACCATCACCAAACCCTAATGACCCTCAGCCAACAAACCCAGATACTGGAAGAAGTAGAAGAGGACCAGATGTTGCAGCTATCATTGGCGGACTTATCGGTGCTGCAGCTCTTGCAGCAGTGTTGTTCGTGGCACTACGGAGGCACCGTCGACATAAGATCCAGAATTCGCAGCACAAGGCGACGGCTCTTTATGCAAGCGACTATTCGTACGCCAGGAACCCTCATCTCGACGATGCATACCAGCCTACAGGAATGGCATTCGACTCTGCACCGCTCTCGTTAGGTCAAAGGGTGGAGCAGGCATTGGGCGGGATCGCATTCTGGCGCGGAAAAGGTGGCAGGGGACGACGATCTGCCAATGTATCGTATTCTCAGAGACTGGGCGATCGTGATGAGGATGATGGAGGGATGAAAGGACTGGAGACAGGACCTTACCCGTCGGATCAAGAAATCTTTTTGGATGCCGTTCACCGTGCACGGTCGAGGGCCGGCCATTTATCGCCATTGTTCACACCTCTTCAGCAACCTCTTTCGCAGAGTCCTCCGGTTTCTCCTCGGTCACCTCGATCGAATGCAGGATTCGCGTATGCTGGTGTCGGTGTTGGTGGGGGTCCAGATTCAGGTCCAGGAGTTCGTTATTCGGGACCTGGGGTGACACTGACGGATGTGAATATCCCAAGGTTGAATCGTGACGGTGAGGAGATGCCGCATGGTCGCGCGTATTCGGATGGGTTTGAAAACGCGATGCAGGAGATGGATATTCAGATGTTGGCGGTGCCGCGTGGACGACTTTATGTGGTGAATCCTTCAGATGAGACCCTTTCACAGGACTTTGACCATGATCCCAATCAAGGTCCAGCTCAAGGCGATAACAGTCAAAATGAGGAGGAGCCGTATCGACAGTTTGATTCTCAAACACCGAAGCCCTAAGTGCGTCTTAACCTGAGTGCGTCTTCACGCGCACCCTTGTATTGAATAAAAACCATCAAAAAAGCACTTCCTGTCAATCATATGAATCAGTTGCAAGTTGGCTATGGGAGTAGGGAGGTAAGGTAGATGACCAGATGAGCGAATTAAGGGTCACAGCAGCAGGTCACTCCACGAACGAGCTCTCATACTTTTTCTTTGTAAAACACCTTTTTTTTTTTCTCTTCACGCTCGTTCTTTAACTCCCTGCAGCCACTGTCCTTTTTTTTTTTTTTTCTCCTTTGCGCCACCCTTTTCCCTCCTACCGGCAGCCCTTTCCTTCCCTTCTCTTCCTCACTTTCATTCAAAGGACAACTGACGACACACACCCTAAAGGGCGACATCACACCCTTCCCTTCCCTCTTCCCTCCCTTCCTCCTCTCCTTCCCTCCTCTCACATAGTCACAATGGAGAAGGGCCGACTGAAGCACCGCCAGGGACTCGAGCCAACACAGGTATGAACAAACCGACAACTACGACTTTTTGAGCATGCTCAATGTCGGCTCAACTTACACCAATGGACAGACACACACAACATTACCCTGCAGCAGGTTTCACTTTTGATGACAAGGCAAAATGGGCAACGACATACTAGGAGGCAATAGAACTCTGACGGGTGTTGCTCTGTGTGGAGTTACAGGCCAGGTGGGCCAAGTTCATATTCTACCTGACCCAACAAGTCAAAAAATAAAAAGAAACAGCTACCTTGATGAATGACACAACCCCTCACCATGCATCTCTTACTAGAGGAAGAAAGACGACTAACTCTTTCTCTTCATTCTGTCACTCTTTTGTGTTTTTCTAGAGACGTGTCAGGCATATTCAGACAATACAGGCCAGGAACCTTACCTTCAGTCCAAACGCCAACCAGCGGACCCTAGCCTCAGCCCTTCTCGTCCATCCGACACCACAGTATCCACAGCAGCATGGCAACAGCAATTACAACACTGCTTATAGCACCACTGGAAGCAATTACAACTACAACACCACTGGAAGTACGTACAGCTATAATCCCCATCAACAACAGCTTCAGCACCAAAACACCAGTCGATCCATAACGCCTTCGGTGGAGATGCGCTCAGGGACGTCCTCGCCCACCAAGAGTAGTAGTTACTTTCGGTCGCCATGGAAGAGTTATTCAACGGGTATCCAAAAGATTCGTGGACCAGGGTCAGATACAGGATCGGTCTCGGCAGCGTCCGAGTCTGGGCGGACAGGGGGTGCATCTTCGGTCATCAAGGAACCCATTGCTCGGTTGTCGGCAGGACTGAAGGCAACGGTCTTTAGCGCGGGGACTTCTTACGAATCGTCATCGGGCTATGCATCTGAATCGGGATCGGGATCTGTCTCTGGACAAGCAGGAAATGTTGGTGGCGTGTCCAAGGCGAAATCCAAAAGCAGGTTCTCTGCTGACTTTTCAACTCAACAGCGACAGCAACATTTGCAACCACGCTACCAACATCTACAGCCACAACAGCAGCAACATTTGGAGGACGGGGAGTACTCGCGTTCATTCAACGATTCTCTTTCGGTGCCATCGCCATTGACTGCTCGAGATCGTCAACCTTCACCGATTCAGGATGTCACCTTGCGTAACGCCAAGGATGCACGGGAAGATAACAACAGTTCTACACCTTCGACGATGACGGATGCTGATTCAGAGTTGAATAGCAGGCTGCCAGCGTTTTTATCAGGATCGAAAAGGAAATCGGGCCCCATCTTATTGAATACCTACTTCACACTTCACGACCCCAACAATGGTAATCTGTGCAGATGCTGCTTTCATAAGAGAGGATGTCTATTGAGATGAATAACTTTATGGCGCATTTTACTGACGATATGAACCAATTGCTTCTTTTCTTGTATTAGACGAAGTCATCTATACCAGTGATACCGTGAAGAACTCCAATGTAAGTTGCACCTGCAGAAACTTGCTCTTGATTTATAATTATTTGGTAGGTAATTCACCTCTAACTACGTTTCCATTTTCATTGTGAATATAGAATCCCAAATACAGTCCATTAGAAGAGCATGGATTTCTGGACCCTTCGAAACGCAGGATCTTCAGCATCGTTGTTCGAATATGGGCAAGCTATCGCGACTCGGACTATGCACTACTTTTGGAGTGGAAGGTGGAGCTTTGCTGCTTGAGGTACATTGGAAAGGAGCTTCGGGACTTACCGTCAGGACTACCCAACAACATGATTCTTTTTGGGTTTGAGAGTGGGTACTATACAGCAGCAGACGAAGATGAGCCCACGGACCATCCACATACACATTCACTGGAACCGGTTGCGACAATACCTGGTGGAGGTGGTGGAGTGAGGCGTTCGTACACTTACGAGACGGTGATGAGGCTGAATAATTTGCACGAATGTATAGCAGACACCAAGAAGTCGAGGGATGAAATCAAGCACAGTATTGAGTCTGCCATGAACAAGGAGAACGCGCCCATGATCTTAGTATGTACCAGGGCAATGGGTCCGAGTTTTGGATTATGACTGCAAATATCGGACCAGGAATTGACTGACTGGATTTCATTTCTTTTTGACTATTGACCGTGTAGCAAAAACGGCGCGGAGAATACACGGAACGGCTTTGGCACCTTCAGCGACAAGTTGGCCATGAATTGAATGTCCTGGAAGAAGGTACGTTGATTGTGCTGTTGTATTTCACCGCGGGGCCTGTTTTTGTGGCCTGAAAGACGATGAATTAGGAGCTGACCGGATACCATTTTTTCTCTCATATTTATTCGCAGCCCAGGATAGAGCGGAGGCATTACGGCAAGAGCACGCTGCACGAAAGAAGGCTCTAGAAGATTCTCGGGAACGTGGACAAACACAGGAGATGTACCTGGAGGAGAACATTATCAACCTCACCAAGAATAAGGAGAGTCTTTTCCATGTTCTGAAAGAGTACTCTTCCAAGCGCACCGAGCTCATCGCAACACTTTTCACAATATTCCCGATCACTGAGGTTCGCCTTCTCTTTATGATTGTTTCGACGTTCAGTGGCATTGGCGAGATTTCTGACTACTTACCAGACAGTACCTTTTTTGCAACATTTTCAATTAGTCTGAAAACGATCCCAACCTGCTGATGATTTGTAAAGTGCCGCTGCCAAACTCAGTTTACAACGGTAAGTTAGGCGAGAGCGATCATGGATTTTTTTGGCGGAGCAAATGTATTCTCTGACTGACCTTTTCGCAATCCTGGTATATTGAATAGGCATGGATGAGGATCTGGTCTCTATTGCTCTTGGATTTGCATGTCAGCTTGTGGTCATGCTGGCACACTATCTCAACGTACCGTTGCGATACCCTCTGACGCCAATGGGATCAAGAGCCTTCGTCATTGATCCTGTCTCACTCCTTGTCGGCCCCAAAGAGTAAGTCACAGGGACGTGTATCATCAAGAAATGCTCGGCGTCGTCGTTTCGGTGGTTTAACGATGCGTACCTTCGCATTCACTCTTTAGGTTTCCTCTCTATGGCAAGGGCCAGGATCGTAATCGCTTCGAGTACGGTGTCTTCTTGCTGAATAAGGACATTGAGCAGGTTAGGATCCGGAAATCGGGTGTTGTGTCGCTGTTTATATATTCCGTTCACTTTGTTGGCGCAATGGCTAACAATTGAAACTTGCGTCGATGTATTAGCTGA
The DNA here is from genome assembly GCA_036320915.1 of Linnemannia elongata. Taxonomy (NCBI): domain Eukaryota; kingdom Fungi; phylum Mortierellomycota; class Mortierellomycetes; order Mortierellales; family Mortierellaceae; genus Linnemannia; species Linnemannia elongata. Next base: position 413,347 of record JAXBDG010000007.1, on the reverse strand, counting down.
TGAACTCACAAGGGCTTCAATTCATGGACCTGCGCCAAACCCTTCCCAATATTCGCTACCTGATGGAGACACTTCTCACCAAGTCGCCAATGTAAGTGCCTGCTAGAAGAAGTCTTATTGTCCGAAAACGCGTTACCTATCCCGCAGAAGCTTAACCTTTTGTTCCGCTTGAATTGTAGACAATCAATGCTGTATCGCACCAAGTTTATGAATCGCAAGAAGCAAGATAGACTGGATCAGGATCGACTCGAAAACTTGTTCGCGATATCAATTGAACAGCGCGAGTTTGACCACATCCTGAACTCGAGAAGTCATTCTTCCATGGAAGGTGAAAAGGACCAAGGAAGTTCAAGTTCAGGAATGCGGTCGTACGACAAAGCTGGAGGCACGCCCAAAATCAATCCTGGCGACCATTCGCTTCTGCAGCGGGAATACGATCCAATTGATGGTGGTTACACGTTGATTCTGGACAGTGCATCGACAATGTCGCCGAGGAGCAGGAAAGAGACTGGGGGGAGCGATATCTCGACGATTGAGCGGAGTGAGCCTCGGAGTACGCCCATGTCACCCAGAGGCGCGCATGAGAGGAAACCCAGTGGGCTCCAGCATGGGTACTCTTCGAGTCTGGAACTGAGCAGCAGCAGTGACGATGAGGGTGGAAGTCATATCACGGACGAGCCTGAGTTCTCAGGATGGGCCTTTGAGGCGGAGGCTGATGCGGATGAGCAACCTCCACCGCTCCCTGAGCGGAAGTCAGTCGTTGTTGCTTCGCCTACCACCACTTCACCGACGTCTCCTGTAGAGAGGCAGCGACAGCTTTCGTTTGGTTCTGTGATCAGACAACCTATTGGTGTGGAAGCGAGGTCAGCAGAGCGAATCCAAAAATTTGTTCAGGACGCGCCGTCTCGCCAATCGCCCGAGCGGCCAGGAAATGCGGATGAGCCTAATATTGCTGGAGTTCCTCTTCATTCGCCTCGCAGGGCATCCTCAACCACGACAACCACATCAACAACCACGACGACAACAGCCAGTACGGTTAAACCCTCGAACCTAACGAAGCTGAGCGTCGCAAAAGGTGTTCTTGAACGGGATTTCGGTACCAACAACGATATCGAGGACGAAGATGCTATCAGACCACGGAGTGTCTCTCATTCTCCACCACCACTGACGGTTATCTCGGTAGCTGCTTCTCCCAAGGATCTTATTGAACGGAATGGACAGGTCAGGAAGAGGATCAGCAGCGGCACGTCTTTATCACAACAGCAGCAGCAGCAACAGCAACAGCAGCAACAACAGCAAACATCAAAGGACCCAGTATCGGAGAGCAGTGAGCGCACGCTGTATAGTTCGGGGCCAGTTCCAGGAAAGACCGAGTCGCCCGCGCTGGAAGAAGAGTCCAGTAGTGAGCATCCTAGTCCTGGGTTAAGTCAAGCTCACAGTAGCAACAACATCCGTCGTCGCTCTAGCAACAAAATTGGCATAGATAGCAGTACAAGTACCAGTCGGAGCAGTGACAGCGAAAGCGGTGGAGGTGGAGGTGGTGGCAATTTGGAAGTTGCTGTTCGATCGACGACACTTTCGAAGGATTTGCTTGACAAGAAGCATGAGCAACCACTTTCGTCGGCGCCGACTGTTGTTACGTCCCCAAGAGCTTTAGAATCCAGTACATAAACCTTCAACACCATTTTTTGCAGGTTGATTTTTTTTTGATCTTATTGTGGATTTTTTATTTTATTGAAGGCGCCGGATGTCGTCTTGGACAATGTCGATGCGGTGCATGATATCTGTGTAGTTCTGAACGATGGTGTTGAATTCTGGGCCTACGGATTTGTACCGATCTAGGAGGAGTGCGTTTTGGTGTCTCTGGCGCGTTAGTGATTCCTGGCGTTTATCGATCTCTTGCCTATTTTTTTTTATTTTTTTTTTTTTGTTGTTGTTGGGAAGAATATTTGAGGGTTAATTTGGGTTGTAAATATATGTGGGATTAGTGGGGCCGTGGGTTTTGTGGAGGTGGTGGATGGTTTCTTACCGGATGGTGGTCAGTTTTGCGACAGTTTTTTTGTTATAGACGTGTTCTTGTACTGTCACTTTCAGGATCCTATAAACGATAACACCATACAAAGGATATGGTCCGATTAGTTAACTTCCAGGAAACCCTGTGCTTCCAGCTGTAGGTCTTACATTCGTGCAATGAGAAAAGAAAAATAAGCATAGAGAACAGCATGAAAACGTACTCGAGCTTGAGAGTAAGAGACTCAACTAACTGTGAAAAGTATTCCATCAACGTCTGATCTTGCTCAACCTGGTAGCGAACCCGAAACTCGACAATCATCTCCCAGAGTGTGGACACTGTCTGGTTCAATGTGTTGAATAAGGGCTGGATTATGCTCTGGAGGGTGAGGGTGAGGAGGAGTGAGTCTTCTTTACACCGGTCGAGGAAGATGGATTGTTTTTTTGTGCTGGCGATTAGGTCTTCTAGCGTAAGAGTGGTGGTGGAGGTTCTGGAGGAGAGGGAGGCGAGAGAGAGAAGATCTTGTTGGCGTTGATGGATGGAGTGCTGGATGGCTGTGAGGAGTGAGGGTGTGAGGCCATCGAGTGCGTCGAGGTGTGGGCGTAGTTGGTTTACTACATATTCGTCCATGTCCATCGTTGCATCACCGTCGTGGGTGTTGATCCTTGACGCCAGGAGTGAGATTATTGAGGCTGTAGAGTCTGGACCCACTCCCGAGAGACTGTCATTATTGCTGCTGTTGCTGCCTCGACTTGTTCGTGCGGCTACCTGAGACGAAGAAGAAGGGACGACAAGGCGACGGGTTTCAAGGATGCTGAGGAGTCTGTCAAGGTGTGCTGATATGTCCCGTTGGAGATCTGCAGCTGCAGCGTTGTTGGATGAGGTTCCTGTGAGATTATTGTAATTGTCGAGAGGCAGGAAGCGGAGCCGTTCGACAGGGTCAAAGAGGGTTTTTGTCTCGAGGTAACTCTTCTTGTGCTTCAACGCGTAGCGGGCCTAAATATTCAGCAGGAAGTGTGAGGGGTTTAGCTCTTTGCAAGAAAAAAAATAATTGGTGGCAAGGTGTTGACATTACAAAATAATGGAGGGGTAAAGAGGAGGGATGGTACCTGGTGGAGGTCCTGGTCGAGGTGGAGACTGGTTCCTGTGGGTGTGAGGAAGCGAGTGTTGAGGTCTGTTATGAGGGTGGCGAGTCCTGGGTTTCTGTCGAGGAGTCCTTGGTCCTGCATGGTTGTTTGTCCATTGTTTGTCTTTGACGAAGCGTTGGTAAAAGTGGATCACTTGAGAAAAACCCCGTCGACACTTGTGCTCCTTGAGCAACGAGAAAGATGGTTATGAATGAACAGTCACTTCCTCTTGCTCACGCGCGGCGTGGGTAGAGATTTTGGACGTTGACGCCCACCCAGGCAGTGCGAAGGACTGGAGGCAGTCCTCCCTTTTTTTTTACTTTTTCCTTTCTTTGCCACCTCCCACCACTTCTTTCACTCACTCCTTCCCCAATTCCACCACGCGTCCAAGGAACATCAGGGAATAAACTACTTACTCGTAAGTCGACCTGACACAACCACAGCCTTGCTCGCACACCGCGTCCTTTCTCTATTGGTGTTCTTTCATTGGCAACAACGATGCAAAACGCGGTACCCGAAAATGGAATCGTTTCGACTCGAAGGCGGAAGCTGCGCCTTCAAAATAACCGACACACGCCAGTGCAGGACCAGGGTTAAAGGGCTGACGTGGGCCATGCCCTGAATCTTTTAACACAAAACTCATTTTGCCATCCTCTTCTTTTCTTTTCTCACACGCATTTTGTCTCTTCCTACTTTCTTTCTCTCCCTGCCGCAGTAGACGCACCTCACCACAAACCCTTCGCCAACCTTAACCCCCTTACCACCAACAAAACCCAAGAACCATGAGTGACGACGATTTCATGATGGAAGAGGAGGAGGACGAGGATTACGATTTTGATTACGAGGACGAGGATGGTGATGAACCCGACGTGGATTTGGAGAACAAGTATTATAACGCCAAGGGCCATAAGGAGGACGAACCAGACGTGGCACTTGCCGAGTTCCAAGGCGTTGTTGAAGCAGAGACTGAGAAGGGAGATTGGTACGTTTAGACATAGCCGGCTTTTTGTTGGTGGAGCCGTCTTTTTTCGGCTTTGATATGTCGGATAAGGATGCAGCAATGCTTTTTTTCGCGTTGATGTAAGTAAGCGGGAAGACTGACAGTGTGTGTGTAATGATTACTATTGCTTTTTGACGATTTTAGGGGTTTCAAGGCTCTAAAGCAGATGGTCAAGCTGTCCTTCAAGATGGGCAACTACGACAAGGTGAACATAACCTTTCTAACACCCACACTTTCTTTGTACTGACTTGTACACGATATTTAATTACGATATGTAATACGCGATATTGACTTCTCCTCCATTGCCATCGCCCTTTTCTTTTTCTCACGACTCTTATCTAGACGCTGGAGTACTACAACCAACTACTGCCGTACACGAAAGCGGCGGTGACCAGGAACTACAGCGAGAAGAGTATCAATAACATTCTGGATTTCATCTCGTCGTCATCTGACATGATTTTCATGGAAAAGTTCTACCAGACCACCTTGAACGCCCTGAAGGACGCCAACAACGACGTAAGTTACCTTAGTCGCGTTACTTATTGGATGTATGTGGTAAAAGAGCATAGCCCTCACCTTACTTAATCCCCGCATGTTCGTAACCTGGAAAATAGCGCTTGTTGGTGAAGACGAACTTGAAGCTGGCAAAGCTGTGGCTGGACAGGAAGGAGTTTGGTCGTTTGTCAAAGATTCTTCGCCAGCTGCATGCGTCTTGTCAGGCGGATGATGGAACGGATGACCAGCGCAAGGGAACACATTTGCTGGAGATCTTTGCGCTCGAGATTCAGATGTACACAGAGACAAAGAACGGCAAGAAGCTGAAGGCGCTCTACCAGCAGTGTCTCTCGGTCAAGTCGGCCATTCCTCACCCCCGTATCATGGGAGTTATTCGTGAGTGTGGAGGCAAGATGCATATGATCGAGAAGGAGTGGGACCAGGCGCAAACAGACTTTTTCGAGTCTTTCCGCAACTATGACGAGGCAGGAAGTTTCCAGCGTATCCAGGTTCTCAAGTACTTGGTACTGGCCAACATGCTGATGGAGTCCAAGATCAACCCCTTTGACTCTCAGGAGACTAAGCCATACAAGAACGACCCTCAGATTGTGGCGATGACCAACCTTGTGAGCGCCTACCAGCGCCGGGACATTCGCGAGTTTGAGAAGATTCTGAGAGAAAACCGGACGACGATCATGGACGACCCTTTCATTCGGGCGTATATCGACGATGTCCTGAAGAACATCCGGACCCAGGTGTTGATTCGGTTGATCAAGCCCTATACCCGCATTGAGATTTCCTTCATCTCGCGTCAGCTCAACATCCCTGCACAGGATGTCGAGGATCTCTTGGTTGGACTTATCCTTGACAAGAAGATTGCTGGTCATATCGATCAAGTCAACCAGCGCCTCGAGCTCCAACGCCAGTAAGTTTGTTTCTTCGTTTGCTTGATGTGTTTTTTTTTTTTTTTTTGGCATTTTGGCATTTTGGCATTTTGTTGCTTTGCATTGTTGAATGCGCCTTCACTCTAACACGTTGCCTTGCTTCGATAATTCTTTTTCTTTAGGACGACGGGTGATTTGCGATACAGTGCGATGGATAAGTGGTCTGCCAACCTTGAGACCTTATACAACGCCAACATCAACAAAGTGCGATAAGGGTATTCAGGCTCCAGCACCCTTCTCCAGGTCGAAGCTGTTCTCTTTTGCAAGATACAAAGAAAAAAAAGTTTAGCAGTTTGCAGTTTGAAAAGTAAAAAAGTTTGCCACCAAATTTCTTGCATGTGTGACGTAGCTCTCGCTCGTGGTGAACAGAGAAATTAAATAAAGCCTACAAAGGTTGATTCAGATTTCACTCTTTCACTCCATTCACGTCTTTCTTTCTCTCACTTCAACCTAGCAGGACCAGGACTCCACCAACACCCTCTGGACCCAACCCATCGTTTGCAAGAAGCCTCGAACAAATCGTTTCTTTGTCCATCATGAGCATGTCACAAGAGCAGGCAAGGATCTCCCTTCAGTGAATCATACACATGAATCTGCTCTGTTTTGCCAGGAAGGCGTTGCACTTTTTCTATATTTTTTTTTTTTTTGCAACAGCAGAACCTAACCATATCGCCCTTTCCCTCACTGATAAAAAATTATAGATCAATGCCATGATAGCGGCAGCCAAGGCAAAGGCAGAAGAAGCCAAGGCTAGAGCCCTCGCTAACGCCGCGATTTTACAACAGCGCGCTCAGCAGCAACAACAACAACAGCAGGCAGCACAACCACCACCAACCGCAGCATCAGTATCAGGAGGAGCAGGAGCAGCAACAGGAGGATTATCACAATTGGAATTGATCCGGCAGCGGAAGGAGGCCCTCCAGGCCAAGTTGAGCAGAGTCATACCCGCTGCATCAGGACCGACGGCGGCGTCTAGTTCTGGATCGCGGCCAGCAGGAGCAGGAGTGGGAATGGGAGGGACGGCGGCGGCGAGTGGGCAGAGGACGACAACGGTGAAGGGAGGTTTGGGTATGGATATGGCGCCGATGATTTCGAGGGATGCTGAGGGAAACTTGATCATTAACTCTGTCACTGCTGGTAAATCCGTCAAGACGCCTTCTTTCGCCACCGCCAAGGTACTTACCTTACTCGACTCTGATCGCCATGTTGTAGTTTGTGTCCTTTGTTCGCCAGCGATATAGCAAGTTCCGCTAACTTACGATTTGTTTGTTTTTAACATTGACATATCTTTGCTACTAAATAGGTTAACCAGAAACCAGAACCAAAGAAGGAGTTGAAGATCCTGAGCGTGCCCGAAGAATTCACCAACCCGGAAAAGAACCCGTATTTCGACGAGAATCTGGCAGCGGCACCCCGGGAGCGTCGGTCTCGGCCGTTGAAGTTTGCACAGCAGGGGAAATACATTAATATTGCCAACCAGATCCGATCCGACCAGCGGGCTGAGCAGATGAGACGGGAGATTGAGGAGGCTGCCAAGGCGAATGTTGAGGAGGATGATCAGCAGATCAAGGATGGCTTCACCAAGGTATGTATCGGGATCGTCTTTTCTTTTATTTTCGTTGTTGTCTCTGTTGCTTTCGTTGATATTTTTTTTAATATTAGTAATGCGATATTTACCTTACGTTTCTTTTTGTGTGTAATAATTGCAATTAGCGCGAGGTGCTGAAGGGAGTGGAGTGGTGGGATGCAGGTTTCTTGCCTAACAAGACATACGATGATATCAAGGACGGAAATGCTAGGATCGAGACGGAAGACGACCCACTCATCACACACTACATCCAACACCCCGTACCAATCGAACCTCCAAACGAAGCCGCCCACGCCGCAAGCGCCAAACCCCGCCCGCTCATGTTGACAACCAAGGAACGTAAACGACTCCGCCGCCAGAGACGTGCAGAGCTTCTAAAGGAGAAGCAGGACAAGATCCGGTTGGGTCTCTTGCCAGCTGACGCGCCCAAGGTTAAATTGGCGAATATGATGAGGGTTCTGGGACAGGAGGCGGTGTTGAATCCGACAGAGATTGAGATGAAGGTTCGACAGCAGGTTGCGGATCGGTTGCAAGGGCATTTGGATCATAATGCTGCGGCCAAGTTGACGCATGAGCAGCGGAAAGCCAAGGAGAGTAAGAAGAAAGAGGAGGATGTTGCCAAGGGTATCTATGTCTCTCTCTACAAGTACGTACACACCGTTTTTCCGTTTTGTTTATCGGATGTTTTACTCTTTCTCAGGGCTGTTAGGACAGAAACTAACCATGCTAAACATTCTTTGTACTTTTATCTCACCATTCTGGTCATAGGATCAACGATTTGTCGCACCCACAGAAAAAGTTCAAGGTCGACAAGAACGCCACACAACTGGGGCTGACAGGAATTGTGCTCATGTACCCTACCTTCTCGATCGTCCTCGTCGAAGGTGGACACAAAGCCATCAACCAATACAAGAAACTCATGCTCCGTCGAATCGATTGGTCCGACAACACACGGCTTGATGGTACAGAGGTCTCGGAGACGACGATCGATAACAAGTGTCTGCTCGTTTGGGAGGGTCAGTTGAGGGAGCGGCAATTCAAGACGTTCAGGTTCTTGAAGGCCACGAATGATGCGCAGTTGAAGCAGGTTCTGACTAGACATGGCGTGCAGCATTATTGGGATCAGGCGCTTGGGTTCAAGGAGGAGGATATGTTGGGCGCCGAAGTCACCCTTTGAAGTCACATCATTTATCATCCCATAATAAATGGACACACCATTTGCATTATATTATGGGGCTTTCTATTGGTGATCTAAAATTCGCAGCCGAGGGACAATACGTTGAACATATTGGCACCTCCGCCACCTCCTCGACCGCTGCCACCACGGCCATTGCCACTGCTGTTACTACTTCCTCCGCCGCCGCCACCTCCGCTACGCTTCTTGGACGACCCGGATTTCTTTTGGATCCCTGCAGATTTTGACCCCTTCAATCCCGATCCTCCAATAGTCGAAGTGGTCGATGATGATGAGGGAAGTTGGTTCAGAGGTTCCATATCCGGTCCAAAGATACCCAACTTGGTCGCCTCTGCTGCCTCTCCAGCTCCTCCTGCAGCGGAGGCTCCTTTCCGACTAGCGCGAAACACGACCACGACATCAATCTCTCCCGTATCCACAAAATCCTCCTCGACAGCGGCCAGGATCTGATGGTACATGCTGACAGATTCTGGGAACTGCATCCTCCCTTCCAACAGCGTTCCACCACGGGCAAGAGGCAAAGTCTGTTGGAACAAGAGTCCATCGAATAGTTGGGCAAGGGGCGGGATCATGTCTTCGAGGTGAAGAGCGCTGGCGAGAAGAGATACTGTTGCGAGAGCGTGTTGGTATTGGGTTGAGAGGTGGAGGGATCTTTTTGTCATGGGGGGTGCTTCGACCAGCGAAGGAGGGCCCGACAATGCTGTTGAAAATGGTGTTGATGAGGGTGTGGGTATATTGCTGGCTTCAGGTCCTGCTCCTGCTCCTGCTGACCTTGCTGGCTGTTTGCCAATTGTCTCGGGGTAATACACCTCACGGAGGAAGAGCGCCGAAGCGACGAACGCAATGACCTCGAAATTGGCGACAGAAATACTCGCAGATCGGGTCTTGGAATGAGCAAGCGCGTTGATCAGGTACCGCAACGTCGCCGCCAGAATCATGAACGGCTTCGGGAGTGCGCGGACTTGAGCGGTGTCAGCGCCCAGGATCCCCAAGAAGAGACTAGTCCTGCTAGCCTCGTCCATCGTCTCACCCTTTTCCTGATCCTGTACATGTTGTTGTGACGCATCCTGTTGTTCGATTTCCATGGCGCCGATTGTGTGTTCGGTGTCGGCTGGGGATACCTCAACGGCGCTGGTGGAAGAGGGTGTGACGGGGTCGATATCCATGACACTGATCCGTCTTGCTGACTTTTTCTGGGCCTTGGCCTTGACAACCTTGACCATCTCGTCCAACTCCATCACCGAAGCGCCCATCACAATCTCGGCCGACAAGTGATCTCCACGCCTCACATATTCCACAACCTCCAACTCGGCTCCTGATCCTCTCTGCTCCTCTCCCTCATCCAGTGCTCCGTCTACTTGACTTCCGCTTTCAAGGTGAAGCAAATCCCTAGCAAGGACCCCATAAATCCACCGTCTGAGATCCCTCGACGCCAACCACGCACTCTCCCGATCCGTATCCTCCAAAAACGGCGTACACCAAAACATCCGGTTGCTGACTACATCCATCAACTTGAACGAAAACTGACCCGCCCTGAAGGCTTCTTTCGTCTTGTTCAGCGCCGCTACGACAGACAGGGAGGACTTTTCCGGTGCTGCCCAAAGGCCTCCTCCTGCCGAGGGTGTTGAAGGGTTGGGAGAAGCCGCGATCGAAGTCGAAGGAGTGGGTTCTTCCGAGGATGGCAAGGAAGACTCTCCTGACGAGATTGATTCCTCTGTCGAAAAGTCGTCTGGGATCGAGGGGGAGTACTGCTCCATAGACTCGATCAAAGCCGACCGCAACTCCTGACGCCTCTCTTCCGTCTCGCCCGCATAAAGTTGCTCCCGATCCTTCAGAATCTCGTCCATGATCCCGTTCACTTGTTCGCACTCTGCCAGCACCGACTTAATGTCGTCCCGCCCACCAGCACTATCTGCACCGCTTCCAGATCCAGATCCAGATCCAGCTCCGTACTGCTTCAAAAAGGTAGCCGTGGCTTTAATCCTCGCATGGTTGGTATTATTAGCCGCCGAGAGTTTCTGTCCTGTCGCCGCCGCAAGCGATCTCGCGACCTGGTCTTCAAAGACATCAGGGCGGAGGTAGTCGTTTCCTGTCAGTGACGCAAAGAGTGGGAGGAAGTGTGGTCTGATCCCGAGGTGTTCTGCGATGGCGGACTGGGAATAGACTGTTGCTGCGACGGTGGTTGTTCCAGTTGTGGGGTCGGTTGAGACGAAAAGGCTGTCGAGCGGGATGTAGCCGCCTTTTGTTGATGATCCCGTGTTGTAGATGAAGTAATCTATATTAGAAATAAAGTGTGATGGTTACTTATTTTGCACTCACCATAGAGACATATGAGGTATTCATACTCTTATGAACTAAAAACGTACCAGAATCCTTGCTGACGGCATAGGCCTCATCAACATTAACATCCATAGACTTCTCCATCGCCAACTGGGCAACCAACCCATCAGCCTCACCATCACAAACCAACAGCTCAACCCCCAAAGCCCTCAGCGTCTGCAAAGTCACCTCCATCACCAGCGGCGGGATCAAGAAATGCGAATACCCCTTTCCACCAGCACCACCCGCACCACCACTTCCTCCATTACTCCCACCACCAGCACCGCCGGCCCGATTCGCCAACGCCTCAACCCCCGTCCCGTTACTACTCGTCAGAGTATTACAACCACCCCCTAATCCGAGCACATGATAATGCTCCAAATCCCCTACGACTCGACTCATTTTGCGGATCTTCTCCGTATCCCTCGTCAACCTCGTCTGCCGCTTCTGAACAGGCAACGGACCATCAAACAAGACTTGTAACCGGAAACCACTGTTCTCGAGCGCACGAATGTGGGCGGTGAGGAGGTTGACGAATGACGAATATTGGCCTCCCCAGATCCATTCAAATTGGCCGCAGTAGAGGTGGTGGATGTATGCGTTTCCGTCGAGGATAAAGAACCGCCGTTTTGCGAGGAGGTTTGTTGAAGAGGAGTGGTCTGGTGTAGGGGAGAGAGACCTCTTCAGACTGTTGTTGGTGCTGATATCACCTGCTTCGCTCGAATCATGTCCTGGCTGTGGGGAAGGTGATGAAGGTGGTGGTAGGGTTGCGGACCAGCTCTTGCGCTGTCCTAGTGATTTCGATTCGAAATAGCTGTACAGTCCGAGTACTCCCATGTGATGTGTGATGAACAATGAGAAACCCTCATGGTGGGTTGCAAAGTTGTACACTTTTGTCATTTTTTTGTTGACAAAAGTCCGATGTGACTGGTAAATGCCAGATCTGAACTGTTCAAAAGTTGCCACCAACCCCCTTCACAATGAACCTTCTGAACGCTAAGCGTTTCATATATTGTTTGAATAAAATGCGCATCTCTCTCTACTCCAGTATCCGCTCCTCCTAGAACGGGATCACCCAACGTGCCTTAGTGGCCATGGCCATCATCCTCCTGACGTTGCTCAGGCGCCACAGTAATCATATCATCAATACGGAGGATCGACAACGCAGTCTCAGTGGCAGAGCGCAGGGCACGGATCTTGGACAGAGCAGGCTCAAGCACTCCAGCATGGACGTTATCGCGGACCTCGCCCTTGATCAGATCCAATCCATACCACTTCAAGCCCTGACGAGACTTGTCCTTCTGAGAAGCGTTATGGTACACACGGAGCGTTGCCACCAAATCTGTAGAGTCCTTGGCCGCATTCACAGCCAACGTCTTGGGGATCACAAGCAGTGCGTTCGCAAACTCTGCAATGGCCAATTGCTCACGCGAGCCCTATTACAACACATAAAACAAAAGCATACGGGTTAGCGGGTAAAAAATTGGGAGAGCTCAGCGGATCATGACTGAACAGCTACAGTCATGTATGAGATCATACCAAGGTGGTGGCAAAGTTCTCGAGGTAGATGTTCAGGGCAGTCTCGACAGCTCCTCCTCCAGGGACGACACTTCCACTCTCCAAGGTACGCTTGACCACGCACAGGGAATCGTGCAAAGAACGCTCCATCTCGTCCAGCATGAAATCATTGGCTCCACGAAGAATGATCGATGCCGACGACTGGGCCTTAGTACCCTTGACCAAGATGCACTCATCGTCCGAGATTCTCTCCTGAACGACCTCCTCGGCGTAACCGAGGTACGATGCATCATATGTCTCCTCGCCCTCCAAGTTGGCTAACGTCGAGATCAAGGTAGCTCCAGTGGCCTTGGCAATCCTGCGAAGATCCTCCTTTTTGCAGCGGCGGACAGCCATTGCTCCAGCCTCGACAAACAACTTCAAGCACATGTCGTCAATTCCCTTGGTCGTCAAAATAACGTTGGCTCCAGTCGCAAGAATCTTCTTGATACGCTCCGTTGTAATATCGCTCTCTCTGTTGTAATAATTGAAGTTTTCAAGATATTGTTAGTTGTGATCCATGGTGCACAATTTCACATCTGCAAAGACCATTGCCAACAAGGTACCTCTTGCGGATGTCCTCGAGCTTGTCAGGATCGTCGACCATGATGTGTACTCCCAAGTTCATGCGGACCTTCTGCAAGTTGATATCGAGACAGGCGATCTTGGCGTTGGTGATCTTGGTCTTCATGGCCTGACTGGCGACTGTGCAGTTGAGAGCGTATCCCTTGACCAGCATTGACTCTGTTGCACTCTTTCCGTGAGCCTTCAAGACGTTGACAGCCTTGACTGGGTATTTGTGTTCGCCTCGGCTGTTAGTCGACTTGACAGCGAGCATAGCATCGACAGCCATGTTCGAAAAGAAGTCGTCGTGGCTAAAAGCGATAATGCAAAATATCAGCATGGTTACAAACTGTTAGCTTCGCCATCCAGGGCTAAGAAAATCTCGTACTGACTTAAATAGCTCGCGCCTAGTAGCAAACGCTAGTCAGGACAGTTGCACTCACGATCCAATAATCTTGCTGGACATGCTGGTCTTGGCAGCATTGACAAGACAATCACGGCCGAGAGCCTCAACCTTGATCGACATCTGATCCGCAATGAACTTGCAAGCCTCCTTGGACGCCAAACGGTATCCTGTGATGATGGTGGTAGGGTGGATCTTGTTCTTGACCAACTCGTTGGCTCTCTTCAAGAGCTCGGCTGCAATAATAACAACAGAGGTCGTGCCATCACCGACTTCCTTGTCCTGCTGCTGAGCCAACTCGACCAAGATTCTTCCTGCGGGATGCTCAACCTCCAACATGTTCAGAATCGTGGCGCCGTCATTAGTGATAGTGACATCCTAAAAATGGCGAAAAAGAAAGAAAGAAGGAAGAGCGTGTTATGTTTTCTTCTCTTTTCTCGCGGTTACTCGAAGGTCAAGGTTGTGTCGTTTTGGTGGCCAAATGATCGCAGGCGCCAAAAGAAAACGAGGGAGCACTTACACCAATTTCATTGACAATCATCTTGTCGAGACCGACAGGTCCCAACGACGACTTAACAATGTTGGCAATGGAAGCGGCAGCAAGGACTAGAGTTGTAATAACCAGCAAAGAGAATGCAAGGTTGGTCAGTGAGCTGATCGTCCTCCAAGTAAATGGTGCTAACCAGCAATAAAATGGTCGTGCGTGTTCCTGACATGGCTGAATCAACGGTTGAAGGTGGTATAGTAGTTGAATCTCGGTGCTGATGAGGCCATTGCGCTGAAGCTGTGTCCTGCTGCCTTCTGTTTGGTGAACCGCAATTTCTTCCCGTACTCCAAGGTCAGCCGGTCAATTCCCTGGAGCTGTTGACTCATGCCCCCACTTTCCCCTTTAACATTCGCGGTTGTCAACTTCAGGACAGAAGTACATAACGAGACGAAGAATTGAGGAATGAAGGGTGTGTCGTTTTACCATTCTGATCTCTGATGGTCTGTCCGCTGGTGCGTTCTCCTCCAAGGAACAGACTTGCGCTTTGCTGTGAATGGTACATGGTGGATGATTGTAAAGCGAGGTGGAGAAAAGTGAAAGTTAAACGATAGAAGGACAAAGAACACTTTCATTTTATCGTTCGTGTCCCACAAAAGATTCGCGCTTACTTGACGCCAAAGCACCAAAAATGGTTTCTGTGACGTGCACAGCTCACACGCGAACCAAGCGACACTCGCAGAGGGAACCAAAGATGTTGATAATATTTTTATTTTGGTGGTTGGTAAGGTCAAAAGTATCTGCTGTTGCTGTTGTTTGAATATCGTAGGCAATTGTCCGGTGTCGATATGCTTGTACTTTTCGTCGGTAGTCTAGCTTCAAATCGAAGTTCTCAAATGAAAACAGGCTGTCCTGTTCACGCTGTGGCATCCACCTCCTGAGCAGCTCCCTCGGCTTCCTTTGCCTTGGCTTCGGCTTCCTTTGCTTTACGCGCCTCCTCCTCCAAAAATCGTCTATTGGGCAAAGTAGGGACAATTGACAAGTTATAAGTATTTGCTCCTTAGTACACCTGTCAGCAAGAAAGAAAGCAGATTCAACACCATAGATAAATCTAGTAACTTACTTCCTGGCCTGGAGAACCATAAACTCCTTGCGGCTCTTAAAGACCTCCTGACGCTTCTCTGCACTCTCAGCCCAGACCTTGGAGGGCTCATCGGGAACAATGTTCTTTTCAGCAGCCTCCTGCAACTTGAAACGCTGGACAAGGTTTCCGTTGGTTGCATGACTCGATCCTGAAGATGATCCTGTAGACGATCCTGATGGTGCTGCTGAAGTGGTGGCTGCGGTGGGAGGGGTTTGAGGGCGAGGAGCTGGAGGCTACAATTGATAACGATGTATGAAATGGCATGTTAGTCTCCAATTTGATATTTCCGATTCTAAGATATCTCTGCGTGGGTTGACTTGTATCCTTCAGAGATTCGTACCATGGGCAAAGTGCCGTCCCGCAAAATGTTGTCGCAAGTCTGCTCCACGGAACCGGTCTTTTGGAGGTCGTAGTGAATAGCTGCTGTCGGAATATGCGGGAACATGGCCCTGACCGTCTCAACCTAATCGAAGCAAGTTTTCGTCAAAATGTGAAGACTAGTGAGTACAAACTTGCATGGTGTCCTCGGTCCTGGTACGGTTTGCCAATACCGATCCTGCCCATTCGCTCATTTTCTATTCCTGTGTCCCGAGAATTGTGTCGCCAACCGAACACCTTCGACTCCGACGATATCATATGGTACGACAGAATCTCCTTATGAGAGTGAGCAAAAAGGTCCAAGGGATGCGTACCATCTCTGGGTTGACAAGTCGTGCTGGGGGTCGTGATGGGATCCTGCCTCTACCCTGTCCTTGACGAGGTCCATGGTCTTCTCCAGATGCTAATGAAAGTAAATTGCAACAAAACCGGGCAGCCTCGGGTTAGTGCCATGCTGTTCTGTCCCTGGTGCTGTGAACTTGCAAAGGAGTGTCTGCCTTCCGTCCAGGTTGTTGAGTGAGTATTTGTGTGTAGTATTACCAGAGAGCCATCTGAAGACCATGAAGATGATCACGATGACGATGGTGAGGCTGACAAAGTCGGTCATGAGTGTGTGTTTGTTGTCTGTGATGCTTGGCTTTTATGAAGTTGTCGGTGTTGATGCTGATGTGAACGGGTGAGCGTAAAAAAAAAGGAAAGTGATGGAAGGTGATGGTCATCGTTCCCTTACTCGCTATCCTGTACCGAACAGAAGGAAGGAGGAAGGGTATCTCCTTCCAAAGTGACTGTCTTTCGATCAAAGATTCAATTTGCATTTCGCCAACTGATCAAGCGTTGACGCTCTTCGACGCGACAAACGCGTTTCGAACATGGCTACCTGCTATCTCTAGGACAAGCTACTTATCACACGAATACGATAATCAAGGGTTTGGTGGAGAACTGTCAAACCGGATATTTTTAAGACAATGACATTAAATGCAAGCACAATTGCAATACTTTCTCGCTACAAATAGAATACATGCATCTTGTTCACCTCGCAGTCGCTTCGGTTCTCTTGCAATTGTTTCAGCATGGAACCACTGGCACCATCTATGTTAAAGCCTCGATAGTTCAGTTCCTATCAAAAGCCAAAATAAACAATACATATGACGCTCGCAACACCTTAAAAGTAGAAACATCACCCTTACTACTGAATAATAACACTCGTTTTGTTAGGTTATTTGTGGCATAGAAGAAAGGTCAATCCATCATCCTTGAACTGTCACAAGCAAACCAGTTTCTTTAGGATAACAGCCCTCACATACGCTTGTCCTTGCTCTTGTTTGGTTGTTGAGTCTGTACTGCGATGCATGATTGTGTATTCTCCGCCAGCGGTGCTCGCTTGGCTTGGGCAAATTAAATCAGACGTCTCGGCGAAATGTCAATGGTGCGATCCACCCTTCCTTCCTCAGTTATCCTTCTTCTAAAAGTTCAAACAAACCCCTTTTTCTTCGTGTCGTCGCTGTTTTGATGGTCCAGTTCACTAGCTTCCTTTTCTTCTTTCTCGCGATGATGCCAATGATGATACTCTTTGTTTGGTGATGCTGCATTGTTATTTCTTTATTGACTATCGCGTCTGCAGCTTCTCAATCGTGTCATGCATGATTATTGTTCAAGTTGGGTCAAATTTCACAGAACAAGAAAAAAAATACCTGTTCTCCTTTCGACTCCTTCCTCGACCATGACCTATCGCTTGGACCTTCTTTCTCTTCCAGCTTATATTACTGCTCGAGCTCGAAGCAAGGTCTCCTTTTTTGCCCTTTTTCGGCTGATTGCGAAAAAAAGGGTTGTATGTGTTGATTGCTGAATGTTTGAATGGATGGGTTGGTGTGTGGGAATTGATACTCGACCACATCGTCCTTTTTTGTTGTTTGGGGTTAAACTTAGAGGGTAAATAGGCTGTTTTCCTGCAGCCACAGGAACGAGGTGGATAAATGGGAAACGAGAGGAGGATGGGAAAAGAAAAAGGAAAAGAAGTAGGGTAAGAAGTAGGGTAAGAAGAGAAGGGATAAACAAAGGGGAAAGGATATCAGGACAAGGCAAGGCAGGGCAAGACAGGGCGGGGCGGGGTAAGAATGGTTGGTGCACAGTGGCTGATCGCTCTCTTTGTATAGTGCACATATCAATCCCAAGTTATCACACAACGTGAACACCCGAGGAAGAAAACAAGACGCGTCTCTTTTGTTGCACTCCTTCGGCAGAGTGGTTTTGTTGCAGTCCTCATTTATTACCCCATCGAAAGGTTGGACAAGAAAAATTCTCCATTGAAGTGCGATATACGAACGGCGTGTTACGCATGCGGTAGGATGGAGAATAGCAATTGGCATTGAGATATGTCAACATTAAAAAAAAAAAAAAAAAAAAAAAAAAAAAAAAAAAAAAAAAACTTTGAGCTCCTTTTTCCCACCAAGTAGAGCGCAACAAAGAACAAAAGGCAGCACTGGCAGCACACTGGTTAACATAAATTACTTTTTAAACACACAGACTATGACATCCTCACGAATAAGTGGAGGGTTAAGGAAGAGAGGAAAAGGGTGATGTGCTCAGGGCGTTGGGATGTGGGCGGAAAAGGAAACGGGGCGAAGAAAGGAAAGAAGGGAATGCACGCTCCCATGCAGAATTTGGGCATTGAAGAGGCATCAACGGACACCAAGTTAGGCTAAATGATAAGACGCAGCAGCGAGGGAAGGTTGACGATGATGGTTATGATGATGACACATACATCTGCCTCACTTGTTCGTCGGGAAAGGAAACTACCATGGTTGAGGGAGAGAAGGAGCGAGAAGGATGGATAGAGGGTGCGAGTAAGAAAGGAACAACCAGGAACGACTGAGTGATTGAGCGAGAGTGAGGCAAACTGGTCGTTTGCTGTTTGCCCCTCGATCGTCATTCGCGTTAGGGCACTCCAAAAGACAAAGGAGACGGAACAAAGCGCATAACAAGGCTTGAATACAGTTTGCACTTGCCGCCTCTTGTTCTAATTCTGGGAGGGTTTTTTTCAGTTCAACCTTGTCCCCTTCTATCCCCCTTCGCCTCTCTTTTCTTTGTTGTTCTTTGATCTTTTGTCGTTCTTGTTGGACCTCGATGTCGTCCCCGTTGCTCAAGTTACTGCTTCCTGCTCCAGTCTATCGTTCCCTGCGTTCCTTTTTTTTTTTCTTTCTCGTTACCCTATCTTTTTTTTACTTGAACTCTTCTACTGCCAGCTCCATCTCGGCTCATCAAGTCAACAACAACAGCAACAGCAGCAGCAACTAACCAACTCACAGCTACCTACAACCAGCAGCTAAAACCCTAAAACAAACACCTTCCCGCTCTCTCCCTTCCACTTCTTTTGTATCTCTCTTTCTCTGGTCCAATTCAATTCGATCGGACGAATTGCTGTGGGCCAAAAATATACGCCTTCTATTCACAAAAACTTCAAACAGTTCCCAGTCAACCCCTTTTTGCTGTTCTCTCACTTCTTTCCTTCATCCCATCGTTGGTTCTTCTTTCAGTCACATAAGCACACAGTGAAGCAGCAAAGACAAACGGCTTTGCTCCTTTCTCAGTTGTCACTCTCGTACCTAAGCTTACCTGACCTTGCTACCTGCGCTGCTGCTGATCCCTCCATACATCCAGTTACTGTCCGAACTCGCAGAGGATTAAAAATCGCGCTCGCCCATTACCCGCTTTATTTTCTTTCTTCTTCGTTCCCTCTCTTTCTTTGTTCTTCCTCTCCTTTCATCTCTTTGTCCGTCCTTTGCCTTTAACTTTCTTTTGCCTTTGCACCTTCACACTTTTGCCACTCTTTTATTTCCTCTTCTCTCATTTTTGCCACTCTTTACTTTCCCCTTCCCTCATCCAGGCTCACTTTCACTCACTCTCTTTCTTTCACTCACACTCACGCACATTCACTCACGCCTCCACCGGTCTTCATCCTCATCTTCATCCATCATATCTTTCATCTCCAAATCCTTCGCCACCTTCATAATTTGTAACACCCCTCTTTCACCTCCCACCAGCTGACTCCTCCTCTTGTACATACATCCTCCTTCTCTCCTCAGCACAACACACTGCCTCAACCATGACCAAGAAAGACCTATACCTGGCTCTTTGGGGACAGATTGTCCAGGACACCAAGGTGTTTGCGCACCAGGTCCTCGACAAGATCACCCTCCACAAGCCTTCATCCTCATCCGCTTCTTCTTCAGGTATATACCACCTAACAAACTGCATAATAATAACTGATATCAGCGCACTATTATTATATTTGAATTGGTCAACCCTTGTCCATTTTTTTTTTATTTTCGAGTCCCGACTGACCCATGGCTATCATTGAACACAAAACGCCTTTTCTTTTACTCTATTTGTTCCATACTCTCTTTTCTTTTCCTCTTGCAGGTTCAACACATGGTAGCACCATGGATCATCATCACACTCGACCACAACAGCAACACTCCTCTCCACATCAACAAGAACATCATCAAAAGCAAAGGAAACAACCGCACCAACACCAACTTCGCCCCTTATCCCCGCACTATCAACAAATCTACACTCCCTATCGTCACGTCTACTTCTCAAGCACCCTTTCCCTCAACGTCCGCTCCTCCAATTCCTGTACCTCCCTCTCCACCATCAACTCTGCAACCATCGCATCTGTCAGCACTAGTAACGACCTGCTAGCCTCGCAGCAATTCGAGTCCCTTTGGGAGGTCCAGCTTGCACTTGGGGAGATTCCTGGGATGATTGAGGGCAACATCCTCGAATCATGCGAAGACCCAACGGCGGTATCAATTGATACCGCAGCAATCGTAGCGTCAAGGTCGGGAAAAGATTTCTTGTTGCCACCATTGTTGCCAATCGCTCAACAGTCGCATACATCATTGCTCTCCATCACATCCACATCAACACAGCCACGGCGGACGTTTGTTGCCTTCGAAGAGTTCCCTCGCTACCCTTCCGCCTTTGACGACAGCGACAACGAAAGCGATTACAATAGCGAGGATGGTGAGGAGGAAGTAGAAGACGAGGAGGAAGAGATCGATACAGTGGAGTGCTTCATTTTCCAACCGCTCCCACAACAACCACCGCAGCCACATCCTCTTCTTCAAATCTACAGCTCATCTTACCACTCTTCCAACAACCCTACCACCTCTTCCCTCTACCTCCCCCTCAATACAACACCTGAACACAACAACAACAACAACAACAACAACAACAACAACAACAACAATGTCAACAACTACACCGGATCGATTTACTCGATCGAACCACACCCCCTGCAACAATGTCAAGTCTATGAGGATGAGGAAGACGTAGAGGAGGCGCTCATATTTTCCAGACGTCTTTTCAGGGGCAACAACACTACCACTACATCCAATGCCATTACACCTACCTCCAACACCAGTTCATGCAGCAACACCGATAATGGCGCCGGTGCTGGCGCTCTCCTTCCAAGTGACCTCAGGAGCGACCGCAAAGACAGCGGCGTCTTTATCCACGACGAACAAGACGGCATCATCGTCAAGCTCTCGCCTCGACTGACCTTCTCCTCGTCTGAATCCGAATCCGAGTCTGAGGTCGAACACGACGACAAGAACACCAGCTACGGCCCCCAATCCCGATGTAGCAATGTCTACCATCCATCCGAACATACAGAGCTGAGGTCTCGATGGATGAACGGCGTCACCTGTATCCCTAACACCACTAGCAGTAACCTCAATGAAACAGGTTGTGGTGGGGGAGGAGCAAGGGACAGGAGAAACAGTACAACCACTCTACAACGTCGAGAGTACATTGCCTCGACCTTCTTTTCTTCATCCCCTACTACAACCTCCACCTCCACTACTTCTACATTTCCATCACTCATGGCCGTCGTCTCCTTCATCTCTTTGCAGGCCTAAACAAACATGTCACACAACAAACATATCGCACAAAAACCACTCCCCTATTCTTCCTCCTCTTTGTTTGTTTTGACCTACTAACACACCTTCGCACAGAAAACCATGACAAACCATCCAAACACAAACAATGCAACAACAAACAACACTGTTCATGGAAACGTGTGTATGTGTGTTATGTGGTTTGTGTTTATGTTTGTCCTCTGTTCACCTCGCTTCATTTTAGGACCCTAGTTTCGTGCTGGTCACGATGCTTCGTGTTCGTCTCTCTCGCACACAGTTTCGTGCCAAAGTGAACAGGACGAGAGAGTACCGCGAAAAAAGTAATAAATCGCCACTTGTTCAACATTTAGTTCGAACTAGAATATATCCCATGGCGTGTATTTGATGATACTGATAGATGAGAGTATAACCCCAGCTCATGCGCTCCTTTTATTATTATTTCGGGTGAAGGGGAATAAGAAAGCATGTTGGCAACTGAAGACTGCGAGGGCTTTACCAGAAAATGTGGACAGTTGCAAGTGCGGAGGAAATATTCACCTACCTACTGTACATCTGGAGCCTTTGATTTGATCACCGGGTGAAAGAAAGAAAGGTATCAATGATGGAAATCGAGCCGTTTTACACGTTTATTTTTTTGCGACTTGATACTTTTTATCAAACTCGACACTCGCCATTCTTCAATTGAAAAGTCTGCTAAGAAACCCCTTCTTTTTGATCGTTCTGGTGACTATCTACATATCAGATTCACTGATGGACAGCTTCTCCAACCATTTTTTTGCATTCAGGTGCCCCTGGTCAGCCGCCTTTTGGAACCACTTCCTGGCTTCCGTGTCGCTCTTGGTCACACCTTGACCGTTTTTATACATGATGCCGATGCTGTACTGAGCGCCGGCCTTTCCTTGATCGGTGGCCATGCGGTACCACTCCATCGCTTTGGGAAAGTCCTGGGGGACGCCCTTGCCTTTGTTGTACATGATGCCGAGTTCGTACTGGGAGGTTGGATGTCCCTGATCGGCGGCCATGCGGAACCACTCCATCGCTTTGGGAAAGTCCTGGGGGACGCCCTTGCCTTTGTTGTACATGATGCCGAGTTCGTACTGGGCGCCTGGGTCTCCCTGATCGGCGGCTTTGCGATACCACTCCATTCCTTTGGGAAAATCCTGGGGAACGCCCCTGCCTTCGTCGTACATAAGTCCGATGTTGATCTGGGCGTTAGGAAGACCTTGGTTAGCAGCCTTGAGGAACCACTCCATTGCTTTGGAAAAGTCCTGTTTCACACCTTTGCCGTTGCCGTACATCATGCCGATGTTGCTCTGAGCCTCAGCGCAACCTTGGTTGGCGGCCTGACGATACCAGTCCATCGCTTTGGCAAAGTCCTGTTTCACACCCTGGCCGATGTGGTACAGAAGGCCGATGTTGTATTGAGCGCTTGGGTCTCCTTGGTCAGCCGCCTTAATATACCACTCCAACGCTGCCGAATAGCTCTGCGAGACACCGAGACCTCCATCGTAGAGAAACCCCACTTTGCGCTGGCCATTTGCGTCTCCCTGGTTGGCAGCTTGAAGATACCAATCCATCGCTGCTTGATAGTCTTGTTGAACACCCACACCATCCCTGTACATATCGCCAAGAGCGACCTGAGCGACCTTGTCTCCCTGACTGGCACTGATGCCCAGCTGGACCAAGTCCCTCTCTTTCAACCCATTAGTTGTTGCACTCTCGCTCTGAGGTGCTCGTGAAGAAAGTTCCCGGCCAATGCTTGAATGTGGAAGCCCTGGGAGGTCTTCGATGGTCGGTGTTTGATTACCTAGCAATGTTTGTGGTCCTCGAGGTGGTGGTGCGAAAGCTGGGTGGTCGATATGGGAGTAGTTGTCCATCGCCGTGTTCTCAAGACCCCAAACCGGATTGCGTCTGGCACTGGAGTCGGTAGTAGCGCACTGTGATGACAGGGGTCTGTCAATGTGGTTGTAGTTGTCCAGTACTGTGTTCTCGACACCGTATACAGAGCTCTGTCGGATAGTGGATGTGGAGGAGGCAGGGGTACTCTGGGAGCCATCAACGTTCTTGACTGGCTTCGTTTCTTCTTCTTTTTCCTGCATTGATCCTGGCAATGACGAAGCCACCTTCGTCTCGACCGATGGATTGCCCACAACTACATCCAAGACTGTGTTGGGCACAGCAGCAATCCTGCGAGGCTCAAGACTATTGTTCAATCATTTGGCAAAAACAATTAGCGGAGCGGTTCTCGTTCTCTGCCTTTGCTTGCATTCGAAGCCATGTTCACGCATACATACTTTCTTAGGTCGAGCCCTTTTAGAAAGGGGACTACCCTCGCCTTGTCACGTATTTGTACCGCGTTATCAAACGCCTGGAGAATATCGTCCCAGAGGACGACTGGTTTTTGGGTCCCGGGGTCGGTATGACAGTCGACGTAGAAAATGTCGTCGGATTGCGCGGGAGCAATTGATGAAGGTGCCTGGTCCTTGTTAACAGAACGAACTGCTTGGACGAGTTGCGGTTCCTGAGGTGCAACGCCGTCTGCTTGTAGCATATTGTTGGTGGTAAGGGCGTTGACTGGTGTTTGGAATGTATCCTGATGGAGTAGTGAATGATGTGAATGAGAGGAGGAGGAATGAAAAGGATGAGATGATGGGAGGAAAAGTGAAAAGTGGAAGGTATGAGAAACAGAGCGAAGAACAAAGCATGAAACCCTCGCCATGGACATAAGCCTGTGAAAGCCACCAAAAATGGTTACACCCTCCCCTGGTGGTTTACATGTTGCTCTCGGTCACAAAATCAAGTAATGGGATAGGCAATAAAAACTGGCATGCCTTCCTGCAGACGCCTTCCAGAAACGGCAAAAGAATGATACTGAGAGTCAGAAAATATTTAGCAAGGTATAGCTAGGTTTGAAGAATTGAATCTACCAGACGCGAAAACATAGCGCCAGCGAATGACCCGACGACTCTGGCCCGTTCATTGGCCTTAACTTATTATTTGACTTCGTTTTCCGAACCTAGGACTTTGGCTGATGGCTTATGAGAATTTCTTATCGCACGACCTTTTCACCGAACACAAAGGAAACAAGTCCTATGGCTTTACTTGTTTTGGTTCTGAGATCTCATTATCGATGAAATGGTCAGGTCATGCACGCTCTCGGGAACAAAAGTAAAGAAGAAGAGGAGGGATCGTCTATCGATTAAACGCAACCCACCAACCACCGCCTCGCGATTTCATTGAACAAAAAATAAAACGAAAGACAAGCAGAAGATAAGAGCGATCGATGGGGTGTGAAAGGTACCTCCAAGAAAACCTTACTCCACTATCATCGCCTCCTCTTTGTTTGATGCAGGGCCATCAATGTTTTTTTTCCTTTCTGGCTTTCCTTTCTTTTCTGCGAAGCACCATCTGACCAGGCTTTGTTTGTTAGACCAAGGCCAGCGAATAAGGGTTGATATAAATGGTCAGTGATGGTGCCTGGATTTTTTTATTTTTTTTTGGTGGCGGTTTAAGTGATGTTATCAGTTGGTATCATAGTTCAAGACATTATTCTTTTTAGTGTCAGATATGAAGGATCGACTGATAAAGGGTATCACCATCACCAAAGCCTAGAATTATGTCTAGCACTATCGACAACAGCGGTATTGTTAACAGCAGACGTGGAGGGAGGATAGAGAGTAGCAAAGAAAGCACGCTCTTTTTCTTCCTCTCTCTCTCTCTGTTGAATGGTGTATGTGTGTCGGATTGTCTGTTTACGAACACACCCCTGCCTGACACATGAAAAGGAAAAAACACAACAAACAAAAACAGGGTTGAACGTCCACAACGTTTCCTTGACCCCGCTTCATTATTCCTTTTGTACTCTCTCTCATCCTTCCTCCCTCCCTCAATCTCTTCTTTGTTTCTTTTTGTTTATCGAACACTTGTTGCGATTCGATTTCCAAGATAATCTCTTCCTCTTTTTCGTCTATAATCCTGCAGCACGTCAAAAATCTTCCTTCGGCATTTTTTTTGCGTTCTTCACTAAGCTGCATGTTAGCTGCGTCGCGATAAGGTGGATGAAAAAAAAAAGTGTCCGTGAGGCAGCTTTGTTATCAAAGCATATTCTGCACCACGGCCCCTCTTCTCCTCATTCTCAATGTCATATCTCGGACCTTTATACCTTTGAGTTATGCCGAGGCCGGCAAGCGAGATGGGCTGGTTAGGTGGGACGATAAAGAAACAAATAATACCCCCAATTAGCCAATTCCTGCTGACAACTCATTGATAACTCTAAGCTGCCTCCCTTCCTTCCCTCTTTTCCTCCTTCCTTTTGCAGCTTTCCTTTCTCGCGTGGCGTAAAAGTAAAACAGAACAAATAATCCATGACGAACCCTGTTTTTATTTTTGAGCACTTCGAGTCATTGCCTTCTTTAGTTTTCCTCTCGTATACAAGACTAGTGTGCCCAATGTTGGACAAAGAAAAAAGACTATGAGAGAGCAGGGAGCAAGGAGCAAGGACCCTTCGTGTTCGCTATCTATCGGAAAATAAGTGATGCACGCCAAAAAGCCAGAGGAGGCCAGAAGGACCCATTTTCCGCTTTCATCCATCTCGCTTCGGAGGGCAATGCGAGGCATGGCAGGGCAAGGTAAGGTTAGGGGATCGGAGTAGTGTGCAAAACTAAGAAGCACAAACAAACAATGAAAACGGAGATAGACAACTGCTTTACGCTTTAGGCTAGCGTTGCCTTCGTTGTCATTGTTGCTTCAATCTCGTTTTTTCTTGCTTGACTATTCGAGGGTGTTTGTTGCGTCTGTTGCATTGTTGACAACCCTTGACAAAGTAGAGGGCTCAAGAGTCGAAGAGAAATGATGGCTATTTGTTTGTTGCTTGATGGGGTTATCAAATCTTGCTTTGATGCTGTGACATTTGCAGGAGTCGCTCGATGGTGATATACAACTTTCCATCGGATAGAACCGTTTCCTCTCTTTGCTCTTCTCTTCGTCTCTCATTAGCATCCATCCCCCTCTTTCACCCAGCCCCTTTATATCCACCATTGCCTTCAACGAAAGAAACGACAACAATAAAAGAAAACGAAAGAAAAAGGTTGCGCTATGCCATCTCCAACTCCTTCATCCTCATACCTTCACTCTCTCATTCTCCTCCAGCACTATCAACAACAACAACAGCAACAGCAGCAACACCAACAACTTCAGCAACAACAACTTCAACTTCAACAGCAACAGCAACGACTTTTGAACGCGCAGCATGACCCTTCCTTAGTCCACCTTCACACCACTTCTTCTTCTTCCTCTTCCTCCTCTTCGTCTTCGGGCTCGACTTCATCAACGGCCAACCATGGCAATGGTCAGGATCATTTCTTGGTATCTGCACAGAAGCTGAAGGTACTTTATCTATACTATTATCCGTACCCTTCCCGGGTACAACGCTGCTCCGTGTACATTCAAGTCGCCTCTTGAAAAAAAAAATACATAATCATAATGGTTCCTCTCTTAATACGTTGGGATAATCCACTTTGTCTATCGAACCATGCTCTATCCTCACCCTTTCCATCCTTTCTTCTCCGCCGCGTGTTCTCTATCCCCTTTTTGCGACTCAGATCCTCCAACAGCAACAACAACTATTCCTACAACGCCAACACCGGCAACAGCAACAACACCAGCAGCAGCAGGAGGAGGAATCACCAACATCACCCTACTCTCAGAGCCCTACGCTCTCGCCTCAACTGACATCAGAAGATCCCTGGATCTCAACGCCTTGGTCCTCCGATACCTCCTCATCTCTCAGTCCCATCCACTCACCTCCTCCCCACTCTTCAACCTCATCCTCGAAGACAACTAAACGACTTCGAAGGACCTCAACAACCTTCCGGTCCTCTTTTTCAGTACCTCCTCTACCATCTTTTGAGCCCTTTGGGTTCGGGCCCGACGAATTTCTTTTGAGTCACCATCAAGACGATGAGCATCCGGATTATCTCGAAGAGGATGATGAGCGAGGAGGAGTGTACCACCACGACAATCTGTTGAATGGGGGTCGAGAGCGCAAACGAGAGCGAGAGCAGGAGCAACACGAGGAGTTTGACGGCCACGAGTATGAACAGGAAGGAGAGCGAGAGCAATTAACACATCTTGCAGATGGAAAAGGACGAAGGACAGGGAAAGATCGTTCTCTCGACAATTTCAACAATTCTACTTTATTTCCTTTCGGGACACCTCAACAACAACAGCAACAGCAGAACCCTCGATCCCAAGACTCGCTAGGAGACACGCTAATGCAGGAAGAGGAGGGCACCCTTTCGGCAACTGCAGTGGCAGGGTCCAATGACGACACGAGGATGAGAAGTAGTATGAGGCAGGATGACGCGGATGACGCCAGACAACGACAAGGGAGGAACCGGGTAGGATGCGGGGAAGAGCGGTCCTCTGTCGATCACTCTTCTAACGGTGGTATTAGTGAACCAGGCTCACGCCATTACGAAATAGATGAAGGCGCAGGAGATGAAGAAGAAGGGGAGGAGGATGACGAAGAAGGAAAGGAAGAAGGAGAAGGGGTGGCAAAGTGTCTGCAACTGACCGTCAAGACCGAAACTCTATCGAGGATGGGGAAGAAGGGAAGGAGTGGAATTGGGAATGGAGGGGAGGGAGGGAAGGAGAGTGGACCAACTTTGTCTGTGCCCACCTCCAAATGGTCGCCTGCGTCTGTTGTTGGTGTTGATGCGTTAAAGTCCTCGTCTTCACATGCCAAAACTCCAATCGATGGTTCTATGACCTTTTCATCCCCTTGTACCACCTCCTCTTCTGCAACGACCCCTACTTTTCTTCGTGGCGGAGGAGGGAATGGGAGTGAGAGTGAACTGAACGGCGACAAGGATGCAGCCGTGAAGAGAACGTCGATAGCGGTCTCCAAGGGTACCACCCATCCTGGTACCAGTGGTACATTCTCTTTCCCCAGTAGTCCAGGTGGTACTTCTTTTTCCTCGGCCGTGTCGGGGTTGTCGGGTGGGTCGGGAGGAGCACAGGCGAATTTCGGAAATTTATTCCTGGGCCACTCTTCGTTGTCCTCTTCCTCGTCTAATGGTCAACAGCAGCAGGTCCGGGGCAACGCCATGGACATGGAGATGGATGAAGGGGTCGAGGAAAGTGTGGAGGATAGGGAAGGAGAGGGAACAGCAGGCAATATTGTTCGAGAGATAAACAGGGATTCCCTTACTAGCGCCACTAGCACGAGCAACTCCAACAACGCAACAAACAACAGCAGGACACAGAAGAGACAACAACAACAATCGGTCCAACGTGGCGATGTTGCTCGGCCAATGGATTCCACTCATCATCATCACAACAACACAAAGAAAAGGTTTGGTGACACACCAACAACCCCACACGACTACCACACAGATACACCGTTGGCTGTTGAGTCTCTTCCTTCTCCTCCTTCTTCAACATCGATGTTATCTCGTACTCCCACATTGGATCGGTTCGAGTCGGTCCAAGGGGGGGACCAAGAAGGACAAGAGGAGACAGAAGGGGATGGAGGGACGATAGCGGTAGTCCAAAAGAAACAGGGAACCAACAAGCGACGTTCCATGACGAGGTAAGCCTTTTCGTTTTTAGTTGTTTTAGACGAAAATAAGGGTCTAGAGGGAAAGAAGGGAGGTTGAGGAGGGGTTAGAAAGTGAGAGAGAGAGAGAATGATCATGAGCCATCCATCCTTTTTCATGGAACGACACACGACTATGACCGAAGGAAACCCTGTTTGTCAGGGTAATTCGTAATTCTAAAAGAAGGAAGGAACAAACGGTTCATTATTCTTTTTTATGGGTTTGCTCTTTGGAAAGGAGACTAGAATGTGTGTGTGTGTGTCTTTATTAATGTTATTTCTACAAGAAGGAGAGATGAAAGAGGCGGGGAGAGAGAGAGAGTAGAGAGCGATCAATTGGATGACGAAGAAAGGGAAGTGCGATTAAAGGATGAAGGGATTGATGTGGATAAGAACAAAGAGAAAGAATGAAAAGGGAGGGAACAAAAAGGAAAAGAAACAGAGTGGCATGTACTTTGTGAATGAATGAATGGAGATGACTGAGATGATACATACAACATATCCTTATATCTAAACGAGATAAAGAGGACAATCGATTGAATACAATACCTGTCTTCCTCCGAGTGGATTGAATAGAATAGAACAACTATATGCATGACAACCCTTCCCTCCTTTCCTCAAAACCCACCTTAAATTGACATGTCTGTACTCTCCTCTCTCTCTCTCACTGGCTTGTCCAACCTTACTTTTGTCGTTTTAGGATGCTGCTGTCTCTTCCCTTATCAAAGACCTCTTCCTCGTCCCCGGCAACAATCGCAACCTCCACCCCTTCAACTCCAACTTCTACTTTACCTTTCTCTTCCCTTTCCCTCTCTTCCCTCCCTTCCTCTCCTCTTTCTTCTCTTCCCTCCACCCCTACTACTCTTTCGTCCTTCTCCTTTCGTTCAATTGCTTCTACTTCTACTCCTCTTCCTTCTGTTCCCTCCCATTCACGACAACATTCGTTATCTTCTTCAATTGCTCTCCTTTCTTCTCCTACTCCTGCAACCCCCTCAACAGCAACTGATAGCGTCTTGACCCCCACATTGACCCCCTCCTCATCCTGCTTATCGCCTCAACCCGCATCATCCACCTCTTCGTCGTCATCCTCCACCACTTTATCTTCTCCAAGTACTTCCTCGGATTTTTTCGCCCCTCTTCTATCCTCTTCTCTTTCCCCTCCCTCTTCTTCCTTCACTCCCGCCCTCTCTTCCTCTCTTCCCTCCAAACAGGCCATGACAACGGCGACTTCTACCTCAACCTCAACCCTCGCAACCCCCTCCGCCTCACACTTGCAACTCCTCCTCCAACAGCACCACGCCCTCCAGCGGAAAGAACTCGAATCTAAAGAAAAGGAGCGAATTGAGCGAGAGAAACGGCTTCAACTCCTCCAGCAACAACAACAACAGCAACAAAAGGAATACACAGCCTCCACGCCCTCTTCCTCGACGACATCGCCTTTGAGCAACACTGACCTCAACGCAGATGCTCAATCGGTCGCTGCATACATGGCCGCTTACCTGAAGGTCGCCTCCGCCACCACCTCTTCTTCAGCAGTAACAGGAGCAAATATCGCCAACAGCAGCAGCAGCACAGATCGGGCTCACACCACCACTGGAGCAGCAACAGGCACTCCTGCTTCCATGATGACAACAGCTGCTACCATCGATCCCTCAAAAACGTCCCTGTCTCTTCCAGTGGTAGTACCATCGCCTTCTGCTTCACAACCTACTACCACCGCATCGACTGCGACAGCAGTACAGGCGGCAGTCGTGTTGGCAGCAGCAACTGCTGCAGCAGCATCGGCAGCAATCACTCCCTTGGCTACAGTGGCACCCTCTTCAACCTTGTTATACCCAGCCCCACCAGCCCCATCAACAGCCCCAGTCTCTGTATCATCCACTCTATCCTCTACCTCTCACAACCATAACCGGACAACTGGATCTGGATCGGCTACATCCGGAGTCACCACCACTCAACTCAAGACTTTGAAGCCCAATACCAAAAAGCTATCCCCTGCCACACCCCTCGATCCCTCCTCCACCACAACAGCAACGACGTCGGGTTCGGAAAACAAGACAACCACGGCGGCGACGAACAGTACGCATCGACAAGAATGTTACAACTGTGGGGTGACCAAGACTCCGCTTTGGAGGCGGACTGCAGATCGACTTCACTCGCTCTGTAATGCCTGTGGCCTTTATTATAAGCAATACAAGACCAACAGGCCACTCGTCGCTAAGACCGCTGCCTTCAAGGATGAGTCCCCTTCCTCTTCTTCGCTTTTCGCTCACTCTGTAACAGTATCACAACAGCAGCAGAAGCAGGGATTGGACCAGCAGACCATCAAGCGTAGGAAGGTTAGTAACGAAGCCAGCAACTCGGCCTCGGCCCCTACCGCAACAACAGAAGGGAATACTGATGCTCCCGAGAAGGCCCACCCTATCCGTGCACTGGATCCAGCGTCAACAACCATTTCGGTGGTCCTTCCGGCAGCGACTTCTAGCCATCTGAAACCACTCCTTCCTTATCCACCGCGCCAATCGATAGTCCTCCCTCCGTCCCCACCTTCCCACACCCCTTCTGCCTCTCCTCCTCCTCCTTCCACTTCTTCTGCGTCGGCTTATCACCATCAGCAGCAACAGAGTGAGGACGATAGCGAGAATGATGGAGAGGATGAGGATGAGGATGATGACGACGATGAGTACCGAAACGACCAGGACGAGGAGGACGACGATGAGGAGGATGAGGATTATGATATGGAGAGTCGAGGCAGACGTGAGCAGTTCGATGTGGAGATGCGAGAAGTCGTCGCTCAGGACAATGCGTCGGACGATTCGGAGGATATGATGATGTCTCCTTCTACCTCCACCTCTCGCCACCAACAACCACAATCACAACCTCAGCAACCTCAACAGCAACAGCGTCAACAAACCCAGAAGCAGCAATTAGCACACCAACGTCGCCAACTCAAGCAAAAGCAACAACCCTCCACCACTAATTTGAACGCCGTTACAACAACAACATCAATCACGATCGAGTGCGCGAACTGCGGGCAGACAGAGACACCGCTCTGGAGGAAGGACGCCAAGGGCCAATCGATCTGTAACGCGTGCGGGTTGTATTCTCGACTCCACCAACGCGATCGACCGGTGACGATGCGCAAGTCGAATATTGCGAGACGGAAACGAGATTGGGCTGCTGTTCAGGAGAAGAAGGTCGCTGCTGCCGCTGCCGCCGCTGCTGCCTCTGCAGGAGGTGAGGAGAGTATTGAGTCTGGCGGAGTTGGTGTCAAGAGCAAGAACAAGAAGCACGGGCAACACCAGCATTCAACAACCACATGGTCCAACAACAGTAGAAAGCGGAAAGGAAAGGTCTTGCAGGAGGAGGAGGAGGGACATGAGGATGATGTTAACCATCACGGCGATGTTGACCGTGCTGATCACGACAACAGCAGCAGCAGCGAGGATGAGGACGACGAGGATGATGAGCGCCAGGAAGAAGACGAGGAGGAGGATGTCACAGCGCGTGTGGAAGTTCTGGCTATGAACATCCCAGTCTCGAACGAGGACGAGTCCGACCATCTCTCGGATGACCACGTAAGTTCCATTTCTCTTTCCCTCACTCCTTTTCTGCTTATCTTTTACTCCCATGTCCTTTTTATTGCAACTCTTTACTTTTCGTTTTGTTGTTAGTTTTCTGAGTTGTGTCTGTGGGTTCGTCCACCCCTGAATTTGAATGGAAAATTGAGCATGGTCTGTCGTCCAACCCTTATTAACCTATTTGCACGCGCTTTTCCATTCTCTTTCCTTTCCCATCTCTCTCTGCCCTCCCCACCCCTTGTTCACGATCGGACTTCAATCCTCCCTCTTCCCCTTGCCTACCACCTAATAGCTTCCACAGCAGATGCCCACGCCTGTCTCAAATTCATCCCTCTCCCCCTTGTTGACCAACCACACCCAGTACAACCACCAAGGTCACCACAACCATCACCACAACAGCATCCCTTTCGCTAACGGAGGTGGTTCAATGTCACCAGCATCCTTGACAGCCTCCCCACCAACACCCGTCCTAAACCCACCCAACAACTTTCTCAACCCTACGAGTTCTGTCTCCACTACGCCTGGTGGTGCACCCTCGGCCGCAGCTATGGCAGCTGCCTTCGCGAATCTGAACCCGCTCCTGGTGCAACAGTACCGTCAGCAGCTACAGCTCCAGAACCAAGCTGCTGCCCTCTCCGCCGCTGCCGCCGCCGCCGGTCTCAAATCTGGCACGGTTACTCCTGGCGCGGATGGGCTATCAACAACCTTGATGGGCGCCAGCAACAATGGAGCCGCGCCGTTTACTTCGGGCCTTTACCCACAGTACCCGAGCACACCCTTCTTGCACGAGTCGACTCTCCCACAGGACCCTATGGCTCTAGCAGGGTTGCAGCTCCAACAGCAACAGCAATTGCAGCAGCAGCAGCAGGCGGGTGGTGTCCGATCGCCCTTTGGCCCTGCCTCGCCTTCTGGCGGAAGTGTTGGAAGTGGAGTGCAGAGACCGAACCCAATTGTTACGGATACGCAGGCACTTCTCTCCCTCCAGCAGCAGCGACACTCGTCTCAGCCCCAGCCCCAGTCCCAGTCTCAATCTCAGTCTCGACAACAGCAGCAGCAGAACCAAGGATCCACCGAATCGAAGAACCCCACCTCGTCCACCGCACCCACACCCAACCGTCCCTCCACCCAAGGACCCAACAACCCTCTCATCCTGGACAGCACCCGTTTCACCCGCCTCATGAACCAGATGTCAAAACCCCAGCTATCGATGTTCCTCACAATCCTTGAAGAACGTTGCGGCGCTCTCCGACACCGTCTCGCGGGAGAAGATGATTCGATCCATAGGGTGGACCAGAACGAGATGATGTTGATGTTCAACCATCCAAGTTTTGTCCATGGCGGCAGTTTGGACGGCCCTGGCTTTGGGATGGGTGCCGCCGGCAGTAGCACCAGCAGTGGGTA
Source organism: Linnemannia elongata (assembly GCA_036320915.1). Lineage (NCBI taxonomy): Eukaryota > Fungi > Mortierellomycota > Mortierellomycetes > Mortierellales > Mortierellaceae > Linnemannia > Linnemannia elongata. Next base: position 379,638 of record JAXBDG010000007.1, on the reverse strand, counting down.
CTACGGAGATGCAGTAGGGGGCCCATATGGAGGAGGAGTGAGCGGAGGAGGAAGTGTGTATAATGGAGCCTATGGGGGGAATGGGTCAACGGCCTTGACCAACTTGATGGCCTTGAATGATATGGGTCAGCATCGTGAACGAACAGGGCATTTGAGGACCTTGAGTAACGCGTCCTCGTCTGACTTTATGATGCAGTAGCTCTTTTTCTATATTTCTTTTTTTTTTTCTTTTTTCCTTCCTTTTCCTTTGTCTTTTTTTACAGTTTTGTTCTTTTAGTTGTTTTTTTCTTTTTTTTTTTGGATTTTTTCTTTTTTTTCATTTGTTTTTTTGTCCTCACCTTGTACATTAAATAGGCGGCTCTGGTTTGCAATAATAAATGGCTTGTATTTCTTTTTGATGGAGGAGGCTAACGGTTACCGACCGCCCAGGAGAAGAAGCAAGACGCGAGAAATGAACAGAGGAATGAAGAGTGAGAGAGCAAGGTGGATAGAAATACAGACTTTGTGCGCAGACAGAATTAAAAAAAAAAAAAAAAAAAAAAAAAAAGTGGGGTTATGTACAATAGACTGAGAATGTTACAGACAGAGCAAAGGCAAGCAAGCAAAGCGAAGAGAAAGAATGAGAAAAAGTGATGGAAAATGATGGAAAATGAAATGAAAAAAGTGAACTTTGACACTTGTCCTGGTGCGCCCATCCTAGGCAAGTTCGAAGATGGAGGAAGAGTAGCCGGCGGTTTCAAAGGTCGGGTTGAGTGAGAGGTGCTGGAATGGTGTCGACGCTTGGTCATGGTAGAAACCTTCCACATACCCATCTGACCGCCGCATCGATACATAGTAAAATCCTGCAATCGTCAGTCCGCTTGTATGCTCACTCACATTCACAAAGTGTCTCTCTAATATTGAATCGTCCCAAACAAAAAATAAAGCACGTTAGTTGCCAGATTGCGTAGCACAACTTATCACAATAACCAATACAGCCAAGAGAGTAAGTGAATTATAGAGGCGGTTTACCTTTCCATCGCATAAAAATGTACTTTTGAGTGATTTGTCCCTTAAAGCGTCCGTTTTCCGCTCCTTTGATGATGTGCTTTTCCTCCATGCCCCTGAAAGCTTCCAGTCGCCTCCAATGATCCAAATCCGTCTTCTCCTTTGCTGCCCATTTTCGTGTCCACAGTGTATGGTTATCAAAGTCAATAATCTATATAGTACCGTAGGAAATGGGAGTAAATAATTGAAGAACAGTATGCGGAGGAAAATGTTACACACAGATTAAGGTCTCCAAAGAGAAAAATGACGATACGTTACCTCGCCTTCCCAGAAGGTGACAACGTTTGAGACAGACATAGGAACATCCATCGCTTCCATGTGTCCACACACCGTTCCTGCGTAGTAATCCACAGCACTGATCGACTATTAGGAGAAACATTACAATTTATAAAGAAAGCCGCTGTGTTAGCATGAAGAAAGAATAGACACGAGTCTCATTACAAAACGATATGGAAGAAAAATCGAGTCCACACGTACGACTTTGACGTTCCATTCTTCGACTTGGCGAGCTCGCATTCCTGAAAGTGTTGACGTCATGGTCTTGAGGCTTTGGGACCCACTGAACCTTTGTCCTGCCTGCAAGAAGCAACATGGCCGTCTCGGATGGTTGGTTTTAGGTCGTCGGTACATTCTTGAGGGTCCGTATGTTTCACACGGTATCAGCGTTGTTCCCTGAATAACCGGCATGAAGACCGACGATGCAAACGACGGCAACGACGTGATATTTTGTTCGTTGTTGGCGGCGAAAATAGATGATCCCAGTCGACTCACTCCTTGCTGCCGACGACTGATCCCGCTGAATTGTCGACTTTCTCTTCCTTCTCCAGCGCCAGTGAAAGGAGTGTTGCATGTCGTGGGTTGGTTGAGGCGATGTCCTTCATCCTGCTGTTCTGTCATGATCAGTACATTCTCGCTGCCTTCGGATTCCTGACTCTTCAGCACAGCCGATTGTGGATCCAACAGCGGCGAGCCAATTCTTGACGAGGAGGCGGAAGAGTTAGGAGAAGTTGTCGAAGAGTACCGAGGAGACTGAGATCCGTGTCGGCGAGATATCTCCAATGCGCCCCAGTACGGCGAAAGGTGGCCTCGAGGTGAAGAAACCAGTCCATGTCTATTCGAAGCAGCCAACGCGAATAGGTGGTGATGCTGTGGTTGCTGAAGAGAACCATTGCCTCCTCCTCCTGATCCTCCTGCCAATCGACTCTGACCATTGCCGCCGCCGGGTGGCAAGGGGTAACGGACAAACTGGGACCGACTGCTTCCTTGTCCAGTAAAATCTGTCAGTCGAGAGGGGCTGTACACACGAGTGTGGCCTGAATGGTCAAAGCCGCCACCAAGAGAACTGTCTTGTCCTGTACTTGAGGAAGCCTGCCCCTGCGGCCGAGTCGAAGGCCGGTACTGATTGAGACTACCCAGGGTACCGCCAAAGATTTCTGTCAGAGACCGCGTCGACTGCATATTGTCATCGACATCATGAGTGTTGGTGCCAATAGTAGAGTCGGAGGCAGGTGTAAAGATCTCCGGCGTCATGGGTTCGAGTGTTGGTGTAGATGCATTAATGTCTGCCGTGAGTTGTGGTGTTTGGAATGCTCGTGTTGGAGGAGGAGCCGCGTCTCTGGAGAAGCGGACTGATCGCTCTGATGCGTTGGTGTGTGGTTGATATGCCCGATGCTGATGATGATGATGACTGGAGAGGATATCCTCGCTTGTGGATGACGAAAAGGAGCCAATGTCTGCTATGCTATCGATAAGGTTGCCGCTAAACATGGATTCTGATCCTCCCACGCCTGTGCTTATGCTTGCGCTCGGTCCTGCGGTCGTGACAGAGTCACTTGTTGTATTACGACTCGACAGTCCTGTGTTATTGAGCGCAATAGGGGCCGAGATAGGACTTGACAGGATATCCCGAACACGCCCCATGTCGAGCTGCATTCCTCTGTCACTACCACCTGTCCAACGACTTGCTCGCAACCCTGGTCCTGGCGTAGGTCCTTCTGACAAGTCCGTGTCAAGGTCACGGTCCTCGTCATCGTCATCGTCTGCATCTCCCTCAACTCCTTCACTGTAGTACTCGCCCATATGCCAATGAGCAGCCAGATCCCATCGACCTGGCAGTGGAGTCTCGTAGTCGGAAAAGTCTCCTAAACCACCTTCACCTCCCGAGGACGAGGGGATGGGTCGATGGAGTTCGAGCTCTGAAAAGTCAGAGGATGCATCAGCATCAGAGTGGAGATAGAGTGCTCGTAATCTTGGGTAGGCTGCAGATGCGGCAGTGGTCCTGGGGGCGTTACTCGCTTGCTGTTGCTGCTGCTGCTGCTGCTGTTGGTGGCGTCTGGAAGGAGGAGGCGGAGAGGAGTGCAAGGTGGCTGGGCTCTCTGTATCCTCGTCGAGGATGTACGACCGAAGACCGGACATTAGCCTCCCTTTTCTGCCTGTGTTTTTGAGTGTAGGTGTTGAGTGTGCAAGGGAGGGAGGGTGTGTGTGTGGAAGGGGGGAGCAGAGGAAAGAGGGTGAGAAAGAGCTTGTTGAGGTGTGTACGTGACAAGAATGACGACAAGGAGAGAAGGGGTATTCAAGGGGGTGGGGTTTTAAAGGAGCTTAAGGGCACCGAAGGGGACAAGGTGGGTGTGGGAAGTGGAAGTGGCAGCTGTTATAACAAAGTCAAATGGCGTTGTAGGAGTAAAGGTTGAGTCGAGAGTCGAAATGGCGCTGGGCGTATGCTCTTGTCTCTTCTTCTAGGTCTGTTCAAAGGTGTACATGGGGAACCAAAAAAAATAAAAAGGGTGAGTTTGAAACTTTGAATGAGGTTAAAAGTACAAGTACGAGTCATATGAGAAGAGGAAGAATGACAAGGAAAAAGTAATTACCGCTGTGTCCATGGTCAATAAGAGAGTGTGTGAGTGTATGAGAGTGTATGAGTGAGTGTGCGTATGAGTGAAGTAAGAAGAGGAAAAAGGGTAAAGGAACGGTGGAAAGGTAAGGATAGCAGAGAAAAAGGATGAATATGGTTGTGCCACTTAGTCACAGGCTGTCAAGGGGCAAGAGAGGAAAAAAAAAAAAAAAAAAAAAAAAAAGGAAAGGGCAGTCTCATTTTTCGGTCAGGTAGGTCACGTGTATAGTACTTGGCCGTCTTCCTCTTACGGCGCCTTCTTTTTTCTCTCGAGTCGAGTCAGTCGAGATCAATTGGATTGGTGTACAGCGCCTATGTCAAATTGATCATGGAACTACTGTATAAACAAGCTCCCAACTCGCTGTTCTCTCGTACTTCCTACCTGAATGAAAAGGCGTCCGACTCGCAAGGTCGCGTTCTCGTATCTAGATCACAATCTTATCCATGTCTTCTTGGTAAGGAGCGGGTAGGACAACATCTTAAAACGCGTTCAATAAGAGAAAAAAAAAGTTTTTTTTTGTTTGTGATCACAAACAATTGATGGCAAAAGCAGACTGTCCCTTTGCTAATTTAAACTGAGACACCCCATTGGCTGTTGATCGCTAATATAAATCACCTCTGTGTGATGGTGCCTGGCTGGGTTGCATCCTGTATGTACGTCTGTGTATGTGAGTCCGGCATACGATTTTCTTCTCAGCTGCTCGGCGCCCTCTTTCCCCTGCCTCAATTGTTTCCTCAACGGGCGGCAGTTTTACTTCTTTCTTTCTTCTTCCTTCTTGAGTCCCTGGCTGCTCACACTTCTTACTCCCTTCACTTCTTTCAATCCATCCTCACCACTTTCTTCATCGCTCATCCTTCTTTCTCTCTTTTCTCTCTCTTTCTCATCGCACACTCTCATCCCTCTCTTCCTCTTGTACTATTGCTCACATACCGCACTCGTATACCCTGGCACCCCTCCTCCTTCCTTCGCTCCCTGTATATTCTTCCCTCCTAACACGCTCGCCCCTCATTCACAGTCAACCTCTTCACTCGACGTTGAATCTCATTCCTCCTCCTCCCCACCTCCACCCCCGACATCAACAACAACCACAGGTATGCTTACTCACCCTTGCACAACTCCACATACACACAGTCCCCCGCTCACCCCTAGTACAATGGCTCTTATCTCTTTGAAAACGCTCAGTCCACCAAACACCTTTTCACTTCCCTCGCACAGTTCTCCTTCCTTCAAACAGTTGCTTCTCCCCCATCCCTTCCTTCCATTTCTAATAACATCAACAACCAACAGACAAAAACTCTTTTTCACTTACAGCATGCAACAGCAAGCGACAGGCAAAGAAAGAAGGATAATCGGTTCTAATTGGTTTGGAATAGGTCCATCTCCAATGAGTTTTAGCACGATCCCACCCCCTTCTCTTTCGTTAGCGCCAATATCTGTTATTACACTACTTTACTAGATCTTATTCTCACTCTCTTCACCACATATCATAACAACAACAAACAAAAAAAAAAAAAAAAAGGTTAACAATCTATCAACCTATGCACCTATGCACATGATAGCATACCACAAAAATGTCTATACACGATCGAATTGATGCAGCTCAACCTAGGGAAAAAAAGGAGATTGCTTGAAGGCTATGACGAACCGGATAAGAAAAGAATTAGAGAGAACTAGAAGAAGGCAGTGCCTGCCATAACTCCTTGGAAACTACTATCCTTTTGCTGCCGGCTGACGCAGCTCGATCATCGCCACGGGACCTCCTGTTTCGTGTTCCTTTTTTTATTGTATGTCAATTGCATATTTGCATACATTACAATGACATCCATCATCCTTTTTTTTCCATTTCAACCACCCCTCTCCTTCCTTCATTTCCTACCCCTGGAAGTCCACCGACCATCCTGCAGCCCTCCCTTCCTTAATGTCTCTTTTCCCCCCCCCCCCTCCCTATATTTATTCTCAACCACACAACACACACGAGTGAAAGGGATTAAGAAAAAGAGAAAAGACAACAGCAAGCAAGTAGCCGACAACAACAACAACAGCACACCAGCCCCTCGCCCCTTTTTTTAATAATCAATTTCATTTCGATTGGCACGCTAAAAAAAACAAACAGGATAGAGTCAGCCAGACACGTTCTGAGAGAGACATAGAAAGAGAACCAGCGAAGCCAACGAACAAAAGAACAAGGGACATCTCCATCAATTCAATCCGCACCTGCACCCCTTCCTCTTCGCACTCCTTTCTCATATTCTGCAGGTGTCCCTTTTAACGAGATATGTTCCTCCATCTTTTTTTTTTTTTTCCTTTCTTTGGCTCCCGAGAAAGAAGAAAAGAGATGTCGTTTTTAGTTCTTTCTTGGCTATTTATTATTATTTGAGCTTAGTGTGTCATTGGTATGACATGGACATCATTTTGCTCCGCTTACTTCTTGCGTCTTACAAGTGTACGTGTCTCGGCGCCTCTATTTTTTTTTTTTTTTGTTTTTTTTTTTGTTTGCATAATATTTAATTTCGAGGTAGATTGGGATTGGGGACACCGCCCTTCATCCCACCTGTCCAATATTCGGATGAATGGATCGATGCACAGCGACAGGGAAGGAGGGAAGGAGGGAAGAAAAGGGAGGCTGGATGGAGGACGAGTCTAGCTAAGCGGGATAATAACACCAGCAACCAACAAGCAAAGTTATCTCATTATCAACATTTATCCACTACTCTGCCCACCTACTTGCACTCACCTGCCTGCCCAACTGTCCAACTGTCTAACTGTCAGTCTAAAACACCACCACCCACGCCACAAGCACCTCCCCTCCTTCTGTACCATATCGTCAGCAACATCATTCAACATCGTCATTCCTTTTATATTGGATGCGATAATATGATAATATGATCTGTCCCTTCTTCCCTCCCTGTCTCCTCTCGTTTTTGTAATAATAATCCTCGGACAGTCCGGAGTGCCTAAGCTCCCAATAGACAATGGAAAAGGTCAAGAGGGGCCTAAGTCTGTTAACGAGACTGACTCTATTCTCGGCCCTTTAGAGGGACCACTCCTTTATTTTGGTTGTTGTTCAGTTTCGAAACTGTTTGAGGATCATTTCTCTCTTTTCTAAGAGACCGGTCTAACTGGCTGACAAGCTGGTTGGGTGGTGTTTGTCTTGAACAGAGAAAGAAAAGAAAAGAGAAAGAAAGAGATCGGGTCAGGTCAGGTTCAATAAGAAAGAAAATGGTCAGGGCAGGGTTCTCTGTCACAAAAATGAGTTCTCCGTGGGGTCTTTGTTCCCTTGCACGCTTTTCTTACTCCCCTCTTTCGTTTTATCGCCCACTTTTCTTTCTTCTTTCTCTTTCTTTCTTTCTTCTCACTTTGTTTTTTTTTCTCTCTCTCTCTCTCTCCCTCTCTCGCTCTCTGTCTTTTTATTCTTCTCTTCCTCCTCAAAGGCACTTTGCGTACCTCTTCTTCATTCTTGTGTTCCCTTTTGTCCATATCCGTATCCATATCCCACCAGGAACACATATCCTTTGTCAGCTTGTATCCATATCACTATTGCTCTTTCTCTTCTTTCTTCGTTTCTCTCCTGTACCTCTCTTTTCTTCACAACCACAATCTCATTCACGCACACACGAGGTATACCTTGGGCTACTAGCTCATTCACGCTCACTCCTCCTCTTCCTTTTCTCCTCTCTTCTCTCCTGTCTCTCTCTCTCTCTCTCTCTCACTTCTCTCTCTCTCCCCTCAATCACACTCTCACTCACCTCATTTTTCTTCTGCAACCCGAGGCAATTCAAGAAGGAGCATTTTCATGTATGCATTGTTCAATTGTTGCTATCCATAACTCAACATTACATACATATACACACACACCCTTTTTCGATATCATTCCCGACTCCTGCCTCCGCTTCCAAACTGTCTCATCCTTGCCTCTCTGCCTGCCTGCTGCTCATCGTCATCCTATTTTGCATGCTTACTGCTTCCCTTTTTAACGGGTGTATTCTCGTCTCCCTTTTTGTCGGCGCTGCTCTGGATCATAATTGTCTGCTTGCTCTACTTGGCAGACAAGAATGAGAAAAGAAGAGAGAGTCCATAATCCTATCCAATGCTCCCTTTTCTCATTCTCCTCCTCCTCCTCCACCCTCTCTCCCTTGTTTCATACTGTTGGAGTCAGCTACATTAGTACACAAATAATACCCCACCGCATTTCTACTGCACCTGGATACCCTTTAAACCCGCGTCTTTCTAATAACCCATCCCTCTTCGTCTTCTTCCTCTTTCTTCTCTTTCTTCTTTATCGATCCCCCATCCCTTAGCATAACTAGTTCATTATCATCATTACTAGCATCTTCATCGGCATAGCATACCCCACACATAGCACCACCACGCGCGCACGCACACTCTTGCATACGCACATATCACACTCATATCACAGCCATGCCTCCATACAGCGTCTGTGAACCATCCTCCATCGACCTCCACTCAATCCCCGAGATGCCTACACCACGCTTCACATCCCCTCCTTCTCCCTTCACCTCCTCTCCCCCTTCTTCCTCCTCAGCCTCAGCAACCACTCCTACCACATCTTCTCTTTCATCCTCATCCTCCTCCACAACGATCTCACTCAGCCCGCCACCGGCAATGGTCCGTCCCACCTCACACTCTTTCTCGCTGCAACGGCCGCTCCTCGCCCAAGATGTGAAAAAGACCCGCAACTCAAAACGGCTTTCGCTGCTCGTGCCTCCTTCCCCTGGAAAGCTCGAGTCGCTCGCAGCCATGGCCTCTGCCTCGTCCCCTTCCTTCCCCCCAACCTCCTCCTTGTCCTCAAGGCGCCCTTTCACCCCCGCCCCCTTGTCCTCTGCCTTGTCCCACTCCCACTCCTCCACAATTACTATCGGCACCTCATCAGCAGCACCCGTCACCACCACTACCACTTCTTCCACAATAGACTCAAGGCGACATAGTCAACTCTTGCTCGACCAGGCATTGCCTACTCCTCGGCTACCCCTTTCAACCAACCCATCCTCGACCCATCGACCCATCTCGGCCTACTTTGCCGACTTTAGCGCCGAGTGTGGAGCTGCCTCGCCTTACACATCCGAGCCAGTCTGTATTCTCCCTCACCTCTACCTGGGAGCTGAACACAACGCTACAGACGTCAAGGTGCTGTCACGTCTGGGGATCACTGCTGTCCTCAACGTCGCCGTTGAAATCACTCAACAGGAGCAACAGCAACAACAGCAGCAGCAGCAGCAACTACTACAACTACCCACCGCAAGGAAACCCATCATTGGTGGAAACGGGGATAGGATTGTCATGGATCCCCATTCGGGCAACGCAATCCACTACAAGTCTCTCTCCTGGACTCACCACCAACGAAACCTCCGGAGCGAGTTCCCCCAGGCGTTTGACTATATTGAGGAGGCCAAGACGAGAGGCGGGAAGGTGTTGGTGCACTGTCAATTGGGCGTCTCTCGATCGGCCTCACTTGTGATCGCCTATGTGATGAAGACGCTCCATATGGGCTTGACGGACGCCTATGAGCTGGTCAAGGCCCGCTCGGCCGTCATCTCGCCCAACATGAGTCTTATGTACCAGCTGTCCGAGTTTGAAAAGTCTCTGAACACCAATAATAGCAACAATAGCAGCAATACGAAGAAGAGTCCTATGTATATGGATGAGGACGAGGAGGAGTATCCTTACCCGACCGAGAATATGGATCTCGACACCCCAGTATCCTCGCCCATTGCACCAACAACACCAGTACCAACAACACCCGTGAAAGTATTGCCCCCGGTCACGACCCGTCCTCGGTCGTCCATTTATTTGTCGTCGGCCCCTATTCCTCAGACTCCCATGACAGACCGGTTCTCGTTCTCGAACTCTTCTTCTGTGATTACCCCTGTTAATGCTGCCCCTTCATCCGTTTCAACTCCTCCGACGATGGGTCCAGTCCCAAAAACAAGGCTTCAATTACAGTCTACTACTATCGTGCCTAAGCATCAGCAGTACCAGTCGTCCTCGTCAGCTTTGCCACCGATTCAGCAATACCCTGAGGGTGTGTCGATCCATACTCACATGCGAGAGTTCAAGACCCCCGATATGGTTTACACTCCTCTCTCAGCCCTGTCGAACCCTCCTGTCCCCTCCACACCAACAAGACTTTCGCCTCCCATACCTGCCTTTGCGACGGCTCCCTCGGGTATTGGCTCCAGACGTCAACACCAGCAGCAGTTGCCTCCTGCGTTATCCCTCTCTTCGTCCTCATCCTCCGTTTCTTCATTCGCAACCTCGAGTCACTCAAGACCTTCATCGACATCCTCTGCCTCCTCGACATCCATCTCACAGACTCTTCCCGACTCGCCTCTCCAACCGACTACCCCACGCTCTGCAGGCTACAAACTTACTTTGGCTCCTACGACTCCTACAAAGCCATCTACGCCCATTGCACCCGTAGCGGTGGTGACTCCTTCGCCTACTACGCCTAGATTTGGGATCAGGAGAAAGAGCTCAACGTCTTCCTTGCTGATGATGATGATGCCTCCCTCCACGCCTACCACTCCTTCGACACCCACAGGAACAAGTCACACAAAGATCAAGAAGGCGGCCGTCATCCAGTCCTTGGCTTCGGCCTTGACCCGCCGTTGGTCTAACCACTTGGGTTCTCCTTCTTCCCCTTCCTTCTCTCCTTCTGCTTCTGCATCTGGGCAGCAGTCGCAACAGCAAGAGTCGAGCAGCAACCAAATCGAATGCCTCTCATCCATGTCCCACCAGAGCAACAGCAGCACCGGATCCGGCAGCGATATGATGGTTGATGGACTGTCGCAGGCCCAAGCGCGCGAGATGGGGAGGAGGATGACTCTTGGCCAGGGAGCTGCCAGTGGCGGCGGCGTCAGTGTCCCACCCACCCCTACTACGGCAACAACTCCTGCAATGACGGCCAATGGTGGAAAAGAGCCAGAGTTTATCTTTTCACCACGACCTTGTTCCCCGCCTCTGTTGGAGACAACTCCCCGAACATTTGGAGATCTCTATCAAGCCTTGCGCATGGAGGGATGAAAAAAAGTTTAGTTGTACTTTATGTGTTTTCACCCCTTTTTTTTCTTTTTCTTTCTTTCATGGTTTTTTTTTTTTTTTTTTTTTCTTCTGCATTCTTTTTTTTTTTTTTTATTATTATTGATGATTCGTGAGACGAAAGAGATGTAGTTTTTATAATGCCTTTTTCTTCTTCTTCTCCTTGGGACGCCACCAAAAAAACCTCCACCAACCTGTACATATATCCCCCCCTCCCCCTCCTACGTTTGGCTACTTTTTCTTCCTACCTTCTCTGAACAAAAAAAAACTATGAATAAATAACACGCAAAACGACGAAAAGACGATATTTCAAAACAGCACAAAACGACGATAACAAAAAAAAAACAAAAACAAACATGAGCCCTTATGACATCGCAGGGTATGTTGTAGAAAAAATGACATGTGCTATCATTAGTTAGCTTACTGCTCCCCCCCCCTTCTGCTGCTTTGTTGATTTTCGGTTTTTGGAGTACAACAGGTACAAGGGTTCAACCCTAAAACAAACAAAGACGGCTGAGAAATTGGCGGGAAAAAAAAAAAAAAAAAAAAAAAAAAAAAAAAAAAAAAAAAAAAAAAAAAAAAAACGGCAAAAGGCGCGATCAGCCGCCTAAACTCCAAAGGATTTCCCAGACTTTCAAATGATGACCAAAAAAAAATAAAAAAACAAATATGTTCGACCCCAAAAGGATGCTTTTTTTTGTTGTTGGTTATGAAATACACGGAGGTATATTTTATGTATGGTTGCAAGCAAAGAAAGACAGACCAACTAAAGCGCAGAAGGGATGGGATATGTAAAGATAGGTAAAGGTAGGTAAAGAGTAAAGAGATTGATATTTTTGAGACGAAATGCCAATAACAGTTAAAGAAAAGAAAACGATGTTAAGTAGAAAAAGACTAGAGTGCAGAGAAAGAAGACGAGGTGTGTGTATATGTGTGTGTGTGTGGGGGGGGGGGGGGTATATCTAGAGTGGGTGACGGATATCGAGTTCCTGGATGCGATCGTCATTAGCGTCTTCTTCATAGTCCTCATCGTCCTCGTCATCCCCACCCTTCTGCTGTTGCGCCCGCTGCTGTTGCTGTTGGCGCAATGTTGAATAGGATGAAGACCCACCCCTGTTCTCATCCTCAATCTCCGAACCCGACTGTCGTCCACCAGCGCCAGCACCTGCTGATCCTCCAGCCGAATTAGAACTTGACACTGAGGTAAGGGTCAAAGTAGGAAAATCAGGAAGGGGCAACCCATGCTGAGATATCAACTCCTCAAGCACCTTGAACCGTCTCCAGATCTCACGGTTCTCCGTCTGGACCTCCTCCATCCTGCGACGAGTCTGGTCCAACTCTAAGACGCGTTGTTCCATGTCCTTGATGTAGGCCTTGCGCCGGTTGCGGAATGTCCGTTGTGCAGCTCGGTTCTGGGCTGCGCGACGCGGGTGGGTGATGTTGCCTGTTGGTGCCTGCATTGGTGTGATCATCGTTGTTGTAGCGGTAAGATGAGCGGTGGCGGGGTCCATGATCATCATAGGTTGCAAGAGAGCTGGAGTATGATGGTTGAAAGCTCGGGACATGGGTGAAGAGGAAGGTCCGAACATGGAGGTGGTGTGCATACCGGGTGCGGCCGTCGCCATAGTCACTGCAACGCTTGACCGAGCAATCGAAGCAGTGCGTCGAGAAGATACCCTGGTTGCTGATGTCGCCACAGTTTTTCCCATCGAAGAAGCTGCTGGAGCAGAAGGAGGCGACATCATGGTGGTTTTGGTGCCCTTGGCGGTTCGAGTCTCCTTTCCAAGCCGTGACCGAGTCGCGCTCGTTGTCCTGCTTGAGAGTGTTTCAGAAATGGGCTGCTTCGAAGAAGTCGCTAGTGATGACGAGGATGTTGCCATGGCGGTAGTGTTGATAGGATGCGCCGCCGTCATAATCGTTGTTGTCGCACCTCCTGATGCTGTAGCATTCGTGTTAGTGGAGACACCGGTCGGAGGGGAAAAGGGTCCTCCAGTGGCAAAGTCCGAGAGAGCAATTCCTCCTGCTGCTGCAGAGGCAGATGACTCAACTGAGGCAGGCGACAGTTGAGCCAGAGCGAGAGCCTGGTGGCCCGAGTCCGTCCGCAGGCGCTTTGGAGAAATAGGATGTTGCTGATGATGCTGCTGCTGCTGGTGAATTGGTCCCCCTCCAGCTCCACTTCCAACGCCCGTAGATATGGATGAGTAAGGGTGGTTATGATGCTCTTGCTGCTGTTGGTGATGACCACTAGGGTGGTGAGAGGCAGAGGAAGTGGAAGAGGAGGTGCGACTTCCTTGGTGTTGAAAGGAGGCAATCATGGTAGCCGTGTTGAGCTTTTGAGATCCCGCCGCTCCGCTTCCCCCCAATGAAGGATCCTCCTTGATGATAGTGGCCGACATCGAAGAGTTTGAAGATGATGGAGGTGGGGCGTTAAAGAAGGGCATCGAGGAAGTGGATCCAGTGTTGGAGGTGGTCGTAGACGACGTTGTGAACAGACTGGCGGGATTCGCCGAGGTAGGGGATGGCATCATCAATCCCGAGCCACCACCAGGAGTGTTGTTGCTGCTGGAGTCGGAACTGACAGGGATCGAAACGGTGACGGGCATGGAGAGGGACATGGCAGAAGAAATCGACGGTCGACCGCCGACTGGAGAGGAGGAAGAGTTGTCGTACATCAACGACGACGGTTGATGCGGAGATGGATGATACTGCTGGTATTGTTGCTGTTGTTGCTGCTGTTGGTGTTGTTGCTCGAGAGCCTGTTGCTGCTGTTGATGCTGCAACCTCATCTGCTGCTGCTGCTGTTGATATTGGTGGTGCTGCTGCCGTTGTTGTTGGTGCATTAGAGAGACCTCATCATAAGGCAACATGCGTTGCTGTTGTTGGTGATGTTGTGAAAGGGAGGGGTCTTGAGGCGATCGTTGAGAGGGGAGAACGTGATGAGCAGCTGTTGTCGCTTGGGCCATCCCTGCTGCCACTGCTGCTGCTGCCACCTGCTGTTGCTGCTGAGGTGTAGGAGGAGACTGCAGATCGAACGAAGGATACGTCATATACTCCATGCCGCCCTGATCCTCGGTCTTGATGGCTGGGTAGGATGGCGATGGAGGTGCACTCATATTATTGACCATCATTGGTGAGAGGACCATCGGGAAGTGCATATTTTGGAGTTGTGGGGAAGGTGGGTGCTGGTGATGTGGTTGTTGTTGTTGTTGATTATGAGGATAAGGTTGGAAGGCAGTGGGGGTGGTTTGAGAGTGGCGGGAGGGGGTTTGTTGTTGTTGAGGAAGGGATCGTTGCCGACGAGGAGATTGGTGGTGCGACAGTGGTGATGTTTGTTGTTGGTGTGGATGGAAGAGTTGTTGTTGTTGAGAGTGGTGGTGATGAGGATGAGGATGAGGGTGATAAGGAAGAGTGTGGTGTGAAGAAGAAGAAGAAGAAGAAGCCGCGGAAGGAGCCAGGATGTAATCTTGTATAGGAGAAGAAGAAGCTGACGGCATAAAATGTTGCTCCATTTGCTGGGACGACCTTTGCTGCTGGTAGGGGCGCTGCTGTTGGTGGTGATAATGGTATGTTGCTGCCGCTGCTGCCTCTTGCTGTTGTTGCTGTTGTTGTTCTTGCTGAATAAGTGTGGCTACGCCCTCTTCCAGATGGGCATGCGTTGTCACATTGAAGAAGTCGTTATTATTCGGGAACACCATAAGACCCTGCTGCATGAAAGTCGCCAGTGTCAAGAGGGGTAGGGGTGAGGATGAGAGAGTATACGCTGCTGGGTCTACTTTTTCTGAGATGCCGAGGAAGTTTTCGTTGTTTGAAAGGTGGGTGAGTGTAAGATAGGGTAAAGTTGGTCGCGAAAAAAAGTTGGTGTGATGACTTCAGGTCAAAGCAAGAGAGCTGTTGTGTTGCTGGTGCTTAGTGTTTAGTTGCTGTGGTGGTGGTGGTGGTTGTTGTTGTTGTTGTTGTTGCTGTTGTTGTTGTTGTTGTTGTTGTTGTTGTTGTTGTTATTGTGAGAGTACTGACTGGTTGGTTGGTGTTGGCTTTGCTGCTCTCTCGTTTTCTCGATCAGGGTGGTTGTTGAATAAAAAGGTGGTTTTCGTATCTCGCTTATTCTCTCTCAAGACTGTCTGGTTGGTGTGTTGTCTTCGATCGGCTCTCGCTCTCTCTCCGTTCTGTGTTATGTATTGAATCGCGATAATATTTGTTTTTGTTGGTACTCCTGGTTTTGAAACGCGAACGAGGGACAAAGAGTCAGGGTGCAACAGCGGCAGCAGGGATGGACAGACGGAGAAATGGAAGGAGGGGCAAATGGGAAGGGATTGTTGATCTAGGTGGCATAAAATAACAACGAGAAGAGAGAGAGAGGAAGAGAGAGAGAGGGAAATGTGAGCACAAAGAAAGAAGCGAAAAATAATTGAGAGGGACGGTGGGAGAGGAAGAGCGTAGGATAGGATAGGGCGTGTGCATGGATCAGTCGGGTTTGAATGTGGCACAGCATATGGTAAGCAACTGAAAACAATACATAAACACTATGACCAGCCAGTGAGAAAAAGGAAAAATAAAAGGAAAGGAAAGGGCAGGCAGGCAGGCAGGCTTATTTGCATTATTGGCAGATTGAAAACTCCAAGAGAGTACACCGGGCGCTGGGTAAAGGGATCAAAAGACAAGGAAAAGGAAAAGAAAGAGAGAGCAACAGGGGACAGAAGAAGGGTGTTCGAGAGAGAAGAGGAAGGGATGAAGGGAAGAAAGAACATGTGGGCCCCAAGGAAGAAAGAAAAAAAGGAGATAGTGATGATGATGCCAATGCCAATGCTGAATGACTTGCTTTCATTGTCGATTGTCGATTGCAGTTGTCAGTGTGTGTGTGTGTGAGTAAGGACAGGAGTCAGTTGGCGGGTTGTCCGGGGTGGATGGGATCGGTTGGTCAGGTCGGTGGAGTTGAGTAAGTAAGCATTGGATTTTGAGGGAAGGGCGACTTTTCTCTATCGTTATTATTCAATTCAATTCTTTTCCTCTATTTTTTTTTTTTTTTTTTTTTTTTTTTGTCGCTCATATGAACGGAACTCCTACAGTTCTCTCTCTCTCTCTCTCTCTCTCTCTCTCTCGTTTCTCCAAAGGTGAAATAAAAAAGAGAGAAAAGGACAAAAGAGCAAAAACGCAACGATGCTGGAGGAACTAGTTAGTCCACACAGCAAACACGACCACAACAAACAACAAACACACACACATATATATATATATATAAAGAGAGACACATAAACGAACCCAAACCACATTTGGAAGATGGTTTCTCTATCTTCTTTCATCCGCTTCGTCCTCATAAAATGCCAAACCTCAAGTCAGACAAACATCAATGCCATTCTACTCCCTTTCTTGCATTGCTTCCCTTTTTTCTTGCTCATTAAAACCCTGGCCAGACATATCCCATTTGTCCTTCAAACCCCCATTCTGTCTTCCTTTTACTCATTGTGCAGACTTCTGTTGAGTCTTGCTTGGTTGGACGATCACTCACAGTCGAATGCTAATTTCATTTGTTTGTGCAGAAAAGTAAGGGACGAGAAGGAAAGGACGATTGGAAAAAAAAGTGCCGATCATATACTTTGTTTTCTTTTCTGTGTCGTTTAAATGAACACAGGGGCGTGCTTTTGTCACGTTTTGATTGATGGAAGGGAAAGACAGGTAGGAAAAGCAGGAAGACAGGGGGTAGAAAAGGGCCATTGGGAAAAAGAAGAGAGAGGAACGAAGGAAGAAACAGATCGAACGGGAACATGAGTGAACTAGAGTTAATTTTCTTGCTTACATAGTATCACTTGAGGAAGACACAACGGTCAAATAAATGGTAATGTATGACAGGATGTTCTTAAGGGAGGAGGTGTTTGAGGGTAGGAAGGTAGGGCAAGGTAGGGTAAGCAAATAAAGTGAGGATAGGACGTCGTGTATGTATGTATTGGCGGGGGATGTTGTGGATGCTGTTTGTTGTTATTGTTTTTGGCGGGTAAAATTTGGCGACAAGGGTAGGCAAGGCAAGGGTGAAAAAGAGGGAGAAGAAGGATGAGAGGGATGTCGATCAATGCTCGGGGGGTGTCGATTGGGGTGTAAGGGTAATAAAATAAAAGTGTAACTTGAGTGGTGGGTGAGTGTGGATTGTTGAGGGTGAGGTAAGTGAGGTGAGTGTGGTGAGAGAAAAGAATGATGATACAGTATGGCAATGAATAACAGTCGTAGAAAAGTAACAAAAACAAAGAAACGAAAGAAGAAAGAACAAGAGAAAAAAAAAAGGAATCCTGCTGACGAACTTATCCGAGGTTATATACTTATTTTTTTTGTCTGTAGTTTGTTCCTCTGCTTTGGAGCCATGTCCTTTCTTTTAGTTTATCTATGCTTTGAAAGAGGAGAGAAGAGGGGTATTGTCAGTCAAGTCAGGATGGCTGCGAAAAAAAAAAAAAAAAAAAAAAAAAAAAAAAAAAAAAAAAAAAAAAGTATGACTGGTTAGAGAGGACCACAAAAACAGACGGACAATGACACACACACAGAGAGAGAGAGGGTCTCTCGTGTGTATTCTGTGTGTAGGAGGACGTTGAATAAAGATTTTATTCAATTGGCAGAGGGGGCAGAGAGGCAAAAGAAGAAAAAAAGGGACGACGGAGAAATTGGTCCAACGCACAACAACAACGAACAACCAACGACTACACTACAACGACTGACAACGACAGATACAAACAACATCAAAAAAAAGGGTTTCCTCACCTCACCCACTCACCACTGGCACACTCAAAAAAGATGGGTACTGAGGATAATCTGTAGCACATATAGCACATTCACATTCTTTCATTGACCACCATCCATCCCTCCTCCTCCTCCTCCTCCTCCTCCTTTCTTTCTTTGCATCCCTGTCCCCGCTGACTCTCTTTTCTCGCCTTCATCATCTCTCTCTCTCTCTCTCCTCTTTCTCTATCGCTCTCTCGTTCTCTTGTCTTCTCGCCTCCCTGTTTTCTTTCTCTTTTTTCGGTGGTGCCTGTACCCTCTGTAATCGCGGCTCCTATGTTTGCACAGGACTTATCATCCTCCTTCCTCCTCGTTCAAATAAAGATTATTTGGCCGATTGAATAACATCCAACTCTATTCCTTCCTACAGTAAACTAGCCTGCAATTGAATACTTCGTTTTAATACTCTTTTCTATGAATCTCTCCTCCCTTCTGAATTCCTTCGCCTCTCAGCCTTCGCGTCCCTTTTCCTTCCTCTTCATCCCCCCTTTTTTTTCTCTTGTTCTCTTCATTTTCAATCACTCCTCCTACTGTAGCTCTATTTATCTGTATTTGTTGTTCACACCACTCATTCATTTACTTGCTTTCATTCATTCGCCTCCTCTCTCTCCACCTACACCCCCTCCCTCTGGCCTCCTCTCTCCTTCTCCTTCGCTCTCTCCGGCGCGTTCTCCCTGCCTTCCTCCCTCTTTTTTTCCAATCTCACACTACATCAACACACTCACATACCCACTCAACCAATGTCGTTTCTCTCACTCTTTCTATCTTCGTCTTTGTCCTTCTCTCCTCTCCCCCGCCTGGTCCCTGATGGGTCTGCTTACCCCCCAGAAGGGTAGTCTCTCCCCCTTTCCAATATACATGCGTCTCCCATTTGCTCAACATGTGGGTACCGCAGGTCAATACTCAAAAACCCAGGTCGTTGGATGTCCTCACCCCCTGTCATATCCTGCGACTACAATTGAGGAATTTCATTTCTAAAACATGCGTCGCGTTGAGTGAGCGAGAGATTGAAAACAAAAAGAGTGAAAGAAAGTGGTCTGCAGAAGAGAAGAAATAGTGAAAAAGAGTGCAAGAGAGAAAGAGAGAAGGGGTCGCAGCATTATCCTTGTAGAATAATCAGTGATCCCTAGCTAATTCGTTTCATTTATTTTTACACTTTCCCCATCAATCACCTTCGACCTGTCAATGAATGATCCACCTTAACCATCACCCCTTCACTCCTCTTTGTTTTTTTTTTCTTTTCCTTCCATACTCCTCCTTCCATACTCCTCCTACCCGTGCGTCTTTCATCCCCTTTTTTTTCTCTCATCCTCACGCCAAATGTAGTCAATTGACTACCACTATCATCATTTTTGGGGCCTTCCTGCTCTTACCAGAAATGAGCCAAAAAAAAAAAAAAAAAAAAAAAAAAAAAAAAAACGCATCTGTTGTCAAAGGGTCCTCTCGTGTCCCAGTATCTTGAATCCAAGGGCCCAGGTCTAGACTGGTCATCTTCAAATACTACCACCCTCCCTAGTATCCCCTTTTTCTTAAATGAGAGCCGCAACGGTAAGAGAAAACGCGCGACTAACTGTAATAATTTACGATTGCGGACCTAGTCATCAAGAGATGCCGGTTCTTTTCATTTAACCATTTTGTTCTTCCACAATCAACTATTTATTTTCTTAACTGAACCACATCGACGGGATACCAAAACTTCGGAAATGAACACAATGCAAAGACTCAGCAGCAGGAAAGGGATGGATTGCGTGCGTATGTGTGTTTTTGCGTAGTACCCTGACATTTTCATGCCCCTCCCTCTCTTCATTTTCGCGCTTTATTTCATGATCCTTGTTGTTTTATCATTTACCTGCTTTTTTCAAAAACACCTAGACCACACCTCGACTCTTTCTCGTTCTCTATCTCGCTTGGCATCCTTTTAAGTATGCGGACAATCCGCGGATTTTTTTTCTCCAGTTATATCATAGTTGTGCCCTTCCCCTTTCCTGCACAATACCACCTTTCTCTAATTTCTCCGTTCTTCTTAATGGGTCCATGATAACGAACAGTAACCGTCCATTCTGATTCTGACGACTGGGTGCTGCTCTTTTTTGTTTGTGCGTTTTTTCTTTTGGTTCATTTTACTCCAAAGGGATCGTCGATATGACAACAATTCATGCGGGGCTCTACAATGTGTGGTTTGCAAGGTCGAACCAATTACTCTTGGTTTTCTTTTTTGTTGGTGTTGTTGTTGTTTACCCTAGTTGTTTTTTTCTTCTTCATCCTTTGACACACTAAGAAGCATTACAGACCTTGGCAGAACTTGGCTTCAGTTTTGTTCGTGCTTTTCTTTTCTTTCTTTGGTCGTTCACTGATCAAAAAAAGTGTTCCAATGCAACCCACTCGTTTTTACTACTTTTCACCTTCTACTCTCTTCTTCTTCGATTCCTTTCTTTGCTGTTTTTTGTTTTTGTTTTTTGTTTTTGTTTTTTGTTTTTGTTTTCTTCCTCTACTTTCGTTCTTTGCTTTCTGGTGGACCACTCAATATCCAGGATCCCGCGTCATCAATGCATATTCTTCCCCCACTTCGCCAGCAGCCCAGAACCCAAAAATCGACAACACCCCCCCCCCCCCAACATCATCCCACATATGCACGTCACCACAAGAATGTCTAATATCAAGGCATCAAGGACTATGCATCCGTCACTTTCATTTGCTCCATGCCACAAACCACAACTGAGGAATATATGACCACAACCCATACCAAATAGAAGAGGGAGAAGAAAAAAGGGTCCTGCGCGTCCGTGTTCATACTTTGGCCTTTTCGCTGAATCCGGTCCTCCTCGTCCTCGTCCACATTCCCCTCCATCAACCCCATCCGAGCACCCATCCATCTCATATGTATGCCTTCCGGCTCTTCTGCAGGATATTTTACACCTGTTTGTCAGACTCGGATCTGGCATGCTGCCGGCTTGCCTGCAAATAGTTGCGCGAAAAAATAAAAATATCTCAAAAGGTTGCATCAAAGCAAAGGATTTTATAAGCAGGACCTGAATCTGGGAAGGACCATGACTGGCTGCCCTCTCTCTCTCTCCGTTTGTCATTTTTCGTGACAAGAAAAAAAAAAAAAGGAAGGGCCATGCGTCAAAGCAAGGCATACCCGTGTCAAATGAAATATCTCGTGTGTCTCTTTGGCTTTTTTTGTTCTTCCTCCTAGATAGTCGGTACCTGGACTACGATTTTTCGCAGAAACGTATCATTCCCGAATCAAGGGCAGGGAGTGAGAAAGACAACTCGTGCATTGAAAAGAAAAAAAATGGTGGACCTACACCGAGCAGCACACATATGACTAAAACTCGAAACAATTCAGGGATGAGGGTAAGGGCAAAGAGGATGTTTACTTGAGGATGAGGAGGAAAAATAGATATATCGTCTTAAGTATACCCATAGTAACGCGATGCTCAAATGTGAACGGCACATATAGACATAGAAAGGTCCGCTTGCTGTAAGAGGAGATCGCCTGGGTCCTTCTCCCCCTCGCTTCCCTTGTTTTTCGCGTCTTGGACCAGGTTGACTTGGTTTTGGTTTTCCTGTTGTTCGTCTCTCTCTCTCTCTCTCTCTCTCTCTCTCTCTCTCTCGCTCTTTTCTCACAAAGGTTCAAATTACCCCTTCTTCCATCGGTCCGTCCGTCTCCTTTTCAGATCCCTTTTTTCATACACCTTCTGTTATTACGTCCACGATTGGATTTTTCTCATCAGCAATAGTTGCTTTGACGCCCAAAAAACCCCTCCGGCTTTTATTGTTGCGTGGATACCTTTCTCATGCTTTCTTTTTTTAATCTGAGAGAGAGACAGAGAGAGAGAAAGAGAGAGAGAGATAGGGGGAGGGTGGAAGTGGAGAAGATAAGCCCGGCAGATATCTCTGGCAAAGCAATACAGGTATGGTTGTTTGACTAGTTAGGCAGGCGTGGTTGGACCTCGTTTATGCAAGGTTAATAAAGCACCGAGGGTACATCTCACGGAGAGAAGGAACGTGAAAGAAAAGGGTCCTCACCATAAAGACACGAGAGACCGCCAAGGAGGGAGGATCAGAAATTGGACAAGGGAGGATAAGGAGAGAGAGAACCCTGATGACCGAGATGAAATAGGGGGGAGAGAGAAAGGAGGAGATTAAAGGACAAACAAGACAAAGCAGGGGAAGAGGATAGAGAGGTTCTTGGTGCATTGGGCGAAGTGGGTCCAACCCAAAACCCTTTCTCTCTATAATACCCCAAACAAAGGACGAATAATAAGGAAAGAAAAGGAAGGAGAGGAAGATTTAACAGGATGAAGATACGACCAAGATGATGGATGTTAACAGAGATGGGAGGAGGTTTGTCAGGTACTTGCGTTTATTTTACGTGCAGATTGGTTGTTTTAACTAACAAGATGACGAAGAGTAGGATGAGAGGAGGCAGGACCACCGGACAGGCAAGTAGACAAGCATAGACACGCATACAGATGAAAGCCAGACTAGATCAGACCAGACACTCGCTCTTTCATCCTTCGCTGAGGATAAAATGAACAAAGATGGATACAATAATGACACGACCTCGCGTCATGCTATGTCGCCTCCTCTCCTCCTCTCTCCCCATTTCTATGGCCAATTTTTGTCGCATAGTTCTCCCTTCCCTTCCCCTTTGAACCCTTTTCCTTCTCCCAATCACCACCAAAGACTACTACCACCATAATCTCCAGTACCTCCTGTGCGGCTCTTTGCACATTGGACATATGTCCTTTCATCCCTCGATGAAAGTAGTCCACATCATTGTCTTTATTGAAAATTTGGAGGGCAGTAACTCAGGGTTCTTCTTTGTTCTACCCCTCACTCTCTCTCTCGCATTCACTCACTCTCTCTTTCACTATTTTTGTATTCGTTTTTTTTTCTTGCATTGTATCTCTCTCTTCAACGGACAACAGCTTCTTGCTTGCGCCCTAACAAAAATGAAATCAAACAAAGGGGCTAGCTAGTTCGAGGAGGTCCCCATTGAACCCTGAACCCTCGAACAAACACCAAGGCCCTGCTCTTCCATTCCCTTGTATGCTGCTCTGTTCTTGATATATTGAAAAACGCCTAAGATGAACACTCGTCTACTGTTTCCCTTTCCTCTTCTTTTGTTCTCCCTTTTCACCCTTCCCTTGCTTGCTTGCCACGTTTTTCTTGGTCAAAAGAATATTGTTTGTCTCGAGCCTCCTGACATACGATTGCATCACTCCAAGAAAAATAAGGATGGGAAGAAGAGAGGGGTAAAAGGTAAGAAGGAAAGATGATGTAGGGACTGGATAGTAATAAGGGCGAAGAGAACAAGGATGTAAATTTCAAACAAGAGAAAACAAAAAGGTGGGTCTAGAACTTTCTTCCTGTATGTTCAATAAAGGCGAAAGAAGACGACGCGTTCGCGGCAAAAAAAAAAGTGAAGGGGAGGAACCCTGAGGTGCCATCTCGATTTGTACGCATAGGGAAGTGGCCTGCTGAAAAATTGATGGGTGTTTGTTTGTTTTAAAAACAAAAACGCATCGCCCACGACCACCACCACCACCACCACCATAAAATTGAGCGGGAACCCCGTGCGTCCTCGGTTATGAGGTGACCCTTTATTTTTGTTTGATCTTTATTCGACATCTGGAACAAAGAGCACCGTACTAATGTGTTCCCTTGGTCATGCTTGACAGAGTGGATTGCAAATTGAGTTATTTTTCTCTTTTTTTTTGTTGTTTGTTGCTTGCTGTTAGCTGAGGATGAAAGGATGCAAGAGCGAAGAGCGAGAAGAGAATGGAAGGGAGAGGAAGAGAGATAGGGACAAAGAACTGGCGGCGGAGAATCTTCTCAGAGGGAGGACCCTCCATCCCTCCTGCTTTTGGTCTATGAGGATCATAGATGGTGTAACCCTGATGCACTCTCGAAAATGGAAGGCTATTCGGATTACGAAATTAAGCACAAGAAGGGGAAAGAATAAGCCGAGGAGAGGGAAGAGAAGGATAGGGTGCATGAACATGGGATCCCACGGAGAAGAAGAGATGCAGACAAAAGGCATACGAAAAACTGGTGATGGGAGAACTCATAGTGGGATGGACGGACAGGTGCTCGGAAAAGTCAAGCTAGACACAAAAGACAGGGCGGTCGAAAATTAAAGTGGGGTGTGGTGTTCAGGGTACGAACGCCATAGTCGATTACCTACTTCAATTTTTTTGCGCAGGCGCCAACAACTTCAGGATAAGCCCATCCCCATGTTTTCTCTCGTCTTTACATTCTTTGCCTGCATTGAACGTGGTGCTGTAGATACTGTCCTTGTTTGCTTACCTATTTCTCCTTTTTGTTGGCTTCCTGATGTCCCTTTTGTTTGCTCATCTTCACCCTTACTCACTCTAACTTACACACTCACACGCACTTACTATTTACTCACTCTTTTTTCCCTACCAACCCAATGTAAAGATTTTGACGATCCTCTTTATTTGTTGTGATATCGACACCAAAAAAAAACATTGATCAGTTGCACAAAGCGTTTATTGACTCTTTATTGTAAGAGAATTAGAGTTCAATTGCTTACACCTTGCTCCATGGTCGATGGATGGAGGGAAAAACACTAGACACAAACAAAAAAGTTAAATTCTGCGCGCATTCCGCGGAGACTCCAAACGATCGGTCGGGCACTATACGGATCGAAAAAAGGCATGCGTAAACAAGCATGCAAAATGTATTTTTTTTTCGTACTACCACTAGGGATTATTCTGATTAGAGAGCATACATGAACAAGGCAGAGAGACATATGCACTGCTGTGAACGATCAGGGAAAGAGAAGATGGATGGATGGATGGAAAAACGCTTGATTCTGCGAGAGGTGTTTGCTTTGCATTAAGAGCATGGGTGAGCGTGAGAGAGGGTGCTGAACACTACCCCTCGTCAATGCAGAGCAGACCCCGTTCACTTTGTTGCTTGCTTCTGTTAATTTTTTTTTTTTTTTGCCTTATCGTTTATTGTTTGCTCTCATCGTCGACCTTCCCTGCACCCATCACAATTACTCCTTTCCCCTGGATTTTTTTCTCGCACATTCCTTGCTTATTCGTCTCACCCACCCATCTATCACCCACCCCCTTCCCCGCTTTCTTTGTTTCTCGATCAGTTTTGTGTTTATTTGATCGAATCATAAACGCGACATCGCGTGTGTTCACTGTTACCAGAGACGTGGGTCTGTGTTGATTGGGCAATCATAACGCGAAAATGTTTTCTAAACCCATCAAATCAACCTCACCACCGTCGCAGCCCCTTAGAGGTAAGTCAGTCTTGACAAAATGAGAGTCTAATGCCTTGACCTGAGAACAAGGGCAGCGAGGTGGTCACGCTGTCGTTGTATGATGCAGTTTAACTTAAGAAAGTTCGAAGAATATGAGATTGGGCAGTGCTCGGTAGGGACGAGGTGCATGGGAATATCCTGAGTTCGGCCCCTAAGGCGAAAGTACTGGTGAGCCTATGGGAAAAAAAATAGAAGCACCAGTTAGAGGAACGTGATTTACCGATAGACAAAGGGTGTATGGCAGTGAAGGACGGGTACACCCAGCCCACGAATGCTACAGTCAAACCAAGATATCCAAAGGAATAACCAACCCTTAGTCCCATGCTCATCCTTCTCCAAAGAAAGGAAAGGCGTTAGAATTGTCACTTTAAGGAAAGCACCTATCTCTCAATTTTTTGTCATTTAGCAATGTTTCCTTTTGCAGCCTAGCTGGAACTTTACTACTTACTCTCTTGTTTTCACCCCCCCTTCTTCAGTGTGTTGTATCCATCCTTCCAAATGACCGTGGAGGCAGTGTGGCGACACGGCAGTCACTCCTGTTTCGAAACGACCCCCTCTGACCCATGTCAAAATTCTTTGGAGTTGTGGAGCCCACCGAAAAATTGATGTTGTCTGTGCATCGTCCATTTGTTTGTTTTTTGGTGGATCGGTTTTGTGTTCGCGTTTATGAGATTACGGTGAAACGGCAGTGAGTGAGTTCACAAAACATAACAAAGAGAGTGATGCTTAGATCCTCTTATTGTGGAGCCTGACACATGCAAGGGACCCCTTTTTTGCGTCTCCCATCTCTATCCACACTTTCCTCCCACAACTCTCGCTTGTCATCATGACTTAACGAAAAAAGAGGGAGAGGGTGTTTGTCCTGTTCAATGAGCTTATCGACTCTTGGTCCTTTGTCAACATCTCCTTCATCTTGTTCTTCCTTGTTCCTTGGCATTTCTATTTGTTTGCCAAGACTCGAACACATTGCAAGGTTGGTCACTCATCACTCTTGTGTGTGTTTGATGCCGTAACCATACACCCCCCATCGGTGCCCCATGTCCTTGCTTCACTATCGTTCTGTCTGACACCCATATGTATTGTTTTGGAATGTTGCATGCGTTCATGCACAGCTGGCATGACAGTGAAATAGTAGGGTGGAGAGGATGAAGTTGTGCTAATGTCGACCGTCTCCTCCTTCCCTATTGTTACTTTTCTTCCCTCCTACTCACATCTATATGGCTTCTCCTTCTCCTTAATAGGTCTTTTGACTGTAGCGTTGAATACACTCCGAGTTAACCTAAACGCTTCTCATTATCTGTTTTTCCCTCTCTTTCTTCCGTTGCCTTCTGTCCCAGTGTGCCTGTGCAAGATCCTATACCACAAATTCCATCCTCCTTACCCACTCAATAAATCCTTTTTTTCTCTACCTTCCTACTCTCTATCTTCAGCACTCTTTACAATGAATAACTCATCCTTACCTATGTTTAGAGTCTACTCAAAAGGAGAAAAAGATAAAGAGTAAGCGCCAAAAAAGGGGTGATGAGTAGGACAGAGAAGACACGGGAAACCTTTTTCATTTTCTACGGAGACGACAGATGCGTTACTCACTGCAGTGAGTAGTGCCTGTGTCGTTGTTCGTCTGAACTCAAAAATCCGCCTCCTTTTTTTTTTTGTTCTTCGTCCAAGAAGGAACACACTGTGAACTGAAAGAGATGAGAGATGAAAAAATTTAGCTGAGATGTACGGACGAGAAGGCTATCGAAGGAGAGGGAAAGGAATTGGTGCAAAGGAAAACAAAAGGACGCCCGTCTCCAGAAGGACATGATAGGTTTGATGGGGTCCGGGTGAACAGGTTTGTTCTTGCCACGCCTCGTTTTTTTTATGCTGCTATACCCTCCCTATATGGATGACCTTATCAGAGAGGCATACGTCCACGCCCGTGTGCACGGATTTGAAAATGGGTGGACTTTTGAAGAGGTCGAGGATAAAATTGAATTTTTGGTCAACGCTCGAACCCTCTCCCCTTGCTCTTTTTTTCTGTGTCTTTCTCCCCCTCTTTCCCCTTATTTCTGGTTCACCCACGCACATCCACGCCTCCACTGAACAGGGTGGCTCTCATGCAACTCTCCTTTTTTTTCAGTTGCTCGAGCGGCCAAAATAACGTCAACGATGGCCATGTAGGCAAAGCCGCAAAAGAAGGGTGCCAAGTTGCACTCTCGTTTTTATGTTGAGATCAAAATTTTGCTTACACGAGAAAACAAGTCCACGGAGAGGAACACGGTCCAGCTGGACAAGGTCAGGGCTCAATTTCCAAGTGGGAATGGGTAAGCAACGCTGGACCCTTATCTGAGCACTAGTTGTAGTAATGTGAGCAGCCATCATCAACGAGTGCCAGGTGCCTGGAGATGTAGGCGCCTTTAAGCCCTCCTGTTGCATGTTGAATGGCAATAAAAAAATAACTTTTGCCTTTGTTCAAAAGGTTAGACAAAATGCGAAACCTAACTCGGCCAGCAGGAACCAAAAGAGAAAAATAAAGGAGGGGGGGGAGACACGATATGCACGCCGCTTTTCCTGTCGTGACCTCCTTCACTTTCCTCTCATACATGCTGCTGCAAAGTAATCTACCGGTGCGTTGGATGTCCGCGTTTGCATGAGTGGAAGGCAGGGAACACAACAGTGGCATGAAGAGAACAAAGGATAAGTCGTTCGAAGGCAGGATAGCAATATCTAGGGACAAAGAAGCACGCCAAATAAAATCAAGCGACGTACTCCTTTCATCTTCTTGTCGGTCATCAAAAAATGCAGGCGGCGCTTGAGGGCCAAAAAAAAAAAAAAAAAAAAAAAAAAAAAAAAAAAAGAAACAACCTCTCTTTCGAAAAGAGGTGAACCTTGCGCAAGGGGAGAAGAAAAAAGGCGCTGACGACAAGGACACATGATGGGAAATATTAAATTATCAGAGGAAGTTCATGCTCCTCTGCTGCATGCACTATTGTTGATACACTCCGCGTAGCCTCTTTTTCCTTTGCATCGACATTGGTCATATACATGCCTTCTTAAGATCTTGGAAACAATTGTTGCCTAGACCCAAGGTCTTTCAAACTAGGGTAAGTGGAATGAGAGGCGCAATGAGATAGCGAAAGGGCGAGGATGTAAAGCACAAAGAGATGTGAGGCTCCATCTTTGATCTCCTTCGGGCTGGGTACTGGGTATAACTTGGTTTTTTTTTCCGCATGTCCAACGACTGGAGAAAGACCTACTAGCGGCTGAGTAATAGACCAAGGAAAAGTTTCCACAGCTGGTCAACACACAGAGATAAGAACAAAACCATGCAAGGAGAAGGCACCAACGAATGGCCTGGGTCTAGTTGGTTTTTTTGGTTTGTTGGAGTGAACGGCATGCGCACCACTATCAGAAGAAAGTAGAAGAGGGTCACTAAGGCATAGACAAGAAACTCAACATCAAACTCCGGACATTGGTTTTTCACATACCCTATTGTATTTTTCATGCCGATTTTTTATTTTCCCATGGGTTCAAGGGTTCCTCCCTCCTGACCTTCATACGCCAACCAAAAACAACAGACAAATCATACTCCGAGGCGTCTCGTCTTTGTCATTCACCTGCTGATAAGTTTTTTTTTCTTTGGTACTTCTGGCCTAACAAACAGTTGGCATTGACGAACTTTGAAGAAAAGTTCCTCATTTTCTCTTTTGAAAAGGAGGCGGACGTTGAAATTGTTAACCCTTTTTTCTTTTCTTTCATTCAATTGACCTGAAAGGGAGGGATAGAAAAGATGCAATGCGCCAATGAGCAGAAGGCCGTTTTCTATCTGCTGCTCGTCGGAGAGGCGCGACCACTCACTCACTCTCTTCTTTTTCTTGCTCATCTTATGGTATGATGCACATGCTCGCCAACAGAAAACAAAAAAAAAAAGGAGGGTGGAAAAAAAACTGAGTCGAGTCATAACAACATCTAAGGTTAGGCTATGTACTCTTGACGATATAGAGAAGAGAAGTCGAGATATAGACAGGCATACATCCCTAAAAACAGAGAGAGAAACCAAAAACGCACGAATCAGCTGGACTGAACATGTCGAGTGGGCCTTCTACTCCCTCTCACTCTACCTGTTTGTTTTTTGAACTCACTCACACCCGCATTAGTGAGTGACCTCTCACTCTCATTGAGCCCTTCTTCCCTCTTCCTTTCAGCTCTGGTGGCTACACACACCATTTTCTTCTCACCCCGATTTTTCGTGAGAGGAAGATAGGTTTGTCAGTAGGTGCACATCCTCTCAGCACTGCCATCTGATTCAGAAAGAACAACCAGGAAAGAAAAGCAAGATCAACAAAATTGAAAAAAGAGGGGCATTAGGGGTGTAAAAGTAGGGTGATGATAAAGATGAGTATGCATTGGAGAAGTAGAATGTGTTCTCATTCTTTATTCGCTTTGCATTGGCTAAATTTGACCTTCCTACATCGGGGCTGGGACATTCAATTGGTGGTTTCTCACTCTCTTTCATTCTTTCAGGGGAATGAGAGCAACCAGAGACAACAACAACAGAGTGACCGGAGGGAATGAACACAAGGGACAAAGTATGTACTTCGCACCATGTACTCTTTTTTTGTGCCTCTTACATGCAGGCACATATGCAACTGGTGCATCCACACAGCTTGATAGTTGGCCATTTCTCCCCCTCTCTTTCTGTTTTCACCCACAAGATAACTCACACCCTGTAGTCCTGTCTAGATATTCTTTGAATGGTACCATTTTCTCCTTTTTTGCTCTATTTCTCCTTTTTTTCGTATGGAGTTGTATGAATGGCAGGGTAAGAGGAACTGAATCAGGGACGAACGCCCACGGAATTCTTCTTTAGAGTGTAGCTTTTGCCGTTTCGACCTTTTTTTTTTCTCATGGCCTTTGGTATTTACAGTATTGTCGTTGTTTGACAAACAGATGTTTATGAATGAACGGATAATGCAAAAGTACACACATGCATAGCATGCACTCATTCCCATGTACCGTTTGCTTGCATGCGATGAAAAAGGGAGACCACTAACCCATGCACTCGCACCAGAAAATGTGGGGTGGCCCCGATCCTTCCTCTGGTTTGTTTTCTCACTGTCCACATACAGAACTGTCCCGGATTGGCCCCATCGGAGATGGATGTTTAGCTGGAAAGGATACACAAAAGAGATAATGGGAAAGTGGAGCGTGAATAAAATAAGGGGATGCCAATTGTCCTTTTGTCATGTCCTTCTCCCCTTTCGTGGTGTTCATTCTTGGGGGGAGTGTTTTTTTTTTTTTTGAGTTTAAAGAAACGATAAACCAACCATTCGGGTGAAAACTTAGTTATGAGTCTCTCTCTCAAAAAAAAAAAAAAAAAAAAAAAAATAGGAAAAAAGTAGGAACAGACTAGTTTAGGCATTGCATTAACTCTACAGTACCAACAAAAGTACAACTCGCGAAAGAGCGAGGCTCACATGTTTGCACATAAAAAAAGAGGGTGATGTGTGAGACAAACAGCCTGGCGGCATTGACGGCGGCGGCATTGGCGGGGCTTTTTATTTTATTTTATTTTTTTTTTTTTTTTTTTTTTTTTTGCTTTGCACCTGTTGCTGTTGTTGGAGCAAAAGAACCGCTCAACTAAAAGGGGGTGGTGCCTGCTCTTTTTTTTTTTTTTTTTTTTTTGTTTTGGCTCGGTGGCACCAAAAGTGGTGCGCTGGCTAAATTCGAGAGAGATACTAAGCGAGCTCACTGGATGACTAACATTGATATCTTTTTTTCGGGTTGGGTGCAAAAAATACGCGCTACTACCCTGTGGTTTCTAATGCTACTTTGATTTCGTCCTGGGTACCTATAGATGCGAATATCGTGTAGATATCAGAGTTTACAAAAGGATCTGAATCGTGTAGAGCTGTTGCTCGAGATTGTATGAGACGCGTTGACTTTATTTTTTGATTTTCTCCTTGGGATACTTTTCTGTTTGTGAAATGGAAAATCTTAGAGAGAGCAAGAGATTTTACCTCGAGGCTTCATGCATGCAGTTCGGTTGTCCGATATATTTTGGTCCATATATCGTCATCATAACCCTTTCTTGAACTGAAAAGAGATCAATCCTGGGATAGGATAGGATAGGATAGGATAGGATAGGATAGGATAGATACGTTGGCAAAAAAAAAAAAAAAAAAAAAAAAAAAGGCATGAAAGAAGACATTACTATTCTCATTCAAAGCTCTGGAATTATCGAATGTCGATGAACTTGATGTTCGAGGATTCGCTTCTCTGTCGGCTTCTTTACAATCGTCTCCATGGATAACCTCAGTATTTCACATCGCTCACTATTATCCATTAGCTAATGTCTTATGATCATTTCACAAGCCTACGACCGCGATAATCATTCCTGAGTTTGTTGACTGCTTTCTGGCCTCTCCATTAAACCGTACACCAACACTTCTTGTTACAACTCTATGGCCGCGATGCTCAATAAGGCATTCAAGACTTTATATCCTACGTCACATCTCTCCTTGGCTTACGTGTCAATAGTAAACTCGCGTCGGTATGTGTTCAAAGACACAGTAGAACGATCGATTTTGGCCATAAGTAGCCCCTCCTTTGCAAGTTTGAAGCTTCTTGCTGCTGTCGCAGTACCACTTTGCTTTTTTGGATACCGATAATGGTGGGTGTTTATTTGCCTCTTTATTTCCTCCTTTGTATACCCTTTAGCCAGACCAGGATATGGTTTCAAATCAACTACTATGATGATCCACTCGAAATGAATGACCTCTTCTTTGAACATTTAACAACTGCGCCACATTGTTTAACGTTTGTTCAGGATTCTCATAAAACTTCACATATGCGATCTTATTATGTCTTCAGCCGGTCGTTTCACATTTGAACAATTAGGACGATAAAACATAAGGATTAAAAAACAACACGACAGCGCGTGCCAAGTCGCCATTGTTTTTTGCTTGTTTTTTTTTTCGCTTCTACATGTGATGCAAGAGTATCGAGGATGACTTATGCGCCTTTTGTTCATTCAAAAAAGTAGACGGCGATACATCCGGCCGATTACCTTCTACGATCAACTCCAAATATAACTGAGTCCTTTTTGTTTGACACTATTGTCCATGGAGGATTTCCATAAGAGATGATGTGCACGATAGGCTCCTGCCACGAAGTTGATGTCATTTTTCAGACCTGTCAAAGCATTGCTTGTCATCGTCTGAGTGTCTTCACCCCACATCTTTTTTTCTAAGAAGAATAGACTAGTGGATCATAGCCCCATAGTTTTTTGTTGAATACGAACGGATTTTTTCTGCTCTACTTTCTTGTGTCCAGATGTCCAGAAAACAGATCAAAGAGTAGGACGAGACAGATAGTAAAGACGTTGACCAAAAGGTGGGGAAGGCGAGTGTGGAAAAGAATTAGAAGTGACGTTTATGGCGATACCAGGTGAAGAACTAACTATTTGCTAGCTATGAGTCTTTTTAAACATGTCGGGTGGGCGAAGCCACAAGGGCAAGTCACAACTTGATGTTGCCTTTTGAATGATAACTGGTTCGGTGAGCCTTCGACCTCTCCAGTCATGGATACCTTTGTTATTCTAGATGTATAAGGTTAGAGTATAACACGCCCCTTCGTCGCGTTAGTAAAAGCCAGATCTGAGTTGTGTTTGTCTTCTACACCGTTTGCGATATGGTTTTTATCCAAATGCGAAACGATTTTTTGATCTTGCAGTATCATTGGTTTTCTCATTCTTTTTGGGCTGTGGTCCTTTATTACAACTCCACGGCGGCGATGGACTTCTGCGAAAACAATGTCTCTCTTATATTTCAAATGCCTTTTCAAGGATAGCATTTCGGCTTGGGTGAAAAAAATGTCAAGATATCGCATGATGTCTGGTCTTCATGCGCTTTGCGAGGCTCAGGAGGCCAATAACCATTACTCTTGCTATTTGGAGAGGTCAACTTTGTTATACCTCTTATTGCGCATGGCAATAGCTGCCGAGATTTTTGTAGGTAACGATAGAGACTACCGAGAATTTGACAGCCCCCATGATCTACAGAGGATATCCAAAAGAGCCGAGTTTGCCTCGCCCTTTCCAAACATCAGCGAATGATCGAGGATGTCTGCAAAGGCGCTAGTAACACGTGCTTACCCCCCATCCAATGTCAACGTCTTGATCTCCTCTAGTCATATGCAATATGTTTGTCGTTTTCGAACGGTTTGAATGGGGATTTTCTCGTCTCCCTCGGGTATTCTCTCTTGATTCCGGCGTAGTATACTCTTCTGGAGTGGATATGCTGAGGGGCAATGTAAATGGCCCTTTTTATTTTCGTGCATCTAGGCGTAGTTTTTTTCTTTGTTTCTTTTCTTTCTTTTCTTGCAAATGAATGGGAGGCTGCGAATCCTTCACTGCGGGACTCTTTTTCTTTTTCTGGTGCAGATGATATGTGGCGCCTTTATTTGTTAGAAAATGTCAACAAGTTGGATTACAGAATGCGTAGCGAGTAGTCTTTTGGGATGATGGGTTAAATAAGGATGGGAATGGTTGGAGAAAGCAGGACCACGAGAAAAGAAGAAAAAAAAAAGGTACAAGAAAGAGAACGGAATATGCAGACAAGCCTCCCCTGATTTTATGTTATGGCGCGAAGAATCACGCTTCCGATACTCGCGAACAAATGAGTGTTGATTGCGAGACCGATGGCAGTGCAGACGACGAAGAGGAGAAAAAAATGCATGTTTGCCTGATGATAAAATAAACTCTCATCGGGCGAAGCTAAAAAAATCATTCGACTTGAGAACGAATCATATCAATTCATCTAACACGTCTCAATGCCATGAACACAGAAGGGAAAAAAAAAGAAACAAGCGTTATTAGAGACATTGGAGCTTATGTGAAATGCGCCCGTATTGGTGAGCATGGGATTGCTTGGAGAAAGTAAGAAAAGGATATATCTATTTGTTGCCCCCCGGGCAACAGATATTATTTGTTGCCCATCTTTTTTTGGCTTCTTATATGTTGCCCATAGTGAAGTCTATTCGTTGCCCACAATTATGCTCTAAACCGGTGCCCATCCCAAGATCTTAATTGTTGCCCAAGGCTCTGCCGCTATACGTTGCCCTATCGTCCTTCCCCCACCTGCGCCGCGGCATCATCTACCTGTAGAGAATCAATCTCTTTGTACGTATCCCATGGATGTGCACCAGGAACTCATAGGTCAGGGGGAGGGAGACGTGTCTTCTTTTCACAGTCATATTGCCACGAATTGTACACTTTAACATAGCTTTATTTCGTACGCGTGTTCACTGTCCCATATGCTGCACCAGCTCTAGGTCTGTACTCTTCTTCCTTTCATGGTCAATTAACCCATACCAGTATGAGAGAGAGAAAAGAGAAAGAGAGAAAGAGAGTAAGAAGAACTCATAGGTACATGTCTTAATACATAAGGCAACATATCTACGCGAAACTCAGAGGTGTACGCGAAACTAAGAGGTACATAGCTCGATACATAAGGCAACCATGTCGGTAATGGTGCAGGTGGGGGGAGAGAACGAGAAAGGGAGGAAAGAAAGTGTGCGGCTCATAAGGATACAATTCAACACATTGGGTAACTATGTCGAAGGCAACAAATAATTTTGCGGGGTGGGCAACAGATTGGCGTTTTTTTGGCAACGTATAAGAGTATTCAATCTCCAATGGCAACCGGGGAGGGCAATGAATAGACTTCACTATGGGCAACATATAAGAAGCCAAAAAAAGGTGGGCAACAAATAGATATATCCATAAGAAAAAGTCTTTCGACAATCCGCGAGAGGATTGAAGATAAAAAAATTGATCTATGCAGGGGTCGAACCTGCAATCTCCTGATTCGTAGTCAGACGCCTTTCCATTGGGCCAATAGACCGTTTTGATTAACTCTTTTATCGTGTTTGTGTTAAACTCAAGTTACATATTAAATCACGTGATGTAACACGTGAGGCTTGCATTTGAGGAACTTCGAAGGAAATGGTTATTGCATATAAAGGGACCCAAATAAAACTGTTCGACTGAACATAAAAGATGCGCTTAAAGAATTTCCTTAAGAGTTTGGCAGGAGAGAGGAGGTTATCATTGATGGAGAGGTTGGGGAGAATCCCCTTTATTCGCTTCTGATTTTTATGTTGTATGCTGTTTACGCTCAAAGAGCAGCGACGATTGAAGCGGAGAGCCAGGTTCCGGACCGGGGCATGTGAATGGTGGATGGGTTTTCGAAAGCGGTTGGTATGTTGTCTGCTTTTTATTTCCAAATGCTTCGTTTGGGCTATTCATCGGGGGATAAAATGATGTGCGAAAAAAAACCCCCCAGAAAGGCTCGCTAGGAATGTTTTTGCAGGGTAGCTTTCTCATATTTTTGTCCTCTCCTTCGAAACCGTGAAAGCCTGTCAACGCTAACTCTCCACCCACCAATTATTTTCAAGCGGTAGTGATGATCAGATAAGTAAGTAGAGGATTGGAGAGGTCGCGTTCAAAAAATGTTTGGTTGTTAAAAAAAATGGCTACAAAAATGGGCCACATCGATGCTTTCATTTGTTGTTTGGTTTGATGCCAAATTAGGTCCACTCACTGACCCATTGCATTGTTTCTTTGACGGGCTATATTAATGAACATTCGAGAAATGAAAAGAAAAGAGCGTTGGGGCAGGGAGAGCTTGCGCAAACAGCGCATTGGTTGCAGTCAAATACTGGGAGTTCCTGAACAAACGAGCAAAAAGGCAAAAGGCGGAGAGTGGAAAAGTATGTCAAAGTAATGAGAAATTGCATTGTAAACGATGAAAAGTATGTCAAAGAGAACAAGCATTAAAGACATTTGTTGGTGATGATAACGAAAGTACCACCTAGATTATCCAGAAGTTTGCTATTTTTATTCCTTTTGACCAGCGCAAGAGGTTAGGCAAGGTCAGTAACAGACATTGATGCCCCTGGTCCAATTTCTTGACAACAGTGCGGGGTGAGCGTCGAGCAACCTTTTGTTCATTTACGCGGCGTAGGTCTCCTTCAGTAGCCTCCTGTTTCTCCTGCCCTTTCTTTTGGTCTCAATTGAACAATGGAACGATGCCCCAAGTCTTTTTTCTTTTCTTTTTGACAGCTCTCGTCCCACCTGTCAGAAATAAAATAGCGCAAAGCTGAGTTTTGTGTTTTCATTGTTTGCGGCATTTTCATAACGAGAAAGTGCGAGTGTGAGGGAGTGAAAGAGGGATGACGATTGAGAGCATTTGAACATGTCAAAAAAGTGAGGGATTTATTATTTTGACAACCTTGTGCTGTGACCAATCATGATGCATATACGATAATGACAACCTCCCCCCCTTGTCTCTGTTCCCTCTCCGCTCCTTTTTTTGTTTCTCCTTTGTTCCCCTGTTCACCCCTTCTTGTGTTTTTTTTTTTTTTTATTCCTA
The DNA here is from genome assembly GCA_036320915.1 of Linnemannia elongata. NCBI lineage: Eukaryota > Fungi > Mortierellomycota > Mortierellomycetes > Mortierellales > Mortierellaceae > Linnemannia > Linnemannia elongata. Next base: position 343,162 of record JAXBDG010000007.1, on the reverse strand, counting down.
GAATTGCCTCTGACAATTGGCCTATCTTGTGCAGTACACGATATTTGTTATCTAAGTCTAAACTAGGTGCGCGTACTTTGCACAGAAGCATATTAGTATGCTTGTGCAGGAAGCCGGTTACCCGACAGAATGTACTAGAACACTGAAAGGTTTATCTAAGCGGTCCGCCGATTTGGCTGGCTCCACACGGCATTCAGACTGGCTCATCACCAGGTTAACGTAGCCATATAGTGGGCATACTCACTCTGTCCATGCACTTTGTGCGTCTGAGAATTATTTCATCTCAGGCCTCCTGGACAGGGGGAGGCTAGCGCAATACCGTCAAATCCTAATTGAGCGTGTCTTCGTAGGTCTGAACCCACGACCCTCGCGCTGAGAGGGGGAAGCTTTACCATTATGGTGGGCTCGCCCGCCCTTCTTGTGTCCACCTTGTCTGCGAATACGGCGCACTTTCCTTTCATGGCTCTATCCGTCTCGTGTTCATTTTTTTCTTCTTTTCATTCACGGGTCTATATGCATTTATTGTTTACTTTGTTCTTGTCCATTCTTGTGCTTGATTGGAAGAATGATAGAGACGGGGCTCGGATAGGTCGGGTTGCTGAGTGTCATTTCCCTTTTGCTTTTCACTCTTTCTTCTTCTTTGCATTTGTTGACCCGGGATGACATCAACTCGCACCTTTTTTTTTTTTTTTTTTTTTTTTTTTTCAAAGGAATCGAATGATTAGTATTCCACAGGATATCAGACATTGTACCATTGCCCCAACCGGTGCAACGGACATGATCCTCCTTGTGTACGAGCACTCCCTTACTCATTCACTTTTCCAATTCAATTCCTTCTATCCTTCCGTTTGCTTTCCTCCCTTTAATCCCTCATGCTTATTTTTTTGACATACTTTAACGTTGTCAAGTTTTTGCTCCCTCACTTCGCCTCTTTACTCCTTTTCTTCACTGCCCCCATCCCGTTCTTCTCTCTCACCCCCAGAAACCCCCCACCCCCATCTCAATCCTCCCTGGTCACTCCATAAAAGGACCACCCTTCCCCCCCAACTTCTTCCTTCTTTCTTTCTTTCTTTCTTTCTTTGTTCTTGTTCTTTTTCATTACTATCATACCTTACCCTTGTTCAATTGGACCCCCTCTCCCTGTTCCCTCTTTCGCCCCTCCCTTTAACTCTCGCCCCTTTCTCCTCTCTCCTTCTCCCCTCCTTCCCTCCCCTCCTTCCCTCCCCTCCATCGGCACTTCTTAGACCAGCCTGGAGAAAAAAGGAAGAGACCTGGATTCCTCATTCGGTCATTCACACCCTCACCCTCTCATTCACTCATTCTTTGGTTCATTCACAACTTTCATTACCCTCTCACTCTCCTCTCTTCACACATTCATACACGTCCTTTTTGTAGTCCAGTCCAATCCTACAATTGATACCCCACCAATACACATACCCACCTTCACGCTCAGTAATAACAGGACAAGGAACCAAGAATGGCGCTTTCTCGGTCAGGAAGGATTATTATCCTGCTGGTGCTGAACATTATAATGTTTCTGGCAGAGATCGTTGTCGGCTACATGACGGGCTCCCTGGCGCTGATCGCCGATGCCTTCCATATGCTGTCCGATCTCCTCTCCCAAATCATTGCTCTCTATGCCATTCGTGTATGTATTCCTTGGTCCTTTCTCTCTTCTTCCTGTTGTCTTCTGTCATGGTGCCTACCCAATGCATCCATGTTGCATAACAATCAACTGCTAACACAATTAGTTCGTGATATTTTTTTTTCTTTTTGTTATAGTTGGCAGCAAAGACAAAGTGGGAACCAACATTGTCGTACGGATGGCAGCGAGCAGAGTTGTTGGGAGCACTGTACAACGGAGTCTTCCTTCTCGCCCTTTGCTTCACCATCCTCCTGGATGCCATCCAACGGTTCTTCAAGGCCGAAGGTACGTAGAAAACAGTAGCAATTACAAACAATTATTCTGTGCCATTACCGCGGTACATCATGAAAGTGTCTGTCTCCATCCACCCAGCGATATTTTTTTATGTTCCAAAAGTGACCACAACAACGTTCATTTACACAGAAACCTTCATTGTTCATGAAAGAATATTCACATTGACTTCCCTCTCTCTTTCTTAATAGTCATTGAGGATCCAAAGCTGGTGTTGATTGTCGGTGGTATTGGTTTGGTGTGCAATCTCCTCGGCCTGGTCCTGTTCCACGATCATGCAGGCCATGGGCACAGCCATGGTGGTCATAGCCACAGTCATGGCCATAGTCACAGCCATTCCACCCACAGCCACTCACACGAGAAAACCCCTACCGAGAAACCAAAGGGCACGGCCCAGGCTTCCGTCTCTTCCCCGGTCTCGCCCTCGGATAGTCCCGACTTTGACGACGACACAGAAAGTCCTCCACTCCGCTATGAATCATCGCTCGACAGGATCTCGCCTCTGAGACAGACCAGTCTTCAGAACCTTCAAGAGGCTGCCTCGGATGTCCAGAGACAGTTGGAGAATGAGGAACGCCACCACCAAGAGGAGGAGAAGGAGGAGGCATCGAGGAACGAGAAGAGTGAAGTCGATGAGACTGTTGTGAATATCGCCCATTCCCATCAGCACAAGCATGGCGACAACCACAACCATGACGACCATGAGCATAACCACGACCACGGCCATGACCATGATCACAGTCATGACGACAAGAAGAGCAAGAAGCCTTCTGGCGAGGATCTCAACATGCGCGGTGTCTTCTTGCATGTCCTAGGAGATGCTTTGGGCTCTGTTGGCGTCATCTTTTCCGCACTTTTCATCTGGTTGACGGACTTTTCATGGAAGCAATACATGGATCCTATCGTCAGGTAAGAGAGAATAGATCGAAAACATGCTCGTTAGTACCACCATTGGCATTTTTTTTCCGACCTGCGCCCAATAGCAAGAAAAGTCGCATGCTAACCCTTTTCTTTTCCTTATTGCATCGCCCTTTCCCTTTCTTTTCTCACCCCTCCACTGCTTTCTTCGCTTTGCCTCCCCTCCTTTTTCTTTCAAAAAGTATTTTTATTACGGGAATCATCATTCACTCAGCATGGCCTCTCGTCAGGTCCGCTTCATTCGTCCTTCTCCAGGGCGTCCCTGTCGGCGTCGATATTGAAGAGATCCGTACAGAGATCAAGGCTATCCCCGACGTGATCTCGATCCACGACCTGCATATCTGGCAATTGACCAACATCAAAATGGTCGCGTCCCTGCATGTCCTCGTCACTAACCAAGAGGCCTTTGAGCGTGTTTCGAGGACTGTCAAGACCATCATGCATCGTGCTGGTGTGCATTCTACGACTATTCAGCCAGAGTTCCCTAGAATGCATCCGTACCTGTCGCAGGCCATCAAGTCGAAGGATACGTTGAGGTTGAGGAAGTACTTGTCGGAGGATGATACCAAGCATTTGTTGGCGACTGGGTCTTCTCCTTCTTTTGGAGGTGCTATGGCAGCGCAAAGTGGGGAGTCTTTGCCGGGTGGGTCGACGAGTCAGGCCATGTTTACGTTGCAGGGCCCTGATGGCGCCCCTGTTGCAGTTACTGCTACTGCTGCCGCTGCACCCGAGACTGTCGCGACTGATGGTGTTGGAGCCGGAGGTGTTGAGCAGGTGCCGGGTAGCAGTTTGATCCTTATTCCTGACGACGAGATCAAGGATGATTTGGATTGTGCGCTCCTTTGTGCCGATGGTGAGGCGGCCTGTGATGTTGGTAGCTGTTGCACACTGCCCGTCAAGAGGTAGAAAATCCTCTGTAGATTTATTTTATTTGTTTTGTTACCCTCATGTACTACACTCTTATTTAGGATGAATCCAAGAAAAGCGTTTTCTTCATCCCCTGCCATAGCTATTTTTCATTTCATATTAAAAGAATATAAAGTAGAATGCATATGTATTTACAAGTAAGTTTTTTGTCTGATGGAAAAAGATAGAGAAACTGCATGTTTGTGGTGGGTGAGTTGTGTTAGATTGGAAAGGGGGAAAGAGAAACAGAAGGAAAAAAGGGCTTAGGAAAGGATCTTCTTGAGCTCGGCCTTCTGGGCAGCGGTCAAATTAGTTGGGAATTTGACCGCAAACTTGACAATCAAATCACCCTTTTGACCTGGCTTCTTGGAAATCGGCATACCCTCTCCCGGGAACCTTTCCTCCTGGCCCGGTTGAATAATCCTCGAACTACTCGCAGAAACCGGCAACGACCGACCATCAAGCGTCTTGACAATCTTTGAGAATCCACCCGTCAAAGCCTCAAGCAACGTCAACTCCAAAGTCATCACCAAATCATCTCCCTTCCTTGTAAAAACCGGGTGGGGCTTCTCTTCGAGTGTAAACACAATGTCCTGGATAGTCCCGTTGGGGTACTCGTCGCCTTCGCGAGGGAAACGGATCTTGGTACCGGCTTTCCAACCAGGTTTGACGTCAATGGTGAGGATCTTGTCCGAGGTGCGACCACTGGCGGGGTTGGTGACTTTTCGGGTGACTTTGAGGCGTTTTGTGACGCCCTTGGCCAGGTCTTCGAGGGAGACGGCCAGGGTCCGTTCCAATGCTGGAGGTTTCTCAGGTTCGGCCTGGGGTTGTGCTGGTCTGGCTCGTCGGCCGCCACCTGGCATGCCTCCCATACCACCCATACCGCCCATACCTCCCATGCCGCCGGGCATGCCTCCCATGCCGCCGGGCATGCCTCCCATGCCTCCAGGCATACCACCCCGGCCTCCAAACCCGCCCCCACCGCCCATATCATCATCCTCCTCCATACCCATCCCATGCATCCCTCCTCCTCCTCCACCACCACCACCTCCAAAGGACGCAAAGAACTGCCTAAAGATATCCTCGGCATCTGTTGGTCTAAACCCACCACTACCTCCTCCCCCAGTCGAAAACGTAAACGAAGGCCCTCCTCCTCCGCCACCACCACCAGGGAACCCACCAAAGCCACCAGCACCGGGAGGTGGGGGTCCACCGCCCTTTAGACCTTCTTCGCCGTATTGGTCATAGACTGCACGCTTGTTCTTGTCGGAGAGAACTTCGTATGCCTCCGAGATGTCGTGGAACTTTTTTTGTGCTTCCTTTGCCGAGTTCTAAAACATCATTAAGATATTTTTTTTATTGTTGTTGTTGCGTGTATCAAAGAGATCGGTTGAAGAGTTTGTTAGCATGGTGGTGATGAGGTGGGAGAAAGTGCAGGCAAAGGATAAAAGGAAAAGAACGGAGGAGGGGAAGGAAGTTACCTTGTCGGGGTGGTATTTGAGGGCGAGTTTGCGGTAGGCCTTCTTGATTTGGTTGTCGTCTGCGTCCTTGGAGACCCCGAGGAGCCCGTAGTAATCTGCGCCCATCTTTTGTTATGTATCCTGTTGGGTGTCTTTTTTGCTTGTTGTTTGTTACTTTGAATGAAAGAGTAGGACGAAAGCTGTATCGTGTGCGTGTATGTGTGTGTGTGAGAGAGAGAGTGTGTGTGTGCGTTGAGTGTGAGAAAGTGAAGAGGGAGGGAAGGAAGGAAGGAAGGAAGGGAGGGAGGGAGACAAGGGAGGAAGAAGAGCTAATGACATTTTTTTTTCGGTTATGTCTCAAACATCATGGATCATCAGTCAGTCTCTTAAGGAGCACAGGCGTCGCGTTTATCCGTTGGTGGCCTGACAAAGCGAGACACCACACGCGATGCAACACCGTGTCAATGCAATGGACAGGTGTACATAGCTATAATAATAGTTCTATTATGCAATGGTATAGCAAGATATGGCATGGTACGGCATGGTATGGTTGCACCAAATGAACAGCTTGACCAAGGTGCAGGCTGAGCAGACCTTTTTTCAATTTTGCTCTCGCGTTGCAAGCCAAGCTAATAAATGTGACGCGCTTCTAAAGCCACGCCCACAAGGTTGGAGTCGTCGAACAACAACCCACATATATATATTTTGTCTTCTTGCGATCTCTCTCCATTCCCAAGAACATAGGCAACGACTGATCACCATCCAACAGCCCTCGCCAGATCAGATCAGCCTCTCGCAGACACCAAACAACAGTCAACAGTAACCAAAGATCAGATAACCCAGCATGGAGATTCTCAAGGAGGATTTCGAGGCAAAGCTGCCGATGCTCCAAAAGGCAATCTCAAACTGCGACTTCATCTCCATGGACACCGAAATGTCTGGCCTCTCCACCCCCCAAAACTCCCACCGCCACCCTGACAGTCTCTCTACCCGTTACTCAAAAGTTTCTGCCAGCGCTAACGAGTTTCTGGTGGTCCAACTCGGGATCTGTTGTTTCACTTGGTCCGACCAGCTGGGTGCCTATGAGGCTCGACCCTTCAACTTTCCTTGCTTTCCTTCGAATGATGATGAGGCCAAGTCTGGGGAGAGGTTCTTCTCGAGTCAGAGCACCAGTTTGGAGTTCTTGTTGAAGAACCATTTTGATTTCAACAAGTGGATTCGTCATGGAATTCCTTACTTGACAAGGAGGGAGGAGGAAGATTATATTGTCAAGAAGACCGAGAAGGAGAAGGCTTTCGCCAACTCGAGCCAGAATGACATCCCTATCGATGATCGTAACAGGTCTTTTATCGAGTCTACAATGTAAGTCTTTTTAAACAACGCGCCCATGTATTTCCTGTCCCATAACATACGCGCTCAGTGCCTAACCCTATCTCACGCTCAAATTAATATAGCGCGAAAATTAAGGAATGGCTGGCTAGCACAGACGGACTCGACAACGAGGAATTGACCATCTCCGCCAACAACGCCTTTTACAGGAGATTGGTCCACCAGATCATCAGGACAGAATTCAAGAGCGAACTCGACAGCTCATCCAACGCACACGAGCGCACCATGACCCTCCGACGCATGACGGAAGAGATCAAGAAGCAGAAGGAGGACGCCAAGATTGCCAGACCACCCAAGCTCAATCTTCGCAGGGTCCTCGATATGATCTCGGAGGCCAAGAAACCCCTCATTGGGCACAACTGCTTCTTGGATCTCATGCAGATCACGCAACAGTTTCTGTGGGATTTGCCGTTGGAGCTGGATGACTGGAAGCGCGCTTTGAGCCTTGAGTGGAAAACGTAGGTTTCTTTCTTTTTTTTTTTTTTGTGTCTTGGATCATGTTGTTTTGTTTGTATGATGCCCCATGATTATTTTGTCCGCATATTAACAAGATAAGTTTCAACCTTTGTACGATAGTGTAATTGATACAAAGCACCTCGCGACACACCCTTTGATTAAGCAGCACTTGGACAACTCGGGACTCGATCTGGTCGACAAGACTGTGCAAAGGCCTCCCTTTTCCACTGTTGGACCCAAAATCGGTACGATTCGTACTTCATTTGCCTGTTGGGTGCTTCCTGTGATGAAAGGGTTATGGTCATGGTATTAATTTCTGACGTGTGATATCATTGAACTAATTAGTGATGGCAAAGGACTACGACCGCTATGTAATTGAGCCTATCAAGGAGATCGAGACTCCTCATGCGCCTGGCACCTTCATTACTGGCTTTGTCCTTAACGATAACAAGCAACCCAAGAACAGCGATGCTCCTGGCGCAACTAGCAATGAGGCAGCAGCCGATGCCGGCTCAAAGGCTCCAGAGGTCGACGCTGCTTCTACCCCTGCCGCCGTAACGAAGCCCGCCGCCGCTCCTGCTGATCCTGCACTCATTTCTGGATCCAGCAACGCGAAATACCATGAAGCTGGATACGACGCTTTTATCACAGGACAGGCGTACCTCCGTTTTGCAGGATATATCCTCAAGGAGCGCCAGAGAATGGAAGACGAGGAATTGGAACATGCACGGAAGAAGCGCAGAGTCGGCAGTCCGGATGGCTTGAACTTAGAGGCTGACGCAGCAGCGGCCACTCAGGAAGATACCAACGAAGTCAAGGCGATCGAGAAGGCTACTGAAGCGACTGCCACAGAGGACAATGACATGGAGGTCGAGGATGGAGAGGTTGAGGAGACACCGATGGAGAAAGAAGCGATCCTGGAGAAGCGGAAGCGTGAGATCATGGAGAACCCAACTCTCGACTTTTTGTCGGACCAGGAGTTGCAAGAGTACTACAACAAGTTGCATGTGATGCGGTCTGATATCCCTGTACTGTACTTGGCTGGCCCCGATCCAGAGCCCGAGGACCGCCCATATTCATACATGCTCCGGAACATCCACTCTTCGATCCAGTCTTCAACACTATTCCATCTCTTTGAGCAGTACAATCCCTATACCTTCACATGGACAGATGACAACACTGCTTGGTTCCAGATCAGCAAGTTCGCACCTGGACCTCCCGGTGAGGAGTCGGAGAGACTGCCCTATGAACTCAAGCCCTTGCCTCTTGGTCGTCTTGGAGAAGAGTATGTCACTCCCTTCCATATTGGAGATGATGCCAAGGCTGTACAAGGGCGCAATATGGGCGTTGTTTCCGAAGCTGCGAATATTGAGGTCGTTTCGTGGAAGCAGTGGTATGAAGAAAGGGAAGAGCGAGAGCGTCAGCAGCGTGAGGCTGAGAGAGCACAGAGAGAGTCACAGGGATCTCAGCACCAACAATTCCGCAAGAATCCATTGAAGAAACCCTACCGCGCCCCTTTTACACCTCCAGGTATGACGATTCCCTTTCTTCGTCTTTAGCGGTGTTTTTGTTTGGTTTGTTTAGTTATGTTTTGTCATATTATTCTATTCGCTAAAAAGTGGACGGATGACATAACTTTCTAACCTTACTTATGTTACCCTTTTTATCACTTCTCTCGACTCGGTAATTATTTTAGTGTCAACACCCACATCTGACTCGCCTGCAGCCTTTGCTGCTGCTGCCTCAGTTCTCTCCAACAACAAGACCGAGGCTGTTGCGGGAAGCAAGCGCAAGCATGATGGAGAGGGAGAACAAGGACGCGAGTAGTAGTATGTTTCCTTCGTCATGTTCGGTTAATGTATCATATTTTCTTTGTTTTCCTTCTTTCGAAAAGGTAAAAGGAGGGATGATGCGAGCACTATTTAGATTACGACTGTGGGATCTTGTACCATTATGAGAGTACCTTTGAAAACTTTTTGTGCCAAGGGGGGGATCTCATCGATCGAATCATGGAATGTTGTAGAGTTGCAACATGATGATGATGTTAGACCTTTTGCCTGGGTGGAATTCTTGATATTGTGTATCATGTAGTCTGTGCGGCGTGGAAGAAATAAATCATGGACTAAAATGTAGGCTAACGCGTTTTATCACTCTATCCTTCCCGGAATGACGCGTCCATGATGAGCCAAAGAGACCCTGGAAAGAGACCTTTTGAAGAGATGACAGACAGCCTGGGCGTAATTCAATTCCTGAGAGCGTGATACCATTAAGAATTCACCGTGAAACACAAACTCCCATTATTTTTTGTTTGGTATAAAAATGCAACAAGGAACCTTCTTCTTCATCATCTTCAACAACTTTACAACTCAAATCTCAACATCCTTCACACAAAGCTACCACTACAACACAAACACAAGTACAATCACACAACCATAATGCCACTTTTCAGTCGTCGCCCCGTCGCCCAACCAGCAGGCTATCACACCCGCCCCTCCCCCATGACCCGTCTCAAGCGCATGTTTGCCCCCCGCCGTACCCGCCACACCCACACTACCACCGCCGGCAGAGGAGCTGCCGCAAACCCAGTAGCAACCGTTGAACGCGAAGGTCGTCGCGCAAAGCGCTTCTTCACACGCAGGGCCCGTGGTGCTACTGGTGCCACTACTACTGCCGCCCCACGTCGTCGTAGAGGACTGTTCTCGTCCCGTCGTCGTCATCACGGTGCTGGCGTTGCGGTGCCAGTTGGAGGAGGAGGAAACACGGGTGCTTATCCCCATCGTAGATCACCTTTGGCGTCGTTGACGGCTTTGTTCTCGAGGAAGCGTGCTCCTCGCCATCATGCGGGTGGTGTAGGCGCTGCCACTGGTGGACGTGCTAACTATGTAGCGTAAATCTATTACCCCCCCTCTCCTCACTTTTTCTCATTGACACACACACACCCACACTTCTTCTTAATACCTAATCTTTTTTTTTTCCTGTTCATCCAACAAATACCGCGAACAAAAATAAAACGTTTTCTTATTATTTTATTATATATGCTTTCTTGTCAAAGGAAAGGATGGTAGAGTGGAGAGAGAGAAGGGGGAAGGGTAGAAGGGAATCTCATCATTTACATAATTATTTAATTTTTTCTTTTAGTTGATCTTCTTCTTGTCATCAACGATCCTAACCGCAGGGATAAACCCTTTCCACATCCAAACCTCAACTTCAACAATCCTACGCATCTCATAATGATAATACATAATCAATACACTCTGTCCATAAACTCCATAGGCCGACAACAAATGCCACCACGCATGGAACTGTGGGTTCCATCCCAACACCGACTCTTTGCTCACTCCATTGATATATACACACAAGTTATAATCAATCAACCATACAGTTATGGCGAAAATCATGGAGGAGGCGGTAAGTCGGATGAGACGGGAGACAGGAGGGGGTGTGGGACGGATGGCGCGGCGGGTGGTGTGGAAGATGCGGAGGAAGATTAAGCCGGTGAGGATCATGGATGCATAGGTTAATTGGAAGCTGAGGGATTGGAGTGTTCCTGAGGTTGTTGAGAACATTACTGTTGTAATGGCTATTTCGTTGCATATTGGAGAAAATGAAAGAAAAAGAGAACGTTAGGTAAGGGGTTCAGAAGCATTGAAGCAAAATGGAGGACAAGACGGCTTATGCCAAAAAGGGACGGATTTTGTAGAGTAGATGCTACTTACCAATCCAGAGGGTGAGGGCGATAGGGAACCAGCGACCCTGTTTTCCAAAGTGAGTCTCGATACAGATGAACATTCCTATAGTCGCCGCGTACAGCATCGGCAGCTCATCTGTTTTCATATTCACGAACGAAAAAATAATATATAAAAGAAAAGTTGCGTCAGTTAAAAACAAGAGGGTTGATTGTCTGTTTTCTATGGACTAAACAAATGCTACCACTCACAAGAGAAAAACAAAAGAACTCTAACTGTGCCACGTTTCTACTCTCTCTTTCTCGCCCATGCATACCCGCCTCTGTCTGTAATTCTCCATTCCCACAAACCTCCGCTATCCGGAGAAAAAGGCATGTTTGTCCATCCATGTCTTTTTTTTGCGGAGAAACACAAAAAGGAATTTGTCCGCTGCATCCCAAGAAATTCTTCCTCTTCCCGCTTTTCTCCTGCCTTAAATCTTTTTCTCCTGCCTTAAATCTGTTTCTCCTGCCTTAAATCTTTCTCCTGATTCTCCTTTTTCCCCTTCTTCCCACGACTTCATTCTCCTCCCCTCTTTGAAAAAAAAAAGTTTTCTTACCAAGGAGCTGCATCTTATGCCGGAGAGTACCATGAAAAAGAGTCGACCCAACACCAATCGTAAAAAAAGCTTGCATCAACAGCGTCATCCTGCGCTCCTTGTACGAAGCCAGGTTCATGTACCCGATGGCAGCCAGTGCTGCAATTAGGATGCTTGATGTGCTGTTCCAGAATCTAATCGATCGATAATAAAAAAAAAGGGGGAGAAAAGGTGGGGACAAAAGGAAAGGAGAAAAGGAAGGGGGGTGAGGGGATGAATAGAGTTTTCCTTTCAGATAAAAGACGGAAAATTAAAAAAAAAAAACGGGCATTGCTCATGACAAGAAATGTGAATGAATGAGTATTTTCTAGATGGCGAGAGATGGTGCTGAATGAGGAAAGCAGGGTGAAGGAGGAGGTTGCTTTGCTTACTCGGCAATGTAGTAGGATACAGTGTAATTGTTCTCGCACCAGTCAATTGATGCGGTGTTAGGAGACCAGTAGCCGATTTTGTCAAAGGCCGGAGAAACGGATGTTGGCGCCATTCTTCCTGCTTTTCTCCTTTAGGTGAAGGTTTGTTTGGCGTATGCTCAGAGAAAAGGAGAAATGGGAAAGCAAGGGTAGGTGCGTGTAAAGAAGGTGGGAGGAGGAATGTAGGGAGGAGTGGAGAAAAGAGATAGCTAAGAGAGAAGAAACAAACAAACAAAAAATAAACAAAAAAGCAGCAAGTAACCCTTGCCCTCCTTTTTAGTAAACATGGAGCAATCCATTTGGACTTACTAGCGGGCTGGAGTTTTTGCTTCTGGTTGTTGTTTTCATCCCTGATGCCTTTTACCTTGACGCGTGCACATACATAACCCTGTAGGATAAGAGACCGTTCCTCTTCCGGAATGGAGTTCTTCTTGACTGGCTAGCATCTCGCTTCGTGATGAGGACGAGCTTTGTCCTTTTTATGGTTTACTACCACCAACCGCTTGTATATAGTCGCTGTTGCGTAGCGCGTTTGTTTGTGTCAAAATGGGTGGAGCTTGTCCTCGGTTTGCTTCATCATCATTTACCGCTTTGTGGAGCAAAAGGCTCTTGTCCAAGTAGTTGATTTTTTATTACTAAAGTTGGTGGCGCACCTTTTTCATCCTTCACCGCGTACTAATACCAGACAACGCAACTGCAGTTCATTTTTCATTGGGGGTATTTTCACGACCATCACACTGCATTTTTCTATTCACTCCCACCCTATCAATCAACCTTCTTGCCGATGGGTTTGAGAGTGACAGTGGGAAGGACACCCTTCCACATCACAATCTCAGGCTTCATCTCTCGTATATCATAATGGTAGTACATAATCAGCACGCTCTGTGAATAGACACCATAGGCCGACAGGAAATGCCACCATGCATGGAACTGCGGGTTCCATCTCAGGACCGACTCGGGACTGACTCCATTGATGTATACGCAAAGGTTGTAGTCGATCAGCCAGACGGTAGCGGCCGCAACGAGACTGGTCCAAGTAATGCGGATAACACGGGAGACGGTAGGGTTGGGCCGCATAGTGCGACGAGTGGTGTGGAAGCGGCGGAGGAAGTAGAAGCCCCCGAGGACCATACAGATGTAGTTTGTTTGGAAGCTGAGGGACTGCAGCGTCCCCGATGTTGTTGAAAAGATTATTGTTGTCACGACTATCATTTTAGGAGAACGAGGGTGGACGGAAACATTAATTAGTACGGAGTGTGCGGTCTGAAACTTCAAGACAGAGGACGAAGATCGTTATCTTAGGGTGAAGAAGGGATGGAGAGGAGACTGCAATACGAGGTCATTACCGAGCCAAATGGCGATGGCGATAGGGAACCATCGACCCTGCTTCCCAAAGTGGGTTTCAATACAGATGAACATCCCAATCGTAGCCGAGTACAGCATTGGCAACTCGTCTATTTGTTAAAATTGACAAAAAATGAACGATGGGAAATGAATTGTCAGTCAGCGCACAGCGTGTTTCTCTTGCTATGATTTGCGCTCGCGAACCCCCCCCCCATTCCTTACCGAGAAGCTGCATCTTGTGCCTGAGGGTGCCATGGAAGAGAACAGAGCCCAACCCGATGGTCATGAATGCCTGCATGAAGAGGGTCATCCTGCGGTCCTTGTACGAAGGCAAGTTTAAATACCCAGCCAGTCCAATCGCCACGATAATCAAACTTGACGTGCTGTTCCAGAATCTAATTGTACAAGAAAAGACGTGAAGGAGAATGAGCGCGTCGAGTTCCATGGAAACGAGGACAGCAGAGAGGGTTTGGGTTTGATGCGTCCCGTGGAGTTTCTCCTTTTTTTTCCATTCGGTGCTGCTGCGGAGAAATTACTCTGAATACAGGAGACTGCTCGTCTCCCTCATGTAAAAAAGTAAAGAATGTATGAATTCATTCCTCATTGCACACGAAGGATGGAGCGATGGCGAGAAAGAGAGATAGAAGAAAAGAAACTGGGAATAGGAAAGAGAGGGACATACTCAGCGATGTAGTAAGATATGGTATAATTGTTCTCACACCAGTCGATCGAGGACGTATTGGGTGACCAGTATCCGACCTTGTCAAAGGCTGGAGACACAGATGTGGGGGCCATTCTTTGCTTTTTGTTCCCTTCGAGTATAAGTCCTTGAAAGGTTGTGAGTGTGTAATTGTGGATAAGGGGGAGGGGAGAGGGAGTAGAGGAGAGAGATCAAGTTTGGACTATAGCAAGAAGAAAAGGAAGAAGAAAATAATGTTAGAGGAAAAAGAAACAAAAAATGAAAGGTTACAACCGTTGCTCAAATAGAACCAATGGAGTTAACCGATTTTGCTACTCATCGAGTAATACGTCTCATTGGACCCCATGCACGGTCAAGCAAGCAGCTGGGCTGAGGAGGATGAGGCTGAGGAGGCAAGGCTGAGGCTGGAGTCCATTTTTCCCAGTCCTCTTTTTCTTCCTTTACTTATCTTTTCTTGACGCGTTGATGGCGCAAAAAATCGATCATCGCTCCTAGAGAGGCGCCTTTCATGACTGCCTTGATTCTTTTTTGTTTCATGCTACCGCGTACATACGCTATTCATAACGCGTGCAGTTTATTAGAAAAGATTAGAGAAGAGGACCGCTTTGAGAGTGGCAGTAGGCAAAACACCTTTCCACTTCGCTTTCTCAAGTGCCATCTCGCGCATATCATAACGATAGTATATAATCAACATCAACTGACTGTAAAGCCCAAAGGCCGCAAAGAAATGCCACCACGCGTGGAACCATAGCAGAGCATAGCATTGGCAACTCATCAAAGACAGAAAGGAAAGGTACCAAAAAAAAAAGAGAAGGCAATGCCAGTCAAAAGATGAAGAAAAGGCAGAAAGGCTTGTGAGGATTCAAATGGCCAAGATTGTGAGATATTTTACCAAGGAGTTGTGGCCTGTGCCTGAGTGTGCCATGAAGGAGAACCGAGCCAACACCAATGGCCGTGCATTCTTGAATGAATAGGGTCATCCTGCACTCTTTGTACGAGGCCAGCCTCACGTTTCCAGCCTGCCCGAATGTCACAAACATCAAACTTGTCGTAATGTTCCAGAATCTAGTATCAAAGAAATCAAACGCGAATGTGAGAGTCCAAGGTTGAAGGCCTCGTCAAGTTTTTATGTGGAGAAATACACTCAAAAGCATGGTGAAGTCGAGGAAAAACTGACCTACACTGCGATGCAGTAGCTGATAGTGTAATTGTTCACGCACCAGTCGATTAACACTCTGTTGGGAGATCAGTACCCGACCTTGTCGAAGGCTGAAGAGACAGATGTAGTAGCATTATTTATCACTTGAAGGGTACCGAAACTGTGGGTAAAGAAGAAAGAGAGGGGATGAAGGATAAAAAAGAAAAAGAAGAGAAAGCAAAGGGGATTAAATAAGAAAAAGGAAGCAAGCGCATAACAAGCATGTCGAAGGTGGCTTTTCCTTGTACGATGTGGAGAAATAACCAAAATAGCAAAAGGACTCGAGTGTACTTGCTGTTTAAGCTCTTGGACGCGTCAGTGGCGGGAGAGAACGAATTGTGTTGTTTGTCCTTGATAGAGTTTCTCGGAGGGAGGAAAGAAGGGCTAATCTTTCGTTAAACTCTCTCTCTCTCTGCGGTTCGTTTTTGTCCCGTCCTGTTATCTGATTTGTAGAAATCTTGCTTTCTCTATTGTTGAGTATAACGTGTGCGTTTGTCTTGACAGACACAAAGAGGGAAAAGTAAGAAAGGTGGGAAGGCAGTCTGCATGACCGTGGTTCCACCATGCACTCATGTGTTATGTACTAAAGAAAAAGTATTGCATGATATTCCAGTCATGTTCGAGGCTGTCTAGTGCCCTAAATGATGTTTTCTGAATGCCGAAAGGGTTCTACCCACCCTGGCGCCCTGATAACGATACATGGAAGAAGCGTAGATGACGCTATATCTAGTGCAACTTCTCCCATTGCATTCGTGTGCCTGTGAGCGAGGCAATTGCCAATGGTAAAAAGCGATCTCAGGTTTGAATACGCAGGGAAGGTGGTCGTTTTTTTAAATTTAACCTTTATGGAACTTTGGTCGTTTTGGGACCCCACCTGCCTTAAAAGGAAAACGTCCAGAGCAGCACATGTCAAAATGGGGGCTTTGGTTTTTCTTTCTCGCTAATGATCTTGCCGTAGCAAAGGAAGAAAGATGTGATTTACGTGCTCGAAACCTAGAACTCTACACACGTCAAGAACGAGGCACCAAGGGTAGGCTTTTTGGTGGATGTCTTGAAAGATTGAGGGGTACGGCATCCACCATCCCTCCACTCGTTCTTGGTAGCTGGAACACTTGGAAAACAATGGTTCTCCTCACCTTTAGCCAAAGAACGATCAACGATCAGCAGAAGATCGATCACCATCGCCCTCAGACTTCCAGACAACATCACTGATTACTTTGCAGGTCTCACAGAATGTGAACAAAAAAAAAAAAAAAAAAAAAAAGGTCGTCCTCGCAGAAAGAATAGGTTCAAAGACAACAACGACTCTCACTTCCTCCCATCTTGCAGCTCGAATGGACACACCTCGGTGAAAGGTAATGGAAATATACAAAGAAAAGAAGCAAGAAAAAGGCATAGGAGTAGAAAGGATTGAACAAGTGGAAGGCAGTTGACAGGGAAGGAAGGAAAGAAGGAGGGAGGAAGATGGACTGGAACAGATTGTGCATGAATATCTTCGTATTAGATAAGTGTGGCTGGACATGAACTGAGTTCGGAAGTTCGCCCCTTTGCCCAAAAAGATCAAGAAAAAGTTTTCTTCTCTTCTTCTCTCCTTTTTATTATTTACCTCTCCGACTGAAATCACACCCATGCCACTTCTTCTTCCTCACCCATCACCCCTCTCTGTCCATTCACAACAGCAACAGGACACTCAACCAACCACAACTTAATCGGCACCCAGGGACAAGAACAAGGGCAAAATCAACGCAACAGCAGCCAACCAATCACTACATACACCAACCAACAAAGGAACAGCAATGAAGGTCAACCGCCGCCATTTCGTCGGCATCCTCTACGACGTCTGCTTGTTCGAGTACGCATCTCATGTCGGCGTAGATCAGCACCACATACTTGCACTCGCAGACCTCGCAGACACCTTTGCTTTTGTCGCCGACTTTTACAAGCACAACCGACCTTTAATGGATATACCGTGCGACCAATTCATCACTCGGAACCAGCTCCATACCGTCATTGGTCTACTCGATTATATCGAGGAGATGGAAACGGGCGCCTACGAGATTTTTCCGCGCAATGTCGAGATCAGAGAGGACGCTCCCTCATTTGCGTCGTCGTCGTCTATGAAGCGAGACCGTCGGAAACAACAGGAGGTGTCAAGTAGGGATCAGCATCAAGACCGTGATCGTGGGTTGACGAGGCCCAGGAGTGCACTCGACATGTTTGTCCGTCCTGAACGGAGCTGGTCGACTGACATTTATAACCACCGAGGTCACGACCTCCATCAGGACAACGA
This sequence comes from Linnemannia elongata, assembly GCA_036320915.1. Taxonomy (NCBI): domain Eukaryota; kingdom Fungi; phylum Mortierellomycota; class Mortierellomycetes; order Mortierellales; family Mortierellaceae; genus Linnemannia; species Linnemannia elongata. Next base: position 325,832 of record JAXBDG010000007.1, on the reverse strand, counting down.
CACGGATCTGGATGATGAGTACTCGATTGTCATTCCTGGACTCTCCAAGACCGACATCCAGACGTTCCTGTGGGAATACGCCTATATGCCCGAAGAGTATCAGGATGACATTGCGACTCTTATTCGGTACCTGAGACGGGACGAGTGGATGATGAATGGCTCCAAGGGATCGATCGTGACGTTCGACTGGGGTCTTGAGGGCGTCCAAAAGTACACCAAGGAGTACAACCAAAACAAGATCCACAAGGTAGAGATACGGGAGCAGGAAGAGGTCAAAAAGGCCCAGGAGGCCACCCAGCAGCTTCAGGAAGAATGGAATCGCCAGCAGGAAGCGGCGCGGGAACAAGAAGCTTCGCTGCGGATCAAAACCACGGATGACTTTATTTGGCGCCTGCACAAGGTAACTCTTCAAGGCGTAATTTTTGCTGAAGTCTGCTTTATGTTTATTCATGTTCAATAACGTTTGTGTACCTTCTTTCTTTGAATAGTCGTTGGTTATTTCTGCGGAGGATACGGTTGCCATTGAAGACCTTGTCAAGACGCTTGAGGCGGAACTCAGCGAATATTTCGACTTTTGTTTCCTGGCACTTGTACCTGTCGGGTAAGATATTCGTACATGCTATCGGCAACTATTGACATGCCCCCGTTTTACTTTGTTCTCACACTAATTCTTTTCCACTTTTCTCCATTGACAATAGGTCTTTTGCGTCAGGATCGCATACTCGACACAGCGATTTGGATCTCACATTGACTGGAAATACAAAAAACGTCACCATATCGGCTCTTGCGGAAGCACTGCGACATTTCAACTATGAAAGCGTGGTCATTTCAGAACCTCGGGTACAATCATCTCAGTCATCTTCACCAATCTCGCCAACGACAACAGCACCCTCAGTACCTCAGCCCTTCGTCACATTCATCGATCCCAGGACAGAAATGACATGCCACATCAGTCTGAACGATCCCTTGGCCATCTACCGTTCGAAACTGGTCTATACCTACAACATGGTCGAGCCGCGGTTCTGTCCTGTATTTTTGGCACTGAAGCGCCTCGCTGTTCAGCGACACCTTATTTCGGGCTCAGTACATCAGGACCGACATCGACCCGTGCCGCTCGGCAGCTATGCACTCGCTCTCATGCTGATCACGTTCCTGCAGACAGAGAATCCACCATTACTGCCTAAGCTCCAACAGACACCGTTGGAAGAAGAGGATCGGCCACTGAAAGAGACGATTGTGCAGGGAATTGACTGTTCATTTGATCGGGACTGGAAGTACCATTTTGGACTGGGAGCCGGGAACTCGAAGGGTGTTGCTGAGTTGTTGATCGACTTTTGTCGGTTCTTTGGATACGTGTTTGACTACGAGTCCAAGGAGGTCAACGCCAGGATAGGAGCTTTTCGGTGGAGGCCCGATGTGTCGACTAAAGGTGGGGCCATCAGCAACCTGTCCTCCCTTGCAGCCGCATTACCATCAGCCACAACAGGAATCAACTCGGGAACCGCAGCAATCTCGTCAGCATCATCTCAGAGCGCCGCCTCTGCTGCTGCTTCGTCGTCTTCTGTGTCCAAGGAATTAGGTCCTGTCACGTTTCATGTCATGGATCCTTTTGTCATGGGTATGAATATCACTGCAGCCTGTCGCGGAGACCAGGTCCGGATGATCAAGGAATGCTTCCAGGAGGTCTATGAAGCACTGAACGAAGGTGACGTCAACCATGTGTTCTCAAAGTTTTAAGCTCTACCTTAATAAACCATACTCGCTTTCTGCGATGACTCTTTTTTTCGACCTTGAGAGGGTTTTTTTTCTTTCTCTTTTTTTTTCTTTTTTTTGTACACAATTTTATTTCTCTGACAAACAGAACAAAAGATGCCTTTTGGAAGTAAAGGGGACTACAAACCAAACTCTTCAGTGCACCATCCGCCAGTCACAGTCCGGTCCGGAACCTGGCTCTGTGCAATAACGGAAGAAAATAAAAACTAGGATGGTTGGTTGTTTTATTTTTTTTCGATATTGGTGGCGATACGCAGTACATACGATTTGAGACACTATCAAAATCTTCCTTCACGTGATCGATGTCCAGAGAAACCGTCAGAACTGGTCGGTCGTGGAAAAAACGTTGTCATCAGCCGAAAATAGCTCAGTTGGTAGAGCGGGAGACTGTAGTTTGTCTGTCATCTCTAGGTCCCTGGTTCAAATCCGGGTTTTCGGATATCTTTTGCCTCCTTTGGAGGACGAGTGCTCTTTTTGGTTCGGCCAGCGAGAGAGCAAGAAGACCAAGACCCACGATGGAGTTGCGCCTAAGATCCAATGGTACGAAGAGAAGGCGTTCAGTTTTTTTGCATCATTTTGGTAGGTAAAGAATTCTGAGAGAAAAAGAGGCTGATTATTTTTATTCATTGCGAACACACTCCATCGTTTGTGTGAAAGGAAGGAGGGTAGTGCGCCAGTTTGTTAGGCTGTGCGCAAAAAACTGGTGGAGTAAAAAACTGCGGTTGAGGGGTACCAATAGTCTACTGAGCATGGGGATGTGGAGATAATGAAATGCCTTCAGGAGCTGGGACGTGAAGGGTTATGATATTGAGTGGAGCAGCAAGAAAAGGATATTTTTTGATTGATGACTTGTGATTGTCCAGTGTCAGTCTGCCTCTCTGCCCGTGCCGTTAAATAAAAGAATGTGATACTTCATCGAGGTTGAGGGTAAAGAAGATTGCTCTTCCCCTACAAGGTGATGTGCTGTTGGTTCATTTCGAACTCTGGCCACGCCCTCTTTTCCTGCTTATGTGAAGATTGGAAATATTCTCCCACGCAATGGTTGATTGTACCTGAGAAGGCTGAGATGACTGATTGTGCCTGAGAGAGCAGTCGACGTTTGGCGCATTATATATTTTACTCCCGTGCATGGCGAGGGTTTTATCGTTCCTTCCATTCTTCGTTCTTTCTCTGTTCTCCTTGCATACCTCTTCCTTCGGTCTTCCTATTCTCCATATTTTTTCACTCGCTTTTCCCTCATTCACACACATTCACCTCTTCCCTCTTTCTCATCATCATCCTCTCTTCCATCAGGACATCCTCACCACCAACAATATGTTACAAGGAGACCCTGCCTGTCAGGAACAACAACAGCAGCAACAAGTCCAGGCAATTCGGGCTGTCAATAGGGATCTCCCACCAACCTCTATCACCCCTGCTCACCCCGAGGAAGTCTATTTTGTCGACACACATCCCGACCCTGAAACCCGAAAGCCAGTCGTCCTCTGGGATGATATTCTTCAGGCGTTTGAAAACGCGGTACAAATACGTGACAAGGCGAGGTTAATCCCTTTTTTGAAAGGGCTCGACCTCAGAAAGTATGTATGCGTGAACATGGCTTCGAATGCAAAGCAACGACAAAGAACGAGAACTACTCTGCTAATATTTCTCTTTGCCGAATGAATGAACAATAGTCTTGAGCCTCGCAGGATTGCAGCTGTGCCCAACACAGTCTTGGATGTAGTTGTGAGCAGTCGATCGGTCGAGACGAAGGTGGCTCCGTCACTACAGGAGAAAGAGGAGGAATCAAAGCCAGTCAGGGATGTTGTTGCCTCCCAGAGTACCTCTGCCACCTCCAGATCCACTGTCGAACGCAACCCTGTATACGGCCTCGAGAACGCTGCAATGGAGAACTACAGCCACATTGACAGACCCCCACTACCACAGTGCGCTATTGCCGACTCCAGTGCCAGACGCAGTCCGGTTTGGGGTCTTGAGAACACGGCGATGGATAACTACTCCCATATCGACCACCCAAATTTCGCACCACCACCTCGAGGACCACAAGCATTACTAGATAATCGAACACCGACCACGAAAGACCTCCCAGCGCTTCCACGTTCAAACGTTGGCCGAGGACTTTCTTCACGAGCACCTCAGAGCGATATTACAACAACTAATACGTTGAAGGAGAGGGACTTGGTCCAGTTGGGCATTAGCGCCAGCCTCGGAGACACGAGTGCCCAGGTCGTCTTGGGTGACATGTACAGTGACGGCGAGGGAATTCCGCAGGACTACCAATCAGCGATGGATTGGTACCTCAAGGCAGCAAACCAAGGAGATCCAATTGGCCAGCGCCGTGTGGGCTTTCTCTACGATGGAGGTCTCGGTGTCTCGCAAAGCTATTCGACAGCGCTGGAATGGTTTATTAAGGCAGCCAACCAAGGAGATCCAGGCGCTCAGACAAACATCGGCGTTATGTACGACGAAGGCATAGGCGTTCCCCAGGAATTTTCCAAAGCCATGGAGTGGTTTCGCAAAGCCGCCGATCAAGGATACGCAGTCGCCCAGAACAGCATTGGTCTTATGTACGACGAAGGCAGAGGCGTTCCGCAGGACTTTTCTAAAGCCATGGAGTGGTTTCGCAAGGCCGCCGATCAAGGATACGCAGCCGCCCAGAACAGCATTGGTCTTATGTACGACGAAGGCAAAGGCGTTCCCCAGGACTTTGTCAAAGCCATGGAGTGGTTTCTCAAAGCCGCCGTTAAGGGAGACTCAAACGCCCAGAACAGCATCGGCAATATGTACGACAAAGGCAAAGGCGTTCCCCAGGACTTTGCCAAAGCGGCGGAGTGGCTCCGCATGGCCGCCGATCAAGGACATACATATGCTCAGAACAACATCGGCTGTCATTACAGAAAGGGCGAGGGTGTGCCTCAAGATTATTTCCAAGCCATGGAGTGGTTCTGCAAGGCCGCCGATCAAGGAAACGCAGAGGCTCAGTACAACGTCGGTGTTATGTACAACTACGGCGAAGGTGTGAAACAGGACTTTGCCAAAGCGATGGAATGGTTCCGCATGGCCGCCGATCAAGGAGACGTAGACGCTCAGTACTACATCGGTGTAATGTACACCAACAGCCAAGGTGTGACCAAGAACGACTCGGAAGCCAGGAAGTGGTTCCAGAAGGCGGCCGACCAGGGGTACTCGAATGCACAATTATGGTTGGAGGAGCTGTCCACCACTGGATCTGATAGATAAATAGTCGCCAAAACAATCAAAAAGATGTTTCGTGGTGGATTTCATAACAAAATAAATTTGCTGCAAAATCAATCTGGTTTTTATCGCTGACTGATAACTATCTTAGTTTCACGCGGTGATCAAACTCTACACGTTCCAGATGTGCATGTACCTGAAATGATCCTCCGCACTTGCCCCGGGTCACACTTTTCTTTTGCCGAAGCACTCGCCCACTTTTCACTTCTCCTTTGTCCTTGACTCATACAATTTTTACTCTAAGCGACATTCACCCCCTAGTAACAGTCTGATTGCAATATCATTCACCTTTCCCAATACTCAGGGCATTCGTTCCATCAACATCAACAACCTTACCTCGTCTCCCTCACTCCTTTCCAAAGTTGTCAATATCGATATCTACGCTGACCGGGTCACAAAAGACAAGTTCATACTCCGGGAGGATATTCGCCACAATGCGCCTCATTCATGTCAGGAAACGACTTCAACACGTTCGTCTATGGTCTTGTAGGTTCGTGCAAAGCGAGAGCGAGTTTACTATTTGGCTAACACCATAACATATCTATGTTCTCCGCACGAGGGTAAAGCCGCTTCGAATTGCTGTCATTCCCGGCGAAATACTGGATATTATCGTAGGCAACCCACAGGACAGCACCCCTCAGCAGCAGCCATCAGGTCTAAAGCAGATTGAGCAACAAGCAGCGCGGCTCCCGAGGCGCAACTCATTCACAACAATGCGGCCACAATATCCACTACCCACCCATTATCCTCGTTTCTCAATCCTCGCTTTAGACTACGAGGAAACAATTTACGAGTAATGTTTTTATATATTCTTCAGTCTCTTACCAAAGACCTCGTCATCTTTGACACGGCTATAGCTCTAAACGTCAATAGACAGCGGCGCCCTCGACATACATGGGTAGCATACCCAAGGCTCAGCAGAACAGCAGCAAAACGTCCATTGACCAGCCTTCCAGCGACGACAACGAGCCGCGACTGCCCAAGGAGATATCCCCTCTTACCATTGAGGTCTCTGCTCTCGCCGACATCTCCCTTCCAACAAAACCTGTTGTCAGTCAGTCAGTCAGAGTGACATTGACGCTCAAGTCACTCTTGGATACAATTACATGGACAGCCAGGACTACCAAGCTGTCATAAAATGCTACCTCAAGGCCGCCAACCAAGGACACCCAGTTGGAAAGCGGTGTGTCGGAGCCATGCACCACAGTAGTGAGAGTGTCACCCAAAACTACTCGATTGCGATATGGTGGTATCTCAAGTCGGTCGATCAAGGATATGCAGAGGCATATCTCAACATCAGAACATTATACAAACACGGTCATGGTGTCCTCCAGGACTTTTCTAAAGCGATGAACTGGTACCAGGATGCCGCCAACCACGGATTGGCAGAAGGTCAATACAGACTCGGTTGTATGTACCGCTACGGACAAAGTACGGCTAAGGACGATTCCCAAGTGGTACACTGGTTTCTCAAGGCCACTAGCAATGGACATTTGCCTGCCAATTACATTTGAAGGGGCAGGAATGGGAAGAGAAACAGCGCGCACGAACTTAAGAAATGCTATCTAGGGATATGTAAGGAATGACCAAGAAGAACTATTCTTTTTACGCGCACACATGCCACATGCCTTCTGCAAGAACCTTCCCCCCCTGTTGGGAACCTCTTTTCCCATTTTCTTACTGCTGTGCCTGTTTACATTTTTTGCACACGTTTTACTTTGTCTAAGCCTCCCATCTGGATCAAGTTCCCAGATCTTCAAAGCGTGAGAAGAATCAACAAAGTCAAACAACATTTCAAAAAAAAATAAAAAAGAGATCATGTATCTTTTTTCATGCAGTCGATCGTTCCTCAGCAGCTGCAGGTCATGATGTTACACCTTCTAAACCCCTTCACGTCAAAACTAAACAAGTTTTTCTTTTTCACACTCCTACGGGACCCCTCGCCGATGATGCAGCTGATGACAGTCTCGACTTTGGTTGGGGGGGGGGGGTGGGGGTGGGGGGGTACCCTGCTTTTTTTTTTTTTTTTTTTCTCCTTCAAATGCTCTTGTGCATGTCATGTACTTTTTTGTTTCTTGCATTGCCGAAAATACAATTTTCTGGGAGGGAATGTCCCCCGACCCAGACCAAAAGGTCAAGAGAAAAGGAAAAACGAGAGCAAATGATGGGCGTAGCATACGTCAAGGAAAACAGGAAAAACGAAAATTGGTTTTAATTACAGCTCTTGAGGAGGGTGTTTTTCTCTTTGGTAGAAGAAAATGAAGGAAAGAAAAGGTATAGACAAAAGCCTTGGGAGCTCTTTGTAGAAAACGACAGAACGACAGAAAGAAAATATTACAGAAATAGAAGAGAGAAGAAAGCAGAGCAAAAAAAAAAAAAAAAAGTAGGGGTGGCATGCTATTATACTACTGCACAACCCGCATGTTAAGAGCGAGTGGTGGTGGCGGCAGCACGTGCAGCAAAGAGGGCACTAGAATCAACACTCAAGTGAGCCTTCAGATCCTCCGCGTTCTTAAGGTGGTAACCCAACTCTCCCAACAAGCCCGTCTGGATATCATACACCAATCCGACAATCTCAACCTTCTGCCCTCTCTCCCACGCAGCCTTCATGATCGGTGACTTTGCGACCGTCAAGACCGAGTTTCTGGCGTTAATCTCAACCAGAGCGCGACACTTCTCTTCCTGGTCAAGGATCTGGTCGAGGTTATCCTGGTGTTGGGCCTTGACTTCCTTGATGTTTCCGAGCCAGTGATCGATCAAGCCATAAGAGTGGTCACCCAAGGCGGCAGCAACACCTCCGCAGCCGTAGTGACCACAGACAACGACGTGTTCGACCTTGAGGACCTCGACTGCGTACTGGAGGACAGAAAGGCAGTTCAGATCTGTGCTCACGACGACGTTTGCGATGTTCCTGTGTGTGAATACCTCTCCTGGTGCTGTATTTGTTGGTACGATATGGCGTATGATGGTGAGTTGGTGTCGTGAGATATGGCGGAATTGGGGACCCCGATCGAAAAGAATAGAGAGAGGAGAGATGGAAAGAGAGCGGTTAGAGATTGTCTGGGGGATGACATGACATGACCGAGGTACAGAGTACAAAAGAGAGAGAGCAAAAGCACAAGGGAGCACAAAAGAGACACAGGGACACAACAATTGTTGAGAGACGGAAAATAAAAATAAAATTTTGGCCAACCATCGTACCGTGATGTACGAAAGGAAAGAGGCGAGAAGGGGGGACAAACAATGGCCAATGGTGTATGTGTGTGTGTCCCTTTCGGGCTTATCGAAGCAATTTTTTGGTACCCCGACTCCATTCCTCCTCAACAAAAAAAAAAAAAAAAAAAAAAAAATGTGGACAAAAAAGAAACAATGTGAGAGGGGGTAACCTACCGAGTTGAAGAAGCTCGTTCTCGGGGACACGAGAATCAGAGCATCCGATCCAGAAGACCTTAGGCTGCTGACCCTTGGAGCACTTCTCAAAGAAATCTGGTTGACGCTCCTTGATGGCCTTGGACCAGGCACGGTTGTTCTTGATCAGACGAGCAAGGCCGTGTTCCTTGGCGACCGAGGGGCTAGGTCCCAGAGTAACGGGGGAACGGGGGCAGCACGACTCGTCATCGTCATCGTCAGCCTCTTCGGCTTCTGTGGTGTTGTACTTGTGAAGGAGATGGTGGTGGTGTTTGTGGTGGTTATGGGGGTTCTTGATGTCGAGGGCCTGGACCTGGGCGGTGATGTTTTCAGTCGAGGAGGTGGTTGTGGTGATGGTGGTTTCCTTGGTGTGGGTGGTATTGGCGGCCATGTTTGTTGGTGATGTGGGTGGTGAGTCTGGTTTGCTAAAGAGTGACCAGAAGCGCGAAGTGTTAAAGGATGAAATGGTGGAAGATATGTATGTGTACTCGAGATCTTGCAGTCGGATCTCGAAAAGTAATATGTAAAGTGGTAAAAGGTAGAAGTGGGGTAATGGAAGCGAATAGAAAGAAGAAAGTTGATAGTGAAAAGAAGAAAGAAGGGGAAACGAATGGCCGGGTGGACGTATTTATAAGGAAAGAAGGGAAAAGAGAGACAAGGCGGAGAGACAAGAAAACGGCCATATGGTTCAGACAACAATGTATCAAGACCATGGTAAAGATGATCTGGGAGGTATGTAGATATGATATGTACGAGGCGTGTGATGATGATGCTGTTGTTCCTGGTGCTCAAATATCAAAGTGGAACAGAGGGCAGACGACAATAGAAGTCCAGATGAGCACACAGGTACACACTCACACGTTCCTGTTAACAAACACGGAACAGGGGCATGTTTGTCCAGATTATGCAAAAAAAGGGAACTCTCTCTCTCTCTGCCTTCCATATGTATGTCTCGCTTTGCAATTGTCGCTTCTGTCATGCCCTTATCAAGGCTTAGCCTTGTTTCTTTCTGTCCATCCTGTCTACCCGCTTGTCCAGATGAATGTGTCTATATGAAGAGGGTCATTCGTACCTGATTGATTCTGATATGGACGATGACAAAGCGAGTTTCCTGTCCACGAGTGCAGTGAGGTCTTGTTTGCTGTGAAAGTGCAGGGGTGAGTGTGTCGCGGTTGCTGTTGTTGGGGGAGTATCGGTCGGTGGTGGTAGGTTAAAGAAGAGAAAAGAAGAAAAAAGAAAGGGAGCTCTCCAATGCCTCCTCGCCTTTTTATATGAACGTTTTCGATTGCCATTTTTTTTTTTTCATTCATTCTTTAGGTCAAACTAAAGTATTTTTCTTACGTTTGGTTCCTTGCACGCCGTCGCTCATTGGTGGATAGGTTTGTCCATCCGACAAAGTTTTCCCCTTACCCTATTCCTCTCTCCCTCGTTCATTCCTCTCTTTATCCATTCGGGGATCGCGACCGGCAGTTAGCATGAAGAAAGAAGAAGAGGGATAAAAAAAAATAACCGCCGCTCTCTTTCTCCGAAGGAAAAAGATCCAGTAACCATCCAAGAGCGAGAACGAAGACGACATTCTTCATCTCTGAGAAGGTTATGTTGGGGTTACTACTCGTTCTTCACTCGCAATCGCAAAGAAAAAAAAAGCGCATTCATCTTCATCACTCATACTTCGTCTTCTAGTCCATTCCGATACGTTCTTTCCGCAACAATGCATCCACTTGCTCATGACCACCACCATCACAATCTTTGCGCTCTTGCACTATCCTCGTTTCATGTCAATTATTCCCTCATCTACATTATCTAGTTTTTGGTTGTTTTGTTTTATCGATAATACAAAATGAATGATCTCGCTCGGTCTTTTTTTTGGTGTAAAGTGCGATGCGATGAAATGAGGTTCCACCCATGGTCCCCCTTTTCTTCTTGCTATGCATCGTTCCTTTCTCTTTCGCATCTTCTTTTTTACCCGTTGCGTTTTGTGTTGCGAGCCAAAATAGGTCCATGACCGAGCCTTTTCCCTCCAAAAGGGCTATCTCTCCCTATTGCTCTTCCCACTACGCCCTTCCATTTCTCCCCCTTTGTGTCAAAAAACAGCGCACGCACATACATGCGCACGAACACACGAAAAAGGGATTTGCTTTGGATGCATTGATGTATATTGCCCAAAGTGGACTGAGAGACAAAATCGAACTCTCGAACATTGAGGGACATCAGACAGGTGCTTATGGGCTGTGATTTGAATGGTTGATGAAATAATATTCTGCACCTCATGACCCTCTTCTTTTCTCTTGTACTTTGTAGACAGGAAAAAAATTGGCTGGTTGAAGCTCTCAAAAGGCCCTTTTTTTTGAATCCAGAAGCGTGTGCTTGTGTGTCTGTGTTGAAAAAGCAATCCCGAACAAACAAAACGGAAAGAGTAATGAGTAAAGAAAAGAATAGGTGTGAAAGTGAAAGGGTAAAAAAAAAAAAAAAAAAAGGTTGTGAGCAATGAACGGGGTGCACACAGAAAAAGAATTTTTGTGGGGCATCATTTAGGAAACGTGCAACTATCGAACGTTCAATTACGCGTGTGGAGGCTGTGCAATTACGAAAAGTTAAAACCCCCCTTTCTCAGATCCACGTGATGAGACTCTGGTTGTGCCTGAAAATCTATTTTCGATATCTGATCAAAACTGATCAAACGATCCCAAATCTGGCGAGCAATTGATATACTGCAAACACCACTCTCACACGAGTTATCGTTTGTTGCTATCTCAACTGATAATAACTGGTATAAATACGGTGAGTGAGAAAGGATAAGGAGTAGCAGAATAGATTACAACGGGAAGATGGGAAGTCGATGCGTTGGGATTTATTGCGATTTGTTCTTCCAAGAGATCTCTCGGCCTCCATTCTCGCCAAGGGGTTCCGGCTCGGAAGGCGTCTGGGTATGATTCGGGTGCTTCTCCTTCTCTTCCTTCTCCTTCTCCTCCCTGGCCGTCCTTCCAGTGAGCTCCTGCCATCCCTCGTTGACCATCTTTCTCTTCCGCCTCCGTCTCCGCTTCTTGGTCCCTGGTTCTGTCCCTGACTGCTCTGCGTCTGTGGTTGCTATTGGGCTCTCCGATCCTAAATCTGTTGTTGATGACCGATCTGTCAATAGTGAAATGATAGGCCCTTGATGCGATATTGAAGACGATGTTGCCGCATTATGGTCCTGTGATGAGGGTGATGTTGATGTTGGATCCTGTTCTTCGGAGGAAGTGCCACCTCTGGACCGCCCGCGGTTCTCGATGACATGGAAATCCTTGCCTTGACGTCTCTGCTGATCCAATGCCTGGGCACGCTTGTCGTCGACGACCTTCCACGGGACGAATGCTGGAGTTGCGACGGTGAATACGGCTCCAACAGCGACTGTAAAAAAAAGCGAGAGAGTGATCCGTTGTCGCTGTAGCAGCGTAAGCGGCTTCATCTCTATATATTGGTATCCTCTTTGGGGTGGTGGTTGTCGATAGGAGGGGCGGCTGTTTGCAGTGTGTTGGTTCCGTTCTTATGCTCCTCGGCTGTTCTCGGACTTTTCGGGGATCCTGCGAATGTGAGTGAATGTAAGGAATGTGATGGATGAATGTTTCCCAAGCGGAATGTCCTTTGACCGGAAAAAGTAGTTGCTGGCAGTACAAGTCCTGTGGTAGCTGTGGTCCTTGGGTTTCCGTGGAAGAGTTCGAATGCAATTGTGGTTTAGATCTCCTTTTTTTTCTTCTTCCTTGCATTCCTTGTTGCCTACTCTCCCTCCTTCACCCTCGCTCAAATTCCGAGATCTACGTCACCGTATTAAATACTCAAGTATGATCTTCAGATGTACTACTGATGGATGTTTCTGGACTCCTCTCAGTGAGACTCTTCATTTTCCCTCTCCGCCTTTTTTTGCTTTTCAACTTTGCTCCACTTCACCCCTTTCCCTCCCCTTTGTTTTCTACTCACCCATCCATCCTCAAACTCAACAAACACACACAGCAATGACTACCGTTCAGGACCTGTTCGCTCAGGGCAGCCATGCCTTCGCTGACGAAGACTATGAGGAGGCAGTCAACTTTTACACAAAGGCCATCGAGATCAACGCGTCTCATGTCGAGATCTTCCTCAAGCGGTAAGTCTCCTTCTCTTATTCAATGGAAGACAACGAGAGAATAGCAGGGAAGGAAGAGTTACTTCGGATAGCGTAGACTGCAAACGCGAAGGACTAGTGTGCGCAAAACAAGCGACTGGGAGGAAAGGGAGCCTTGCACAGCAAAAAAGTACACCAAGTTACTAATACTTCTTTATGCCCTTGCTGTTTGTCAACGTGTTTAGCTCGGCCACCTATCAGAAGCTGGGGAAGGACAAGGAAGCTTATGAAGATGCCCTCAAGGCTCTCGCTCTCATCAAGGAGAAGCCCTCCGTCGACGTCTCAGTCGAGGCCAAGGCTCAGCTCCGCAAAGGGTACGCTATCTATAACTTTGCACCACGCTTACCCCACTTTTACCACACTATTCTCACCATTCGATCTGCCATGCTTTGCTCTCCGCAAGAAAACAACAATAATTAACCTGTATTATATCTGCTCGTTTGTCTAATAGTGTTGCGGCGTTCCACTTGCATGATTACCAGACTGCCAAGGTCGCATTGGAGGCTTGCCACGTTTTGAGCCCCGATCAGAGAACTTTGGCCAGCTGGATGCGCAAGAATGAACAGGAACTCGCTAAGCAGCCCAAGGTTACTGCACCTGCTCCTGCTCCTGCACCTGCACCTGCCCCTACTCCTGCCCCTGTTGCTGCTGCCCCTGTTGTTACTGCTCCTGTTGTTGCTGCCGCTGCTGCCCCTGCTACTCCCGCTGCTCACCGTGTCAGGTATGGATTGCAGCTCTTTGTCACAGGGAATTTAGACGGAGGTCATGATGGATAAGACGAAGTCGCTAACGGTGATTGAGGTTCTCTTATTTTCGTTCCATTACAATAGACACGAATGGTACCAGAACGACAGCTATGTTACCATCAGCGTTTTCATCAAGAACGTCAAGAAGGAATCGGTCGACATCAACATCACGGAGAACGCTGTAAGGATTTCAAACGGCAAATCATTGATTCGACCACGAGATGCTGGAGTCAATGTAACCGAGATGGATCACAACACTAACACATAGGACCATTTGCGATTACTCCGTAATAGTTGTCGGTTTCGGTCAAGATGCCTACTGGATCGGACTACTCGTTGGAGCTGGACCCTTTGAGCCACGCTGTTGTTCCCTCGGAGAGCAAGTTTGAGGTCCTTTCTACCAAGATTGAGATCCAGCTCAAGAAGGAGCGCTTCGCCATCAAGTGGGGAGCCCTCGAGGGCGATGATGTCAACGCCGGATCAATGGCCACCACCAACGGTTAGTCTTTCTCTACTTTCTATCAGAACGATGCAGCTCTACTTTGCAAGTCACTACAAAAGACCTAATATGATTCGTTGAGAAACAATAGCTGCGGGCGCACCTGCTTACCCTTCCTCGTCGAGAAAGACTAAAAACTGGGATGCGTTGGAGAAGGAAGCGGCCAAGGATGAGGAGAAGGCCGATGGCGACAAGGCCTTGAACCAGCTCTTTGCCCAGATCTACAAGGACGCTGACGACAACACCAAGCGTGCGATGATGAAGAGTTTCACGGAGAGCAACGGAACCTGCCTCTCGACCAACTGGGACGAGGTCGGCAAGGGTACCGTCGAGACCCGTCCTCCAGAGGGCATGGTCGCCAAGAAGGTACCTCTCCTTTTCTTTTGCTTTTGTGCAGTTGTACTTGTTTTATTTCTATCATACTGTGGTCCCTTGCTAACTAGTATTGTTTTTTTTTTTTTTGTGGTTTTCGTTCATGTAGTACAACTCTTAAGGACACGGATACTTGATATTCATTTGCGAGGCGTGCCATTGAGAGACCACCTTGTGTGGTCACGGATATTGCGCCAAGGATCTGAACAGCTTCAACATCCACAACAGCTACCAAAATTTGCAACGAATCAAGAACAGGTCTGCGCAGGACGGCCATCGCGACATGAGATGACTGTTTTCTGGACCATTTCAGACTCGCACTCAATAGGACACACAGTACAACAGGACAACAGGACGATAGGACAATAGGACAATAGGACAAACAGAACAAATCAACTCAAAATACCACACGAACTAAACACATAAAGAAAAGCACCAAAAAAAAGAAAAAAAAAAGAAAACATCGTTTTCGACGAGTTGCCAACGAGCCAACAAAAATCACACCACAAATCACCATAATTCTCTATTAGCATTTCTTGTCGTCAAATAAAGCGCTCTTTCTCGTCTTTATTATCGCAATATTATTATGTGTCGTCGTTCAATGTCCATTGTTCATTGCGCTTTGTGCATTATGCATTGTGCATGTCAAATGGGAACGAGTGTTGGAGATAGGAAATAGGTAAGGTATGTTATGTTATGTGTCAATATGGCTATTTAGATATACTATGTAAAAACGAACCAAAAAAAAAAAAACTTGGCGGGCGCGTTGTAAAAGGGGGACGGGGGTGCAAGGTGAAAAGGGGGGTGACTCATTTACTACTCTTGGTAAGACTCGACAGTGACTGAGATATGAGTGTCAGTTGGCATGATATGCTTCTCAGTACTAGTCGCGGGATGAGTATAGTTGCTGTAGCCGACGGCACCATGTCCAATACCACCATGAGGAGTTTGCTGATGGTTTCTCGAACCACCCTTTTCTGTGCCGTTCGATCCCCTCGCTCTAGAAGTCACCCAATGGACTGCGCATGCGTTCAAGGTCACGTCCAACGTGCACGACAACAGACACAAGACAGAATCCTCATAGCCCTTGAAGTAGACCAAAGTAAACACGTTTGCAGAAGAAAGGATAAGGGCGACGATAGAACCGATAAGAGTCCTTCGGGCGACTTGACGGAGTTTTCCTTTAGAGGGTCCTTGGAGGACAGAAGTTGTGGACATCAATGGACGGATGAAGAGGATTGTCAACCAGGAGGAAATGAAGATGTCGTAGAGAATGAGGGTGATGGATGCGAGGGGTTTGAGACCGATAAAGCATTGGTCGTTGACGTCGAGGACGGCGACGCGATTGAGGATCATGAGGACCAGGATGACGGTGTAGGGGGTTAGGAGGAGGATATTAACCCTGTAGAGCTATTTGGTTGGTTGATGGGTAGGGGTATCATGTTGGTGAGGCGTAAAGGTGGGTGAGTGGATGGGGCGGATGGAGTGAGGTGAGTGGTTGGAGGGGGATAGAAAAGGGAGGGAAGTTGGCGGTTAGCAACCAAATAATTTTCTAGGGGGGTAATTCATGCCTACTAACAAGTGCTAATGCATGCATGAATTCAGGAAAGAAACGGTCCTCTGGTGATAGGGATGGGGGGTTGGAGGGGGGAAGGGAGGAAGGGGGGTGGGGGGTTGGAGGGATTGTTTGTTTGAAAAGGATAGGACAAAGCGGTTTGTGGTACAAACAAAGAGAGACAAACAAAAGCAGAGGGTAAACAGGGTAAAAGGCAAACAGATGTAAAAGGCATGAGCCAACGAAAGCGAGAAAAAGTGGACTGAGTAGGGGGAGAAAACTAAGCAAAACAACGTGAAACGATCTTTTGCCTTTCCCCTTTTCTCTGTACTTCAATCGTCTTTGCGCTCTGCTCTTATTTTTTTTGTATGCATCGCGAAAATAGAGACATGGACACAAAGGGGTAAAAAAAACCACCGAGGGAAAGAAAAGGCAGGCTAGACCACCATCGTAGGACTAGAACACATAAGAAAAGCTAGAACAATAACACCATCTAATGTCTAAAACCAAAAAAAGCAATGCAAAAGAAGCTTACAGTGGTATCCCTCCGGAGGGTAGCAACCGAAGAAACGACATAGACCTTCTCAATCAAGAACAAGTAGATGATAATCTTGGACATGGCATAAAGCGAGAGACACACAAAAATCGACAGCGTGCAAGAGAGAATGTTGCCATAGTTGGTCGAGGTCAAGACGGCAGCAATGGTGGTGAAGGCCCAGGAGACAATGTAGAGCGAGATGACGAGACCCCGGGCGTAGTTAATATTTGTCATGTTTGTGCCAGAGGTCTTGCGGCCGAACAAGAGGGACATCAGGGAGATTGAAAGGAGCGAGACGAGTAGCGACAGGATCGCTGTTGCATTGGATAGAGTAGGGTGGAGATGAGGAAGCGAGAGAGAAGGGAGGGAGGGAGTGAGAGGCGAAGGGGGGAAGGGATGATGAGTTTCATGAAACGTTGAAGTAGCAGGAGTAGTTCACTGTTTGTCATGCAGCGCAATGCATCTGGGCGAAATGCAAAAGTGTACTAAGTCGTGGAGGGGACGAGCATCCGCGCGTCTTGAAAAAATCTGAACAGAACTCTGGCAACCTTTCTTGTTCCTTCAAAAACAAAACACCTACCTGGAATGTCTGGTTTCTGCATGGCGATGTAATTATAGGTATGTACAAGCTAGTGGTTGAGGTAGTAAGAGAGTAGAGTGGGGCGAAAGTAAAGAGGAGAGGAGAGGGAGGAAAGGTGGAGTCGGGGCAGAACAGGTGAAGAAGAAAAGTGGGAAGGAAAGAAGGTCTGTGGTCGTAAAATAGGGCTGAGGGGTTACTTAAGTCTGGGATTGACAGGTTGTCCTTTTCACAGAGGAGGGGGCAAGGGATTGTAGAGGGAGATAGAAGGAGGAGAGGGAGGGAGGGAGAGAGAGAGCGTTGTTGTGGGCAAGGTGATCGTTCAATTGCAAGATGGAGAAGAGGAAGATGGGTTGACAAAAATAAAAAGAAAGAGGTGTTAACGTAATAAGAGCAGAAGAAGGGAGGATAGAAAAGAATGAAGAGGAAGAAGAAGAGGAGCGAAGGACAATAACTCGAGTCTTGCTGGGGATCAAGGAGAGACGATAATGCGAAGTAGAAGGACAGAAAAGGGAAAAGAAGAGAAAAAGAAGAAAATAAAAGAGGGAGGGCAAGGATGGGATGACGCCTATTTATTGTTGAAGCAATCAACGAGAACGAAGAAGAAGGGGGCGCAAAGGGTGCAATCGAACAAGGGAGCCGAATGAGAACCATTCGAGAAAAGAAAGAAAAAGGGTCAGTTCAAAGAAAAAGGAGTGCCGCTCGATTGAATTGAATGTAATAACAAAAACTCTCCGGGTTTAATTGTTGCAGCTGCCCATTCATTAGAAAGGAGACAGAGGAGGGTTTCTATTGAAAGGATCCACTCATTGTGTCTCTATTTGTTTATGTTGAAAGAGAAGGGTAGGAGAAAAATAAAGAGAAAAAAAGCTGAACACAAACGAAAGACACAACACAAAAAAACGAGGGGTAGAATGTACCTTTGGGAAGAGAGCGAGAGAGATACAAACGGACAGAGCGAGGGGCAATGGACTGAGTGAAAGAGCAAGAGAAACAAAGTGTTAGTGGATCGACAGGACTAGAAGAGACAGCAAGGCGGACTAAAATAAAAAAACAAAAAAAAACAATGGGTACTGGAGACCATGGAAACGAGGGGATGGGTTGGATGTGTTCACGGTTGAGTCAATGAATTGAGAGAGGAGGTGTGTTTTTTGTTACAAAAACAAATTGGTCGGTTTGAACAATTCAACTAACTACCATTTGCCATTGTTGCATGTGCTGCAGTATATCGAAATGTACTACCCACGATATGCCATGGACCATGCAAATCCATTGAGCATTGGGCATTAAATCTGTTTGTTTTTATCTGAGCACTGGGCATTGAAGGTTTGTATCAATCGGGGCATAAAGAAATAATTGGACATTGCGCCGCCTTTTTTTTTTTTTTTTTTTTGCAAGCAAACGCAAGTGAATGTCTTTCTTTGCTTTGCCTTTTTGATTGACTGTTTGTTATGTTTGTGCGTTCGAGGAAGAAGAGTACAGTGGCTCTTGACCAACAATCTACACATTGTACGACGTCAAAATTACGATCGCTTGAATCCGAAAAGGCACTCTTTGTTTTTTAACATTCATCAGCTGCCCGCGCTCGTTCTGTGTGTCATTCCAGTAAAAATGTACTCGTCCATTTCTTCTTTTTCTTGTTTTTTGTTCTTTGTTTTTATCAAGTGCGGGGTAGGGATAGAGTATACACATGAAGTCGATTGAGCATTTTATTCAAACAAGACAAGGAGGGATGGATGAACCTAGCGAGGTTTTGGATTGCTTGGTTGTCTGTCGTTGTTGTCGTTGATCTCTATCAACGCTTTCGTTCCTCTCGCATTCCTACTGTCGTCCTTCCGTCCGTCCGTTCGATCGATCGATAAACGTTGCGTTTTTGACGTCTGCTCGTCGGGTCGAGGGGCACAAAGCCTCTAACGTTATGATGTCCCTTCGCCCGTCTGGTCGACCCATTGTCGCCCTGTACCTATCTGAGACGTCACGTTCGTTTGTTGTCTTGCTCCTCTTAGTTCAGGTACAAGGAACGTCGTTTTGTGGGTGTTGCGTTCCTTCCCCTAGAAAAGAACCAAAAAAACAAGGTCCAGTTCATGGACCGGATCGAACTCGAACAAACACACACCCTCATTTCGTTGGTCATCTCCTTTCGTTTTTCCTCCTGAGCAATAGTAGTGCTCTTTGACAACTAAGGACACGTCCGCTGGCCCTCAGTTTGGGTGTTGCTCTCTGTTTTTAGTCGTTGGTTGGTTAGTATGTGGTTATGGTGGTGGTTGTATTGGTTATCTGTTTGGTGTATGGTCCTTGCATACATACATACTCCATAGTCTCTCTCTCTCTCTCTCTCTCTCTCTCTCTCTCTGCCTTCCCGCGTCCATTCGCAAAGGGCCCAGCCCGCTAGAAAGACACACTCCGTCTTTGACTTTGTTTATTTGTAACAGGTTCAAAAAAACGCGTTAATGAACACCCTCGCATAATTCACACGTACCCGAACTCACAACGAGTCATGGATTAGCTGATACACTTTTCTGTTTTTGCCCATCCCCCCTCTCCCTAACTTTTTTTTTTTTTTTTTTTTCGCAGCCCTCCACCCCTCTCGATATCGATTTTTGTTGGTGGTGTTTGATTTATGTATAAAGCATGGGCATAGGCAAACAACTCGTCGTGCTTACAAAGGGGGGGGGTTTATTTATTTGTGTGCAGAATGCGATAGTACAAGGTTCGACGATTGGATGAGCTGGCTGTACATGTTTTTTTTTTCAGGGGGGTTAAGTGAGAGGCACAAAAAAGATGACATGGGAGCGAGCGGGGGGGAGGGAGAAAGCACGAAACACGTAACGATCCAGGGGCACATAGAGAGAGAGAGAGGGGGGGATAGTCCAGAAGAGAGGGAGATACATGAAGTGAACGGAAGATGAACATTGTTTGAATTGGGGGAGAAGGGAAAGGGCGGAGGCAGCACCATCGTTGAAGAGCTGAATGGACGAAGTGCTCGCTCTTGTGAAGATGGAGCTAGTTCCTACAAGAGGACACGTACAGTGTGACATCATATTCGTCCAACCCAAACAAACGCCAGAAGACAATATATGCAATATCGCGCTAACGGGAATCGCGCAGGCACAGGCACACACAGAGCGCACCTCAGACATGAAGAGGGACGCATTGCGGCAGTTGGAGACGGAGAATGAAAAACAACAACGCTGGTTTGCTCGCGAAACAATCTTTCAGCTCCTGAGCGTGTCCGTTCATGTGTTTTCTGTCTGTCTGCCTTCTTGAAATATGGGGACACGACGACAGGTTTTCTTTTTTGTTACATTCGTGCGTTCATCGACTGAATAAGGGGAGGATAGACAATGAAGGGGGTGCGAAAGAGGCGCGACGAGGGGCGTGAAATGTAAGGACAGGGAGTCGTTGTGCACCGTTAACGAAAACTCGGGGGTAATCCAGTCGGACATCTAGGCATTCTATCTATCATGCCTAACCCAGCTTGGTTCACAGTTGCCTCTCCCACAAAAGTAGGCAGGTAGGATCCCCAAAAAAAACCAACAACACGGACCCTCAATGGCGCAATTATGGCTCTCATCATTGGGTCCTGCCTGGTCGGGGCCGGCCTTCATGACTGGACGACGGTGTTCGGCGGTTTTTTTTTTAATATTATTCTCCTCTCCTTGCCCTTTCTCGAAGAGTTTGAAAAAAACCGACACGTCCCCACCCCTCACTTTTTTTTTATGGTAATCATATGGTGAGAGGCCATACTATCTCCTGGCGGACTATCAAAACCTCGTTCACTCCTGGGCAGAGAAGTTCTTCGTTTCTATTCAAACGCGCCACCGTCCCCTTTCTTTGCTATCTGCTCTTTGGTTTTGAGTGTCTGGTTTTGGTTTCCCATGCCGAGCCATAGTTACGGACAATTGGCCTTTCTCTTTTTTATTCCTCGGTGAAGTTCTTCTCTCTCTCCTAACTCCTGACTTCCGGCTTCTGGTCCCCCCCTTACCTCCTCTTCCTCTCTGACACGTACGCAGAAGCACAGTTATGTCTGCAAGTTATAGTTTGGACGATCTAGTCGCATTCATTTTTTTTGACCCTTTTATTGTCTTCCATTTGCCTCCCCTTAGTTCCATTCATGAACGAGATAAATGCAACGTCGAGACAGATAGACAAGGATTAACAATAAAAATAAAAGAGAAAAAAAAACTAGAACACGCAAAAGCACAATCGGCAACCCCTTGTAGGACAGCAAAAGAGCATGGGCATTGCAGCTAATTGCTGCAGCACACCATAACTATGCTTTGCTGATTCTGCACCAAGCAATCAACTCAACAAACTCCTCCCTCAACCTCGTAAATGGGGTGCACCCATTCGCATTCATACACAAACGCCCACGCCGAGTCGCGAGGTTACCGGACTGGATAGCCCACCCCTTGTATAGTCATCGCGATGAGTTGTTTTATTTTAATCAACGCCAGATAAACACATGCACGGGTAAACCAACCAACCGGGCGCCATTTCGAACTAATAGAGACTCTCCGTGTTTGTTTCCTCCTCTCGGATCGAAAAATATGCCTTAGATTTTACTATTTATCCTCTTCTTCTTGGCATGCACGTAGGACGCAGGGGAATGAAGGGTAAATTGTTGGATCTGAGGAATGGGAGGGTTACCGAGGAAACATTCAAAAAAAAAATAAAAATACAGGGAGCTTTTCTTTTCGCATCTGGGGACTCTCAATGGGGGAAGAGAGCTAGGAGGTGGGTTGTTCACTGGATGTATGGTATTGGATGTGAAAAAGATTTTTTTGGGTTGGGGTTCCTTTTTTGTTTTTGTTTTTTTTTACGCGATTTCGTGAACCCTTCAAGTAAAAAGTTGCAGAATCTGCTCTTTTTTTTTTTTGTTTATAACTTGTGCGCCTAAAATAAACACCAACAACCATCTTATCTGCACGATGCAGGAAACAAAAGAATGCCCAATGCATATGTACGTATAAACAAACGGCATTAATGCATACGCATTTCGACGAAAAAGAAAATAGGTGGAGGACCAAAAAAAAAAAAAAAAAAATAAGGGGTGGGTTTATGCATGATGAGATTGTCTCAGGATATGCACGCACGGGAAGTTTAGAAGAGAAATGATGAATGGATGGACGCCAATGCACCAAGGAAAGTCAACAAAACGAATGCCGGATGCGGTTTTCGATCAGGTTTGTTTTCTAGTATGTTTTCGAAAGTGGGGTTTAGGTAAGGGGTTGTTGTTGTTGTTGTTGTTGTTGTTTTTCGTTCGAGGGAGAAAAGGAAGAAGGGAGACTGGGGTGGAAAAATGGTTGAATGTTTGGATATTTGGATGTAGAAGCGCGACGCAAGTTAGCGAAGCAGACTCGCGACACTTGCGCGCGTCAAGGTTTATCCTTGAAGGTTGAAGGAAGGGGGAGGGTCAACTGAATCAAGTCGAGATAGCATTGTTGTTTTTCTAAGGGGCACACGAATGGGCTACATATGCACAGAGGCGCGTTACTACGGATCTTGTCTCCTTTTTGATCATGAAATGAGAGCCAGCCTAGCCACTTGGAAAGACGAAGTTACCGAGGAATGGCTTGAGGACGTGCAAATGAGGTCATGATTTTTTTTGCTTTATTTTAGCCCGTATCGAAAATAAAAGAGCAAAACTGAAAACGCGGAGCTGTGGGTAGGTGGGTGAGTGTGAGGAAAACGAAGAGACCAGCAATTACAATGACCAGTGGGCTGCCAGCCTGGCTCAAGGACTCGCAACGATTGATCTTTCGCTCAACTCTCAGGGCACATGTCACTTTACAAGTCCCCCTGCTAATAGTTCACAGTCACTAAGGAGACAGAACACTTGCAAGAGAAAAGCATATGGTGATGATGGCGGTGCCTGTTGTTAAATGAGATGAATAAAGTTATCTAATGCAATTAAAGTTTGATCAGTGAACATTGAATTTGGAAGGGACTGGGAATGAAAAAGCCACTCTCTGTCACTCTGTCACCCCTTGCCCTGACTAACCCTACCTTACCAGAACTGGTTTCAGAAGAGGAGTACACAAGGATTCTCTCCGTTTCTGGTACCCGCCATTTTCTAATTCTACGGGCGACAGGCTATTATTCGTTGAAGCGTCCATTAGGGCTACTGAGAAATCCCGTCTTGTTTCAAACCCAGCGCAAGGGACAAGGGACTAAACGAGTCAAGATTGTCGTTGTAGGGTGCGAGTCTTCGTTCATTCTGTTTCCTTGACTGGCATTCTGTTTACGCTGGGAAATTCTTTGCTGTTGTTGTTGCTGTTGCTGTAGTTAATGGAGCAGACAAGCCCCAGGCAAGGCGGAAAATGAATGCACAATTGTTTGTCTGGACTTCTGACGGATAAGGGTCGCATGGGAAGGATGAACAGCATGGGTGATGCTCACAAAAAAAAACAAAAAAAAGTTTTTTGAGAAGAAAAACAAGAAAGAAAAAAGCATATGCGCAAAGTGAGCCTCGCGCAAGAGAAAAAAAAATACAAGGTAAGAAATACATCAACAATGGGATCATGATGGATGAGGGAAGGAGTGATGGGACCTACGCCCATGACCCATATGGCACGAAGATAATTATGATTTTGAGAGCAATGAAGAGTGGTGAGAGTGGTGTGATAAAGTTGAGTTCTCGTCGTCGTTTAATTTTGTTGTTGTCAAGTCTCAGGTTTTTTTTTCTCGCTTTGTGCTTTTTCTTTTTATAAACAGACGTGGCGGACGGGGCGTAGAAAGAGGGACGTTGAAGCAAAGGCACAAGCGACGTGGGTGTCAATAAATTGTTTGCGGTGGCAGTGAACATGTTTTGGTTTTTATTAGAGTTGCCATGAAGAAGAATCCAGTCTGTAGTGGTCGTGTGAGCTGTGAACAAGGTCGAGAACAAGAAGTGGGAGTCAAGGAAAAGAAGAAGGAAGGAAGTAAGGAAGAGAGTTGGACAAAGCAAAAAGCAAAGAAAGCAAAGAAAAGAAAGAAAAAAAAGAAAAAAAGGTGAGAGAGCAGTAACAACTCTTCCTCACCCTCATTCACTCCTGACAAAAACAAATCATCTCTTTCCCGTCCGTCCATTGCTCTCCTTGTGAGTTGTACTGTACAGTACTCATCATTTTGCACCGGGTACCCCTGTCTTTACGTTTGACGCCTTTGTTGTTGTTGTTATTGCTGTTAGTTCAGAAGGAGGGATTACAGTACCTGTGGTTGGTGCAATAGATGCTAGGTCACTACAACTCTGAACTCACTTTTCCCTCTCTCGAGCGGGTGTGGTTCAGACGCCAATGGGAATCCGTCGGTGTTCCTGTCCCTTCTGTCTCTTCTGTCTCTTTCCAAAAAGAAGTGAGAAAAAGAAGCATACCAGGCGCATATCAACCCCCCCCCCCACCCCCCCTCCCCTCCCGAGGCTGCCTCTTTGTGCGTTCTTCACACCTCTTTCCTCTCTTCTCTTCTCTTCTCTTCTCTTTTCCTCTTTTTACTTCTTTCACCCTCCCTCCTCCTCCTCTTCCCCTCCTCCCCCTCTCCTTCCTTCACCCTTCCTCCTCCTCTCCACCTTCACGACGATACTCATTCCTCCTCCTTCTTCCATCCTCACTCTCTTTCTCTCATCTTCATCCGACATCCTTATTATTCTTATTTTCATCTCCCGCAACGACATACATACCTCTGCTAGCAACACACTTTGTCTGTCTCAGGAACAAACAACCAACCACCACACATACTCCTTCCCTCTCTCTCTCTGTAACTCCTTTTCCGCCCCCCCCTTTTTCTGTAACGACCCAACCAACAAAAAACCAACAAACAAACTCAAGCAACCACGACAAAACCTTCCCTCTCCCTCCTTTCCTTTTCTCCCCACAACATCCCCCCTCCCCCTTCCCGTTCTTCTGTTTATCTCATCTCCCTCTCCTAATTTCCCCCACTTCCTTTACGCCAAATTCTTACCCAAGACAAAAGCAACAATGAAGTTCACAACCCCTACGAAATTCCTGTTGCTCGTCGCAGCTGTCGCCCTTGTGGCGTCCCCAGGCACTACAACCGCCCAACGGGTTCCACCAGGAGAACCAGCAGCCCCCGGTGATACAACCACCACTGCCGGTGGTACTACAACCACGACCACCACTACCCCCGTCACCACCACTACCAAACCGACCGTTCCTACTGTCCCCACTGTTCCTACTGTCCCTACAATCCCTACCGGTACTACGACCACTGTCCCCATCGTGACCACGACTTCAAAGCCAGTTATCCCAATCACCGTCACTACGACTTCTACCACCCTCCCGACGGTTTCTCCCCCCGCGATGCTGACGCCTTGCACCAACTCGGGCACCTGCCAGGTCAACGAGTATTGCGGAGTCACGGTCGAGACGTTGAAGACCTCGACAGTCATGGGGTACTGTCTGCCCTTGACGGCCTCGACTCTAATGTGTATTGCCTCGCCTGTTCAACCCTGCACGTCGCAATCTCAGTGCAACAGGTTGGGATTCGGGTACTGCGATATTGGGAGAAGCAACAACTGTGCGGGCACAGGTATCCCTAATACTCCGGATGCGTGTATTCAGGGTGCCCCTGTTGGAAGCGGGAACCAGACGAGTGATAACTCGGATGACAAGTTGAAGTCGACATTGAAGTATGCCGGTATTGGCATTGGAGTGGTGGCATTTTTGGGACTTGTCTTTGCGGTGGTTAGATGGAGGTCGAACAAGAAGAAGAGATCGCGCAAGATGCCTGATTTTGCGGATGTTGACTATGGAATGTCGACTACTACTGCCAGGTCCAAATCTCTACGTCAGCGACAGGCGGAGCCTAGTTCGAGTGCTGGTGGGGATGGTGGACAGTCCTACCCGTTCTCGAACCGCCCTGCGGTTGTAGGCGCTGCTGCTGTTGGTGCTGGTGCTGGTGCGCTTGCGGCTGGAGCAGCTACGAATGATCAGGACTACTATAACGAACAGTATTATGACGACGGATACGCTCAGCAGAACAAGGGCGGATACGACAACTATGGAAACCAGAATGGTGGATATGACAACTACGGCTATGGACAGGGAGGATATGACCAGGGGTACGACCAGCAAGGGTACGACCAACAAGGGTACGACCAACAGGGCTACTACAAGGAAGCTGGAGCCACCGCCGGGTATGATGGCTACGACCAGCACGGCAACTATATCGGCGACCAAACTGGATACTATGATCAGCAGGGGTACGATTACTCTCAGCAGCATCAGCAGGATTACCAGTACCCCTCTACCTCTGGTGCCGATGCTTCTGGAGCCATTGTAGCGAGCGGCGTCGGTGCAAGTGCAGCCACCGGAGCGATGGATGGCAGTGGAGTTGCCTACCCAGCCGAAGTAGCTGCGGTCTCGCCACGCAGAAATGGAGGTGCTGAGATGATGTCAGAGCAGGACTTTGGCAACTCTGCCAATGGTGGCGCCGGCTACGGACGCCACTACTAGTTTTTTTTTTTTTTTTTTCCCACTCTTTCTTTCTTTCTTTCCCTTAAAACACATTTCGCACACGCATCTCATTTTAACTCGTGTACCAGTACCCGTATTCTTTCTCTTTTTTTTTTTTTTTCTTTAATTCGTTTTGACCATACCCCAATAATAAAAAAAACGGCAGGTCCTTCTTCTACACATATCCCACCCTTCCCCACTTCCCTTGATTCCCACCTGAGAAGAACTCAGAAGGGTACCCCTGTTATGATAATCAAACGCAGGGCAGGCCTTTTTTAAATAAAAGTGCTCTCTTTCTTTTATTTCCCCTTCGATCGGTAATTCAAGATTGTGCGACATTAGTCCATTAGCCCATACCCCCCCCCTACAACTCCTATACCCCCCGTCTACCACACCATCACACACCACCTACAACCACAAAAACAACAACAAACAAAAATACATAATTTACAAGTATATTATTATTCATGGACAAAAAAGGAGGCATGACTATCTACTGTGTCTCAAGGTTGTTTTTTTTAATTTTTTTTTTTTTGTTTATTTGTTGTTTGTTACTGTTGGAGGAAGATAAATAACAAAAAAAAAAAAAAAGGGAGGCGCCTGGCCCCGAAATACTCCTCTAGTCCGTTATTGTGGGGGGGGGGGGGAGGCGAAGGAAGGCGAAGAGGGAAAAGGCAGGGCGAGGCAGGAAAGAAGGAGAAGGGCCAGGGAGAGAGAGAAGTATTGTTTCAGCTTTATTCGTTCAGGGCTCGCGAGTAGCGGTCAAATCCTCCAAGACATCACTCACACGACGAAGCTGGTCATCACTATCAATCCTCACTGCTGCCTCCTTCCCTCCACTTCCTCCCTCACCCTCTCCACCAGCCAAACCAAGACCCTGGCCATTGGTGAGCATGGCTGCAGAGACGACGTCATGAAAGCTCCAATTATTGACATGATGGTTCTTGAAATACAATCGTTCCTGCTCCAGTTGCTGGGCCTGGCTACGCCCCGCGGTGCCATTGACGGTGACGACCAGTTCTGCTTGGTGCGGGTGGGCGAAGCTGTTGTTGGGTGGTGGTGGAGGAGGGAGAGTGTAGGCAGATTCTCCTTGGACCATCGCTCCACTACTGAGAGCGCCGGTGGTGGTAGAAGCATCCAGAGGGTTGGCAATATTCGCAGTACCAGCGGGAGGCGACTGTAACTGCTGTTGCTGTTGCTGCTGCTGCTGCTGCTCTCGCTGCTGCGAAAGAGGAGCAGCCTGCATCCTCCTCAAGATACCCACAGCCCTGACCGCCTTCTTGAACACCGTCCTTGCATTAAAGTTCTTCCTCACTGCCGGCAACAAATTGACACTATCCTGAGGCGAAGCAGGCGCGGACAGGTCTTGATCCAACATGGCCCGGAACCAAGGATGGGCCAATGCCTGGGTGGCGGTGGATCGGATCTCGGCGGGGCGAACGAGGAGAGTGTTGATAAAGTTCTTGGCGAGTGGGGAGATGTCTCGCCAGTATTCTTCTTCGAATTGGTATTGTCCTGCAATGATGTTCTCGAATAGGGCTTGTTGGTCTATTTTGGTCGTAGAAACAAAAAAAAAAAAAAAAAAGGTGGAGAGGTATTAGTTGAGACATGCAAGCTGGAAAATAAACTTGTCAAAGAAATAATTAGGAAGACTCAAAAAAAAAAAAAGGGACGTACCATCGCCCCAGAAGGGTGTGTATCCACAAAGCAAAGTATACGCAATAACACCCAGACTCCACATATCCACTGGCTTGCCATGCCCAATCTGCTCCAAGACCTCAGGTGCCACATACCCAGGCGTTCCACAAGCCGTCATCAACACATCCTCTCCGCTTGTCAACACCTTGCTCAACCCAAAATCTGTAATCAACAACCGCGCATTCTCAGACTTGTCCAAGAACAACAGGTTTTCAGGCTTGAGATCGCGGTGGACAATATCCATACTATGGAGATACTCGATTCCGAGGAGGATCTCGCGGACGAGTCGGGCGGCGTCTCCCTCAGTGTAGCAGCCCTTTTGAAGGAGCTGTTCGAATAGTTCTCCGCCCTCTGCCAGGTCTGTGATGAGGAAGACGGCATCTTCGGTTTCGAACATCTCGAGGAGGGAGACGCAGTTTGGATGGCGGACCTTGGACAACACCGAGATCTCCGTATCCAGCATCGCGCCCTTTCCTATTGGTATTAAGTTTTCACATGGTTATTATTGTTACTTAAGGAAACGGAAAGAATATACAAGTCGGTCATTATTTAGAAAGGTACCTTGGAGGGTCTTCTTGAGGATTATCTTGAGGGCAAAGGACTGGCCAGTGGACTTGAGTCGGATCTCACGCACAGTTGCAAAGGTACCTACTCCCAGAACATGGTCTGTGATCTCGTACAGCTCCAACAGTGTCGGGTGTATCCGTGCTCCATTAAAGTACTGTTTTTGTGGAGGGACGACCACTGCTGGTACTGCTGTTACTGCTGTTACTGCTGGTGTCGTGTCTTCTGGGATGGGAATGACGGTTTCTGGTACAGGAGCAGGTACAGGAGCAGGTGTGGGTGCTTGCTTTCCGGTGAGGTGAACTGCTTCCTGTGCCTTGTGGACCTGGTTCTTGATCCGGTTGATAACGTTCATCATCTTGGGGACTGCCCTAAGCGCCGCTGTGTCAGGTGGTGGTCCTCCTGTTGGCTGTGCTGGTTGTACTGTTAGCAATGATAGCGACCTCGCCACAACTTCATCCTCTCTCTCCGCAGACGATACAATCTGGACTAACGATTCTCTCCTTTGTTTCCTCCTGTTCTCGACGTCCAAAGTCTCGTCCTCCTCGTCGTCCTCGGAGACGACCAAATAATTAAACGTGCCGTCCGTGTCCTTGTTCTTGTCCTTGTGATTCTGTTGTCCTCCATCTGCTGCGGCTATGTTGTTACTGTTCGCGTCGGTGTTGTTGGAGTTGGCGTTGTTCGTAATGTGTGGTGGTGGCAAAACAGGGGGTGCAGCTCTGCCGTCTCTCTGTTTAGATTTGGTTTTGGATTTGGATTTCCGTCGCTTGCGCTCTTCCGCGGAGGGTGACGAAGAGATTGTCGGCTGCTGCTGTTGTTGTTGCTCGGACCGCATGGATCGAAAGAGTCGTTTAAAAAATCGCACGAGCTCCTTCAATGACCGGATCGTCTCCCTCCGAATCCTCTTTCCAGCTCCAGCTCCTGATTCCAATGATGTCAATGATGAAGAAGAAGATACAGGTGATCCTGCCCGAGATTGTGTCCGAGAAGAGTGTTTCCGACTATTGCCCGACTGTGGCTTTTGCTGTTGCACTGGTTGTCGCTCGCGGTGGTGGGTCTGGAATAAAAAGTGTTTATCGATCGGTGCTGGCACGTAGACCTGTTGCCTTCTCCTAGTAGCAGCAGTCGATGGTGACGTCGATGACGAAGAGGCACCAGCATTAGCGCTAGACGAGGCAATGGCGATAGACGCGTTCGAGATGCCCTCAAAAGTCGCAGGCGCTGCTGGCGCAATCCCGGGCACAGAAGACGACAAGGCTGCCTGGATCGAAAACACCTTCCCTTGATCTTCACCACTACCGTTGTTAGCAGCATCCCCGGGAGGTTCCAATTCATCGGGCGAAGAAGCACTCTTTTGGCGCAACTGGTCCAAGAGGATCTGTGACCAGTTGTGAACATTCTTGTGGAGTGAGGGGTGGTAGGGCGCAAGGTAGTCTGGGTTTAGGTGGTGTGGGGTTGACCATGCTTCCAGGATAGGGGACGGCGACTCTGGTTCTGAGACGATTGTGTGGATGGTGAGCGGTTGTGGTTCTTCAAGTTCTGGGTGGGGTGTGGTGGAGTTGGAGTCGTGATTGTTGTTGGTGGTGGTGCGCCGGTTTCTCAACCGATCCAGGACCCTGCTCGACACGATTGGTGGCTGTGGTTGTTGTGGCGGAGAAGTTGAAGAAGTAAGAGCATCCCCGTTGCTGTTGCTACCACTGTTGCTAGAACTGGACTCTACCAGAACTGGCTCCGGCTCCTGCTGCTGCAACTGCTGCTCAATAGTTAAAACGGGTGCAGAAGTGTGTGAGACAAACACCGCATGGTGAGGCTGAGGCTGCGTCACCTCTACGACCTTGGACGCCGAGACAGAGTTCGAAACCTCCAACGGCACAGAGACAGGGACAGGGACGACCTTCTGTCTGGAGACCGGGATCATGATGGACAATGGGGCTGGCGGTGTGATCCCTTGTTCCTGTGTCTGTGCTGTTGTTGTTGTTGTTGAATGTGTTTGCGATTGTGGTGTTTTGGCTGACGTTGAAGAAGGAGGGGAGGGGGGTTTGAATGGAGAGATGGGGAGTGGCCAGGTGGTTGGGTTTAGGAGGTGGAGGTGTGAAGGCGAGAGCGGTTTGTTGCTGTCGTCGTTGTTGTCATTGTTGTAGTTGGATTCGAGGGGGAGTTGGTCGAGGGTATCGACCTGGGTAGGGAGTGGGGCACGAATGGTGGAAAGAGTGGGCGGGGGGTTGACGAGTGGGAGAGTTGGTTGGTGAGAAAGTGCAAAAAAAGAGGAAAGAAGGGAGTCGTGGGATGTAAAAGGAGTAAAGGGAATAAAGAAAAAAGGGTAAAGAGAATGGGCGAAGGGTTTGAGGGGAGAAGATCAACAGAAAGGCGAGGCGGAGAAGAGAAGACTGGCGAGGCAGCACGTTTTGGGCGAGTTTGATAAATTGGATGATGAAGAGGAAGGCGAGGAAGGGAAGGGAGGGAAAAGAGAAGAGAGAAAAGAGAAAAGAGAGAAGAAAAGAGCAAAGAGTCGAAAAAAGAAAAAGAACGATGTGAATGATATCAGCGAAGAGTGAAGAGCAGGCGAGGCCCTGTTGTTGCTGATGGACATAAAAAAAATAAAAAAGAAAAGGGGAAAGAAGAGAAGTGAAAACTGGTAACTGGCATACACCAATCGCAGCAACGAGATGGACAGGGTGGACATACAAGGTTGCATATCCTTTTTCATTCATCCAACAAACACAACAACAACACAACATAAACATAAACATAACACAACACATTACAAAACAAGGTTAAAAAAACAAAACAAAAGTACAACGCAGCAATAAATAAATAATGACTATATCCTCTTCATGGGGAAAAATGAGACATAGTCTACGCCGTACCACCCTTCTCTCCATTCCTCACTCCATAACGTTGTTTTTAGTGTCCACTCATTCTTTTACGATCACTTTTTTTCCCTCCTCTTTTTATTCTTGTCCCTCTCCCTCCTCTCCCCTCTGTCATCATCAATTCATGACCCCTACCCTTTGAACAGAACGAGTACCGGACTAAAAGGAGCTGAGTACGAACAAAACGCAAAATGAGCCCTTTCTCTTTCCCTCGGAGAACGACATTCAGTGGGTTCAGTCATTCAACCTCCCTCCAATCCTCAAAAAAAAATTTACTCGCCAATAAACGAGACGCTCAGCCTCGATTGCCAAAGACCAATTGGGCGGTGTTGTTGTTGCCCTCTTCATTTTTTTTTTTTTTGTTTTTATTATCCACCCGCCTGTCTTATACTGTTTGGACACTCCTTGCCTGTTTATGTTTCTTTTTTTTTTTTTTTCTTATCCTTCCTCGCACCCCACTCGCACCGATCATGCTATGCATAGCCATTCCATCCCATGCATGCACATCATCTGTCTTTTCCCCCGTCAATGCGTCCATGCTTTTTCAGATGCTTATTTTCTTATTTTCTCCAGTTGATAAATATTTATTTAGCCCAAAGCAAACAATAACCAAGAACAATCAATAACAACAACAACAATAAAACTATGTACAAAACAGGTAGAGAGGGAAAAAAGCGAGGAGGAGGAGGAGGAGGAGGAGGAGGAGAAGGAGCAGGAGATAAAGAAAACCAACCTACCGCCGACTACGACGACGACTCGTCGAACTAGCAGTGACTTCATAAGGCGGACACTCCCCTTGGTCCCCAAACTCAAAACTATCATCTCCACTAAACGTCGTGCCCCCCAATGCCAAGCTACTCATATTCCCTCCTCCACCCAACCCAAGCATCTCAGGCGACAACCCAGCGCTTGCCAACAAAATCTCTTCCTCCTCATCCTCCAAATCTCCATCCTCCGGCACAACCACCACAATGGGCACACTCAACCTCACACCACCTTGTCTCCTCCTCGGAACAACTGACGAAACCGTGCTATTCTTTTCGGCCCGGATTTTGATCACAATCTCATACGAGACTTCGAGGAGAGGGGCGTTGAGGATCGAGTATCCGGCCGTTGGGGGGATGAGGACGGGGATTGTCTTTTGGATCTCGCGGTCGACCGCTTGAGAACAGGAGATGAGGGTTTTTGATTTTGTGAGCTTTTCGCGCTGGTGTTGGATGATGGGTAAAGGCTGGATGGTTGCTGAGGACTCCTTGATGGTTGAGGAAGGAGTTGGGGATGTGACGAGGGTGGAGCGAGTGTCCGTCGGATTGCTTTGGATTCCGCCGCTGGAGCTGATCGTCATGCTGTTGTATGCCTGGATAGCCGCAGCAACATGTCCACTTCCACCTCCACTGCCACCACTGACACCATTGCTGTTACTGTTGCTGTCACTGCTGTTGTTGGAATGGATTGATCCCCATTGACTAGAAATCGACGCCATGCTGTTCGGACTTGCCATCCTTGCTGCAGCTGCAGCAGACGCAGCGGATGCAGAAGCAGTCATCCCATGGACTGATCCCTCGGGCGATTCTCCTCCTTGCTCGCTGGTCGGTGTTGACGGGAAGTTGGATCCATACGGCGACGCCGGTGGAGAAGGCATCGCTGAGGCTTCCGACCCTCCTGTCGCCGTTATCGTGGAGGGTTGTGGTTGACGACTGTTCCGGTTCGAAGAACTTCTCCTCGACCTACGCCGCCTCTCCCTCGGATTCTCCGTCTCCACCGCCACAGAAGCAGCAGCAGTCGTCTCCTCACCCTCTGCAAAAGCCATCTCCTCCGCACCATCCGGAGAGACCAGCGTCGGATCCATCAAATACCCCTGTCCCGCGACACCCATAGCCCTCGCTTTGGACAACCCTGACCCATAATGCAGACACTTGCACAACGTCGTCTCAACCACAACCTGCCTCGCATCCGAATGATTCACAATATGAATCACAAGTGGGACCATCCTTCCTGGCCTATACCCCTGTTTTGGTACCCACGCGTGGGCTTCCAAGAACCCTGTCGACCAAACCCAATGCCCAACATTCGCTCGAACACTCTCCGTCTCAAACGGCATCGAGTACAAAGGCATGTAGGTCGGATCGTTCATGGGGATCAATTTGATGACCTGGGTCGAAGATGTGAAGGTCGGTTCAACGATAAGGGCGCGTGGGTTGTATGGGTCTGGGGAAGGGAGGATCTGTTTCATGACAGCCTTGAGTTGATAGGAGATGTTACCGACAGGGTCGGTGAAGGATCCTGGGAGGGACATGACTGAGTTTGCGGGGATCCGGATCGAGAAGGGGATGACATAGTTTCCGGGTTGCATTAGGACGGCTTTGGGCTCAACTGGTTCTGCAGGCGGTGTTGTTGTTGCTCCTGCTGCTGCTGTTGTTGCTGTCGTGGTGTTTGAGGAGGCTGTTGGAGTTGGGTCACTGCGACCGTCTCTCGATGACCGACTGCTTTGCGTACGCACTAAAATAGAGCGAAAAGAGAGAGTGAATGAATGTTAGAATAACCCATCTCTAAGCATCAAACCAACACCGCCAAAAAAAAAGGACAAGTTAAATAATTTACCATCGTCAGTGCTGTTGGACGGGCTTGGAGTCGGGATAGGCGCAGAAATGGGCTCAGAGACAGGAGAAGCCGCATCCTCATCAGTCGTCGTCGTAGTCGTCGCCAGAGGTGCCGAGACGGGTGTCGAAGCCGGTTCCTCAGTCAGAGGAGAAGAAGTAGTGGCGATAGGCGCCGAGACAATCTCTCCAGAAGAAGTAGAGCCCGCTCCTGCCTCAATCGATGACCGCGCACTATCCGTAAAAATCCCTTCATAATGAGGAGGATCATATGAAGGCGCCTCAGGCTCTGACGGATCGTCCAACGGGAACTGCTGGTTGAATGTACTAATGTTGACCATACTCATCCCAGCTCGCCCACCTCCCAAGCCCAAGCCCAGGCCAAGGAGACTACTGAACCCGCCGGGGACATCGACATTGGCCGAGAAACTGGTCCTGCGTCCACGCAAATCTGCAGGGGTTGGGGACATGGATCGATTTAGAGAAAGAGTCGACCCGTTGTTGTGTTGTGCATAAGGGTAGGCGGACGAGGGCATCGAGAGGGTTCTGGACATCAATTCTGTCGATAAACGACGGGAATTGCCCTGGCCCTGAGCTGCGATGGTTGCAGCGGCGGCTGTAGCTGCAATAGCCGCCATTCCGCTGGGTGGAGGGAACGTCGGTGACCGGGATCGATCTGCCATCGCAGAAGTGACGCCCGTAATGCTCCCGCGCCGTCCTCTTCCTCCTGACACTGCTGTCGCTGTTGTAGTCGTCGTCGGATCTTGACTCGCAGTGGCAGCAGCATTACCAGTAGCGACAGACGCAGTCGCCGACGGTGAAGGGGTTGTGTGTCGTCTCGTAGTATTGGTCCTAGTATTTGTAATAGAAGCTGTAGCAACCGTCTTACACTCATCCAAAATTGTCACCGTCTTCATAGACCCCAACCGAGTCCCATCCAACGCAGTGACCGTCCCTGTCAGACAGACCTCAATCGAGTGCACTGGGGTCGCCTTGGGCAGCTCCAAATGAATCTGGCCACGGATGGACTCTCCGGGTGCCATGACGGGTGCTGAAAGGACCAGGTTTCCAATAACGTCCTGAAGGGATATGCGCAGTTGAGGTGTACGGTAGGATTTGTACTTTGGTGGTGGGGGATGGCTTGTGCTGCGTGTGCGCTGGCGTCCTGATGTACCTCCTCCTGTGACTTGTCCCGATCCTGAAGACGACGACTGTGCACTTGTACTAGGAACGTTATTGGCCGAGGACGAGACGTTGATAGACGACGATGATGCCGCCGCTGCTGCTGCACTGTTGGAATGGACACCAGTACTTGACGACCGAAAGAAGGAGCTCTGTTGATAGATCGACCCCGAGTTGTTGGAAGGAGGAGAAGATCCAAAGAGAGAGGAGGATGCGTTGGCGACAGACGCTGCAGTGAGAGAGAGTCGTCTTGTAAAGATGCCGCTGGTCCTTATCCTGGTGGGAGGGGAGGATGCCAGGGGTGGGGATGCTACGCGAGAAGGGTGGGGGTCGTTCAGACCACCATCTGGCGGGTAGGCCATCCTTGAAGCCATCATCTTTGTGAAAGTGTTGGAGAGAGGGAGAACGTTGATATGCGAGCCTTGTTGTGGGTATCTTCAAAAAAGAGTTAAGTCTTTGGGGTCGATTCACAGTAGAAGATAAACTGGTGCAACAGTTGCTGGAGGACCTTGAGACGATGGTCTTATCGTCGCTGGAGAGACGGGAACGAAAAGAGTGTTCAAAGGAAGGACAGGTTCAAGAAAGGAGGGCAAGAGAGGATGCCAGAGTGGGTGTCCAGTAGGGAGAGCAGGAGAGATGTCAACAACAACAACAACAACAACAGGTGAAGAGAGAGAGAGAGAGAGAGAGAGAGAGAGAGAGAGAGAGAGAGAGAGAGAGAGAGAGAGAGGCAAAAAAGGAAAAGAAGGAAGTAGGGGAGGGACCCTGATAGATAGTACGTCCTTTGGGCGCTGCTGTCAACTTCCTTCGATGGCTATTGTTGGTTGTTGGTCTGGTGCTTTACTAGTGGGTTGTCACAAGGGAAATATGAAAGGAAAGAGAGGAGAGAGGTGAGGACGGATGGAATACAAGGTAGACAGTGGAAAAGGGAGATGGTCGGAAGGAAAGTGAAAAGAAAGAGGAGAAAAGAGAAAAGAGAAAAGAAAAAAAGACGAAAGACATAAAAAGTGCGGGTGTGTGTTGACGAGACATCCAAAGGAAAAAAAGAAAAAAGGGGGTAAGAGAGGAGAAGAGGAAGAAAACCGTGCCTGTGTGTGCATGTTTGATGGTGCAATGGTCAGGTTGGGTTAGTCATTTTCCTTCCTTTCTCACTTTCGCAACAAGTCCAAACAGACATGAACATGGACGACATATCGATGCAACAAAACAGAGGCGGGGAGATTCCCTTTCCTCTCTCTCGCATCCCTCTTCATCCTTCTCTCCTTCTCCTTTTCTTTTCCGTGCCTGTGCCTGTGCCTGAAAAAAAAAAAAAAAAAAAAAAAAAAAAAAAAAAAAGGCAAGATGTCCAATGGGTGCTGCTGCAAGGTTGGCAAATCATGTCGGTCTTACTGCATCTTTGCTTCATACATACACCCACCGGTCCTCACCCTGCAAGGATGATTGATGACAACCCTGCTGTCCATCCACCCTCTTCTCTCCTTCACCTTCGAATGAGACAAAAACACCCACCAGACGGTGTGTTTTTCTCTGCTACTGCTTCTTTCACTCCAGTTATACATGTGTTGAAAAGAAAAAAAAAAAAAAAAAAAAAAAAAAGACGGTGGGCGGGTCACATAGCTCTTTTTTTTTCTTTGTCTTTTTAAATGGTGCAACACACTGACCATGCTTGGACCGTCCGAGAGGATGTAAAAAAAAGGAGAGAGGTGAGGATGGAAAGAGAGGGGTAAGGGATGAACAAAGGGTATTTTTTTTAGAGGCAAACAAACTAAACAAACAGAGCGACACATGGCAGGAGGGGCAGCAGCTCGCAAGAAACAAGAAGAAAATACCCAGAAACCCTCCTCTTCTTGAAGGATGTTTATGAACGAATAACGAATCGAGAAGTAAAAAAAAAAAAAATAGGGATGTTTGGGCCAGAACAACATCGACAGCAACAAACAAGCAAAGCAAGGGAGAAACCAAACAATATGTCCCTCCGTGAACAACCAAAAAAAAGGAAAAGAAAAAAGGGCACGGGGTGGAGGTGGCCAAAACACACTCATACTCATACTTCATAACAGAAAAGAGAGGGTGAATCCTTTTGTTCAGGGGGGGTTGAGAAGGAATACATCATAACAACACGAAAGCGAAAGAAAAGGGTCAGGAACGAGGGCATACATCAGGCACGCATCACGTTTTGCAACGGGGGGTGCACATCGAGGTCACATTGCATCAAAAAAATACACCTCAGTCCTCATTGCTTATTTCTCTGTCCCTGTGTGCAGCATGCATGCTTACTCTTTTGCCTTCATTTTTGTGGTCTCTTGTTTGAACGTCCAGCCTCTCTCTCTTGATCCATGCGATCATTCGCTTGCATGTCGTCTCTATCTCTTTTTTTTGTCGCAATTGTCGACAAAGAAAGGAAAGTAATAAGAAAAAGAGGAGTGATGGAGTGAGGGTACGAACGCGTATCGAACACCTGAACCTTTTTTTCATCCCTTCTGTTTCCATGAAAACAAACTTTTGCTGAGAGTGTTGTGTGTGTATGTGTGTCATCGGGGGTTTCTTTTTGCAAGCTGTTTCTTTGTCATCATCACTACCCTGCCAGTTGCTATTTGGTTTACTGTATAAATGAAGATATGAACATCATGTCTAACGCCCACTCGGCAGTAGATGGCTCACGCTAGCGCCCAACACAAACAAAAAACACCAAGGGGATAGATACCTCGAATCGAGGTGTTTAGAGAAGTGTTCCGAGTAGCATGTTTTCGAACTTGTTCTGCTGGCTATTTCCGAATGGAATGTCGTGTTCCTGCAGGAGAGCCGTGCTAAGAAATGAAGTTGTGTCATGGGAGGTATGGAGGGCCAGGAGGTATTAGAGATCTGTCATCATGAATGCATGTATGTATGGATGTGGCGCGCTTTTGTTGTTCCCCTCTCTTGGTCCGTTTTTTTTTTTTTTTTTTTTTTTTTTTTTTTTTTTTTTTTTTTTTTTTGGTCGAAAGTGGACACATACAGACGCGACTTGGCTTTTTCAGGGTCCGTCGATTCGATTTCGACCTCATATGCTGTTCCATGAGGGTACTATGTAGAAAAGAATAATAGTTTGGTAGGAAAAAAGGGCGACCATAATATGTAAATGGATACACAGGAAAACAAAAAACTGCCGCGTTAGCATGGGTGTCATACAACTATTGTTGTTTCGACATTGAACCATCAAGTAAACATAAACAAAACGAACTGTTTCCGACAATCATAGGGTCTAGTTAAAATTACCGAGGTTCGATCGACTTCGACAAGGTAGTCCTCCCACTGATATTTGTGTCGGACGTTCCTGAACCGGCCCATGTGAGAGTAGCCTTCGCTGCAAGGGACGCGATCGACAATCTTTTTCAACAAACGGTGACTAGAAGACAGAAACGTAAACACCGAAGGCCGGGCCGAATGTTTAAGTACACAATGCTAAACATCAACATACGCGACATCGTTGGGCTCGGGGTTCAATTTTTTTTTTTTGAGTTGGGGGTCCAAGGAGGTGTGTATGCAGACGCCGGAATAATGCAGTTGTGTGGGTACTTTTAACGTAGCATTGGACTTGCGCTCTGTGTACCTCTTTTTTCTCCTCTTTCTTATCCCTGTCTGTTTGGTTGTGTCGTTTGTAAGCCGCCACGGATATTATTTACCTGTTTGCGGCCTCCAGGATCAGGTTGGGGTTCTCGATAATTCGTCTAGCGAGGTTGATCTCGATAGCTTCTTCCTCCTAGAGTATTTTGTTAAGCATGTAAGAAAGTGGAGAAAGAAGGTTAAGAAGGGCGGGACGCGTTGAAAAGGTACTGGAGTACAAAATCTCTGAACTTTCTTCTTTACACGATCAGTTCGAGATGGCTTGTCGGGCTAATCTGAGAAAAGAAAGGTCAATAGTGAAGACTCTAGAACGTAGTATACTATACCTCTTCGACAGAGGCAATACCGTCGATCAAGACGGCATTGCCCTTGAGGGCGACAATGGCCACGGGCTCCTTGCCAGACTTTTCGATCACTCGAATTCGGAACACCAGCTTATTCTTGATCCTAGTAGAAATGAGGTGGTTATATGGTGCTTAGCGTCATTATTTTGTTTGTCGTGTATGTGTTTGTCAATCCAAAAAGGAAGCCAACTGTGTCGGAGACAGGGTGTAAGAAGGCAATAAAACGCCAACACCTCCTTGACGCGTCTTTCTCCTTTAAAACCTATCAGTTGCTCGCGTCAACTTACAACTCCTTGTTCACGCCATCAAAAAAGACATTGTCCTGGTCTTCGACACTGACAGGCGATCCTCCTAATGCCTGCTCGAGTCTTGCGGTGTGTTCCTCCGATGCCAGTCTAATCTTGATCTCGATCTCCATTTGTGTCGACTGGTTTGCTGATGAAGTGGTGTGAAAAGTGAATGCGCGGACAATGATGTCAATTCAGGAACAAAAGAAAAAAAAGGAGAGAGCTCCTTCTGTGCGCGGCGTGAAGTGCGTGTGCGCCGTGTCGGATGGACTCTCGTCAGGAACAAGCAGTCACTCAATCCCTTTGAGGTCAGAGGCATGTGGAGGAGGCAGCAAGCGGGTAGCAAAGTTCAAGTACCTATGGCAGTTGGTAGGACGTCCTTGTCACCCCTGTGTAACTCAACAGTTAGTCCGCATAAACAATTGAAGGGAGAAGAGTATGTCAGGCATCCGGGCAAATGATTGCCAATGTCATTCTACCTGTGTGAACTCAGGCAGGTAGTAGGCATGAGAATGCGAATGGACACTACCTTTGAACAGAAGGTCCGGATATACATCAATTAGGTGTTTATGTGCATCTTTCTTTTTCCATGACCAAGAAAAAAAACAATTAGTCCAGCTAGCCAGCCGGACGCCATGACCCCCCCTTGGGGTGCAGCAACCTTCTTTCTTCTTTTGTAGCCTAATCTCAACCATCTCCGTGTAGGTATGAAAGCAAAACTAGTTCGTCTCCGCTTTTTTTTTTTTTTTTTGTGGGGGATGAAGGTTCTTTATTTTCAAAGAACGAAGGAAGGGTCTTCAGTATGACTTGACTTGAAGAGGCGAACAAGGAACAAAAGGGAAAAGCAGGGAAACAGGGTTTGCATTGCAGGCCAGGCCATTGTCGTCCATGACTGTTGACTTGACTGGAGGAGCACCACCTGTTTGCCACCGGACAACAATAACGAAGGATGAAAAAAAAAAAAAAAAAAAGGAATAGGAGCAGGTTGATAGACCATTCATTGGTCAAATGCAATTGCAATGGAACCCCTTGCACTCACACATCCAATGTCACTCAGACCACTCACACGCAGTTGCTCTCTCACTCTCTCTCTGTCTCCCTTTACCCAATTCTACCTTCTCCACCTCTCTCTCAACAACAACAACGACGACGACAACAAGCAACAACATCCAAACACCACTGCAGCCCGCTCTTTTTTTTTTTTTTTTTTTTTTTTCTTTTGTCTTTTCTTTCCCCTTCTTGACACCTGTCGTTCATTCCCCTCTTCCTTTCCAACCATTCCCTTCCAACTTTCATTCACATAAATACCCCTTCACACTCCCAACACTGAATCTTCTTTACCCTTAGGTCCCTCCTCTCCACTCCGCCTCACCTCACTCCTCTCCTCCCCTTATCTCATTCCTCTTGACAGCGAAGCCCCCGCTCTCATCAACAACACTCCTCTCCTCTCCACTCTCTCACTCTCCACTCCCTCCTCTCATCCCAACACAACAATGACAGCAAAAACAAAGGCCCCTGTCTACGGACTCACCACCCGCCACATAGTCTACCTCATCTTCATGCACACCATCGGCGCCATGATCCTCGACGCAGGCATCAACTTTGGTCTCGCCACCGCAATGTACAAGAACAACAAGAACCCCGTATATATCTGGCCCCTCCCCAACACTCTCGCCGGAGACATGGCTGTCACCATCATCATCCAACAGACCCTCACTTGGATCCTGGACCGTCTCGCTGTCCGGGGCGACCTCAAGAAGGGACTTGTCGCACCATTGAGGATGCCCAGTGATGCTTCGTCCCTGGTCAGATGGTTTGTCGGTCTGGAGGATGTCAAGGCTGCAGGCAAGACTGGGCTCGTATTCCATTTCAAGCGGGTGGCGGTCTATGTTGTTGCGACCTTCTTGATCTACTGGCCCATTACTATCGGTATCTTGTATGGATTGAAGAGTGGCCACGTTGGAGCTGGTGTTGCCGATGAAACGCGTGCTGCTGGAGAGTTTAACTTATGGCCATTCCCTCAGATCTTCAAGGGGGTCTATTCTGCCGCTCTCGGCCTCACAACACCCTTTGTCAGCTATGTAACCCTGATCTATGTGGGCGAGACCCAGGCTGCTTCTTCCGGAGCTGTTTCTGTCTCTACCACCACCGAAGATGAAGAGTCCAAGGACACCAATTAATCCATGCATGGACATGGACGAATGGATCGCAGATTTCAGTTTTTTAGGATACAATGATTTCATTTCTCATTTTTTTTTTCGCACATACCATCACTCTTCTCCTTCGTCACTTTACCAGATCATGTAGCCTTCTTTTCCATTCTTCGTTGTTGTTGTCTCCGTTCCCTACTTCGCAACAGCAACAACGATCTCTCCCTGTATCTAGTAGCGTAATAAATCATCCTTGACCGGATTGCGATTTTGACACTGTTCAAATACTT
The DNA here is from genome assembly GCA_036320915.1 of Linnemannia elongata. NCBI lineage: Eukaryota > Fungi > Mortierellomycota > Mortierellomycetes > Mortierellales > Mortierellaceae > Linnemannia > Linnemannia elongata. Next base: position 283,928 of record JAXBDG010000007.1, on the reverse strand, counting down.
TCAAATTGCTTCTCTTCCTCCTTATCTCCATTGTCTGCGCAAAAGATCTGACCATGTCAAGCATGCCGTGGAATACCTTCCTGTGGGGGGGGGGGGGTTTTTTTTCTCCAACCTCTCTCCCGCCATTTTTTTTTTTTTTTTAAAGTTTTTCAGAAACATGAAAAACTAAAAGGGAAACCATCTTCAGCTTCAACCCCTCATATCGGCGAAGCTTTGTCCGACTTGTCCTGTCGATCCAACTAAAACAATCAGGTAGTTTCTTTATCATTTCCCTTTTAACCACAGCTGCCTGCAAAACAAAACAAAAATAGACTAATAAAAAAAACAAAAAGCTCTCTCAATGGCGGACATGTAGGTGATACCCTACAGTAGGATCACGGTTAGGGAGACATCCGCAAACAATAAAGAGAAAACAAGCGCGGGCAAAAAGTGTTTGTACTCGGACTTGAACCGAGGACCGTCTGTGTGTTAGACAGACGTGATAACCAACTACACCATACAAACTTGCTAATTGCTTGATTTTGTTTTTCCTTAGACATATTTATTTTAAAATACAATTCGACGCCACCAATTTCAGCATCACGTGAAGGATTATAGGTTTAGGAACAAAATTGTCAAAGAATTTGGTAAAGCATCAAGCAATTAGCAAGTTTGTATGGTGTAGTTGGTTATCACGTCTGTCTAACACACAGACGGTCCTCGGTTCAAGTCCGAGTACAAACACTTTTGCTTCTTCTCCTTTTGCTTGCACTTGTTTTCTCATCAGACAGTACTATTGCCCGACCACCCATAGTTAGAATGTTCGTACGTGAAAAAAACGACAAATCCTCTATCCAATAAACAAACACTACCCCACATATGTTTTGTCGTCAACACGGCCATATGTTACCCCTAGAGGCCCACGAAATCCGCTTGTTGATCGAATTTTTTTTCATCAACTTACAGTCGATTGCATCAGGCTATTCATCCATTTTGATCCTCTATTTCTCAAGATTCCACAAACACTTTTACAACGCTGCCAGGTGAGTGTTACTCAGGAAGTTACACTTATTGTGCCGTTTCCTTTTCTTGCCACTCTTTGTCATCCGCATCACCAATGGCCATTGCATTAATTGGCTAACAGAGCTCTTCTTATTGTTTTTTTGTCCCTTTTGCCACCTGGGTGTTGTTCGGCGACTTTTCTTCTATTAGGTTGCGCTGAAACGCTCTTCCACGCGTTTGTTTCTGTGATCGTCATTTTGGATCATTAACATGAAGCGTCGAGGTAAATGCAATACTCTTAACATAGCTTCTTGATGAGACGCTAATTGGTTGCCCTAACCTTTCTTTCTCTTATTTCTTTATCTGTTTAGCAAGGGTTCAGGAGCAGAAGGATAGAAGGGAGGAAAGAGCTTCTCAAAAGGTTGTTCTTGAAGAACGTCTCCAATGGGAAGCATCAGAGGAGGTGGTTGATGACGATCTGATGTTAGCTCTCGCTCTCTCACAGTCTGCTGATGAGCACGCTTCGACTCTATCCAGTGCCTCAAGCACAACTTTGATGCCTATGCGCGAGGAAGAGTTGGCTGCCTGGGAAAGAGTGAATACTTTAAAACGCGCACTCAAGGAGTCTTCTCGCAAGAGCAAAGTACTGGAGCTACAGCTGGAGCATGCAGAGCAAGCACTTGCTCAGCAACATCCACCGACACCCTCGCCATCGCCGTTTTCTGGCACCCTTATTCGCATCGACCAACACAAACGACGCAAAGGCACGAAATTGACCGAAGCAGAGAGGCGCGCTGTCCTTCATTGTTATGAAGTGTGCCATGAGGAGAAACGTAAAGGGGCGAGCGTTTCTACGGTGGACCCTTTCCTGCGAACTGCAGTGTACTTCGGAATCTCACAGAACACAGTCAGGGACGCTGTGGCTGGCAAGAATTTGGAGGATCGACGCGGTATGTACTCTCGCTTTAGTTCGGTACGCCTAATTGCTTCCGATCTTCGGCAAAGAGCAACCCAACTAAACCTGTCTGGATCTGTTGTTACCCTCAAACGTTTACACAAGTTCGTCCGAGACACATGCCCGTCGACGCTCAAGGTTCCAGGACGGGAGACCATTCGCAAGATAATGTGTAGTATGCGGTTTAAATACAACGATGCAGGAAAGACGAGGAACTTTGTGGAAACGGCTGACATCCGACAGTCAAGGCGCCGGTACTTACAGCAACGTTATTCGGATCGGTTCAAGGATGTCCTGTTTGTCTGGTTGGATGAGTCCTATTGTAATCATCAACATGTTAACAAAAAGGTATCCATCGTTTCATTGGCATGTATGTTATTTTTTCTCATACCTGTAGTATTCCTTTATTCTAATGTATTTTTTGTTTCCCAGACTTGGTTTTCTGATGGCATGACCGTTCTTCGCAAGAACAATGGACAGGGAGGAGATACGTTATCGTTCATGCAGGCTGCGAGGAAGGGTGGATAGGAGAGCCAATGATATGGGAAGCCAACAGTAGCAAGACGGTTTCTGATTATCATGACAACATGAACTCCAAAATATTCGAGGACTACATGGACAAGTTGTGCCGCCATTGCGTAGAGAAGGGCACAAGGAGGTAGTCTTCTGCATGGATAATGCAAAATACCACCGTCGCGAGTTCACCGGATCTGATTGTGAGCAGAGTCGCAAAACTCTCTCAACACTCAATAAACCCGAACTTATCGACCGCCTTGTTAAGCTGAATTCGACGCTGAACCCCAATGATCTCCAGAAGCGCAAGAAGGCAGAGCTTTATAGCATGGCCCAACAGCCAGAGTACCAAGTGCCGCTTGCTGTTGAGGTGATCACCAAGAGGTATATTTTGTTATAATTATTTGTTTGATTTTGTAAATCTGCCTTTATAAAATCCACCGCGTCTCACTAAAATGGTTGCTGTTGTTTAGATACGGCTATCATGTCCTGTGGCTTCCTCCTTACCATCCTGATCTTAATCCTATCGAGGAAGCATGGGGAATAACAAAAGGTCACGTAGCGTATGAAAATGATGGGTCCGACTTCGCCAAGGTAAAAGCACTTATTATCGAGGGGATGGAAAAGGCTGGGCCGGCATGGCCTAAGCTGGTTAGGCGCACAATGCGCAACGAGGCAAAATATATAAGGGAGGATCGTATTCGCCTCAATGAACGTCCAGGTTCACCGCTCTTGATAGAGACAGAGACAGAGACGGAAACGGAGGATGAGGAGGAAGACGAGGAGGAGGAATTGGTAGACTTGAGTGATCTGGAGGACGGCATTTGATGGAAAAATTAAAGTTTATATCCTGTCAAAATTTTACGTACACTGCCCAACATTCTAACTATGGGTGGTCGGGCAATAGCAAGAGTGTCTGTGGCAGGAAGATGGATCTCCACTTGCATATCGATGGCTTGGAGTTAAACAACAGCGAGTTCAAAGGGGTCGGCGTGGATATTGAGGAGAACAAAAGGCAATCACGGAGGAACATTAGAATCAACAAAGCGATCATGGTCTACTTGCAAAGACATGCAAAGTTTGACTTTAAGAACGACGACTATCTGGTTTTCCTGGATGTTTCCGGTTACACTGGCGCCATTGTTTATCTCCGCCGATACGAAGACATTCATGTCTCTGGTCTGTTGTCTCGGGTGGCCATCAAACTACCGGTTGATGAGAAAGGGTTGAAGGCGTTCTTGAGCGGTCAGTCACTTGGATGGCTTTTCACATACGTGGTAAATCTATACAACAGTCTTATGGCATTTATCTCTCTCCTGTTCTGATTATCTACTCACCTCATGGTTCTGCTTGGGTCTCACTTGTGAAATTAGCAACGACTCCGCAGCATGCAGCAGGAGGTAGAAGACATGCAGACGCAAGCATTGGATGAAAGCTTTTTGCTACAGGAACGGATCACACAACCATTACAGCCACGCGATCTTGATGTGATTGTAATGAACTCGCCGAAAAAGAAACGTAATACAGCTAGCCATAATGCAAGCTGCGCAAAAATATAATCGCTAAATAAACACTTTTCGTCACTCACGCGAACGAATAAGTAGCAATAACGCGACCTCGAAATCTAATGGAGGAGAGAAAGAGCCGACATCGAAGGATCAAAAAGCAACGTCGCTATGAACGCTTGGCTGCCACAAGCCAGATTTCCCTTCACAAGATCATCCTTCGATCAGTGCGTTTCTGGGACCGAGGAAGATTGGTAGATATCGCGTTGAAGTGAACTTCCTACCTTGACGACTCGATGATCACGTACATTTCGGCACTCCTCGGTCGCACCAGTATCCCATGATTTGTTCACAGCCCATCCCTCATATGTGGTCCCTTGATGCTATTTTGACACTGTCCCTTAATGGTGTCCCTTGATGTTGCCTTTTGGTGTTGCCTTTTGGTGTTGTTGCTTGGTGTTGTCCCTTGATCTTATGTTCCCTTGATTCTCCTGACTCATCCCTGATCGTTTTTGTGCCCCTGCCTTTGATCTTTTCTCATGCCTTGGTTTTTCTCATCCTTGATCTTTTCCCGTCCCTTCATCCCTTGATCTTTTTTTATGCCTTGATTTTCTCGCATTCCTTAGTCATTTCCATCCCTTAACCTTTTTCATCCCTTAGACTTTTTATCCCTTGTCTTTTGCTATTCCTTGGTCTTTGCTACCCCTTTGTCTTTCTTTCCCTTTCCCTTTTTTTATTAGTGGGTGAACAATCCAACGCTTACTGAATTCTGCTTCAGTATGATAGGAAGAGCCTACATCGAAGGATCAAAAAGCAACGTCGCTATGAACGCTTGGCTGCCACAAGCCAGTTATCCATATAGACCGTTACATCCAGCGTGTGTCCCAGATATCTCTCCTTGCACCCTCAATATGTCTCTGTTCCTCCCCTGACATCTGTTTTAGTCACTTCCCTTTTGTCCCTTCCCTGATACCTTTTTTTTTCCTTTCTCCCTCTAACATCTTTTTTCTTTGTCCCTCTCCTCTTTTTGCCGTTCTTCCCCTTCAATCTTTTTTCCTGTCCCTATGCGGGAGACTTCACTGGTGTTGCCGCTGGTATTGTATCTTGTGTAAACGTCGAAGTTGTCCTTGATTTTGCCCCCCCAGAGTTGTCTCTTTACAATATGTTAGCTCTTGCTGTGGCCTCTCGAATCTATCCTCTCACCAGCCTAATAGAACAGGAGTATGAACGTTTGGCTGCCACAAACCGTAAATCAGTTGTATAGCACGCAGATTTTTCAGCGCCCTCCCCCCTTTTCTCACCTTACATGCATCCAATTCTATCTTTTGTTCCTTTGTGCGACGTCTCTCCCTTTTTTTCTGCATCTCCATCTTGTTTTCGGCGTCCCTCCTCCTTTTTCCCCCTTGCTTGCCCTTGCTGTTCCTTGCCCTTTCTCTTCCTTGCCCTTGCTCTTCCCTGCTCTTTTCCCTGGCTTTTCCTACCCTTCTTTTCCCGCCGTTGCTGTTTTCTATTGGTGTTAACTCTGTATTTTCTGTGGTCTTATCTCTGGTGTTATCTCTGGTGTTATTCTTCTTTCCAGTACTCTGTCCAATGATCTTTTTGGATTCCGTCCTCTTTTTCTTTTTCCCTTTCACGTATATAAAGAAACCGCACCTGCACCTACCCAGCGTCCTTCAAACCTATATCTCACTCACAACAGCACTCGCAAGCCAGCAACAATTACTACAATAACTGTTGCAAGAACCTTCAAAGAAACACCACAAGAACGCTCTTCCTTGCAAATCCCCTTGCCAACACCCTTATCAAGAACACTCACCGGAACGCTCACAGAAAGCCCTGCACCTACCGTCATGTTCCTAAACAGACTCCTGTAATACTATGTCACAGTATTATAGCGTTTATACTCGATGGTTATGTGTTTCTTTCCCGATCTGACCCAATTTCTTTATCTGACTTCACTCATCAAGCATGAAACACCTTGCGCTGATTCTCGTGGTGGCTATCCATGCTGCACATGCACTGTACTGCGACAGACCAGTTGGAAGTGTCTATGATCCCCGCACAAGTGTCTATCTGCCTGATGATGATGGCCGGTCGTGTGAACAATTTTTCAAGGACCTTGACAATCCAAACCACCCGACCAATGTTGCATATGACAAGGACGCAGCGTTACGCAACAACCCAGTCGTGAAAGAACCTCTCGATAAATGCCTGGCCAAATGCCACCTCGACCTTTGTCTGAAGCAGGAGAGCATCAAACAGGACTACAAAGGTTGCCGAACAAATTGCCCAGCATGGAATGACTGTATGAAATCACAGGAATGTTCATTGGCAGCGGCTTTTGAGGGTGATTGTGAAAGAAAAGATTGCATTGCTACCGATCTTTGTGGCAATGATTGTGTCATGGGCAATACCGAAGACCTTTCAGGACTAGCTGACGAGAAATGTTCCTGTGTCAACGAATGTCGTGTGTCTCTCGGATTTTCTCCTGCCGACTGTAAATACTCAAAAATGTATAAAGATTGTACCACATTCTTGAAGACCGGAAAGGCTGAGTAGGTTCGCTTCCGGCACGTTTTCTTAATACTCATTTGAATTAATTAGTATATAAATAGTCAGTCTTCCACTTACCGTAGTTCTTACCTAGTAACTTGAATAATACTTTGTCTAAACCCTTGAATCACAACCTTTAACTCTCTATCCCTTTTGTTACCTTCCGTGTACCTCTCTTCCAGATCCTATCATAAGAAACAGTAAACCCTGCCCTGTTATAGTCTAGATTCTCGACAAATAATAGGGAGAGGGTGTTCACCCTGACAATACCTGTTTGTGACACAATTCTAAAACCTTAATACCCCTGCCCTCTTGCGTGGAATAAGTTGGGGCATGGATGCATTGGGTAAGAGTCGGGGCATGCATTGGGCAAGAGTCGGGGTATGCATTGAGTAAGAGTCGGGTACGCATTGGGCATGATCCTCAGCACCTCTTTCAGGCATGGCTTTCAGGCATAGGGGGTCCAAGTCTTCTTTATTTACCTCGACAGCAAAATTTTATTTTAAACTACCCCTAAAACCTGGCATTGAACAAAGAAAAAAAAGAATGAAAGAGAGAGGAGATGTTGTTCTTTCGAACAAATCTTTAGAACAATGAGCTTAATCTCAGCAGATCGTAGCAACAAGGCTACTCTACTGCTTACAATACCTCGTTCAATTAAAGTCGTCTGCAATGGATTTATCTCGTGCTATATTTGAAATTAACATTAGTAGGAACCTCACAAAGCCTTTCCGCTCTGCAAGGTGATCTGTCAGAGTTTCACTCTGATAACTAACACATGACCAACGCCACCAACTTCCAGATATTTCTAGCGCCACCAAACAACCAATAGGTTCTTGCTACAATAATATAAATAACCACCGCGTCCGTAGTCTAGTAATCAGTAGTTCATAACTCAAGTCCAAAATAAACCAAGTCGTAACAAGTCAAGTCAAGCCTCGAGCCGTCTTACAGTGATCCCACGTTTGTAAGATTCTGGACCGTGGGTCTATTCGTATTTAACTAAAAATGGCACAAGGCGGTAATCGTCGCGTTCTAGCACGGGTTCTGACTTGGAGGCGTTCAGCCATAACCCAACGGATGATAGCTTCGGGCCATTGCCTGCTCAGGCAGGCCCAAATACCAATTATCCGAATGAACGGTTCCTCTCGTACTAAGTTCAATTACTATTGCAACAACATTTCATCAGTAGGTAAAACTAACCTGTCTCACGACGGTCTAAACCCAGCTCACGTTCCCTATTAGTGGGTGAACAATCCAACGCTTACTGAATTCTGCTTCAGTATGATAGGAAGAGCCGACATTGAAGGATCAAAAAGCAACGTCGCTATGAACGCTTGGCTGCCACAAGCCAGTTATTCTACTCAATCTTAGAAATTCATGTGACTCTTAAATTTTTCAGCGTGTTAAGAAAGGGTTGACAAAAAGGTCGTGGGTTCAAACCCCATCACGACCAATAATTATAGCCGTCTGGAACAATCGCAATAGCGCGTGTTCCGTGGCGACGCCCGGGTTCGCTTGTTCATGTTTTTTTTTTTTTTCAGGCTCTTTTTGCTAAATCCAAACCCTTGACCAAGACCAAACCAACGCAAAAGCTGCACTCCAGACGCCGCCAAGCTCCGCAATTGTCGAATTCGCTCTGCTTGCTAAATCTCTACGAATCACTTCCGTAGTTACGCGCAAATCAAAATGTGTGAAATGACAGGCCAATTATCGATTGAGCCCAGTTACGTTCTCACCAAGTAGCCTCAAGCAGAACGGCCATGGCTTCACCATGGTCGTCCTTCTTTCAAGGTCAAGTACTGTAGTTATTTTGTCTGGTGCCATATTTTAAATTCTTGATGACTCTGATTGGAGGTTGATCGCATTGCCAATAAAAAAAAAAAAAAAAAAAAAAGGCCGGGAATCCCATCATACTGAATCCGTTGTATAATATGACACTCTCAAGCAGAACACGGTCGTCCTCCTTGTAAGATGTGTTTTGTCTGTTCCCCGGGGCGGTGGATGGTGATGGATGGCGCGACCTCGAGGATAGTGGACGGGACGATCCCGAGTAGACGGATGTCTTGGACACATTTGTCGGTTGATCCAATTGGAAGGCCAAGGCAGACTCGACATTTGAGAAGCTTGGCGGCATATGTAGTGCATCTTTTGTTTGTGCTGCCTTGATTTTGATCAAGGGCTTAGGTTTAAATTTCACCATTTCACCATGTGCAATCTGATAGTCAAGTGCGTGCTAGGGAAACCTGGCTAAGGTGTTGCCGATAGAAGAAACCCCACGGACATGCTTTTCATCATATGGACAATCAGATGGACAACGCCAAATAACTGGCACTGGGGGCGGTTTTTGACGGCCACTCGCTATTGCTATCTCGTGCACTCGCTTCTTAGTCGTGTTGTAACTAAAGTAGTTAGCTAAAGAAAAAAGAACAGGAGAGAAGGAACAGAAAAACCAAGCCAAAGCCAATTGGTGGGCGGTACACTCACACACTATTGCACTGTTGCACACTTGAAGATATAAGGGATTGATTGATTTTTTTTGTTGGTTGGTTGGATTTCTGATTTTGATTTTTGATTTTGATTTGATTGGCAGGTTACTTGTGCGACTGAGACATTTCTTCCGGGTTCAATCCTTGGGTTGAACATTACAAAATGTCAAAATGGTCAAAACCCCCCCAATTTTTTTAGTACTGAGAGAGAAGGGAGAAGAGAAGAGAGAAGAGAAGGAACGAGGGCGAGGACAAACCTCGTTTTGTACTTTTACAGTCCTTGCTCTTGCTCCTGAGGAAGGATATGATTCTTGATCGAAAGCGCTCACATTTTTTACGCGCCTCTCGGGAAAACGCGCGCCGGTAAAAAAAAATAAAAAATAGTAATAATAACAAACACCTTCAAGGTGCGGCTGTTTGTTTCTTTTCTTTAGAGAAGTACTTTCGACCAATCCTTCAGAAAATCGCAAGAAGATCCCTGGATAGTTTTTTTTTTTTTGCCAGAACTATTATGAAGGGACTTTTTTTTGTGTGAACACAGGTATGTATAAGAAGCCCATCGCAAACAGACAGACAAACAAACACACAAACAAACACACAAACAAACAAAAAAAGTAGACGCGTCCTCGTTGATAATTCCATTCCTCAAGCAAACCAAATGTTCGAAAGGCGTGTGCGTTTGTACAATTGCATGATTTTTTTTTTTATTTACAAAAGAGACTTTTCGAGTAGGCAATCGAATTGAAGAAAGAGAGGAACAACAGGGGGGGGGGGGGGGCTGAAAGTGACTATGAGTGTAAGAAGACTGGGAAGCAAAGTGGTAACACAATCCATCCCTAAAAACGTCTTATCTCACCCCTCCCCCCACATCCTCCCAAAAATCGCCTCCACAACTTCGGGACACCCAGCGCTCCTTAGTAGCCCAAAGCCTCGTTGACGAGGAGAACCTGGATGCGGTTAGCATTAAAGGGCGAGCTGGTCCTAATATACTCCCAATGGGTAACGTTGGACTGAGGCAAGCCATACGCAATTCTAACTCTCGCCGACTCCATAGGCAAAGCATGCTCCTCCTGTCTCTTCCAAGCCTCCTGTTCATCCTTCACAATCTTGTTCGACCCCGCAACAACAATCACGTTCCCGGCCGCAAATGCAACAGGGCCCACCTTGGACCCAGAAAGGTCACCGTGGGCCAAGTGGCCGGTCTCGGTGACGGCAGCGACGGAGGTGAGGTAGTAATCGACGGTTGAACCGAGGGTACGGCGGAGGTCTGCTTGTTTTGCGGCATCCTTTTCTTGGACAATGGTGCCGTGGATGTTCTTCCAGGGGGTGTCGCCCTTGATGTAGGTGATAAATCCGATCTGTGAGGGAGGCGGGAGTAGAAGTGATGATGAAAAGTTAAACGAAATAATGACCAAGATAGAGGGCGTTAGAATGTTGATTGATTTCGACACGCATGAAGCGACAAAGTACGTGCCATAATTGCAAAGTGCAGAAGAGAAGAAAGCATTATAAGAATTATGCAGCGATATGCATGTTAGTTGCAAGCAGGGAGAACAAGGATGAGTTGGGGCAAATCGAAGGGGATTTATCTTACCTCCTCCAAGGTGGTCGAATGGGCGTTGTTGATCGAGACGCCCTACATTAAGTAAAGAAAGTAAACAAGACAGTGAGAAAAGGCGTGAGTAAGTCTGAGAGTTGTCGCTCACCAGCATTGAACACTCAACAATGCACAAAGGACAAAAAAAAAAAGCGTGAAACGACATTTTTTTTTCTCACGGACAAAATAAAGGGGATCCCTCTCTTCAGCAACATTGCACACCAAGATAACACCAACAAACAAAGTGTTAACTTACGGCAGGGATGAGGTTCTTGAGGGCCTCAAAGGCATCAGCACGGGTGTTGACCACATGGACCTTGAAACCGTTCTTCTCTAAGGCAGCCTTGGCCGCATTGACGCGTTCGGCAGATGCGGGTTTGGCGAAGTGTGAGTCGGCAAGCGAGGTCACCTTTGCGTCGGACTTGGTCAGCTCGGCAAAGGTCTCAGCGAGGTTGGTGTTCTCGGGGATGGACATCTTTGTTCTGGTGGTGGGGGTTTTTTTTGATGGTTTGGTGGTTGAGGTGGGTGTTGCTTGGTGATAAGTGTGGGAAGAGGATGAATTGTTGGTTGAAAGAAGAAGACGAAAAAAAAAAAAAAAGGGAAAGGGGCAGCGCGCTTTATATGTCTTGTCAGAAGGTGAGGGCAATCGAATGCAAAGATGGCGTGCGTACTGAGTGAATTGAGTGGGCGGGGTGGTTCAAGACAGCAAAAGAGAAAGGTGTCTTTCGCACTGGCCCCTGATATGATTGATGTCTCTTCTTCATTGCGAATCAGAGGATTGGGCGATGCCTAAAGCCGACTGTGCTAAGCCACTGTAGCTGAGCAGCCACCCATTTGTGATTTTTCATCCCTAATTAGTGGTGTTAGCTGTTTCGTTGTTTGTTCCTTGACCATGGACGAGGCGCGACTCTTTGACGCGATTAGTAACAACAGCTACTTCAATCCTCATCGGTATCAAGTTGCATAATAACCAAGGTGAATAATCATGAAAAAGAAAGAGAATGATTTATTTTTTTTGGTGCTTTTTGTTGTCTGTAAAAGAAGGTGGGTGGATGGTGAGAGCGTGAGAGAAAGAGAGAGAGAGTAAAATGACACAGGCCATTTAAATATCTATGAGGCGGGGAGGGAGGACGTAAGCAAACGAAAAACAAAAGAGTACAAAAGACGTCTAGAGATTTAGACGTCCAACAAGAGGCGGACGGGGTCCTCAATGACCTCCTTGAGCTTGACGAGGAAGGTAGTGGCCTCACGTCCGTCAATGATACGGTGATCGTAGGTAAGGGCAATGTACATCATAGGGCGGATCTCAACCTTGCCGTCAACAGCAACGGGTCTCTCCTTGATGGCGTGCATGCCCAAAATGGCGCTCTGGGGCATGTTGATAATGGGAGTACCCATCATCGAACCAAAGACACCACCGTTGGAGATGGTGAAGGTACCGCCGGACAAGTCCTCAATGGCAATCTGGCCATCACGGGCCTTGGCTCCGTACTGGGCAATGCTCTTCTCAACCTCGACAAACGACAACGACTCGGCGTTGCGGATGACGGGGGTGACGAGACCCTTGGGGGTGGCAACGGCAACAGAGACATCGACATAGTCGTTGTAGATGATCGAGTCACCCTCGATTCTGGCGTTGACAGCGGGCAACTCCTTGAGGGCGTAGCACGAAGCCTTGACGAAGGCAGACATGAATCCAAGCTTGACGTTGTGCTTCTTCAGGACGGCATCCTTGTAGTTGGAGCGGAGCTTCATGAGGTTGGTCATGTCAACCTCGTTGAAGGTGGTGAGCGAGGCAGCGGTCTCCTGAGACTGCTTCAAGCGCTTGGCAATGGTCTGACGCATGCGGTTCATCTTGACGCTGCGCTCCTCACGGCTGAAGGCAACGGGGGCGGCGGGGGCCTCGGACGAAGCAGCAGCGGGCTTGGAGGCAGCGGCGGGCTTGGGGGCCTCCTTCTTGGGCTCCTCCTTCTTGGGCTCCTCCTTCTTGGGGGCGGCAGCAGCAGCCTCCTTCTTGGGCTCCTCCTTGACCTCCTCCTTCTTGGCCTCCTCCTTCTTGGGGGCAGCGCCTATTCATTTATCCATATTGGAGGGAGAGAAGATGTCAGATGATGTTTGAGGATAATTGAAACGGAAACGTGTTTGTCCAGATCGCACCGCCAACATGGACCAAAGTCCCCTTTGGAACGTTGAGAAACAACAATCAAAATAAGAGCTCTCTCTCTGTCGTCGCCGTCTGTTTGTTTCTTTGTTTCTTTGTCACTCTGGCAGTCTGTTGTCCATGCATGGTCATCCGATCGCAGTGTGTGTGATTAAACGAGAAAAAGAATAAAAATTACCTCCAGCGGGGGCATCACCGAGCTCCAGCTTGAAGAGATCGGCACCAACAGCGACAGTATCCTCCTCCTTGGCGTACAGCTCGACAATGGTTCCAGACTTGGGCGAGTTGACAGCAACGTCGACCTATTTTCATGAGGAGAGATTGAGAGAGAGAGTGTGTGTGAGAAGTGTGAGTGTGAATGCATGTGCTGAAAGTAATAAACCGCGCTTTGAAATGAAGAGCGCCTATCCCACTGGTCTCCGGGTTTCCCGTCCCCGCCAATGAATGAATGATGATGTGTCGTCCCTCTTTTCCATGTTGTAAACACGCCAAACACAACCCTAAGGATCGTCAGTTTCTCCGACCCCGGTTACGATAATGTTTGCGTCTTTTTTTTTTTTTTTTTTTTTTTTTTTTTTGTAAGTTTTGGTCTGTCGCTGTCCAAGTCCCTCTTCTACCCCGAGCCAGCAGTCTGTCTGTCTGCTCCATGCTGATCAGCCCCTTCTCCATAGTTATCGATCGGTCTTTTCCCTTTTCCCCTTCTCCCTTATCCTTATCCGAAAGAAAAAGCCCTGCTGCCCTGAATATCTTCATCGCGATCAAAAGAAGATCAAAGTTGGAAGGGTGCGAGGTCGTGTTCCTTTTTCACTCTTCCACTTATTGTTGTTCCCTCTTAGAGATCACTCGCTTTTTTTTTTTTTATGTTTTGTTAGTGATTGCATCGTTCTTTCTTCTTTTTTCTTTACCTTGTCAGTCTCGATGGTGGCAATCTCCTCATCCAAAGCAACAAAGTCGCCGACCTCTATTTAGTTCAAAGTGTAACAAAGCAGATCAGTGTCGTGTTCTCAGTTCATTCCTTCTCCATTCCACTCAAGCAGAGTGCGCGTGTGTTCCCCTGATCAGTTAACAATACTCCTGATGCCCTGGAATAAACCTTCCAGAGAAAAGAAAAACTGAGACTCTGTGACGAAGACGACTTCAATAAAGAACAGTAGGGAAGGAAGTGTTACGTACTCTTGTTCCACTGCTTCAAGGAACCCTCGGAGATGGAGTCGGCCATGTGGGGGACCTTGACGACATAGTCAGCTATTATAGACAGCACGGCACGGATAAAAGGCAACAATAGAAAAAGAAAGGCGTATTAGATCCAACTCAAAGTTCAATTATCCCCAAGAGGCATTTTTCTTGTATCTTCTTTTCGTCACTATGTCTTCATTGCATCGCGCCTTGTCCTCTTTTCTGCAAGCGTCCATATTTTTCTGTCTGTGGGGTATTGTTGTTCTTTATCCTTTGTCCGAGCTTGAAGGTTCGCTTACCATAGTGTCTGACCTGGGTGCGGTAAGGCGAGCTATTCCAGACAGATGAATAATAAAGAGGAGAGACATGCCAACAATCAAGAGAGCACTAAGAGTCAGTCATTTTTGTTCTTGTTCTTTGTCGTTCCCATTATCCTCGTTGTTGCCTTCCGCGCGTTTTGCCATAGATACTCGAAAAGGAACGCGCGCGCTGTTCGTTTCCTTGGAAGAGCAACAGCGAAAACACAAGCCTGATCCAGTGTATTATCATCAAAAAAATATCCTGGGAACAAATGATCCTGCAAACTCCTTATGTACCTGAGACGCTGGGTGGCGACGGCAGAGGCAGCAGCAGCGTTGATGGTGAGGTGGCGACGAGCCTGGACGGCGGGGACAGAGAAGAGGGTGGTCTTGGAGAGTGCGGCCAAGGGGCGGGCGGCACGGGCGACCTGTTTTGATGAGCGGACGGCAGAGATCATTGTGAAATATATGTGTTGTTGGAGATTAAAGAAAGAGGAGAGAAGGGAAGAGAGGAGAGGAGAAGAATGTGTTCGTAAGAAAAAAAAAAAAGGGAGAGAGGGTGGGAGGTGAGAGAGAGAGTGATGGGGGTGTGAGTGTGGGGAGAAGAGAGAGAGAGAGAGAGAGAGAGAGATGGATTCGAAAGAAAAGAAAGGAAAAGAAAGAAGGGGACATACGCGGAGAGGGTATTGGTATTGCTTTCGTTTGTTTACGTCCGCACAAAAAAATGACTGACGGACGGAGAGACTGACTTTGAACTGCTGAGGCATCACTTCACTATCATATATATCACTCAATCAACCCACTCCACTCTCCCTTACTCACTCATTCACTCACTCTCACACTCACTCTCACACATTTCTGGAACCAATATCTTTTCTATTACATGCAGTTCACACGCATCCTTGGTTGTTACTCACTACCTCTCCCTTCCTTCCTACTTGTCCAGACTCACACATACACACCCTTTTTTCTTTGTTTGCTCCGCACACAATTAGACAGCCCCCAGGGTTCCGTTCTCTGTTCCCAGCTCTTCAACGTTACTTCCCTTCGCATTCCTGCCCTTCAATTGATCGCCGCATCCTCGTTTCTCGGGTGTTTTTCTATTCTCCGTGTTCCTTTGGGGTTGAGCAACGGAAAGAAAAGAGACGAGAAAAGAAGCGAACAAAGAAAAAGTATGAGTAAGAAAGAGAAAAAAAATGAGCTGAAGTGAAGGGGCGGTTCTCTGTTTACCCACGACAATGTACTTTTTATAGATCCCTCTCCTTCTCATTCACTCTCTCTCTCTCTGTCATGTATATTTCCCTCAATACCCTTTCCCCCCACCAACAATTCGCATGGCCCGAATGCGTGCGAATATTCTCTTTTAGGCAACGCTCCGAAAAAAACAACAACAGTAAAAAAAAGTGAGCACTTACTACTCTCTCTCCTTCCACCTCAGCCAGCCAGCCAACCAACCAACCAACCTCAGAGACGTCACACGCCCTGCGAGAAAACAAAATGTTACTCATAGTACAAACCCTTTTTTTTTTGAGTGGGGGGAAGTTTTTCTTGACATTGTTTTTTACGCTCACGCCTCCTGAACCCTGTCCCCGCGTTTTTCCTTGTTACCAAATACGCGAATGTTCCTTCTATGGGTGATAATTCAATCAAGAAATCGTCAACTGCCAACTGCTGTGCCATGATAGCCATGGTGAGCCGTTGGCGCTTGTAAGTAGAATAGAAAAAAAAAAAAAAACGATGAGGTGCAAGTGAGCCATGACCGCTTCCTTCCTTCTCTTCTCCTCGATCAATGTCTTCGAAACATCATCATGTACGCTAATAAAGGTGGATCACACGGTCAGCCCAAACAAAAAAAAAAAAAAAAAAAGAGATGGAAGGGCGGGCGTTGCTGGTATCCGTTCGGGGAGTAGATGTCCATTCCTTCCCTTCCTTTCCTTTCCTTCCCTTCCATGTCCTCTTGCTTGTGGCTCATCTCCGAACAAGAAGACAATATTCAAACCGTTGGTGTAGAGTGCTTTCCCCCCCCCCCCCCTCCTCTGAGCAGAGATGATTCCGTAACGAAAATTGTTATCTTTGTAAGTCATGTATCGCTCACTGTTCTATCCCACCTCCTCCTTTCGCCCTCGGAGTTATGGGAGAGTGGATGGTGTGTAACTGACAGAAAGGGAAGGGAACAATATCATGGTTCGTAAGATGTAATTTTGTGGAGAAGGGAGTACCAAAGGGGGATCAATGCGCATCTCATGTCTCAGTTAGTTCTCACGGAAAAAAAAGGTACGGACTTTTATAACTGAGCGTGTGCTGATGGGGAGGGCGAGGACCAGGAGAGCGTCCCCGTGGCGATCAACACCAAAATCAACATGTCCAATAAAACAAACTCTCACGGTTATGCATGCCACCAAAAAAAAAAAAAAAAAAAAACTCCTCCACCTGGTTGTTTTTCTTGCATTGACGCGCATCTTTCCTTCGTCCCACCCCCTCCACCTCTCTGCACCTCGCCTTACTGAGAAAAAAAAAACAAAAACGGAGAGCAACATTGAACACGATGCAGCCATCGTCTTGCTTCATCCCATTTGACTTCTCATTAGTAAGCATTATCGATATTTTGCTTTGTGAAATGGCCAAAACCAACATGGAAAGTACACACCATTCATTGATCGCCTGTTTGACTTGGTTCACGAGAAAGCGAAAGTAACACCCCGCAACATTCAACCGCAAAACAACTCGTGCTCCCTACTCTTTATAGAAACCCTATTTGTAAAATTGAGCACGCTCAAATAGGCAGGGTGTCGGAAAACATGTATTGTCAAATATCATGAACAAGAGAATAAGAACGGCCGTCCCATGGCTCGAGACGAGAGAGAGTGCTGTCAACACGTAACAGAATTGGCGTGCTTGTTACGTGAACACGGAGTATGTTAACGTTGGAGACAATCCATGCATATTTTCTTTTTCTTTGTCGTTTTATTGTTATTTTGCTATTCTTTAAAGGCGACGATTTAGACTGACAGGGAAATCCAAGTTCTACTATTACACGATAAAAAAGCTATGGTACAAGCAGCTTCAAAGAGCAAAAAGAGAAAAAAAACCCCCCTGGACACTCGTGGCGTCGAATCCTCGCCAATCCCTTATATTATTTTGAAGAACCAAAACTTGCTTGGAACATATCATCGCACGCTATTTATGAATGTTCAAAATCGAAGAAAAGAGAGAGGAATCATTTTCTCCCCCCCCCCAGTTCACTTTTTTACTTGATAAACCGAGTGCGATACCGTCAAAAATCAATTAGAATGGAATCTTTTCAACATAGCGTGCGCAATCCTTGCTGCAGAAATGAACGCGGTCAGGTCCAGGCAATTAAAAAGAAAAGAAAAGAATAAAGGCCGCCGCAAGATCCATGTATCCCTGAGCACGTCCTATCATTGACAATCTAACCAAGCAAACGACGTCGTGGAAAGAACGCAGAAAGAAAAGCATTGTTTGGTATACAGGTCAACTGCGTTCACGGCACCGAATCGTCCACTTCAAAAAACGTAAAAGGCAGAAGAGTACCATACCTTATAGGTAGTAGACACACAACCTCAACACTTTCCAATATCCTCTGGTATATGACCTGGACGTGGTTAATTTAAGACGACCTAACCCAAAGGAATTTACTTCTCCAGCATCGAAGTTATTTTGCTAGGACGATATCAAACAAACGAACACCGAACGTTCATCCCCGTTTTTTTCTATTTTGTTTAGGAAGTGATACGAACGTATGAGTCTGCACCAACAATAACAAACATCATGACGGCCTACAAGGAATCGCGAAAAAAACATGCGCTCTCTATCATGTCGATTGTTAATACAAGTAAAAAGTCCAAAGTAAAAAGAAGTAAGAGGCCGGTCAGCACACACACAACGGTGCAAAGTTAGTAAAACGCGCGACAAATAAAGAATAATGAAAAAAAAAATCCTTCACCACCAAGTAGTAACGCAGCGAGTTATTGAAAAGATTGAAAGAAAGACGGAAGGAGCATGTTTCCGACATCGCCAAGTTATTTTATCAGGCTGAAATGATGATGCCTCGTGTTATGAAGTTCAAAACACTCTTCCGTCTCATCATCTACTTTTCCTTTCCAACACCCTCCCATAAAACAAAGAAAGAGACAGGCAACATACACCAGAAGCGATCATACCTTATCTTTTCCTTTTATTTATCACCTCCAGGTTGTGAAACTGGTCACAGCCCGGCGCTTCATCAATGGCGCCGCTCGTTCGTTAGGTCAGGGGTCAACGGATCTGTCATCTGCCAGAATCCATCTCGTCCTTTAATTAACAATGGTACTGCCAACTAGAATCCAGGCTAGGTTTGTCTCGTCAAATCGCTTTGTATCTTCATTTTAGAGATATAACAACAACGCCGCCGTAGACCAACGCCTATGTATGCCCAATCGTCGAACAGTTGGAGTAACAAAAAAGATCTTAGAGTTTCAACACCTCAAAGCTGCTGCAGACATGGATCAGTTTCTGCATCCTCGATAATAACAATCTGTTTTGAACAGATAATCCATGCCTTTACAAAATAAGAGCGACAAGCGTAGAGGGTCAACTTGAAAGGATAAAGCACGCGTCAAAGGAACCTAGTAGTGCACGGTTGATTCATCTTTGAATTTGAACAAAAATCAAACCGAGAAGGCGAAATATGAAGATGCATCGTCGAACAACATGTTAGGATAGATAAGGAAAAGAAGAGAGGACAGATGACAAGGGCAAAGTCAGGACTGTACGCTTGCCTAGGCGTCGGCTTGCATGTTTTTGTCAGAACTACGCGCGATGATCGCTTCAACATGTAATGCCTATCGCCTTGTTTACTTTTTTTTTTTTTTTTTACTCGAGTGTAGTGCAAAAGGCGGCTGACAATGTCGTAGCCGATCAAGAATGTAAAAAAAAAAAAAAAAAAAAAAAAGGGGACTCTGGAACCATCGGTAATACTTGAATCGAAAATGGCCTTTCATCAGCTGCATGGGGTGAGTCAATAAGACGAGATGCCAGTCGCCGCATCCCTTACATCGGATCGTCCCTCTTTGAAATGCGAGATGAAAAGTGTAAGGTAACCCTGGGGACTGTACATCGATGACTACTTTTGACAAACTCCAATCAAAACGTGGGGTACTACCATAAGAAAAGCGAACGCGCTGCGCCTCAGAATGAAAGAGTTCCGTTATTCTGTAATTTCATCTCTTCGCGTTTTTTTTTTGGAAGAAAAGCTCACATCATCGATTACATCAGGGAATTGAAATGTTCTCTCAAAAAATGGAGAGTCGTCAACGAGTTTGAAAGGATCAAGAGAAAATGAAAAGGGGTGCCTTATGTACAGGAATCCTGCCGCTTGTACTTATCGCATCCAATTAGTCCAGAACTTAATGCAGACAGATGCCTGACATAACCACTGACCTGACGCATCGGGCGCCAGCCAGGTCCCATTTTTGAATTGATATAAAAGCGAGACTACGCATCTCCAGAACGACTTAAGGTTATTCGGTCCAATGGAAAGAGGAAGAGTAAAATAAAACGCCAATACAGAGAGGACGGAAAGCAGAAACGACCGACTCTATTCGCGTATATGTTCTCGCCATTTCTATAGTTGAGCAGTTCCAAGCTTTACACAATTCCTTGAGGCTGCGAGTTCTAATCCTCTATCCTGTAACAAAAAAATATTCTTGTAGACATCAGTGTGAAAATGCCAATGAGAGGCGTGTTGTTTAACAAAAACGGGGACCAAACGTGTGTATCGGTCCTAACTTCGGCATTTTCTGATACCTTATTCAACAATGTAATCCATCCTGGTCCCGGTCAAAAAAATTAGCCTGAACACGCCCTTCTTACCACTTTCAAAGATATCCCAGATTAAATGTTGAAGTGACCAAAATGTGTTGCATGGAGCTAGGCTATCGTCCATGAGCGCAAGTGTTTATTGCTGAGGTGAATAAATTAAAAAAAACTTGTCATAGGCAAAGTCGTTATCGAAGAACTGTGGGGCAAACTCATATCGCTCGCCACGCCCAACGATTCAAATAACGACTCTTGACAATGAATCCTGAATGTTGATGATGCACGTCAAAGGTCCCTAACTTCTTACAAGATCGGCTGAAGAGTATAGACGACATACGACAGAGGTTTCCTTGTTCATCACACTTGCACGGAAAGAGCATTTAGACTATCCTATATCCGTCTTCAACTCCAAAAAAAAAAAAAAAGAAGAAATCGACGAGCTCATGTTCTCCTGCTATCTTCGATATGAAAAAACCCTCGACGTAAGGCCCCAAGTTGGAAGATGCAAAAAAACCAAGGGTCGTAGGTTGAACTGCACAACTTTATTTCAAAGTCTGAGTGCTTATGCCCTCTAGTAATGTGTCCTGACAAGAAGCCAAATGCATCCAGACAAGTCTATTCATGACAACCTATGCCGACAATTCACCTCAAAAAGAAAAAAATAAAGGATAGCAAAAAAAAAGGTATATTAGTGCTCAAACACAAAACGTAGATGGACATCGCCCGCACTCAAAAAATGTGCAAAGGAAAAAGAGTCTCAACACTCAAGAAAGTCCTACTAAACGATCTCGAGCTGCCTAATGATCATCCACTAAATCCCAATTCCATGAAGCGTTCTCAATCAAACGCCAACGAGAAACATTCCATGACACCCCTTTTGTTTTTGTCCGATATCACAAAGACCCAGTAACGAGTACCATGGATAATCCGCGACAAAAAGGCGCTGAGGATGATGAATAGAAGCGAGTCTCCACAAGTTCCATCGTCCTGGAGCAGAAAGACTGTGGAGAGGCAGAGTGACTCTGTAACATAATGTTACAACACGAAACACAACAATAAGTCCCCGAAGGCACATGTGTTGAGAATATTGCCAGGACCTCCAACTCGTATGACTCTACTTGTATAACCCCACTTGCAGATAACGTGGAGAGAACAGGTAGTTGTTGAGATAAAGAAAAGGAGATGCCTTGCTTAGCCGCAACTGCTGAATAGCAAGTAGCAACCCCTCTTCTTCCCAGTGACCATCTTTTTGTGGAGAGGGTGGTCTGTGGGACTCGAACAATGATACGGTTGGATGAACAAGCGCCCTCGCATTGTTGCGGCGGTATGGGTGGCAGGCGGGCTGTGAACCCATTCGTGTTTTTCCTTTGTGTGGAGAGTATGTCGTGAAGAGTTGAATGGGAGGCAGAGGCTCTCGACGTACCGTTTGTCTTAGTCGTCCCTGTATCAGTTCCTGATTCCTGAATGCATCCTTGAGGATTGCAGAGGGAGTGTTAATGGTTGATGCAAAAGAAGGAGAGCAAGAAGTTCTTTGGGCTTGGGCACAAGGACATAAATACGTCACCGAAAAAAGTCACACTAAGCCCATTTAAATCAATTAGTCCAGGTACCATCAACTATTAGCATGTCAGTTTCACCTTGTTTTTGTTCACTCAGACACACCAACACGAAAGCCATGGGCAAGGCGACATCAACCAACACGCCTCCAACGGGTATATCCTCAACTCCAGAAACCAACAATAGCAAACGACCCGCAACAACACAACCAATATCATCACAACCAACAGCACCACAGCAACAACAACCAGAAATAAAAAAATGGCACAAAGCACTTGACAGACTATTCGCCAAACCCTACTTTGAATCCTGCACCTCCCCAACCCACTTCACCTACGCCGACTTTCTATCCTGGAACCGGACCGACTCTTCCTTAACAAAACAAAAGGCACGCAACTATTGGAAAAACGCTATCGACAGGTTCGAAAAGAGCACACTCCAGGTTCTGCAGGATGCCGCAAGGAAGATGAATAAGGAGTGGACGGCTGGGGAACATATCCAGTTTGAGGAAGATTTCTTTGGGCAGAAGGAGGAGGAGAGGAAATTGGAAAAAACGAGGAGGAAGGTGCATCAGGTGGTGGATCATGTTATTTCAAAGAGGCAGCGGTTGAGGTATCAGGAGGAGGAGTTGGTGTTGGATAAGGCGTTGGTACAGACGAGGTCAGATGAGGATGGGGATGTGGAAGACAATGGGGAGAGGCGGCGTCAGAAACAGGAGCAGCAACAACAGCGTTTACATCAGGTTGAGGAGGGAGATCGATTGTCGACAAGGACGGTGGAGGATGACCGGACCATCCATTCACTCGATCTGTTATCATCCGATTCGATCGATCCAGACTATTATACAGGCAACGTCTCAGTCAGCTCGGTCGACTTTTCGGATATTACGCCTCTGCTAATGGACTTTTTGGTCGGTCCAGGATCAGTTAACGCCAACCCCTCAGGAGAGTCCTTATACATTGTCGACGGCGTTAACGTCTCAAAGACGCTATTCGCTATCAGGAAAGAAAATGTCTTGACCCACACCACCATGACCTACGCGGACGGCACCGACATCTTGTCGCTCAACTTTATTTTTTTTGACAAACGCCTCAGACCACTTCGG
This sequence comes from Linnemannia elongata, assembly GCA_036320915.1. Classification (NCBI taxonomy): domain Eukaryota; kingdom Fungi; phylum Mortierellomycota; class Mortierellomycetes; order Mortierellales; family Mortierellaceae; genus Linnemannia; species Linnemannia elongata. The sequence continues at coordinate 261,220 of JAXBDG010000007.1, read as the reverse complement.
GATGAACGGAAGAAACGCTGGAGTAGGAGCCTGTCCGAGGAAGAATCAGGGTTGGTGGTCAAGATGGCGGGGGAGTTTTGTGGGAAGGAGTTTGACGAGTGTGAGCTGGCAATGCGGCAGCTCTCAGGCACAGCACCAGCGACGGTACTTCGGTCCAGGATATACAGCTATATCCTCAACCTGCTGTCGTCGCGGTTCCTTTGGCAGACACCGCCATTCTTTGATAGGACCAACGAGGATACATTTACAGATCGATACTACCGGCCCTGGATCAATGCCTTCTTTGGAGACCTCGACGGAGCAGCACTGCACTGGGGTCGGGACCGTTTAGAGTGCGGGGACGGAGTCAGCCAAGAAGTCCTCATCCCTGACGTGATGCTCACCACAACACACCCACCCCAGCGAACAGTACTCCTCTGCGAGATCAAAAAAGTCGGCAGCTCCCAACAGGACAAACAACGAGACGTTGTCAAACTCTTTATCGAGATGAAACGCAGTCTAGACGGCTTACTTCGCGCAGGAGTAGATGGCAAGGTGATCGGGATCCTGGGTCAGGATTTCCGCGTGGACGTATGGATGATGGACCTGCCCTACGAGGCCATATACCTCCCAACACATCTCGGGTCATTCGACATCCTGTTCTCAAGGTATCAGATCGGGTCGCTGCTAGCGATGGCCCCTCCACTGCTAGCTGCTCGCGAGATTGTAAAGTCGACGCTGGAGGATGTGAAGGCATTGGGGAGGAGACAGAGACCTGTGAAAGAGACTTGGGTGCGTGGCACATTCAATGTCCAGCCCAATGTCGTCCTTTCCCCAGACTAACAAGAGAAGCAAATAAAAGAAGTAATTGTTATCATCCATGCAGAACAATGAAAGGTTCTGTGCATAAGCTGTGTTCGCCACTAGTTGGTTTCCATGATGATTATTCCGCATACAAAAAACACTAGTTTAGATGAAGAGGGTAGAGAGAAAAGTCCATGATCTTGATATATGACGGCAGTAGCGCTTCTTAAAGGCAAAGGGGCATCGAGCTATCCCAATTCTTCCGCATGGAGGCGAGCGAGTGCGCACAAACGTGCTGGGATGTGTGGGTGTGGAAAACCAATGGTTCAAACATATATGTACCCAGGTCACTACGAGGCTAGCTAAACAACCAGCTAGTGCCCCTCTCCTCTCCTCTCCTCCTCGATTCCCCTCTTTCACATTCATGTGCTTCTTCCTACCTGTAATCGAGCCTGACATCACCCTTTATTCACCCTTCATCCCTGTACTATTTGCTGCCCTCTCACGTATTGTTTTGTTGCATTTTCACATTTCTCGAACCTCTTTTTTTTATGCCGATTGTAACAGGTCTCTCCTCGCTCTTTTTTTTTTTGTATCTGGGTTGGAGAGGTTAGTGAGGGGAGGGGAGATATGATACGTCGTTTGTGCAATTGTTTCTGTTTGATGATGATATTGTGCGTTTTGTTTGTACCCTTTGGACTCATTTCCTCCATGTGGCGAGAACCCTATTCTTTTGTTTTTGTTTTTTGTTTTGTGTTTGTGTGGCAGAAATTGGGGTTGAGGCTAAGAGAACAATAGTGAAGACGTGTGTATGTGTATGTGCTCGAGGGGAAGGGAAGAGGAGTGAGGGGCGGATGACAATTCGGGTATGTGGATAGTGTGACAATGCGAAGGAAAAGAGGAATAAAAGGGACATGAGGGAGTTCTGTCGTCTACTTTCTCTTTCTTTTCCTTACCTTTTCTCATTCTCATTCTTACACAACTCTCTCCTCTCGTACACTCTTCTCGCTCGTTCTCGCTCCTTGTTACCGTCCTCCATATACCTTTGTTCCTTCTCTTACCTTTACTTTCCCCTCCTTCTTCCACCCCTCTACTCTTCTCATCATGGCCGCCACCTCGGAACAGGTACGTGTCTGTCCTACACCATGCATGCACGCACGACTTAAGATTTGCGCTCTCAGCGAAAACTAAACAATCGCCCTGCAGGAACATACAAACGCTGCATTCCGCTCGAGGGCTCATTAAAAAGCATGGCACACAGCATTGAACAGAAAGCAAAACACAAGCAAGGGTCCGTCGTTCTGTACAACCATTAACGTTCTCCTCACATTTCACGTATCTTTCCACCTAGATGGTTATGCCCACCACCAACCAAGACCCTCAGCACAGCACACCTCACTCAATAGCCTCTGCCGCAAAGTTGACCCACAACAAGACAAACAGTCTCAGCACAACCTCCATCCGCTCATCGAACTCGTCCACAAAAGAGCGCCGCCCATCCTTCACGATCAAACTACCACCCTCATGCTCCCGGAGCAGTCATCTCACCAGTCATTCCTTGGTCTTCAATACCCTTGCAGGACCGAATGACGATAACGATTCGACTGCAGGATTCGAGGAGGCTTTGGCGTTGCAGCAGGAAGGGAATGAAAGTAACAACCATGGTGCCGTGGGATTGCAGCCGATGGATGATGAGCTGCCTGTTCGGCGTAGTAGTGTTCAGTTCCTTCCAGGTATGATATCGTTGTTCGGTTGTGGTCACTTCCATTGACCTCCTTTTTGTGTGCAGTGAACCATGAAAAACACGTCTATTTCATCTGCGCTTTGTTCGTCATCATCGTTTGGACACATCGTCATCCTTCCGGGGAAGGGGGGCTTTGCATTGCATACTGTGCAGCATGGCATGTCATGGCAAGGAAAAAAAAATAATCAACTCACTCATTCTTTTTACTGCTCCTCCTTCCTCTCCCCTTCTCACCTGCGCTTTCGCCGCAATGCAATGCGCAATTACAACAACACAAATAGGTGAGGACGACAGCCTGACGAACCATGAGGGCAAAGAGCATGGCTTGCCAAAGACGCCCTACCCCGTCACTAACGAAAAGGAGCTCCAGCATACCCTCTTCAGCAAGCACTGAGGCCATTCCTCGTTTCTCCACAATAAGGAGTTGTTCGATTTCTCACTCGACTCTGTGATTCTCTTTGTTTGTTTGTTTGTTTTGAAGGAGAAGGGAATGAACCACACAGCCCTTGTACAGATCACCCCATCCTTCGCTTTCTGTGGTGTCATAATCCTTGTTTACTTTATATCCAAAAATAAAAAGCACATTCTTCATTTTTAGCACTGGGTGAGGAGAAACTACACACACATCCAACATGAATGGACTCGATCTTGGTGGCTATGCTGCTCCCTTATTTACATCCCCTGACAAAAAAATAAATAGTTCCTGGTCTACTTTCTAGTTCCTGGTCTACTCTCTAGTTTCTGGTCTACTTTCTACACCTCACTGCCCCCCCCCCCCCCCCCCCCCCCCCCCCTCTTCTTCCACATTTCTCCTTCTTCTAGAAGGCACTAACTAACAACCCAATGATCATTGTTCCCAAGGTGCTTTGACGCCACGGATCTGGCGGTCGCGACGGACCAACTCGGCCAACTGCTGGAAAAAGGCCAATTTGTCCTCCTTGCGGTACTGTGTCACCCGCCCACTCGTGCTGGGCATCACAAACATCCGACACCCACGGACGCCGCCTCTGTACCTTGGTGTCGGTCTGGCCGCTGAAGATGAGGACGACGACGACGAGGACTTGGTGTCTTGATAGAGTTCCGTGTTGATCGCGTTCTTGTCGTCCTGGTCCTTCTTGACATACTGCTTCTTATCCTCGTCGTCGTTGTCGAGCCCCTTCTTGATCAGGGTCTTATCGTCTAGTTCTGCCTTGACCGGCTTAACATCCTCTTTCCTGTTAACCTCCTCCTCCTTCAACTTAACCTTAATTCCCATCGACCCATCTTCCCGCTTAACATATGGCGAAGGGGTCCCCTCCGCCCTCAACTGCCCATCCAACCTCTCGGCACCCGGTCCATTCTCAAAAAAAGGCCCTAACCGATACCCCTCCTCATTCATCCGTCTTTGAATCGGGTTCCCCTTATCCCCCAAATCTGCCCCCCACAGCAATTCCTCATCCTCCGGGGTATCATCCCAACTAACCCACGCAGTCTGCAACCCCAACCCTACCCCGGAATACATATCCCAAGCCTGTTTACCAACAAAACAGGCAAACCGGGGGCGGTACTTTTTGATTTTCGCGGTGAGGATGGGCGCGGCGGCACGGCATTCGGCGTCAGAGAGTTCGTTCCCCATTCGCGAGGGCCGGTCGACGAGGTTGGTGAAGCCCATGTTTGTTAAGGCAGGGAGGGATTTGTCGTCGTCAGGACCCATTCTTACGCCGGGTGGTAGGAGGCCTGGGTGGAAGGGAGGGGGGTGTTACAACAATGTGGGGTGAAAATAAAAAAAAGTCCGACGTTAGCCTCAACTGATCCCCATAGTAGCAATTATTTTCCACATAGTAATTTTCTTCCTAAACATCATGGAACCAAAAAACAACAACAAAACAACAATAGGCACAGAATCAACATACCACTGTCGGAAAGACAAGGCCAAAAGTGGTTGTTAACTCCCGAATAATGATGACCTCGCTCGCTGGTCTTGACACCTGGGTTGATACCAACAAAGAGAACATCGAGGTCATAGTCGATAATGTCTGGGACGAATTCCAAGTGTGCGTATATGGCTGGTGCTGCATATCCTGGGTTCTTGCCCTGTGTCCCACGACGCTATTTGTTTTTAGTCGACACCCAAGAGCCACAAAGGTGTTAGTACGATGTTATAAGCAATAGAAGACTCATCGAACGAGAAAAGAGAGAATAATGAAAGCTTACAACGACAGTAGTCTCTTCCTTCTTGACTTCCTTCTTGACTTCCTTCTTGATGACTTCTGTAACAGCGGCCCGCTTGTGATGGGGTCGAGCCTTGACACTGTCTGCACTGACAGTCCGTGAAATAAAGGGTCCTCTCGTGGCCAATGTGGGTTCTGTGTTGGTTGTGGAACTGAGTCTCAAACTCTTTCGGACCTGAGTCGACAGTTCTGTCGTCGCCAATGGTGATCCCGTAGCTGCGTCTTCAGTCTCAGTGTCATCTTCGGTCTTGAAGGTCCTCTTCTTGCCGTTCTTGGAGGAGGGGGAGGATCCGGTGCTGCTTAAGCCTTCGCCGTTGTTGGTGGTGCGGGACGACTTGTCGTGGGCGAATTTGGATACCATATCTGTGAACTGTATCATACTGGGAGGCAGGTATAGATGTATCGGAGAAGTGGAGTTGAAGAAAGGAAGAGGGAAAGAGAAGGTCAAACGTCAATCAACTCTTGTTTTGTCGTTTTACCCTTGGCGTGGGTTTTGCAACCTCCTAGGGTCCTAGTCAATTGATCGCAGTCACGCTGACCACCTGCTCTTGTTAGAAAAGGAAAGAAACTTCATGAACAGATCTCCTCCAACGCCGTACTTTGCATTGTACCATACTTTTTCTATAAAACACCATGGCACCCGTCCGCTACGCACACTTCATCTCAAAGTAAAGTCCCCTCCTGTGCCCCTACTTTATCACAATGTATTTAACCAAAGCAACGCTGACCGACATTCGAATTATTACGTTGTTTTAATAGGAGAGGCGATGTCGTCTTTTCATTAGCCTGTGGATTCGGAGCATACTTTCTCTATGAACGGGATCACCCTCGGGAGTGGACTCTTCGTGAGCTGGTGACGAGGAAGATTGAACGAGTCCGGACAGAGGGCTGGCTCTCCAGTGGTTCCAAATGAACGCAAAATACAACAACTGCCCCCCGACCCTGACAGGAACAGGAACAGGCACTCAACTCAGCACACATTTCTCACACCACACACCATCATGCACCCATTCTTGTACCATACTCAGAAAACAACTACCACGCACCAACCAGCACACCTATTCGCCACCTTCAGGGCTTTGATGGGTCCTGTAGTAATAAAGTAGCGGACGAGTTTGTTGATAGTCTCCTTTCAGCATGGGCCATTGTCGGGAGCTAGGAATGGGGGTATCCTGTTACTTCCTGGAGAGGTTGGTTGATGAGAAAGGTTGTTTGTTTGTTGAATTTGAGAGTTCGTGAAAGTCGGACCTACAGTTGCAAAAGAATGGGGCGCGTTATTTAACATCTATTAAGTGAGTCAATTGATCCATGGCATCCACGGGGATAATTAGCTGTCGACACTTACATGGAGCGGCCAAGATCCTCAAGCTAGACAGGAGGAAGGAAATAATTTGAAGGAGATTAGTACTTGATCAGTGCATACAGCAGTTGAGAAACACAAACGATTGATCCCTTACGCTGGACATGAGGTCCTGCAGTTCCTGTCCTTTTCGTGCAAACTGCAGAGGGTCAATCTCATCCTTGTCGGCCGCATCCAACAGTTTGCCGTCTGGTGCCAGGGACTTGTCGTCATCTACCACAGTTTCAATTCCGATATGTTTCGCTGCCAGTGCCAATTGCTTCTTGCGGATCTTGATCAGTTCCTGGAAGATGCTCTCCGAGTTATCGCCTATTGTGAAAGAGCTGGACTTCGTTAGGTACATGTCAATTTGGTCCTGGGATATGCTTTCAGTAATAGCTGACGTGCCAAATAGCATGACAGAACCTTACCAAAGGCTTTCATGTCCCTCTCATCAAGCATGCGGTCTGTCTCTTCAAAGGCAGCATCGATGACTCCTAGGGCCCGGTCATGGTTGGATGATGTCAATTCTGATGCTGGTGGAATGTAATAGCCACCACCTCCGGCTCCATTACTGCCGCCGCTTGTTCCAGTTCCGTTGTTCTGTCGGGATTCGTGTGCAAATGAATCTTGTGAGAATGCTCTAGTTGTGGGTTTGCCTGTTGAGCCTGATGTCGGTGGCCCTGTGCGGTTGTTCATTGTGTGTTTGTGAGATGTGAGTGTTCAGGAGGTGTGAAGGTTTGAAAGGAAAGGCACGACTCAGTAGGTCGTTCTTTTCAAAGGGCAACTTGAAATTGGGCTTGGTGGCGCTTTAGTTCGCAGTCACCGCATCAATCGAGTAGTCTTCAAAACATAACTTTTTTTCTTTTTTTTTTTTGTTCGGATGCTCACTTACTCCATCACCTTCAACTTCAACCATGTCTGACACTAAGAGGCCACATGAGAACACCCAGACGGACGCAGTTGCACAGGCACTCGCAGGAACTCTCGAACCACCAGTCCTCAACCAACGCAGACGCACTAAGCGCCAAAAAGTGCAAGGTACTCACACTTACCTTACTTCACACAATACGCTTTATAAAGAACAACATCTCAGGATTCAATTGGGGCATTTTTTGGACTAACAACCCTACCCCTTTCCCCCGGCTAACCCTTCCATCAACAAATAGCACCACCACCACCAGTCCCCAATCGCCCTCGTCAATGCCACTTCTTGTTGATCACCAAGAACAAGTACTGCAGTTTGACAACAAAGCTGGGCGTCAAGTTCTGTGGAGAACACTCCATGCTCGAAAACACTACCGCATCATCTTCAGACGCCGCCGGACAAGAGCCTGCCAGGAAGCGCATCCCATGCCCCTTCGACCCCAGCCAGTAAGCTTACCTTCGTATATTAGTCTGGTCTATCCCCAGATTTTACCGATTCAATGTCAACTAACATCCATTGACACCTTACCTGCAAAAATAGTACTGCCTGGGAAGATGACTTGAAGGCACATTTGTTCAGGTGCAACGCAAGACCTAAGGAGAACCCTGCTCATTTCTCATTGGATGTCAATTTGACCTTGCCCGCACCTGAGAGACAGCCCACAGGATTCGAAGTATTGGAGTCATCGACTACTGGCAAGAGCGAAGTGTTGGCGGAGCTCACTCAGGAACAGCTCTTGGCGCTGATCAAGAAGATTCAAGATTTGCATGCCAAGCATGTCCCGGAGATCAGGACTCTTATTCTCGACCACTCTGCCCTGGATGAGCGCAAGTACGTTGTCATGGATCGTGACTGGGCGAATAAGCGGTCCATTGCGACAGGAACAACTTTCGCGGGAACATTGGCGCTTACAACGATGATACCACTCTTATTTGCAATGACTACAATAGAAAGATCGTCAAGAACATCAAGCACGCGCACCAACAGGCCTCACTTCTCGGAAACATGAAGAGACTGAACATGCTGGACGACCCCTCAACCTGCTACGTTGAGTTTGGAGCCGGACGCGGAGAGTTGTCAAACTACCTCAAGATTGCAGTGGATGATCATGGAACGGCGACATTTGTTCTTGTGGATCGTACGCCTCCCCGCAACAAGTTTGATAGTGCCCTTTTGGGACTGGAGGAGATCAAGTCATTGGTCAAGAGGCATACCATGGATATCAAGGATCTTGTGTTGGCAGAGGTCCCTGAGTTGAGGAGAGATGTTACGGCAACGCAGCGGGAACCCCCCGTTAGCGATACTACGAAGGATACCCAGGATGGCAAGGGAGAGGCAGAGGCAACATCCAAGGAGGCTGAATATGTGGAAAAGAAGCCTGTTGTTGCTGTATCAAAGCATCTCTGTGGAGGTGCTACAGATATCACCCTCAAGTGCCTCATCAACTATCAGAAATCGTAGGTTTTGAAAATTTAGCATTGTCATGGTTCACGAGGAGACTTGCCAGAATGCGGACCTAATTCCTAACTGGTATCGTTTTCTGCTATTCAAATAGTGAGATGGGTCACAGCAAGCTGGCTTCGCCTGTCAAGGGAATTTTGATTGCTCTCTGCTGCCACCAACTCTGCCACCACTATATGTATCCCAACCACGAGTTCCTGAAGGAGATCGATATCAGCCCCGAGGAATTCGTGTACCTTACCCGTATGAGCAGCTGGGCTGTTTGTGTGAACCAGACTCAGACCAAGTCAGAGACTGCCGATGAGGAGGGAGCTTCAAAAAAGGAAGTCATTGGTGGTGATGATGAGCATAGCATTGTCGCCGACAAGGAGCTGGACCGACTTGGGTAACTTTTATCTTTATTTTGCTCGGTCTTGTATGAGTGCGTTTTCCGTACAAAAAACTAACTGTTATCAATTGATTTGTGTGGGTTGTAGATCGAACATTGCGCTGGATTTCCAAGGACGGGAGAAACTTGGCCTGCAGTGCAAGCGGTTGCTGGATATCGGTCGTGTGCGGTACTTGAAGGAGCATGGATATGATGCCGAGTTAGTGTACTATGTCGACAAGGAGACCTCGCTCGAGAACCTTGCCCTCATGGCCGTGCCTTCTTCAGCTGCCTCCTCTTCATAAAATGATACGCCCCCAAATGAAAAAATAAAATGATCGGACTTGAGCCATGGATCAATTACGACACTGCATGGGCGAAGGGTTTGCACGTGACTCATCTGTCAGAGAAACGTAGATTAGCAACGACTTTTTTGCGATCGATCGATCGATTGTTTTCCATTCATTTCTTCCACTTCTCTCCACTCCTCCTCCTCTCAACAGACACACACACACACACACATCCTCCACAATGAGTCGCAACGTGAACAACTGGTAACGTCTACCCGCCCGCAACAGAGAACAGCTTTCCTCTTTGTCTGTTAAGCGCTTCACCGGAATCTTCTTTTTGAGTGTTGGCATGGCTGACTAAACGACTGGCTCTTTTTGTTCATGTCCTACTCTCTCCCTCCTCCTCTTCAACTATCCCTCAACTTTTCATTCTCCCTCAAACCACCCACCTATAATTATTTTACATACTTCCCCATAGGCACTGGGTTGACAAGAACTGCATCAACTGGGCAAAGACTTACTTCGAGACCGAGTTGAGTGGCGTTACCGCCGAGGCCAACGGCGCTTCCGTCAAGACCCTCGCCGTCACCTCCGTCACCGGCGATGTCGATGTCAACCAGCGCAAGGGCAAGATCATTACCATCTTTGATGTCGCCATTTCCATGACCTTCGAAGGTATGTTGGATATATGATATTCTGCAGTGGGACGTCGGTTTGACCTTTTGTTATGAGGATGGTTAGCAGTGACTTGATTTCAGGAAGAATAACAATTGGAACCTGAATCACTTACCAATCGCACTTTTTTCTTTTCTGTCTTGATATCAGGTACCACTGCTGATGGCACAGCTGTTACTGGCAAGATCGAGATCCCCGAGGTTGCCCACGATACCGATGAGGATGACTATGTCGTAAGTCCTTGAAAAACAATTGAACATGGAATTCTCTCGTTGTTTGTACAATGAAGCCCAGCATCGCAATGACAGACCCAGTTTAACTAACAATCATGCAATGGCATTTTTCTTTTTGGGAATGACATGTAGTTTGATGTCAGCATTGATGCCGATAGCAGTGCAAAGCAACCTGTTAGGGACTTGATCCGCAAGTCCTTGGCTCCTCTTCTCCGCAAGAAGTTGTCTGTCTTTGCAGCCGACCTTATCAAAGGTAATTTATCGGATCAGGATCTTTTAGGAAATCAAGGATTATAAGAGATGGCATACCATTGGACTCGGTAATGCAAAGTGAAAACAAGTGAAAGAAATGAAAGAACAGCAGCGAGCGAAGGAAAGAAGAGAGGTCGGTGGCTACTCGACCAACGTTCGACTGGAAAAGAAGAAAAATGAGAGAAAGAAATGAAGGATGGAAAACAAGGATTTTAATAACAAAGAGGAAAGAAACTAACGAAACCTTCCACCTTTTTGATGTATGTCTTTATTGTGGGTCGAATATAGTTCACGGAAAGGATGTGCAGATTGAGGGAGAGATGTCCAAGCCCTCGACTCCTGTCCCCACCCCTACCCCTTCCCCTGCTCCTGGTGCCAAGGCTGCTTCCTCTGGAGCTTCTACCCCTACAGCTGCTCCCGGTGCCGTCAACACTACTACGTTGGAGGACACTGTGGAGTTGCAAGCATCGGCACACGACATTTACGATGTACTTTTGAACCAGGCCAAGGTTCAGATCTGGACGCGCAGCAACAAGTCGACGATTGTGGCCAAGGTTGGTACCAAGTTCAGCCTGTTCGGCGGCTCTGTCACGGGAGAGATCAAGGAGTTGGTCGAGGACAAGAAGATTGTTCAGAGCTGGCGTCAGAGCTCATGGCCCGCAGGTACGTTTGATCGCTTTGATCACCTTTGATCACCTTGCGAGACTATTTTGCTTTTTTTTTTTTTTTTTTTTTTTTTTTTTTTTTTTTTTTCGTTTGATCACCCTTGTGAATTTATTTTGTCTGATCAGTTCAATAATTGCAAGAGCGAAGGGGCAAGGAATGCGGTTGCATTCAGGAGAAAGAAGAAGATGCTCATGTATTGTTTGAACAATTGCTCAACAAATAGGCCACTTTTCCACGGTGACGATGGATATCACACAGAACACCAATTCGACAGGAATCAAGGTCACGCAGGAGGGCGTCCCTATCGGAGACCTGGATATCACCCGCCAGAACTGGAGCAACTACTACTGGGCCGAGATCAAGCGCACATTCGGGTACGTAGGACTTGTCACTACTTCCACTACCATGTCTAATGATGCTAAAAAATCACAATCGCAATCAGACAAGAAGCAGAAGCGTCGGCGTCGGACTGACAGCAAGAAGAAGAGGACTACCGGAGGTGGTGCTGGTGCTGGGGTGTACACGGGAGCTGGACTCGCTGTATTGACTGCCTTTGCCCTTGGATTCTGGTTTTCTAAAAAATAAAAATCTACCTTGTTTTTCTTATTGTCAATAGTTTTGGCGCCGGTCTCTAAATATCCGGCGGGAAAAAGGATAAGTGCGCCCACCTGCTCTTTCGCCCTATCGTTCTATTGCGGCGTGGCGTAGATGGCTTTTATTTTCTTATCTTGAATATACAGTCGGTATAGACAGGACGTATACAACGGACGGCGTTAAACAACAACATACAACATAAACGGGCGCCCAACGATCCGACACCTTGGAGGTAGCCCCATGAACATCAAACAACTCTCAACTCTCTTTTTTTTTTTTTTTTTTCCTTTTTTTTTATTCTTTCTTTCTTTCATGCTATTCTTTTTGGCGACAATAAAAACCTATTGACAAAAAGCTCATCGATTGAATGTTTTGGTGTTCTGAAACGGTATGAAATACAGGGTCGAGAGACAAAGACAAAAGTGAGTGTGCATTCCCATGTGGCAATCAATTGAGTGCTGGTGTCCTGCTAGACCGCCCAATTCGTCTGGCCCCTGCCAATGGAATATCAAATGTCTGTGCGGCTGCAGAGCACAAGGAATTGTTTAGACATCGTACGATTTTCGGTGAAGGAAAAATCACCCCACCCTTCTCCCTCTTCCTTTAAAAGCGGAGATGTTGTGCATCTGATCTCTCTCTCTCTCTCACTCTCACTCTTTCCTTCCTTCCCTTTTTCATTTCGTTCTTCTTTCATCCTCTGATCACTTTTACATCCCTTTTCCAATAGTCTCATTCATCAACATGGCTACTGAACGTAAAGTGGCCATCGTCACAGGCGCCAACTCGTAATGTACCTTGTGTCCCTCACTACCAACCAACTTTCAGGAATACAAAAAAATAACCCTCTTCTCTTGAACATAATCCTAATTTGTCCTTCCATTCTTTTGGTCTTGTTCGTTAACAGAGGAGTAGGGTACTCGATCGTACAACGTCTGGTCGACGAATCCCCCTTCCCCCTTACCATCATCCTCGCCTGCCGGAATAAAGCTCGTGCTCAAGAAGCCCTCACCTCTCTCCAGCTACACTTTACCTCCTCCTCCAACTCCAACTCCAAAACCCGCACCACCCCATTCCACGCCCCAGAACTCAAAATCGAACTAGTAGACGTTGGTAGCGCAACCTCTGTCCTCGCATTCAACGCCCGGATCCTGGCCCAGCATAGCCGAGTTGATTTCTTGTTCTGTAATGCGGGCATCTTGCCGAGTGTGGGATTGATGTGGGGCAAGATTCTGACGGATATGTTTAAGGCCCCCATGGATCTTGTGACGAGGTCGGATGTGTTGGTGCAGCCGAAACAGTATCTGACGGAGGATGGAGTTGGGAATGTGTTGGCTTGTAATGTCTTTGGGCATTATCTTATGGTAAGGTTTTTTTTTTGGAAAGTTGATGAGTTGAGGGGGGGGGGAAGCGGGATGTGTTGTGTTTTGAAGAGTATATTTAATCATGATCATGGTTACTAACAACAATCATGCAATTCTCATGAAAAACAAACAACAATTAGATCAAGGGACTGGAAGACGTACTGAGCAGGACGGAGGAGGATCCAGGAAGAGTCATCTGGACAAGCTCAATGACGGCCGAGAAGGCCAGTTTCAGGATGGATGATTGGCAAGGACTCGAGGCCGTCCAGCCGTACGAGTCTTCAAAGTGGGTCACGGATCTGCTGGCCATTCGCTTGAATGAGGAGTGGGCTGGTTCTTCAGACGAGGATATGGCATCTGTTCAATCTGTAGGTGGAGATGCGTCGTTGGTGGCTTCTTCTGGATCGGAGACGAGTGGGACGAGTACACCTACCAGGAGAGTCACTCGGTCCACGTCCAAGTCAGCCCTCACATCCAACCCTACCACCACTACTCCAAAGAAGCACATCATCTCACTCTCAACACAACCAGGAGTAGTAGCCAGCGGGATCGGTGGCCTGGCCGCCTGGATCGTACTCCTCCGTGTCGCCCTCCACTACGCCGTCCGGCTCATGGGTGAACGCAACCAAACTATCACCGGTCACCACGGAGCCCAGTCGAACGTGTATGTTGCGTTGAAGCAACCAGTGGGGAAACTGGATTATAGGAACAAGTATGGAAGTTGTGTGAAGAATTTTGGGCAGGAGTTTTTGAAGGTTGAAAGGGTTGTTGAGTATGAGAGGGGCCAGGCGGAGGTTGTTGTGGGTAGGTTGGAGGCATTGAGGCAGGAAGTTCTTGCAAAGAAGGAGTAAAACTAGGGTAAAGATAGAAAGTAATGCTAATATATACCATTCATTATCTTTAAGTTGTGCCTAATTTCTTTTTTTTTGTTTGGTTTTTTGTTTTGTTTGACGCCACTAAATCTTGTGGAAGGGAAGGGGGTTTGGCGATCCCCTTGCAGATCTTCCATACTCTTGCGGATCCATGCCTTGTTTTATACCTTTAATGGTAACACCTGTCTAGCAAAAACGCATGGTCCTCAATACATAACCCATCATCAACGGTACGCCAAGATTCCATGGTTATTCATTTTTAGGGTTTTTTAGATATATTTTATGCTTTGAATAGGGCGAACAAAAAAAAAAAACGGACAGGGTGAAAAGGTTAATAGTGTCATTAATAAAAAGTATTGTTTACTATAGTAGTTTGTATGTGCGCGTGTGTTTCAGTTGTTATCGATCTCGCGACGATCAAGATCGCCGTTTCGATCGAGCAACTTAAGCCAGACGGCGAGCATCGCGCCAAAGAATCCAATCGACGCGAAAAAGATTTCGGTGTAGGTGTACACCGTCGGGTCGACTGTCATCAGTTTCGCGACCACCATGGGCAGGACGACGAAGGAGAGGTTGTACGCCGATGTTAGGATACCGCTATTGTGTATGTTTTTTTACGTGTTATTATCCAAGGGGAGGAAAAACAAAGGTGGAAGGGAATGAGAAGTGAGTGGGTTAGTTAACTGTGAGGCAAGGCAAGCTAGCTACCAGAAACAGATACGAAAGAAAAAATCAGAGAGAGAAGTAACGTACTAAGCAGTAGCCATCTGGTCGCTGCGGACGAGGACGGGGACGGCACTAGAAAAGATGGCGCCGATCGCAGAGGAGACACCTAGGGAGATGAGGAAGGGGAAGGGATCTTTGATCTTGACGAGACCCAAGAACACGTGCGCGGTGCCTGTGATAAGTCCACAGAGGATGAAGAGCCAAGACTTCTGGCCATAGTGGTCTACAAACCAGCCGACGGGGAGGATGAGGACTCCTGCTAGTAGATCTGGTATTGTCATGATCTGGGCAGCTATAAAGTGTAATAGAAAGTTATGATTATCATGGTCAGCAATGGTTGACTGCTGAGATGAAAACCGAAGAGGAGAAAAAAAAAAGGAGAGAGACTGACCTTTGAGGGGGTCGCCGGGGTACCAGCGCATTTGGAGGAAGCCGGCATGGATGCTGTTGAAGGGAACGATGATGCCAACCAGCAGAAACCCCATCGCGAACAGGATCCAGAACGACAACGAGTAGTCAAAGAGCGGGCGGAATCGACGGATACACTTTTGCAAGATGGTTTCCTTGTCAGGGTGGCCGCCATTGGGACGATAGTTGAAATGCTGGTGAGGGCCGTTAATTCGCTCCATTGTGATATCCAGGATCGAAGGAGGGGTACCCTGCTTGAACGAAGTGTTGGTATGCGAGAAGCCATCCAAGGAGAGTCTAGCATCGATCAAACAGCTGGAAGGACGCGACCGCTCCAAGGGGACATTCTCATGCTCGACATGGGCTCCGAACCGAAGATCCATGGCCACCAGCACAAGCGCCATCACCAACGAAAAGACACACAGAAAAAGCCCGCACCAAAACGCAAATGGGACTGAGGACTTGGACCAGATAATAGGCGTGACAAAGTCGTTCATAACACCGCCCATCCGACTTACACAAAGATTGATTCCAAGTGCCATAGCCAACTCCTTGCCTCGAAAGTACTTGACCGTAATCGCCGACTGGGCAACCGCCAAACTCTCGGCCGCCCCAAACACTACCCTGCCAAGAATCATAATTCCAATGTTGCGTCGCTCAAGTCCCAAACAAACCACCAACTGCCCCAGAACCACGAATATCGAAAGAACAATCAACAGCTTGTTGTGCCCGAACCGGTCTGCGGCGTATCCACCCAGCCAGGGGAGGATAACATTTGGGATCGAGTAGGTTGTGTAGAGTAAATTCAAGAAATACGCGAACTGGTCGTCAGTCATGCGCATGTATTCCTGAAGCGGCTTGTTGAGAACTGCCGGATTGTCGAATGCAAAATAGTTGCCAAACATGATGAAGCAGGCGGCGGCCAGTATTGGCCAGCGGATTGATCCTCCTGCCTTGATGGGGGCCAATGGTGAGGGATTATGGTCGCCTTTTAAGATCTTGGTAGTTCTGGGCTTGACAATTGTGTTGACGGTCTCGGAGGAGGATGAGGAGTGTTGGGTGAGCTCTTCAATGTTGGTGGGTGTTGCAGAGAGTCTTCTGGCGCCCCTACTACCACCGGCTGTCCTGACACTAGGGACATGTGGAGCGCGCTGAGGATTGTCCATGTGTACTTGGGAGAAGGACGGAAGGTGAGGTGTTGTGTGTCTTGCTGTGAGGAGAGATGAGGTTTAAGGAAAGTAAAAGGGAAAAGAAGGAAGAGGAGGAATGGGAGATGAAGAAGCGTTAAATCGCTAGCACGGTTATTTCGGTGCTTGGAGTGTCAAATGGCCCGTCAAGGCAATTCGATAGCGAGCGAAAGGGTTGGCAGTAGAGGTGAGTGACCACCATTGACAGTAGCGAAACGATGGTTGTCCGTTAGGATAACATGCAGTACGCATTGTGTAAATGCATTGTGGTTTTCTTGTAGAAAAGCGTAGAATATATCCGATCTAATTCGGCTTGACTGCGTTTTAAAAATTCACGAGTGACTGGATTCCCTCGTGCCTTGGCATGACTAGTTACTACTATTAGTGCTGCTCGATTCCTTACTTTTCTCACTTCACTTCTTTTTTCTTCACACCACACATTTCATCCTATCCTTCTCATCTTTTTCCATCCTTCACGACAATCAATTGCTCACTCCTCTACGGCTATTTCCCCTTTTCTCCTCTTACTTACTCCTTCATACTTACACAAATCATGACGGCTTCTGTCCACCACGAGAAGGGCCACATCGAAGTCGGCCACACCCGCGACAAGAAGGTCCCTCTCAAGCTCTACTACGAAAAGACTGGAAACGGGCCCAAAAAGCTCCTCCTCATCATGGGCCTCAATTCTCCCGGAAGCGCATGGGACACCGTCGTACGTCTTCATTACATTGCATTCGCAGTTGCATGTGCATCATGTTCTCGCTATGAAGGCATTGTCCAGGTTCATTCCGTCTTTGCCATTTGAGAAGGGTTGTTTCTAAAAGAAAGCCTTGTTGTTCGAATTGTATCATACTACTAGGTGAACCACTTTGCAAAGAACCCCGAGTACACCACCGTCTTCTTTGACAACCGAGGAGTCGGCTTCTCCGATGCTCCCAAGGGCCTCTACTCGTATGTCATTTACTAATCCATCGACCCCTCCCTCCCCTTTTCTCTCTCCTCTGAGATCTCGATTGCCAGTTACTTATCTCACTTTCTGCACCCCTATTTGATAAATCACACCTTTATACTCATTATCCTCCGACCTTTTTCTTCTTTCAAAACGTAGAACCTCACAGATGGCGCAGGACACACTGGAGCTTCTGGACGGTCTTGGATGGACTAGCGACGTGCATCTGGCAGGAGTCTCGATGGGCGGCATGATATCCTTGGAGCTGGTTCACGCCCACCCTCAGCGGTTCTCATCGTTACTCTTGACCTCGACCAACGCTGGACGATCCCCTCCTCAATTGGTGACGATTTCGTTCTTGTCGCGTGTTATCCTTATCAAAGACCCTCAGCTCCGTATGAAGCTCGTTGCTGAGACTCTTTATCCCAAGGTAACTTTTACACGCATTTTATTATGTTATTCTTGTATAATCATGGTATGGTGGAGGAGGAGGAAATAATGCTCCACAATTGTCTTGGCAAAAAAAAAAAAAGAAAAGAGAAAGGCCTGTTTAGAGTGTGGTTGAGGTTGTCTATGTGTAATGTGTGTTATGTGAGATCGTCGGACTTGTATTTTCGAGGAAGGACAGCCCGTTTTGCCTGTGCTTTCTTACGCCCTCCATTTTCAAAATGTGATCGAGGGGATCGAAGAAATTATGTTCAAGGTTGTAAAAGTGAACCGAGCGCTCACATGTCCCTTATTATAAAAAAGTACTAACAGGTTCCTCCTTTTCTCTTTCGATAGTCGTGGCTGGAGGCATCCACTCCCAAGGGATCGCCCTTCCAGACCAACCGGGAAGTCGTCGTCGACGTAAGTCCCTGACGCAATTGATGATCCATGCAACCTATGAGAAAAACACACATTGTCTCAGATTACTTCATAGAACAGGAAATCGCATTTTTGCTCACGGCCAATTGTTTACCCATTCTCAACTACTACCACAACTAACATACATGTTATCCACTCCCGATTCGCGCGCAATAGTCACTGGCAAGGAGGTTCGCAAACACACCAGTTCAGCCAATCCACTCCAACATCGCCCAATCCTGGGCCGCGCTCTTCCACCATGTCAACTCCACCCGTCTCGCCGAAATCCGTGCCTCTGGCTTACCCATTTTGGTCGTCACAGGAACTCAGGATAACTTTGTTCGCCCCTCGGGGTCGTACCATTTGGCAAAGCAGCTTGGATGTCCTCTTGTTGTATTTGAGGGTTCGGGACACGCTTTGCCGGGTGAGCAGACAGAGACTTATTGTCGGTTCATTGAGGAGTTGAACGCCAAGGGCAAGGATGGTATCTTTGAACTTGCTGCCAAAAACGAGGTGTAGGAGTTTGTCCAATGTTGGAAAGAAAGAAAAAAAAAAGATTAGCGGTTTGTGGATATCTTTTTGAGATTGTGAATATTTGATACCCTTCCCCTACGGCACAAGCTTATGGCAGACCCTTGGAGGATGAAAAATAATAAAGAATGGGAATGTAGTATTATGGGTTTATTAGGTTTCTATATGTGTATTGGTATTACTAAGGAAGATGTACTGGAATGTATGAAAAGGCAAGAAAGAAAAACGTATGTAGAAAGTCGAACAAAAGGGTATGAAAAGGCATGAAGGATATGAAGACACAGAGGAAGGATATGAAAAGACAAGTAGGACAGGTATAAAAAAAAGACGATGAAAGGTATGAAATGGGCAAAAATGAGAGACATAAAGTATAGGCATGAGAAACATGAATAAAAAATTCATGAACGAAGGAGGAGGCTCCCAGGCTCAAGCGAGACCAAGTTTGGACTTGAGAGTCTTCTTGGGTGAAGGAAGCAACGAAGATTCGTCAGGGAAGGTATCATCTTCGTGACCGCAATGGTCCCATGGTCGTGATGCCAGAGCAACAGGAAGCACCCTATGATGTACGTGAAAAATGTCAAGGAAGTATTAATTAGTTTCACGTTTCTTAACGCCAATATTTACTACATGCACAATAAGAAATAAAAAAATAAAAAAAAACAATATTTGGAACTCACCAAGTGGCAGAGATAACAACTCCCTTGCCGGCGTCCTGAGTCTTGATCACCGCCCACTGGTACCCAACCCAGGCCGAAATAATCTTGGCAATCGGGACCAACGCCGCCAAACCCGGGACAGCACTAAGGGTGCCACTCAGGAACCCGAAAAAGATTTGGGAGGTGTTAGAGACACGCTCAATGGTGTCCATACATTTGTGGGGGACGTAGATCTCGTATCCCCACCAATAAGTATAGGCGCTCATCGTGTGGGTTGATGGAGGGGAGGATTGGAGGGTGAGCCATTGGCGGGTTAGGGATGTGATCGTTGAAGAGATGTAGGATGGTGCTGAAGACGTGGTCAGGTCGGTGGTGGAAGAGGATTTGGATTTGGAGGAAGAGTCTGAAGTGGTGGTGGTCGAAGCTTTTGTGGTGGTAAGGAGGCGTTTGAGGGTTGCGGTCTTGATGTTGGGCATGGACGATTGGCGTTGGACTTGTTTTTGTTGTGTGGAGGAAGGGAGTTCTTTGGGAGATGCGACGGCGGCGGTGGCTAAGAGGGTTGCGGCTGCTTTTGCGATCTGTTCGCCAGTGGAGAGGGATATTGAGGAGGCGGTTCGTTTGGTCGATGCGGCGTGCTTCTTGTTCTTGTTGTGGAGGGAGGATGAGTCCACTGGCGGTTTCGATTTAGTTTTGGTGTCGCTGGTGGTTGTGGTATTGGGAGTGGAGGCAAAAAGGGATCCGAAACTGGTCGATTTGGTGGCGTCCTTTGTCGCGGTGGTCGAAATCTTGGATGGCTTGGACTTCAGGGTCTTTGACTGTCCTTCCGCCTTCGCCGGTTTGGCCGCTGATGGTGCTGGAGGAGGGGTGCCAGAAGAAAAGAACCATGACCCGGCAGTAGCAATGGCGCTCTTACACGACTCGGGGTCAATAGCCCCCGTCAACTGGTCATTAGACTTCTGTGTCTCCCAGGCCCACTTCTTCTCGACCATGTCCCAATCCTCTCCCAACTTCTCGTCCTCGTCGACCCGCTTGGAGTCCTTTCCCTCCGTCTTTTGTTTCTTGGCTGTCTCTGCTGTGTTCGCGTCCTTTTTCTTGGGCTTGTCTTGGATGAGGAGCGAAAGAACGCTCTGCTGACTCGAGTCCCGGGAATGCGCCTTCCTCCCTTCCTTCTTGCCCATGCCCGCACCTGCAGCAGCCTTCGTAGGATCAGGCATAGCCTTCAGCAACGAAATAATCTCATTCACTTGCGCAGGGTTCGCAAGCTGCAAAGCTTTCACAACCTTCTTCTTCTCCTTTGTGTCCACCAAAGCTTCATGATCAAATCCCTGGAAGGAGCTATGTAGTGTGGGAGAGGTGGTTGATGATGCTGAGGGCGTTGAAAGTGAGTTGAAGGCCGAGACCAAGTCTGTGATGAATGTTGTGTATGGTTGCGATTGAGTTGGTGTAGGAGGAGATGGGAGGAATATGTCTTTGGAGGAAGGACGGGATGTGGATTTTTTGAGTTTGAGGGTGTGGTATTTGTGGATGATGGTCGTTGACATGTCCATCTTTTTTTTTGTCTGTGTTGTTAGAAGAGGTGAGGGTGTATGTTGCGATCTGATAATGTAGGGTTCCTGTCTTTTTTTTGAGCGAGTGAGCGAATGAGTAAATGAGAAGTGGTGTGAAAAGAAAGGTAAAAGAGAGAAAGAAGGGATGCTGAATGAAAGTAGATAAAGAGGATGAAGAAAGGATGAAGAAAAGGGCAATTGAAAAGGGTATCTTCATCCTTTTATGCAAAAGTCTCCAAAGCCCAATGAACATTGCATGAAGGTTGCAAGGGACGGGAAGAAAGAAGAGGAGGTAGGGATGTATGTAGGGGTAAAAGGTAGCCCTTTCCCTCACCTTCCTTCGGCAATGCATGATGGGAATGAAATGCCAAAAAAAAATATGATGCGTATGAAAAAATTCAAAGAGAGGGACGGGAGGATTGTGAGCTCTTCCTTGGATTGGTAATGTAGTGCCCTTGAGGCGGGCGACTTGAATTGAGAGTCGTACAAAACAAACGGACCATGTGGTGAAAAGGTTCGCGCACCTGGATCAGAAATGCAATCAAGAGAAGGGAAGGAGAAAGGGGGATAGAGTTTATCATTTTGCAATGAGTCGAATCGTCGTTGTATGGGGTTCAAGGAGTAATGACGCTGTGAACGAATGGATGCTTGTTTGCGTTTGTTTTGTGAGCAACGGGGCATGTGTGTGTGTGTGACCAAAAGCTGGAGTGGGAGAGAAGGATCGGGAAGAGTTGTCCTAAGAGCTAGTTAAGCGGGTTCATGCACATACATGGCCATACGTACATTTCTCCCCTCTTTTGACCCTGTGCCTGAAATTTTGACTCACCAGGACCCGGCCCTTTTTTTATTTTTTTATTTCACAGGAACGAGCCCTGATCATTAGCGTCAGCTACTGAAAATTGTTGGATGGATCGCATTGTGGTTGCTCTGCTATGTACAGTGCGTTTGTCATGAGCCAATTGTACTGTGCACAACAAGTATTCGTATTCGACCGTAACAGCTACTTTTTTCATACCCCTCGACTGAGGTTCATGCAAAGCGAAGATCTGAAACACAAGGCTAGCAAGGGTGAAATAATCTCATGCCAACTTTCAGATGTCAATTGGTTTGGAGAATGATGAAAATGAGGCAGAGGCATGCATGAATAATGTCAGGAACGATGAGAGGGGTCTTTCAAGGCTCATGGTCATCCTTGATCGGACAGACAGGACAAGTACGCATTCGTCAAGTTATTGACCACGTTTTCTTTTGTCCGCTCTGCCTCCTCCCATTAATACCGACGTCATTTTTTTTTTTTTTTTTTTTTTGAACCCTGAAGGTTACACACCACCCACAACTAAAAATGGCTGTGGAGGGGGAGCACTAGAAGGGAAGTCCAAAGCGTGACTCAGAAAAACGTAAAGTCGATACAGCAGCAAAAAAGAACACTAAGCTAAGCCTTGGCCTTGGCTAATGCGGTCCCTTTCCTTCTCTCAGGACTCCTTAAGCGAGTATGGGCACTGAACAAATACCTATCCTGAACGCGTGAGTGAGAAAGAACATATCCCTCCCCCCCTCTACCATCTTCAATGGGGTTCATGGTCAATAAAGCTCAGGGGTACGAGAAAAAAAAGTATAAACCATTGGATGAGCCCTTAAGCTCCAGAGAAAGAGCGAAGGAAAGGCATTTTGAAAAGGGGGAGTAAAAGTCTCTTTCGTTCAATTACATGTAGCCCCCGAAGAGGGGGGTGGGAAGAGAGATGTATCTGGGTATGAAAAGTCCACGTTCAATTCGAATGATGCTACTTGAGAAAAAAAAAAACCAGGAAACAAACCATTCTCCCTTTGTTTCCTCCCATTTCTTTCGCCGCTTTATTTCTTGTCAAATGCTAGTGGCACGTATACAATCATTTCTTCGGCAAGAAACGAATGGAGCAGGCCAGTATGAACTTGAAAAGAAGTTGAGTGACTCAAGCAGCAGATGGTCATGTCGAAGCAGGTTCTTGTCCGCATCAGAATATAGTGTAGAGCAAAAGAAAAAAAAACAAAAGTTCATAGAGGGTCTGCTTGTTTCTTTTCTTTTTTCCTTTTTTTTTTATCTTTGTATCACACTGAGTTTCCTTAGCTCTCTAGAGTGGAGGATAATACTTCTTGTGGTTTTCTTACTATCTTGTGCCGATCTCTGCCGTTGATAGTTTGTTGCTCCTACGCTCCTACCGTTTCGTCCCTTGGAATGTATCAAAGTGGTCGTGCAATAATTAGCCACAAAAAAATGTAAGGCTTAAGAACGGTCGAGATATCGATGTCGCTGAACGGGGACACAGCGTTCACGTCCCGCATTGAGGAAGAACGAGTGCTGGTGTAGGGCGATGACAGGTAGATAATTTTGAAAGGTGAAGGTTGACGCAAGTCCTTTGAACACAGGAACGACGAATGTCGAAAGAAGAAAAGAACAAAGAAGGGAACAAAGAAGATTCAATATCGTGGCAATAAAGCTATTCGCTCATCTACTTTCCCCCGTTCTTTTATTACTGTGCCAGAACCAGCCTAAGGAGCCTTCAAGCCCTACATCATGTGTGTTTCTACGCAATAATCCATCCACCCTTCCCATACAACTGAATAAAAATATGCGGCCGAATCTTACGCCAAAATGGCGATAAGAAGCCACTGTGAGTAAGGAAAGGAAGAGCAAGGACCCATCGTTTTTTTTGCCTCTGTCACCTTGTCCCAACCCCTGCCTTTTTCCTTTTTTCTCTTCTTCTCCCTCTCTTTCGCCTCCTCCAGGTCGTTGTTTTTTATGTCCCCCTACAGCTCGCCCATTGTTTTGATCACTCAACTCCCTCCTTGCCTCTGCCGAATGTCCCCCAGGCCTCGAGCTATAATGCCGTTTTTTTTCCTTCTTCGCTCTCACTGGTCCAACGAGAGAAGGGGCACGACTCTCTGTCCATATCTCTTTCTTCTGTGTGAGTTGCTTATGACAAAGTGGAACCAATGAAGGTGGGCTATTCATGCTCCTCCTCCTTCCAATGTTTTTCTTAGTTTCCTTTTTTTTTGTCGCTGTCCCCCCGGAGAGAAGGCTCAGCGGTAAACATGATGCGAGAAGAAGGGAAGAAGGAAAAACAAGGGAAAAGTACAAAAGAACAAAGATGAAGAGAACCTAAACGCAAAACGCACAATGAGCTCAAAAGTGCGCATCGTGAAGGACCCAAAAAAAAAAAAAAAAAAAAAAAAACCCCAACTTCAAGTGCAGTCGCCCAATCGTCCAACGTATTGATAGCTTACTCAATTCAAACGACGTATCGATGTTGGGATTGAATACTGGACAGAGGTCTAATAAACGCAAAACAAAAACAAAAACAAAAAACAAAGAGAGAGGACCTTTCTTCGCCTCTCCCACTGTCAACCCTTATGCTTCTGTCTTCTCCCTTCCCTTTTCCAAGTGGTATCGTAATAAAAGTGGGGGCGATACCTATTTTTGAGTTCATAGGAACAGAGAATCGACCCACTGCGGAGAAACAGAGAGGGTGCACGCATGTGTGTGTGCGTGTGTGGGTGTAGGACGGACAGAGAGGAGGACACAGGAAACAACGAAGAAGAAGAAGGGGACAGAATGAGTAAGTTCCAATCCGAAGCAGCAGGGTGTTGTTGGTTGTTTTCTTAATATTGTGTACAACAAGGGGTCGGCGATTGTGATTGTGAGGCGGTTTAAAGTACCGTTTGCATTGTGGGCACCTTGCATTATGTTTTCTATTCTCGGGTGCTTTTCCGTGTAAGTACTGCGTTTTCTTCTTCTTTGTATATGTACAGCGCATCCACCCGCTTTCATCGCCATGGACGTATGGCATGTGTGTCAAAGTTACTGACCCCATCGACGAGTTATGAAAAATAATTTCCTCGCGCGGTCTGTCCAATGGGGCGAAGGAGGCGAGGGTCTAGGTTGAGACTGCGACGGTCAATTTGATTTGTGAACGCGTCGAGTTGGAGTGTCTAGGTCGACTAAAATGGGGACAGAGAGAAAAAAGATCAAGTAGCGCTGGCTTAGTGGTAGTAGTGAGAGACAATGAGAGAGAGAATACAGAGAGAATGACGCCTCATTTTGCATAATTGCAAATCTACACAAACAGAGAAAAGAGAAAAAACAGAGTAGAAAAGGGACACTAAAGGCAGGCGGGATTGAACGTATCGTTGACACAATAGCGACCAATGGATTATCAGCTTGATGAGGATGAAAAGAAGACAACAAGAACAAGGAAGGAAAGAAAGAAAAGAAGTCGAAAAAGGCGAAAATATGGGGGCAGTATCGTACGTAAACTTTAGCAAGGAAAGGGCAGACGAAGAACAACAAAGGCTGCATAACCAAGATACACTGACAATGTCCTGGACCACCCAACACCACCACACTTCACACGACATTAGACCATCTACCAGACTCAGATAATGCAGAAAAAAAGGAACAGGGTTGCGGTCACCATACCAACTATTGGCAGAGGCTTCTTTTTTATTTAGCCAGGGTACGATGCATTGCCTCTTCTCACTCCACTTCCCCTTCCCTTTCCCTTCTTCCTTTTCTTACCTCCCTCTTTTCTCTTCTCTTCTGTTCTGTTCTTTTCCCCTTCTTCTTTTTCTTCTTTTCTTCTTCCTCTCCTTTCCCGCTTCTTTTTGCTTTTCTTTCTTTTATTCTCTTCGATTCTCTCTCGTTCACCCACAGAAGCCTCTCTCCCCCACCAAGTGCATCGATTCTGGTTGGTCCCAACTCTTCAATGCCCTTTATTTCTTTATTTTGCTATCCCCCCCCTTTCCCTTTTGCTTTCCTACCCTTTCCTCCTGCCCGCCTACCTTCTTCTACATGTTCTTCCTCCTGCCCCTTCCCTTCTATACGTACTCATTACTTGCTCTGTACAAACCCCGTCAAAAGCCACGTTTCTTTCATATCCTTCCCTTCCCCTGTTTCTTTTTTCACAAATCACCACCTCTTTTTGAGGATTATTTAATCAACAAACAATGCCTGCCCTTGTTTTTCAGTGAATGTAGTGGTCTGATGGCATCCACATGATGAGCGTGAAGAGTGAAATGAGCATCTCTACTCCATGGAGAGGATGGAGAGGAAGAGCCCGAACGGACTGAGACAGGTCGAAACTAACCTTCATGAGTGAAGAGAGGAAGGAAGGGAGGAGGAGAGAGAGAGAGGAAAAGAAGGCTCGTTAAAGGGGAGGTCGCGAATAGGAAAAAATAATAAAGGGATACATCTCACATTGAAGCGTGGCTATTGCATGGCATGGCATAGCATGCCCAACAACCAGCACCTCTCCTACCTTACATCCGTGTCATGGCCCCATATTTTCCTACAATGACATATGCGCATCCGCTTGCATCTCATGGTCCCCTTATAATTACTTGCACAAAACGCAGACCAACACCTCCATCCACTAGGTTTGCATGCCAGGACGACCTCCTTACCTCCTGCCTTACCAATGAGGCGAACAAAGGGGGATTAAGCCTTGCAACTTTTCCTCTTAGCTCTTTTCTTTTTTCTTTTTTCCTTCTTTTGGGAAGCTACCCTTCAGCCTTTTTGGGTCCATCTAAAATGACTTTTTGGTTTCCATACTCATCGCGATGATGACGATGATCGAGGTTGGATTGTCGCGTCTCTGAGGAGTGTTGCCGAAGATCTAGACTTTTTGTAATAAAATAGAAGGGTTGGTATCACTTGATTCCATTCTACCCTGGCAAAGGGAAGGAAGACAACGAGAAAAAGGTCCTTTTTCTTGGTTGCTTGGCTGTGATGGTCAGGGACAGAAGGGATTAACGTTGCTTTTCAATGTACTATCGATCTGGTTTGTTTGTTTGTTGTTTGTTGTTAAAGGTTGTGTACTTTAAAGGCCTTTGAATGACGACTACAAAGGACGCCCACCCCTTTGTCTGACAATGCTACTCTGTTCTTTTTCTGCTCTAACTTTGTCCTCTTTCACCTTTTCCCCCTTTTGTTACTTTCTTTTTCTCTCTATTCTCTCTCTCTCTCTCTCTCTCTCTCTCTCTCTCTCGCTTCTCTTTCTTTCTCCCTTCTTTCTTCGCCCTCATCATCGTCTCTCTGTTTCTCTTTTTTTTTCTTGTCTGTCTCCTTCTTCCTTCCTTGCATTGTTCTCTTTTGTGTTCTCCCCTGCCTCTCTGCGTGTCCGTCCTGTCCGTCCTCTCCGTCTGTCTGTCTCTGTGCCCACTGGTTACATGCGAGTTGGGAGTAGCAGTACTAGTATGTACAGTCGTAGGAGTGGATGTAGGACTAGGAAGGAGTAGCGTCCCTTATTGCTGTTGTGTATCCTTTCCCTTCCCTTTTCTTCATTCAGAGTGCAGGGGATGCATTTTGCTCAATGTTCAATATTGACGTTCTTTATGTGTGTTCACATTGCTTGTCCGCATACTCAGTCCTGCTTGAATTGAATCGAGTTGAGTTGAGTTGAATAGCGGGTGCCTGAGCCCGATTCTTGCTATATCCTGCCCATACCCCATTCTCATTCGCATGGGCAGTCAATACTAGCCCATCAGCTGCCTTTACCTCTTTCTTCCTCACTTTTCTTCTCTTTTTTTCTTCGTCTCTTCTCTCCTCTTACCCTAACTACCTCTCTCCTTTTGTTTATATTCAGTTTTCTTCCCTTTTCCTCCTTACTCCGCTGTTTTTTCCTTCGCTCTTACCATCATTGCTCTTTCTTTCTCCCACACCCTCTCACCCTCTCACCTTCTCACCCTCTCTCCTTTTCTCCCCTTCCCTTTCCTTTATTTCACTTCCTTACCTTGAACCCTTACTCCTACTCATACTCAAACCTTCAACAGAAACCCTACAACCCTTGTTCACTTCTCATTCCTCATTGCACTGCATCGCATTTTTTTTTTCCCATTCCATCCTGTTTCCTGATTCGCCACGTTTTTTGGTTTTATTTTGTTTTTCTACTTTGTATTCCCTCGCTCCACATTTTTTTGTTCATTGTAACGAGCCGTTCATCCAATCCCATCGCGCACACAAATAATAACCGCCTTCCTCATATTCTCCGCTTGTGCATATTTCTTGCCCTGTGCGCTCCCTTCCGATTTCTTCATCCAACCACAACCAGACCTAAGCCAGGAGTAACCCTCACGCGTTATTCTATCGCCTTTATTGCTTACGGACCCCTGTCAACCCATCCGGTTTTCCTCCTTGTCGACCCTCCCTCTCTATTACAAATCGTCATCTCTGCGCGTCCACATATCTTCTCCATCTAGCCCACAACACACATTTATTACGCCTTACAACTCACCACATCGAGGCAACACATACACTCGTATATACACCTTCCTGCTGCGGAATAGCCGCCCTGCCCCTTCCTTTACCAACTCGTAGTGGATGTAACAGCGGATCTAACACCAAATATCCATCGCAACGTTTGCCATCCTCACCGATACACTGGCCCCTCGCCACCTCATCCAGGACACCCTTAACGACCATTCACTTCAGTCGAGTCACCTACTGCTCCCGAACACCGTTGCCTACAGTACACCCCTCACCCAACCCCTTTACTGTCACAGTAACAAAAAACAACAACATAACTTCGCTCGTCGAGCAGAACGGACTTGTTTTTTTCGACCATTTACTCCATCAAAAGGTTGCTGTTGAATGGTTGATTCTGAGCCCGAACGACCTGTGACACTTGAAGTTGCTGAAGATGTGAGCGCCGGTTTTGGAGTTCCAGGAGACGATCGCCAACTTGCCCAGCAGGATCAAATTACCCATAAAGAAGGAGGAGGTGGATATCATAGGGATAACCATGAGTATAGGAGTCGACATGGCGGTGGTGGGGGAGATTATGACGGGGATGAACGTGCTTGTATGAGACAAATGAAGGACGATCCACATGGCAATGCGGTCATGGCCCTCACAGCACTATGTTCTGACGTAAGGGGTCTTGAGAGCAGTTCTAGTCGGTCGGAGTTTCAGGGATTCTCTGGACAGCAGGTTGCGTCGACTGAGCGTGGGGTAGAGAGATCTCAAGCAGCGGGAAGGGGAGAAAGCATGAGGCCTTCTTACTTGGAAAGGCCTCTGCGTAGCTCACAGGAGACGTTTGCAGACGCGACAATGCGTGCAGGAGGGGGCTCACGACAGCAGCATCAGCAACAGCAGCAACAGCAGCAACGGCAACAGAGTAATATGCAATCGTTAACATTGCAATTACCCCTCTCAGCGACAATGACTCCATCATCATCCTCTTCTGCTCTCAACACATCAACCCGGACAGCATCCGAATCAATGTCGCCCATTTCGGCACAAGAGGAGGCAGTCTCACGGGATACCCTAATAACTCCTCAAGGACAACACGCTCCACATACGCCAGGAGAACGAATGCAATCCGTAAGTTTTTTTCTGCCATTAATGATACGTGGCATACTTCGCCCTACAAGATTCAAGTGCTAACTAATGCTTCCTTTATATGTTTGCTTGTAGCTCTCGCACATGTTAAAGGATCGACTCTCTTTAGCGTCATTCAGGGCAGAGCAAGGATGGGACAAGGTCGATATAGACATGTCTGAGCAAAGGATGACCAGGGAAGAGTTCAGGCAGCCAGCGAGACAAGACGACCTTCAACATTATCTCGATTATCATGGAAGGCTTTCGCCCTCTCAACAAGATGAATTTTCGGCCCATCCCAGTCGACTCTTGAGAGACCGACCAACGTCACCCCCAGCAAGCCTTCTACAGGGGCCAGACGGGTCGATGAGGCGACAGCAATGGGAGTTTTCACTTGATAGTCAATCCCAGCAGCATCAGCGGATCCTTCAACAGCGTCCAAAGCTGCACCACCAGCATCAACAACAACAACAAATGCAGGAGCAACACCATCGCGCAAGGTCTTCCAACTCGGTACAAAATGACAGAGGTTCCTCTCACTGGCTGACTCAGATATCGCCGTCGCCTATTATGGACCCGACCGTAGTCAAGCCCAAGCGCAAATACACCAAAAAGTCGTCGCTCCTCCCCCAAGCCAGGACAGAGACTCATGATCAGGTCAACGTGCAGACAAGGCAGGAGAGTAACAAGTTGCTCTACTCGGACCGTGGACTAATTCTCAAGACCCAGATTCCAAAGAAAGGAAGGCCCATCTCCAAACATTCGACGACCTCTTCCCAGAGCACGCCGACTCTAACATCCCTTGGTATCCTCCCAGCCAGCCATCTTTACTTCTCCAAGGCTGAACCACCTTCTTCGTTGTCTTCTTCTGCAATGTCTGGCTTGGTAGCCGCTGCTACTGGCCGATACCTCTCCGAATCTACCTTGAACACTCATAACTCTTCGCCCCAAGGGCAGCACTCGCCTCTAATGACCGATCAGCGAAGTCCAGTGATTTCTGCGACTAGTCATCGTCCTGGTCGGCCCCTTTCCAACTCATCACTATCTCGTCATGCCCACTCCCAGTCGTATTCCGGTGGGCCATCCATTTCATTTCCTCCACCTCACTCTGGACAAGCCCAACCCCTTCCAAGTCCAACAGCCCACGAGTTTGACCTTCATTCTACGCGATACAAGGACCGACAAAACCTACAGGAACTGGATGATAATCGTTTCTCAGCGTACCAGGATCGGTCTCCAACACTCCCTGTAGCGACCACCGCTTCTTCACAGCAACCGTTATTCCGTCATCGACAGCTACCTGAATACCGATTCCCAACATCTCATCGACGGTACGTGTCATCGCCAATCGATCAGGAGTTCTCTGGAGAGGAATTAGAGTATCGGAATGAGAAGGGTGATCCTCGGTATCCTGAGGGACAACGCATGACGGTTGATACACCTTCAACCCTGCCCCCTCCGTCGTTTGCGGAGGGAGTTCCAGCACAGATGAATACCCTGAAGCGGAGCATCTCGGGGATGCAGAAGAGTCTCTCTATGGATGGTTACCATAGCCGACCGATCGAGGATAGGAGGAGGAGTGTTGGCGGTAATATTGTCGGCGGTGGAAAGCGTGGAACGATGGGCTATGAGCCGGGTGGAAAGTTTGAAGATGTTAATGAAGAAGCTGGCAGTAATTTTTTTGACGAAGAGTTTGATGATTCTGCGGTCGACACGCGGTCCAGGAAACGGATCTCCGGATCCGATCTGGATTACTCGGGCGTCGATGGTATTGGCGTTGGCAGAGTTGGTAATGATGGTGGTGGTGGTGGTGTTCGAAGAAGAATCAACCGGCAAGGGGGCAACAAGACATGGCATGGGGCTACTTCAGGGTTGGAACGACGACGACCACGATCGTTAGTGCTGCCTCGTGGTCGCGGAGAACCTGCGTTGCCTTGGATGAACATGCTTGATTCAGGGTCACAGTCAGGATCGAAGTCTGGTTCGGGTTCCGGATCCATGGTGGGAGTACTACCTGGTCAGCGGCATTTGGATATAGACGACGATGAAATTGATTATCGTGAGATGATGATCATGACCCCCGCTACTGCACCCAGTCCACCATCACCCCCACCCCCACCACCTGCACTGTCAAGTTCGAGTAACTCGTTGATGGTACGAGGCGGAACAGTAGGAAAAGGTCGTGGTGGTCGTTCCATGCACAGCCATGCACGGTCACTTGATATCACCACCTTCTCCGCGCCCTCTCACCGTGAACATCGGCCACTATCGCCATCTAGCCTCGACCGTCCATCTCGACATGATATGCACTCTACTGAGGAGCTACTTCCTGAACAACAGCGTGCTTTGATGTCTGGCCATCGTCTCTATGCATCCTCGTCGAGTTCTCTTAACTCCCGTCCCTTTGGCGACACCCCTTCTATTAGTGAGTTGATCAGCCTCATCTCTAATCAGTTTTTCGCCACTAACCTTATTCAAGACATTGTCACTTATTTGACTATTTTTATATTCTCTTCCATAGGGAATGACCAAGAGATTTTCAACACGGATATTCGAGGAACCCATTCAAGCGACGACCACCGGAGATATAACCACCTCGATACCGCACGACCACCGCCCATCATCACCAGAGCCGATATCCTTGCCAGAGAGATGATGTCTGAAACACACTCAACTTCCTCCGGAGGTGGTGGCGGTCGTGGTAGGGGTCGAAGAGGGTCATCGCACGGACACCATCATCTGAAGGCAGCGGTAGTCAAGAGATCGACGTCCAAGCGTGGGCCGGGTCCTCATCTCAAGAAACATCAGATATTGCAGCAGCAATTGTACCAAATCCAACGAGATCAGGAGAAGATGGACTTGCAGATGACCCTGCAGCTTCAAAAGCGGCAGATGCAGCAACAGCAGCAGTTGAATCAAGAGCAGGAGCAGGAGCGGCAAGATCTAGAACAACAGAGGCAATTGAAGCAGCAGAAGCAGCCGCAACAACAGCGAAAGGCGCCTCATCCTCAGCGACACCAGCATTCTCAAAGTTTGCAGTTGCAGCATGAGTTTTCTTCGCTTGAGTTTAACCAGAAACAACAACAGCAGGGACAGCAGCAACAGCCTCGGCCAGGACGCCCAACTAAGCAGAGGGTCCTCCTTCGTTCCGAGAGTGCATTGGCCGTTCTGCATGGCATGCATTCACCCCCACTAGGATCGACTCTTTCCCAAAGCCAGTCGCAGCCATCCCTCCCCCAATCAGCAACATCAACTACCTCTTCAGCCTCATCCACATCGAAGCCTCAACCGTCTTCACGACGTCGTCAGAATCAACAACAACCCATACTCCTCCGTCCAGTCTCTCTCCCTTCTCTCACTGGTAGTAGTGGCAACTCTGGTGGTGGTGGTAGTGGTGTTGGTGGTGGTGCAGGCGGAATGGACTCTGGATCATCGCCTCCTTATTCAATGAACCACCCCCCGCCCGGCCAACCACTCTTCCGATCCATACATGCGCCGTACTTGGTCTCGCCTTCTAGTCTTGTCAGCGTGGCTTCGAATGCGAGTAGTAGTACAGGAACTACAGGGACTGAGGCTACTCTTGCATCTTTGGGACGTGGTCGTGGTGGTGGCGGTGAGAGGGACGAAGAGGATGAAGATGGCGACGGAGACAGGTCGAGGAGACCTTCTTCGCCTGTCAAGTCTCCTCATATCTCGTATTCGACAACTCCTCCTTTGACGACTGGATCACGGATGTTCACACCGCCGTATAGTCATCGCGATAGTCAAGGATACCCGCCATACCCTCAACCTTATCAACCTCACCACCATCACCAACAACAGCAGCAGAGCAACCATCACGGCCACCATCACCACCCATATCAACGCCCCGCTCACCACAGCGTCAGCACAAGCAGCATCAGCAGTATCACATCCCCCCATCAAGACACCCTCAGCACTACCAGCAGTATCACCACCCTCAGCAAACGCTCCTCCCATCCCCCAGGAGCCATGTCCATGTCCCGTTCAAGTTCTAGAGGAGGAATGAGTACCACCAGCAGTACCACCACCCTCGTCCACTCGTCTGCCCCTCAATCTTCTCTCCACCAACACCAGCAGCAGCACCATCAGCATCGGCACTCGAGTTCTTTGCCGTCACTGAATTACTATTACCAGAGTAGTACCGCAAGCTCGTCGTCTACTTCTCCACAGCATCCCTTGGATAAGAAGTACCAACAGAACCAGCAGCAGAGGATGCTAAACAACCCCCCTCCTGATCAGCAGAACTATCCAACGCGCCCGCCGATCCATAGAATGGTCTCGCATGACACCCAACCACCAGCGTTACCTCCTCACAAACATACATTCGACTCCACCACTGCTTTTCACTCTCCTGATTCTGGACCAGGACCACAATCATCCACACCTACTACTACTACTACCACCACTACTACCACCACAAACGCTGTCGGCGAAGAAGAATCTGTAGAACGGCTCCTAATCCGGACACCGCTGGGCGATGTCTAAAAGGGAGAGGATAGTTTTCCCTTATTTCCATTTTATTATTTTGTCTTTTTTTTTTCACCAATGCGTGTGCACTTGCTTTCATGTTTACATAGAATAAAAAAGTTGAACTTGAGGAGGATTTTTTTTTATTATTTACACTTTATTTTGGTGGGTCTATGTAACATGGGTTAGTTGGTTGGTTTGATTTGTGCTTGCTTAGTTGCTGGGGGTGGCTGTTCAAGAGTGAGAGTACATGTGTGAAGTGTGCGAGTGTGCGAAATGTAGAGTATGTAAGTGTGCACAAGAATAGTAGTAAGTAAGTAAAGAAAAAAAGGTGGCGGCCCTGTCGTGTCCTGTCCTGTCAATGAATTCTAGTATCTCCAGTTCTCCAAAAATCAGCTCCCCTTTCCCGCCAGAATTAATTGCCATCGTCGGTGGTTGAGGTAGTAGTGCCGTTGGAAGAGGCGCGGGTGAGTGTATGGGGCCTCTTCCCAAAGAGTCGATTCCTCAGTGCCCTCGACGCAAAGACCGTCAAATCAAATCCTGCCCAGTCAGAGTCCTGCATATCCTTCAGGTCACCAATCGTCACAATGTCCTGATTCTTGAGCTTGGCCAGCCATTCGTTCGCCTTGTCCGGCCCACGGTGGTATGCCATCGCAGTATCATTCACCAAATCCTCAATCGGCGCATCCATGCTATACTCTATTTTTTTGTTGTCATACAGAGTATGAAT
Source organism: Linnemannia elongata (assembly GCA_036320915.1). Lineage (NCBI taxonomy): Eukaryota > Fungi > Mortierellomycota > Mortierellomycetes > Mortierellales > Mortierellaceae > Linnemannia > Linnemannia elongata. The sequence goes on along the minus strand of JAXBDG010000007.1, from coordinate 227,024 downwards.
AAATGGTGAGCAACGACTGAAAGCGGTATTTCAATCATGCGCATGACTCGCGAGCCAATTACAAATAAAGTAGTTCAAAGGGTTTACCTTTGAAGGGAAGTTCCATTTCACCACCCCAGTCTGGATTAGAGTTCTTGCGGCTGAGGCTGGTTCCGTTCCGAGGCACCTGTGATAATGGGCTGCTGACAGAGCCATCGAGGGTCAACTGAGAGACTGCTCCATGAGAATGACCGTTAGTGAGCATGGGCGAGGAAGGTGTGAAACCTGCAATATCCTTCTTGTCGCCCGTTCCTGCCAGTTCCCGCAATATCCGGTTGATGTCGTGTGTAATGATTCGTTGGTACCGTTGTGGCAACACTTGCTCTTCAATCTACAGATCCAAAAGAACCAATCGTTAGTTCACGCAGTAGAGAGAAGAGAAGCAGTCAACATTTCACAGCATCTATACTCAAAAGAGAATCTTACCATTTCATTGACAACTTCTTCGGCAGTGTCAGTATCGGCATTGAATTCAAATTTGACAGAGAGCTTATCCATGCCCTTGAAGACGACCTGGAGCGTCAAGTGGTTTTTCGCCTCATTGCTCGTCAACACAACCACCTCTGGTTCAACTCCCAAGAATGGATCCTCAATGGCCTCCTGAGCAGAGTATCGCTCGTGCTCAGGGGCTAGACAGTGCTGAATTAGGCTGAGCACTTCCGGGTCGATAATCCGGCTGAGACACTCTGGTTTGAGCCCCTAATGAAAATATAAAACGTACGAGTCCCCAAAAAGAAAGGTCCTATCAGAATATCGAACCTTACAGCTGACACCTCTATTTATCCTTGACCCCCTCTCAACATCTTTGTAACCCGCATGCTTATTTTCCAAGTCGAACAGTAAAATAGCTCATCAGCTGCTGCGATAAAAAAGGGCAGTCAAGTCGTCATACCTGGGAGACCTTCTTGTAAATCTGGGCAGCGTTTTTACACTCGTTGTAAGGGTAGTCGCCTGTCACCATCTCTAGCAGACACATTCCAAAGGCGTAGATGTCGACCTTTTCGCTGTATCCCTTTTCCTCGTACATTTCCGGTGCCATGAACTCAGGGGTGCCTAAATACGGTTCATCAACACGTTATAGATTAAGCAATTTGGCCGTTCATGACAGGTCATGCTGTGAAAGAATAGAAGAGAAACTCGGCATTCAGACATAAACCTGACAAGAATGATCAGGCTGTCATTTAAGACATACCGATGACGGTGTACTTTTTGCCAATCTTCATCTTTGCTGTTCCCATGTCTCCAATCTTGACTTCGCCGTGGGCTCCGTTGATGAAGATATTGTCGCACTTGATGTCACGGTGAATGATTGGTGGGTCGTATGAATGAAGATAGATGAGTCCCTTGAGGATTTGCCTGCACCACCGCTTGACGACTCTGAGATTAGGGGACTGCAATTTGCGGATATATCTATTTCATTGTAAAAGCAAAGAATGAAATTTTTGTTAGTCGGTTGTTATCAAACCAAAAAATGTGAACAAGGCAAGGATGATCGCTCTGTTCTGCTATGATGCTCTTTCCCCCTTCCTTTTCGCCTCCGCTTTCCGTCACGTTTCTTCCTCTTTGTATCCTTTCTCCTACTCTCCTATACATGTCCTCTTCCAAAACTTGTCCGATACTCATCCTATCCTTCCCTACCCTTCCTGTACTGTAATGTCCTTTTGTAGTCCACTTCCAGTCCTCATCGTTTCCTGGTCCTTTCCTGTGTCTGTCCTCATTCCATAATCCTCTCTCCTGATTGATTGTCTTTCCTGTTGAGCTGCTCAAAAATAAGCCTAAAAAATATAAGCAAGAGAACTTACTCTCGAAGGGTGCCAGAAGTCATGAGCTCAGTGATAAAGATGAATTCGGTGTTGCTGTACCAGCAGTCGTGAAAGTTGATGATGTTTGGGTGGCGAACTCTTTTCAGGATCTCGACCTCCTGTGAGAGCTCGGCGTATTCTTGTTTTGTGGTCTGGAAACAGTTCCATGCGACTTCGTATCCCTCTTCCCGGTCGATTCCCTTGTAAACAATCTTGTATGCGCCCTTTCCGAGGACCGAGTTGAGCTGCAGCAGGGTGCGGTGTGATTATGATTGTGGGGGGTGACAAGGAGGTCGACGCAGACATAGACATGCATGTAAACAGAAAAAAAAAAAAAAAAAAAAAGGCGAGAGTAAGAGAGGCAAGAAAAAAAGGAGGCAAACAGCGTTAGACTTGTACTGGCATTGAGTGCTTATTTCATTTGGAATAGTGGAAAATACGAAAAGTGAGGCATTTTTTTCTTCGTTCTAATACTGTAGCCCCCTCCAAGCCCACACAATTGTCACAACAACAGCGAAAACAACACAACATAACACAGGAAGTGTGTCCCCCTTTGTCCCCTCTTTTTTGGTGCCGCTCCTTCTTGACAAATCAACTCTGCATTGCCACAGATAGCACCTAAAGAAAAAATTACGACCCGCCTATTGATTTTTGCATAAGATGGAGTTGTTCCCTTTGTCCTGCCTCTGGCTGTAGTATTCATGTGGTGACACTGTGTTAGCCCTGCTGTTTCTGCTCCGCCATGATGATACGGTGGTGATGGTGCGCACTTCACGAGAAGAGAAAGCCCCCCTGGGTAGGAGTATAGCATTGAATCCGAGAATGAAGAGAGAGGGGGGGGTTTGCAGGAAAATTGATGCCTGTGCTGTTTTCCGGTTCCTGGGATCGCCTTGAAGAAAAAAGATTGCCACCAATAACAGCCTTTTTTCCTCTGAAGCTCGCTCCTTGCTCCTTGTTTGCTGGAATGATTCACTGTCGGTCCTTGATCCTTGTTCGTTTGAAATGATTGTGCCTGGATGTTTGAATGTCACCAGTGGGAATGGGATCTCGCCTGGATCACAAAAAAAAAGTACTTGTGAAAAAAGAAAGTTTTTTCTCTGTCTCCTGGGTGTTTGTCGGTATTTTTTTTACCTTGGCATATCGACCGTTGGGACTGACTTCGACCACTTTTTCTGGATCGTGTTTTGAGTGATCGATGTACTCTGCTAATGGGTCGGACAGGGAAACCATTTTGTGTGAATGTAGGGAATGGAGGGTAAGGAAGGGTATAAAGGTGTGAGCGAATAGGAATGTGAGATTGTGAAAGAGAGAGATGGGTAAGCTTTGGGTTCGGGCTTTTTCTTATTTTTGAGTGGGTTGTTAACAGTTGGGTTAATAGGCCTTTGAAACTTTGGCAGATCAGGTGTGTGTGTTTTTTACACAGAGAGGGAATGAGTTGTCGTGGTCGTTATGGTTTACCAAGAGAGGAGAAGGTGGTGTGGTCGTCTTCGTGTGCGGAGCTCTCGGAGCCGCTCCTTGAGGACATTGGGTCTGACATATGTTATATATATGTATGTGTATATGTTGTAGGAGTATTAGATAGGAGTAAAGGTGTGAGTGGATGATAATAGGAGCAATGGAATGATTGAGATGATAGAGAGAAGGAAGGAAGGAAGGAAGGAAGGAAGGAAGGGAGGAAGGAAGAAAGAAAAGAGATGAAAAATCAAACGCTAAAGCAAGCCTCCTTCTTGTACTCGTTTTGATTTTTACATTTGTCACCCTTCGTTTGAACATCCAATGCTACACAAACACAAGGCAAAAAAGTAAGCGTAAGGCAAAGAAAGCAAGGCAGGAAACATTAATAGTCATCACCAACCAGCCAATGTGCGCTAGCCACTCCACCACGGACATCGACTTGGTCCTCCTTCTCCTCCTCCTCCTCCTCCTCTTCTTCCTCCTCCTTGTTAGCATCACGCCCTTTTCTTTTCTGGTGGAGAATGATAGCCTCTCAATGTTCATTTGTAACTGTCTGGAGTAGTAAAAAATGACTGTTATGGAGCAGTAAAAACGTGGCACGAGAATGAAAAGTAAGCTCTTCTTCTTTCTATCCCCCTTTCTACCTCCATTTTCTACCCCCTTTCTCCCTTCCTCTTACTCCTTCCATGTTGGTGGCAAACTGCTACAAGGAAAAAAACGCCTTCACGCGTTTTTTTTTTTCTTCTTTCTGTGCTTGCTGGTTTGTGTCACGTGCGCATCTCAAGTGACGTTCTCCTGTGTGCATTGCACCTATCCCATCCGACATGTCTTCTTTCGGTCCAAAAGACAGAGAAAGCAAAGCTATTAAAAAAAAAAAAAAAAAAAAAAAAAAAGGACCGTTTCGTTGTCCCTTCTTCTCCTGCTTGTCTCCCCTTCCCTTCCCTTCCCTTCTTTATTGCTGATCTTTTATTTTATTTTATTTCTTCTCCTTCTCACATCCTTCACCCACTCACTCCTTCACTCTTTCACTTCCTACTCGAGAGTGAACAACCAACCCACGATCCCTCTTCATTCCACACACACAATAACCATAACCACCACAGCAACAATGAATCCAGAAGTTGAGCTTTATCCTATCGCCATCCTCATCGACGAGCTCCGTCACGACGACGTCTCCCTCAGACTCAACGCCATCAAGCGCCTCAACACCATCGCTCTCGCCCTCGGACCACAGCGCGCCCGCGACGAGCTTATTCCCTTTCTCGATGGTACTTGCTCTTCTTCTACTGTCCGCAAAACAAACAAGCTCTTTTGTACCTTGTTCTCTTTATTTTATTTCCCTATTGTTTTAACAACAGTGACTAACTTGCTTCTGTGCCTTTAACCGTATGTGCTAATAGAGTCGATTGACGATGAAGATGAGGTGCTGTTGACATTGGCAGGAGAGCTGGGAGACTTTGTTGAATATCTCGGAGGTCCTCAGTATGCACATATCCTCCTGCAGCCTCTTGAGAACCTTGCCGCCGTCGAGGAGACCATGGTCCGCGACAAGGTAATTTACAAGCGACTCGGCAGTGGTCTGGATTCTTATGTTACGTGGACGCGCCAGTGTTGTAGACAGCAAGGACACGCTACCAGCAACACGAACGGTGTATTTTCAACATCAAACTAGGACACGACGCAAACAACAACAGACACATTTACGACAGCGTGATAGGGACTCGCTTCAAACAAGAAAGCATTCTTTGCAACAATACCACAACAACGACGCGATAAAGACGCAGTTGTGACATCAAAAAAGAATGCTTTTTTTTACTTGCAAAAGTAGCACGATAGAGTCAGACTGAAAACGAAAGACTTTTCTGCGGCATTAAGCAAGAATGACTTGCTTACAGCGTTGACACTTACTCACTCTCCGTTTTGATTCTGAACTTTCGTACCTTTTTTCTGCTTCCCCTCGTTTTTGTCCGCGTGGTTCACAACAACAACAATAACAAAATAACAGGCGGTCGAGTCACTCAACAAGATTTGCCCCTTATTGAATCAGTCGCAGCTGGAGCAGTACTACACCCCTTTGCTCAAGCGCCTGTCATTGGGAGACTGGTTCACGAGCCGCACCAGTGCCACCGGACTCTATGCCTGCGGCTATTCTCTGGCCTCGGCTGCCACACAGGACGATATGCGCAAGTAAGTACGATGCACGATACCTGTTTGGATGAACAAAATGACAATGGAGGCGTGTGAGAAAAAAATAAAAAGAGGAATTGACCACAATTATTCTTTGTTCATTTGTGATAATATCTGATAGATCCTTTGGTCAACTTTGCGCTGATGATACCCCCATGGTCCGCCGTGCCGCTGCCACACATCTGGGCGTAAGCACTCTTCTTTTTTCTCTTTCTACAACATGAACGCTGTGTATGCTCAGACCACGAAAGGCATTAAAGCTAATATCCCATAATATCCTCTCAATGTCAACTATTAGGCCTTCGCAAAGAAGGTCAGCAAGGAGCACCTCATCGCAGATATTATCCCCCTCTTCACAAAATTGTCTCAAGATGATCAGGATTCCGTTCGTCTTTTGACCGTTACCGACCTTGTCGCCATCGCAGAGGAGCTCACTCCCGAGGAGAACAAGACTTACTTTTTGCAGCCCTTGAAGACAATGGTCGCCGACAAGTCATGGAGAGTCCGTTATATGATTGCCGATAACTTTGTCAAGGTATATTTTTATTCCTGACCTTTGAAGCTGTGGCATACTCATCTCTTATGGCGACGTATAAAAGAAACTAACCTTGATACAATCTGTACTTACACACTAATAGTTGAGCAAAGCAGTCGGTGAGGACATCACACGCGACGACTTGGTCAGTGCATTTGTTCGCCTGTTAAAGGATAACGAGGCCGAGGTCAGGACCGCGGCCGCAGGACAAGTTCCTGGTATGTTAATAACATGGCAATTTTTGACAGCATATTACTTCTGCTGGCTTGAACTGTTTTCTGAAGTAGGTGACTGACGTTGGAATGAATTTTCTTTATAGGTTTCGCTCAATTGGTCGACAAGGAGACGATCCTCAACTATATCTTGCCTTGTGTCAAGGACATGATCACCGATACCTCGCAGCACGTTCGCGCAGCTTTGGCAATGCAAATCAGCGGCCTGGCGCCTATTCTGGGCAAGGAATCTACGACTGAGCACTTGTTGCCTCTGTTTTTGCAGCTTCTTAAAGACGAATTCCCTGACGTGCGTCTGAACATTATTTCAAAGCTGGAGACAGTTAACAATGTCATCGGTATCGAGCTCCTTTCACAGTCGCTGTTGCCCGCCATTGTCGAGTTGGCTGAAGACAAGCAGTGGCGCGTGCGCTTGGCGATCATCGATTATATCCCCCTCTTGGCCACTCAGCTGGGAGTCGAGTTCTTTGATGAGAAGCTGGGAGCTCTTTGCATGTCGTGGTTGGGCGACAGTGTATTCTCGATCCGTGAAGCTGCCACAGTGAACTTGCGAAAGTTGACCGAGGTCTTTGGTGTTGACTGGGCGAAGCAGACCATCATCCCCAAGGTTCTTGCCATGGGCACCCACCCCAACTACTTGTACAGAATGACTACCATATTTGCCATCACAGTACGTATCCTTTGATCTAATTGTTCAACACCATTAGTGTTTTCAATAACGCCTTCTACGTCAATGACACTGGCTAACATCTCATTGAACACCCTTCTCTTTCTAATAGGCGATGGCACCAGCAGTGACACCTGAGGTGACTCGCGATTATATCCTGCCTACGGTGACTAACCTGGTCTCGGACCCGATTCCCAACATCCGCTTCAATGTTGCAAAGTCGATAGAAGCATTGATCCCTGTTTTGTCACAGAACCCCGATACCAAGCCCCTTGTTGACCAGCAGCTCAAGCCTGCCCTGGTCAAGTTGTCTGAGGATACCGACAATGATGTGCGGTTCTTCTCGCACAAGGCTCTTGTTGCCGTGCAATAGTTCACTAGATCCGACCTCCTCAGTCACGACGAGTAAGCCAATAAAAGAAAAAGAGTGAGATGGATTGAATCTAAGCCACAGTTTTTCAATCCAAAAATTTTTTGATGGTGGATAAATAAACGTCGGCAACTGGAATCGTGGAATCCCCCTCTTTCACCCACAAATCATCCACTTGATCAAAATGGCCTCCGCTCAGATTAGCAAGAAGAGAAAGGCAAGTTGCTTCTTCCCGATCCTTCTCTGCCGTCTCAGGAACCAACCGCAAGGGCAGCAGGACAGGAGTCGTACAAGCAACAAGCAACAATCCCAAAAAAAAAAGGATTCACTAATTACCGGGATGGAGTTTTATTTATTGGAACGGCAGCAAGTGGGTGTCATTATGATTCGGGAACTGGAAACGACTCCACCTTGCAGGGTCCAACAGCTCGACGCCTCTAAGAAAAGTGGGACACCACCTTGAAAGGAGTATCGTCATTGTTGTGGGCTCCAGGAATCGGTCAGCCAAACTCGATCTTGATGGATTCCATCATCCAATTCAGTTCGGTCACCACTCCAGCTACCTCGAGTCAATTCAGTTGTTGTCATCAGTCTCCTCGAGAACAAAAACAACAAGCACAAAAACTCCGGAACAGACCAACCGCCACCACAAAGACAGCAGGGGAACACTTTATCGCCAGACCACCAACACTCCACCTTCAGCTGTCAGTATACTTGTCCGTCTATCGCCAACCCATGCCACCTGGGTCATAATAACGCAGGAAAACAATACAGTCAGCAACAACAGGAGCAAGACGACGAGAAACAAGAACCATAAACTAACCTATCACCAATTGGGTTGAATTCTGTCAAAACTAATAGTTCGTCGCCGATGGTGTTTTCTACGCCGAGTTGAACGAGTTCTTCCAGCGCGAGCTCGCTGCTGAGGGTTACTCTGGTGTCGAGGTCCGCGTTACCCCCGCCCGCACCGAGATCATCATCCGTGCCACCCAGACCCAGGAGATTCTCGGTGTCCAGGGCCGTCGCATCCGCGAGTTGACCTCCTTGGTCCAGAAGCGTTTCAAGTTCCCCGAGAACACCGTTGAGCTCTACGCCGAGAAGGTTTCCTTCCGTGGTCTCTGCGCTATTGCCCAGTGCGAGTCCCTCAAGTACAAGCTCCTTAACGGTGTTGCCGTCCGCCGTGCCTGCTACGGTGTTGTCCGTTACATCATGGAGTCTGGTGCCAAGGGTTGCGAGGTTGTCGTCTCCGGAAAGCTCCGTGGTGCCCGTGCCAAGGCCATGAAGTTCGTTGACGGATTCATGATCCACTCTGGTCAGCCCACCAAGGACTTTGTCGACACCGCCGTCCGCCACGTTCTCTTGCGCCAGGGAGTTTTGGGAGTCAAGGTCAAGATCATGTTGCCCTGGGACCCCACTGGCAAGATGGGCCCCAAGACCCCTCTTCCCGATATGGTCACCATCATGGAGCCCAAGGAGGAGGCCCCTATCCTCGCCCCCGTCTCTGAGTCTCGCGAGGAGGTTGTTGCCCCCGTCGCTGTTGCCCCCGTTGAGGCTTAAAAACCTTGCCTTTTTGTGCATGTTTTAAAGAATAAATCCCAAAAAAACCCCCTGATACCTTTGCTTTCCTTTTGATGTGTTTTAATTACTGGTGTCGAGTGTATGCGAATGAAAGTACTCAGTGAAAGGTCGTTTCTATGCATTGACACGCGGACCATGTTTCTTGTTGTGATTTTGCTTTTGCTGAGCAAGTTTGTCGCGTGCTGGGCAAAGTGGTGGTAAATCAACACTCGTTCTGTACGCGTATGGTATGATATGATATGAGAAGAGTGAACAGGGAACAGAAAGCGGTCACAGGCTGTGGTGGTGCGAGGTTATTTGAGCAGAAACAACACATCTCCACACTTCACATCACCCAAACCCAGCGCACATCAGGACACTGTCAACACTGCAGAACAAAACAGACATTACAAGGAATGGCATTACCAAGGCATCTCAAGAACGGACTGACGCCCCTAGAAATCGAGTTCCTGGCCGAGAATGAGCTCATCGAGATCGAGGCTGCCATCGACACACGGACAGATCTCGAATTGCTCTCGGTGAGTTCTGGTCGTTTGCCCCGTCATTTTTTTTTACAACAACAGCAGCGGCAAGGAGTGGGGATGAATGAAAGGGACTAGACTTTAGAGGAAGAATAATGTCGGGAAATAACGACCATGCCCCCCCCCTTCCCCCTTCGAAAGAGTTCGCCTTTGCTTATTTTTTTTTTTTTTTGCAATTTTGGACTTTTGGAGCTTACCTCGTATCATGTCACCCTTTTTTGTGGTTGATAGGGAACACTACCAGCATTAAAGCCGTTGCGGACAAACACGGTCCCGCTCTGGATGGCCATCTCACTCAAAAAGAAGCATAAATGTAACATCCGCGTCCCTGCCTGGATGACAGTCGGTAAGGCCCACCATCATCCTCCCCTCTCCAAAAAAAAAAAAGTTTGAAGGGATTATTAATTAGGGCACGAAATAATTAACGCCACCAAAAATCCGATCTTGCACTCACTCGCTGAGGTTTTCTTTTTAACTTTTTTTTTTTCTTTTTTTTTTTTTTTTTTGTAGAGGCATTGACGAAGACGTTGAAGGAAGAAGAGACGAATGACGTGCGGTTCAGTTATATGCCGTATCACTACATGGAGATCGCGCAGCTGTTGCTGGAAAAGTAAGTTATACTCTGTCAGGGATCATCTAGGAGGAGTAAAGAAAGGCAGGAAGTGTGGAGGTCAAGTGCGCCGAAAAATACTGGGGGGTTAGTGATTTGCTTCGCATCGTCTTACAAGAAAATAGAATGACGAGGGAGGAGGTGAAAGGAGAAGGACAAAGGGCAAAGGACAAAGGATAGGGCAAAGAAGAAAAGGCGCGATTGGATATTCTAGATATATAGACCGGTCAGCCAGGGGAGGAGGAGGAAGGTTCACATTTGGATTAGGAAAATCAGACAAGGGACAAGGAACAAGAAACAAAGAGCGCATATTAACCCAAATGAGGATGTTTTCAACAATCAATAAGGCAAACCAGACAAGGACAAGGAGTAAAAAGAACGCGAAGGATCCTTTCCTTGCTTGATGAAAGAGCGCCAATAAGAACAAGAGCACAATATAGAGAAGGAGCGGGTCAGCTCCAAGAAGGCAAAAAAGGGAGACAACATTTGAAGAGTCGAGGACGCAACCGAGTTTCGCGCTTCATCGCCGATTTGCATTATCGGACAATTTAATATAGCCCATTGACCACTGGAATTGCGGACACAGAGGAAAACAGAAACCGCAGGATGCTGGTCCTTGAATGTAAACGACTGAAAAAAAAGGACTGGTCTGAGGAACTAATCGTCCCGCGTTTGTGTTCTCTCCCCCTTCTTTATTTTATGTATATATTAATAGCGCAATGGATGATATCCCTTCAGCAGAAGCTACGAGGACACTGCTGAAGGACCTGCGAGAGGCTAGACAAAGTAAAGCCCGTCAAGGTGTGCACGCACTAGGAGAAAGTTATCTTCAGGTATGTCGTTTACCACATACAAACAAAAAACCAGAGTCATGGAACTCTTGTTGTAGCTATTATCTCTTTGTTAGTTTTTTGGACAGTCGATTCCATTCCACTATTTTTCGCCCGACTCCATGCTCCATGAAAGATTCTCCATATAGGAACAGAAGAGCATGAATGATTATAAGAATTTGGGTCAGGGGGGGTGAGACAAACGGGCAAATGCATAGGACTTAAATGCGACAGGGCGAAATGACGGGAAGAACTAGAAAGCAGAGGGAAGGATGACAATTGGACGGAGGCATGAATATCTTGACTGGGACACAAGCGGCGAGGAGCATGAAAGTAGGGATAATGGACAAAGACTCTGCAAAGACTAACGAGAATAACACGACAGAGCCCTGGCCATTTCTTCAGCCTGCACTCTATCTGTGTTCAACAACTAATATTAATATCACGTTGTTGATTGGTCCATTGACTCACACACCTTGGTGTTTGCTTTTTCCCTATTTCCTTATTCTTATGTTTTTTTTTTTGCCACGCGCTTTGATGTTTTATCCAATGCCTGTACTTTAGATGGATAACATCGGGCTGATGGAGATTAACGAGATCCGACCATTCTTCACCAAGGCGTTCTTTGAGATTCAAAAACTGAGACCTGCAGCAGCAGGAAACAACAGCAACAACAACGCCTACGACTATGATCAATACGGGAACAGCGGCCTCAGCATGGATGGGCGATACGGCGGGGGCAGCATGGCGGACTTTGATGGCAAGGCATCCTACTCTAGTTCAACTGTTCCCGAGTCGTCTCGCCGATTCCAATCGACGCAAGGCTCGCGAATGAATTAAATCCTTCTGTTGCTATTGTATCCGTGATTGTTGTTAATGTTTTCACTTAATTACTTTTACTTACTTTTACGTAAAAGTCTTGCATTGATAATGTCGACCCTTCCTCTTGTCCTCTCTCTCTCTCTCCCTTTTTCGTGATGTTGTCTTTCACTCTGTGTCTATTTCCCTTCCCTTCGGTGGTCATTTTTGATTCTTTACTATTGGTCAATCTTGTTTGTTTTCGTGAAAGAGATGTGTCCATGTTTGCTGCTGTAAGATATAACAGTGTTTGCATCTCCCCCGATTGTGTTTGTTCCATCGAGGCCTAAAACAACCCACCATCGATGTGTGTCTCTCGTTTGATGTGGACGTTAACTCGAGCAAGAGAATTGAGTACACAAAAACAAAATAACACAAAACAAAAACAAAACAAAAAGGGCATGACCAAGGGGTGGGTGGATGGTATCAAAAAAAGACGGACAGAGAGGAAAAAAAAAAAAAAAAAAAGAAGGGGCGGGTTTCCGATTTTATCCTTCTTTTTTTTTTTTTTTTTTTTTTTTTTTTTACTCCCCTCCCCTTCGTCCCTCCACTCATCCTCCTGCTTTTTGAATGGACCCGATTTGTGTTTCCTCCCCAAATCTCTCTCTTTTACTCCGTCTCTCTCAAAATCATGGACGTGGATGGGTAGATGGGTCATTTTGAATCTTTTTTTTTTTTTTTTTATTGGTCCCTGAACTCGAACATGCCTTTTTTGTGCGAGCAATATTGGTAATGCATTTTGGAAACATGAAAACGAATGGGAAGGGGAAGGGGACGAGGGGAGGGGGGCACAATATAAACACCCGCCACCCACACGGACGAAGAGATGGGGCGGAAGGCGGAGAGAACAGGGAATAGATAGAACTACACCCTTGTTTTGTCATTTGCATGTATCTTTTCCCGCATGGGAGGATTTAATTGATTTGTTACTTGTTTCCTATTGATGAGGGAGGAAAAGAGGAGAAAAAGAGGGGGCTAGGTATTTTTTTTAGTGTGAATAGAAAGCAAGTAAGTTGGCGAAATGAATGGAGAGCAACAACAAAGTCGATTACAGACTGAATACTTCTCGTAACAACAAACTGGGCCCGAGAATACATCAAAGCTGTATCTAGACCCTTTCCGAACAAGAAGTGCGACATATTGGGAAAAACGAGTTCGAGGATGCGGAGTGTAGAAAGCGGAGAAGGCCCACCCTCACCGTGTCGATGATTTGGAACCCTTGCGAGAGGGCTACAAATCAGGCAGGCAAGTGGGGATTGGAAGGGGGGAAAGAAAGAAGAAAGGAAGGCGAGAATGAGGAGGAGCATGGGTGGAGGAAGACGAGATGCCCTGACCGTGAAGGAAGAGCAAATCAGGTGTTTTCGCGTGTATATACATGAGTACCCATTCAACGTGGTCTAGATCACTCACTCTGCAGTCCCATGTTCACCTTTCCACCTTTCCATCCTGCCATTTGCTGTCGCCTTTTGAGCTGGACTTGAATGAATGGATGAAATGAACGAATGGAAAAAAAAATACCCCTGAGCGCTTGAAGGTTCCTCATTTTATGGAGTACTTTTTTTTTTTTTTTTTTTTTTTTTTTTTGGCTAGTTTCTTTATTGCATTGTCATATCCCTTGCAGTTTGTCATATCTGCATGCTTACGGCTCTTATTCCAATAGTCCTTGCCTAATAGGTCATCCTTGCTTGCATGGCTGCCTGTTTCTCTCTTTACCTTGACTACTTGCTTGTATTGCTTGACGAAGTATCCCTAATTCAAAATATCCAGCTTTCTTTGTTTATATATTGCACGGATCCCCCTTGCAACATTGTAGACAAGATGAACCAACCAAAATGATGATATAGTCGAGCCGACAACCAGTCAGAGTGAGTTGGATTTGCGGGATGTCTTTGTGGCACTTCATCTACTTCGGAACGCGTCTGTTTAGTACTTTCGCCTGTCTGCTGGCTTCAATTCTTCCTTTTTCAGCGCAGAGGAGAGAGAGAACGAGAGCGAGCGTTTGTAGTGTGTGTGTGCATATTCTACACATATGTGTGCGTGTGGTTCGCTTAAGCGGGAGGTAGCAAAAGCACGACTCAACAAAATACAGAGCCCGGGAGAAAAAAAAATAAAAAAATAAAAAAATAAAAAAAATGAGTACGCGCGCGCGTTTATGAATTTCTTCCTTTTCATGATCCCGACTCTGACTCTGTTTTTTTTTTTCACTTTATCCTTGTACTCTTCTTCAAAGGCGGTGCAACACACTGCGCTGAGACGAAACATAGGGATAATTTCTTTTTCGTTCATGCACACGCGTACACACTTTTACTATCCGTATTTCTCTCCACTGCTCGTTGAGAGTTTCTTTTCCTTGAAGGCAGCGTTTACATGCTAAGGAACAGAAAGAGAGAGAGAGAGAGAGAGAGAGAGAGAGAGAGAGAGAGAGAGAAAGGGAGTAAGAGAGAAAGGGAGTGAGAAAGAGAGAGAGATAGATCGGCAAACAATTAACATTAATAAACAGTAACACTCATAGGGCGGATGTCAAAACGTAAAGAAGAATAGAGAGATAAGGCCAAGGGCAACACACACATCAAGAGGACAGAGAGGGAGTAGACAAAAGCAGGAGAGTGCAATAAGAAAAGAAGACACACAGAGAATAGATCTCAGAACACATTGATGGCTACAAGAAGTGCGAGGATGTTCGAAGGGGTAGGGGAACCATGCTATTTACGACTTTCCGTCTGTTTGTGGAGGGCAAAATTCTATAGTCTACTTTTTCTTCTTTGCGAGAAGTATAGGGGCAAAGAAAAGGAGAAAAGAAAAGGGGGGGAACAAAACATGCCGCGTTTCGCTTAGAAAGGAAAAGAAAATGTGCCTCCAATAATTGGTACATCGCCATTGCCTCTCCCCCTTGCTCTCTGTGTGTGCCGTCCATTCATCTTCCATTGTTGTATTCCCATTCATCTGGGGAAAAAATCTCAATTGCGGGATGATCGGGATGATCTATGAGTGGAGACAAGCACATCTAAACCGTTGTAATAAACAAATGGAAAACAAAAGATAGGGGAATAGGAAAAGACGCGAGAAGTCAAATAATGTGTGTGCTTGTTGACTTTTCAAGCACATATAATGAATAGGGTTAATTAGGCGCGTACTGCATTCTAACGACGCCTTCATTTCCTAGAGATGTTCAATTGTTTGAATGACTAACACTATGGTGTTTCATAGGTTTTGGGGTGCATCCTTTTATTAGCTAACTTTCGTGGCAGTTGGAGATCCAACTCGCACCGAAAGGCATAGCTTCTCCAAGTTAGCAGGGAGGAGGGGAGCGGGAAGGGCAGAACGAGAACTTTCACCTATAGTATAACAACACGAACGAAACAGGTAATAAAAGAACCTTATCAACATGCCAACAAACAACTTTTTTTTGTTACTCATGTCGTAAGTACAAACCCCCTTGCATAGATATGTTCACACTGCAACAACCAGCAAATCTTATCTCGTTAGGTTGATTATTTTTTGGTATTTTCGTTTTTAGCTTTTGGAGGGAGACAGAAAGAGTCGGGATCAAGACGAGCAAGGAAGGGGAAAAACAACCGAAAACACCTCCGTATCATCCACACTCGTACAAACTCAAAACATAGAACCAAATAAACAAAGGAAGGCGTAGAACATAGACAGGGAGCTAAAAAAAACTGGACGCCTTCATAAAAAGGCGCGGTATCTATAAACTATTGCAAACACGACGCGACTGCCCCTATCCTTGTTTGCGCTTTCTTTGCGCTAGTGATGATAAGAGTTACAGTATTGTTCTTTTTTTTGGTATACATATGCGGTTTCTTTTAAAGTGTGGATTCGTTGAGGGGTGGCGTTCTTTCCTCAACAGCCCAAGGACTAGCAAGGCATGAAGACAAAATTACAACCTTCAATATGTCATGATGAGGAATGAGCACAAAGAATAGTGTACCCTGACTGCCTGCATGCTTGCTTGTCCGCTTGCTTGCCTGCATGCCTGCATACTTGTTGGCTGTCATGACATCTTAAAAAAACAAGGCGATGATGATGAGTTGGGCACAAATCACAAAACTTGTTCGGGGAACTTCATGCTAGGCCCTACGTCCTGCAAACGCTAGTTCTATTAGTGCCATTTGTTGTTCATCCTGTTGGTTGAAGAAAATAACAGTTGCCACGGGAAGGGGCAAGGGAATAAACAAGAACCATTGATCCTTTTAGCACAGACGCCTAAAGAAATAAACAATTCAAACGTCCATTTCAAACACAAAAGGAAAGTGGTAAATAAACACAAACAAATGATAGGGGAAAGAGGAGAAGAAAGAGAGTAGGAGGAGGGAAGAGGAGGAAGGGTAAGACCAACAGGCAAAAAGGGTCAACCGATGAGAGGATTTCATGATCAAGCTCGACCTTCTTTCTTGCATCGCTTCTGTGATATTTTGTGGCCAGACCCGACCTTTTGCTCATGCCAATTTTGTGCGACAAAAGGCGACAGGCAATAGATGTTTTTGTTAACTCTTTATTTGCTATGTTATGCCGCTGCCTATTCTCTGTTGCACTTTGAATAGGAGGAAAGTAAAACAAAAGAGGAGGGAGGATGCAAGGGAAGAGAAGGATTTGACAACTGGATCTTGATTCATCTTGCTCTGATCTATTCGTTCTTTGATATTTTTTTCACGGACTTGTGGAAAACGACGGTCGACGAACACCAAGAAGACCACCACCACGAGAAGAAAGAGTATAGAAAAATATAGCACAGTGAGTCACAGGTACCCACAGAATGGAAATGGATGAGCGATCCCACCATTTCGTGGACTAGCTTTGGCCCTAACAGTGACCCTTACTGAACCTTGCACCCGTCCATTTCACACTCAATTGCAATAATACTATTGCTAACAAAACGTAATCAAAGGCAGCCTAGTTACCTTCTACTTTTTCTCTCTCTGCATTTCACCCTCTCTTCTTACGACATCACTGCTTAGTAATGAACAAAGGAAGATACTGTTACAGACTTGAGAAGAAAGTTGAGAGTGAGAAATTGGGAGAGCAGTGGTGGTAAAAGTAGAGCAACTCTGGGACGGAGTAACCCAGATGAAAAAAAAAACCTGTTCCTGTTGTGAAAAGAGCGAGACGCGCACGGACCACAAAGCCTATCAGTAGGTGAAGCCTATAAGTCTTTGGTTCATTTTTCAGTTGTTAGGCACATTTTATTTATCGTGCTAAAAAGGTGCACATTGCATGAATAATGGAGGTCTTAGTCAATTTTTTTTTTTTTTTTTTTTTTTTTTTGGCGGCTACACACATCTGTGGAAGTCAGTAGGAGCACATGGAAAATGGAAGGCTATTTAAAGAGCATGTACAGTATTGTACGCGTCTCCAAACACAACGGCAACGATGCACAGTGTAGTGGATAATATCATTCATTCAAGATGCGGCAAAGAATAACGTGCCCGGTTTCTCGGTGGCAAAAATTGTGCTGGTGAGAGCCATAAAAGAAAAAAAAGGAATGAAAGACGAATAGCACGCAAATGTCTATAAATGTGCAACTAAATGGGACATGGTGCGCAGAAGACATGAGAAAAGAGGTTCAGTTCGCCGTCTTGAGATGAAGTGCTTTGTCGGCTCTCTGTTGGCGTGGGGAATGCGCCCTTGAGAAGGAGGGACCTTGTCAATTTTGTTATGTTACATCTCCTCTTCTTTCGTGTTACTACTTCCCGACCTCTCTCTCTCTCTTCGTCCCTTTCACTCTCTCTTTTCATTCTCCTATACACCGGAAGAGGAAAGTGAAGGAGAAGGTGGGAAGAAGATGGTACCAGTGGTATGATCTTCGTGTTCAGGCGAGCGAAGATTTGTGGACAGGTTGCATGAGAAGAATCGTCGCGAGATCGAAATATGGCTAACGCAAAGAAGCAAGCGCAACCAAACGATGAAACACTCGTGAACACACAGCTGTCTATCAACATTTTTTCGCGCGGATTCTCTCCCTCGATCTTTTTTCCTCTCCTCTCTCTCGCCCAAGCCCCTCCCTATTTGTTTTGTAAGACCAAACAGTAAAAGGCCCATGTGGATGAGGCCACAAATACAAGGCAGTGAGGGAAGTGGAGTATTTTGTCCTTGCCCTTTGTTCCTCAAGACAAACATGTTCCTCGACCTGCAGTACTTTCATAGGACCCTCTCACAATTAAGAAGAGTCCATTAGAACGCGCTCTTATCCGCTCGGTTTCTCACCTCTCGCATCCTTCCCTCTGCCCCTCGATAATAGCTTTGCTGCAAAGCGAGAGAGAAAGAAAAATCCGAGCTAACGTGCGAACACGAGGTCAAGTCTGCGCTTCTGGTGTGACAAAATGGAGAAAACATCCTCGCACAAAAATATGCTTTGTTTTCTGAAAAGAAACCGTTTGTTTCCCGATGGGATGAAGGAGCATGTTCTTGAACATTGAAAAAGGGGGGGAAGTGGACCAACACTTCCCTGCCGTGCATGCTCACCAGCAAACACTATGTCAAACGAAACATCGTCGAAGAATGCGGAAGGAGGAAAAGCGAGGACCGAGCACACGCTGTTCCATCCGTTCAAGAAAACGGCTTCCCGAAAACACGTACCGCTTTTGTTCGAAAAATATCTAGCCAGAACCATTCCTCCTTTTACAAGTAAATGACCGCACTATGAGAGATACGTGGCACAAGTGTTTATGTTCGCGCAAAAGAGCGAAAGTAAAAGTGAGAGACATGTCAACCTGCAGTTCCACCGAAAAGAGTATAAAAGAGTTGAACTTTCGCCTTCTTTTGTGCCTTTTTTCTCCTTTGGTCAATTCCTTACAACCAAGTAGCCATTCATATCAGTCCATTTAACCTGCTTCTCCACAGCTCTCTCTCTTGACAGCAAAGTGTGTATTCTTTTTTTCCTATTTCACCACATTCTATCACAATCACCTACTTCATATTTCACCTAGCTACTCCAAGCGTTTTAAGTACGTTATTGTTACTCACTGCAATGTGCTCCAAAGGAAACAGCTAGTCTCTTTCTCCCTGTCCCTTTCATCCTTCTTCATGATACCTGTGGCTTCGTCTTCTACGAGACTGTTTAGTCCTCTTCCTAGCCACGACGATGACGACGACTACTTGACTTCAGTTGACATTTAGTTACAATACCCCTTCTTTTTCTTACCCTTTCATCTGCACCATCATTGTCATCGTATTCTTCGTGCACTTCTGTGCTTTATGTCTCGGCTGTTTGCTGTTGTCTGCTTTCCCCGTGTCTTCCTTTCTTCACGTTTTTTTTTCTTTCTCTCTCCCCCTTTTGTTGTGGTTTTTTTTTTTTTTTTTTTTTTTTTTTTTTTTTTTTTTCAGTTTGCATCATCAATGTTATTGTCGTCATTGTATTTGTGCCCCTGCTTGGGTCACAAAAACGGTGGCTAACTTTTTCTTTTTCACATTTTAGTTTTATTGTAATGGTTCCTGGGATGTGGATCGATGATTATACGGAATATATAAAAGCTTGAAGGTTGATTGGAATTGATTGATCAAAGAGTAAGATAGAACGCGTTTGGACGAGGGGCGCAGAGCCAGAGGAGAGACAAGTGGAAGAAAGGAAAAAGGATAAAGACACACAGGGCGAGGCCATGTCTCTTTCTGGACGGAGACCTCTTTTGCCTATCTCATATCTCTTGTTTGCTCATTATGCTTAGTGCTTAGGCAATCAACGGCGGGTCGCTGTCGTGTGTAAATAGTCTTTCTTCATTATATTTTTCCTTCCTTCCCTTCCTTAGGAGGGCTCCCTTTAGCCGTTATGGCTGATCCCTTGTTCGTTTGTAACCTTGTTCGTTTTCACTTCTCCAACTCCATGTCTATCTCTTTTTCAGACTCTTATACACTCCCCTCTTCCTCATCAAACACATACAGATATTGTCGCACAGATACTTGCTTGCCCTATTTTTTTAATTCAATCCTTCATGCCTTTACCCCTTTTCACCTTTTGTTTTTGTGTTTCTCTTGTGTCTGTCAGGTAGTTTCTCTCCTTTACCTGCCCTGTTTTTTTTCACTTTGCTTCTTTGGGCTCACCTCCTAGTCTACTAGAGTGAGGTCCCTGCGTTCGGCAAGACCAGCTTTAAACTTGATATTTTTTCTTCTTGAGACCACAGTACCTGCATTGCGGCAAAAGGTACACATTCCACCCCTAACAAATACTCATACATTCGCACCATTTACCGCTCACCCACACCCTTTTTTGTCCCTTTCTTTGCTCTCTTTCTCTGAAGATTTGTCCCTTCAATCGACCACCGTTGCCTCAACCCTTTCCATTCCCCGACAGCTCACCTTTTTTTATGCCTGATCCTTTATTTTTTATTTCTTCTCAAGTCCACCTGATGTGTTCCTGCCGATTACGAGCGTTGTTTACAGGGGGAGAGAGGATGTCCTACAAAGAAAACAATAGGTGTGGACTTGCGGAAACTACATCTTGAAAGAAGGAGGAAAGGGGTGGACTATATGTGAATGACTAGCGCTCTTGCTTTTGCTAGTATGTGTTTCTACACATTTCCTTATTTCCTTGCTTTTATCTTCTTGTTCGTCCCCCTTTATCTCCCCTGCTTTCAGTTTATTGATATTTCTCGCACCCTTTTTTTTTGTGCACCTCCTTTCAAGTGTAGACCCCCTTCTCTTCCCCTTCACCAATAATAATAACGCAACAACAAGCATTTACAGCTACTACAGCGCCCCAATGCCATCAGTATGACATTACCTCACTATCGTAGAAAATGGCCCTGTTTTGTTTGGCCTCAATTGTTTTCTAACACCACATCCCCATCCCTTTCCATTCCTTGTTGAATCGATGGCCCTTTCACTAATTCTTTTTCATGATCGCATCCCAATATTCGTAGCATCATTGCAATTGACAATAGCGCCAACAACAACAACAACAAAAAACGCCCTTTCCTCTCCCTGGCTCCTCCAAACAACGACGTCAACTACTATTTGCCGCAAGGAAGAACAATCACGTCCAAAAAATCAAGTCATTACGCGGCACAGCACCAATTGAAGGAGAGACAGTTGCTCAAGATAAATAACAACTACAGTGCCCTCAACAGCAACAGCACTTTCACCAGACTACCCGACATTTCACTATCCGTCCGTCCGTTCGCCTTGACATCCACCGATCACCATCACTCCCAACATCCTCTCTATCATTGATGCTCCCTGTTTCTATATCTCTTTCCCTCCTTTTCTTTACTCTTTCTCAACACTTACTTCACACCATTGTCTGCTTACGATTCTGCGAACAATGAAAACGCGCTTTTTTTCTTTGCTACTCCCGATCCCCTGACTACACAGCATCCTACTATATCAAATCGACCACCGAACACATCCCAACTCAAAAGAGCGCTACCTACACCATTGACTCGACAACTTTTCGTTTCCGCATTCAATTACAGCTTTTCTGAGTCCCTTTCCACTTTCTTGCTGCCAACTTTTGTCATTCTGCTTGTTGCCTTCTGCCCATCTCTCTCCCTTCTCTCCTTTTCTCCTGATTGCCACTCGTTTCTACCTTATTTCTCTTTTTCTGTTTCTTCTCTTCTCTTCTGTTCTTTTTCTGTTCTCATCCTAGCCTCTTCCATTCCTTCGTCCTTTTTCTTTTTCTGTTGCAATTCAGTTACTTATTTACTTATTTTGCCCCGAGTGATAAGGAACTGCAAACACACATAATATCCAGCCCACCCAAGACACGCATCACAATAAGAAAAAAAGGGGGATTCATAGTTTGCAACCCAAATCTCCCTCTTTCCTTCGCTCCCTTTTTCTTGTGTACGCATCATTCATCCAATTCAATCAACTTTATTCAAAAGTCATTCACTCTTATTCAATCGCCATCTCTTCAGAATTCAATTGCCAACCACCCAATTCAATACAATCCAATTCAACAACAATTAACAACGAACTTACAAAGACGGGCTACACACCTTTTCAACAAAAGTTCACATAAACAACGATATAACACCTGGCCTTGCATCGAATATAAATACCGACAGCTCCTTTCCTTTCTTCTTTCCTTCCATCCTCGTCTCGTACTCCTTCGCTCACACTTTTTTGCTTGTCGAACTCTCTTTCTTCATCTGTTTGCCACCTTTATTTATTTATTTTTTTTGGGAGTTTCTCATCTCGTTAACACTCAACAAACAACGTTTCGGCTCCACACGTATCCTCCACTCTTGTTCATTTCATTTTATTACTCCGCACAAAATCGACATCTTCCTCTTCTCCTCTTCATCCTTCTTCATCTCCACCTCCACCTGCCCCCTTCAACTCAATTTGACGTTTTTACAAGTATCGACTGCAACTACCTCTCAACAACTTTCAATTGCTCGCTTATTTTTCTCTCCTCTACTTTTTGCCTATTCGACTCTCTTTCTCCTTCCTCTTTCCTTCAACCACAACTGCAACATCAATAGCAACAACATAAGCAATAGCATCAGCAACAACATCAACACGCACACACCCATACAACACACACATCCACACACACACACACACACACACACACGCACACACACATACAACTCATACACACCACACACACAGAACGCACACATACACACAATATGACACCTTCGTTACAACCACACAACTCAGCAAAGCACCCTCCTCAGATCATCCACAACGAATCACTAGTCCTCCAGGATATGCTTGGAGTGGGTGCATATGGTTCTGTATACAAGGCCTACGACCAGGTCTCCAGACAGATGAGAGCCATAAAGTGCATCCGGACGGCAGGACTCGACAGCCGGCAACGGGCCTTTCAGGGTCATGAAGCCGAACTCCACTCACTCGTCTCGGGACATCCTAACATTGCAACGTTACACGAGGTGGTCGAGGAGGACGATTTCTTCTACATGATCATGGATTGTGGCCTCGAAGGCGATCTCTTCTCGAAGATCACGGAGCGTGGGGGCTATGTCGGCAAGGACCTGGCCATCAAGTCGATCTTTGGTCAGATCGCCAGTGCTGTCATGCATTGCCATTCTAAAGGTGTCTTCCACCGTGATCTCAAGGTAACAACAAGGGGTTCTTGTTGATTAACATATCATGTCGTCCATTATTGAGCGTCCAATTGGTCTTGTTTACTTTTCCCATTGTTGTTTATTGCAAGAGCGGCTTCGGTTCAGTGGCGCTTGTTCGAAGGGGAGGGAGATGTTCAATTGGGGGGTGTCAAGAAAAGGAGAGAGCGTAAAAACAGAACAATCGGACGAAGGGATGAGAGTGGTGTGAGGTATGGGTGGGTTCTTGGTACTTTTGGTTCGCCTATTTCATTTGCTGTCCCCCTCTTCTTCTCCCTTCATTGCCCCCCTTCTTCTTCTTTCCTTTCCTCTTATGTCTCAGCAATGCCTTTGTTCCACTTCAGCCAAAAACCACGCGCGTGAGAGTATTCTGTAAAGAGAAAAAAAAAAGGTTCAAACTGGGTATTACAAGGTTCAATGGTCGACCGACGTTATTTATTTTTTATTTTGTGTATTGTGGCATGGGCGTTGTTATTGTTGTCTTTGATTCAGAAAGAATACTATCCGAAAGAAGACCATATATAAATAACGCATTGTCTGGATCACTACTCAGGTTCAGGGGGGAAGAGGATGAGGGTGAGGGAGGGTAAAGGAGAGAGGAGGGAAGGAGAGGCGACACAAAAGGAAACGACACTCACACACAGACTGAGGGAAGGGAAAGGGAAAGAGAGGTACACAGAGGGAGGAAGGACGGACAACACACGGACATACAAAGACAACAGGTAGGTAATATTGATATACGGGGAGTGAAGGGGGAAGGAAGAGGGGGAACTTGGAGAAGATTGACGACCAAGGTTATCTTCTCGTTCTAATGCCGGTGACAGTTACACCAGTCCCTATTATTATTACTTGTCGTCGTCGCATTCTCTCTTTGTAATCGCCCTCGATGTGGATACACCATGGAGAATGGCGGTATGAGAGACAAAAGGAGCTGTTCCGCCCATTTCTTTGCAATTGGCAACATGAATCTAACCCGCATCCACATTATTATCACAACACACGGACAACGTTTTTTGTACCCGTTTACTCATCCTAATTCGCCTTTTTCTTGTTGTTTCCTAATGGTTGCTCATATTAGCCAGAGAACATTATCATGTTTGGCGATGTGGTCAAGCTCGTGGATTTTGGCCTGGCTACAACCGAACCAATCTCGAGCGACTTTGGATGTGGGTCCACGTTCTACTTGTCACCAGGTATGTTTGTCCTCCGAAATGAGAGGAGATACGTTGTTATTTTTGTTGGATTGTCTGTTGTTTGTTGTTGTAGTTGGTCTGTCTGTTGGCCTGCTTGCTGTTGTGAGTGAATGAGGCCACTCTTGTTCATCTTGCCTTGGGCTTGTTTGTTGCAATGTCCCAATTACTTTTTGCTATCATCCCCCCCCCCCTTTTTCCATTGTGCTCTCCCCATCCGCCCTTTCGTTCTTTGTGTGTCCTTTGTCTGTCTCTGTGTGTGTGTGTGTGTGTGTGAAAAAAGCTGTTTGTCTTGGATTATGCACTCTCTCCCTCCCTCTCTCCCTTCCCTCCCTCTCTTCTTTCCTCTCCCTCGTTAACTTCTCTAACGCGCCATTCCCTCTGTCTGTCTCTCGTTATAATATTTCCGTGTACCATCGGGATGTTATTCAACCAATAGAGTGCCAAGGAGGATATGTCGAGCGGGTCACATCGTTCGATAGTGCTGCCAACGACGTCTGGTCCCTAGGCGTGATCCTCATCAACCTCGTCTTTGGCCGCAATCCATGGAAGCAGGCCTGCCCACGAGACGAAACCTTCTCGGCCTTCGTCCTTAACAGCGACTTCTTGCAGACCATCCTGCCCATGTCCGACGAGCTCAACGACATCATCAAGTCCGTCTTCTGCCTCAACCCAAGGAAACGCCTGTCCTTACCCGAGTTTGCAAGACGCGTCCAAGGGTGCACTTCATTCACCACGGCTGGTGAGGGCTCTTCTCCCTCACTCAGAGCCGCTGCTGCTGCCACCGCTGCTGTTGCAGGTGCCACGGGAGCAGAGGCGACACCAATCCGATTTCACTTTGGCCACGATGCATTGCTCTGCAATAGCCGAGACAACAAGGCTCAGAGCCAGGGTCAGGACTCGGGTGTCTGTGTCGAGCTGCATTCTGTGGCATGATGAAGGAAGGGGTTAGCGTCAGCATGGCATGGTCAAAAACGTGCGTTTTTTTAAAATCGTGCGTGGTGTAGATCACATCCCTCACCTTATTCTCTCCCTCATCATTCCTTCCTGCCTTTCGTCCATTCTACCTTTTTTTGTTTGTGTTTTTCTTCCTTTCTCTCGGGAAGAGAGTATTCTCCCTCTCCTCCCTTCCCTTTCTCCTCTTTCTACAAGGCAGTTCTTTTTTCAATTGCCTTTCTCTCCCCTTCTCTCCTTCACTTTCTTCTTTTTTCGTGGATACTTGTGCTTCGCAAGTTGTCTTGTGCATATCCATTCTCCTTCCTCTTTCAACTCTGCAGGACCCGGGCCAGAAAAATGTTGCTACGCACAAGCAACAACTCCACTCACGCACGAACAAACAAACCACAAAACACCA
This sequence comes from Linnemannia elongata, assembly GCA_036320915.1. Classification (NCBI taxonomy): domain Eukaryota; kingdom Fungi; phylum Mortierellomycota; class Mortierellomycetes; order Mortierellales; family Mortierellaceae; genus Linnemannia; species Linnemannia elongata. Next base: position 201,756 of record JAXBDG010000007.1, on the reverse strand, counting down.
CACACCACATCCACACACAAAAAAAAACAATACTGCAATGCGGATACCTTATTCATTTTTCTTTCTCCCTCTCTCCCTCTCTCTCTTTCGCCCTTTTTTTTCGATGCACTGCACTGGCAAAATCTGCCCAACTCTTCTTCTCTCCCTCATCTCTTCCCCATCTTTTTTTTCTTCTTTTCGTTTACCCTTTTTTTTGTTGTTTGTGATGACCAAAAAATAACATGTATAGTTTCTTTCACCCTTTCTCTTCTCTTTCTACTCATTTTTTGTTTGTTTGCTTCTACCCCTTCCTTCCCCCTGTCTATTGCTTTCTTCATCCTATCCCTTTTCTTTTCTTTTATCCCGCACATTGTTATGCTTTTCTTTTTCCCCAATACTATTCTTTTTCTGTCCTTCATAGTCATTCATCATTAGTCATTCTCTGTAGTAGTATCATGTATCATACCATATCATAAATGTTTTTTATTTCCGACCGCATATGCCATTCCTTGCAATGCATGTATGGGTGAGGATGGAGAATGATTGCGATATATTTGAAACTAGAACGAGTATGAAATGAATCGAGAGGCCTTTCCTTGTCACACACACACAAAAGCAAAGAAACTGACAAGAGAGAAAGAAGGACCAGAACGCGAGCGTGCCAAGATTGCTTGCTGTTCAAACTGCGGACAACCAAATTACCATGGGTCAAAATATAATCAATCAACCAAGAGGGCTCAGCCTCAGCCTCAGCCTCTCAGCCTCCCGTCTCGCTTGGTTTATGGTTTTGAGGGCCTTGATATTTATTTTGTTGCTGATGTTGTTGATATTGTCCTGTATGGTGTCAGGATGTTGAGTTCCAATGAATGCGAAGGGAGGGGAAGGGGTTCGTTCAGCATTTTTCTTTTCCTTATTGCATGTCACGCTTTTTTTGTATTTGAAGGGCGTTGTTTGGTCCTTCGTATCCTAAGAGGGGCGTTGGGAGACAGAGTCAAAGAGAAGGGTGTCTAACCTTCGGACAATATTCGGCCCTTTTTTTTTATTTGAGAGAGAAGGGGAAGGGGACGGAGGGAGATGGAGGGAAAATAGAAATCGAAATCCATCGATTGGTTCGCACCAGAGGTCCCCTTTTTCCTCCCGCCCAGTAGCCATTCGCATTTGGTGTATTCTCATTTGTTGTTTTCTTCATTTGTTGTTTTCTCATTTGTTGATTAAGCAGGTTGTTGCGCCCTTTCGTTCCATCTTTCCTGCTTTGCTAATCCAAGTTTTTTTTTCCTTGGTTGTGTAAGGAGAATACCTGTTACAATTGGTGTTACTTTATCCATTTTTTTTCTTGTAATAGTCCTTGAATGGAATGGAGTGGATCAGAGAAAAGGGAGATATGAGAAAAGGAAGGCATGAGAAAAGGAAGGCATGAGAAAAGGAAGGCATGAGAAAAAAAAAAGAGAGAGAGCGTATTACATGAGTTAACGTGTAGGGTACATTGGCACGTATGTGTCTCTCTTTTTTGAAAGCTGCTTAGCATAGCAGCTCGTCATTCTATGGATCCAAAAGCAACATCCATTCCTTTATTATTATTATTTTTTTTTTTTTTTTTTTTTTTGCTCATGTTGCGTTCCAATGGCTTTCACGCCTTGCACCACCTAATCCCTGAATATTGGACTTTGACCCTTTTACTGGCTGGTGCGCGCGCCACAACATCCAAGAGGGTGTGGATTTCAAACATTGTTTCTCCGTACCTTTTCTCCGTCGGCTCCACTCGGTACCTCTTTCCTTACCTTCTGCCCCTATCTCATGGTCCTTGCAAAGCTCTGCAATGCTCGCAAAGCATTGATCATAGTATCCCTTCATTGGTCTGATTGATATTTCATTGCTGCACCTCCTTCATTGAGCAAAGCGAGAAAAGACGCGTTCAACTGAAACAGTCGCGAGAAGTGGATTCGTAATCGTTAAATCCATGCCAAACTCGGCCAACCACTCATTTTTGTCCTTGTTAAGAGCGAAAAACAAAAACGAAAAAAAAGGGAATCACCTAACGGAGGGAGAGAGGGGGGAAGGAGGAGGGGGAGGGGGAAAAAAAAGTGTTCACTCATCGCCTACTACACCTGAACACTAACCACGCGTTTGTCACGTCGCGGCGGAGCTAGAAATTGTTTTCTTTCGAACCTTTTCAAACTTTGTTGTTTGGTGGTGAGTGATAAAAACAACAGATAGGCCAAAGGAGAGCTTCTCGACCTCATTGATATTTTGCGACAAAGCACGATAAAAAAGGGATTACCTTTGGACGAAAAAAAATAAGGGAGTGGGGAGAGAGCGCCTAGAAGAAGAGGAAGTGAGAGACGGCAAACATTGATTTTGTCTGTGACGAAATGACGCGACAAGACAAGTATTATCAAACAGCAATTTGCGAAAAAGTGACAAGAAAAATGGGAGATGATGGGCGAAAATGAAGGTAAAGGGAGAAGGGGAGAGACGAAGACAGGAAAAGGAACGAAAGGAGGAACGAAGTGTGCCCCTCGATTCTGGACCTGATTTTGGATGATCCGGCTGATCTGAGTTGAAATCGCGAACCCTTCTCAATGTTGAGATACTATATTGTCGCGATATCAGGGAAAGGGCCCAACAAGCTAATGGGAGAAAAAAATAGGGAGTGTACATTGAGATCGTGAAAGGAACAGAGAAGTAACGATGCACGACAGAGTTCAAGGAGTACCCGATTCACGGTTGGGGTGTGGTGAGCTTCAGGGAGTGACATCGAAACTATTTAGAAGCGCGATTTGAGCAAATTGAAGTTTGGAGTAACTGTAAACAGGGAGAGAAGGGGAAGGGGAAGGAACAATTCAAGGGAAGTCAAGGCAGTCCAAAATGGATGTGCTGTAGCCTCTTTTTTTTGAACGAATGAACGCGACAATACCAGACCAGTTTCCCCATTTGTGAGCGTACAGCAAAGGAGGTAGCGCAAACACATTGTAAACCAGAATGTAACATAAACATGGGAAACCTAAACAACAGCAATCTGGGAATTGGTGGAGAAACACGCTTGCACTCTTCCACAGAAGCTAAAAAAGATGAACTAAAAAAAAACAGTTAAGAAAGCGCGAAGGCGCGCGGAAGAAGGGGATAGAAAATAAAGAGCGGGGAGGAAAAGAAAGGGAGCATAGAAAAGGGGGGTAGGACGAATACGTCAAGATAACTAAATGAAGCAGTCGGAAAGATTTTTCGTTTATGGTAATGCAAGGGGTTGAATCCTGTTCAACAATGCTGTTGTGTTTCTTGTATTTTACGACCCATGGTTGTTCATAGTGTTGTCTCTTCCCTAACCTTCCCTAACTCGCTTCTTTTCTTGCAATTCGCTGTCTTCCTTCAAACCCCCTGCGGCAAAAGCGGAATAGGAAAACAAGCTCAAGGAGACGAATGGTGTTTCTTTCATGTAGTGTTCTTGGAACTTTCCTTTCGTGACAATGAGGGGATGAGGAAGGGAAAAAGTGGATGATAAGAAAGAAAGGCAAGGCCTCGACAACGGATAAAAGAAATGGCGTCGCTTTACTTTTGTCCTTCATTTGAATCAGTAGATGTCCTGACCCAACCGACAAGTGGGTACGTAAGGTTTGAAGGGGTGCACAAAAACCGCGACTTTGTCTATTCGACAAGACGTCTTTCTCTCACCCTATTTCTTCTTTGTCCTTAGTCTTTGACTATGATTTCATTCCCTGTCTTGTCATCCCCTTTTTAATTCCTTTGTTTGGTCTCATTGAACTTCACCCCACACAGCTCCTCCATTGTAGGCCATCTAATTGCACCACATTTTCAGCTGAAGTATAAAGAATTCCTGTCACCTCGAGATTCGTTTGTTCAAACCAGAACCTCCTTCTTTTTGTCATTTGAGCAAATGCTTGTCGTTCCTTCTATTTTAGCACTTTCTCATTCACCCTTAGAAGAAAGAGCAGATATTACATAACTACATCATCATTACACTCCCTCGTCGTTGCCGTCGTCCCAAGTTCTCCTCCTCCTCGCTCTTGAAGTCGGCTTTGTTCATTGTCTGAGGAGGAAGTCGACGACGACATCAACCCTGACTCAGGAGGCGGAGGTAGCGATTTTGTTGGCACTATTGTCCCCCCTGACTGTTGTTGCTGTTCTTGTAGTAGTTGGTGTTGGTTCTCTGTCGAGCATGATAGTATTGGGTGCTTTAGTTGTTGGTTGTGATTTGGGGATTGTGCCAAATTCCTAATGGCAGTCGCTGTAGTTGTCGTTGGCAGCTCTAGTCCCTTTTCCTGCTCCTGATGACTCCTCCCGTTTTTGACTTCATTCAGCACTTGCGCCTGCTGTTGCTGAAGTGATGGCAGTTCACTGACCTCCTTTTTACTACCACCACCTACTCCTCCTTCCATGTCCTCATCAACTTCCATGGCCACCACCTCCGGCGACGACGACGACGATGATGATTCTGCGCGATGGCGATGACGACCACCGATTATCATCGAGTCCAAGACGTGGGTTGCTACCTCTACTGGTTCATCAATTCCATCGTCGTCTCTCCCCTTTGGAGTTAGGAGGGCATGACGGAGGTCGCCTATCTGGAGGACAGAACTCTCAGGGTCCAGACCCATCGCAGTAGTTCTATGGGAGTCTGCTTCGTCGCTGTCGTCTATTTCGTCTTGAGGTCTAGACCGCACCTTCTTCTTTGCATCTTCATCAGTATTACTACCACCAACGGACAGCCCTGCGGGAGTGGGTGTAGTGATTGGTCGAAGCGCCGTCGGGCCCATGTTGCGACTACCGCGGAGCCGAGCGTCTGCGAGGACGGACGCCGGTGCCGTCGCCCAGGGACTCAATGCGTAATGGTTCACATCCACATCATCGTCCTCCTCCACGTCATCGTCTTCATCACCTTCCGGTTCTTCCTCCTCTTCGTCAGAGAGGGTGTCGTCAGACACGGTCGAACCACTATGCAGATGGCCTCTCAATGACACCACTGATGAGGAGGAGTCATTACGGTAGGGTTGATGATGATCCACATACTGGTGATCTTGATGCTGTTGGCGCAGACTAGGCGTACTCGGCATCTTCCTGGCACGCGCAATCATCATCGGTCTCTTCCCAGTTGCTTCAGCAGAAGTAAGGGTAAACCCACCAGCGGGCGAAGAAGGTCGGGACCGCCCCGCCATCGCAGAGGCAGGTCTCAAGATGGTATGTGGAGGCGGTGATGCCGTCAACATGCGAGTTCGGTGTTGGCCAACCAATCCATCTCCGCTTGGTCCATCCTCAGAGGTTGGAGTGTCCTTTTCGTGTGCCTGTGTCGTCACGGTTGTCGTGTGGCTCTGAGGCGAAGAAGAGGATGGAGATCGGTATGGTCCAAAGTAGGATGCTGCTGTCGTGCGGGTCGGCGTTGTAGCCTCCTCGTCTTCTTCTTCTGAAGCACCACCCTCACCACGAGTGACAGCGGTAGCGATGGATCGTGAAGAGTCAATTCCACTGGAATGGTCTCCTCTGGCGATGCTCGCAAGTGAGGACGAGAGGGGCGTCGACGCCATACGCTTCAATCTGCCGCCGCTGGAGGGTCCACTAACCAAAGGTCGAGGATGGATGTCCCTAAAGTCTGGCAGGTCCGGCAACTCGTCCATCGTCAGCCGCTCACTCGCCTATATCTCACACAAAACAAACAAAAAAAATCACATTGAGTATCACAAGTAACCTACCAAGAAGAAAAACATTTTGAGATACAAGAGTAAAGTCGATACTTACAACAAGACCAGCCCAATCAAGGTACATCTTCATCGTCAGTTCTAGGTGCCGATCTTCCGTGATCTCGACACACCCCCAAGGATGGTCTTTGCACCTGTGTCCATACATGGCCTGTAGTTGGGATGCACATTGGACCACATCCGAGAACTGCACTGTCGTCTTTCCTGCCGTTTTGATTGGTGCTTGTGCACTCGCTGTTGGGTTTGGAGTTACAACTCCGGCTGACGCTCGAAGAGAGGTGGATGTCGGACCATCTGCTTCAGTATCGTCGCCGGTAGCGGCGCCGACACTACTGCTGCCCCCGCTCGGGCGACGGAACCTCTGAGAGTGTGATGATTCTCCCATAGAGGAAGAGCTCTGGCGCTGGTGGTGGTGTGAGGGAGGAGAGGTAGTATCCAGAAATTCAGGAGAAGGTGACCGAAGATGATGCTGCCGTTGCGAATGGTGCTGGCTCCTGTTGTTGTTTGAAAGATGGTGATGAAGGTTTTGATGAGACCGATGGCTTTGCAGGTTGTGATGTCGGTTCGCGGCGCCACTGAGTCCGGAAGACGAGACGCGGTGGTGGAGCGTTCTGTGAGGCTGTGCGGTTCCACTACCAGAAGTAGCAGAGGCAATATGAGGGTGGGTCGTTGATCCTTGGGCATGTCCTCCGTCAATTGCGAATGGTCCTGGGACATGTTTAACCTATAGATAATTACCACACATACACAATAAATATTAGAAAACTGCGTGGTTCTGCCACGTTAATGGTATTAAGAAAAGAGCTAAGGGGGAGGGTTGTGAAACAAACGTACCGCAGATGCACGAGCTTGATTGAGTAGAGTCCCCGTCGAGGCGCGACGCTTCAAGGGCTGGTATCGATTCGAGTCTTCCATCTCATCCGAATCATCCGGATCTTGGTGGTGGCCACGGTTGTTGTGATGATGGTTATGGTGTCCAGTTCCACGTCGCGCGTCCAGATCATCGTCGTCATCGTCCTTGAAATCGTCATCTTGCAAGTCATCCTCGTCATGGTCGTCTCCTTCCATGCTCATAGATGAAGGCATGCGGCCTAAAACAAAGGAAATAGAAGCGGAAAGAAATTAGATCATGGAGAGACAATCTCGACAGAAAGGCAGTAAAAACCAAGCCTGGGGGAACGAAGCACGTACGCTTTTTAAAGGCAAAATCGTCTCGCTTGCGCTTGGACAGAGCGCTACTGACTTGAGGACCACCGGTCATGGGCTCAGATCGAAGCGCATGGCTCAATGGCTGCTGCTGCTGCTGCTGCTGAGAGTACTGTTGCTGCTGAATTCCGCTAGTAGCAGTAGTGCGACCCTGATGTATCCCGCCCGAGGCTCCCGGCAGGTCTTGAGTGCTCGGGGTCCTCGCATGTAGACCCGAACCTGCCGGCGACGATGACGAATTCGGCAATTGGATCGGAGCAGAATGATAATACGGTTTGGGAGGCGGAGGCTGCTGGATCCTTTGGGAGTGGTGATGGGCCTGTTGCTGCTGCTGTAGGTATTGTTGATGACTCTGGTGCTGCTGCTTCAATCCTACATTGACAAACGCCTGACCATGTTGTTGTTGCGGCTGCTGTTGTTGCTGTTGCTGCTGAGCTTGTGCTTGAGAGGGGGACGGTTGGGAGATGGACAAATTGGCAATCCGAGTGGTATCAATCGAAGACGACGAATAATGGTGTCCACCAGTCCTACCACCCCCAACTCCGGCACCAAGAGGATACATCCCACTGCTGCCCTGGCGCTGCCGGTTAACTCCATACCCATGGTGATCATCGTCTCCACCACCACCATTACTCTCAGCCATCATGACCGGATGCAGTGTCAACTCCTTCAGCAACCCGACAACCTGCTCGTCATACCGAACATCATCCCAAGGGAACCCCAAGTTTTCTTGATGCTTCTTGAGTCCGTTGACATACCAGTGCAAGTTACTCGACTTGATCCGCTTGGACTGGTGGTGGAGGTACTTGAGGATAGCTTCCTTCGAGATCGGGTAGAGAGAACCGTCCGGGTTTAGGAGTTGTAACTCCTCGGCGATTTTGGAGTACGTTCTCCAGGCTGTCGCATAGGGGTCCTTTTTCTTTGGTGGCGCCATCGCACCTGCGTTCATAGAAGATGCTCCTACTAATCCGCCACCACCACCGAATCCCGAAACTCCTGAGACGCCAGAGGATCCACCACCATAACGGCCGGATTGAGCCATCATCGCAATATTCCCCGCGGAGACACTATGATGGAGACGAGGCTGATGATGACTAGGAGGGATGGGGGGGCGTTGCTGCTGTTGTTGCTGCTGTTGTTGCTGAATGCTGAAAGACGAAGTGGGTGCATGCGAGTACTGAGGCGAATGCTGCTGGGACGACGACGAATGGCCGAGCTGCGACAAGGACGATGTCGAAACCGAGCGAGGTGCAAAACTACCCCCAGGAGCATCCGAAGAAGAAATGGACGAAGAAGACGCCGAGGAAGGCATCATGGCTGGATGTCCAGATGTATCCATGTGCTGTTGCTGGTGTTGCTGGTGGTGATTGTGTTGGCTGTGGTGGTGGTTATGGCCACCCATATGAGAATGCATATGGTGTGACAAAGACTGTTGTTGCTGTTGTTGCTGCTGCTGCTGAGACGAAGATGATCCACCAAAGTGCACATTACGATGCTGCTGTTGCTGCTGCTGTAAGTGTTGCTGGAGGTTGGAATGATGACCCGGTCCTTGACCTGGATCCACCGCCATTCCGGTACCAACATTGCTTGCCATCCTGTTTCACCGCTGGCTGATGCAAAGTTTCTAAAAGACTACTGTTGCTCTTTGTTTCCTTGCCAAAGTATGTCAAATGAAAAGCTCGTGTTTTACGAGGACGGCAGATAACAAAGGATGGGTATAGCGATGATGACGGTTCGGTGTTATGGAACGTTTCAGAGTGCTTGAATCCGAGTTTCGTCCTGTTGAAAGATGTGTGAGTGTTGAATGGAACAGGTTGTCGATAGTAGGAGCTGGAAAGAACAAAAAAAATGTTGGAGAGTTGGAGAGTTGGAGAGTTTGTTAATGGATAAATGACGAGTCAATGAAGAGAAGTAGAGATGGAAGAAAGAAGGAGAAATATCGTTGCGAATGACAACAAAAGAAAATAAAAAGAGCAAGCAACACACAGATGCTTCTCCCTACTTTGCTTGTTATCAGAAAAGGTACAGTTCAGACAACTTGTTTGCATGTTGTCCAAGGGATGAGAAAAAAGCCCACAGCATACATTTCGCACACATGCAAATTGAACAGGCGCACACGCTCATCCTTCTTCTCCACCACTCCGCAATCAATTCATATGTGCAATTGTAAAATATGTCACTCACATCGGGCAATATGTCACTCACAGAATAACCAACAAACCGACGCTCGATAAAACGAAAGAATGGGGGTAAGAAAAGGCGCGAGCATAAAGAAGGTGGTCAGTAGGGAGTGGCGAGAGCAAAGGGGTGGAAATGAGAAAGTGTAAGGGGGATGAGATATTAAATGGCGGAGAGAAGGCAATTGCTTAGTGTTATACTCCTCCACTTATTTTTTTTTGCTCTGCCTTGCAAATGGTGTGTTGTTGGTAGAGAGGATTTAGTAGACGAAGTTTCCATGGATCGACTTCTTTCTTACTCGATTGTTCAGTAATCCGTTTCTTTCTTTGACGAAAGGGGTTATGATCGAGTGAGAGAAAAGAGGGGAGACAGAAAAAAGAAGAGGGGCGAAGGAAAGACGAGAAGATACAGAGGAAAGAGAGGGGTGATATGAGGGGGTGAGGGAAGAATATTTGTGCGTTGCACATGTCTGGTAGACGATTGTTGAAGTAAGAAGGTAAGAGTGTACGTATGTGAGAGAGTGAGGGGTAAGGAAAAAAAGTTCCTTGAAAGATTAGGGGAGTGAGAGGAGAAAGGGGCCAGTGACAAACGAATAAGGACCAGGATTGGCTATGCACGCAACCAAACGCGATAAATAATACAGAAGGTACGTCCTCATGATAACCTCTACAGCTCGTAAAAGCATTGACCATGTCAATTGTAATTAGAGCGGGAAGGATGTAGTGTCAGAGTAAGAATACAGCCTTGGGCGTGGGGGAATCATGTCTCAGTATTCATATTGATCCCCTCTGTGGTCTTTGCTTTGCATCTCGACCAACTGAAGGCAACAACGGTATATCCATGCAGCCGTAATGTCTATTCTTTCATGGGCGGGACAATTTTTTGACTGGAGGGAAGGTGTAATACTTTGATAACAAGGCAGTGGGACGATCGAAGGAGGGAAGGAAAGAAAAGGGAAGAAAAAGACAGGGAGTGCTAAAGGGGTGGAAGAAAGGGAAGGGATGAGAAAAAGGAAGGGGTGGGCAAGCATAAAAATTACCGTAAGGGAAAGAGTAACGCCTGTTGTTGGGTGGATGTGTCCACAGTACAACAAAAACAAGGAATGGACCATTATTGACGCACTCTTCTGGCCCGAGCGAGTAAATATATACGAGAAAACAGGGGGTGTCTCGGGGAAGTCAATGGGAAAACTTGCGTATACGTGTGCGCAAAGGAGATGCAATCCATTGCCATTAACCATCGTGTGCACATGTGTCTGGGCAATCTCACTTCCTCCATCTGGCCTCGGCTTATTCGACTTGTCCTCGGTTGTGACCAAACTATTCTCATGAACTCCTCCTCTCCTTTTTCTTTCAACATGAGTGTCATCACTTTCGAGGCCACAGCTTCATTCCGCTTCATCAGCTTTTTGCCACTATTTTTCGTCTCCATTTTGTGAGTCCGACGCGTCAGACGAGAGGCGCGTTTTTTCCCTTTGAAGAAGCCCCGATCACCAGCCAATAAACACGCGTCACAAGAAGAGCTCGGTCGCCTATGTCTCAAATAAAAATGTCCATCAATAAAAGATGTTCGGTTCCCTCACCTTGCGCGTTGCTGTGCTGTGAGAAAATTTAAGATATGCAGTAGCAAGAAGGATTGGTGTTGGAGAAAGTGATGGTAACAGTGAGGAAGTAAAGATGGACAAGAAACAAAGAAGGAAACAAAGAAATGAAAGTTGTCTACAACAGGGGTGGAAAATAAAATGGGCTTCGGGGGGTATCAATTTTAAATAAAAAAAATATACATAGGCAAGGACACATACAAGAAAATAAACAGGTGGAGAATAAATTGCTCGAAAATGGGTGAACGAGTAAAGTGAAGAGGGGAAAAAAGGAAAAAGGAAGAAGTGAGGGGGGAGAGGAAAAAAGGCAATAGGAAAAGAGAGGGGCATCAACTTGTCAAAGGAATATTGAGGAGGGGTTTGCCCACTGAGCAATAAGATACAGGACTCCTTTTGTGGTTTACAAGAAAGAAGGGGGGAAGGAATAAAGGAATATATGGGGGGGGGGGGGGGATATATGCGTACTGTATACAGAAAGCAATAAACTAATGGAATGGGCGGGTCACCGTGCGGTTAGTGGTGCCATAACATACATTGCCACGCAAGACACTCAAGTCACTGACATCTCGTTCAGGACCCTGCCTGGAGATGGTCTCAACTCCAGAAACGATGAAGGCATTGGCCGATGTTTGATGATAAAATGAATGAATCGTGTTATTTTCTTTGAAAAAATTATCACAAATGCGTCTTTTTGGGTGGAACAAAACACTTCTTTTTTCGATAGAGCAACTGGGCGTAGGTAAGGTAATGGGTGAGTGGTAGTGGGTTATCTTCATCTGCTTCTTCGTAATGGTGTTTAGCAGGTAATCCTCCTTACTGGGATCCAAGGCTGGGGAAGAGCTCAGTGTCGTCGACGTTGACAGAGGCACCACCGCCGCTGCGACGAGGTCCAGACGAGGCATGGTTGCTGCTGCCTCCACGACCGCCACGAGCTCCTCCACGTCCGCCACGACCTCCACGGTCACCACCGCCACGACCTCCACGGAAGGCGCCACGGGGGGCGGGCTCGCGAGCTGGCTCGGCGAAGCGCAAGTCAATGTCCGTGATCAAAACCTTGCCCTCCTTCTTGCCCTTGCGAGACTTTGCGACAGAGTCCTTGCCCATCTTGATAAAGTCAGTCGTCTCTTCCACCTCGAGGACCTTGGCGTCCTTCCACTTGGAGTCGTCGGCACCAGCATTGGCAGCGCGGGTCTCAGGAAGCGAGAGCTTGAGAGCCTTGGCGGCCTTCTCCTGGAGGTAATCATCCAAGGTCTTGACAGCAACCTCGGGCTCGGCGGGCTCGGGAGAAGGAGCAGCAGACTCCCTGGCGATCCTATTATGATGGAGAAACATATCGGACAAGGGTTGTGTCTGTTGAGTATGCTTGTCCTGGCAGTATCCGTGATGGATATGACGAGATCGGTAAGTTCCTGTCAACATGAACTAATTGTCGAAGGTTCGTAATCCATGATCTCCTTGACTACTGCCCGTGTAGCGTTGTCACTTACTCTTGAGCATCCTTCTCGCCTTCAAGAGGAGCGGTGGTAGCATCACCCAAACGGTTGTGCTCCTTCTTTTCACTGTCAACAATGCCAGTTCCAGAGTGGCGGTCAAATCCACCGTGACGGGCACCACCGCGTCCACCGCGAACACCACGGGAACCACGGGTACCATGGGAGCGAGGAGTTGACTCTCCCTCACCGCGAGGGGCACGATCGAAGCGGGGTCCGCGAGGGGCTATTGATTGATATTGACAAAGTTGTTGTTAGTCTCCTTCTATAGAGTGTAGTGTAATGTGGTATTGGACCAACGGCTCTCCTTTCTCTCTTTGTATGTTCCTGTGTGGGGTCCAATTGACCCATTCTCCATCCGCGAGAATGAGATTCCTGAGTAGTTGTGCTTTCCTCCCGGTCTGCTTAATATCACTCCCTAATCTGTCGCGTGTCTCGTGTTATGGCTTCTAGCCCCCTCTTTTTGTTGTTATTCTCTCCTCCTCTTTCAGGTCAGTTCAGTCAATCCAAGGTGCGATCAACTGGGCTTCTCCTTGCAGGGTCCTTCCAAAAAAGAAGGCCCCAAAAAACAAGGTTAGAAAAGCTCAATGCCCGCCCTGCATGCTCAATTGATAAAAACGCAGTCGCTCGAATCGCTCCATGTGTGCGTGTCAGTCTGTTGGTCATGGTTTGGCTGGTGAGTTGGGCTGAGCCTCGAGGCTGGTGAAAAAACGTAAAACGAAAGAAATGCAACAAATACTTTTGCTGTTTGTTGAAGGGAGGGTTATCCATTGTCGGTTTGCATGAATACAACGATAGAAACAAAAAAAAACAAAAACAAAAAAAAACTCTGCCTGTCCGGATTGATTGGTGTGTCTAACCCCAGTTTCTTTTTTCCCCCCCCCTCAAGGCGCAGAGTACCCACGCGAGTTCCGATCCGCTCTCTCTCTCTCTCTCTCTCACACACACACACACACACCAAACCACTCCCCCTCAGGCTTCCTCCACACTCTTTCTCTTAATCACCGCTCTCTCTCTCTCTCTCTCCATGGGAACAGAGAAGGGAAGGAACAAGTAAAACAAAAAGGTAGTATCGATGTATCCCATCAGTCCTCCTCACTTGTATATACACCCTTGAAGCAAAGAAATGAAAGTGAGAAAGAGAGCAGCTCCGGCACCAGTGTCTCGTTCGTTGTTCCAAGTTGGACCGGAGAACCAGTTATTTCTCACGCCCAAATTAAAAACTGTGTTTGACTTTATCCTGAGGTGAAGTATGAGGTTGTGGAGCAGGAAGAGGAGTAAGGTTGATTCCAATCGGTTACAGGTGTTTGTGGAGAGTTTGCTCATGTATACAAAGGGAGTGAGAGGGATATGTTTTGTTTTGCTGATGGAGTTCTGTTCAGATCACTTTTTCTTGTCGCGCGACCCAGTTCTGGGATTAGCCATTGTCGCAAAAGTGGAGAGTAAGGGTGTGAGGGAGGGTTGGCAGGGAGAGTAAAGTGACTGAGAGTACGCTTGTGCGTGTATGTGAGTGCGAACTTGCTGTTGTTGTGATGGTGGCGGTGGTGGTGTGTGAGTACAAGGGAAAACTTGGTCGCTTTTTTGCTTGCGTGTGCAATTGAACCGTATCGTGTGCGCGTTTTTGTTCTTTGTTGGTGTTCTTTTTTTCCCTTTATCCTGCTCTTCCTTGAGAGTGTATGTACTTGCTGTATGGGTATCGTGTATGAGTATTACCTTCGTTGGGATCATTGGCAGGTCTGGGTCTGTTCTGACGAGCACCACCAGCACCAGCATCCTTGCGGGGACCTCTGTTATCTCCACCAGCAGACCGGTTAGCACCACTAGCACCACCAGCGGCAGGAGTGGCCTTTGCGGCAGGCTTGGAGGGAGTAGCCTTGGCGACGGCGGGGACCTTGATCTCCTGGTCCTGCGCGTCGTCGTTTAGGAGGTCAAACATGTTTGTTGAAGCCATTGTTGTGCTTGTTTGTTGTTGAGGAGAGCAAAGGGAACTGAAGAATGAAAGACAAAAAAAAGAAGGGAAAAAAAAAAAAAAAAAAAAAAAAAAGAAAAAGAATGGCCTTCCCCTCTTCTTTCATTCTTTCTCATGGACTCACTCTTTCGCTTTACAGGTATAGGACTGTTTGATTTCTCAACCCTTTATAATTGCACATGCATTCATATACAGAGCGGGTCAAGGTTGTGCATCAACCAGCATGCAGGAAGGGGGGGGCACACAGACCTTTGAGCATTGATTGGTAAAGTGCAAATAAAAACAAAACATCCATCACTCGCTAACAACGACCGCAACCATCGATCGACTATAGGTGCGTAGAAAACATATCCACTCATACAAAGGTAGCTGCTTGGCTAACATCCACGTCTGCTCTTACCTGGACACACCCACCGCAACATGATCCTGACGCGACCTTTTTTAACAGATGGATAGCTTTGCCGGATGGGTCTTGTACATAGGGACATGGATTTATTAAGGGTGTTATGAGATCTCGCGTAGGACGAAAGGATGGAGAGGGATTCTACAGAACATAGTCGCCCAACCAGATCTTGGGCTTCTGACGCGTCTCCAAGACCTGCTCGCAAACATTGGCTACATGGATCAACCGCTTTTCATCCCACCACTGTGACATGAACTGGATACCGATCGGCAAACCCGTCTCATACCGGTCGCCGTTAATGTGCTTGTATTCCTCTGCAGTGTAACCAGCAACAGCAGTGATACCAGGGATACCCGTGAAATTGGCCATCATCATGTACTGCATACCCTTGACGGTGTTCAAGTAGTTTGACTCGCCGTGGGACTCGGCGCCAGGATGCACCTTGGGTGGCAAGTTGGCAATAGTAGGTGTAACAATCACATCGACCACACCAGCTTCGTGACCACCGAGGCAAGGGTACTGTGCGTGATGGTGAGGGTCGTTCTCCTTGTGACCAAAGAGTGACTCCAAGAACCGGATGCTGCGTGTTCTTTGTTGCTGTGCCTTCACGTAGTCCTGAATGCGCAAACTAGCAACCATTGCCAATTCCAGTCTCGACTGATGGTTCAACTTCTTGCGGCCAGTCTATTATTCAGAATCAAGGAAAAGTGTACATTTAGCTCGTGGTCCCTTTAGTAGCAAATTGCATTTACATTCAACACTCTAGAGGAGACAATACGTACGCTGATCTTGGAAAGCATCTCGCCGGAAATAGTAATATTATGCGCCTTGCCGTTTTCAAAGAGCTCGGGGATCTCAATATCGACCAACACAGCACCATGGTCCTTGACAAGGCTGTCCAGCATCTTGTAGCAGACCTGAGCGATCTCGGGGTGCGTCACATCCTCAAACCAACGACGGTAAATTCCAATACGCAATCCCTGCAACTGTCCCTTCTGGGGGCTGGAGATGAGGTTAGTAGGCGAAGGTAGGACGGCGGTTGGTTGGAGAAGCGAGTTGGGGTCCTACGAGTTGTCAATGAAGAAATAACGCGTGTGAGAAGATAGTTCGTGCTCTCAACTCTAAATCATACTTGTATCTTTTTTTTTTAGAAGAGTGTAAAAGGTACCTGGTTGTCACGTCCGGCGATGATGGCGTAGACGATCGACAGATCCTCCATGGATGCACACATGGGTCCACTGATGGCAACTGTGGGTGCCAAAGGGTACTCTCCTCGTCCTGAAATGCGTCCCTGGGTAGGCTTTAATCCATAGATTCCACAGTACGACGAGGGGATACGAACCGATCCACCGCCATCACAACCAATTGCAATTGGGCAAAGCCTAGAGCGGAGTGTCGAAAAATAAAGCGAGGAATCGTAGTGAATATCTTTTTGTCCTTCTATCTTCAAATCATACAATAAGAAAACCAAGCACATTTTCATAGTAACCAGTTGAACTGATGAAGAAGCCTTACCCTGAGCCAACAGCGGCGCCAGAACCTCCGGAACTGCCCCCAGTCGAGTGTGCGGGTCCGTAGGGGTTGCGAGGGGTTGTGGTGCTGGGATTGAAGTTGGTGATTCCCAGTCCTGATGCCCAATTGAGCAGCATCGAAGAAAAATAATGGATGAATGATTAGATACAGCTTCGCCTACAAAAGACACATGCCGGCTCTCGATCGATTGAGAGCACATTTATTGTACTCCACGAAAGGCAATAAGTGGCTTACCAATCTCGTGCATGGTCGATTTGCCGATGATGATGGCTCCGTGGCTACGGAGGAGTGCGACCAGGTGGGCGTCTTCCTTGGCCGGGTTGCCCTTGTTGATATAGCTTGTGCCTACTCCAGTCTCGAACCCCTCAATATCAACCTCGTCTATCACAGACATGGTTAATGATCGAGACCACGGGTCGGAGGGACAAAAAAGATTAATTACATGTGAACAAAAGTAAAGATGAAGGAAAGAGACACGGAGAGATCTGTGCGCTTTTCCCACACAACAAACCAAATACACACAAATACACAAAAAGGCCCGACTGACTACCTCAACGGCAAAAGCTGGGGTATGAATAGGTTACCTTTGACAATGACAGGGACACCATCAACAATACTGAGAGGTGTTCCATTCTGATAACGCGCAGTTGAATCCTGTGCCTGCTTCACGATCTTTTCCTTGTTCCAGTTCCAGACAGCTCCCAGGGATGGCGATATCTCGCTGGAGGCTTGAATGCGCTCGATCAATTGCTCCGCAACCTACACGCCAGTTGACACGAGAGTTTGTCAGCACTCATACTTCTTCTTGAAAGACATACCGCCAAAGACGAAGAAGTGGTAGGAATTACCGTGGTGGGGGTGCAATGTCCAGACCTGTAAGCAACATAAAAGTCACGACACGTTAAGAACCGATGATTATCCTCTCCTCCAGCAGCAGCCTTTACACCAGCAGTCTTCGCAGCCTGGGCATCAGCGTCATGCTGCAAAGCGGTCAAGTAATCCTGAGCAGTAACCGTGTTGGTCTTGGGGTCGGCCACAGCAGCCTGGATCATTTTGTTAACAGGCGTCCAGACAGGCATGGTGGTAGGTGGCTCGGTGTAATCCTTGTTGCGGAGGACGTAGAGTCCAGCATCGGCGCAGAGATAGGATGTGACTCCGAGGGGCTCACCAACGAGCTCGAGAAAGTTGGTGAGGAAGGCGAGGAGTCTTCCGGAGACGATGGGGGTCTTTGGGTCGACGAGGTTGTAGGTTGATGATGAGGGTGTTGTGTTGTGGGCCATTGTCGCGGATTGAGAGTAGAGATAACGAGAGGAGAAAGGAGGGAAAGGGATGTGGCTAATGAAGAAAGGAGAGATGGAATGAGAAAAGAAGAAACGACGCGCCCAGTTCTCTCGAAGGATAAAATAAAACTACCCGCAAGTGGAGGCAGACAAGGAGACACGAATTTCGGAGGCAACAAAAGCCGGTTTAATTTGAGCCGAGGAAACAGATTCGAGCCAACTGAAAGGCATCCCTGTGAAATTGGGTAGCATATGAATTTAAGTCCCATCTGGACAAAGGGACAAAATCTTACTAAAAGACTGTAATAAAGTATGAACATGGTAATGCTATTTTATTATTTCCGATCAAAGTTGCATGCTGTGAACATAGCGCAACAAAAGCTGTAGCGTATGCAAATGCGGGTTCGCTTCGCCGCTATTAGCGACCTCAGTATATGTTGCCTCCAGACGAGCCTGGACAGTTGGAAGAATCCTTGCCATATGATCGCCCAGCAAAGGATCCTTGGGGTTGAGGCGCATCAGAATCTCCTGGAGCCACGTCAAGCGGATCCCCAAGTTCTGACCCAACTGCTCGTTCGCCAAGTGATGTGTCAGCGCCAACAAGACAGGCTGACTCAGGGTACCGCTAGGGTTGGACGATGTCTGCTGGAAGACGGCGCGGGGCGAGACCTTGCTACAGATATGGAATACTGCGCTGGGCTCGTTGGTCGACAAAGCCTGGGTGAATGCACCCTCAAAATCGCCATAAGCGATCAACTGGTTGATGGCCGACGTCTGCTTGGACTCGGTGGGTGAGGGTTGTTGTGAGGTCCTGCGAGATCCATAGTTGGACGCGCCGGAATAATCCTCGCCCTGCAAGGTTCTCTGGAGTCCGCTGGCAATGCTACGGCGCTGCGAATCAAGACGTCCAGGGCCACCGCCGCCGCTCAATGGTCCCTCAGACTGTGCGTGCTGCGCCTGCGCAAGACTTGCTTGGATACCCTCGACATTCGACGCGACCTTCTTGATGTTGGTGTTGAGGGCTTCGATCGACTCCTGGTCTTTCTGGTTGGCCGCCGTCAAGTCCTCAATACCACTCTGGAAAGCAGAGTGGATCTGTTGGAACATGGCTTGAGTCGCCTTCTGGTATGAAGGGATCAAGACCTTGGTAAAGCTCTCCTTGAACGAATCCTCGATCGAAGGGCGAATAGTCGTAGCCACCTGGGCTGTCAAATTGGTCATGAAATCCGATCCCGTCATCACCCTCTCCACATTGTCGCTCACCGCCGCCTCAATGGCCGAAGGCAATGTCTATCAGGTCAAGTTGAAAATTACGATCGACAAATGTTAGTTAGATGTAGATATCATACCAGCTGATAGTGGGCATCAGCACGAGAAAGGTGCCAGTATTACCTTTGCAGCTGCGTCGCCCATGGTGCGAGCGATTTGACGCTCTACTGCTGCTCCAATAACCTTATTGAGCGAGGGAATGACAGAGTTCTGGATCTCCTTGTTGACCGTCTGGACCAAAAGCTGCTCAGTGTTCTTGGCGAGGGTCTGCGAGACCAACTTCAAAACCGCCTCCTGTCTGACAATTTGGTCTTGGTCCATCTTCCTGTACTGCAGCTCCAACTCTGCATTCAACTTCTTCTCAAAGCGAGATGCAATCTTGTCCTCCATAGCCAACAGCATAGTTTGGAGATCGCCAAGGGTAATAGAAATGTTGTCGCCAGAAGCCAACGAAGATTGCTCCGCTGCTGGCGAAGTGCCGTCGGTAGCATCCTGCGTGCGGCTGGGCTGGTTGCGTATACTATTGCGTCCTGAGTTCTTGGCATCGGCCGAGCCCTTGGTCTCGCCGAGCACCACAGGAGTTGAGGCAGCCTTCTTGACTTCCGAAGGAGGAGCGGTAAGAGACATGTCTTGGCTTGTCTTCCTTCCCATACGTCCTGACGTTGGCATCTTGGGTGACTCCTTCTTGTCAGCTCCATCATTTCCGTTCTGGCTGTCGTTGGACGAGTTGCGCTTCTTCTCCTTCAGCTTGGCGATGGCGCCGTTAATGACGGGTCCATGCAACTTGATCGGCTTCTCTGGCACTTTTCCTTCAAGGCCTTCAGTCGCTACTCCAGTAGCCGCGTCCGACTTGAAGAGAATGGATGCATCGGCAGCATCGGTATCCTTGATCGAAGGCGAGTTGGAAGCCTTGGGGGTGTTATTCTTGGAGTTGGTGCGCGTGATCTTGGGCTCGGCCATCTTGGCTGCAGGAGGGACGGACTCAAAGATCTGACACTTGTTCTTGTCGTGAGGCTCAAGGCCCTTGATAATGTACTGCTGGACAGCCTTGGCCTGGACGCAATAGACCGAGAATCCATTGTACTCCAAGGACGAGTCAGGCATAACAATGAAGCTGACGACAGGCTGGGGCATGGGGTACTCGATCATAAAGTCAAAGGTGGCGGCACAGGGTGTGGCATCGGAGGTCAAGGCAGACTTGATGTATGCTGCCTGGCTCACGCCGGTAGGGCGATCGGCCTCAGACGCTGGTGTAACCTTAATCTTGAGTCCAAAGAGCGAGAGACGAGCACTATTGGCCAATACCAGACTGGAGGTTTCGTGGTCGTATCCCATAAAGTTGAACATGCGCATGTCCTGCGAACGAGAGGCGGATTTGCCCAGAGAAGAACGGCGGATCGACGATGGTGGCTCTTTGAACACAAATTGATCAAGAGGGCCAGACCCAGAGACATGCCAGAGACTGAGCTCTGTTCCACGACGGCAGGCTGTGACGACGCAGCGTGCAGCTGTCGCATCTGGATGATCGACGAAAATAGCGTTCGTTACGCCCAGACCACCGTGTGGCACAAATTCGTTCAACAGTGCTGGACCAGCAGCAGCGTGGAGATCCCAAAGTTTGACAGTACCGTCCTCGCTTGCAGTCACCAAGGCAGTACCGTCCCGGGAGAATGAAAGGTCATTGATAGCCTGAAAAGTATGGTCGTCAGCACAGAGTGGTGATTAGTTTCTAATTTCAAGCAATTCCTGTGAAAGACGCCAACGGTCGTAGTGAGTGTAGACAGTACCTGATCATGAGCCTGGATAATAAGAGAGTGTGCTCGAAGTTGGACCTCGGTCACAGTAGGAGAGGTGCTGAGCTGAGATCCGATGAGGTTGTGAATATCAACGATAAAGACTGAGTGGTCATCGTTGTTGACCAATGCCAACTGAGAAGCATTCCTAGGGCTCCAGGCAATACGACTGTAGCGTGGCTGATCCGACTGAGGTGCTCCAATGAGCTCCAAGTACTTTGAGTGGTCAATGTCAGTTGAGTCGGGGTGCGAGGCGGACAGATCCCATATGATGAGCCGGCTGTCCTTGCCAACACTAGCAAGAAGCTGCGAGGCTGAAGCTCCCTGATCGGCTGATGAGAAACACATGTCAATGACCTGATCTGTGTGTCCCCGAAGAAGGGTTCTGTGTCCATGAGACTGCTGAATGACACGAATCTTGCCACCTACAATGGTTCAAATAGAAAAGGGATGATCAACTTTAAGCACTGACCATCAGTTGAAGACTGAAAGCGAATGGGCAAAATTACATAAGGATGGGACATACCCTTGGCGGCATAGCTGATGTAACCCTTACTGACAGCGACCATTTTGCCGTGGTTGTAGTCAACGTCAGTTGGGATGAGTGTGATGGGGATGGTCTCAAGATCCTCCGAAAATATTGCGTTCAAATTATCCAGTCCGGTGTCATAGGTTGTTGGCCCTTGTCCTTGGTGTTTTAAGTAAACACCGTCCGGGAAGCTTTGAATGAAAAGTAATTACGTTGCAGGATTTATTAGTTACGAAAGCGTTCAGCAAAATACACGACACCGAACATATATTGATTGATAGGTATACTATGACAATCTTCAATTCATACCTTGAGCTGCCCTTGGCTAACTTTTGAACGCGGTGGTTCCAGGCGGAATGGGGAGGGAGGAGCTGATCCAACTGATAGCGCTTCTGATCCCGATCATGAGGCCGGCTGGCGGTCTCTGGTTCAACATGGGCCAAGGTATCGCGACGAGGAGCCGGTGTGCTCAACGAGGACCGCTTCGAAGGGGGACCAGAGGGGAAAGCCTCGGCGATGGGAGTTCCAGTCCTTGAGTGCGAGGGAGGTGTGGTTGTGGTGTTGGGGTTGGGTGTTGATGCTGAAGGGGTGGAAGAAGCGACGGCAGCGGCGGAGGCGCTGGAGAAGGAGTGGAAGGGGTTGACGTAGGTGAACTTTGCCTTTGCGCTCGACTGGGGAGTGGACTCCTTGGAGATGGGCGACTTTGAGGCGGGTTCACGTCTAAAGTCGGTAGGCTTGATGTCGGATTCGCCGTCGAGACTCTTGATATCGGCAGATGGCCCCTGCGATGACGAAGGAGAGCCCGCTGACATTTGCAGCATCGCCAAAAGATTGCTATCATCCGTGACAATAATATCAAAATCAATGCCCGATCAAAAAGCAAAAGGCAATAGCAGGCACATATACAAGAAAGAAGGAGAAAAAAAAATGTCAGCATGAACATCAATCAAAGAGGCGTGTGTGTGCATCTACAAGTAAACGTGCAATGCATGTGTGGGAAAAAATACATAAAAAAAACTTACACTTCTTCCTTCTTAGGGCTTGACTGGGACTGGGCCTGGATCAGGTCAGGACGAGCAGAGCCAAAGAGGGCCATCTTCAAATCCTCGGTCTTTTGCTGGGCACTGGTTTGCTCGGGCTTGGGGGGCCCAAAGAGGGCCAGCTTAAGGCTTTCTGTGCTTGCTTGGAGATCCGCTTGAGAGGTTGGTGTGTGTGCCTGAGAGTGCGTCTGAGAATGAGGCTGCTGCTGTTGTTGTTGCTGAGGTTGAGGCTGCGAGGGACCCAAAAACGTCGAAGTCGACGTATTGGTAGGCGACACTGAGGCAGGCTGATTCAGGCTCTGCAGCAACGAAGCAAGAGCATTACCCTGGGGTGGGGCACGGCTCTGGGGTGGTGGTGGTCCCGACTGGAACTGGGCCATAGGCGCGCCGCGGGGTTGACCGTGTTGCTGCATCATTTGATGCATAAACATCTGATGCTGGTGATCGAGTCCCTGCTGGTTAAAGCCAAAACCAGGCATCATTTGACCCATGGGAGGAGGAGGGGGACCCATGTTCTGATAGAAGGGAGGTGGGGGCATAGGCGGAGTAGACATGTCGCCCATGGGACCTTGCTGAGGGTGCTGCTGGAACTGGAAAGGCTGCTGCTGCTGCTGTAGACCAGGAGGACCCTGCTGAGGTGGCGCGGAGGGCTGACCTTGAGGCTGGTGTTGCTGGCCTGCCTGGCTGCCACCGTGGAGCATATCAAGGAGCGATCTGTTTTCACTGGCCATCTGGGGGGTGCATCCACGCGTAGGCTGATCGAGAAGGGGAGGGTGGAGGGAAGGGAGGGGGAGACGGGGAGGAAAAGAAGGAAAGGTGGAAGGGTCAAGGAAAAAGGACTGGGAGGAAGTGCGAGAAAAAGGGCACCCCACGGTTGAAGGTTTGGTTGCGTTGGAGCCACAGGAACTCTGCTTAAACGCGCTGTAGCATCGTGGATTTAATCGCAGTCGCAATTACTGCATCGCTTTTCGAAGATATATTTATAGGCTCGCCACGTTGAAGCAGCAACCATCAACTTTCATGCCAAAGCTCGCTGCAGGAACATTCATTCAACTCATCAACATATAAAACAACTGTCAGGAAGCAGCGCAGAACACCAACCTCGAAATAGCAAGGACTCACCGACTAAAGCACAAAACGATGGCAAAGGGCTCGTCTAGTAACAACGCGGCGGCGGTCTTTGGCACAGCTGTCGCACTCCGTCTAGCACTCTTCCAGTTCCCAGCATTAGCCAGTCTCCTCGGCGAGCGAGTCGAGATATCGACCCCTGTCACTAGTTTCAAAAGACGTATGTTAAATACTACTTGGCCATTGAGATAGCAAGGGAACTGCCTATCACGATCTGCGATACACGCGTCAGTAACTGTAACAACTGAAGCTGACGACGGCGTTCATTCTTTCATGGTCAATAGTGTCTGAGGGCGTCTTCTTGTTCACAAATGGCGTGCCGCCATACGACGGGGGAGTTGTGCATCAGGTAAAAACATGAGGCGACAGAGCATCCTCTTCAGCAACAATCCTCTTCAGGAAACCGTAAGATCGCATGGACTTAACCATTGGCCTTTCATTGACAATAGGCACCCCTTCTTCTTGGACTGTTCTACCCAATTATTTCGAGTCCGCTCCTCGTCAACCTTCTTTACATTCTCACCGATCTCGCCATTGGATACATGCTGCTCCGGATCACAGTCATCAAGGATATGGACTATGCAAAGGAGAAAAAGATCACACAATATGGTGGCAAGGAGGAGGAGCCAGGAATGGGCGGTCTCTCGGTCGCGACTCTCTACTTGTTCAACCCCTATACCCTAGCCAGCTGTATCGGCAGGAGCACGATACTGTACTCGAACACCGCCGTCGTAGCCGCAATCTGGATGGGCATGAAAGGTAATGGGCCGCAGTGGTCGTATCTCCGCATACAGTGCGTAAAGCGATGAGCTCGCTAACCGTCTATTGGCATTTGTTTCGTAATTTAGGCAACAGGAGCTTGGCGATGTTTAGTGTTGCAGTGGCGACCTACCTGTCACTATACCCCTCCATGCTCATCATTCCCGTCGTCCTTATGCTAACACGAAAGATTAACGACAACGATCTCACCAAGGTAGCTATCCGCTGGCTATCTAATGCATGGAAGGAGCTGCACCAAATGGAAGGGTATCGACTGGATGACTTACTGGGGTGCTTTCTGTTTCACCATAATAGAAGGTCGCCATTCAATGCACGGGATTGTTCGCAGGATCGCTGGTCGCTCTTTTTGCCCTTTCGTTCGTTTTGGTCAACTCTTGGGACTTTTTCGGAAGCGTTTACGGCACTATGTAAGGACTTCAACGCGACTGGCGGGCAACATTGCCAATATTTCACACCAAAGCGCAACAGTGCTTATTAACCGCACATGGACGCTTCTATGTTTAGCTTGACTGTGAGCGATCTAACACCCAACCTGGGTCTCTGCTGGTACTTTTTCATCGAAATGTTCGACCAGTTTCGCCCCTTCTTCTTGGTCGTTTTCCAGCTCCACGTCTTTATCTTTGCCGTGCCCGTTTCTATCAAGTTGAGGTAACTAATTGGTTTGCAGTCTGGATGTTCACTCTGCAATGTCCGCAGATGTCACGTACTGACCTTTGCCCTTTTTGTCACCATAGAAAATACCCATTGTTCGTCTCTTTCTTGTTGTGCGCGATCATGGGCACTTTCAAGGGATACCCATCAATCGGCGACGCGTCCCTTTACCTTGGTCTGCTGCCTCTGAGCTCTGAGATCTTCAAGTGTAAGACCACCGATCAACTTCTCTAGCTGCATGGGCCAAACTACAACCAAAATGAAGAGACTAACGCGAATGCATTTTCTGAATGATAGACATGCGGTACTCGTTCCTGGTGACGAATCTGTTTATGTACTCGACCCTGCTGGCGCCCATCTTCTGGTACCTGTGGGTGTATGTTGGAAGCGGAAACGCCAACTTTTTTTACGCGATCGGACTTGTATACGGTATTGGCGAGATCATCTTGATGATTGACTCGACGTTTGCCATCCTCCGCCGCGACTTTGAGGCCCATTCGCCACCCGAGACGACCGGCCAGGATGCCGCCCTTGGTTGGGACCGCGAGGTTGTGCAAAAATAGACTTTTGTATGAAAAATAAAAATTGGTGGCAAAAAAAAAATATCGTTCCTTCTCTTCTCACCTCTGTTCACACCCTTATTCTCTTTCGCCCCTCCTCTCTTTCAGTCTCATTCATTCCCTTTACCACAATCCATGGCACCTTTTGACGATGCGCTCGAGCGCATGGAAAGGCTACTTCGCTGCCCTCTCTGGTACCATTCAATACACTTTCACTCTCTTACGTTCCTTATTGACATCCAACAACAACAAATTCGCACCTACCACATTCCGAACTACAACCACAACGATTCCATTAGCTTACACGAAAACATTCACCCTTCTCCTATTCGACGTACATAGCTCTGACGAACTGCATTCAACCTACACTGTCAAGGAATGTGGACACCACTTTTGCCAGTACGTCTTTCTTTCTCGTTTGCCACCCAGCGGACAGATCTTGCCACCCAATTTCACTTCCCCCTCTTTGCCACCATTTGTAACAGTCGGTCCTAATAACTTTTACATTTCTTTTGTCTCTTCTGATCAGAAAGTGCATTTACCCAGTTTTAGGAACAGACTGTGTCTGCCCCACCTGCAACATACCAGCAAGGGTTGGCAATCTGGTCAAGAACCCGTCCTATGACATATTGGTGGCGTGTGTCACCAAACTGCGTAATATCCGTCTGGCTCAAAGTATTACCCTAATGCATACTATTTCATCCGGGTTTTCCTTCGTGCTCGAAAGTTCAAGCATGTCCCTAAACTTACCTTTACTTTACGCGCCTTTTAGACTCCAACGAGATACAAGGTACTCAGGAGAGGTCATCACAGGATAGAAGGCGAGATCTAGAGCAGGGAACGTTCATTGGATCACCTATCTGGTCTTACGATTGTGGTCCTACTCTTCCAATCTCAGACCACTTCAGCAGCTTATCAAATGTCGAGGCACAAACCTTCCCATCCGTCGATGCAGCAATGACTATGCACAGGAGGGAGAGAGAGATCCAAGAGATGGTTGAGTTAAAACAGGAACAGGAAAATGAACAGACAGTACCACCCTCAGACGTGAACGGACAAGGTCAAGAGGTCTCCTCAGAGGATGTTGTCACTGAGGTGTTGACATCTCAGCAAACCGAGATTCTGGGTGGCGACAACCACCATCTAGCACAACAACCACAGCAACCACCTACTTTTTCTCAGCTCCAGCGGTTACTCAGTATTCGGAAAGCAAACACCCCAACGCCGCTCCTGCACCAAGAGTCCGAGACGCCGCGAGATAGTACTCCTTCTTACGGTGATTACCAAGAGTCGTCCAATGGAGTTGTAAGTAACCAGCTGGCTATCAAGCTTGCGATTTTGTATCGGATTCAGTGTATCTGACCTCAAAATTGACATCGTTGCGCGCTTGATCGGTCTTATGCTTATTTAGACGAGCAATTTCCACACTCCTCGGATGCCTACACCATCGTTCCGGAAATTGCAGTTGGATCTTGAATCGGAGTCCGTCACCGACACTGATCAAGTACAGGATCAACAGATAACCCATGGAACCTCTAGGAAGCGGCGGATGCAGGCGAATGAGTACATTGGACGGTCAGGGACACCTTCCAACGGCGCAACAAGCAGGAACAAGAAGCCTTCCCGACCAGACCTAAAACGCGGACTCTATTCTTCAGACGATATTACCGTTATGCGCGAGACTCAGCAGGATATTAGGAATCCGCCGACGAGTAGGCGGCGGAAGGAGAGTGTCGAGCTGGGAAATGCGACGTCAGGAATTGATGGCAAGAGACTCTGGGCCTGCACCTCTTGCCCGAAAGTGATGTCTATTGGAAAGAATGTTCGGATTTATGAATGCCCTGCGTGCGGACAAAATCAGTCCGATTCCGTAGGCAGCGGAGAATCGGCAACGGCAACCGCGGATGAAGCTGAGGATCTTGGCGGTGACAATTATGAGTATGGACAAGTCATCGCTTCCTCACAACCAACATTAGACTCTGAGATGTTTACGTTGCCCCGGCGGGATCTGCCATTCCTCTCGGCAAATCGAGCACCCAGTCGACGAAAACCACCACTGTCACAGTCACCTCACTCAACCGCCTCTGGCCCCTCGGCTTCTGAAATATCAACGTCCTCACCAGGATTGCCCAGCAGCATCAACTCAGAACCAACTACCGCCATATCGTGTGTCTTTACTGGACTGAACAAGGAGCAAAAGGACAACTTTGATGACAATATCACCCGTGTGATTGAAGCAGGTCTCTTCCTGGAACATATGCCGGATCAGGTTTTCAACGAATCCGCGACTCATATTATTACCAGTGTCGACCCCTTGGTCTGGAAGCGGCTCGGTGTAGCTCTTTGTCCGAGAGTGCTCAAGTATCTAGTTGGAATGCTTTCCAATGGGTGGGTTGTTCGGCATGAGTGGTTTCTGGACAGTATCAAGGCAAGGGCATGGTTGCCCCTGCCGGATGAGCGGTATTTGATTCAAGGAGATGCCCAGTTTGGTCCGGCGCCTGGAACACAACGCCGTCGTGAACTTCGGCAACAGCATGTAAGTCAACCCTTTTCACTGTGTCCTTAAGCTTTGCGCTTTATTGACATGCATGGGTAAAAAGAATTATCAAGCCTAACGTCATCTAAATCTTGCCTTGGTACTCTGTTGGTAGTCATTGAAACTTTTTGACTCCTGTCGAATGTTCTTCTACGGCGAATTCGGAGCAGCCGCCCAAAAGTCCATCAAGAAACAGGAACTACTTCGACTGGTCCAATGCGGAGGCGCGAGCGTCTTGATGAAACGACCTCCCAAATCGTCTTCGTCCTCTTCTTCCACTCGCGCCAGGTCTAGAACTCCTGCTGGCGAAACATCTGGACCTAACAGCACTAGTACCAGCAGTTCAGGTGTGGAAGAGGATATCTTTTTCTCGCCGAATCGGTCGTTCTTGTACCTAACTGAGGATACCAAACCGTGGCAGGTGCCTATCGATAAGTCCGTCCCGATTATCGTTTGTGACCCGAACAAGATACCTTCCGGACACTTCACCAACCCTGCTACCACCTCTCCCTCTTCCATCTCCAATGAAGGTCCTGCGGCATCACCGACAACAGCACTATCTCCGGCAGATCTGAAGAAACATGGCTGGCTCCGTGACTTCCAGGCTGTCTCGCTGACATGGGTCCTCAATTGCATCTCGTGCAGTCTGATGGGCAAGGCTGATGTCGATCTCTTGTATGGGTCCCCTTGTCCAGACGAGATTCGGGAACTGGATCAGGCATGGGACTCGTGGCGTGCCAAAAAGTCATGATAGGCTTGAGGAAATAAAATAAACCCAAAATTTTTGCATAATCTATGTCTTGTAACAAGGATTTTTTTCGTTTTCCTGACATATCGTGCTTCGCCCAATCGAGATTTTCTTATTCACACAGTCCTGGCATCCATAAGAGATGCTCAATTCAAAATGCGAATCACTCTGTATTTTATTATTCGTTATCCACCTCCCTCTCTCCAGAAATACCGATCAACGATGCGTCTTCTCACAGATGTGGTTCAACCGAGCAGCATGTCCCTGATTACGAAGGTTATGCTGTGTGCGGCAATGACGGCCATACCAGCAGTCGCTCCGACCAACAGCACGAGCAGGTAGTACTGCGTCGTTCAGGGCCTTGCGCCACTGGTAGATGGGCCCGTTGCCGAAAAAGTCTCGAGCGCATGTGTAGCACAGCCTGTCGGAGGTCTTGACGCCTTGTGCTCGCATTGCTGGTGTATCTTGTGCAGGTGCCGGGGCAAGTGCTGCTGGATCTGCTGCATTGTCATCGGTTGCATCAGCGGCATCATTAGCTGCTGCTGGTGCAGGCGCTGCGGCAGCGACAGCAGCCGGGGGTGGGTTGGGGACGTCGTCGGTTCCAAGGTAGTAAAAGGTCCCGTTATCCATTCCAGCTTTTATCTCCTGCCACAATGCCTGTACGGTAACATTGTTTGTCGTCATGTACTCGTGTACTACCTGCATCTCGAACGGATTCAAAAAGCTCTCGTAAAATCCCACCCGAGCAGCTCGTTCGTCAACGCTCGGCGCCGTGCATCCACAACTTGCCACATGACACATCTTGCCTAAAGAACAATACCACGAGTAAGAAAAAAAGTTGCAAAATAATTAGCACAATAATGCCACCACCCATTCGACCAGGGGGACAGAGAAACGCTCTCAGCCTTAAACCTACATCTAAACCGATCGGCTATATCGATTTGTGCTTCAGGGATCACAGGAAGGTGCTTTCGGCAGTTCGGGCATTGTAAGTGACCAGGTTGAGGTTGAAGACGAGCGTAATAATCTCCAAAAGTGGCATTCGCAGGGAGAGGCTCCAACCGAACGCCGTCTGGGCAAGTAAATCCAATGTTGTTATTGGGAAGGCAGCAAGGGCAAGAAACTGGTAGACCCTGAAAGCCGACTGGGAGCGGTTGCAAGTTGTGGTCTACAGCGTCCTCATCATCGGCTTCATCCTCATCGTACTCGTCCTCGTCATCTTCGTCATCGTAATCATAGTGTCGATTACGCCGTCTTGGTCTCTCACCGCCAATCAAGTCTGACTTGTCGCTGTCGTTGCCGCCTTCCTCCTCATCCAAATCATCGCGCGCCATGTGCGGCCGGGTCTTGAGGAAGAGTGCAATCAGGTTGTTGAGTTTGAAGTCCCGCTTCGTCCTGGTCACCTCCTGACGACACGACGGACACACCTTAGACCTATAATACAATGATCCAGAAAATAAAGTGAGCGGTCAGGATCGGACCATCAAGATTAACTCAATACAATGTGTAAATCAGTCACACAAAACGTAGCCAAACGTACTGTTTCAGCCAGGATTTGCAGCAGCCTCTGCAGAAGGAATGAAGACAAGGCTGTAAGATCATTGGCTTGTGCATAATCTCGTGGCAGACGCCACATTCGAACTCTTGTTCAAACGCATTGTCCTCCTGCTCCTTGTCTTTTGCCGATACAGTATCATCCGTCTTTTGTTTCTTTTGCTCCGGCTCTGTGTCTGCAGCTGTCGATTCATCCTCAAGGTCGTCGTTGGCGCGCTTCGGGAGTGTTTGCTGCAGTTGTTGTTGTTGTGTGCCCTTGTGTGATGCTGATTTTACCCGCTTGTCCATCAGCATGAACGCCGGGGCATCAGCTATATTATACACAAGCGCGAAACAGCCTTGCGTTAGTGAGTTGTTCCCAGAGAGAGAATGAGCGAGAGAGGGAGAGAAACGAAGGACAGCTTTCTTTCTTCAATACTATCTTACATTTGGCATCGACGGGTCCAGCGGCAAAGCTGACAATATCCCTATCAAAGATCTTGACAGTCTCGTTCTTGGAGATCTTCTTTTCGTTCACCCAGACACCGTTACTCGAAGTGTCCTTGATCCAGATAGCAGCGTCTGCGTCCGTCATCGACCGAGATGAGACCTCGCAGTGAGTTCCTGAGATCCTAGGGTTATCTAATACCGCGCCCTCTGTGCATTTTGCTATTTTTTCCAATAAAAGAGAAGGTAAGTCATTGGTGGTGAGAGAAACGTTTGTTGTATGTGAAGTATCTGTATAGACAAGTTAAAAAGAAATAGGAGGAAGTGGGAGTTACCTGCAACACGACCGAGAATGGTCTTGTTTCTGGTAAGTGGGATACTTGCGGCGTGGGTGTTGAGCGAGAGCAAGGTGACGAGCGGTCCTGCTGGTGCTGGTTGGTCATTGCTGTTGTTGCCGGTATCATTGTCGTCCTCGGGCAAGTCTTGAATGTCCTGGTCGTAGGTCAAAGTTCCTTGCATGGCATCGTCGCTCATTGTGAATGTCGTGGTGTCTGTTTGTCGTTGCTGGTAGAAAAGAAGCGCGAGTTTTGGAAGAGAAGTCGCTCGGGTTCGGCAAAGGCGAGATGGCAGAGTTGATGAAGAGAAGGGAAGAGTGAGGAGTTGATGGGTCAGGAAAATGAAAAAAGTCAAAAATAATGGACAAAGGGCGGCATCTGACTCCTCTCTCGTTTTGCCACCACTTCGGTTTTTGCCACCATTTCCTGCACGTGATGCCCATCAATTATTTTGTAGAAGCATTTCCCTCTGATACAAACAAAACTTACAACTTTAGATTTTTCAACCCTCATCGACTCGGGCATCAGGAAAAGAATGAAGTTTGTTCTGTTTCGACATGGGCATTCGCTTGCCAACCAGGAATCGCGGATCGTCTCGTCGCTCGAAAACGGAACTCGCGCCGATGGAGGGCCCGAGGGGACAGGGTTTGGACTCTCTTCCAAAGGACGTCTTGAAGTCGTCGAGGTAACTTTTTTTTTTCTTTTTTCTGCAAACGCGAGGGCTGGGTAACGGGCACAGCATGGAAGAGAGACAGCTGCTATGGGCGTTCAGTTGAAAGGGAAAGGGTTTCATGGATTGCTAAATGAAAGACACGTTACGTTACGCTTTTTTCATTTGATATCTGAATAGACGGCGAAGACGTTAGCTGATCATATCATCACAACCTCAACCCAAACCCAAAACCGCGCAAGGGTCCGGATCCTGACATCCCCATTCCAACGAACCCTCAACACCGCCTCCATCATCAAATCTCAATTCCGTACCTTCTTCTCCCCTTTCCAAGACACCATTACCTTGGAGCTCGGACTGACCATTACCCAGGACCTGCGAGAACGCTTCTTTGGTGAGTTCGAGATGCGTACACCCTCTGATGATTTATATAATCAGGTTTGGGTTGCGGATGCTCAGAACCCGTTTCATGAGCTATTTGGAGTCGAGAGTGTTGTGGATGTGACAAGACGTGTTACGGATGTGATTCGGAGCCAGGAGGAGCGCCAGGAGGAACAGGAAGGGGAGGAGGTATGGGTGGTGTTGGTGAGTCATGGGGACTCGCTACAGATCTTGCAGACGGCGATGAGGGGATGGAGTGGGGATCGGCATCGGCAGTTGGAGCATTTAGAGACTGCGAATTGGAGGGTTGTTGAATGGTGTCCGGACCTGCAGGCTGCCCATCGGTCTCGTTCTTCTCGCTCTTAGAGGGTGAAGTAGAGGAATGGTAGATAAATGGCCGTATGTAAAATATAGATATGTGTAAGCGCGTGCGTTTGTGTATGTGGTCAGAATAGATGTGGAGAGTATGGGGTCGGGGAGATTTATGCCCCAGCCGAGCACCAAAGCCATCCGTTCAAGGTGGGGTGGCTGTTGTCTGCATTTGAATGATGCTCGGCGTAAGCCTCGCTCCTCCTTTCTTCATTCTCTTGATCTGCGATAAGGATTTATGGTGGGTTGGTGCCCTATAGATGCTCATGCAACCTCCGCCAACCACTCGTGGGTGTGCGCCATTGGCATTTATATTACACTCTCTTCTTTTTCTTCAGCATGCACCTCTTGTCAGATGGGCAGAGAAATAAGAAGCTTATGCCCAGGAGGTACATGTCCATGTCCATGTACATCGCTCCTTATCGGACGCGCGTGTTTCCAGGAGCCAAATAGCTTCCCCAGAGAAGTGGGCCAATCATCTGCGAGGAAAAGCGCCCACGAAAAAAGGAGCCACTGGGCCATGGACACGATAACTCAAAAAAAATGAGAAGCTGATTAGCTATGCGCGCCCATTGGTGTTCCCTCCCCTCCCCTTGGATATTTTTTCTTTCACCGCCACCCTCCGCTGGCATTGTGGTTGTGCCCGTTGTGGTAATGGTTTGTGGTTATTATTATCGTAAGCACCTGTTTCGTTGAAGACTGTCTGAACTGGGACAGAACCACTAAAAAGTCAGGAATACTGTGTGGTGAGTAAAGTCGAAAGCAAGAAAAAACGCGACTCGTGTTTGGTGGGTGTGGTAACAAACCTCTAATATATCCGAGGAATAAAAATAATGATCTGGGGCATGGGAGACATGCATTGGAAAGGCGCACACATACAAAAATGTGATCCATCCTTGCCCGTCTTTTTTTTCTCTTGTTTTTGTCCCAGTGGATATTCCTGTCTCATCACATTTTTAATCTGTTCTCTCGCACCCATGGACCCAGATCAATGTTTTCCTCACGCACGCACGCACCACTGAAAAGCATCGAGTTATACAGATGTAGGTCCTCCAAGAGAGATCCATGTCTGTTTTACCAAGTGGTAACATGAATACCGTTGCTTGCCAAAGAGAAAAAAATATCTGGTGCATTCCAAGAGAAAGGAGATCGTGTTTCGCATCACCAATGAAAAATGTCTCTCATCTACTACCTGTCTGCCTGAGTAGTAAACAAACGTATCCATGCAAAACTTGGCGAGAAAAAAATGCTCACTTGCATCGTTTCGCATCGCATCTCCTCGCCTCGCCTTTTGCGGCCTACCTTACCAGCTCGCTCCTCCAGCCATCTCGCCCTTCTTTCTTTTTTTTTTCTTTTTTTTTTTTGGCAATGAACCGGAGTGGACGTTTTTGAGTGAGTGAGCCGTGCCGCAACTTTTTAGGGATCAGTGTCTTCACCACTTCGCAGACAAGGACGAGCTCAGAACAAAAAAAAAAAAAAAAAATAGAGAACACTCTTAATTCGCGCAACCTCAGAAAATGATGCAACTCCGCTCCCTCGTACTCACATCCCTCACAACACATTTAGTCCTCCCCACCCTTTCACTATTGAGAAAAAAAGGGCAGAAGGGCTTGCTCACATTTTTCATTCTGGCTGTCTCTCTACCTCATCACTGCTTCTATTCCCTTGGTGGTCTACAAAACAAACAGGTGTTTGGACGGAGGTGTTTGTCTTCTTTGGAGCTGCGCTGGAGAGGTAAGGATAACCTGGATAATTCAGCTTTCAATTATTTGCATACTTCAATTTTCAAGCTCCACTCTTTGACCCCTCTGTCCTCGGTGTTGGTGTTGATGCAAACGTATGGCTCAGACCACGTTCCGTTTTCGAAATGTTCTCTCGAATTTCTCATTCTCGCATGTTAACAAGATTATCGCTGGGCTGGGCTAAACATTATATTGAGCTGAGAAAGCGATGGGTTGGGTAAAGGAAAATATGCGTGGGATAAAGTGAACATCTCCTTCATGGGGATAGAAGAGATGGGATCTGCCAACCCCAACGATGGATCGCACGTAGCCATTGACGCATCTTGGGGAAGGGGTTTCAAAATAAACGCGTGGCAACGAGAAGAGTAGACGCTAGTTTGTACACAGTCTCCTACCTCAAAGGTGCGAGAATGAGCACCTTCAAGTGACGGATCTGCCTATCTCTCCCAGTCCAGTCCTGTCAATGACATGTCCCCTGATCTGATTCAAGTGTGCAGGCGTAAATGACGATTAGCGCTTCTTCTTCTCCTCTGTCACTCGGCGCGAGTGTTTTTGTCGCACAGAATTAAGTCAAAACAGATTGCTAAAAACAACAGAGGTGACCCGACTCGAGTGTGCAGTAAGAACATATGTTTGAATTTCTTTTAGATGTTTGAGGAGTAAGGCGTTTGTTTATGTGTGCGATGACACAACAATATGCAACAAACACAACTTTGTGGGTAGACGGGTGAGGAGGGGGAGTAGGAATAGGTGCATAATATGGGCTGGAAACCCACATTTAGCACAAAACACACGAGAATCGTCCTGTCTGGATCGTGAACATGCGCACGCACAGCTTGAAGTGTTTGTGTGTGGAATAATAGACACACACACAGAGGCAGACTCTGTGATCCAGAGACAGAGACAGAAAATGAGGTCGAAGGAAACCCAAGTTTAGATCTGAGAAAAAAATTAGTGGCACACCCTTCTTTGCCCTCACTCTGCCCTTTTAGAACAGAGTCGTCATAGTGCCTTTCAACATGTTTCTTCTCACTCACTTGATTGACAAAATGCACCTTCCTCTCTCTGGTTTTTTTTTTTTTTTGAGATGTCTATTGCCTCGTGGCAATTGAACGGATGCGAACACACGGAGTTTTCGGTTGTGGGACAAGACAGAGGGTAAAAAGTGAACACATGGTTAGGATACTTCCGAATTTGGATTTCCCTTCTTTACTCTCCCTCCCTCTCACTCGTTCCCCTTTCCTCGCATGCTGTTCCCGGTGGTGGCGGCGAATTACTTTAGTGGTCGAAAGAAAAATAAAAAAAAAGAGAGCACAATAATTTATATGGTGTTGAAGCGGAGAAAAGACAAAATATAAAAAAGTTTATGAGTGAGCGAAGGAGAGAATGTGAAAGGAGGGAGAGAGAGAGTATCGAGAAATGCTCTTTTGGTGATCGAAAAAAGGGTGAGGGGAAGGGGGAAGCGACGATCTATTGTGCCATAGGTCTCCGAGAGGTGGGGAGTAGACTGAGAAAAGGGAAAAGGGGAATCACGGCTAAAAGGTTATGAAATTAAAAGTCAAGTAGTAAGGGGAGGTTCGGTGGCAAGCGGGTGAACTTGTATGCGTTGGGAGATACCCCTCTTCTATAGAAGCTATGCAGTGCATGGACGGACTGTACTGGCCGATATGACGTGCCAGACGGACAGGCGGACGGATTTAAGGTGTTCGCTTCTGACTCTGTCCGTCCTTCATTTCGGGTTCTCTCCTCATTCAACGACTAAAAAAACAGGACCGTGTGTCTCTAACTGATCGAAAAATAGGTGGAGGGAAATGCAATTGCAACATTAACCTCCATTCCTCATGCTAAATACTCCTCTCACCTTTTTTTCGGAGGAAATAGTGTACATACTCCTCAATGACCGGCGTCAACTGCCGCTCTTCTTTTTCTGAATAGGATCACACCACTCTCGCAGGCAAGGTGTACATATTTCACTCTACTTTTTGGTCATCCGCAACCTGGTATGTAAATGTATCAGAGCAATAAGAAAACATGGAGGGAAACACAAAAAACGGTGTCGTGGGCTTTGTTTGATGCATACACAGAACAGAACACAAATAAGGAACGGCGTCAGACCACAATTATGAATCATCGTCAATTATGATACATTGAGAGAAAACCTTGCCTTTCCCATCCTCCGCGGGACTACTAAAAATGAACATGATAAAGAAAGAGGAGAGTATCTACCTTGCATGCGACGATGGGGTACGTGAGGTACATGAGTAATGACATTTAGGAGGGAAAAGGTTGGCGAAGTAGAGGTAAAGGCACTAGAGCTGAATGGTGATGGGTGCACCATGTAGAACAAGCACAAGACAAGAGGGACAGGGGTCGATATGTGTATACTTTAGGGTCATCCACGTTTTAGAAGGGAGGGTAAGTAAGGGGACAAACAACAATAACGTTTACATAAGACGATCTGTTTCCAGGAGGAGACTAAAAGGAGGCACAAAGGCAGGGTTCTCGTTACTCTATTCCTTGTGAAAGTTACACTACATTTATTTGTTTGATCAGGACGAAAAGAGACGCGGATTGAGCAATGACATACATTGATGAAATTGAACGCAATTACCCTGAAGAAGAGGAGCCGTGGACAATGGAAAATGGAGAATGGAGAATGAGAATGAGAAGCATGAGGCAAAGAAGAAAAAGAGGAGAAGTGGTCTGATGTTCAGGGACCATTGGTCCCAATGAAGGAAGGAATGACGCCGAGTACTTCCTTCTTCCTCGCTTCTTGTTTTTCACATGGAAACGCAGGGACCACCCCTGAAAATATCAGACAACATATCAGACATGAGTGGAACCATCATTGATTTACTTATTTACTTTATCAATGATTGAATTGCAAGTGATAACGGTCGGGCTGCCTGCTTAAAAAAATAAATTCTTTCTCACCAACTCCACGTTCCACTGCTCTCTTTCTTATTTCGTTTACGAAGGGTTTATTCAAAATTACAAGATTGAATTGAAAAAAGAAAAGGTTGGGAAGGATGTGGAGGAGGAAGCTGATTGTGTGTGCTCTTCTTTATTTTTCACATGCGATTTTCTCAGCTTTGTTGTTTTCTTCTGTCGAACGGGTTGTTCTTTGCCGTACTGTACCTCCTTCCTCGCTTGGAGAGAGTGAGAGTGTGGTTGCTTTCGGATTGGGACACACTAAGATTGTCCGGGTTAGTTTCCTTATTGCTCGCTTCTGTGTAAGCAAGCAACAAACAGACATTTGAGTTTCCACGAAGTAAGGGGTGAAAAAGGCTCGACTCTATTTGGGAAGCAATTCCTTATCCTATTTACATCCACCCGCTCTCCCTTGATCTGTTCCCTTCTGCTTTGTTTTTGTTTGAACTCCATGTAAAACGTCATGGTATGAAAGTAGGAATTAAGGAAGGGAAGTACCTCGGGGCATTGCTCTGGCATTGGCGTGATTGATGAAAAGATAGGGTGGGCGGGGTTTGTTGAGAAAGGGAGGAGAATGTACAGAATGAGAAACAAAGGGGGTGCTTCTTGGCTATGGTTCGGGTGCCGTCTTTTTTTTTCACAGAAGTTATACCTCCAGCCGAGAAAAATAGGGTGCCGAACGAATAAGCGTTTCTTTGGTGCTTTGACGAGACATACACACCATGCCAAGATCCGCTTCCCCACCCCCTCATTCCCTGACTGCTTTCGTCATACCGAAGACTTCTCTCTCCCCATCCCCATCAAAACAAGCAATTGCTCTGCTTTCTTTTGTCATTTGTTTTGTTTACGTTTCTTGATCTGGACGAGATATGTTGGCTTTAGTGGGCCGATAGTCGTACAACGAAACAACAACAAACAAGCAGCGAAGGTGTGAAGAATTGACGAGGAGAGAAATTATCCGTACTCACGTTTTTTGCTTGTTTGTAAGGCGATATGATCCTAATGGGACTCTCACTTTGTCTTTGTCAGTCAAGCAGGACACACAGAGGATAGTAAAGGAAGGGACACGTAACATAAAAAAATCGCTGTGTGCGGTTCGTTAGATCGCATTTTTTACGTGAGGCGGAGGAGAGGCGAAAGGAAGACAAGGAACCTAACGAAGGATCCTCATTATCCTTGTCCTCGTCCATTAGTAAAGGATCAGGCTCCATCAAAGAGGTCCTGATCAAGAGGTCAAGAGGGACGGGAGAAATTTGTCCGAATATATGTAAGACTAAGTTTGGATCTGTACATGCACAATTTTTTTTTTTTGTGCGCGTGCGTAGATGCTTGGATGGCACCATGTACCACCAGTGTATGTTGTTTGGATGGGATTGCGGCTCGGTCGGCTTGGTTCGGGTCAACCACCAGGCAGGGCCCCGCCATTCGACCCGTCATGTTCCGATTGGAAGACCAAAATAAGCAATCCCTCACACACACACACCACTTCGTTTTCTCTGACCCTTTCTCTCACTCTGGTGGAATAAAGAGAGTTGAGACCGCATCAGGATCATGGTTCATGAGCAGTGTGAGAGCCATTGAGATGGAAAGCGAGAGAGAGAGTGAGAAAGGGGATAGAAGAAGGAAGAAAACACGCCACTATCTCCTTGTTGTTCATTGAAGGACAAAAAAAAAAAGGTATTTTTCTGTCCATGTTGCAGTGGCATGTTATTTTTATTTTTGAATCATGGGAAGACGAGGGGAGGAAAGGGAGATGCATGTCCCAAAAAGCTAAAGCTACATGGGATGCAAAGAAGGAACAACGACTGTATCAAGAACAAAGAGACAGCTACTTTAGAAGTAATCAGACGAATGTTCTTCTTTGGGATGCCTCATGGTACATGTATCAGACGTTCGAACTTTGAAGTACTTTTTGTATGACTGTTTGCTTGATTGTTTTGTGTCTTGGAAGCGGCTGTTTAGAAAGCCATTTCGCCAAAAAGCCCCTCCCTTCCCCCTTTTCCCCTCGTCGTAACTAAAATTTCGAGCTATCTTGCTATGTTGCTAGACACCAAGGCCAGGCAAAGCATATCCATAACCATACACACCCAACCCAAAAGACCACGCATTTCGTTAAAGCAGCCTCACTCTCACTTGGCTAATTCGGTGGTCCTCCCTTCCATGTCTCATCCTTTTTTCCTGATGCTACGGCTGTTTGAAGAGATAAATGTATCACCCGCCTATTCCTTTGACGCTGACAAAGACGTTTGTTGAGTCGAAAACCTGAGAAAGCAACGAAAAGAAGTGAGAGCAGGATAAAGAGAAAAACGACGTTAGCACTCGTTAAAATGACAAAGCAGAACAAGAGCAAGAAAAAATTAATTGAGAGCCATGAATGGTCGTGATGGATCGTGGTAGTCGTTCTTTCGAGGATGATACCAATCATTTGCTTCATAGGTCACACACTTCCTTGGTCGTTGGGGTTTGCCTGACTGTATGAAAGGAAACAGGTGAGAGTCCAGGGCAAGATAGCTAGACAGGTAAATAGGAAAAATGGAGAGGCGAAGGATATTTGTTCGAGTGGGATTGATTGGTTCGTTTTGGATGGCGCATCACCCGCCGTATGTTCCGATAACAAAAAAATGAACGCGAGAGTTATGCGGGTGAGAAGGAGAGGAAGAGGGAGGTGCATAATAGCACAGGTAACTCGACAATTGCATGCTAAATAGTTAGACAACCGCAACATTTTCAAGCACCAGATAAAAATAACCCCCTGTGATACCCTCTACTTTCTCATGGAAAACACTAGGAAAGTGGTGGGTAGGCTCGCCCCCCCAACTGTAGATCAGCCTATTTATCTTTTCTTTTCTGGTTAAGCGTGTTTTTTTGCTGCTAGTCTACATGACTTGCACCACAAAAGAAAAGTCCAGCATAACTCAGAGCACCATCAAAAAGTGTAGACTACCGTTCGTCCCCGTGGGACATGAACACAGGAAGTCAAGAACACGCTGCTGGGTACAACCCTTGTAAGCGCCATTAACCCATTCTTGGCAGAGCCATGGCGCCCAGCCGATCGGCCGGTTGTCATGGGAAAGAAAAAAGTGGAAGCCAAGAGGGGCATGAGAAACGAGAGACAAAGTGACAAAAGACTCGGTTTACTCCGCGTTTTTTTGCTGTTGTCGTAAACCCTAGCTGGTTCCATGTTTCCAAGCAGTGTTTAAAGAAGAGTGAACAAGGTATTTCAAATTTGTCATGGGAAATCGTGAGAATGGGAGTACAAGAACAAGGTCGTCCTGCATCTGCTGAACACAAACGCATTTAGTCGCTCACGCTCTTCTGCTCGCCTTGGTGGGGCTGTAGAAAAGGAATGAAGGAGAAGGTCTGACTGTCTTGTGGAGGGAGAAGTGTCAGGAAAGCTAGGGCACTCAAGGCCGATGAAAAATGCGAGTGATTTGCCTACACCGGTTGCTACTCCGTCCCGAGACAGAAACAGACAGCAAAAAAATCTAGTTGGTTCAAGGCGATATCCGGGTTGTTAGTATATCGAAGAAAAAAAAAGTACGGTATCAGAAAAGAGACGGAAGAAAGGTACTGACTGTCGGCTCAATTGCTTGCCGATGAAAAAAAGTCATCGATGGCTAGCACCCCAAAGCGCAGCAAGTTTGCGTAAAGAAAGGAAAAGGAATTGACGACAGAGAGATGACAGAGTGAGAGATAAGGAATGGGAGCTGGCGACAAGAAGAACAGATCGAGATCGTGATTTGAAGAGTAAGAAAAAAGCGGGAGCGACAAAGGAAGACAGTAGACGGGCTGAAGAACAAATGCACAGAAATAGGCTGGGAGGATTGGTGTTCTTCTTTCAGCGAACAAAGAGGGGATATCGCGAGAATGGTTTCCTGTGATGGTCGCTGAGGTATAATGTTCATTGTTTATTACTTCTTTTCAAGCAGGGTGGTCAAGAACCTATGTCTCATGGGATAGATATTACGGAATACTAGTAGTAGCCTCCCGTAGGCGTTACCTCTTTTTTTGCTAGGATGGTGAAGTATGTTGTGTATACCCGTGTTTTTGTTCATTCATGTTCCTATGCATGACTGGAGCCAAGGTGAATATTCATGTTAAAGCATTGCCTCCTTTATTCCCACTGACCCTTCTTCTCCTCTCGCCCCTGCCGCTCAGCCCCTGGTTTTGCTTGTGATATTTCTATTTCATTTTTTTTTTTTTTTTTTTTTTTTTGCTCCCGGAGGGCAAGCATGGGTTGAAGGACAAGAGCCATCGCATAAAGAGGGGGGAGCATACAAGACAAGGGGAGTGTGGAAGGCAAAAGGAAAGACTAAGGGAAAGGGAACTCGGTCCTCTTTTGTTCCATTTGGCATGATGAAGTCTACATTTTGTGTTTTGTGGTCATGGCAAAGGCAAGAAAATCTGCCAGGTGGAGGAGGGATATCTTTTGCTGTATTGTTTGTTGTGTTGCAGAAGGAAGTGGTAATAAGTCCGACCGCAGAAGATGAACTTTGGTTACAGCCAACCAAGGAAGAGAGTGTAGAGGGAGGAAGAGAGATATAGACAGGGATTCCAGATGGCAAATTGATTTTTTTTGGCCTGTTGTGTCTTTGTTAGCTTTGATCGCCGAATATGACAAGGGTATTTCGATGGGATATGAGTGGGAAAAGGTGAAAAGAAACGCTCGAAAAGGATAGGCGAGACCAGATGGGCATTCTAGTGAAGAAGGGGGAGATCGGCATGTGGGAAATGGATCGAAAGAATGAGAGTAAAAGAGAGAAGGTGACCTCCGGACTGGTGATATGGATGGGCTCGCTATCGCATCTTCCTCACCCTGGCATTGAGGTGTCCGGACCAGTCTTGAAACTGGACAAGAGGAATATGATGATGATGGTGATGGCAAATGCTTACTTACTTTCTTAGTAAGAATGTGTAGCGGAGCAGAACTGTGTCTCTCGCTCTCTCTTCACTTTCACTTCGGATAACGGGTGTTTCTTTTGGTCAATGGGCGAAATGTCGTGACCAGGCAGGCGGTGTGTTTATCGAGTATGTGTGTGAGCAGCCACACACATAAGAAAGAAAAAGAAAGTCCAAGCCCAGCAGAGTAAGTAGCCAGTGATCAGGGCCGACGATGAAGTGTTACGGACGGACAGGCGAGCGAAGAAAAGGGTCGAGCAGCCAGTTAGGCAGCCAGCCGGTGAGTGAAATAACGAACAAGAGAGTGGAGAAATAAAAAATATTGACCAGGAGGTACATGAGGAGATCGGTCTCTGCCCATGGTGGCCCCGTTATGTTCATAGTCAGACGGCTATTAAGGCTCCAGGACACAATACACTTATCTATCTGTCGATAACCATTGAATCGATCGCTTTATGTATTGAAAAGAAGGTTTTTTCTTGTTCATGCTGAGAAATAACATCAAGAATTGTTTCCCAGCACTCCTCCACACTTTTGTTGTCCCTTTTTTTCCCTCCCTTGTCTTGCTCTGGGCTAATAATAATGGTCTTCGTTGGGGCTTTCACATGCCAATTGGAGTTTAGAGATACACCAAAAAACACAACCCACAAACAGAACAATCAAGCAAGACGAAAGAACCCCCTTCAACAACATCATTCAATACAACACTCGAGGACGGACCAAGTGCAATGTGGTCGTACGGCCCCTTGCTCCCCTTCCCCTCTTTTTTTTCTTCCCTTTAGAAATGCATATACGAGTAAGAAATAAACATCGGACTCGACTCAATTGGATCGTTTAAGTCCTCTTCTTCAGATTAGCCCTGGTCTTTGGGTCTGGCATATGTCTTATCCACTTTATAAGGAGTAGGACGTGGAGGAAAGGAATGACCATATTGGAAAAATAGTGTAAGCGACAACGTGCACAAGAGCACTCAAGAATGGTGTGCTTTCTTATTTATTTACTTTACTTTATTGTTATTTCAAACAAAAAAAAAAAAAAAAAAAAAAAAAAAGTGATCGATCCCAGTTCCCTCACCCCCTGTTACTGATAACAACAACCCTCTTGTGCCTTCATAACTGATCCATTTTTTTTTCTCTTTTCGGTCATGAACAACAAAGTATCCTGTTTACCAAGAGACAAAATGCAGGAAAGAAAAAAAGGAGATGGGTGTGTGCAAAACAAACGAAAGAAAGTGTGTGGGTTGAGATAGACGGGAGGCATGATGGGATGGGATGAAAGAAGGAGGTGGGAGAAGGTAGGAACCGAGAAGGGGCAATCCGAGTGATTGAGTGAGTGGAAGGTTGTTATGAGTCTTGCTGATTAGAAGGTGAGGTGGTTCCAAAGGACAGGCACCTGTATATGAAGATGTGGTACTACAATCGTGTATGATATGGGTGTTTCTTTTCTTTGCGGAGAGAAATAAAAAAAAAAAAAAAAAAAAAAAGGGACGGACGCTTCTGTGATTTGTTGCAGAGCGAGGGAATATGCTATGATAAGGCACAGAACATATGTTTGTCTGTCCTGTTCAGTTTGTTTTCGTTTA
The DNA here is from genome assembly GCA_036320915.1 of Linnemannia elongata. Lineage (NCBI taxonomy): Eukaryota > Fungi > Mortierellomycota > Mortierellomycetes > Mortierellales > Mortierellaceae > Linnemannia > Linnemannia elongata. The sequence goes on along the minus strand of JAXBDG010000007.1, from coordinate 158,490 downwards.
AAGGAGGGTAACTGTTTGTCTATCCAGATTCAATAATCCAAAAGCAATTGAATTAACCTCTTGTCCTTTGTTGTGCAGAGTTCACAGCTCTTATCCTTCTCTTGGGGGTGTCAATAACACGGGTGTGGATAATAAATAAATGATCGCTCAGTTTGTACAGAGAAAGACTATAATGTTTGTTTCTTTGCAGGGAAAATAAAGTCAACCGGCAGAGCGTTCTTTCTTTGTTTGTTTGTTTGTCAACAACACAATTTCAAGCAACCCGCCTTGGCTTTTGAAGTTCAATTGTCCCATGGGGTATTCTATTGTTTTAAGATCCAGTCGATAATAAGCCCGTTGTGCTGAACTGGTATAAAAAGGAACCCTGATCCCCCCCCTTTGGATCCTCGTTTTCCCTTTTTACTTTCTTCTCACTTTTCTTCACTCTGTCGTTATCACCCAGCACTTTCTCCCACTCCTTCCTTTCATCTCCTTCACGCATTGAAACCTTCACTTCCTCTCCCTTCATTGACTTGAACACCCCAACACAACCTTCCAGCTTCAACCCCTTTTCCCTCTTACAAGATCCTCTTTTGCACGCAAACACCCCTCCAACACACAAACCCCCTTCTCTTTCACGCTTTCCTTTCCTTTCCTTATCTCGGTTGTCTCCTTTATTCTTACGCTTCAATTGCAACACATACTCTCTCATCCGAAGTTCATATAAAAACTACAGACGATTCCTCCTCTTCCTCAATTCATCCTCAAATCCTCCAAACCCCAACTCTAAAAATCAAACATACTACAAAAATGTCTTCGACAACTTCACCATTCTCACTCGCTGCCATCATGAACGATCCCGCCCCACAGAGCGCACACTCTTCGAGCGGTGAATCCGACCACGAATCTTCAGAGCAGGCTCCTCGTCCCTACGAGTGCCATCTCTGCGACAAATCCTTCTTGCGCCTCGAGCACCAGACCCGCCATATCCGGACCCACACCGGCGAAAAGCCTCACCCCTGCGACTTCCCCAACTGCGATAAGCGCTTCTCCCGATCCGATGAGCTCACCCGCCACATGAAGGCCCACACCTCAGCCTGCAAAAACGGCAATGCCGATCTCCTCTCGACCTCGCCTCACCACTACGCCACCTACCAGGATTACCTCCAGGCCCAAGAGTCGGCCGAGTGGGCACGGAAACATATTTGCCCCGTTCCCAACTGCTACAAGTCCTTCACCCGATCCGGCCATTTGGCTCGCCATATCCGCTCCCACACCTCTGAGAAGTTGTTTGTCTGCCCCGTCGAGAGCTGTGGCCTGGGCTTCACTCGCTCGGATGCCCTTCGCGAGCATGCCCGTACCCACGTGCACCGCACCCGTAGCCGCAAGTCGGATGAGTCAAAGGATAGCAGCAGATCGGCGTCCTCCAAGTCGGCCTCGCACTCGCCTGCCAGCACCGCCCGCTCTTCAATGTCGCCCTACCCTATGTCGCCCTCGCACTCTGAGTCTGAGGAGTCGATGTCTGATTTCCCTTCCTGGGCTAGAATGACCCCCATCCACCCTCCCAACAACATGGCCCAGTCCAACATGGACCGCGCTTTTGCCCAGCATCACCACAACCAGGGTTCTTTCAACAACCATAACAACAACTTCCCAAACCTTCAGACTCCTCCTTACTCTCCTCCTACCTCGCCTCGTTATGGCAGTGTCAGCTCGACCCGTTATTCGGTCGCCCCTTACCCCCAGTTCAAGAACCAGTCGATGCCTCAGCCTACGCTGCCCTCGCTGATGGAGGCCAATTACCACCTCCACCAGCACCGTCGCCAGCAGAACAGCAGCAGCCACCGCATCAACGACATCTTGAACGGCTCGACACATTTGTCGCTCCCCCTGCCCACCCCTAGCAACAACAACAGCAGCAGCAGCAATCATGGACAGGGCTTTGGATCGGATTACAACAACAGGACCTTGCCTCCCATCTCGTCCTTGCTCCCCATCTTTTAATTTCCCTTATCACTTTTGATTCCGCATTTTTGTACATAGTCCTTTTTCACTTTTTCTCATTCATTTTTGTCTGCTTGCTTGCATCATTGTAAAAACTTGCTTTCCTCGCCTGTAATAACACCTCCTCCATACACATCCAATACCATCTTTTCTGCTGTACACTCGAAAATAATAAAATACTACCCTAATACTTTTCATCTCTTATCTAAAGACACCATCATCGTGTTTGCAATTGGCTTTGAAATGCATCCAGAGGGACGGGAAGGAAGGAGGACTCACCCTTGTTCATTCCCGCCTCACCCCTTTTTTGTCCTCTTGCTCGTGTTTCCCAACGCCTCCCAAAAGGTAGGAACAACTCAGCTAAGCTTTCTTTTTTTTTTTTACAGCTCAGTCCAAGTAAAGTCCAGGGGGGAGAGGAATGAGTCGAATAAAGCTTTTCTTTCTTTGATAGATTTTTTCGTCATCAAGAGCCGGCTCGGGTAATGACAGCAATCTGTAGAAAAAGGATCCTTCGTTATTTTATTGTTGTTCTTGGAAAAATGAACGCTATTCTCTGATGAAATGGAATGAAAGGACTTCAGTCTATGTGCAGCACCGCTTTATTGTTGGCCCCTCCTGCCCGTGCCTCTCTGATCACCACTCTATCACATTCAAGTTTTGCAGTTTTGCAGTTTTGCAGTTTTTTTTTTTTTTTTTTTTTTTTTTTTTTTTTTTTGATCAACCGTTTTTGTTCTTCAAACCATCTCTCTCTTTTGTTTTGGTCTCCCCCCTGGAAACCTGATGGCAAAACACATCTTACTCCACGCTCTTATTTTTTCAATGTTGCACAGAGACCTTTATTTCCCCCTTTTTTTTCCCTCCCTCGTCCCTCACTTCACTTCTATTTGCTCTTCACGTTTTCCTAAAGAGAAAACTTGTTTGAACACAAGAATCATGCCCATTCCTCAACTGCTCATTTTCTCCTCATCTCAATCGTCTATTCGTCTGTCGTTGTCTGGAGGTAAAAAAAAAACAATAAATGCTTTATCAGCATTTTGAATCACACGCATACATCACTGAACAAAGTACTCACCTGTCCACTGGAGGTAGTGTGCGTGTGCGTGGATGGATGGGTAATTTGGAATTGGTGATAGCGTGTTATTCTGTTGGTTTTTTTTTTTTTTCTTTTAGAGAGCAATGCGGAGCGAGCGCGGGAGAAGAAAAAATATTGTAAGCCGGTTGTGCTTTTGTGTTTGCGGGGAAAGAAGAGCGGCAGAGGCAAGACACGCTGATGAGAGTGGAGGAGGAAAGCGAGGGAGGGGGCTCAATTCGTCCACTTTACTTGAACGGTGGGACCCGCCATCCCCTTCCAGTGCGAAATGAGTTGAAAGGTTACCGATTGGTACTTACACATGTGTCTGTTTATGTATTTTGTAACAGCGAGCGTTGGTCAGCGGCGTAGGTTGGACTCAAGCTGTGTGGTGCGATAGGATTGGTGGTTTTTTTTTTTTTTTTTTTTTTTTTTTTTTTTTTTTTTTTTTTTTTTTTTTTTTTTTTTTTTTTTTTTTGGCTGAATGGTTAAGTTGGCACGTTTGACAAAAACGAACTCTGCAACCATTCCTTGCCTTTCCAACAAGGAGTTGGCTAGAAAGGACAAGACAGTTCAGGCAGGGTCGCGAATTGTTGGGCTCGCTCGTTTCTTTGTTTTGCTTTTCGAGTTGTGAACCTGATTTAGAGAAAATAAATCGATTCCGAGAGTTTAAACTCACATCGTGAAAGCTTTCCAGCCGGTTGGGTTGGCTTGCAAGCCTAAAAAAAACAACAACAACATGGAACAATAAGCATTTTTGTCTTTGCTCCACAACAAACAAGATCACCCTTCCTTTCCACCTCCAAGCCCATGCAAACTTTGGCATAATGATACGTTGCTTTTTTACTTCATCCCATCCCTCCGCCTCTTCTCACATAAGGAGAAAAAGAGATCGAACACCGGAAAAAGTGCTTGAACGGGCCGATGGCGAACAGTAGATCACGATTGTTTTTTTTTATGTTACGCGCTTGTTGTCCTCTCAAAATGAAAATGGAGAAGGAAGGAATCCTTTTACAATGATGATTGTGTACGAAATAAACGGATGTCAAAACTGCCGAGCCGATTCGTTTTATTCGATTGCGTCTTCTTCGTAATCCTCCTTTTTTAATTTTCTTTAGCTTTCCCACCCTTTCTTTTTCGTCACCGACAAAAAGGACGAATAATCGGAGGTATATCAGATCCCAGCGAAGAGCTAGTCAAGGACCGAATTACTAGACGGTCTCTTTATCCTTTCGTCAAGTCTATCTCCAGAATCAAAAAAAAAGAAAAAAAAATAAAGAAAACGTGTGTGTGCGAAAAAACAACGGATCGCCCAAAGAGGGAAAATGAGAAAAGAATTGCTGACAACTGTTTATTGCAATCATTTTAGATTGGGAGCGGAGGGGCAGGGAGGGGTATATCGAAGGAACGGGCCGGTTTCTCGATCAGATCACAGCTATGGCTTGGCCCAAACCCCACCCTTCTACGACTCCACCTTTTGTCGGTCTGGTCTGACCGTGGGTTTACGCTATTTCAGTTTTTTTATTTTTTATTTTGGATGGGTTGGGTCATTGGGTGAATGAACGGATGGGTTATGTAGAGTAAAATAAATTGTGGGTTCGAAGGCCCTGCTTTGTCATACTCTAACCAGCACACACCGCTAGAACGTTCAGAGACTGCAAGAAAGGGTCCAGGCTTTCCCATTTCTATCACAACTCGAGCATGTCAATTGATGGGACATAACGAAAGACAACAAAGCAAAACAAAAATAAGAGATATCTTTCGACGGTGCCGGATTAAATGTACATCTATACACATAAGTTTCCAAGAACAACCCATTGACATGGGGAAAGAAGAAACAAAAAAAAAATATCCATGTCGGTTGTCTGTTGGAAGTTGCAATATCTTCATGTGCCTTTGATTGCTCACTTTTCTTTCTTCCTTATAAACATTACACACGATTCTTTGTTTTTTGGTTTTTTTTCTTGATTGCCTTTGTTGTTGTTTTCGTTCGGGGCACTGACATCCTTTTTTTTTTTTTTTTTTTTAGCGTTTTACGAGGAGAGGATATACCTTGTGGAGGTATTTGTTTGTGTGTTCGGTGGGCTAAGAGACCGAGGCCAAGCATGCAATTGTTGTGGGGAGAGTAGAGTAGAGCTCGAAGGACTAGCGCCGTTCAGTCCAAAGAACGAATAATTGATGAGAGCCGATTCGTAAATTTCTTTATGCTCTTTGTTTGTTTTTTTTGAAGTCCTGGACGATGATGATGGTAGTGACCGAACAAGGGTCGCCGGCATTATTTTGAATAAGCAAAAAAATCGAGTGAGCGTAAGGTAGGGTTTGTTGCTTTACAAGACCTATACTTTTGGTCTCCTTGAGAAGACGCAATCCTTCGTTAACCTAACCCTCCAAAAGTGAAAAAGAAAAAAAAAAACCTGAATCGCAACTCAACAAGAAAATGGTGACCCTGTCCCGCCCCTTCCTTGGCAAAGCATGTCGCTAAACCAATGCTCTTAAGTTGTTGGTTTTTTTTTTTTTTTTTGCATCTCCGAAGAGAAAGAGAAAGCAAGGGACAGTTTGCACGCGTACACCCAAGCCGGCAGGGTAATCATTATGAGGGATGACCACGTTCTGTTGCAGCATTCTTGCAGGGTTGAGTTACATTGGACTGGGCATTTTTCTCTTCCGATCGTTGGTATTGCGAATAGTTTGCATCTTTAGGCTTTCATCGGTTGATCTAGCATTCCATTATAACTCTTTTATCGGTATTAGTGACGATAGAAGAGAGAGAGATGCTAACGAAACGAACCCAGTTTATGGTACCTGCTATTGTCACAATGGTGTGATGGGAAGATGAAGAAAGCCATGTTTATCGATCTGAAGGTCTTTTTTTTTGTTATTTCGCTCTGTTCGCTTTGCTGTACATCTCAGCCCACGGATCCCGGGTCGGAGCTGGTTTGGCATCTAATAATTTATCGCAAGAGAGCATATATCTCACAATATCTTCGTAACCAGGTGTTACAACTCTAAGCAGCTCTACCTTCCTCGGCTCGCTTGCTTCCACCACCCCCCTCTTACTCCTTGTACCGCCAAGAACTTTCTTTCTCCAGCCGAAGGAACGAGGGAGTGAAACTAAGAAAGGTTGCATAGGAGGTGCAGGCTGCAATGTCCCCTTCCCCAACGCGTCCTCTCTTTTTAGAGGGGTTTGATCAATTTCGTGGACGCGTAGTTTGATCAAACTTGATCAAATAGGTTAGACATGACTTCGCCCTTCCATGTCTTGTGGGTCCGCGCAATCTCAAGGCTGGCATTCTCTGAACACTCTTAGGAGAGGGAGCTCCTTTTCTACGGGCGCTCAAGCTCTGACTTGGATAAAGGATGGCTGAAGGTTGGTGAACCCACTCAGACCTTACAATAGCATCTTCACAATACGTGCCGCACAGATGGTGTTTTTATGATGCTGTGCGGAACATGACCGTTGTTATCACAGAGGTTGAGAACGGTCACGTGCAGTTTCATTCCTTTTACAGCAGCCATCTTCAAGCTTGACCAAAGTCGGTGCGGGTGCAGGGCATATATTTGTTACAATCGTAGAAACATAAACATTGAACCATGGACAAGGCACCAAGAACCAAGACTACAATTGATAAAGGGAGTTTTTTTATTCACAGGTAGGTATTAAAAAAAAGAAGGATCATCCAAAAAAGCAAAGAAAGGACGACTTCAAACTCATAAAACTCAAATTTTTACAATTTCTTGCCAGCAACCCAGGTGTTGAACATGGCCAAGGACTCCTCAGGCTTGTCGTAGGGGAGCATGTGTCCACCTCCAAAAGCACGGAGGAAGGTCAATGGTCCGGAGGAGCGAACATCACCAGCATGGTGACCGTTAGCAAACCACTTCTTGTCCTTCTTCTCCTGCATCTTGAGCTGACCCGACCAAGGCAACGACAAAGCCCATGCCTTGTTACCCATCCAGTTGCAAATGAAATCAGCATCACCAGAGTACAACAACACACGGATACCGTCCTCGAGCAATGGGGGCACCATGTAGTGGAAGGGCTTCATCCAGTCTCCCTGGAGCATGAAGCGCATGTTGATCTGCATGTTGCACGACTGGTACTTCTCAACCTGGACGCCGAGCTCGGCCTTGACCTCCTCCTTGTTCAAGTAGTTCTGAATGACGTCCAGGATAGGGTAGCAGAGTCCACCTTCACCCTCACACTTCTTGCGAACATCATAGGGGTTCTGGCCAGACATCTGGTAAGGCTGGATCATCTCCTTGTTGCAGTAGGCTGCGGCGGGCAAGCAGCGGAAGACAGAGTTGGTGTCGTAGCAGGCCTGGATCAAGTCGGCACAAGCGGGGTAGGCAGCCGTCATTTTGTCGCAGGTGGCATCGTCGAGAACAGGGCCGTACGAGTTGCGGCAGGCCATATCAGGGTAGTACTCATACTGGGTCTTGGGGTCCGTGAGACCGTTTCCGATCATCAACGAAGCCAAGTTGATGTGCTGAACACCAGGGGGACGGAGGAGAGGGGTAGCCATCTTCTTGTTGCCGTCGTTGATCTCCTTACCGATGGCGGGGATGTAGTGTCCAGCATAAGACTCTCCGGCAATGTGGAAATCGAGGCGCTGGTACTTGGGGAACTCCTTGAAGAAGACCTGGAGGAGGGCATAGACATCCTTGGCGGCAGTGAAGGTGTTGGAAACTGACTCACCATAGGAGTATCCGACGTTGGTGGGCTGGTCGAGGAAGATGACAGATGAGTTCGAGTTCCAGGAGTGGGGGTTGTACTGAGTGTCGGAACCGTCCTCCTTGACGCTGCAGGGTCCGAGCTCCATGAAGAGACCGGTGAGTGACGAGCATCCTGGGCCGCCGTTCAACCAGAGGGTCAGGGGGTCCGACTCGGGCTTGTTGCGCGACTCAAAGAACCAGAAGAAGAAGTGCTTATCCGCTCCCACATCCAAGTATCCCGAGTACTATTCATGACGTACACAGAGATAGTGGTTAATATAGCTAGTTTAAATTGCTGCGTTTGTATGTTTGTTTTCAAAATGCAGGTTGGAGTGCCAAGCCCATTCTCATTTGAGTTAAGGGTCAAATTAAAGACGAGAGGCGAGAGGTCATAGGGCCAAAGCGAGCTCACCACCCCTCACGACCCTCGCATGACAGGTACACACCAGTGGCAACCCCTTCTTTTCTTTCTTTTTTCTCCTTATTCGCCACCATCGATACCCCCTTTGTGTCCGTTATTTTGTTGATTTGTTGGGAAGCAGCATGCCTTTGAAGGACTCCAATGGCTGAGCTTCCTGCTGCTGGAGAGTGGGTGCGGAATATCACGAATGGTGCTATCTGGCATCATTGATTTGTTGGTTGCAAATTCATCGTCATTCCCTCTTCTTCTGTCTCCTGGCGCGTTGCATCCGCTCACCCTGGCCCCACTGTCTCTCTTTCTGCCCATTATGTTTGCTCCTCCTTTTGAGTTCAGAAGTGAGAAGAAAAGACAAGCTATGAACGTGGCGGGTGTTTCCATTTCGTCCACAGTCAGGCAAAAGAAGAAAAATAACGCCCATTGAGAGCTGTTGTTGTTTGCAAGGGAATGTAAACAAGAGAAAGAAAAAAAAAAAAAAGACGGGGGAGGGAACTGGAAGACTAGGACAGCTGCTGATGGGATCCCGTATCATCCATCCCTTCTTTTTTTTTTTTTTTCCTTCCCTATATTATTACGACACTACACCATATGTCATATGTGGTGCTGATTGATGGATGGTGATGGGAACGGTTGTTTCAGGATGGCCCTGAAAAATATCAACAATAAATAAAGTCATCACTTTTGCAGAGAAGGAAAGTAGCTCCGGGGAAAGTGATAACGTATAACCATCATCCACTATATGAAGAGACATACCTGCTTGACAGAAGGATCACAGAGCTTAGGCTCCTTCAACCGCATCTGCACACCAGGGAAAGACTCATGGGTCAAGGTATGAACCCACTCGGTCGCCTTATCAACCTTGGACTGGAGCTTGTGCGAGAGGTCGTCGAGGACATCGTGGACTTTCTCTTCGACATTGTCCCAGCTGAACTCGAGCTGACCGATGGTCTGGTCGACGAAACGGTCGGCGTCGTGGACGATCGAGTCGAACGCTCCGGGGGCTGGGGTTGCGGAGGTAAAGAGAAGGGTTGAGGTTGCGAGCGAGAGGATGCAAGCGATGGTCAGTTTCTTGGACAGACCCATGGTGATGGTGCGTATGGGTTGGTTATAAAGTGTTGAAGAGAAGGGTAGAGGGGAGGGGAGGGGAGGGGAGGGGAGAAAGAGCGGGTTGGAGAGGAACAAAGAAGAAAAAAGGAAAAAGAAAAAAGAGAATGGAATGGGAGTGAAATGAAGAAGCTCAAGAAGGAAAGAAGGGACAGAAACCAGTCAAGAGAAAGTCGAGTGAGCAGACTGTGCAGTTGGTGGTGGGTGTGAGAGCACCGTGAAACGATGACCGCATTTGCTTTCTTTGCCAAATAAGGCGCGCAATAGCAATCTTTCTCCCTCCCTGCTCCACTGCATAACAACAGGCGCGCGGGTACATCTTCCGCGCGCTCGATCTATCCCATCTATTGTCTTTCTCTCAAGGACAATGCACATCTGTGATGAGTTAGCACGCTGCTCAATAAGATTCTCACGAATAAAAACACCAGCAGAACACATTGGAGCAAGCAATGGCAATAGGAAATAAGAAGGCGCCGATAACCAAGCCAAGCAAACGGCCTGGTTGACATTCCAAAGGTACGCAAGGGTCCATGCCCACCCTACAAAGACCAACGGACGCCGTCTCAGGTCCAACTCAACTTCCAGGGCAATGCTCACACCATCCAATGCCAAGAACTTTGTAGCGAAGAATCCTCGCCGTTTACTGCGGCTTGCGTTGCCGAGTACCATTACGGCGCTAGTCATGATTACCAGGATCGATCGTCACGCGTTGTTTGCAATGTGTAATTGTGTTCTATTTTATTGTCATTTGTTCTTGCTGTTCATTATCACAGTTGTGTTGGTATGCCATTTGCTAGAGTTTCGTGTTCAATTCACATCAACGATGCAATCCAGGAAGTCACAACGCAGGTTCACTAACCAAAGCCTCAAACACCCTGCTGCTGCTGCTGCTGCTGCTGCTGCTGAGCTTCCTCCCGCTCAGGCAAAGCACAGGCCGATCCCTCAGACTCACCCTGAGCCAGCGCCTTCCCCTTCCCAGCAGCCAAAGGAGAAGCTTGCATCTTATCATGTAGTGCTTGATGATCCTTCTGAGCCTTCAGAACCTTCTCCTTGTTGATCGCAACCCCCGAGACCCGACTGGCAGCCTCCAGGACCCGGTCTGCGTGGGCAATGTCCCCCCAAACCTTCTCGATGTGCTCGTATGCCAGGCCTTGGTCTCCTTGCTGGACAAGCAGCAGGCCTCCCAGGATGCTACATGGTGAGAGAAAGAGAAAGGGAAAAATGGAAATGGGTAGGGGTTAATGCTGACGGCGTGTGAAAAAAATGTAACGGGACAAATGTTTTGGACCCTTACATGCTGACTACATTTAGGCAAAACAATTACACCAAGAGAGCACGAAAATAAGAGCAAAGTCAGGATAATGCATCGTGCGGAAAAGTTACCTTCCGTCACCAATAAAGTTGCCCTTGACACCCGATCGTTTGTTACGGATGAAGTTTCCCCAGAACGAAGGACGAACCAACTGTTCCCATCCTCCCGTACGCAGACGACCGTTTCTACAGCGAGGTTAAAACGAAGAATGTCTTGAGTTAGACAACAATGATCAAAGGATAACAAAAAAAACGGTGCATCGTCTCCATCATATTGATCAGCATCACCATCCATACATCTATCTGGCGCAGCATGCACGCTTATGAGCAAAGAATGATCTCCTTCTTCCGTTACACTTACCCAAGAGCCTTGTAAAAGTCCTTGGCCTGGTCATGGTAGACCTTACCATGCCAGAACTCCTTCTGGAACTCGTCCGCACCCTCCCTCTCGTGCACAATACACACCATCTTGATACCCTATTTAGTGTTTTAGTTTTCGTTGCAAAAGCGAGTAAGAAATCATTGTTAGAAAAATCGTTAGTGAGCTAAAATGATGAAATGCATGACGACAACAAATGTCAACAAATGTCATGAACTAAAAGACAACAAATGAGAAAATGGAGAGAAAGGGCAACGATGGACTTGATTTACCATGTCATTCTCGATGGTTTCGCGTTGGGCGTCAAAGATCTGGGCCTCCTCGCGACAGAACTGGCATCCGGGGCGACGAATCACTAATAAAAAAAGAGGGTTTTAATACCCACCAACGTTCCTTGCATCCAGCAAACCAGGAGAAGAACAGATGAAGAAGGAGGAGTAACTTACCGATGACGATGGTAGCATGGTCCTTCCACAGTTCATGGGCGAGCAGAGTACGCTCAGTCTCGACGTCCAAGAAATCTACCAGGGATATGTCCTTGATGTCAGTGTAGCTCGTCTTTGTCTTTTGTGTGATCGACATCCTCTTGTTGTTGTGGGTGGTTGTAGTAGTGAGTGGCGATGGTGGTGGCGCAAAAGACGGTTTGCTGGGTTGTTCTTTGTTAATAAAGAAAGAAAGAACGAAAGAGAGAAAGAAAACACTGCATATATATATACTCCGCGCTCTTTGGACGGTGATCATCAAACAAAAAACAAAAAAAAAAAAAAAAAAAAGACGCCGTGGCTGAACCTGAGGATGATTAAGCATCCAACCAACATCGATCAATCAAAACACTTTTGCACGAGCCCAAATAAAACAACGACGAAAGAGGACACAAAAGCATAATCCAGCCACTCCCGTTTGTATGTATATATTCATGTTCTCGTGCTGCGACCATCCAAACATTACCACCGCACTGCTCCGCCTCGTTCTCTTTCCTTCGGCATCGCTTAGAATTTATCCGGAGTAGCCAAGAAATACGAACAAACACCATCAAATGCCAAACAAAAAAATACGTTATTTGATCTACTATATGTTGTATCTGTGTGTGTATGTGTGGGTGGTGTATGTGTGGATGAAGAAAGAAAAATAAACACTGACTACGGAGTGGGGGTGGTGTGTAAACAAACGCACGACCGAACTCAGCACTTTCCAGAAAGTCTCGTCGCCGTTCTCATCGCCGTGTTCGTAGGCATCTCTCCTGCTGTCCGACTGTTTGTCCTACGGATCAATCCTCCTTCCTCCTTTCGCCTCGATCCTAGTACATTCCTACCATCCTGACATCTCCGTCCTTATCCAGTGTCCTGTGTCCTGTATCCTTGTGTCTAGCAGAGACATGCTTTAGACGAGCTTCTTCTCATACACCTCCAAGAACTCAGGGTTGACCAAGTTCTCAAAGGGCCTCTCCTCCTTGCCCGTCTCTTCGTTGATCCAGCTAAACTCTGAATACCGAACCCGTCCCATCAACTCGAATCCCAACCGATTCCCAAACAAATGCTGTGTCGCAAACGCACTCGCAACAACTGTCACCGCATCACATCCAACTTCCTTAGCCTTCTCCATGGAAGCCTTCAACAATTCCTTTGCCAGTCCTTTACCCTCATGCTCCGTATCCACCCCCAACGCAATAAACTTCATCACCTTCGCCCTTGGGTGCTTCTCAAACACGGTCGATTTGGCGAGCCAGAGTTCTGTCATCCGGTTAAGAATCGCCTGGATTGCATCGCCATGTCCTTGCTTTGCAATCTTGTCCTTTTCGGCCTGCAACCCTTCCGCGGATAAGATACAACTGGTCCTGAAGGCGATGAGCCGGGAAGGTCCAGGGAGGGTGGTATCTTCGATGACAAACGAGACGGGGTCTTGGACTGATGCCTGAGCGACCGAGGTGCCTTCGCCAGGCTCGACGCCGTGGTACTCGCCAAGGGGTTCGCGACGGAAGGTCTTTTCGAAGAGGAGGCCGACTTCTTGGGTGTCGGCTGTGGTCATGGGGCGGAGGACTAGATGCTCGGGCCGGGTGGTGCTTGTAGGCTTGGTAGCTGGTGCTGGTGCTGTGCTTGTCATGTTATTTATCTGGTCTTGGTTTTGGTTGGTTGTTTGTTCGTTTGTTTGTTGTCTTCCTTGAAGGATGAGTGATCTGAGGGTATAAAAATGTGGGAAGGTATGAGGTGTTATATAGTCGTCCGGGAATGAAAGTGAAAGATGTGAAAGAAAGAGGATGAAGGGTAAGAATAAAAAGAAAAGAGGAGAAAAAAGAAAGAAAGAAGCGTGAGAGAGTACCGCATAAAGTAGTAAAAGTACACCACAGATCAGATCAAAATGATGACAGAGAATGACGCTGTGGCTTGTTTTACCTTACCAAGTAAACGGATACTTCTTTTACCCACAAACAGGCAATGCTTGTTGGCATATCAACATTGCACACGATAAGTGAAGAAAAAAAAAAAAAAAAAAAAAAAAAAAAGAACCCGCCCCACGTTCACAACGTCCAATGGTATAATTGTGCACGAAACGGACTTTTTTTTCACTGTGCTCTCTCTCGTCTTGCCCGCAGGTGAGACATGGTGACGCCCAATCTCGGTGCCAAACTGGGAGCGCTTCGTTCACCAGAGTCAAACCATCGCCACCAAAACAAGTGTACATACTCCTTTTTCTCCGCTCTCATCATAAAAAAAATCACACAGACGATACCCATGGTGTCGGGATCAAAAAAAAAGAACGTTATCGTTGTTGGTTTACACCCAATGGACGACGACGTTAAATCACAATAAGCATTTTCCATCATCGCTGCTATCATTATCGCTGACATGATTGTAGTACGTCAACAAGCTACAACGGCGGGAAATCCTTTTTACGACAGAACAAAGCCCCCATGCCATCAGCTCACTGGTCTCCGCCAACAACCCGTTGTCTCTTGGACTCTCGTCCACCAAACCGCCCTCGTGCGCGCTTCAACAACCCCGACCTCTCCATCGCATCATGGGTCACCTCAAACTGCTTGGCTGCCTGTCGAGTCTTGGTCAAGTACGTTGTCCTATGAACCATCTCTGTCGCAGAATGCCTACCAAGCAGACTTTCCACATCCTCATTCTTGCGCGAGTACAACTTGTAATCGTCTGCCCGCGTCCAAAACCGGTCCTCGATCTCCTCTAGTGACAATGCAAAACAGACAGTAAGGGGGTGAGTACATACATACATAGATACATACATAAGCATAGTCAAGTACCTAGTCCTAACGCCGTAGTAACCTTACACTTTTGTCAACAGACAACGAATACAAAAAAAATGCAACACTATCTTACCGGTCATGCCCTTGCTAATAAGAATCTGAGCCAGCTCAAGGTCTCCACTACAGGCATCCAGAACATCGATCGACCTCAACGCTGGCACAAGCTCATGCAACATCAATGTCCGGATCTCTTTACGGTACAGATCGCGCAGGTACAACAACAGCTGCTCCCGCTCCTTTCGCCTCTCCGGTGGCTCATCCTCCCCTTCTCCCGAGTAGTAGTCCAACATCACGTCCTTGTACTCTGTTCCCGACGAGAGTGCAGATGCCTCAATTGACACTTGCTCAAACAATGATTTTGGAGTATCAGACGGTGCTGCAGTCTTGGTTGAGACAGGAGCTTCTTTCTGGATCTCTTGCGTTGTATCGCTCGCCCGCTGATCAGCCTCGCCTGATTGCTCCTCCTGCTGCTCCTCTACCTCCTCTGGATCTCCGATAGCAAGGTTGTCCTCCGGCTCGCCCTTCACCGTCAGGAGCTTACCCGTCCCAACCGACCCGGTAACAGTCAGTGTTTCTGTGACTTTGACCTGGACGCTAAAGTCATCCTCCTGAGGCTCTGATACTCTTGGGTGCTTAGAATGAGCCTCCTGATCCATGCGTGTAAACGCTAGCCTATCGGCCTCCACGTCATCCTGCGGCACTTCGCCATCAGTCGCTGAGACCGAGCCCTCCCTCGACACTGGGACCGAGCTGGCGGCACTCACGCCTCCCTCCAGACCAGGACTGAAAACAGATCGCTTCTTGAATTGAAACGACATCCCTCCACTCCATATAGTCTGGGACATCTGCTTCCGGTGTCGTTGGGAGGCAGCACTAGAGAGTAGCTTGGCCGGAAGCTTATATGTTGATTGGCCGTCCTCCAAGTCCTGCTCTTCCTGTGCCTCGGATGCAAAGCTACCTGTAGGGGTTGGGGTGGGTGATGATGGTTTTTGCCCTCGTGGCTCAGGTGGAGACAACTTCCGGTGCTGCTTCTTCCTCATAATCCTCTGTTCAATAGTCTTGTCGTCCTCGTCCGTCAAGTCACTGTTGTAGTCTTGCTCAGGCACATCTGCGTCATCGTGCGATCCTGCCATGTGTGGTCCATCCCCTCGAACCTGTTCCGTAGGGTCCTCGTGGAAATCATCCAATACCAGCTCGCCCTGCCAATCGTCCAACACAGCCTCGTCCCGAATGCCTTCCAAAGCCGAACTGTTTTGCGGATCCTCGATGTTAGGTTCGACGTGTGCGTCTTTGAACGTCGCTGGGGCTGGTGTATCGTCTACAACAGCTGCACTGTTCAAGGTGTCCGTGTCAGGCGCATCCTTTTGACTCGCTGAAGCAGGCACATCTTGGTTGAGGGTTGAAAGAGTATCGGGTATCGAGAGGCGTGCTTGGGGCGAGTTTCTCCAGGTTGGTAGCGATGGCGAGGCAAGCGAGGTGGGTAAATCCCGTGCAGCAACCAGATCGTCCTGTGTAGGTGTTCCTGCCTGTTTCTGTTCGTCTGGATGGACAGGCTGGCTCCAACTCCTGTTCGGCAAGGACCTCCTTGAATTCCACTTCAGAACTGGGTTATGAGGTAAATCAGGCGATGCTATCCTCTTGGAAACCGGAGACAGCGTCGCAGGTCGGGTCCTATCTGCTTTGACCGATCTCCTTGCTTGAGGTAAGGGCTGGGGGTGCCTTGGCTCAGAAATGTCGCTTTCGTCCGCGTCACTAGGATGGTTGTGTTGGTCGGCGGTAATGTTGAGTATCTCTGTGCTGTTGGGGTTTTTTCCATTACGTATGACGGGGCTGCTGTAGTCACTTCCGGAAGGAGCATCGCAGATGCTATCCTGATCCTGCTGGAGGGCTTCGGAAGGTGGAGTAGCGTCTCTCGACTCAGGTGTCCGTGTTGGTGGTGATCGTGCTGGCGGTGAGGTTGACGACGAAGATGAAGTCGAATCTGCGTCGAGTAGAATATTTTGACGTGACGTAATCTCCATGTCCACTGTCTCTGTAGCTGGAAACTCGGGCAACTGAAACGCTTTGCTTGTCTGGGTGCCTGGATGGTTGCGACGACGAACAATCTCGTCCCTCATGGTCCTGTGCCTTCTATCCTCAGAATCAGTCGAAGCGATGTCAGATAAATCCAGTATTGACCGCTGGGAAGATGGAAATTGCTGTGTAAAGAACTGGGTCGACGGTTCTGATTCCCGCATCGCCCCATCGTTCTCTTCTTCCGAATCACTCTCGATGACCTCAACTGTACTGTGTGCATTTCCAGTCAGTGTAGGTTGCGTTGCCTTCTGTTGTTGTTGCTGTAGCTCTTGGATCTCTAGAAGTTTCTTCTGTTCAGTCTCCAGCATCTTCTTGTCGGCCGCCAACTTTTCCTGCATCTGCCTCCTAGCCTCCTCCCGCTTGGCCTTGCTCGCCTCGTATGGTGATAGTTCTCCTGTCAGGTTCAAAACATTGACCGCACGCTCTCTCCAAGACTGTGCCGTGTGATGGGGGTACTATATCGATAGGGATCATTAGAATGATAGAAATATACTGTCAACACCGCGAGCGAGATATATACACATGCTGTAATTATCAAATGCGTGATAAAGGGTCATTACTTGTGCCGCAAAATCTTCATAGATCTTGTTCCCGTTGATAGGGGCTTTCACTGCCCTCTTGGACTTGACAAATTCCTCAAGTAGCTTATCATCCTCACGTGAGAAGGGCCTCCGGGTATTCTTGACAGCGATCTTCAACCGGTAGGTGAATGTGTCGAGCTCAATAAGCTTTTGATCCTTTATACAATCGTCCACCCAATCCACTGAGAACATGACCTCCTGTGTAGTCCGTCCTGGCGCTCCCAGCTTGATGGCAGTCTTGCTCTCGTCGTAGGTCGGAATACCTCCATATTCCTATTGCAATAAAAAGAACCGGGTTTCGTGTTAATACATAAAGGCGGAGGTACTGCTCATACTATTTCCCTTGAACAAAACACTGAAGGGACTGAACACGTACCCTAATCCTCGACTCTACAGACTCCCGGTGAGGTACGGTCTTAGATACGCAGATTTGTAATGGCTGTCCTTTCGGGTCCACAAAGATCTGCTTCTTTGTTTTTGTTGTTGCTGACGAGCCATTTCTGGGAGTTGATGTTGTTGGTGCCTGGTGAGGCGGTTCTGAGCCCTGACGAGTGGTGTTATGGGATGACAACTTTGCCATCGGAGAGCAGGGGGCTGAAGGCCTTCCGGAGGGGGGTGGCGCGATGGAGGAAGAGAAGGAGGAGGAGGAGGAGAAGGAGGAGGAGGAGGAGGAGAAGGAGGAGGAGCCTTCCTGGTGGGTTGTGTCGGGTTGGTGGCGCGTCTTACAGAAGTTGATGGGCAAAGCCTGTAGGAGAGATGGAGTGATGGTTTTTGTGATAAACCGAGTGTTGTTTTTCTGGGTGGACAATTGAAGTAGTGATCTTGGGTTGAATGGCTACTGGGATCGATGGTGATTCTTCCTGGTTTTTGTCTTAGTGAAAAGGTGTTCCTGGTCCTTGTATGCTGTAACCTGGTGTTGGTCGTCGCGTGTTCAGTCAAGGGTGGTTGAGTGGTACAATGAGTTTGAAGGAGAGAAGCGAGCGACGACGGACGTTCTGTAAGGTTGACTTAAAAAAAGCAAACAAAAAATGGCGACGACCATACTCAAGTCACATGATATTTTTTATTTCACAGAAAGAAACAAAAAAAGGTATGCTACAAACGAGCATAACTGCTCTCCAAGGCGGCATGCTCCCGGATGGCCTCGATATCCAGCGCACGACCATCAACGAACCACGATCGGACAACAGAGTCCCACAGCTTTCGCTTGCACGAATTAAAAAAGAACCCCATATGTCCAACCTTTTTCATGTTCAGGTCTTCGACCGGCTTCACGCCAACGCACCGTTTCTGTGTGTTGGGGATCAAATCCATAATGATTGGCGCCGACGTCGACGAGAAATCGTCGTCCGAAAAGTAAAGCGAATAGATCGGCACCTTGAATAGTCCAAAGTTGGGCTTCCACTCGGGGTTCCCGCCCAGCATATAATCCCTATGCTTGCTCCAGAATCCCCAGGTCTCGAGACATCCAGTCGGCATATCTTCCATCGAGCCCCAGAACGTCTTGCCCGGGTAGTATCCATAGTGCTTATTGACGATCGGCGACGCCATGTGGAAGAACCAGTAGGTGAACAACGGGCTGTTCATGTGGCGCCAGTAGGCCGACGTGACACTGACAAAGAGGACACGCTCCAGATTCCGGGTATAGTAAGAGTCGAGTGCTGGCAAGATGTGTCCTCCGACCGAATGTCCGACATAGAGTTGGGGGCTGTCGGGGAAATGCTGGAGGACATAGTTGAAGACGCCGGGGAGATCCTTGGTCGACCAATCGACGATCGTCGCCTCGAATCCGATCAAAGGATTCTTTTTCTTTTTGTTGTCCTTCTTCTTTTTGTCCTTGTCGATCGACGACTCCTCTGCTGCCGATCCATTGCTGGCTGAAGTCGATTTGGGAGGCAAGGGTGGCGATGTGGCACTACTGGTGGTGGGGAGGGGTCCATTGTCGGCAGCAGCCTTGAGGAATTGGAGCGATTCAGATCCAGGGAGGGAGCGACCGATGCCTCGGTTGTCGTAGGAGACAACGATAAAGCCGAGTTCCTGAGAGAGGTAGATCGCAAACTTGAAGTAGAAATCCTGGATCGTGGCTGTGGCAGCACTGATAATGACGACCTTTGTCAGGGCCTCCACGTCCTGCTTGTGGGTTGCCCCCTCGGCGAGGTTGGAGTTGTCATGGTTGGAGGAATGAGAGGTAGGAACGCGAGAGGTGACGATGGGTCCTGGAGGGAGGAAGAGGGAGCCGCTGAGCAGGTATCCGTCGAGAGCTGTGAGTACGATCGGCTGGGGCTTGTATGAGCTGGAGGCCTTTTTCTGAGCAGGGGTTTGTTGCTTGGCTGCCGTCATGAGTTTTGATGTTGAGGGAAGAGGGAAGAGGAGGAATGCACAAATGAGAGGACGGGAGAGAAAGAAGGGAGTTTGAATCGATCGCCGAGAGGTTAATGGAATTGAAGAAGAAGAAAGAAAGAGAAAAAACAGAAAGAATGGGAGAAGCGAAGAAAAGAAAGAAAAGAAAAGAGGGAGTGGCAGCCGAGAGAACTTTGAAAGTGAACACAAAAACAAGGTGGAACCGGACGGAGGATGAAAAAGGGGTTCGAGAAAGAACAGGTACGAGTTCAATTGGTGCTCTGTCAGCAGCAAAACTGCTTCCACGCTCACTCTCTCACTTCTCTCCACACCTATCTCCTACTCTTTTTCTCACACGCTCCACTCATCTTCGTTGTCGATTGTCAATGGATACATCGACAACCAAGATCGACCTTTCTTCATCTCCCTTTGACAAAGTGAACAGAAAGTGTTCAAGGTCAAGGTTTTTCTTTGTGTAAGATCCATCACGTGTCAGAGACCCTTCCCTCGCCTCGGCAATCGAATTTGCCGAATTGGAGGAAAGAGCATGGTTTTCGAGGACACTACTAGGGGAAAGGGACAGGAAAAACAAATGAAAAAAACAGGGTTCGCTGTTTCCTTCATTCCCTCGGACTTGAATGCCAAGGACGGGTGCACACACAACACAACGCGATCGAATATCGAGTATCACAAGGAGACTGCGGTGTTGCTGTTGCTGTGGAGCAATTGGACCACGCGACGCGTGTTGTGCTAGAGGAAGAGAGCCGGGGGGTGATGGATGGATGGAACATTGGCTGCAGGCGTGCAGCTCGTACGAGCGAACAACATTCCATTCCAGTTTGGAGCACCGCCCTGAATCGTCATACCAGAAATGGTGGCAAACGATTCCCGCTCTATCTTGACCACCTCCTCAGCCCAGATGGGCATTTGCCACCAAGAGCCTAGGAGAGGGGAAAGTGGTGGCAAAAAAAAATAAAAGAGAATAAAAGGTGAGCACTTCATCACTTTTCTTTCCTCATCAACAACACACAAACACAATCACTCCCTTCCTCATTCACTCGCACTCTCTTCAGCACTTCCTTCATCCCCACTAGCAACAACTTTTCATTCCTTTTCATTCGTCTTCTTCTTGCATCAACAGGCAACCTACTCCTCCTTCCTAATCAACACAATAATAATAATGGCTCTCGACGCGCAACAAGTAATGCTGGCTCACAGCTGGACTGACGACTCTGGCATTGACCCCACTGGCTACTGGATTGCTGAGAAACTGGTATGTTACTAGCAATTAGCCCATTTTTTTTTCTGTTGATACCTTTGTCTCATTTTTCAATTCACCCTAACCATTCTCTCCCTCTCTTACCCTCTCTCATTAAAGGACGGTGTGCGTGCATACTTTGATGGCACAAACTTCTACTCCCGCGCAGGCAACAAGTTTTACGCACCCCCCTTCTTCAGCAAACACCTCCCAAAAAACCAACCCCTCGACGGTGAACTCTGGCTCGGTCGCGGTCGCTTCCAACAATGCATCTCCATCGTCAAGAACCAAAAGGCTGACCGTGCCGATGAATGGAAGGAAATGACCTACCTTGTCTTTGATGCCCCCAAACTCGACTTGACCTATGAGAAGCGTCTTGACTACCTCAAGTCTATCATGCCCACATTTGGAAAAGACGCTATTCAATCTTCAGATCCCAATGCTGCCTCCAACAAGGTCCCACCCTATGCTCGTATTGTCCCAGTTCAAAAGTGCCTCTCCAAGACTCATCTCCTTCGTGAACTCGACCACGTCCAGACTCACGGTGGCGAGGGTATCATGGTACGTTTGGAACTCTACTTTTTTTTATCTCTTTTTGTCAGTTGACTCCAAGCCCAACAAAAGAAAATGCTGACCTTATTTTTAATTTTTCTCTCCCACTTACAGTTGAGAGCCCCAAGGTCAAGATACGAGTTCAAGAGATCAAGGACACTGCTCAAGGTCAAGACATTCTTTGACGAAGAAGCAATCGTCGTTGGCATTGTCAAGGGCTCTGGCAAGAACTCTCACCGCATGGGCCACCTCGAGGTCAAGACCCCCGACGGTCGTCTTTTCTCGGTCGGATCTGGGTTCACAGACGCCCAGAGAGACAAACCCCCCAAGGTCGGCACAGTCATCACCTACAAGTTCCAGGAACTTAGCAACAGACTCAACCCTCGTTTCCCTACTTTCATTGGCGAGCGCATCGATGTCAAGTGGACCGACTACTGCAAGACCTATACCCCTCCTACCCTCAAGGCCGCTATCCCTGCCAAGGTCGTATCCTTGCTCAAGCAAAAGAGTTTAATTTTCCAGGGCGGAGACAGTGATGACAGTGACAAGGACAAGACCAACGGAAACGGGAACGTAAACGGAGATGTCGACACTGACGAGGATGACCCAGCGGACCCCCGCTCCTCTTCTCCCAGTTCAAAATCACCATCATCGTCATCATCCAGCTCTACTCCATCTGTCGCCACCACAACCTCGTCTTTGAACCGTAAACGGGCGCTCCAGCAACAGACAGACAAGAGCGATGATAGCGACGACGATACCAAGACCACCTCAAAACAACAGCCCTGCAAGTATGGTGCCGCTTGCTACCGCCGGAACCCAGACCATCTCAAACAATATAGCCATCCTAACAAGCGCACCAAAAACTAGAATTACCCTTGCTCCATACATAGACGATACCACTTTTAAAGATAATATTCTCTGTGCAACCATGTCCTTTTTTATGTTTTTGTCCTGGCGCTTTTTTTCGGTACGCAATTTTATTCTCTGACAAACAGCACAGAGAAGGCATTTGGGCTACAGACCAAACCCTTCAGTGCGTCATCTACCAGTTACAGCCCGGTCCGGAACCTAACTCTGTACCACGACTGCGTTGCTCTTCACGGCTTTAACGGAAAACAAAAATAAAATAAGACGCGAATAAAGATCATTCTTTCCATCCTCCTCATCATTGATAGCTTCCTCCATCCTAAAAAACCTCTCTAACGACCGCTCATCAGCACCACGTGGGTCATTGGTATCTCCGGGGCAGGTCCCGTCATCATGTGTGATACCGAAGCACTGAACCGTGAACAAACATTGGCTTTTTATTTTTTATTTCATACACAATTTTATTTCAATGGCAAACAGAAAAGGGTCCATGATATGCTTTTTTCTCACATGAGCCAACGCAGCATATGCGATCATTGCCATATTAAAAATATACCCGCACGTGATTTAGACTTGACAGACCGTTGCAACAGATTGGCCCTGGAAAACGCAATGTCATCAGCCGAAAATAGCTCAGTTGGTAGAGCGGGAGACTGTAGTTTGTCTGTCATCTCTAGGTCCCTGGTTCAAATCCGGGTTTTCGGATATCTTTTGCTCCTTTAAGCGAGCCTTCTTGTTTTTGCTTCGCCCAACCGTGGTGAAACCAATGCTTACCTTGGCAAAGGGCGCTGATGAAAAGTTGGCTGTTACAGACACGCGTCTATGGAAGAGTAACATTCAGTGGAGGCAACCACAGTGGTATAGAGATGATTGGTGTTATTTATTTTATTTGTTGGCTGTCGAGTGTCCAAAAATGTCAGGTTCTCACGATTGCCCATAATACCCTGGCCCTTGAATAACAGTATACAATGCAAGCTATTTACTTGAGTTTTTATGGTGTTAATTACCGTTCATACACAATGCACCAGACCTCATGCATTAATAAAAATTATTGGTCTTCGTTCCTTTTTTTTAAATACTTGGTCTAACCAGGGCAGAAGTGGACTGATATTTTCCTATCATTCGCTGCCTCCCGCCCTAGCCGTAGAAGAATACAGAGGTTTATACGGTAAACATCGGGAAGCGTGGAGTAGGATATATTACGTTTTCGTTTTCGTTTTCATTCACTCCAAACAGCGGAGGGGAGGAGTAATTCACGGAAAAGACCCTTTTTGTGGTCCATAGGAAAAGAGCCTCTTGAGAAATCTTTCATTTTTGATGCTCAGCCTCCTTCAAAGAAACCGCGCCTCCATCCCCTTGGCCTTTTTTTTTTTTTTTGAACTGCAATTCTGTCAACTTTAATGCTAACAGCTACTGATGCTGAGGTGCCAAAGGCACCGAAACATCAGTCTATCTCTCTAGCCAACAGCCCATGAAGCTCGTTCAACTAATAAAGGGAACTATGTAATGAACTCATCCATGCGGTCATACTGCTAGTCACTGTCCCTGAGTCCAAAGCTCGGCAGGCTCAGTGCGACAATCGCGTACCCTCTCGGGAAGGGACGGCCGAAGATACAAGGCTATCTATCCAGTTGTTGCTTGTCCTTCACTAACGGACCCTCTCACTTCTCCACCTCATCTTCACTCCTTCTCCGCCTTGAACAACCGGGAGATAAGCCAAGTACCTCCGACCGCCACCAAATGTGTTTTTTCATCCTTGCACTTGCGTGCGTGCGTGACAAAAATATAAATTTTTGGTCATGCGTCTCCAGGAGAAGAGGGAGACTAGCGCAAAGGGGGTTTTTTTGCCATTAGCGCTTGCGCACCTGTGAAGGAGGAAACAAGTTTCTTCCCACACACCTCCAAGGCAAAGAGGCTGGGACTTGGCACCATGCACCCATTCGGGAAGCTAGTTGTCTTGGTGCCAGAGACGGTTTCTAAGACGCGGATACCGCTGAATACTTATGTCCCAAGGCAGTCCCCACTTGAACCTCATAAGCAAAGGCCTGTCCATGCACTCCCGTGCTGCGCGAGGGTAGTCGTTCCTCGCACCGACCTGGACAGAGGGGGCGGTTGTTGTTTCCGTCAAAAACCATGGCGTCTCTCCTTGTGGGGGGACCAAGGACCTCTCGCCAAGAGGGTTGAATGACAGCCGGCCAACTCCATTCGGAAGCCATTCTGTGCGGCAATGGGGGACCCTTTCTCTCTCTCATCTCGCTCCATGGACCGAAACGATGACCTTGTAACACTCGCCTTGAAACTTCCAAGCTCTCCTTGCATCTTGACGACCCGGGGTGGTAGGCACCTTGGCAATGCTGGCGCCAATTGTGGTTCCTGCTCAAGGGCCTTGTCGGTATGATGGTTGGCTGGATGGATAGCCCCGACGTAGGGATGGAGGTCGGTGTGACTGCTCTTGCAGACGAAAAGAGGGAATTGGGAAAGAAAGGTCCTTCATCCCCTTGGCCCATCTTTATTGCCGCCCATCCTTTCTGGCTGTCTTGGCAAGAGGAGAGAGTGAGGTATAAAGGACCTGCCTCAACTTTCAATTGCAAGGATGTGTTAGCAACTCTACAAAGTATCAAACATCACAACATTGTTTAACCTAAAGTGAGGGGACACAGGATCAAACCTGTCCCTCCGCATCCCTCTCTCTTTTTTCCCTTTCGTTTTTTGCACCTTACAATATCCCCGTTGGGGCCTGTATCATGGTTTCTACATTGATGGTTGCCAGGTACACAGTTGTCTCTGCTTTGCATTTTTTTCTTCTGGGATATTGTCCTTTTGTTACCTTGTACCATGTTGCTTATGTCCAGTCGTATTCGCGGCCTTGTTCACTCTCACATTCCTCTCGCCATCACCAAATATAATTATATTTTTGCGTTCCCTCTTGTAATTCGTGTCATCTACGTTTACCACTCTACCTCTCAGTGGCTATTCGCTGTCAACCCTGAGCCATTCCTTTTTTCTCCAACGATGACTTTTCATCTTTTCACTCACGCCCACTCAACGATCCAACATTTCTTTTCTTTTCCTCTCCAAGTAAATAATACAAAGACAACGACCTGAGAGACAAAGATTGAGATCTGTGTCGCCTTCTCCTCTTGCCATGGCCAAAAATAATAATAAAAAAAAAAAAAAAAAAAAAATGCGCCAGAAAATGCAAAGACTCTTCTTGGCGCTCGAGAGAGGGGATATACTGACTGCAAAAATGGTTCAAGTGGCAGTCATGCAAATGGACATGCTCTTATCTTTCTATTGAATTGTTACAAGAGAGCGAAAGTTAGAAGGCAATGTAAAGCAGGCACAAGGAAGTAACGTTACAACTCGCCAAAAAAAAAAAAAAAGAGCTCAATTTTTGATCGCGAAAGTAGATGGACACCAACGAAGGCCCAGGGACCACATCACTACGAACAACACATAGGTTTTTTCTTCCCAAAACCAGCATTTCTTTTCTGTTGCCAACATTTTTTCATCATTCAGAAAATGACCGAAGAATGAACCCCCAAAAGAGCGCGAGAATGAAAAATTGATTTTTTGTGGGTATTTGAAACGAGCATGACAGAGACAAATGGTACGAAGGTATGACCCTGGAGCCAGACTCCAGTGAGAAAGAGCTTGAGTCGGGGTGGATTGCCTTTCACAATTCTCTCTTTTTACACAGCTAGGAAAGAGAAAACAGAATCCCTCCCTCCAAAAAAACACCTGGCACTTTTTTTTTACACAATTTTATTTCTCTGACAAACAGAACAAAGGAAGCATTTGGAAGTAAAGGGGACTACAGACCAAACTCTTCAGTGAACCATCCACCAGTCACAGTCCGTTCCGGAACCTGGCTCTGCGCAACAATTATCGCTGCTCTTCACAGCAATAACAAAAGAAAATAGAACTAGATACGAATAAAGGGGATTCTTCCCAACCTCTCCATCAATGATAACTCTCTCCTTCCCAGCAGGTTCTCCAACAGCCGTTCATGAGTTGTGCGTGGATTCTTGGTCGCTGCAGGGCAGATCTGATCTTTATGTATGGCTAGCGAAGCGCCACACGGGCAGAAACCATCACGCGTAATGTAACCATATCCTTGACTCCAGTCACCACGAGGACCTGTGCATTTTAATGTTTTGTCCTTGGCGGAGATGCCCTGGGTCTGCTCCCATGCGATTGTCGCGGAGCATCGGGGTTTCCATATCCGCCTCCTTCCAGATCGTAGTGAGCCTCCAAGTTTTTGTTAACCAGCTTTTCTTTTTTTTGTTCGCGATTTTTTTTAACCAGCTTTTTTTTTCGTACACAATTTTAGTGATTTTTTTAAACCAGCTTTTTTGGTGGCGTAGAAACGTGATACCACGTGATATGCATATTTTCTTTTGATATATGTAAGAAACTGAAATTTCAGTTTCACAGAGAAAGTGTAGTATATGGGTATCATTCCGGCCTTCCAAGCCTGAGAACCGGGTTCGAGTCCCGGCACTTTCATCTTCTCTTTTGCTTCCTGGCAATCGTTTTGCTCTCCGCAACCATAGCTCCATCTTTTTCTCGAGTGAAGCTATGGTGCCTGAATATGAGTGGAGCGAGAGTAGGACACATACTTTTTTGGATTGGAGGATTGAAAGCACACAACTATGCACCAGTGAGACTACTTTCTCAGGAGAGAAGAAAGGATAGCTAAAAGCTGAGTAGTTACTCGCGGACACACGAACCATATCGGTTTCATTCTGTAACCTACTCTTAAAGCATATCCTTTTTCTCTATCGACTGGATAAACAAAGCGGGAAAAAAATAAAATAAGCTCATCCTGATTCCCTCAGCCTTTCTTTGGTTTCAAAGCAAGCTCTCACTTTTTTTTCAATGGGATGCTTCGCAGTTAGAAGGCGCAGATCATAGGCCATGTTGCATCCAGGACCCGTTATCATACTTTAGAAGATGGTAGTTCTTGTTGGTATAAGCAAATCCATTGCTACCGAGGCCCCTGTGGCGTGCTTGACCTACTGGCATCAATTGGTCTTTCTCCCACACAGTGTTTGAGTAGTCGAATAACAAACGGCTCAGTGTGTTATGCTGTCCACAATTAGATCGCCTATGTTTTCATTTTTCTCTCCTTCCCCCCTTTATTGTTACACTAGAAAAAAGCGCAACCCAATCGATGAACACAGTGAAAGCAGCAACATCCATCTTTACAACTCTAATGTTCGGTAACGATTGTGCATGGTCCCTCTTCCCTTCCTCCCATCACCATTTCTTTTTCATGAGTCACTATGAGTGAAGAATGATTTAAAAGCACAACAAGGCCAAGACAACGTTAATTTTTGAGTTTTTGTACTTTTAATAAGAAAAAGAGACAGCAAAAGAATGAAATCGTCCTCGCCTCCCGCAGAGTTAGGGTTAATCAAGCCGCTGGGGTATTGGATTCGAATGGAGTTGCCTGTTTCCGGCCGTCTTGTCTTTGTCCTCTCTCCTACACCCCTTACTGATTGACCCCACCTCCTCCCCTCCTCATTGACCACCAGTTCAATCGTATCAATTGAACATGTCGTCATGCTCTAAGCGGAGATTTCCCCTCTGGGTCCTACCTAAAGGAGCCAATCGCGAAGTGAGTTTAACTGCAACGGAATAACAGGATCACCGTCATATATATGAACCCGCCCGACCCGCCTTTTTTTTTCATGTCGGTTCTTCATTCCAAAAGCAACTCAAACAGCTTTAACACTCTTACAAAGAGAACAACCAACGCAACAAGCAAGAATACAAGCCAAGCAATCAAGCAAGCATACAAGAGTCTACCGGTTTTCAATCACAAGAGGTTTACTACTACCACTTACTCGGTTCCATCACTCTAAGTCACTCAGTCCTACACTCTCGGTTCCAGTCCCAGTCCAGCTCAGTCCACTCCTCCACCGTCCTTCCTTTCTTCCTTTCAAGCCTCCTCCATTTTTCACTCCACTACCGATCAACACCATGTCTCACCAGCACTCCGGTTACACCCAGCTGTCGGACGACTGCAGCAGCAGCATCGACTCCTCCACCTCCAGCTCTGAGCTCCTCCCCAAGCCAAAGATCACCATCCAACTCCGAAACATCGCCGCCACTCCAGCAATCACCTCTCCTACCCGAGCCAAAGTTCTCGAGAGTCTTATGCCCCTTTCCGTCAGTAATATCATGCCTCGCATTATTACCCCTCCCAAGGGTTTTCCCCCCACTTCCCCCGAGGCACCTTCTTTTACCGGTACTGGTACCGGAGCGAAGAAGGAATGTGCGGGTGAGCAGCAGCAGCAGCAGAATGCGAAGAACTGAACTATCACGTCTTAGGATGACGATAGGTTGATAATTGATGCACTAAGATGATAGCCAAAAAAAAAAAAAAAAAAAAGGATAAGTTGAAGGTCTGACAGGTTTGTTCAACATCAAACTTTGTTTTGCTTTCTATTGCTTTTATTTCTTTTCTTTTTTTTTTTTTTTTTTGCTTATTTCTGCATCGGTCCTGAATACCTCATTGTTTTTTGTTCTCTTGTCAAAATGCTACGTTCAACCAGTTTTCTCTCTCTTGTTTTATTTCATATCTCTTTTGTTTTTTTGTTCACAGCTCAAGCTTATTAGGTCGCTCAACCGATCGGCGGCAGTCAAGAGGTATCCAATGATATCTCCATTGACCTGTCTCCTTTTCCTTTCCCGCACCTCTACTTCTCCACTCTCCACTTCTCCACTCTTCGTGTACATATTTTCTCCCCCCTTATGCACATACCTTGCCCCTTTCTCTCTATCTGTCTCTCTGCCACTCTTCCGTAGTCGTAGTCGTCGTCATAGTCATAGTCATAGTCTAGACTCTATTTATGCTAATACTTATAACACGAATTTAACATTCATACCTCTAATCATAAAAACACCCTTCTTGACACATAAGAAAATTGCATATACTGACAGGCGAGGAAAGATCTCGAGAAAGAGAGAGAGAGAGAGAGAGAGAGAGAGAGAGAGAGAGAGAGAGAGAGAGAGAGAGAGAGAGAGAGAGAGAGAGAGAGAAGGAGAGAGAGGCACAGTGATGAAAGTGCGCAGCATGTCAATCTAATGTCAGACTAGGCAGCATGATTAGCCACAAAGATTGACACAAACAGGTTTATGTCGGATAAGGTGTCGAAAAAAAAAAATAAAAAAAAAAGAAATGAGCGGAAAAAAAAGTGACGATAAAAATTGAGTTAAAAGAATGAAGAGTGTACTATTCTATACACTTACCATGGGTGGTAATTTAATTGGCAAATGAGGCAGATGAGCGACTTGGATGGGTGTATGGGCGCAAAAACTGGCGCCAAGGAACATTGGAAAAAGAGGCCATTGGCCTACGTAATGAATAGGGAAAAGGAGATAAAAAGGGAAAATGCGCAGGTGTGACCATTAAGTGAATGTGACAATGAATAAGGCACATGCGATTAGTTGTAGAAGAATGGGCGCAAAACCTGGTGCCGAGTAGGCATGAATAAGCATAGACTATGGCCGATTTGAAAAGGAAATAAAAATGAAATGAGTGCCGGTCTAGACAAGTGAATGTAAAAGGACAAGTCCCAACAGACGGTGTGTGATTAATAATTGAGAACAAAGAAACAGAATGTTTGCGGGCCTAGGCACTTCTGGAGGAGAGAAAGACATATAGTGAAGAATGATCATCAGGTTGGATGAGGCAATCAATTTGAGAACTGATAGGTGCATCCAACTTTGTTCACCCGATTTGGTAAACAATCATGTCTCCCCATTTCAATGCTTTTTATTCGATACGTGGCTAACTTCCTTCTTTCTTTCTTTCTTCTTGCTGCTAAATTGATGTATCCCGCAGCATCCCGCAGTAGCCATCCCCTCTTTCCAATGAAAAGTGCTCCATGGAGTCCAACAATACAGTCTATCCAAAGAATGAATCGAAAACAATAAGAAAGTAGGGCTAGACCATCGAAAGGGGAGACCAAAGAGCAAAGGTTTTCGATCATGAAATGAGGCATTTATTTTTTTTGACAAGGTGAGCATGAGCAAAAACGGGTACCTTACAAGTTAGTCATCCGAGACATACGTAGTTATTTTTGACAACCTGTGCGTTTCCTTTCCTTTTTTTTTTTCCTTCGTTTTAATTGTTCCAATGGATGCATCCCGATCATCTGTTTTCTATCCGCTCTTTTTTACTTTGTCTTCCAACTATGGTCATATTTGTGCTTGCCTTTGCTTGTCTTTCATTCGTTTTTACGTTATATAAAATCGCCAATTGAATTGAGCCTTTACTCTCCTTTCCCTCACATTCAAAAAAAACAAAAAACATTTCAGCAACAATGAACTGGGGTAAGATCCTAACCCGTCACTACTTCTCAATCTTCTTCACTCTCTCCCTCCTCTCCTCCCTCATCCTCTTCTCAACTATAAAAAGGGGCATCTCTGTTCCCACACTTCCTTCTTTCTTTTCTCTCATCATCCCAACCACTCAAACCAATCCAACTACCATCCCACCCACACTCACATTCACACATACAAACAACCAAGTTTTGCACCCAACAACCCTCAAACAAGAACAAGAAACAAAAATGTCGTCGATCCAGGACAAGAACAACGAGCACTTCAACAACAAGGCCCACGAGTACGACAACATCCCTATGGCCAAGGAGATGACTGCCAAGGCCTCCGGGACTATCCTTGCCGCGTATACGGCCTCGACCTCTGAGGAGCATGTCCGCAACTCTACCGTCCTTGACTTTGGATGCGGTACCGGTAAGGCATACAATGCACCCTTTTATTTTTTTTGAGAGAAGTGTACAATGAAAAGGGAAGAGGGAATCCGCAGTTTTTATGAATGGAGCGCGGGGAAAGAAAAAAAAACAGTCGAGAAGGATCAGTTCATCCCCCCCCCCCCCCAATTTGTGAGCCCGCGCACTCACCCATTCTTTCCGACAATCTGATCCGGCAATCATACTAACACATCACTTTTTCATCACTTTTTTTTTTTATCCTTCACGTACAATATGTAAATAGGCCTCGCTGCATTCCTGGTCGCAGAAAAAGTCGCCCACCTCGTCGGTGTAGACGCCTCATCGGGCATGCTGGAATACCTCCACAAGAAACTCGACACCCTCCCCGAACTGGCCTCTATTAAAGCCGCCAACAAGATCCATACCGTCAACCACCTCGTCACCGATGCTTCCCCTTTACCTGAACCCGAATTCACCAAATACCTTGGTGGTGAAAATGGTGGATTCGATATGGTGTTTTCCAACTATGTGTTGCATCATATTGAGGATGTCCAGGGAGTTATTGATACTTTGGGCAAGAAGATTGTTAAGCGCGGAGGTTGGGTGATTGTGTTGGACTTTGAGGGACATCATGTTCATGGTGGAGTTGATCATGGACATGAGCACCATGGACACGATCATGGTCACTCTCACGGACACGGTCACGACCACGCTGCCCACGCTCACGGACACGATCATGGACATGACCACGGACATGGACACGGTCACCACGACCATTCCCACTCGCACGGTCACGCCCACGGAGACAAGAAGCATGAACACGAGGGCTTGGTCAAAGTCGACGACATCTACAAGGATGAAGAAGGCAAGCCTCTGGAATACGTCGCCCACAAGGGTGGCTTCAACCCCGAGAACATGGCCGAGATCTTCACCAAGGCCGGACTGGTCGATGTTTCTGCCACACGCTCCTTTGGCTTCTTCCGCGATCTTCGTGGCACTCAGGTCTGGACTGATGTCCTTATCGCCAAGGGCCGTCGTCCTTAGAAAAAGGGAAGCAACCCTTTGTTCGAAACAAGTCGGGTTTCGCCCTTCAGTCCTTTGACTTTATGTTTGTAGTCTAACTAGTTTGTCCAATCTAGATAGTTATTTACCTTTGAATCAAAAATACATGCCAAACAAAACCAACTGAAAAAAAAAACCTCACAATTATGTCTCCAATGCTTGCATGATGAAAATTGTCTATGATTTATTCTTTAATTAAAAAGGTGTGAAAAGAGTGGAGAGAGAGAGAAAAGATGGTAAACCAATTACAGCTTGCTCTTAACGGGAGACTCGGGGGTAGGAGGGCAAGGGGCAGCGGCAGCAGCGTTAGCAGCGGCAGCGGAGACGGCCTTCAAGGTCAAGGCTCTAGCAGCCTTGGATCCGTTAGCCTTGCCTAACCTCTCCGAGATCCAGTTTCCAGTCTCGATGGCCTTTCCAAGATCGACTCCTGTGCTGTAGTGCATTCCGTGCAACATGTACACAACATCTTCTGTGGCGACGTTTCCAGATGCGCCGGGAGCATAGGGACATCCTCCCAATCCTGCCATCGAACTATCGACCACACGCACTCCCATCTATTTGTTGGATCAAGAAAACATGGAAAGAAATGTGAGTGGGTATTAATTACACATGCAGAAAGAAACATTCACGATTTACAGCATAAGTGAAAATGGTTCAAAGAATGTACCTCGAGGGCGCAATGGATGTTGGCAAGGGCTTGGCCGTAGGTATCGTGGCAGTGGACGGCAAGGGCCTTCATGGGGACGACCTGGGAGACAGTTTGCAACAGCTCGCGGACAGTGCCGGGGGTACCGACTCCGATGGTATCACCCAACGAAATCTCGTAGCATCCCATATCGTACAGCTTCTTTGCCACCTCGGCGACCTTTCTGGGTGCAATGGGACCCTCATAAGGGCATCCAACTACACACGATACGTATCTAGTGGAAAGTGGAGTGAGGATTGAAAGACAGTTGTTAGATTTCGGTAGTGCAAGAGGAAGGGTGCAATGTCTTTCGAAATGTGATAAAGTGACACCACAAACAATAAAACAAACAAATAAACAACGAAATCAAGCAGGATTCAAGACATATTCACGAAAGAGCGACAAAACGACGTACCCGCGGACCAAGATGCCATTCTCCTGGGCCTTGGTAATCAAGGGGCGGACACGCTCAAAGCTCTCCTCGACTGTGCAGTTGATGTTCTTCATGCTGAAGGAGTCCGAAGCAGCCAAAAAGACAGCGACCTCCTTGACGCCAGCCTTGATCGCAGCATCCAGACCCTTCGTGTTGGGGGTCAAGCAAGGGTAGTTGACATTGTCCTTCTTCTTGATCGATGTAATCACCTTAGTGGCATCTCCCATCTACATATAAATTCCATAGATATTTCATTGAGTTAGTCGATTCAGTGTTCCAGCCAGCAAGCGTCTTCTCACCACAGTGTATACAAAGTAAAGTAGGTTTTCCGTTGAGCCTAGGTGAGAAGACAGAAGAGCAATAACAAAAACAATAAAAATAAGACGTAAAAGGTACCTGGGGGACCCACTTGGGAGAGACAAAGGAAGTCGCCTCGACGACAGAGAGACCAGTGTCCGAAAGGCGGTTGATGAACTCGATCTTTGTCTCGGCAGGAATCACCTGCTTCTCATTCTGCAGTCCATCCCTGGGTCCGACCTCCACAATCTTGACAAACTTTGACGACAATGGTGCTGCCACTGGTGCAGGTGTCGTCTATTATACGGAGAGAGACAGAGAGAGTGAAAGGGGGAAATAGGTATGTGTAAGTACGAGTTGCCAAAATTGCCTGTATTTGTCATCTCCCTAGTCTCGGTTGTTGCACAGTCAATCCGGGAGTCCGGAGAATGAGAGAGGAAGAGAGAGTGATTTACGTTGAGGGTGCGCTTGATGGATTGGGAGAAGGCGCCACGGGTGAGGTTGATGGCGAATCTGGCGGTGGGACGGACGTTCATCGTTGAGGTAGATCCTGAAGAGTGGTGAAAGAAGTGGGTGGGGAGGGAGAGGTGTGAAAAGAAAGAGGGGGAGAAAGGGGGAAGAGTAGTAAGAAAGGGAAAAGGTGGGGAAGGAAAGGAACAGAGGAGTCAGAGCGGACAGGCGGGTGAAAGAAAATCACGCCCCCGTGGGAAACTTAACGGCAGCAAGGTGCTGGGAAAGTGGACATGTGACCTGCACCTTGTTGCCGTGGCAAGAAAATGCATGCTGAAGACTCTGCACACACACAGACACACAACACATACACGGGTAATCACAGTGGTATATGGTTTTGTATTTCAGATCAAAGAAAGAAAGAACGAAACAAAGATGACAGAAGGTGAGAAAGATGAAGAGGAAGGAAGTCAGAGAGAGAGAGAGAGAGAGAGAGAGAGAGAGAGAGAGAGAGAGAGAGAGAGAGAGAGAGAGAGAGAGAGAGAGAGAGAGAGAGAGAGAGAGAGAGAGAGGAAAAGAGGCTAGCATAGGATGGTCAAGGTGTTGTGTCCATGGGGTTCTGACCAGAACGAAAGACGACTGAAATGTGTGTGGGTGGATATGGATCAGTGATGGTGGCAAAATGGTGGTTGTGTGTTGGTATGAAAATGGTCAATGGTTGGGTAGTAATCGCATGCTGCTTCTGCTTATATTCCACAGCAGACGCTACTGTTGTTCGTTGTCTGTGCCTGCTGGAGTCGCTCGTCCTCCAGCTGCTGCAGTGTAATCGCATTCTCCGCATTGATCCTCTTGATCCGCTCAATCTCCTGCTTCCTCTCTACCAGCTTCCTCGTAATCTGCAAAAACAACTCCTCAATGCCTATTTGTTCACATATGTTACAAAATAAGATGCTGTTAGCAGTCGATTCAGCTTCTTGGTCGGTCGATACCATCATACAAGAAAAAAAAAGATATATACCATTGTCGTCTTTGGCAGATACTTCGTGGACTGAAAATTCTGTGCCCAGGGTCTTTGCTACATATTCCTCCGTACGCGACACAGGGATAGCCCTCTTCGAAGAAGCCAAGTCCAGCTTGTTTCCAACAACATGAATAACTAATAGAGGTGAAGAATTGAGCAGAAATGATGTATTAGCTTTCCATTGTCCTTCATTCCTGATGTTTATCCCGACATGTCATACGTATGTCCAAGTTCCATGTCCTAGCTTAGCAGACTTACTCAAATCCTCGGTCATATTCTTGCGTAGCTCCTCCACCCAGGAGCTCATATCCCTGAACGATTCCTCTGATGTAATATCGTATACCAAAATAGCAGCATTGGCCTATTGAAGTGAATAGAAAGGGCGTTAGATATCACTATCTTCCTTCCTATCATCCTTTGCGCTGCAAATTATCCATGAGAAAGTCGACTTACTCCACGATAGTACATGGGAGCCATGGATCTGAACCGTTCCTGACCTGCCGTGTCCCAGATTTGAAGTCGTACTTTACAATTGTCAACAACTCTATCAGATATGAAGACGGAAGAAGGAAAAGACCTGTTAGAGGGAGGTGAAGAACCACATTAAGAGTTGTCAGGCGGCAGATGTGCGGAGCAAATTGCTTTTCGACACAAACCAGAATGGTCAAAACTTACAATTTCTTGGTCATGAAGGATGCACCGATGGTGGACGTGCAGTTGGCAGAGAATGTCTTTTGGACATATCGGACGACGAGTGAGGTCTTTCCGACGCCTATTCAAAAGCGAGATTCACAAACAGAGTACAAAGGTCAGTACACGAGTCCGAAACAATCGCTGTGCTACCACTTTCTTTAGCTGACACAGTCCAGTCTGTGAAATAAGAGTAAAAGGTGTTGTTGCTCAAGGGAGAGCCGTATCTAATAAACAGGGAGGAGAAAGGCGTAGCGACAACAAGGTGATATTCCTCCTCCTCCTCGCCAAACGGGTAGGATAAGCAGTAATAGCACACTGAGAACAATAGATGCAGAAGTTGTTGTTTTTCCCCAACTTGTGAGTGGAGGCTGGCGGACTGGTTGGTCAGTGTTCTTCCTCGGGTGGGCAAGTCAGGCTCACGGTTTTTGTTGATGTCGTTATTGTTGTGGTTGTGTGAGTTTGAGAGGGTGGGTGGGTGTTTTGAACGTCTAGGACAAACTGGACTGGCCTTGTCCAAAGAGACGCAGCGTGCAATGGGTCACAGACAACTTTTTTTTCTTCATTTTCCTTTGTTAGTGTTGACCTGCCACTCCTGTTTGTCACTTTCTGTCTTTGTTTCCAAAGGTCCTGACTAGATCCTGCCTCTCTCTCCTCCACCTCCACATGAACACACACATATTAAATAATAAAGAAAAATAACCGCAACTGGCGCTTGCACCCAAGGTCAAAAGTCGAAAGAGTTGAGAACAAAAAAGTGGAGGGGGGTAATGACAATAGACCACTACCGGAACTGATTGTTGAATTGTTGAAAACCCTTTTCTTCTATGAAAACAAACGGGAGCAAGTTGTCGTGTCTGAAAATCCTCTCATCCTCCACTCTTAGCTCTCTTGGCCATAGCAACGAGAACGAGTCGAGTCGGAGAATGCCTTGTGCCGTTCTCCTCACTCTTTTCACGTCTTGATCTCGTTTTTTTGATTCTTTTTCTTTTGTAGCCCTCGATTGTAGATTATCACTGTCCGTCAAACAAAAAACAAAAAAAAGTATAGCAATCCAATCCCAACTTGCAGACAATCCAAAAGGCAAAGACGTCGACGTCAGCGGGTGTGATATAAAAAATAGTTTCCGAGTATATAGCGCCCTTTTCCTTTTTTGCCTTGTTGCTGTCCTTTCCTTACTCTCCTTAGGCTAGTTCCTCAAGTCTCACAAGGTCTCCTTTTGTCACTCTGCTTTCGTTTTTTTTCTCTTCCCGCCTCCAGTCAGTCGTCTCGCTATCCAACCACCCAACCACCCAACCACCCAGTTCCTCAAGTTCCCAGTCCCGAGTTTTGTTTTGTAAGTAACACTTTGTCACGTTTCTTCGTTTTGGTCGTGTTCCTGGACGTCCAATATTGTTCAAGGGTTCCCCTTGTCTCCAGGTTGGCTGTTTTGTATATATATGTTCCATGATGTATATAAGCGCTCTAGTGCTCTCCCCTTCATCGTCTGCTTCCTCCTCTGGGATCGTCTCGTATGGGGTCCCATGAAGTCCAATTGAAAGGGTAAAGTAAAGAAAAGAAAAAAGAAGAGTAGTATGTTCTTGATTGTAAGTCTTGTGGCAGTTGTTAGGTTTACCTTGGCTACCGAGGATAACGACCTTGGCCTCCAACAGCGAGGAGTACATTGTTTGTATAGAGAGTAGTGCGGGAGTGTGAAAGAGTGAGTAAGGAGAAGGAGGAGAGTTGGTCCGTCTGTAGGGGTTTGAGAAGTAGAAGAAGGGGCTGACTGTGAGCAAAAGGTCAGAGTGTTAAAGAAAAGAGTCGGAAGACAAGGAAGGAAGCGGGAGGTGGGGTTGGTTGAGTGTCTGTGTGTTCGTGGTAGTTTGTAAGTGGGAGTGAAGGTGTGGAGGGGGATAGAGGTAGAGGACAGGAGGGGAAAAAGTGAGCAAGGGGGAGGAGAGTGGAGTTGAAGAGTAGAAGAAAGAAGTAACAAAAAGGAAGAAGCGAAGAGGGAGGGAGAAGGGAGGAAAGAAGCTGTCTATTGAGGCAAGGTAAAGTGGTGTGGAGGAACAGAAAGGCTAGCAAGTGCGGACTGCGAGGGAATAAAAAACAATAAAAACAAACAAAAAAGCAAGAAGAGTGTGGGATGAGAGAAGGGTATGCGTTTGGTTGTAGTTGATTGTTTGGTTGAGAATGAGAAGAGAGTGTCCAATGAGTTTGTCAACCTTGGTTGTCGATGAGAAGGTGAGAAGGTGACAAATGAGTGAAGAGAGAAAGAGGAGGAGTTGGTGGGTTGAAGGAGAAGAAGTAGAAGAAGAAGTAGAAGAAGAAAAGAAAAAAGAGAAGAAAAAAAAAAAAAGGAGGGAGGAAAAAGAAGTGAGGGGGAGGAGGGGGAACGAAAAAATATCTCACACTTCGATTCTTTTTTTTTTTTTTTTTTTTTTTTTTTTTTTTTTCATGACACCATTGCAACATGAACAAGGGGAACAAGGAACAAACAAAGAGAGAAAAAAAAAAAAAAAAAGGAAAAAGACAGCCCTTCTTCTCGTCTCCATCTGTCTCTTACTCGCATCCTCTTTGCGAATGCCTCTTTGTTTGTTCAATGTTCATCAACAATCCAATTATCCAGGCACATATCAACCATCTTCACAATCGAGATTTTAAGTCGACTAACCCATTGACCAGTAGACGGAGTGTGTGTGAGGGCGAGAGAGACATGCCAAGAAGTAAAAAAATTATTGCACTCGTACCCGCTCTCATCTCGGTGCCACATAAGAAATGGAGGTGAGCACAACAAATCCCAGATAGCCCATGTGAGAGCAATACACTAGTCAACTTCAACTTCAACTTCAACTCCTCCTTTCCTTCATTCTCTCGTTTACCAAAAGAGAAAGAAAACAAGCTACCTATCTTCTTCTCAAATGGCCGCTTTCATCGGTCAATGATCGATGCTTTTCACTTGTAAGAGATGAAAAAACAGGAGGATACGATATGCACGCTAGGATGTATTCTTGGACCAGGGGTTGGTCGATGATGGCATCAGGGGTTGAGGCAGGCGAGTTCCTTTTTTTCTTCCTTCATGTCAACCATGTCAACATGTCAACATGTAACATTACATATCCTCCATCCCCCCCCTATCTCCTTTTCCTAGTCTCTCCATTGGGAAAGCAATTTCGATCGCCCCCTTCCTCTTCCTTTCACTTTTCCCACTCTTGTTGTCGTTGTTGTCAGTGCGTCTGTCCATTCGTCCAAGGTACGGATCCTTCCACTTCCTGTTTCTTCCTTCGCCTCCTCTTCCTCCACATACACACGCACACACACGGCCCTACATCCAACATCGTCCATGCACGAATGCACGCCCAAAAATACACAATGCACCCCAACCTATGCCATGCAATCTTAACGCCACACTCGCTCAGCAGAACCCATTTCGGAGTGGCCAAGGGGGCCAAGCAAACCAAACCATGCAAAACATTGACAGGGGGGTTGATAGAGACCGTTCGCTCTTTTCATCAACATTGCGCTTCAACAACCGAACGGCAACAATTATGCCCTCTCTAGCCCAACGCCCTTCCGTCCCTTGTGTGTTGTTTTTTCATGCCCGCAATTAAATATAATTGCAAGGTGCGGACAGACCTTCTACTCTTCCCTCCATCTCCCTCGACCATGTACCTCAATGTCTCTCTGTCTTTGAATCGTTGCGTTCATTCATGCTCCGTGCTCTCGTGCTCTTTCCATTGCCTGTTTTTTCTTTTCCATTACCCTTCCTTTCATTCCTGTTTGATTTCGGATGTTCACTGTATCGGCTAGACCGCATTTTTGTTGTGTGGCGGTTTGCCCTGGGTAATTCGTTCGAAGTATGTGCTCTTTTTTTTTTTTTTTTTTTTTTTTTTTTTTTTTTTTTTTTTTTTTTTTTTTTTTTTTTGCGCGGGATTTAGATTTTCTGTTGGCTACCAAGTTCAAATAACGCGTCCTCCTCGCCCATCCCTTTTCTTCTATCCCCTTATTTGTTCACATCTTTGTTTCTGTACATCTCGCTTTTCATTCACTTTTTTTTCTGCTTCGCAAGGATGTCTTGATCCACACTTTACCATGCGACATATAGCATCTTCGATGCGGTTCTTGGAAAGAGATTAAAGCGAACCATTGGACATGGAAGGTGAGACGATCTTGTTTGAGCGCGAAAATGAAAATGCAATTGAACAAAAAAAAAAAAAAGATGCGAGTTTGTGCGTGTGTTTTACGTGGCACAGGATCGATTTCGATCTGGCGTAAAGCTTGAACAACGAAGAAAAATGGGCGGTAGTTGAAAACAAAAAGACAAGTCCAATCTTTTTTGTTCATGAAAGACCGATCTCTTCTCATATTCTTCCCTCTCTGTCTCTCTGTGTGTGAGCATCTCATTCTTGGTTTTGTTGAGGTTTTCTTCCTCCCCCACCCATTGAAAAAAAATGAAGTGGAGGAGAGTTCTTTGACGAACTAGACCCTTTGATTTCCCTTCCTCGTTCTCTTTCCCGGATACTAACAAATAAGCGTAATGAAAAATGGAGCTAATGGCGTTTGTTGTTTTCCTTGAACGAGAGTTGACGAGAACTATGAAAGAAAGAGAAAGTTTGATTGCAATTTTCTCTCTTCAATTGCTCCTTTACTTGTTTCCTTTTTTTTCCTTCACCTTTTTTTCTTTCTCAACCCGCGACAGTGACGTATGAGTATTACCATGGCGGGCGAATGCATTTTTATCATTTTTCAATGTCTACTTCGTGGCTTGAAACATCTATCTCCGCGTTTATTTCACAACAACAAATATCAAGAAAGTTTTTTTTTTTTTTTTTTTTTTCCTTTTTCTTTCTTTTTCTCTTCATCCTTTCACACCTCCTCTTCCCTCCCCTCCCCTACCTTCTTACACTTTCCGTATCTATATCACCGTAACAATGCAAATAAATCGATCTATACACGTATCCCCCCCCTTCCCCTTCGTGTTCAATTGATGCTACCCCAATGTCTCCCCTCCCCTCTCCCACACTTTCAATCCCAACCCACCTACACAAAAACATACCCAGGCCACCTCGTGTTCGTGAGCTCGCTCGCTCTGAAAATCTCATTTACGGCAGGGGGACGATCCACCTGCCGAGAACCTTTCTTGCAACCCATAGCGAAATATACTCACTAGACATGGTGGCCAAGAGCCCAACCCCAGGGAGTGCTTAGTATACCTGAAGAGAGTCTCTTTCCTCTGATCGTAAGATCAATTTTCAAGGAGTGATTCAATTTGGTGTGCCGTCCCACATTCTTTTCATTTATTTTACTCTTATATTTAAAAGGTGAACTCTGATGAAGGTCCATTTGCGAATGCGTGTCCTTTCTTGCTGTTTTCTTGTTGCCCTTCTGTCTTGACTTCTTTTCTCGATTGTGAGAAAGGAGGAAGGACGGGAGTTGGAAGAGAACAGTGGGAAAGTGCGTGTTCTTTTTGGATTGAGGTTTGATTCCTCACAACCTCAATTTTTTTTTTGTTTTTCTTTTTCTTTTTCCTTTAATTTTTCTTTGACTTCCACTTACGGATTCAAAAGAAACCCCCCCTCCCCAACATGCATTTTGCTCTTCGTCATTCTCATTCTTCTCTTCTTTGTCCTCTCTGCACAATGCAAGAGGGAAAGGAGGCAGAGAGGAAAAAAAGAAACAAGGAGTATGCTTTTGTTGATTCATTTTTTTTTTTTTTTTTTTTTTTTTTTTTTTTTTCAATTCTTGGTAAATGGGATCAAAAATGCCCAACAACATCTTGGTTGTTTTTATCTTTTCTTTCTGTGAAAGAGAGAGAGAGAGAGAGCGAGAGAGTGGATCAAGTGATCAAGTTGTGCATCATTGATGACTTTATTTGTTTTACCTGTAATATGCAACATTACGCTCAAAACTGGTCATGGCGCCGTTTTTGTTATCTTGCACTTATGCGTGTATGCGTGTGTATGCGTGTGTGTGTGTGGAACATGGATCAGAGGGATGAAAGATAGAAAAAGAGGAAGACAATCAGCTATATGCTTCATGACATGTCATGTCGTCAAAGATAAGATGTTCGTAACATCCAATTCGTCCATTTCATTTCATCAAAAAAAAAAAAAATAAAGAAAAAAAAAAAAAAAAACTTTATGATTTTTTTTTATAATGTTCGTTAAAGTCGTTATCTATGAATACAAGATGTTTTTACAATGGATCGTTACGGTTGAGTTTTGGTGAGTCGTTGAGCGTCTATCTGAATGGGTTTGTGTAAGTGAGAGGGGAAGGGTGGTCATAAAAAAAAAAGAAAAAAAAGAGAACAAAAAAAAAATGAGATCTAATCTCATGAACAAACTTTGGACTTGAGGTCGCGAGTAGGGGTGGGAACTCGAGGAGGACGGGGAGAAGACTCTTCATCACTGCTGCCACTGCTACTACTACTACAATCCGACGGCGGGCAATAGCGAACATAACTATCCCGACCATTCGTCGACGCCGGCGGCACCGTAGGAGAAGAGGGACCAGAATCGGACAAAGGAGACCAATCGTCACCACCACTGATATCATACTCAAACACCTGGATGTTTTCCAGATCAAAAGCAACCTTCCGACGCGGACGTGAGAGAGGAGTAGACAATTCCGAAAGCATGGCCAACTTGTCCTTGGATGATTGACCAATGTTGCAGGTAGAGTGTCGGTTGAGGAGGTGGAGATTGTTGGCACTGATGCTGCCACGGGTTGGTGAGGAAGGAGACCGCTTAAGATGTTGGTTCAAACTGAGACGCTGTTGATGCCATGCTGGTGACCGGAAACAGGTAGTAGAGGATTGTTGGGATTGTGAGTGCATCCTGGGAGAATCCGAAAACACTGCAGGCGAGTTAGGGGTCAAACTGTTACTGTTGCTGGAAGAAGAAGGGGGTGAGAGGGAATGGTGGGGGGTCAAGGAGGTCGATGCGGAAGAGGAAGCGGGAGAGTACATCATTCCTGCGGAATAGGAGTTGACTCGACGACGGATCGCTCTCCGGCGGTTGTTGTTGATGTAGTCAGTTTTTTCCTGAGCTTCGCATTCCTCCCGGATCTTGAGCTGCCTCAGTTGCTCGGCCCGCTTGCGTTGACGGGTTTGGCGATCATGTAATGTCGACGGTAAAGGGTAGGGCAGATCGGCCTCACCCAGAAAGTCTTGGGGTGAAGGTTCTCCACTGGGCTTGATCGGGGTCTTGGAGATCGAACAGAACCCAGTAATGACACAGGGTGGAGGAGGAACTCGAGCCCTTGCCAGCGAATACGTCTTCCTGGTCGAAGGTGTTGTCTTAACTGTCCCTGCTGGGGTAGAACCATTCATTCCGCCACTAGAGCCATGGCTGCTATTGTAGTTCTTGTTTTGATTGTCGTCGTTGTTGAGGTCCAAGGCAGCTGAGCCAGCGGGGGTAAGGGCTAAATGGTCGACTACAGGGTCTTTGCCCAGGGAGAGATCGTCGGACTTGTTCAGCTTGTCTCTCGACTGGGGTTGTTGGCGGTAAAATGTGTGTGACGAGGGTGTCGTCGCTATTGTTGCTGGCGCAAGAACATCATCCTGCGAGAAGCTCTCTTCCACAGTGGTCAAACTTGATCCAGATCCAGATCCAGATCCAGTTCCAGATGGTGCTGTTCGAGACCCGGTTCGTCCTCCTCCTTCCCCTCTTTGTTCCAGTCTTGCAGGGAATGAAGCAGCGGGTGACGAGCCAAGACCTTGCCACCAGTCAAGATGGTCCACAGTCGGGAAGAGGAAGTGAGATGTTGGTGGGGAAGACGAGGATGAGGCAGAGGAACAGGCAGACGACGCGGAGGATGAAAGGGAGGGGACAGACGATGGAGGAGGAGATAATGACAGAGAGAGGGGAGGTAAGAGGAGAGAGGGCGCCTTGAGAGATTGAGATTGTGAAGGTTTGTTGTTGTTGTTGGAAGAAGATAAGGTCGATGACGGAGATAGGGATGATGATGATGATGATGTTGTTGTTGTTAAAGGTGGGGGTTGTGGTGGTGGTGGGGACCAAGGGGAGGGCACGCACGATGATGAGGGAGATGATGTCGATAAGGACAA
Organism: Linnemannia elongata; assembly: GCA_036320915.1. NCBI lineage: Eukaryota > Fungi > Mortierellomycota > Mortierellomycetes > Mortierellales > Mortierellaceae > Linnemannia > Linnemannia elongata. The sequence continues at coordinate 115,139 of JAXBDG010000007.1, read as the reverse complement.
AGACGGCATAGTCCCCTTCTTATTGTCCTCCTGGTGTAATAATGACGAGTAGGATCCACCACCAAGAAAGTCAATTCCAGCAGCGCTGCCTTTGTTGGTGTTTGTGTCTGTGTTTCCCAAGTCGCCCAACCTATAAAAACCGGTGCGCGCGCCTGTCACTGGAGCTGGTGTGGTTGTACGTGGTTTGGTAATCCTGGTAAAAGTCGGGCATGGTTTGGAAACGGCCTTGTTGTTGTCGTCAACGGGACTATCGGTTGTGTCCTTAGTATTGTTGAAGGGTGAGTAGCGCGAAAGGGAAGAAGACGAAGAGGGTGCAGAGGCGACGTGTTTCTCGGCTAGTTCGTCCTGGGAGAGTAAGACTAAGGATGGGTCGAGGTGGAGCTGGAGGAGGTCCTTGCGATCGACGTGGCGGAGGGCAGTGAAAGAGGAGGAAGTGGAGGACTGGATATCGACGATTGAGGGAATATCCTCGAGAAAGTCGGTTTTGCAAGAGGAGGGGGAGGTGTAGAGGTTCGGGCGGAACCTGTTGAGGCCATGCAGTTGCTTCTGTTGCTGCTGCTGGCTGTGCTTCTGTTCGCCCATTGTTGGCGTTGTGGCATTGTTGCCTGAGCTATAAATGGGTGTACTTTTGTTGTTGGCAGTGCATTCGGAGGGGGAGAGAGAGGAATTGGCTAGAGAAAAGTACGATGGGCTGGAGGAAGTTGTTGTCGTTGTTGTTGAAGAGGAAGAATAAGGAGAAGACTTGGGAGAAGGAGTAGGGAAGAGGCTGGAGCTGCTGTTGTTGGCTGGCACGCCTCTTGCTACCCGGGTAAACGTTTTTGGTCGTGAAGCAGCAGCTGTTAAGGAGGAAGAGGGGTAGGGTGATGAGGAAGAGTGAAGATCCCCAAGGGAGTAGTCGAGGGGGTTGAATGGGGAGGACATTGTAGAGGACGAAAGCATTGGTTGTGTTCGGTATGACTATGAGTGTTGGTTGTTGGTTGAATGAATGAATGAGAAGATTGAAGAGAGAAAGAGAGAGAAAGAGAGAGAAAGAGAGAGAAAGAGAGAAAAGTGTGCAGAAGTGAAGAATAGAAACGAAAGGCGTGGTAAAAAAGGAGAAGCAGATAAAAGGAGGGGTGTAGTGGTGATAATGAATGATGAAGGGTGATGATGATATGCTGGAGTGAATAGGGAAGGGAAAAGGAGTGAGAAAGAAAATATGTATATGTTCGGAACGATATGAAGGGGTACCGATGAGAGTGGAAGGTAAAGAGAGATAGAGAGAGAGAGAGAGAGAGGGTAAAGGAAAGTGGAAGAGGAAGGGGAAGGGAAAAGAGGAATTGAAAAAGAAAAACAAAGTGAAGAGAGAAGAGTGAAGAGAAAAGAGTGAAGAGTGAAGAGTGAAGAGTGAAGAAGGAAGAGGAAAGAAAAGTGGATTGGATCGAGAACAAATTCAAAAAAGAATTATCGAAGACTGGGGTTGGGGGGAGAAGGGACTGAGGTAATAATTATTGTTATGGTTATGGTTATGCGGTGCGGTTTACAGGTTTAAAAAGCGCATAAACTCACTTTGGCGGCAGACAGCGATGTCGACTGCTCTAATTACTGTAGAGTTGTAGAGTGCAGTAGCTTGTCTGTGTATATGTGCTCTCATCATTTTTATTTCTTTTCTTACTCCCTCTCTCTTTTTTATCTCCTCTCTGTGCTCTCTTTTCTCTTCTTGCTGGTGTTGTTGTTGTTGTTGTTGTCATTGTTGTTGTTGCTGCTGTCGTTGAACAAGGTGAGCATTCCACCACCACCACTACTACTCCCATTTTTGTAGCCACTCCTCAAAAGTATTAATATCTTCTCACCAACAAAAAGCAACTCACTCACTCACGTACTCACCCATTTTGAATTTTTTTTTTTTTTATTTTTTCTGGTGTCACTCATGCGCAAATCTACACCTGTTTCTTCATCTCTTTCTTTTTCCTTCAGTTTTCTAACACATATTTCATTTAATTCCTCACTCTTTGTTCAATAATGCTGCTGACAACAACTGTTACCTTGCACCCAACGAATTCGTACAATGGGCTACATACAATGTGCACCCCCAACAACTGCAACAACAACTACAACAACAATAACAACAACAACCATTGAGGTATTTTTTGACACCTGGCATTCACTTTTCAGCTTCAGCTAGTGTTTTTTTTTTTTTTTTTTTTTTTTTTTTTGTGCGTGCTTGCTTGCTTGCTTATCTCCTTATACCCCCTCCCTCTTTTTGATCTCCTCACTTCGCTCCCTGCTTTGCTCCCTTGCTTTGCTTTTGCTGCATTTCGCTTGAATATTCAATACCCGAACGCACAACCCAACACAAGACCGAACAAATGAGGCCAAAGTTACTTTTTCTCTTGAGCACCAACATTCAACTTCCACACTTCATGCACTAAATGTGACTGTCTTCCTGTCGTTTGACTTCCCTTGAAGAAACACGCGCCGCGCCACTGATTTCTTCCTTGCCCTCTCAAACAATACAAATATAATCTACTCTACTCTTTACACTTCACTCTCTCCCTTCCGCTTCTCTTCCACCTCTCTTCTTCATTAACATCCTTCCATACCATGGACTCTTCCAAGATCATCGTCTGGCAGCTACCACACTCACAATCAACCTCAACACCGGAGCCGCCACCACCACCATCATCGCCACAAAAGTCTCATTCTAAATTCTGGACAGAGATTCCACGCACTTCTCGCCCAAACTATAACTTCCACTCCTCCGACGACGACATTACCTCAGACAACGACGAAAGCTTGTACATCTCGGACGTTTACAGACCTCCCAAACCCGTTCCCGAGCGACTACATCGCAACCAAGAACAACAGGAGCAGCAGGAGCAGCCATTGCCACGACAACAACAACAACGCGTCTCAAAGCCTGCGCTTGCACCTAATGCCCCACAACGGATACCTACCAAGGATTGGCTCTCCTCCATCAAGTCACGGATCGCACATCCTATCGAACGGCCTCCACTGCCACCATCCCTACGGCCCATAACCACTTTTGACGCCCATGTCAAAGCTACTCTCAGACGTCTCAACCGCTATATGGACACAACTGGTCCCCAACTACCCCCGAGTGAAAGTAACAGCGACAGCGACCCGCCACGAATCAAGAAGGACAACCACGGGCTCATGCATGAACCCCACAAGGACACAAGACACATCCGGCACGGGATCGAAAGGAGACTTCCACCACAAACACAAACACAAGCAGAACCAACAGAACCACCGGACGCCGATGTAGGAGCGGTCCTCGATGAAATGTCGGGATCCGATGAAGATTTGAACAAGTGCATCTATTCTCTCCGCAAGGAATCCTGTGAACGACTTGCTTCTGCCTGGCAGTCCATCTTTGATCGCTTCGGTAACTCTGACGTCGAACAGGGCAGCGAAGTCGATTTTGCAGAGGAGGGTAGCTTTCCCTGGGAGACACAGAAGGTCAAGGCCAAGGCTAAGCTTAAGAAGCCTGGGGAGGGAGTTTTTAAGGTATCACGCCCGGACTCTGCGGAGGACATTTATTCACCCGAGGAGGAGGACGAGGAGGAAGACGAGAACGACGAGGAGGGAGAGGGAGAAGAATTTTATGAAGACGACGACGATGATGATGATGAGGAGGAGGAAGCCTATGAATCTCTGGAAGATTTGGAGACCGAAGAGGAAGAATTCGAGGGAGCCAGGAGGAAGTGGAGGACCAAGAATGAGGAGGGTGAGGAGGAATTCTTGAAGGCTGGTACGAACAGGCTCAATCATTTTCTGAAGGACGACGAGGAGGAGGAAACTGTGAGGGTAAGGAAGGATAGGATCAACCACGAGCAGCAGGATGAGGAGAGAAGGGTGAAGGACGCTGCCGAAGTGATCATATCGGACAGCAGCGATCCTTCGTCTCCCTTTCGGCATCGAGCGCACCCTCACAAGTGGGATCGATATCACCACTACCACAAACATCATCGTTACCGTCTTCGTCAAGGCCAAGAGGAGCAGGATCGATCGGAGAAGGCACACCATATACCCAAGGACCACCACCATCATCACGGTGACACTAGCCGTTTGTTTAATCTGTTCGACGCTTCACATATCGACCGTCATCGGAAGGAGGAAAGCAGAGTATTGGGATCAGACGTCGATATCCAGGTGAAATCGGAGAGAAGATATTCCCACTCGGTTAGGGCGCGACACTGGGCAAGAGAAGACGAAGAGGCAGCAGCGAAAGGCACCGTGGTCAGGACGTACGATTTTCAATCCAGATCGCATCGTCGGGATGAGGATGACTCTATGGACACCTTCAACTTTCACAGGGATCAACCAAGCTCTGGACCTCTACCAAAGTCAGGCAGCAGCGATTTGATGATCATGAGGAGGGCGTTTAACAAGTGGAGATGGTATTCTGCTTCCAGACACGATTGCTCTGCGCGGAGTACAGGTGACCCGCAGGAAGGCAACGGGAAGGAGGATGTGGTGCTGAAGAAGCACCAGGACGTGGTAGCGAGAAGGGAAGAGGAGGCGGATGATGATGAGGCGGTGTACGACGCTGATGAGAGCGACACAGATGTTGGGCAACAGTACCAGTCTTTTCGGCCGCGGCAACAACAACAACAGCAGCAACATCAGCAAATGAAAGAGGAGGAGCTCTTGCCTATAGCCTCTCCCACGTCACCAATAGCAACTAAGAACCTGACTTTCGAATCAACAGCACTCTACAACCGGTCTGGCACGCTGCGGTTACACATGAAGCCACAGACGAGAGCCCTGGCGGCTGCCCTCTCACCCAGAAAGCGAGTCCCGCCTACATCTGTTCGCCTTCTCGATACGGCTTCAGGATTGAACCCTTTTGCTGCTGGTGATTCCAACTGGAAACTGAGTGACGCCGACGGAATGCAACCATCGCCACCACCTTTCTCGGATTCACCATCACCCACAGGGAACATATGGTCTTCTGACGCCTTTCCAGATTTCTCTCTTCTTGCAGCCCCTGGATCGTCTATGACCACTCCTCGGAAGAGACACACACAGGAACCACCGGTAATTGATTTAACGACACCCAAGGCCCAAAGGTTCATGTCCATCGACGACCTCTATCGCCTCCACGACGAAGAGCACGAGAGCGCCTCCTTTTCGAATCTAAGCGGGACCGCAGAACAACAATACACACGCCTCCTTATCCCGACCACCCCTCCTACACTTCCTGCTAATACTCATCAACAGGATTACGGATTCTTCGACAGCCCAGCCTCTCCTCCCCCTCCTCCTCCTACTACCGCTACTGCCTTGAGTAGCAGCGTCGAGGCACTCTACAAAGCAGCGACAGAGTCCGAGTTTGGGACATATACCTTCTTGCCACGACAGCAGCCAGAAGAACCACCGGTTCCAGTTCTGGCCTTGAACGAGGTGGATGACGAGCTACTACATGAGATGAATGGATTATCGACGGCCCCGGGGACGCCTCGGAAGTCGAGGGCGGTGGTTGATCCGGTGGAGGCACGATTGATGACGCCCAAGACCAAGGCACTCGCCAGTCTGTTGATGTCCAAAAAGAAGACTCCTTCTTCTCCTTCTTCTCGACTTGCTGCAGGTGCTCAGTCGCACGCGTTGGTATCTAAATCTGTCTTTAGTTCCAGGTCTGTTCCGATTTTGAGCAGGACAGTGACAGTAACCCCACCCATCTCCTCGTCGGCGACAACACCCAACCCTTCCATCTCGCCGTCCCCGCCGCCGCCTTCGCCACTACCCCTACATCAACCAGCATTACCCTCATGTTCTGCAACAGGAGCAGGAGCGCCACTGTTCCAGATGCACTCTGGATATCCAATGGGAGAACGGGGGACGAAACGACAGTACGGCCAGGATGATGATGATGATGATGGATATGGCAATGACGATGATGGTTTGGAGTCGTTCAAGGTCGTCAAGTCCGAGAGCCAGCATGGCATTTTTCATTCCCCACGACCCCTTTCATAACCCCTCATTTATCTTTTCTTTTCTTTTCTTCGGTCGGTTGAGAATAAAAAGACGCTCCCTCTTTTTTTTCTTATGAACAAGTTCGCGGATTGTGAGTAATGGGGATATGATATCGCGAGGAAAAAAAAAAATATTTATTCGTATTTTACAGTGTGCAAGGAAAAGATAAGTGAGAAAAAGGCATGGTTGCATGGAATGGGGGAAAGTAAAGCAAAGAGTCGTAAAAAGGCAAAAAAAAAAAAATAATCATTCAAAACGAACAAAAAAGGAACGACGACTTTAAGCGCGGGCCTGAGCCTTGGCAGCCATCTGGTTGAGGGCGGAACCGAACTTGAACCACTTGATCTGGTCCTCGTTGAAGGTGTGGTTCAACTTGATATCAAGCTCAGAACCATCCTGCTTCTTGACGTGCAAGTTCAGGGGGACACCCTCCTTGAAGTTAGTCAAGCCCTGGATCGAGACCTTGTCAAAGGGAGCAATCTTGTCGTAATCGGCAGGGTTGGCGAAGGTCAAGGGCAAGAGACCCTGCTTCTTGCAGTTAGTCTCGTGGATACGAGCGAACGACTTGGTGATAACGGCGGCACCACCGAGGTGACGGACCTCGAGGGCGGCGTGCTCACGGGAGGAGCCCTCACCATAGTTCTCATCACCAATGACGATCCAGGGCTGACCCTTGGCCTTGTAGTCGCGAGCGACGGCGGGGACGGTGTCGTACTTTCCGCTGAACTGGTTCTTGACCGAGTTGACGGCCTCGTTCTCAGAGTTGAGGGCACCGATCAACATGTTGTTGGAGATGTTGTCCAAGTGTCCACGGAACTTCAACCAGGGGCCGGCCATCGAGATGTGATCAGTCGTGCACTTGCCCTTGACCTTGATCAAAATGGGCATGTCCTCCATGTCCTTGCCGTTCCACTTGGCAAAGGGCTCCAAGAGCTGGAGACGGTTGGAGGTGGGCGAGACCTTGACGGTGACATCGCTCTTCTCCTTGGGAGGGGGCTGGTAGGTATCCTCGCCGGGGTTGTAGCCCTTGGGGGGAAGGGCGTTACCGGTAGGGGCAGAGAACTTGAAGGGCTTGCCGTCGGCACCAGTGAGGGTGTCCTTGGTGGGGTCGAAGGTCAAGTCACCGGCAAAGGTCATAGCGGTGACGATCTCGGGGGAGGCGACGAAGGCGTGGGTCTGGGGGTTAGCATCGTTACGTCCGGTAAAGTTACGGTTGTAGGAAGTAATGATGGAGTTCTTGGTGCCCTTGGGGACATCCTGACGATCCCACTGACCAATGCAGGGGCCGCAAGCGTTGGCGAGGACAATACCACCGGCAGCGTTGAGGGTGGCCATCTGACCGTCCTGCTCAATGGTGGCACGAATCTGCTCCGAACCGGGGGTGATGGTGAAGATCGACTTTGCCTTCAATCCGTGGTCTAGGGCCTCCTGGGCGATCGAGGCCGAGCGGGCCATGTCCTCGTAGGACGAGTTGGTGCAGGAACCGATCAAACCGACCTCGAGCTTGGCAGGCCAGCCGTTGGTCTTGACGGCCTCCTTGAACTTGGAGAGAGGGGTGGCAAGATCGGGGGTGAAGGGTCCGTTGATGTGGGGCTCAAGGGTGTTGAGATCGATCTCGATGACCTGATCGTAGTGAGCACCGGCATCAGCCTTCAAGTTGTGCTGGAAGGAATCGGCCCAGTCGGCAATGTAAGGACGGGTCGTGGCCTTCAAGTAGTCACCCATGCGGGCGTTGTAGGGGAAGAGCGAGGTGGTGGCACCAATCTCAGCACCCATGTTACAGATGGTGGCCATACCAGTGCAGGACAAGGTGTCGACACCAGGTCCGAAGTACTCAACGATGGCACCGGTACCTCCCTTGACGGTGAGGATACCAGCGACCTTCAAGATGATATCCTTAGCTGAGGTCCATCCAGACATCTGACCGGTAAGCTTGACTCCGATGACCTTGGGGCACTTGAGCTCCCAGGGGATGTCGGCCATGACATCGACAGCATCAGCTCCACCGACACCGATGGCGACCATACCGAGACCTCCGGCGTTGGGGGTGTGGGAATCAGTTCCGATCATGAGACCTCCGGGGAAGGCATAGTTCTCGAGGATGATCTGGTGGATAATACCAGAGCCAGGCTTCCAGAAACCAAGGCCGTACTTGGCGCAGGAGGTCGACAAGAAGTCGTAAACCTCCTTGTTGATATCCTTGGCGCGGGACAAGTCCTTGGCGCCTCCGACCTGGGCCTCGATCAAGTGATCGCAGTGGACGGTCGAGGGAACAGCGACGTTAGGGAGACCAGCGGACATGAACTGGAGCAAAGCCATCTAAAAGATGTCATGAATAACGCGTTTCTTTGTTAGTTGACTGGTTGCAAGGATTGATCGATAAGGATGAAAGCCATTCTACGATTGCTAGATAAGAGCAAGCAAGGTACCTGGGCGGTAGCATCCTGACAGGCAACACGATCGGGGCGGAGCTTGAGGTAAGACTTTCCACGCTCGATATCCTGGTTGTGGGCATCATCCAAATGACCGTAGACGATCTTCTCGGCAAGGGTCATGGGCTGGTTCAGTCTGTTGGTGGTGTCGTTGTTGTTGTGGTTGAGTCCATTTTATCGCGCAAAAAAAAGGAGTAAAACAAGGGCAAGGATGAAAAAAGAGGGATTTTCCGAGTTGAGATGGAACAGATATGGAACACAAGAGAAAAATAAACAGACGCAGAGAGAGAGAGAGAGAAATAGACTGTGGTTAGTTTCTTTTTGGTCTTTGTTGCTTTACCTCTTTCTTCCGTCACTCTCCTTTGTAATTCTCGTCCTAGCAAAATATCCATATTGCTTGCTTCAAGTTGTTGCTGTTGTTCTTGTCGGATCCGAATGAAAGCATGTCACTCCATCCCGATCGATGACTGCATATCTCTCCAGAGCAAAAACGTAATTATCAGATCTAACAAAAGAGATAGAAACTTGCCTCTTTCTGACGATGGCGAGGTTGTCCTCGATGCGCTGGTAGTTGATGTACTGGTCCTTCTCAAAGTTGGACATCTGGACCTTGCGGGCAGTTGAGGCAGATGTGGCCTGAGCAAAGGTGCGGAGGGGAGCCTTGATGGCAGCCGCCTATATTATCCGTCATAACAAGATCACGATAAAAGGGAAAGAATTATGTTTAATAAAAAAAAAAAGGCGCGTCGGAACGGTGAGGAGAAGTGGAGGAAAAGAGGACAAGTGACAAGAGTTCTCAGTGTGTATGTCATAGACACGCTATAAAGTGTGAAAATGAGAGAGAAGTGTACCTTCATGGTGCGGGAAAGAGCTCCGGAGGAGAACATATTGTGTTATAAGTTGATCTGAAAAAGGTGAATGTCTTTTGGTGATCAGTGAAGAGGAGGAGTCGACAATCAAAAAGGAAAGGGAATCGGCAAAAAGAAGGAGTTCTTTCTGATGAGGAGTTGATTGAGGGTGAAGGGGAGGGGAGAGAGGGGAGAGGGGTGGGGAAGAAGAGAGGAAAGAGAAAGAGAAAGAGAAAAGAAAAAGGGCGCGCGCGTGCGTGAAGAGGGACGCTTTATATTCTGTCTTCAAAGGAAAGAAAGAAAGAAAGGGGGGGGGAGAAGGAGAATGTCCGAATCTCCGAGACTCGTTTGGTCTGCTTTCTTGTTTACACACCCACACGCACTCCCTCTCTCTCTGTCTGAAGTGAACCTTCCTCACTGTCGTGTACACTTGCTTTTCATGTGGCAATTATGGCACTTCTTATTCAATTGAAGTGAAATGAGCATTCACTCAAAACAGTACATAAGAGTCCGACATGGCTCTTTTCGTTGTCTTTGTTTTTGTTCGATCTGATTGATTCGCCCCTCAACTGTGCTTGGCCCTAGGGCCATGAAAAATTACCTGTCAGTCAGAAACACCGACACTTGGACAAGTAATCCCCTTGACAAGCGAGAGAGAGCTCATCGACGTCGAAAGCTACTTTGTACCTCTTTCCTCCCTTCTCTTCCTTCCTTCCTTGTCTGCGCCTTGTTTCTTTTCTCCGCACATTCTATTACCCTTTCAATTGCCCTTTCCATTGCCTTTCACAAACACTTTTTGATCCAACACCACTCCTCCTCCTTCGCTACTAGCAACCAGCCCTCGCCTTCGGACAGTCAGTCTCTCTCTCTCTCTTTCTCTCCTTGGCTTACCCCTCATATTTCCTCCGTTGGTAACAATTGAAGTTAAAGGTTAGGATTCAACCCCGGAAAACTTTTTTAAAGCAAACGCGTGCAAATCGTAATCATATCTCCCCCCCTCCCCCTTCATCGTCCTCCTCTCTTTCTTTCCGCTTCTCTCTCATCTCTCTTTCTCTTTCTCGGCTTAAAGGTTATTTTTCTCTTTTGACAGCCTGGAAGCAGAAGGCGAAGAAAAAGACAATCGTTCCTCCTTTCTTCACTGCTTCTCTTTCTCTCTCTCTCTCTCTCTGCAAAAGGACATCCTCCTCCGAAACAAACAATTGACCCTAAAAGAACGCTAATAATATATGTATATATCAAATCATGCGCCGTCTCCGAAACTCACACCACTTTCTTTTTCTCAATGCACAATGAGGACATGAAGGAGGCAGAAATGGGCACAAGGTAAAATAAGCAACAGGCAAGCAGTAAGGAAAGAAGACAGAGAAGAAAAACAAAGCAGCTTCCCCGCACTTTGCAACATCTCCTAATTGAGCCACAAGGTCAAGGGTCAAGGTCGAGGGCAAAAACAAAACAATACAAAAAAAAACCAAAAAACTTGGTCCAAACGGGAATATGGGGTAACCAAAAAAGCAGCAAGGCAACACAAACAACACAACCCCAAACATGCACCAACATAAACAATAACGCGAACACAAAAATATTTAAACAGTATCATCATGAAGAAACGAAAAAACAAGAAGTGAAAAAGAAAACGAAAAAGAAAAGGCGCCAAGGTGTGCGGGGATGAAACAGACTGGTGAACAACGGTTAAATGCATGTGCAACTGTTGTCTTTTTTTTTTTTTTTTTTTGAAAGAGGAAGGAAATATAAAGAATAGCCCTGCATCCTTTGTTTGTGCTTTGTCACTTTATCTATCTTTCTCCGGAGAAGAACAACAAAACAAATTCTCGACTCCTCTCATGCCCACAAAAGTGGACACAACACAAGCAGACACTGCCTCATTCGTAGAAACACAACCAACCGACGATGTTCCATTTCCCCCGCGTTTCTTTTTTATTTTCCTATTTCTTTCTCCACAACCACTCCACGCGCCCTGACACAAAAGAACACTCCAGGAGCAAAGTGAACAGCAGAGACCGCTCACCATGACACATGATACATTGGAGCAAGAGGACAAAAAGATATAGCCGTTGATGCTGAGATGTAAGAGTATGGTGTAGGATGGTGCTTTTATTTGTTTTAGTACACAGGGTGGGTAATGGGAATGGGCAGTAGATGAATAATAGTAAACAGAAGACATGGGTGAATGAAAGAAGGTAGAGTTGGGAAGAGTTGGGAGGAGGGATGCTTCATGGACATGAAAATGAATGAAAGAGTGGTGAATGGCGGATTAAAAAAAAATAAATAAATGGAAAAAGAGTAATCGTAATGGTCGTTATCTCTGTGCTTTCTATGGCGGTGGGATGGTAAGAGAATGCGACGCGAGTGTAGATCCGCCAGGCGTACGAATGGCGCGGTCCTGAATAGTAACACGACGTTGTACGCCCCGTTGCACATCCACGCCTTCCTCGCTCAGCTCCTTCCTCAACAACGCGTTCGCTGCTCTCCGTGCCTCGTCCGTCTCATCGTCGTCGTCGTCGTCGTGCTTATTTTCCCACTGAGGCTTCCGCATCGATTTCCGGAACGTTTCTGCAATCAATTGTGCGTCGTTTGCGGTGAGGACTGGGTTCTTTTCCATCGAGTTCTGACGTCCCGTCGTTCCTACTGCTGCTGCTCCTGCTCCTGCGGCCGCTGCAGCTGCAGCCGCGCTCTCTGCGCTCTCGGGCACGTGGTACAATGTCGATGTCTTGCGCTCCAGCAATGGTAATGGTGCTGCCGGTGACGGCGGCGCTTGACTGTGGTACGGCAGCATGGCCGGTGCGCCCTTGATCATTGGTTCTGCCGATCGTGCTGTGTTGGATGAACTCCGGCCAGCAGCAATCGATCCTGCAAACAATGCGCCTCCATAACCACCTTCACCCCGGGCCGCTGCTGCTGCTGACTCTTGGTCATCCTCCAATTTGTAATTTGACGATCCCTTCGCACTCTCGTCTGTGGGTGAACCTGGCTGATCGTCCAAACTCTTAAAATAACTCGTGTTGCCCTTGTATCTCCTACGGGCCCGAACCAACAAAAAGACTGCCACAATTGCAATCAACAGTGCACCACATCCTGCAGAAATGAGGCCAATGACGAGTGGTGAGAGAGATACGGATTTGTCGGAAGGGAGTGCTCCGTTGGTGGGAATGCCGGTTGATACTGCAGGGACGGTTGTCGCGTCGTTTGTGCTAGTCGCGCTTTTAGTTGACTTTGTTGTTGTTGTGAGTGTGAGGGATGTGCTTATTGTTGCCGTTGCTGTTGGTGTTGGAATAGGTACCATCGTTCCACTGACGTTTTGTTGCGTGCCTAGAACGTAACCAAGAACATTCATTTCCCGTTAGATAAGCAATGAAGAGCACTCGGCGAAATAAGAGCAAACAAGGCATTGAGAAGTCAATAACAACGATGGCACAAAAGAGTAGACTATCAATAGTTAGCTTACGGATCATGAAAAAGGACGAAGAGTTAAGGGTGTTGTGCTTTCCATCGAGCTCATTGCCGTTGCCTGTGATGACGATGTGACAGGATCGATTGTTGGCAACGCCTTCGGGGAAGAGAGTGGCATCCAGTTTTGAGGCGGCCGAGCCAAACTCAATCTCGGCGGCTTGCTTAAACATGTACGACCGTCCCACGGAATCTTCATCGACAATGTAGATATCGACAGTATCGTATTTGCCAAAGGGAGACATCAGCGTAGAGTTCCAAAGTAGCTGTCCGACGGAGTCTTGCCGCCAATTATCTCCTGGTGCTGGAGCACATATTGGGCCCGTTGGACATGCTATGTATTGCGATCGGTATTTTCCGAGGAGAAACAAAAGGGCATGCATGGGTTAGATATTGATTTCAAGTAGTAAATAGGTAATGCGCATATGCATATGTAAAAGAGGACGTCTGATCGCGTCGAAGTCCAAGAGTCCAGAACATGGAAAGAGTGTGCCGCAGCGAGGAATGAAATTATTATGATTATGCTCAGTTGTGCGATCGATAATAGTCAAAATAAATAAGCGAAAAGTGAATTGCAAGTCATTGCTGAAGCTCTTATATATCCGTGGAGAGCGAGGCGAAGAAGAGAGAAAGAGACAAAAACTGTGAGTGTGGATGAGAGCGAAAAGGGAAGAGAGGCATATGCAGACAGTATTGGTCATCCTTTCTTTCTTTTCTCACTCCTACAGGGTCCATTTCCTTGTTTGAAAGGGAGATACAAATCATCCTCTGTTTTTTGTTTTTGGGGCAAGCTGGTTGCAGATGCATAGACATGAAGAGGAAATACGTCTGGACCAGATTGGACAGAAACAGTGGCGAGGGAGGAGGATAGTATGTGCAGTATGTATGAAGTGTATGTCGACTGGGCGAGAGAGAGAGATGTTGTTTGTGGCGTGTCTTTCTTCTTTCATCCTCAGCTCAAGCGCACACACAAATACGCCCTCCACGCCAGTCTATGGCTGTCGATAATGCTGATAAAAATAGCCCGAACCCATCGTCATTGTTGTCGCACACACTCTTCTAAACATTCATCCATCCAAGCCTACACAACACCCTAAGTGCTGTCGTTTGTTGGTCTGCTTTCCTGTTGATGTTCTTGTTGTTTGCAGTTATGCTGTTGTTGTGAACTTTTTTTTTGTTGTCCGAGCGATAGGGAGGGGAAGGGTCCGCTGGCATGACAGGTAGAGTATTGAAGGGAAAATAGAGGACGGAAGGGAATAAAGTCCATCCTTGTCCCCTTTCTTTGACGCCATCCGCCCAATAACAATTACACACCTCGCCCACAGTCTGGATATGAGAGAGTATCGAAGGGGGGGGGGAAAAAAACAGAAAAGGGAAACGACAAAGAGAAGGGAATGAAGTCGAGCCTAGTCCTTTTCTTCGACGCCTATTCACCCAATTATACATCTTGCCTACAGTCCGCTTTCTTATTGTTTTTGCAATGGGCGTCATATCACCATCGGTCATCATCCATCTCTATCTCTCCCTCCCTCACTTTTCTTCCCTCTCCTTTTCACTCTTTCTCACTCTTTTTTTTCCTGTGCGTATCTCAAAAAAAAAACACTTGGACACCTGGTCTGGCCTTTGTTTTTGTTCCTTTTTCCCTTGTGATAAAAACAAAGAACGAGATAGGGTCAACGGTCAACAGGAGGACAGTAGACGAAAGGGAAAAGGAGGAGAAGGAAGGGGAGAGGGGTGGTAGGTGGAAGGACGTGACAGGACAGGGGAAGGGCGGGATGACAGGGCTAGGGATGTATTCGATTGCAGACACAAGCAGCCACCACAGGCATAAGCAGGCACAAGCAAGGTGTAAGCTGTAAGCTGTAAGGGCAAAAACGCAGGAATAGACAAGGGGAACCACCAAAGAGGAAAGGAACAAAGGAAGGAGTGAAGGGCAGGGTAGATAATTGATAATAATAGAATAGCTAACAAAACAGCGACAACTTTTTTTGAGGATGTAAAGAGTTGCTTATAGGCTGAGTCGCAGAGTTGTGTGTTGCTATTGTTATAGTCGTTGTTGTTGGTCGTTATTTGTCGACTGTCGAAGGGGAGTTATTTGCTGTTTTGTTGTCGAGGTTTTATGAATAGAACAAGGAGGTTTTTCTTTTGTGGTTGCTGCTGTTGCTTGTTTGTTGTTGTTGTCAGTTGTTGCTTATTGTTTACCTGGTGCCTGGGCCAAGGTTGACTGGAGGAGAAAGAAGGGCTGGAGGAGGAGGAGAGAATAGACAGCTGCGTTGGCGATGCAGCCGCGTGTTGTGTGCATTTCCCGAGAAATGTAAAAGACGACGTTGGAGTTGAGGGTGTCAGGGTGTAAGAGTGGTTGGAGGTGTGTGTGATGTGAAAAGGAAAGGATCGAGTTGAAAGTTGAAAGTAAGAATGGCGAATGGTTGCTGTTGTTGCTGACGCTACGCTGAAAGGAGAGAGAAAAGGAAAGGAAAGAAATGGAGAGAGGAGAGAGGAGAGAGAGAGAGAGCGGAAGAGCGGAGCAAGTATGAAGTGTGAAGTGAGAGTGCGAGAGTGATATTCAGGAACAAAGTAGAGGCGAGTGGATATGAGAGGATGTGTTTGAGAATAGTGAGATAGATTGATTGAGTATGTAGTGATGGATATGATATTAATAGGTGATGTGGATGTGCAATCGTGGAGAAGAGTAGAAGAGTGGAAGAGGAGTGGAGAAGAGGAGTGGAGGGTGAAGGGTGTAAAGAAAGAATGAAAGAACGTATATAGAAGAAGAGAGGGTAAAGCAAAGAAGGAAAGTGGGAAAGAAAGAAGGGAAAAGTGAAGGGAAGGAAGGAAGTAAGGAAAAGAGAGAGAGAGTGAGAGAGTGAGAGACACTGAAGAATTAAGTAAGAGGGGGAGATAACACCAGACAACAAAGGTATCTTCCACACCTATGTCATCGAAAAATACAACTAATGCACACTTGGACCCCCGCCCAGGGCAACTTAACCTTGCCTCTTGCGTCGTTGCTTATGCTTCCTTTTCTTTATTTTTCTATTGCATCTCTTTACTTTGTTGCTTTCTCTATTTTTTTTGGTGGCTATTCTCATAGCGACTCAAAAGAGAACAACAACAGTCATGACTTCAATTGCTTTTTATAAAAGCGTACATCCGCCGCCCCTGTTTTGCCACTCACAATTTATCTACAGCAGCAATTGCATTTGGGAGGGTCTCTGGTTACGCTCAGTCTTTGTATGACAAGTTGACAACACTCCAATTGACTAAAGACATCGTCGCCTCCGCCAAACAGAAACATTAACAAAACTCTTTCTCCTATACACTCGCCGCCTAAACTCCGTTCCACACTCCATATCACCCTTCTACGTAACGCTCACTCTTTTTCTCTGTGTCTGGCCCTTGGTTTTGGTGAGGTGTGTGTCCAGAGTGTAAGCCTATCCAGCCCAATACAACATCACTGTCATTATCATCATCATCACCTTTCCTCCGCTTCTTCCTCTTCTTTCAAACAAACGAGAGCACTTTTTATTTTTTTCCTAGTCAGCCAACTCAACTCTGCCATCCGTGGCGGGGCTTGTTATCCTCCTTTTACCTCCCTTTTTTTCTGTAATGTTTTTGCCATCTAACTTCAGGTTTGAATGAAATGTATCCTTCAAATTTTGTCGCGTCTCTTCGCGTTTTCCTTTTCGCTCGTTGTACTTCTTTTCACATCCCTTCATCTTTCATGCATCATCGTCTTTATGTCACTGCAAGGGAAAAAGCAAAAATGGAAGAGAGACGGGAGAAGGGGGACTAGACCAAAGCATGCAGACACACGAACGGACATACAGAACAATCGGGTGAATGGTCGTCGGGGTGGGGGTATACGTTCAAGACGGGGGTACGATGGCAGAAGGGAAAAATGAACGAGAGCAAACAAGCTGGAAAATCCTAAAAAAAAGTTGAGCACAAACACAACAAACAAAGGGAAGGGGACATGCTCAAGACATGTCCGACATGTACCTGAGGACGAACGGGCGTGCTATTAATTACACGCACCACAACAACCACCACAACCACAACCACAACCACAACAACAACTTTTTTTTTTTCTTAGCTCAGAACAAACCAGAAGGGACGACAAAAGAGTGCTCTCGGTTTTTCTTTTTTTCCTTCTGTCAACAACAACAAACCGGGGAGAGTCTGTGTGTTTATCTTTTTGTCTTTTCTCTTTTGATTCAGATGCCATGTTGTGATAGATCCAGAACAATACAAAGGCAATAGGGGTGACAATACAGGTTAGACATTTTTTCCGGACTAAACAAAATGTTTGCCAGCTTGTTCCAAAGAACATCATTATTATCATCAACAACAAACAAAACCATGGTATAGATGCGCCACAAAAAAAAAAAAAAAAAAAAAAAAAAAAAAAAAAAAAAAAGCAACAACTCTCCCGTACTGCACTCTGAGGCGCAATACGAACCAAAACACAACAACAACAAAACTCAATGGCTTGCACCACAATTCACGCCAAAAGATCTTGGGATGGGGGGAGGGCTAACGGTCGACTATGGCGAAAGAAAAAGATGTAATAATAAATAATGATATATGTCTTGGAGCATGGCGCGAGAGCTTTAGGTGGCGATGCTTTTTTTTTCTCAATCTGGCGAAAGGGTAAGCTGGTAAGGGTACATTTGCTCGGCGTCGATGCTCCCACTAGTTGTTGCCGTTGGAAGAGAAAGAGAGCGCGCGAAAGAAATGGGAGAAGGTACAGCAGCTAGGGAAAACCATGGCAACCATTGACTATATGCTGTAACCGGTACTCACATGTATCGGTCAACATGCATCTATTTCTCGCTGGTCAAAAAAACAAGATTAATGCAATAGTTTTTGGTAGCATTAGGATACATCTCAGTGTGTACAAGGTGTGCCCTGACCTTAAGAGAAAAAAAAAATGAATGAAGAAATGGACGGGGGTGCAAGGGAGAGAAATGAGGGCACTCACCGAATTGAGGGGGATGAGAGGGAGAGAAAGAGAAAAGAAAAGCCCAAAAATGAACGGGGGGCGGACCCGAAAGAAGGACAGGACGGGACACTACACACAGACGCCATAACCTGCCGACAGGTGAGATCATTGGCTGGGAAACTGACTTCTTTTTGATTCGGCCTGGTCCGTGAACTGACATCCTCGCGAGGAATAAACAGTAGTGGTTGCCCTGAGAACTAATTTTTCTCCTCCAGCACCCATCAAGAGCGCGTTTTGCTTTATTCGTCTTCACTCGCGCACACACACACAATCGAGAGAGAGAGGCAATGAGATATGACAAGGCAACTTGAGTAGATACTACTTGTGAGGAACAAAAAACTAAAAAGGGTCCTGCCTTCGCTTTTCATTTAAAAAAAAATAGAAAATAGAGCAAAACACGGAGACACAAAAGACAACCAGGCACCGAGTTCCATTTCTTGATCCCTTCGATTCATGATACATCGTTTCGTCGTTCTAATGTTATTTCTCCTTTTCTCTTATGCATCCAAAAAAAACAAAAAAAAAAAAGTCTCCCTATAAGATGGAGTAATGGCCTGGCAGGGACTGGTTGTTTCTTTACTTTTGCTTACAAGGATAAGGAGGTATATCCTCGTCTGGTGTACATAAGCATTGTTGTTTTCAACGGGAACTTTGCTATAAGGAGAGGTTGACAAAGCAAGAAAACGGGGTCTGACAATACCGGAACAGGCCTTCTCAGTTTTCTTTCATATCTTTTCTATCTATCGCAGTATCAAGTGCAATTGACAAGCAGATTTCAAAAGTAGTTGACCATTCCTTTCTCTCTTTGGCGTATGGCGCGCAATCACTAAAGGCGAGAATCACGAAGTGACCTACACCCTTCACAATCATGGACGTGTGCGCGTTCCCGATTGTCCAAACATGTAGCTATGATGATGTCCAACACTTACATGTACTCCCTCTATCTTTCACTACCCGAGAACGTACTACACTGTCTACAATTCTCTTCAAATGTATGAACAAGCAATCTGAACCACACCTGAGCATTACATCAAAGAAAATAAAGATATGTGTCGTACTCTTGTTCCACTCATGTTCGGGCACCAGAGCTTAATTCAAGAAAAAGATGGAGCCATGAAAGGCATGGCACCAAACAAAATAACTACAATACTTGACCTTAAAAGAAGGACGACCATGGCGAAGCCATGGGCGTTCTGCTTGAGGCTACTTGGTGAGAACGTAACTGGGCACAATCGATAATTTCCTGTCATTTTTTTTGACAAGCTAGAAAAAAGAAATCACTCATTTTGATTTGCGCGTAACTACGGAAGTGATTCGTGAAGATTTAGCAAGCAGAGCGAATTCAACAATTGCGAAGCTTGGCGGCGTCTGGAGTACAGCTTTTGCGTTGGTTTGGTCTTGGTCAAGGGTTTGGATTTAGCAAAAAGAGCCTGAAAAAAAAAAAAAAAAAAAAATATGAACAAGCGAACCCGGGGCGTCGCCACGGGAGCAAGCGCTAGTGGTCGGGGAGCAAAACGACTGCCAGGAAGCAAAAGAGAAGATGAAAGTGCCGGGACTCGAACCCGGTTCTCAGGCTTGGAAGGCCGGAATGATACCCATATACTACACTTTCTCTGTGAAACTGAAACTTCAGTTTCTTACATATATCAAAAGAAAATATGCATATCACGTGGTATCACGTTTCTACGCCACCAAAAAAGCTGGTTTAAAAAAATCACTAAAAATGTGTACGAAAAAAAAAGCTGGTTAAAAAAAATCGCGAACAAAAAAAAGAAAAGCTGGTTAACAAAAACTTGGAGGCTCACTACGATCTGGAAGGAGGCGGATATGGAAACCCCGATGCTCCGCGACAATCGCATGGGAGCAGACCCAGGGCATCTCCGCCAAGGACAAAACATTAAAATGCACAGGTCCTCGTGGTGACTGGAGTCAAGGATATGGTTACATTACGCGTGATGGTTTCTGCCCGTGTGGCGCTTCGCTAGCCATACATAAAGATCAGATCTGCCCTGCAGCGACCAAGAATCCACGCACAACTCATGAACGGCTGTTGGAGAACCTGCTGGGAAGGAGAGAGTTATCATTGATGGAGAGGTTGGGAAGAATCCCCTTTATTCGTATCTAGTTCTATTTTCTTTTGTTATTGCTGTGAAGAGCAGCGATAATTATTGCGCAGAGCCAGGTTCCGGAACGGACTGTGACTGGCGGATGGTTCACTGAAGAGTTTGGTCTGTAGTCCCCTTTACTTCCAAATGCTTCCTTTGTTCTGTTTGTCAGAGAAATAAAATTGTGTAAAAAAAAAGTGCCAGGTGTTTTTTTGGAGGGAGGGATTCTGTTTTCTCTTTCCTAGCTGTGTAAAAAGAGAGAATTGTGAAAGGCAATCCACCCCGACTCAAGCTCTTTCTCACTGGAGTCTGGCTCCAGGGTCATACTTTCGTACCATTGTGTCTCTGTCATGCTCGTTTCAAATACCCACAAAAAATCAATTTTTCATTCTCGCGCTCTTTTGGGGGTTCATTCTTCGGTCATTTTCTGAATGATGAAAAAATGTTGGCAACAGAAAAGAAATGCTGGTTTTGGGAAGAAAAAACCTGTGTGTTGTTCGTAGTGATGTGGTCCCTGGGCCTTCGTTGGTGTCCATCTACTTTCGCGATCGAAAATTGAGCTCTTTTTTTTTTTTTGGCGAGTTGTAACGTTACTTCCTTGTGCCTGCTTTACATTGCCTTCTAACTTTCTCTCTCTTGTACCAATTCAATAGAAAGATAAGAGCATGTCCATTTGCATGACTGCCACTTGAACCATTTTTGCAGTCATTATATCCCTTCTCTCGAGCGCCAAGAAGAGTCTTTGCATTTTCTGGCGCATTTTTTTTTTTTTTTTTTTATTATTATTTTTGGCCATGGCAAGAGGAGAAGGCGACACAGATCTCAATCTTTGTCTCTCAGGTCGTTGTCTTTGTATTATTTACTTGGAGAGGAAAAGAGAAGAAATGTTGGATCGTTGAGTGGGCGTGAGTGAAAAGATGAGGAGCCATCGTTGGAGAAGAAAGGAATGGCTCAGGGTTGACAGCGAATAGCCACTGAGAGGTAGAGTGGTAAACGTAGATGACACGAATTACAAGAGGGAACGCAAAAAAATAATTATATTTGGTGATGGCGAGAGGAATGTGAGAGTGAACAAGGCCGCGAATACGACTGGACATAAGCAACATGGTACAAGGTAACAAAAGGACAATATCCCAGAAGAAAAAAAATACAACGTAGAGACAACTGTCCACCTGGCAATCATCAATGTAGAAACCATGGTACAAGCCCCAACGAGGATATTGTAAGGTGCAAAAAACGAAAGGGAAAAAAGAGAGAGGGATGCGGAGGGACAGGTTTGATCCTGTGTCCCCTCACTTTAGGATAAACAATGTTGTGATGTTTGATACTTTGTAGAGTTGCTAACACATCCTTGTAATTGAAAGTTGAGGCAGGTCCTTTATACCTCACTCTCTCCTCTTGCCAAGACAGCCAGAAAGGATGGGCGGCAATCAAGATGGGCCAAGGGGATGGAGGCGCGGTTTCTTTGAAGGAGGCTGAGCATCAAAAATGAAAGATTTCTCAAGAGGCTCTTTTCCTATGGACCACAAAAAGGGTCTTTTCCGTGAATTACTCCTCCCCTCCGCTGTTTGGATTGAATGAAAACGAAAACGAAAACGTAATATATCCTACTCCACGCTTCCCGATGTTTACCGTATAAACCTCTGAATTCTTCTACGGCTAGGGCGGGAGGCAGCGAATGAGAGGAAAATATCAGTCCACTTCTGCCCTGGTTAGACCAAGTATTTAAAAAAAAGGAACGAAGACCAATAATTTTTATTAATGCATGAGGTCTGGTGCATTGTGTATGAACGGGAATTAACACCACAAAAACTCAAGTAAATAGCTTGCATTGTATACTGTTATTCAAGGGCCAGGGTATTATGGGGAATCGTGAGAACCTGACATTTTTGGACACTCGACAGCCAACAAATAAAATAAATAACACCAATCATCTCTATACCACTGTGGTTGCCTCCACTGAATGCTACTCTTCCATCGACGCGTGTCTGTAACAGCCAACTTGTCATCAGCGCTCTTTGTCAAGGTAAGCATTGGTTTCACCACGGTTGGGCGAAGCAAAAACAAGAAGGCTCGCTTAAAGGAGCAAAAGATATCCGAAAACCCGGATTTGAACCAGGGACCTAGAGATGACAGACAAACTACAGTCTCCCGCTCTACCAACTGAGCTATTTTCGGCTGATGTTTGGGCCTTCTCTAGGTGTTATATAAACCCATGTATATTTGAATGTATGACGTCTCTGTATATTATCATATTAAAATAGAGCATAAGCTGCGCTCGCCAGAGTACTTAGGGAGGGCCTTACTTTCGTTCGAACTTTTCTCCTGAACTTTCTTCGCAACTCTTTCTCTCTCCCTCACCTACAAGTACACTCACACTCACACCCACAACATGTCTCTGGCCAAGCAAAACTTCTCTTCTGCCTCCGAGGAGGCTATCAACCACCAGGTAAAGAAGCACTCGACCATGAGGGTTGTTCGGAAAGAAAAGGCCGAAATGAATGTCAACTTGTGGGGTGCAGGTTGCGCAGAATGAAAAAAATAAAGAGCCTTCCCCATGGGCAACCATTGCATGGCAACTTCACCTGAAAGAAATGAAAAACTTATTCCCTTTTTTTTCGCGTGTTCTCTCTTCCCTCTTCACCGTTACGTTGCACTTCACGAACAACAGATTAGCCAGGAGCTCCAAGCTTCGCAGGTGTACCTCTCCCTCTCTGCCTGGGCTGGTCATGTCAACCAGGCCCTGCCCGGTCTCGAGAAGTTCTTCAAAGAGAGCGCCGAGGAGGAGCGCGAGCACGCCCAGAAGCTGATCAACTACCAGAACCGTCGCGGCGGCAAGGTCATCCTCCAGACCCTCCAGGCCCCCGAGGCTGACTGGTCCTCTGCCCGCAATGCCATTGAGTCGACTCTCCAGCTCGAGAAGGGTAAGTTGGTGTCTTATTTCTTCAATTGATTCAGGGGTTATTGAATCGAATTGTATTGGATTAGATCGCGAGTAGCGTACTTCTCAGGGGGGTGTTGTAACTCTTTCTCGCCCATCTGGGCCGATTGGCAATGGAGGGTGGGGTATTGGTCATTCATTCATCCTTCTCCAGCACACTCCCGCCGTCACTCGCATTCACTGTCACTTTTTTGACTTTCATGACCCCCCTTTGGACGGGCTCTGAAGGAATGAAGAACGGTTTTCAGTCTGCTCTTTTCGGCCGATAAGAGTGGCCGTCGTGTTCTCGACAACACGATACAGTTTTGGCCCAAACGATTGAAAATGTCAAAGCGCGAGACGAAGGAGTCACCCGCGATTGAAAAGGAAAAAAAAAGGAAACAAGATCCATTCCACACGCACACACGCAACACACAAAACGCAAACGCCAACGCCAACACAATAACAGAGCTCACCACATAGCTAATAAAAAAAAAAAGTAGGAAAAGCAGTGTGCATGTCAAATCCAACAACAAAGAATGAAGCTGACCTGATCAAATTTTATGTTTACTGTTATGCGATGCGATGAATAGATGTCAACAAGAGTCTGTTGAACTTGCACAAGATTGCCGAGGAGAACAACGACCCTCAGCTCTGCGACTTTATTGAGTCCGAGTACCTCGAGGAGCAGGTCGAGGCCATCAAGAAGATTGCCGATCTCGTTACGCAACTCAACCGCGTCGGAGGCGATGGACTCGGATGTATGTCCCTTCGCTCTCTCATTCAGTCATTTACAATGGTGTTCACTTTATCTGTTTATCAACTCATTAACTAACTGACGCCAACTGCCCTTTTTACTCTTATTAGTGTACCTCTGGGATCAGAACCTGTTGAAGCACCACGATGCTTAAATCTCTACGCCCAACCAACAGAAGCGTCATTCATGAGCAGAGTAGAGCAGACCGGACCAAGATCTATTGTACACATCCTCCACTTATTTGTGGCAACATCATTCTCTTTTACCCCCAAAAATAAAAAATGTATATACCGCATTACTTTATTCTTTATTCTGGACCAGCGTTACATTGAATCTCTAATGACCTTCACCATGATGGATGAATGTATTTTTTTGCAAGTAAAGAAGTCTTTTTAAATGGATTTCGGAGAGGCGGAGAACAGTCTATCGAGCTCTGGTTTCTTTGCTTCTTTGCTGCAAGTATGATGTGCTTTCTCCTTCCTTCTCTGCAACTTTTCTCGAAGGGGCACATCTTCTCCTTTCGGGGTCCTTTTTTTTTTCTCGGTCTGTCGTAAGTTCATCTTAAATAAAAGAGTCAGTCTCGAGATCAAAAAAAACGGCCAAAGCAAGTTACGGCTATAAGTGTCAGCAAGAGCGAAAAGATCATCGCGAACGGGTCAGTTGGATGGACATTGGTGTAGTATATGTGTGGTTTATTTTATGTTTTTTTTTTTTTTTTTTTTTTTTTTTTTCGTCCTCGTGGCCCACATCAAACAGGCACCAAAAAAATAAAAAAAGTAAAGAGTTACTGATGAATAGATTCTCGTTCCTCACCATCTATCAATCGGGAAGAATAGTAGAGAAAAGGAAAGAAAAGGGAAGAAGACTTCTTCACTGTCTCCACTCTCGTAACCCCTCCCCACTACTCCTCCCGCTCTTCATAGTGGGGTTTTTAACTGTTGACAACTCTCCCCCGCCTTCTGAAAAGACACAGAAAGCGAGCGTGTGAGTTTTGGGCCTCGAAAAAATATCTCCCTTAGCAAAAAACCCACTGACCCCCCCTCTCTTCCTTCCAATCCTCCCCTTTCCGTCATTTTTCCTTGTTTTCCCCTCACTCTCCTCTTCCTCACATCATGTGTGTCTGTCCTATCTCGCTTGAACGGATGGTCTGTTTCGACTTCGGAAAACAAATTCCTTTTTTGATCAAGGGTTAGTTAGGGGGTTGGTTGGTTGGGTTGGGGGGGATTCGGACTTCGGAGATGAGCGCAGGGGCAGCAGGCAAGAAAAAAAAACGATGTGAGGAATACGTGCGCGCGCATAAACGAGCAAGGTGCATGAGATGAGAGCATTTTTTTTTTTTTTTTTTTTTTTTGGTACGAGAGTGGCAGAAAGGGGAAGGGAAAAGGGAGATTGCGAATTCAGAGATACGCCTTTGCATTGGAGTAAACAAACACAAGTCGGCGCACACAAAATAAAAAATAAAACGTTGGTCAATGGTTGAATGGTCCAGGGCTGAACAAACAATAGAAAACACGAAAAAAAACAAAGCAAGGAGAGCAAGAGAGCAGACCAGACCCCCCTCCCCTCCCCTCCCCTCGATTGCTTACGCTCATACGCATTGGTCTCATACTCATTTGTTTTTTTCTTACTCTCGCTTTCAGATTTATTGATGAGATTGACATTTTAGCCGGGGTTTGTTCGACCTCTTTGTTTATTCAGAAAATACAGACGCGAGAGAGCGTGTGCATATGCCAATGAGAAAAGAACGGCGATGAAGAAGGACCGAGACCGAGACCCATTGCCCATTCCATTCAAGACTATCGCACTATTCATCCCATCCGCACCTTCCGCAAGGACGATGCCGTAGTCGCAGTCGACGAAGTGCCTTGCAAGGGCAAAGAGAGAGGAGGGTGTCGTTCCCGGTACTGGGCCATCCCCTGAATGAAACCCTCAAACCCAGGTTTATCGCGCGCGATCGGTTCCAGGACCTTCAATCGCTGCTCCAACATCACCCGGAACGGCTCCACGGCCGCATCCCTTTCCAATTGCTCCAACGCCGATACGCCAACTGCTGCTGCTGCTGCTGCTGCTACTGTTGTCGTCTGTGAAGAGTCGATTTCCATAGACGCAGCCTCGCTTGCTGCCGTCGCCGTCGTACCATCTACACCTTTCTCTTGCTGCTGTTGTTGCAGTTGTTCTTGACGGTGTTGCACGAAGGTTGAACTCTGGAACATATCGAGGGTCATCCCCACAAACGTCGCCAGATGCTTTCCCTGTGTAAACGTCTCAAGTCTGCTTGGGACAGGGATCCAGAGAGTCTGGCACAATAGTGTCCAAAGTAGGCTCTGAGGCGATAAGTGCTTATCCCCGCACCCCACCAGCGGGGTCGTCATCATCGCCGCACCCAACTCAGCTAATCCAACGAAATCAAGGGTATGGGAAAGAAATTGAGGTAAAGAGAGAGTAATGGCGTGTCAGAAGGAGAAGGTGCGGTTCAATAACACATATATTTCGGCAATACGGTAAGATCGAAACAAAAATTCCAGAAAGGAGGACATTGATGTACCTGCACGCCGGCCATTGGGTGTCAAGGCGGCCTTCAAAAATCGCTTGAGGATGTTGGTGACAAACTGGGCAGGTCCCACGTAGCAAAGCGTGGCCCGGAAGAGGTCGACATCCAAATGATAGCTCGATCCACCAAAGACTGGCCAGCCCTTTTCCCGCTTCATGACCAGGGGTGTCCTTCCGCCCGAGATAATCGCGTCATACGCAAACACTGTCTGCTGCGCAAGCTTTGGTACATCATATGCCTCAGAAATCTTCCACGCTACATAAAAAAAACGAGCGGAGTTAGTCATGTTTCCAATTCTTATATGTTTTGGTTTGTTGGCACATCCAGACTGACTTACAGTCATAGTTGACAGAGGTCTCGGCAAGGCGCTCATGGATAATAGCGAGCTGGTGATAATTCTCGATAGCATGATGTCCCAACGCTGCAGAGATTTCACTCTTCAGCAATCTGATCAACCGCGCCGGGAACGCCTCTCCAGCCAACAGTGACTTCAAACTCGACTGCATCATTGCAACCGACTTGCCAGAAGTCACAGTATGTCCTGCCTTCCCACCACTGTTTCCACTTGCACTCCCACGAGATGCCAGGGGCGAGGTTCCCGTAGGTGACATCATGGACGACGCAGAAGACGCGCCGTGGGCTGAATGGTGCGTCGAGTTGAGGGGACTGGGGGCAGAAAAAACAATCTCCTGGCAGAGGTACTGGACAACTCCAATCAAAACAAATAGTAGGCAAGGTTGCAAAAAGTAATCGAGACCGCTGTTAAGTGTTGTCGCGTCAATGACTCCAGCCTGGCACGCTGCCAGAGATTGTTCAAAGATCGAAGGAGAAATCTCCAACAGCATCTGAGGTTTCGATGTCCTATAGGATGTAGTTGACGCGTTATTTTGAGTAGAACGTGTCAGAGCTTGAACGATGAGCCAAAGATCATGACAACCAACAATAAATATAGGACATATGTGCTTACTGGATTAAGTCGTCAGAGATACCCATGCTGTCGAAAAGAGCAGAGATCCATCGGCCCATCAGTCCTTGCATGTCCGTTGTCATGGACGACATGGATGCAGTAGGGATGGTGGCAGAAGTATGGTGAAGCCACAGATAACAGAATCCTTGCTTATCCTTGAGCACCGAGTCCAGACACTCCGCGAGCTCGTATCGTCGAATAATGGTCATAATCAGGATCAGCACATCTCCAAACCCTTCCAGATTCGAGTTGCAGGTGTCTAATTGCAATCAAAGAGCGAAATTGTCCTAGCGAGGTTAGTTTCATGTTCATCCTGGTTTTCAGAGTGCTGCTGCATTAACCATCTTTGATACTGTTGTCCGCGTTACCAATGTCGTCGTCCTCGTTTTGCTGAAGGTTGTTGACAAAGCTTTCCAGAGGGACCAGGAGCGACGATGGTGGCCGCATCAGTAGAATAAGGTCTACGACTAATGGGTTGTCATCCAGCGTCTGGCACAGCTTTGACAATGTCAGGACATCGTTATTGGCCGCCGCCTCTTCGCACACCTATCCATCGAGGCAAGAAATTTCGCTTCAGTCTTTGACCACTGCCCAGATCGTTTTGTAGTGAAACACAGTTGACATGAGTTCCGTGCATTGTTGACATCGTTAGACTTTACCTGAATGATCCGATCGAGGAGGGCTTCCTGGTGCTCAAAGTCGCTCAGGGTCCTTCCACAGAGATCATTAACAGCATCAGCCGGTGATTGTTCACTGTACTTCCCGAATTTATACTGCTCTGGGTCATAGTGGGTTGGTGGGACATCTGTGAGGATATCGAGTTGGTCCAGCCTAACAAGTCCCTTTGCTCGACATCCGATCGCAATTGATTTGAGAACATCAGCTCTCTCTCCTGTTCCGTCCTCTGCAACGCAATCGTCGCACTCGTTAAGTATTCCTCTGTAGAACGAAAGCTGTCTGAGCGTTGATTCCACCGTGTCGCAGAGCTGTTGTGAAGAGGTGGTGTAGACATTGATATGTTAATGAAGGGATATATGCACCCAGCAATTTAGACCGCAATTCTACTCACTGGTAGTCTAGACGAATCCTTTGCTTACCTCCTCATAACCGTAGCCGAGCTTTGACACAATGCTTGGAATCTAGATCGTACACAAACACACGAAATATCCATAGTAAATAAATATCCTGATCTCCTTAATGCAACCGATGATCCTGTCGATGCCATGGCAACGCTTAGCAATACCTTCACCAAGACGAGGCATTTCCAGAGGAGTCGTTGACTTGAAGAATTGGATTCTGCAAGACCCGTCAATCCTGCCAGCCAGAACTGAAGGATGACCGTTTCCATGGTCAGTCCCTTGATCCGCTGCACATCCTTGAGTCGCTGTAAAACAAACACATCGGGGACAACTGGTCGGATTCGTGCCTATCAGGTTGAAAGTAGTAGGTATTGATCAATGTGTGTCTCCGTGTTGAAGCTCATTGAGAGGCACGTGTGTTGAGGTGAGGACTGTACCATAGTGTAAGCCAGGTACAGCATATCAGTGCTGGCCAATGCCTCTGGATCGATCTCCGTCGTGGGTGCGTTCCATATCGCCATGATTGTGTATGAGTTGTGTCTGTATTCGATGTAATTCCCGTTTTAACTTGATAGATGTGTAGGAGTCCTGGTTGATGATAATTGGCGATTGTTTAATGCGATAGTAGAGAGCTGCCTATGGTTTATGGTAGTGAAGAACGAGCAGCAAAGAAAGGCATGGTTGCCATTAGATGAAGGAGATGGTTGCGGGAATGTCTCCACGCTTGTTTGCGCGCCCCGTTCACTCTTTTCTGCTCCGATGAAGTACCCAGTCAAGAATGGTGTATTTCGCTACCGAGTTTCTGATGTCGGTTCCTGAAACGCCCTTTGTGAGTCGACAATGGGGGAATGGAGAAAAGTAAAGGTAAAAGTGTCAGTGGTGAATGGGTGATGCCCCTTTGAAGTTTTGAGACTGTGCCCTGAGTGTGGCTTTTCATTTATTTCAAGAGCCAAGCGAGACAACGTGTTTTTTTTGCCACTCTTTTTTTACGCGCTTATTCTTTTTCTTTTTGTTGCCTTTTCTTATTCACACATCTTCCCACCATTGGCTGACTTGACCCATCAGGATCGAATCAGCACCCTCGCAGCAGGAACAGGAGTAGGAACAAGAACAAGGAACGGGTGGTCGTGCGATTCACAAAATAACAGGGACGCACAATGACTACACAGCCAGCATGGGCCATGCCCTCAGGAGAAGCAAGAGGCGTGTTACGAGAGGCCATCCAAGCCTGTAACGAGCGCGGACTCTACTTTGCCGCACGCTGGTAATGCGCTTGTCTATCACGAACACCTTCAGATAAAATGCTATTAGTAAAATAAATGTCGTTTTTTTTCGTCCGAGATTGTTGACAAATGCTTATCGTTCCTGATAGGGCAGCAGAAGCACTCAATGGACTTCCTGCAATCGACCATGAGGGCTCCAAGGACGATGATACACGGATGCCAACCACCCGATCAACTAAAGCAACAGCAGCCCAGTCATCAACAATAACGAACTCTGAGCGTTATGTCTCGATGTACGCGGAAGAACTCGGTTTGGACTCATTGACAGGTCAGCCCGCAGGATTGTACACCGCCGAGTATGATACTTACTTAATGGCTAAGACCTTTTTCGATCTCAAGGAGTATGATCGATGTGCTGCCATTCTTGAGAAATGCGAGAGTAATAAGTCGCGGTTCTTGAGACTCTATTCAAAGTACCTCGTAAGTTATTTTGCTTTCCCCTTCTAGGAGCTCCTTGATCCTACCCAATTGAAAACAATTTAGTCGCTGACTACTTTCTCTTTTTCCCCGATGATTATTAGGTCGGCGAGAAGCGGCGGGAACAGGATACACGGGAGGTTCTCGGTAGGACGGATGGCGCACTTGTGAACAGTTCATGGAGTTGTAATAGTTTGGTCCGCTCTTTAGTCAATTCTCTTTTGACTTACAATTACGTTTTACTTGTTGCGATAGGTCCACTGGACAATGGGATGGCGGTCAACAAGGAGATAGAGAAGATCGACACGGAACTGGCTGAAGGCTACCAAGCAGGCACTCTAGACGCATTCTGCAAGTATCTGTAAGTGCCATGGAGACTAATCATACACCGCCTGCTATCTCAGGATACTATACGACAAAGGAGAAACTGACATTTGGGCGTGTTCATGTTGAATGACATAGGTATGGAATTGTGTTGATCAAGAGGCAGAGAAAGACCCTGGCGATGACAGTTTTGATCGAGTCCGTTAACCAATACCCCTACAACTGGAGCGCATGGCTGGACCTTGGCTCTTGTCTGCCCTCTTTAGCCGCCGTAAGTTCTCAGTGTTTACGGAGTTAACTATTGGAACTGAGCGATAAACAGCTGTGGATCTTGCGGCCGTAACTCACACTTTTCTCGTCGATGTTGTTGCGACCTTTGCAATCGTAGATTACAAAGATCAAACCGACGTTGCCTGTCAGTTTTATGACTTCTTACTTCCTTCTGCATACAACACTGGAATATGTCAGTCATCAACAGGAAGAAGGCGTTGTCTGGCTGGAGGAGCTGATGGAAGCCTTTCCGCGGAGTGCCTTTGTTAAATGCGAACGAGCTCTAGTCCTTTATCACGCTCGAGGTAAAGCACGTTATATCATTTTTTTTTCGGCAACAAGTCCGCTGTATCATTAGCATTATCTAACGTCGAGACATTCGCTCGAATCACGCTTGTCGCTTGTAGACTTCCCGGAGGCGGACAAGGTGTTTGAGGAAGTGGTCAAAGAGAACCCGCATCGACTGGATAGCTTGGATGTCTTTTCGAACGTGTTGTTTACGACAGGAAAACGTGCAAGACTGAGCTTCCTAGCACACAGCTGTGCAATGACCGACAACTACCGACCGGAGACATGTTGTGTTATTGGTAAGCTCAATTTGGATTGCGTTGCAAGAAGGCCTTCTCATGTTGTTGGCATGCTTTTGGTTGGCTAATATCAAGCTTTGCCTTTTCGTGTTATATGTCTATTAGGAAACTACTACAGTATGAAAGGCGAGCACGAGAAAGCTGTTGTCTACTTCAAACGCGCGCTGCGGTTCAACAGGAGCTATGCGTCAGCGTGGACGTTGCTTGGACATGAATACATGGAGATGAAGAATGCCTACGCCGCTGTTGAAGCCTACCGGCGAGCCGTGGGTATGTGTATTATCTGTCAAGAATCAGAAACGCTTAGTTGTCTATTCAATGCTGACGGCCACGAAATGAACTAACATTGAATACATGTCGCTCCGTAGATTACGACCAGCGGGACTTTAGGGCGTGGAATGGGCTGGGTCAGACATATGAGACGCTCAAGATGCATTACTATGCGCTGAACTATTACCAGAGAGCTACGGCGATTCGGCCATACGATGGGAGGATCTGGTGTGCTATGGGTCAGTGCTACGAATCATTGGACCAGGATCTGGCGGCTATCAAGTGTTATACCCGAGCGTTGCTTGGACCTGACCAAGAAAAGACGGCATTGAAGAAACTGCCTAAACTGTACAAAAAGATTGGCGAGTCTGACGCGGCCGCGCATTACTTTCGCAAAAGTCTCGAACAGTTCCGAGAAGAGCAGGTACGAGTCTTTTTCGTGGTTGTTTTCTGGTGGCCATGGTGGGTTGTGTATCGAGGCTATGCAGACATATCTTACAATCATTAATCTTACCTTTTCATGTACCTTTGTTACTGTGCCTTTGATAATAGAGCGAATCGGACGACAAGGCAGAGGCATGTCTCTTCCTGGCATTGTACGAGCGCGGCAAGGGGAATCTGGAGGATGCACTGGAGTATGCGAAGGAAGCTATGCAGTGCTCGTCCGAGTCGCACCAGGAAGATGCCAATGCACTCACGCGTGATATTCGTAGTGCTCAGGATGCTGCCAGGTCGAACGAGATAGATTAGCTTTTAGATGGCGACATGCGTAGCTTTAATGAACTTGGAGTACTACAACGTCGTTTCAGGCGTGGGAGGATAGCTAGGATCTCTTTTTACCAGCCCCCCCCTACTCACAGAAAAAGAAGGGGTGGAAAAAAACAATAATAACAAGAGTAGATGCCCCCCTTTCTATCATTTTATTGTTGACTGTGAACAGACCTAAAGTATTTGCCTGAAATGTCCTCATTCTCATTCTCTCATTAACTTTTTTTCTTTCTTCATCCTTTCTTCTTCACAATCTTTTTTTTTCTTTTTTTCTTTCTTTCTAAGTTCACAGAGTGACAAAACAACAAAACACGACGATAGAACCCAGAGCTTAAAAAATCAATTTTTTTTGGTGGCAAAAACATACAGAGAGCTATGATGAGGACTCGACTCTCAGGAACGCGATTGTTGACGATAGGATGTGCCTGTCTCCTCCTTCACAGCGCGCTCGGTAACCTGGACCCCAGAGGTAAGCACTAATGTCCTTCTCTCTCGGTTTTCAGCTCCAACAAAAAAAAAAAAAAAAAAAAAAAAAAAAAAAAAAAAAAAAAAAAAAAAACAACAACATTGACTCAACGAGACTAACGATATAGCTTTTGTTACCATTTGAGAAACTTGTTAGACCCAGTGGCAGATGTACTGGCAGGATCCCTCGAATATTCGTGGATAGGCACTGAAGGAGACGACACACAGCTCTATCTCCAAGCTCAAAAGCATCAGCAACACCACCAGCAACAGCAAATGTGGATGAAACAGTTGGCTCCTTTGGAAGCTCTCGAGTCAGCATTCGACCGCGCAGGTGGACGCCGAAGACGGTTCAAGACCTCATCCACCGAGTCCAAGACCAACAACAACAATAGCGACACCTCAAAAAACTGCGATACACCTCGCTTCGTCGCAGAAGAAACCTGGGAATCCATTCTCTTGGAAATGGGTCGAGTCCTCCAAGCCAACAACCTCCTCCTTCCGACACTATTACCCCTCTCCAAAGTATTGACCGAACCTCTGGAGGAAGAGGACAAGTCCGAGATGCCCCGTCTGATGCGTTTGATCGAAGTAGGTCTTGTTGCATTCCATCATGTCGCTGGAGCAATTCCTGAAGGTACAAAGGCGCAATTGGATACCATCCTCTTTGGGACCAAGATGTTGCAACGTCAATTAGTGGAGCTGTTCAAGTGCCAGGATAGGAATTGGACCCCTGAACTTGCAGCCAAGGCGGTCTCATGGCGTAGTTGTGCGGCTGCGGGAATCTTTTATGAGGACTACTTTGAGCAACTCCGGAGGGTTATTGAGAATGCCGGGTCCGGGTTTAAAGAGAACCAGCTTGTCAAGGAGGCATTCTCAAAACTCAAGTTCCAGTCTGAGGGAGTCTACTTGACACAGCAGGGTGCCCGTAAGGCGGTGGATGCGGTGGAGAAGGAAGATTCGATGGATGAGTGGGTAGAAATGGTGGCGCTTATGAGGTTAACGCTTGCGGCGGGGGATGCGCTGCAGGGTTGTCAGATCAGTTTGCAGAGGAGTATCGTTAAGGCGCAGGCGAAAGCTGGGTCGGTCTCGGACTTGGAGCAGGTGATCTATGGACTTTTGGCGATGGTTGGGCGACGACGGAACCCGATTTCTTCTCCCATGGGTGGAGGAGGAGGTTCGAAGGAAGGAGTTGTGGCGCGGTGTCATGTGGTGTTTACTGAGGCGGTGGATATGGTGGACTTTATTCTGTCGATTCCTGTTGTGGAAGGAGGGGATAATAAGCCTACTGGATCGGTGTTCTTGCATCGATTGCTGACAAAGTATGTGGATCGGATTGGAGAGTGGATCCAGAAAGCCTGGAAAGCGATCGATCAGCATTCTGCAAGCGACGGAGGCAGTAGCCGTGGGGGCGGTGAGTGGAGGCAGATAGAGATGGTTGGGGCGTTGTTGGTCAAGAATCTCAAGGACGTCGAGTTTTCAGAGTTGTCCAAGAGGGCCGAGTCGGTTGTATACGAATTCCTAGGTCCCGCTCGTCGATTGGAGGGTAAGATCCGTGAGCTTGACGCGTGTATCCTGTCAGTCGACCGTCAACACGGTCCCTCCAAAACCGAAGTTGAAGCTGAAGCAGGGGAAGGGGGTAGCCACAAAGACGAGGTTGCGAAAGGGACACAGCTACCGTGCGGATTCCTGGCCGAACGCGGTCGAGAGACGATAGCCCTAGCCATAGGAGGGGTCGCTCTGGCAAGACTGACAGGATCCGGCGATGAGCTGGAAGAAGCCCTTGAAAAGGTCGCAAAAGCAGTGGGTCTCTGGGACGAGGCGCGTGGGAGTGTGGTCATGACGATTGTAGCAGACGAGTGGAAAAATATGAAGGCGGCTGCTGCTGTGGGAACGACGGCGGCATTGGATGAACTGGAGAGGGCGTATGAGGGGCAGGTGATTGGGGATGGGTTGGATGTCGAGTTGACGGAGCTGGTGCCCCTTGTTGTTACCCAGATCCGAGCGTTGCAAGCCTGTAGCAACGTGCAGCGAGCTACATCTCCTTCTTCTCCTTCTCCTTCTTCTTCTTCTGCGTAGACTTGAAGAGGTGTTGCTAATAAGTAGTCCCCTTTATTATGAGGGTTGTTATCAAGGGAGATGGAAGTATTCCTTGTGTGTACAAAACGCCATGAATAATAGAGTTTGAGGTGGAGAGTGGAGAAAGGAGGAGTGCAAAGGAAGGAAAAAAAGTCATGCCACAGGAGGGTAACCCTGGTCTGTCGTACGACACAGGATTGGACAGCCTGCATTCGATTGCCACGAGGGAAAGGGAATTCTTTTCTTTTCCTCAGTTTGTGTGTCCGTGGATCTTTGAAAGATCCTTCCTCACATTTTGAGCCATTGAACATTTGGCTGAAGGTACTCTGCTTCCCTCTTTTTTCTTCTCAAAAAGCCATTTTCATATCTCTCTTTGCTTTGAAGTATATAAAAGTGTTCTATGCCACCGTGGTACTTTCATTCAGATGGATGCCTTCAATGCTTTTGGAGAAGGGAACAATGGGTGACTAAAAGAAGTCGTAGAAGTGACGGGATGATATGATTTGTGTGACTGACACGTGATAGTTCTCTACCCCGGACTAGAGAGGGGCTCAGACAGACGGACAAACACAGGGAACACGAAGACATAAAAGAAAAGAAAGAGAGATCTCGCTGACACATATCACATACGCCTGCCTTTTGTTCTGTCTTGTCTTGAAGAGAGAGAGACTGGCTATACAAACAACAAACAATAAACAGCATTGAGCATTGATGCGGGGGGATGAGAATCAAGAGGAAGAAGGGAAAGAAAGATGGATATAATGACAGGAAGTGAGAACACAGCAACAACCATACGACAATACAATGCAACCATGTCCAGTCCAGTCGATGTATATTGTGTGCCAACAAAGAACGAATGAATTATCTCACATCGGATCTTTTTCTCCCCTTTATCCTTTTTTTTTTTTTTTTTTTTTTTTTTTTTTTTTTTTTGCGCTGACACTTGACATCCTTTTCTTTGACTTTCCTTTTGTCTTTTTGTCTTTTTGTCGTTTGTCGTTTTTTTTTTTTCTTCCTTTTCTCCACCTTTTTTTTTTTTTTTACCTTCTTTCTCTTCTTCGTTGCCAGTCCTTTTCCCTTTTCTCTTCATCCTCTTTTCTCTCCCTCTCTCTCTTTCTCCGCTCCTTCCTTAATCTCCTCCTCCACCCCTTTCCTTTTCCCTTATCCTCTCTCCTCATCCCCCCTTTTCATCACTCTCACTTCCTTCTTCTCCTCTCTCCTCTCCTTCGTCATCGTCACTCTCTCACTCTCTCCCTACCCATCGCCATCTTTCCTACATTCACGTTTACATTCTTCATTCAACACATATAATCGATGGGCATCTTTTCAAAGCCAGCACCGGCCACCGCCGTCTTTGACCCGGCCGCCTTCAAGGCCGTGCTGCTTAAAATCGTCAAGGCATACTCCAACAACAGATCGACCGTCAAGCGTTCTATCTGGGTCACCATCTTGGCAACTATTGCCTTCCGTATCCATTCCATGGCGACTTCTAAACCCAAGAAGGAGGCCAAGAAGACTGGCTTGTCTAAAGGAGATGGCAAGGCTGCCAAAGTTGCTGTAAGAACATTTCGTTTTCTTTTTTTTTCCCGAGAAGATATCATGGATGGAATCAAAGCGAGAAGGGAGAACATGAAGGCAAAGGGATGAAAAAGTCTAATGCATAGAACGAAAAAAAAAGAGAAGAAACAAAGCAAGGAGAATTTGATCGAGGCAGACGACTTACAGAAGAAACAGATCTTAATTGACACGAGGTAAAGAAAAAAAAAACGAAAACTAACAAGTAGAGAGATATATCTTTTGCGAATGCAAATAGGTCGATCGGGTGTTTTTCGAAAGATTCATGCGCATCTTGCGTCTGGTCATCCCTGGATGGCGCTCAAAGGAGTTCTGGCTCCTCGCTGTTCACACCGGTTTCCTAGGTAAACAACATTGATCCAGGACTTAAACACAAGGACGATACGAGAATCCATGGAAATCATGGCCTGCATGAGCTGAAAAATGGGTAAAGGTCCATCAGGAGAGACGATCGCCATACTGTTCATCTTCCTTCGATCGAATCGAGAGAGAATGGATATCCGAGAATGCAAAACAAGAAGAAAGAAGGGGCCAATTCGCTTTTACGAATTTTTCGATCTACCCAACAACCATTACCAATCTCGTTTACGACGTTTATTATTTTATTCTATTCACGTCAAACCGCCACCACAGCAACAGTGTCAACAACAGTACAGGAGCCCAACAATAACAAAAGGCGTGGCATGGATCAGCAACAATAAGCTTATAACCACCACCAGAACTGACTCTACATTTTATCTGTGTGCGAGGGCATGCATGCGTGTGCACACACGAGGGAATCTTTCTCCAAAAAATTCATTCCACGGATACTAATATAGCCGATTCCCCTCGATCTTTTTTTCTTTTTCTATTGTCGCTGACAAACACGAACACGAACTCCAACAACAATAGTCTTCAGAACTATGCTGTCCGTTTACATTGCTTCCCTCGACGGAAGAATCGTCAGTGCCCTTGTCCGTGGTCAGGCCAAGGAATTCATGGTCGGATTGCTTTGGTGGATGACTGTCGCCGTCCCTGCCACCTACACCAACTCTATGGTTCGTCCTTGCCCATCGTCTTTTATTTTCACATCCATATGAAATTGCATGAACATGAACCTAACAAATAATCGCGTCAAACTGGTCTTCATAGTTGACATACATGCAGAGCAAGCTCGCTATCCAGTTCCGCACCCGTCTCACCAACCATATCCACGAGCAATACCTTACCGACATGACCTTCTACGCCATCGGTAATTTGGATGACCGTATCAAGAACGCCGACCAGTAAGTTGTCTTACACTTAGATTTCAATGCCAAGCTCCATTTGCAAAATTACCTCCATCGTGCTAACACTTGTTTACATTGGTCTCACTTAGGTGCATCACGGTGGATGTGAACAAGTTCTGTACGTCGTTGTCAGAGCTGTACTCTAATTTGGCAAAGCCCATCCTGGATGTCATTATCTACAACGTCCAGCTCTCCAAGAGCGTCGGAGGAGAGGGTCTCTTTGGTGTATCAGCACTGCTCCACGCCTCGGCTCTGGTTCTCCGCGCCTTGACACCTCCCTTCGGAAAGATGGTCGCTGAGGAGCAGCGTTTGGAGGGCGAGTTCCGTTTCACACATTCGCGTGTCATTGAGAACGCCGAGGAGATTGCCCTGTTCGGAGGCCACGATATCGAGAAGGCGATCCTCGACAAGAACTACTTTGCGCTCATCAAGCACGTTAACCGTATCTTCCGTATGCGCGTCTGGCATGGAATGCTCGAGGATTTCATCATCAAGTACTTCTGGGGTGCCATGGGACTTGTCATCTGCTCGATCCCTGTCTTCTTCAAGCTGCCCGGACAGAGTGGAGGTGCTGATATCGGAGGTCGTACCGAGGGTTTCGTCACCAACAGACGTATGTTGCTCAGTTCTTCGGATGCCTTTGGCCGTATCATGTACTCGTACAAGGAGGTCACCGAGTTGGCTGGTTACACTGCTCGTGTCTCTGAGCTCTTGGATGTCTTTGACGATGTCAAGGCCGGTCGCTTTGAGAAGCGTCTTGTCTCGTCGGCCTCGACCGAGGAGAACGCCAAGGTTCTCTCTGGACGTGGAGATGTTGTTGAGGACGATACCATCGAGTTTTTGGATGTGCCAATTGTCTCGCCCAACGGAGATGTTCTCTTGAAGAAGTTGAGCTTCTATGTCAAGCCCGGCATGCACTTGTTGATCGTTGGACCCAACGGATGCGGAAAGTCGAGTTTGTTCCGTATCCTCGGAGGCCTCTGGCCCGTCTATGGTGAGTTTCTTGGGTTGCGTTTTTTTTTATACATATATACTTATGTAACAACAGCCAGTAAATCTGGAATGACACCTTTCTAACACATTCCATTTCATATTGCAACGACAAATAATTTAGGCGGTACGGTCCATCGCCCCCACCCCAAAAACATCTTCTATATCCCCCAGCGTCCCTACCTCTCTCTCGGCACGCTCCGCGACCAGATCATTTACCCCGACACAGTGGAGGACATGAAGGCCAACGGTTACACAGATCAGGACCTCCAAGAAATTCTTGAAGTCGTCCAATTGAACAACATTGTCGAGCGTGAGGGTGGTTGGGACCGTGAGCGCGAGTGGCGTGATGCCCTGTCAGGAGGTGATAAGCAGAGAATTGCCATGGCCCGTCTTTACTACCACCGCCCACGCTACGCCATCTTAGACGAATGTACCAGTGCGGTCTCGATGGAGGTTGAGAAGATCATGTATACCCATTGCATGAAGCTTGGTATCTCGCTTTTGACCGTCTCGCATCGTCCTTCGCTTTGGCAGTACCATAACTATATCTTGCAGTATGACGGTCAGGGTGGTTATGTCTTCACCAAGCTCGATGCTGAGCGTCGTTTGGCCCTGCAGGAGGAGCGTCAGGTCTTGGAGCAAAAGTTGGCCGAGATCCCCAAGATTGAACAGCGTCTTGCTGATCTGCGTAACCTCATGAAGGAGCGTGATGCTGGAAAGGGTGAGGAGAAGGTTGAGGCATAGAGATTTACATATCGTAGAGCATTTATTTTTTTTAAGCGAAAAAGAAAGAATCATTTTATATAATAATTATTACCCATTCAGTATGCACTTGACAGTTGAAATGCTAGAGGGAGATAGAGAGAGATAGAGAGAGGGAGAGAGAGGGGGGTGTGTGTGTGTTTTATGCTTGACTACGTCGGTTGTAACGAGCTTCCTTCTTGAGCAAGAGGGCACTCCTATAGCGGGCAACAGACTCCTGAACCGTTGGGTCGTCCATCAAGATGGCCAGTCCTGCAACCGTCCTCAGAGTCGCTACATCGCCTCGTCGGGCCAGCGTCTGCAGACCCACAGACGGGATTTTTGTCTCCGAGTCGACGGCAGTCACCTTCTTGGTACTGACGCCACGCGTCTTGAGGAGAGATCCGAGTGTCAGTTGACACTTGCAAGCTTGTTCGTATTGGTTACGCTTCTCGAGTTGCTGGCCCCATTCTGTCAGGATCCGCAAATGAAGCTGACGGAGGTCCTTCTTGTTGGCGTTGACGGGTAAGGTCGTGATTGTTGTTGTAGGTGAAGTCTCGTCCTGGTTCTCGTTTTGTACCTCCACATCAGTATCATCTTCACCACCTTCTTCCATATCATCATCGTCGTAATGGTCCCAGAGCCGGATGCGGAGTAATGTCAACGCTTCCCTAAAGAGCCCTTGCTTCCGATACACATCCACCGCCTCAAATATCATCCCAACACTCAAATAGCACAAGCCTGCTGCATGAACCTCCCCCCTGGCTTCAAACTTGCCCGCAGTCTTCACCATCATCCCCTTCCATGCCTCAACACCCCCCATTGGCGACAACGCGATTGCAATCCAATCCTGAACCCCAACCTCCGAAGGACCCAAAGCACTGACGATGTCAAGGACCTTGGGGACATCTCCAAGCCAGCAGGAGATAGGGACTTGACATAACTGACCGGCAGCACGTGGTCGGGTCCCGTTCTTGGTTTGGACAATCGAGTCCTTGAGACTGCTTGATGCCGGAGGCATGACGCCCATGCCGCTGCCGATGACAAAGATGTTTTGGGGTTGGGTTTGGGCCATCTCATCGGCCTCCATCTCTGCCAACGCCTTGACGGACTCGCGGGAACCGTAGAAGATCAGGTCGCCACTGGAAGTCGAGGCATCGTCAGCCGCCGTCAGTTGTCTTGCCCCTGAAGCAGTGTGTTGACCAGAAAGGCTCGCATCGTCATCCTCCAAATTCATCTCATCAACATCCTGACCCAACGCAGCAGACAGCGCCTCTCCTTCATCCTCACTATCCTCTTCAAAGAACGCCCTCATCGTTCGCCATCGACCCCTAGCAGCCTCCAGTTCCTCTTCAGTCCGCAGGACACCTCCTTGACGAATCCGTCGACAGTACAGGTTCCGTGTCAGGCGCAGGATCTCGAGGTGAGTCTTTTGAGTGGACTGTCCATGAAATGCTGCAGTCCCCATCGGAAAGAGTTGCAGTCGTTTCGTTGGTGTTGAGAGCTTTTGGATATGTGTCGATATCGATGTCGAGGTCGTTATGGTCGAGGTCGGGGGCTCGTTTGCCCTAGGGGTGGTGGTTGTGGTGGTTGTAATGGCGACAGGATTGTTTGAAGTTGTCCGTGAGCGCTTTGTGGGTGTAGATTCGGGATGGGGCGAGGATCCACGTGTCCGTTTGGATGCGAAGGGTTCGACTGCGATAGCACGCCTGTCCTCTGGTGCTAATAGAGTTTGATCCGCCTGCAGATTTTCCCCCCGAATTGATACATCCTCGCCATCAGTCTGAGCGACCGACGTCGTTCTTGGTAGTTGAGACTGACTTGAGGTCTCCTCGACGGAAACAACAGAACTGGCAGTGGACGCAGTAGTAACCGGCTGAGGCTTTGTTGATCCCTTTCCGGCATCAGTCGTTTTGGGATGTTTCCTCAGTCCACCACCACCTCTCACAAGCGCCAACGACTGCGCCTCGGTCAGCAAGTGAGACTTCACATCCCAACTACAGAGTCCCCAATCGTTTCCTCCACTGTAGACCCGATCGGTCTCTGTAAGACTCCAGGCCACCGAAAGCACCTGATCCTCGTGATCTGTGTAGCTGGCGATAGCACGGTGTTGTCGCGCACTCAGAACTGGAGTAGATGCACCAGAACCCGACCTCTCCTCAGCATTCTCTCCCGCGCCATCCTGCGGCATATCCTGAATAGGTTCTGCGGAGGAACCTTCAAGTCGAACTTCAACCACAACTGCCTTTCCATCGTATGATGCCGTGACAATCCTATGATACCGTATGACAGGTTCTACAGAGTCTGTTGGTCCATGAGGTGACCAGGCGAGGTCCGAGATTCCTTTGCTGTGATATTGGAATGATGAAAGCACCTGTGATGTTGGCAAGACCACATCCATGTCTGTTCCTACGGCTGTTGGGGCAGTCATAATCGAATCGTCCAATGAATCCTCACTTGAACCCGAAGATGCTTTCTTCCTGCTCGCTCGCTTCTCTGCCAAAGCCGAACCAGAAAATCGCTTCAGATTGTGAATCGCAACAACTCCTTCATCAGACCCACTAGCCAAGAGGTACAAATCCATCACACCTGAACCATCCTCGCCTCCTGCTCCAGCTTGACCTCCACTCCTGGATCCAGACTCGCTCCAGCAGACCCTGTTAACTCTAGACCGATGACTCTGGTAGACATAAACCAGCTTGAAGTACTTGAGCTCAAACACCTCAACAGATCCATCAGCATTCCCAAGAGCCAGCAGATCCTCGTTCGGGTGAATAGCAAAATCCCGTCGCTCGGGCTGTCCCGCCCCTTTGATCGCTCGATATGACTCATACCACGCCGCGTTCTGTCGTTGAATGACTACATCTAGATCCAGACTCTTGCTCGATGGCTTCGACGCGTCGCTGACCAAGATCTTGCCCTCGCCACCACATGACATCAGGCAAAAAGTTCTATCGGCCAGTGCCAGATCAAAAAGTTCGGGGACAGGTGCCTCAAAGACCTTGGGACTGCACCAGGCCATAGACGTCACCGACTTTTCATGGTAGGAATGGAAAATGGTCTGAGTTGGTCCAGAGGAAGCATGAGCCGCCTGTTTGTCGTGGCGTCCCTTCTTCCGACCCTTCCTGTTGCCTGCTCCATTACCACTATTGACATTCTTGTTATCGGCACTGAAAGATCCATGAACCTGCGTCAACATACCAATCTTGCCACTCTCCAACCCAAAACAAAGTATCCCTTCCTCCACCGGATGCCACCTAACAGCACGCGCCCGAGTATTTAACCGATCGATCGTGATACACTCATACGGCTCCTCTCGACTCAAAGTGTTCCAGATCTTGAGCGTCTCATTCCCAAGACTGATCGCGATCCTCCCAGGGTCGACAGTCCCAATGTCCAATGCATAGATATTGCCTCCAATACACTCAATCTGCGCCAGACCCTGGCCATTGTCGATATCCCAGGCAATGATCCTTCGGTCCATTGAGGTCGTGAATGCAAAACTTCCGGAAGGCCAAACCATTATTTGGTAGACTTGACGGTCGTGTAGTTTCCCATCTATCAATTTTGAATACCCTGAAGAGTTCTTCCTGCTCATGTCCCACACCACCATCTTTCCTCTATGTGCATATAAGAGAATAGATTATTAGTATCACGATAGCGCAGGTGTGAAATTGTAGCAAAACTGTACAATGTCAGAGAGATTACTTACCGACTAGTGGCGGACATGAGTCGTTGGCCTTGAGTGACCCATCCAACAGGAACCCAGAACTTGACTTTTTGCGATTGTGGGAGTTTGTCGTCCAGATCAGGAACCTTCATCACAACCGAGGATATCTCTGACACGACATCCCAAACACGGACAGTCTGATCTCCTGATCCCGACGCCAGCGAGGTGTAATCCTGACCTTGGAATTCTATAATGAGAGGTCCAAAGTGTTAGAGATTGACCTATGGATTTCATAGCCAGGGAGACAAAGAATGATGAGATTGCGAGCTTTACGTGATGGTTGCCAGGCAAGACTGTGTATCCGTTCGGTATGTCCATGTAACCGCTGCTGCACGAAGACTCCTGACAAGTTGGCTTTGCACACAAAGATATCGCCGCCGTCCATGCTAAGAAAATGCGGAAGAAAATAATAATTAGTGTTCTATTCGCAGCTTGGGGACATAGCTTCGCCATGAGAAATCTATACTTACCCTATGGCGATGACATCGGGGTGCGTGGGACTCGAACTCATACAAGAAATACTCGGTTTTGTGGGGAGCTCGAACTTGAGCGTCTTCCTCTCCTGAAAAGGATCCCACACCACAATCACGCCGCCCTTGTCACCTATTGATGGAATTAGC
The DNA here is from genome assembly GCA_036320915.1 of Linnemannia elongata. Lineage (NCBI taxonomy): Eukaryota > Fungi > Mortierellomycota > Mortierellomycetes > Mortierellales > Mortierellaceae > Linnemannia > Linnemannia elongata. Next base: position 71,644 of record JAXBDG010000007.1, on the reverse strand, counting down.
TCTTGGTTAGCTCTGATGTACGGATGAATAATGTCGATGTTGCCAAAAGGAAGATGGGTAAGAGAGAAGAGAGGGCCATACCTGAAACGATGAGTTGACCATCTCCCGTCCATTCTACTGCCTTGATAACTTTCTAAGGTAAGAGAAAGCAGGTTCAAAATTGTAAAACGTCAAAACAAGGACGCGTCAGTACACAGTCTATCCTTTTTCCATACAGTAATCCTCTATCGAGAAGGGTGATGTCCAAGGACACTTACGCTGTGAACTTTAAAAATTGAGGCGATTGCACGACGGGTGTCCAAGTTCCAGCAGACCACCCTCATGTCGTCTCCGACGGATGCCACCAAAGGCCCATCGGTGTGACCAGTGGTCGCTACACTGGAGTTGGCAGCATTATCCAGTGTGCTCCTGAGAAGATCCAGGTCCGACGACAAGGCACTCTCTGTCCCCGACAGAGGGCCTGAAGAAGCCGGCGAAGAATACAGCGACGACGAAGACGACGTCAGGCCCTCCTCAACACCACAAGCACCATCCGTCGCCGCTGCAGTAAAAGCAGACGACCACCGCTGAGGCCTCGCAGCAAGGGCATTAATCTTTGCAGTGTGTGAACCCCGAAGAACCCCTTGATGCTTGAGCGAGAACGGGTTCAGGACCTGGATGGTGTTGTTATGTGAGTAGATAAGCCATCCAGAGTTCTCGCTCTGACTGACCAGGCAGGCGGAATGAGGTTGATGCCATTGTGGTGAGGGCGGGAACACTGTGTCCATTTCGAGGAAAAGTGATTTCGACTTTTGCTGGTACGACCCCTTCTAGAGCTGGTTTAACGGGTCTCCAGAACCGAGTTGCTGAGTCCTTTTGGTTTGTTTGTTTTTTGGTTTCTAGTCAGTTGATCGCCTGGCTGTTCAGTGATGGTCAAAGGTGGTGTCGTGAATCTGCAGCGGAATGGAAGAAGGAAAGGGAAATGAGATCTCTTTTTTCTTTTCTGCGCACAGCGAGAATTGGTGGCAAATGGTTAAGGGGATTTCATTAAGCCAAGAAAAAAACTCCCAAGGACCATTTCCACTCCCTAAGAGACACACTCCAAGTCGACAGTCAACAGTCAACAGCATTCAATGACAAAGATGGGAGGCTATGAAAGAAATGGTGTTTTATTTTGTTCTAACAACTATTCCCCACTTGGGGGTAAGTTCAATGGACGAGTCTCATAAAAAATCTACAGTTTGAAAAATCATCGAATGGGTTTGGGTTGGGGGTGGTGGAGGAGAGAGGACAGAAAAAGAGAAAGAGGTAAAAAGTACATCATTAAGCGATCGAAATCAACGGAAAGGGAAAAGGAAAGAGGGCGTTTAGGCGACCTTGCTGAAGATGGCGAGCATGCTGGACCAGACCAACTTCTGATCCTGGGCAGCGTCGACCTGGGACCACAGACCCTTCTTCTTGTAGTACTCGACAACAGGGACGGTCTGCTTGTGGTAGGCGACGAGACGCTTCTTGAGGGCCTCGGCGTTGTCGTCGGAGCGCTGGATGAGGGGCTCGCCGGTGAGGTCGTCCTTCATGGGGACCTTGGGGGGAGCGAACTCCTTGTGGTAGGAGCGACCGGAGGGGACGTGGATCAAGCGACCTGTGATACGGGAGACGAGGAGGTTGTCGTCGATGGCGAGCTCGATAACGGTGTCCAAGGTCTGCTTCTTGTTCTCCAACATGGCATCCAACTTCTCAGCCTGGACAACAGTGCGGGGGAATCCATCGAGAATGAATCTATTGGAGAGAGATATTATCAATAAAGTGCGTTAGCCCATCGATCAACCAAAAGTGATCATCATTCCAGTCAAAAATCAATCAAAACCCAGTCTATCAGTCTCAGTCCCTGTATTGATGGCTGATATTGATGATGATGTGATGTTCTGAAACAAATCGTGCATATGCTGCATTAAACAGGGTACACAAATACAGAAATAAAAAAAAAACTTACCCGTTCTTGCACTCCTGGTTGTTCTCCAAGTTGTCCTGGATCATGTTGACCATGATCTCGTCACTGACGAGTCCACCGGCATCCATGACCTTCTTGGCCTCCATACCGACCTTGGTCTTGTTGGCAATGGCAGCGCGAAGCATGTCACCGGTGGCCAAGTGGCACACGCAGTACTTCTCCTTGATCTTGGGAGCCTGGGTACCCTTACCTATTGATTCAAATCATCAAACACACAATCAATCAAAGAATCGTTAGTCTTTGTGTTCGCTTGATGCGTTTAGATAAAAGAACATGACAACTTTTTTTGCCTTTGTTGGGGATGAGCACACAAAAACAAAGATAAAAAAAAGGTCCCGTATTGATAAGAGAGATCTCATTTTCTGCCTCCGACAACGGTGATGATAACCCAAAGAACAATCGTTGAAACGTCCAATTGGAAATATAACGAGGAGGTGTATCGTGTGAAAACGAGGGTGTTGATGATACGGTGAAGAGTGTAGAGAAGTAGGTGAATGGGTAAAATAGTCCGATAAACGAGCAATAGCAGCAAGGTGCGGAATTGACAATGACATATCGTCAGCATGTGAGTGGTCATCATTGCACATGTTTTCTTTTTGATCTGCCTTCCTTGTAATTCCGCCGTGTAATCGAGAGTATGTACAAAATTGTCGACGGCAAGTGGAAAAACAACACAAAAGTAAAAAAAAAGTAAAATCATCCAATCCGACTCAACTCAACTCCACCCAACAGAGTCGCATGCCAGGAGGGGATCGGCCCTTGATCCAATTTGATCGCTCACAAAATAGAATCACCGTCAAAAGTAAAAGGAAATAGGGAAAGGCAAAGGGGGAAAAAAAATACACCACCCAAAGAAAAAAAGAGCGGCTCTCGTTGGTGTTCGCTGTCTGCTATCACCGTGCGATCGGACCCCACCTATGCGCGCCCCGACAAGCCCTGACTGACTCTTTAACTATTCTCGTCGTCACATTCTCTGAATGATAGCACGAGGGAATAGAGCACAACAAAGAAATTCAAGTGATAAAGTGGTGCCAAACAACCAATTAATACCCAGACCAGGCACCAGCATCATGGTCTGATAGGCGATCGCGACCAGGGTAAAACACACGAGTCATAAATCTGGTACGGGTGGAAAACACCCCCGAAACAAACTAACAAAGTGTTTCCGCTATCTCACTCTTCTGTTTCTAACTGAACTGGTGTGTCTTTTTCCACTTCCTGTTAAAAGTCAAGACCTCTTTTTGTTTTTTGATGGTTGCCTCTTTACGGGGAGAAATATTCGGGCGACGCGATGAGTGTTGGCTGATCTGATCAAAGATCGGAAAGTACTCCCCAAAAAATAAAAACACGAAACCTGATCCTTTTTTTTGTTTTTGTCTGCTCCAGTAAGTGTCCCCGGAATAAACCAAAAGCCTTCCGTCTGCAGACTGTGAGGAAAGAAAAAGAAGAAAACCGACGGGACAGAAGGTATGTGTAGAAAAAGGGATCCAACATAGCTGTGTGATTGTTGTTGGACAGGACAGAGTAGATGAAGACGTACCGGCACCGGGGGGTCCAATCAAGATCATGCGGAGCTTCTTGTCCTCCTTGCCGGAAGCCTTGGCCTCGACCTTGGCCTCAAGACGATCGACCTTCTCGTGCAACTCCTTGAGCAAGTTCTTGATGTCGCTCAAAGGGCTGGGGCCGGGGGTGGTTTCCTTGACTGGGGCCATTGTTGATGTTATGAAGAGGGGAGAGAAAGTGAAGTGTAAAGAGAGAGGGAGAAAAACGCTGGCATAACTTTTGAAGTGCTTGAAGATTCGGCCGATTCACGTGACAATTACACGTGATAGTGTCACGTGTGGACAGCATGATCGGTTGGTTTGCTAATAAATTTGGCAGAGAGAACCATCTCACATCAAGCAATTAGCGAGTTTGTATGGTGTAGTTGGTTATCACGTCTGTCTAACACACAGACGGTCCTCGGTTCAAGTCCGAGTACAAACACTTTTGCTATTTTTGTTATCTTTTTTCGATCACTTTCTTGTTGTTTTTTTTGCTATGAGTCGAAGGGCGGCGTGTGGACCTAATTTTGCGCTGAGTCATGTTGAGTCCGCCGTTGGTCATAGACAGAAAAGATTCATTTCTGGCAGTACATATTTTACCTCGTCTCTCACTTTCTTTTCCCTCTTCTTTCTTCTCTTCAACCTTTTCCACACTTTCTTATTACAACTACACCATTTCCACTAACCACTATAACCACCATGGCCGCCTTTTAAATCCTGAGCAGACACACCTATCCAAAATAGCCCCCAATTGAGCAAAAGACACCCAAACCAGCATCCCCCATTCTAGCCATCCCCAGCGCCAACAACTATCCAGCTACCTAGCTCCCCCCAGCCAATCCAGCCAAAACTTTTACTTTCGAGCCTAACCAGCCAGCTATCCCCCCCCAATAAGCCAACCTTTCCCCCCACTTTAAGCCTATCCAAAATGACCCGGACCTACCCCACCACCATTACCACCTTCCAGCTTACCCAAGTCAACTATCAACAACAAAGAAGAACTACCTTAAGATCCAGATCTAGAAGAACCAATACCCCCACCACCACTTGTCGCGTATCCATTTGTCAGTCTACCCTTGTCTAAAGAACCAACACCACCCGTCCTCGAACAAGAACCAGTTTTACAAATGGCCATTCCAAACACCCCCTCTCTCCTGGAGACCAGGAACCCACTGCTTCTGCAGTCGGCCAATTCTCTCGACTGTGCGCTCGCTCAATGTAAGATTTATGTCCTCTTGTTGTTAACTACTAGTTCCCCTATGACACTCTGCTTTTGCCATTGAACCTCATATCTAACAACATTCGTTCGTGTCCATTCCAAAATAGTCAATAAGCTGGCGACAACGGTCGAGAGGAATGGGATCTCACAGGTCGTACCCAAGGAGACAAGCATTGCCGAGTGGTTGCTCGGCCCAGTGTCCGATGTGACATATCAGCCCTACCCATCGTACACGGTTTCGAACAGCGACCCCGAGTCGCCCATCTTTGGCTGGGCTCCCAGTCCTGTCCTTCCTCCTCTCACCTGGAACTTACCCACTGAGGTGATGGATTTGACAAGCATCGAGCCCGAGGTTGAGCAAGGATTCGCCAACTCCTCGACAACCAACAACAAGAGAACAGCTGTTGACTCGCCCGCTTCTCTCGCTCGCTCTACCAAGAAGCCTCGTCCCGTTGACGAGGAGGAGTGTTCAGAGGAGCTGTTGGCTAGACGTGCCAAGAACACCGATGCTGCCAGGCGGTCGCGAATGAAGAAGGTTGTTCGGCTAGAGGGTCTGGAGACCAAGGTGTCTGGATTAGAGTCGACGAACCAAACTCTGAGCACCAAGGTTGCGGTGTTGGAGGCCGAGCGGAATAGCCACCTCGTCAAGGAGGCCGAGCAGATGGCGAGGATTGCCCAACTCGAGGCCAAGCTCATCGAGGCACAACTTGCGTTCACCCTCCGCCGCGTGCAATAGCATGCCTACATCCTCCTTGTAGACACAAATATCTTCATTTGTTTTTAGTACTATTCTTCATTATCAAAATAAACATCATTGCCCTTTTTTTCTTCAACTGTGACTCCAGTTTGATTTTCTTGATGCCCTGAACGCCACCATTTTTTGACTCTTTCATTTTCTTTTTACTTAAATCCGATGTCAACTCACTCTTGATCCCCTTCTCCTTCTCTCTCGACATCCTCATTTCGACATTCACCATAATGCAGCGAGCAGCAGCTCCCTCACAAAGTCGCAAGTCCGTCTTGTCATCAATACCCCGGTCACTGTCCTCGACTCCTAGTCAACAGACACCACCAACACAGACCAGTAAACAGGAACAAGTAACCGACGAGACCACGTTGCCACCAACTGTGAACGAGAACCAACCGCCTATTACAACAACTCGCTTACGACCAGGGGTACCACAAGCGATACCCAGTTCTCGGTCGATGATGCGACCATTCAAATCACCTGTGGCAGCTGGTGCAGCAGGGACGACCACGCTTGATCTTTCTGTGAAGCGCGCCTCGTTCAAGTCCCCTATCAGGGCAGCGCTGACTCCAACATCAACCACAGTGCGAACAACAGCTACTATTACGACTACAGCCACTGGTGCACCTATACCTTTGGGACTCAATAAGCGCAAAGCCGAGTCTGCCGAAGCAATAACCGCCAAAGAACCCAAACTATCAGCGTCACCCTCAAGCGCAACTATAGCTTCTTCCACCCCACTGCCAACACCAAAGCCAAAACTCCAAATGACACCCCGCTTCCGATCTCCCAACCTCGGATCCCAAGCCCCGGTAGTTGCACAGACACCAGTCGATGAGCAAGAGCGATGCTTCAACGTCCTATGGTAACAACCTACCGTTTCATTATGTCGCACTGTCGTTTGGTAGCGTTTTTGTGCAAATCCTGAAAAGAAATCTATCCTTCTCATTCTTGGTCAAACTGTAGGAGAAAGAAGACTGGCAAGAAACACAAGACATGGGATGGGGATGGTAGGTTTATGCCAGGATTAGTTGACTTGTTTCAGCTCAGATATGAACAGTGGTCCAGCACGTTAATACTTCAAAATACATGCCAAAATAATAGGAGTTCTTATTGTCAGCGGATCCCGTGCGGTACTGAAAGACATGGACGACAAAGAGTAAGAAACTCACTAGACTTTGCGTTAATAACGTTGCAGAAATGCAAGGCGGTGACTGACTATTACTTTCACCCATCTCACAGGATAGGAAAGGGGTCTGGTCCTGCCTTTGCGAATCTCGGTGATGGAGCCGAAATCTCGTTTGGAGGCAAAGACATTGAGGTATACACTACTTCCACCCGGCGTATACAGATGACCTTGGCAAATAGTTAACAAGTCACTGACAGCCATTGCTACTCTCAAAATACAGGTAGCGTCTGAAATAGATATTGAGACATATCGAACTGGAAGATGCTTTCTGACCAAAGCAACCATGCCGACACCATCTTCTGCCCCAGGTATTTGTACCAGCATGCATGGATATGATCATGAATTCTGATACAGCAGCAGAACGTTAATTTGATCCGCCTTGTGCTTCTCACCTTTGCTAGCCAATAGGTCGATCTTGCATCCAACAAAGTTCAAACAACACTCTTCTGTCGCCAACGCCGTTGAAAAACCATGGATGCCACCTCAGCCTCGCTACAACCCAGACGCGCCTCATGCTCTCCTCTTGCCTCGTCCTTCTAGCTCTCACCCTCGTGTAGTCAAGGGCGGCACCAATCGCCCTCCAGGAGACATTGGCATCGTCGATGTGGTAGTTGATCCAATCCTTGGGCAATACCTCCGCCCACATCAGAGAGAGGGTGTCCGTTTCCTTTACGAGTGTGTAATGCAGATGAAGGATGTGAATGGACAAGGCGCTATCTTGGCTGATGAGATGGGTCTTGGAAAGACACTCCAGACCATTGCCCTCCTGTGGACACTTCTCAAGCAGAGCCCTTACCACGGAGAAGAATCATCTGTCGTCAAGAGAGCTCTTGTCGTCTGTCCGGCATCGCTCGTCAAGGTGCTAGTTTGTTCTTTTTTTCACTCGCCCTGCAGTGGAGCATCGGACATCGCACTGATCAATTTTTGTCTTTTACAGAATTGGCAAAACGAATTTAGGAAATGGCTGGGAACAGAACGACTTCGCGTACTCGCTGTGGATTCTAAGTCATCCATCACAGACTTTACTCTGGGCAAGGTGTTTTCCGTCATGATCATCGGATACGAAAAGGTACCGCCTCTGATCAGCTCCCTGTACAATTTAACAATGTTTGTGCGCGCGATCATATATCTCACGATCCCAGCTTCAATTTGTATCCGAAACTTCTAGTTGAGAACTGTGCAGGAAGAGATTAAGAACGTGAATTTGGATCTTATTGTCTGCGACGAGGGACACAGGTTGAAGACGGCAAATATCAAGACTGCCCAGGCTATTCGCTCGCTGTCTACCAAAAGGAGGATCATACTGACAGGCACACCGATCCAGAACGACTTGGGAGAGTTCTTTGCAATGATTGACTTTGTCAACCCTGGATTGTTTGACAACTATGGCCTGTTCAAGAAAGTGTTTGAGGATCCGATCGTCCGTTCGAGACAACCCGATTGTTCCAAAGCAGAGGCCGCCTTGGGTCTAGAGAGGTACCGTGTTTGTTTCCGTTGGGATAATGATATGCCCGTCGATAACATGACATGCCGTGAACTAACGAGCTCCTGTTTACTTCATCCAATAGATCGCGAGAGGTAGAAGCCATTTGCCAGTCATCTGACTTCCAAGACCCCTTCAAATTCTGGTGTCAAACTAACAAACGATCATCTCCTCTGTACCCAATAGCTTACGCGATTGACTGGACTATTTATTCTTCGACGAACAGCCAAAGTGAACGACGAGTTCCTCCCACCAAAATGTACACGAAATACGTCTTCCTGTGTGAGTTGAAGTGGCGACATGGAAGGTGGGTAGACTTTCAACAACTTCTAACTTTGCCCTCCTTGCTGTATCATTTCTTGTTTAGCTGAAGCGGTTGTATTTTGCCGCCCCTCTATGCTTCAGCGGGCAATCTACCGCCATATGCTTGATTCGCCGTTTCTCAAGAGCTGCCTGTCTATGGATGGTACCCGACATCTAGGTTGCATCATCGCTTTACGAAAGCTATGCAACTCACCGCGACTTGTTTTGGATTCTTCAGAGGTATACAGTCATCTAGAACACCATTAGGAAAGCTCTTTTATGATGCTGCAGTCAACCATTACTGAGTCCTTCCATTTTTACTTTGTAGCAAGAGGACGACGCTGAAGCGACAGGACTTTACAGTGGTATCAAATCTATGATCCAACAAAACCATGCAGATTGCCCAGATAGTTCATGGATCGGAGGTAAGTCGGGTGGTGGATTGTAGGAACTACAGCAGCAAACACTGAGAGCCTGCATCGCCAGCTAACGCTTTTCTTTTGATCGGTCCAAACCATACGCCATAGGAAAACTGAGCTTTGTTGACTCGTTGCTACAGTCTCTTAGGGAGAGTACATCTGAGCGCGTCGTCTTGGTGTCAAACTTCACCCAAACCCTTGATATCTTGCAAGACATGTGCACGCAACGCCAGTACAAGTTTTTTCGTCTTGATGGGTATGTATCGTCATGGCATTGTGAGCTTCATGCTTATGCTTGCTGTTTGTGCCATCACTGACTGGTGTTTTTGCTTATTGCTATTAGATCTACACCTTCTCAGAAGCGTCAAGAGCTGGTAGACAAGTTCAATTCCCCAGCTTGCCAACAGTGTAAGCAAAAACTAGTTGCCGCACTTCACGCTGATATCAAACCGACACGTGTTATAAACCTACTAATAACATCCCGTTTGTTCCAAAAGTTGTGTTTTTGCTTAGCGCGAAATCTGGTGGCGTCGGTTTGAACCTGATCGGAGCGTCTCGACTGGTGAGTTTCACCATTCCATAATGCTATTGTCCAGTACTATGCCGACTGCGCTGGTTTCTTTCGTCCATGCTAACCCTTCTGGTATCTCCAACCTCGTGATATGATATAGATCATGTTTGATATCGAATGGTAAGCAATAGGCTTTAATCAAGGTCTGTGAGTAAACGTGGTTCAACTGAGTAATCCCTCACATCCCAACCTTCGTTGCGAACTGTTATTGTAGGAATCCAAGCGTGGACCAGCAAGCAATGGCTCGTATTCACAGGGAGGGTCAACAGCGACCCGTCTTCATCTACCGCTTACTCCTGTAAGTGACCCCTGACTTGGTTTCGGCTTAGAGCGGTTGTCATTGTTCCCTCGCATTGTGCACCTATTGTTACGACTTACCCTTGTTTTTTTTTTTTTTTGCTTCGTGACCATAGATCTGGCACTATTGAAGAGAAAATGTACCAGCGACAAATGACCAAGATCGGACTCAGTGACGCCCTCATGGTACGAACCATGCTCAACCCCCCTTTTTCACTTCCATGTCTAGTTCCTCCTCTTCTCTTTGTTTTCTTCTCCGTGTTTGCGCTGTTTGCGTGTGTTCTTGTGTTCTTGTGCACCAGATCAGGTCTATCCTAATTTGTATCACCAATCACCTCTTTTTTTTCCTTCATTTGCAAACGCGTACATAGGATGGCAAGGCAACAGAGCGCCTGGACAAGTTTTCGAAGGAAGAGTTGAGGGACCTGTTTACGTTTCATGAGGATGAGACGTGCTTGACTCATTCACTTTTGAGCTGCGATTGCGCTACCTCCAGTTCCACCTTTACCGCGTCAGCACATGCCCGCGCTGTGACACCCGGTATGAGAAATCGAGGCGAACGGGCTTGTTTCTTACAAGAACCCTCAGCAGAACAGGTCAAGAAGGAGTTGCTGAAGGAATGGACACATGTTGAGGTGGATTCTTGGAGGAAAATGGTTCGACGGGAGGGCAAGGATCCTATTGAGCCGGAGGTGTCTGTGCGAGATCGGATCTTATGGAAGGTGCTTACAAACAAGTCGAGCTCTAAGCAACAGCAACAGCAAACTACTGCTGAGAGTGACCAGGAGGAGGAGGATGACTCTGAGGAGAGCGGGGAGGATAACGATGACCAGGATGTGAAGGTAGAAGGAGGACGGATCGGCGAGGGTGGTGTTGTCAGTTTTGTCTTCCTCCGATCTGCTGCATCATCGACGATGACTGCAACTGAAGAGGATACTTGAATGTTTTCTCAGCCTTGTCTACGCACGCGTGTGAATGTGTTTTTGCTGATGAACCATCGCACAGTCCACACACTCACACACACACTTGACTAGTGGAACGATAAATCTTGTTTTTTTTTGTGTGTGTTTGTCATCTCATCTTTTTTTTTTTTTTTTTTTTTGCCTGCAGTCTGTCAGTCCGTCAGTCAGCCAGTCAGTCTGCTGCTTTTCCTTTCCTTACATTTCCCATACCACACCAAACCATACCATACCAGACACCTTGATTTTGTTTCACCCCTTTCTTCTCTTCCATTTTTCTTTTTGGCTGCACCCCCTTCCCTCCTTCCTGCCCTCACTCACTCTCTCTCTCTCTTTTCGCCGTTTATTGTTTATTTTCAGCCCAAACACTCACTCTCGTTCCTCCTCTATTCCTCCTGCCCCTTCTTCTTCCCACCACCTCACTTCCTCACACCCGCCTGTCTCAGTCGCGACTACCTGCAATAAACACGGCCATGTCTGGCCTGCATCCTCCTGCACAGGGCAACGGACTCGACAATAAACCCTACAGGACCGTTGCCCCACCTACTACCACAACAACTACTGCTGCTACACCCGCCATTCCGACAGCAACACAGTCAACAACAACAACCACATCATCAGGAGCAGTTGCACTAGAGATTGGTGGCTACAAGGTCCACCCGTCAGCCTTGGCCCCAAACACCACCATGACTGGATCTTCATCCAGCGCATTCACCACCATGACCGCAGGACAGCTCGCTGCTACCCTGGCAGCAAACGACTCTCTCCGGAACAACAACCAAGACAACAACAATACCAATAATAACGACCGGTCTGGTCGCCGCAGTTCTTCCGACTCGAGCTTTTTTTCTGACCTTGTCGTACGGCTACTGCCAATTGCCTTGGGCTCGCTGGTGGGCTATATCGTCTACGTCTACAATTTCCGTCTCTGCTGTAAGTCAATCGCCTGTTGTCGCTGTTGTTGTTGTCGTCGCCGCTTTAATTCCTTCTTTCAGGGCGCACTGACTCGTCGTCGATTGTCCAACCATCGTCGACAGTCTTCTGACCTTTTTTCCTTCACCCCTTTTCATGTCATTGCGCTTCATAGTTGATTATATTCAGCATTTTCTCAACCAGCCCATTCAAGCAGGTATACAATTCAGCAGCAATTAGAGGATGACATGGATAATGAAAACGGAGCAAAACTGCGCAAAGCGGGAACTGATCGACAATCGCCTATGGACATATTGACTTTCAACGCTTTTTATTAGGAATCTACTTGGGCGTGTTCAATGTGCTTGCACTGCTCTTCTATGTATCATATGCCCGCACTATATTTAATAACCCAGGTAGCCCCTTGAAGGCAAGTGAACTGTCCACTTCAAGAGACATCTCGATCACTTTCATTGTTCAGAACTTTTTTTTCTTGGCACGAAAGAAAGTAGTCAGGAATTGCAGGAATTAATTGTCATCGCCTTTTTTTTCCTATTACAGCCGCCGAAACGGAATCCACTTCCTCCTGTCCCTCCTACTACGACCCCATACCGGGCACAACCTGCAGGAAAAGGAGACGCCTCTAATTCGAGCAGGAACAACAATAGCCATTCTACGCATCAGCCTGTCAGCGATACTACGCCGCTGCTACCTTCGACACAATCAGGCGACCAGTCAACATTGTTCTCAAGATACCAAGCCTTGAACCAGTCAACTTTGCTCAATAGCACAGATAGACAGGGACAGGGACGATCGCAGGATATCGAAGCGGCACACGGGGCGCCTGCTGCGACTCTGAGCATCTCCAAGAAGGACGGCAGCCCCCGTTGGTGCGACCTGTGTCAGATTGTCAAGCCGGACCGCTGCCATCACTGCAAGGAATGCGACCAATGTGTGCTCAGGATGGATCACCATTGCCCATGGGTCAACAGCTGCATTGGATACAACAACTTGAAATTCTTTTACCTCTTCATCTTGTATGCCTCATTGCTGGCGATCTGGGTCATCGGCACCACTACTCCGATCCTTGTTACGGCCTATTCTCGATGTGAGCAGAACAGCCTTTTCGCATGGATGCAACCGGACGAACGTCAGTACCCATCTGACTGCGTTTTTGATATGCAGTGGGCAGTGATTACTGTGCTATCGTTTTTCCTGGTTGTGTTTACCATGCCCCTGACAGCGGCCCATACGAATTATATTCTCAACAACCGGACCACCATCGAATCACTACAGAATGCCAGGAGCACCTTTATTCGCGTTCTGTACAGGAATGTGAACCCTGCATCGATGTATTCGTCCGGAGTCCCACCTCCCAGGTTCAATGTCGTTTTGGTACAGCCCGGCGAGAGCTTGTGGGATCGAGGTTCCTGGAACGCCAATTGGAAAGGAATCATGGGTCCATCCTGGTGGCTATGGTTTCGTAAGTGTGCTTTTCAATAACGTTGTATTCCTATATCGCTCTGGGTTGTTGCGCGTAACTCACACTTTTTTTCTCCTATTGTTCGTTTGATGTAGTGCCGTATGCGAACACTCCGGGAGATGGCATCCATGAAGTCTACAGTGAACCCGTGTACGAGAGACTGGTAACAGCGCCACAGACAGGATATGGCCAACCTCCAGTGAGACCTCTGGGTAGTCGTGGGTATGGGGGAGCAACGGACGCGGTGTCTAGTCAGTCGACGCTTATTCCAGGATCGACATACTCGACTCTGCCAACGGCGACATTGTCATTGGCTGTTCCGTCGGGGAGTGGTGGATGGGCCAAACCCAGGACGAGTGAGGACAGTGAGTCGAGCATAGGCAGTCTTGGACGGTCTCTTCCTACACCCCATTCATCGCCTCGAATGGAACCGCGGGAATAGTTGACGCGTCAGAAGAAATAAACATTTGACTTGCATACCTTCGTACGTCCTTAACTCTTCTCTTTGTGCTTGAAAAAATGGGATGAAACGGAAAAAATGACGAGCTTGACATAATGATCGCTCAACAATCGTTTCTTCTAGCCGACAAACCCTGAACCCTGGCTCCCTGTGATTCCTCGGCATGCAAGGAGAAAAACGAGAGAAAGAAAAAATAATGCACAACTCTCGCCGCGCTGTGGCACAAATACGGGGAGGAGCATGGCTTCCTCTTTTGGTAGGGTCTGCTCTTTATTTCTTTTTGCACTGTAATGTTTGCGATGAGGGAGATTTTACCGTTGACGGATGTTGCGCTGGTTGTTTTTTTCGTCGTTGGAGAGATGAGGGGTGTGGACTGTTGGTACTCCTTCTCATTGATGATGGTACCTGAACTGATATGGCTGACGGTTGAATCAGTCGCGATGGGGAGTGATAATCTGTGTGAGATTCAGGCACCGTTGAAACAAACTATGCGCATGATTTGTTCCTTCTTTGAATGTTGTAAGGAAAAGGGGGAGTGGTTAGATAAAGAATGGGCAACCGTGTATGACTGTTACAACGAGAATATGCAAACGGTGTTGATGAGATAGGCTACTTGAATTGGTTGGTTGGTTTGCCTGGTAAATGGACTGGATTCTCTCATTCTCTTTCGCATTGTCAAAAAAACAAGGCTCAAAACTCCCACGAAGACACACAAGCCGCGTCTTTTTTTTTCTTTTTCTTTGCTTTATTTGTCTTCGTTGCCATCGCGTTCCCTCTTCTTCTTCTTCTTCCTCTTCTTCCTCTTTCTTCTCTTTCTCGTTCACTCCCATCCTCTTATTCTCACGCCCAACTCACACCCTCTGTCTCCTCCCTCTTTATCCTCGTCATCTTTCAATTGTACATATAATTACCCATAACACAAAATCAAACTTCATTATAGATACATCCTCCCTACCCTCCTGGTCTTCTCCTCCCGTTATGGCAGACTACCAACACCTCCCTCAAGACGACTACGAAGGTGACCACGCACCAAGGACGGGCACATCCTTCCCTCGCAATCTCAAAAAGGCGCTCTCCAAACGCAGCAACGTCGTTCTCCTAGCCACCGCAGCCGTTGCCATCCTCGCCGCCTCAGCTTTCTGGCTCGGCTCCTCCAACGAATGGTCCCACCACCCGACCCATTTCGAAACCGTCGGTATCTCGGCCGAACGGTTCCAATACGGCTTGGATAAGTGTGAGCAGATCCATCGCAAAGACAAGCACACGTACCCTGAGACTGAGACGAGGACTTTTAACCCTCGGTTTGTTAATGGCACCAAGCCTACGGTGTTTAGGAATGGGTTTATCTTTGATGGCATCAATGAGGCCTTTAAGGGCGACGTGTTGGTGGACCAGGGCGTCGTTGTGAGGGTGGGTGAGGTGGGAGAGGTGCCAGAGGATGCAGTTATGGTTGATCTGAAGGGACATATCCTTACCCCCGGTATCGTTGACATGCACAGGTAAGCATTGATTTTTTACTTTTTTTGTTCATCCTCATGCAAGATTTTGCTTTGCTTGCTCTTTGACAAACACTGACGATGATTATCATCCCTTTCTTTGGCTTCCTCACTCACCTATCAAAGTCATCTGGGAGTGTTCTCGTGGCCAGTACTCGATGCGACAAACGACTTTAACGAGATGACAGACCCTCTGGTCCCCTTTGCCCGGTCCATCGACGGCTTCAACCCCAGCGATGTAGCCAGAGAGCGCGCCGTCTCTGGTGGTATCACTAGCATCCTTGTCCTCCCTGGCTCTTCCAACCTCATGGGAGGAGAGGCTTATGCTTTCAAACTGCGATTGCCTGACACCCTCAGCACCGAGGATATGTTTATCGAGTACGGCAACAAGGACAAGTGGCGTTATATGAAGATGGCCTGTGGTGAGAACCCCAAGAACTTATATCGTCATCAGGCTCGTATGCCTAGCACTCGTCTCGGCGAAGGGTGGTTGTTCCGTAAGAGGTTCTCACAGGCGACCGCGCTCAAACGTGCACAGGACGATTGGTGTGTTGCTGCGGATGCCTTGCCCAAATATGGGCGCCACCGTCTGGTGACTCCCTTTCCTGAGGAGCTACAGTATGAGAGTTTGGTTGCACTGCTCCGAGGTGATGTCCGTCTAAATGTGCATTGTTATGAGACCCATGATATTGAAGCTATGGTTGACCATTCGAACGAGTTCAAGTTTGAGATCAAGGCCTTCCACCATGCTTTGGACGCGTATCGTGTCCCCGATATTCTCAAGCGTGCTTATAATAACGTCCCCATGGTCGCCACCTTTGCTGCCAAGTTCGGGTACCGTCTTGCCTTCTTTTGCTCTTTATTTTCGCGCGCCATGTTTCATTTGTGACAAAGCACTAACTATACTTTACCATCTTCTCTATGTTTTTTTGACATGCTAAAAACAGATACAAGAAGGAGGCCTTCCAGGCATCAGTCTTGTCACCCAAGATTCTGGTGGACGCCGGCATTGCAGTCGCAATGAAGAGCGACCACCCCATCCTCGACTCCCAGCACCTTATCTACCAAGCAGCAATGGCCCACCACTACGGTCTGACCGAACTCCAAGCCCTGGCCTCGGTTACCTCTGTCCCCGCCAAGGCCATGGGTCTTGAACACCGGATCGGCAAGATTGCAGTTGGCATGGATGCAGATCTGGTCATCTGGGAGAAGCACCCTCTTTCACTTGGTGCCCATCCTCTCCAGGTTTACATTGACGGTATTGCGCAAATCAAGAATGCCAACCCTGAGGAATGGTCTGAGCAGGGCGAGCCTTTGAAGTTTGAGGAGTCGCCCGAGTTGGTGGTACCCAAGGACAAGGATGCTTGCTCGGCCAAGGCCAAGGACGCAGTCTTTACGGGTATCAAGAAGATCATCCGTGAGGAAGGCGAGGAAGTCAGCGCCAAGGGTGAGCTAATGGTTGTGATCAGAAACGGACAAGTTGTCTGCTCTGGTTTGTGCCGTCGGTACTCGAACAAGGATGTTGCAGCTTATGACCTGAGCGGAGAAGGTGTTGTCGTGCCATCATTATTGTCAGTGGGCACCCCATTCTTGGGTCTGTGGGAGATCCCATCTGAGCATAGAACGGGCGATGGCGTGTTGACCTTACAACCTGTTGTTATTAATGCGGCGGACGGACTCAAGTTTGGAGGACACCATATGGATGAGGCGTACAAGGCTGGTGTTCTTGTAGGCGTCAGTACTCCCTTCTCGCAGGATGTTGTCCTGGGTGTCTCTGTCGCCTTTTCCACCGGTGCCGAAGATGGTATGTCTCCCTCATTTCTTGGCTTTTTTTTAGTTGCCTTCTCTATTTTTTCTCAACCAGAGCAAAAGGGAAAAAAAGTAAATTCTAACAGTTTCATTTTATTTTTTCCTTCCTTACAAAATAGCATTGTCAGGAAAGAACGCGGTGTTAAAGGAGCAAGTCGCTCTGCATGTCAGAATCGGCCAGGGTTCCAAATCAACTCTCTTCCCCACAATCTCCTCCCAAATCCACTTCCTCCGCTCATCCCTCCACAAGGGTCTCTCCGACGTCTTCAACACCGACGATGCCTTCGCCCAGGCTGCACGTGGCAGTCTCCCCCTAGTTGTCGAAGTCTACAACCGTGATGAAATCATCCGTGTCGTCCAGATCAAGACTGAACTCGAGAAACAGGGTGCTCATATCCGATTGGTCCTCTTGGGTGCGACCGAGGCCTGGACAGTCGCCGACTACCTTGCTAAAGAAAACGTGAGCGTCATCTTGCAGCCCTACCACTGCAGCCCTAACCAATGGACCGCGCAGCGCTGCCTCCCCGGTGCACCTCTCACCAAGGAGACCAGCCTCACTGCCCTCTACAAGGCCGGTGTTCAAGTTGGACTGTCAGCTCTCGAGTTTGAAGATCTTCGACAAATGTCCTGGTTTGCGGGTTGGGCACGTTCCGATCTGGGATTGACTGAACAGGAAGCTTTTGGATTGGTGAGCTGGAACTTGGCAAAGATTGTTGGTCTTTCGAAGGATGCTGTTGAGGCGGCAGGGGTTGTTATTTTTAACGGTAGCCCGTTTGAGTTTGGATCCAAGGTTGCGGCTATTGTGGGTGGTGGCAAACCGGGTATCCAGTGCAACCCTCGCGCCTTCTAGGTCGGTCTCCTCTCTCTCTCCCTTTGATTCGTTTCTGTCTGTCAGGGTGTTACTTGGTTGAAATTAAAAACAAAAGAACGATATCTTTACTTCACGCCGTCAATTGGCGACTATCAGTGCAAATAAAAAAAAAGTCTTCAAAGCGCGTTGCAAACTTGATGGCGAATGGCGAATACCAAGGTGACACCACCTTGAGCAGAAAAAGAGTCGGAATGCAAAAAAAGATCATTCGCCCACGCTAGGACTCGAACCTAGAACTTTCACCTTAGGAGGGAGATGGAATATCCATTTTCCCACGAGGGCGTGATTTGATAATATTTCGCGATTTTCAATTTGTCTACTTGTATTACGATTACGCCACCAATAATTTCGGTCCAAGAAGAGTGATACGAGCTAACTAAATAAAGGTGACTGGGAAAATCATGTAGCATCAAGCAATTAGCGAGTTTGTATGGTGTAGTTGGTTATCACGTCTGTCTAACACACAGACGGTCCTCGGTTCAAGTCCGAGTACAAACACTTTTGCTATTTGTTATTTTTTTGACACCTTGGTTTTCGGGCAGGAATGTACTCGTTTTTTTCGCATCACGTTCAATTGAACAACCATACCTTTCTCTTCATTCTATCACTCCATTTTTGCTTTTTTTTTTTTTTGTAAAACATGCAAAGAAGTATGATGAATTGAAGAGACTAATCTCATATCTTTTGCCTATTTATGCTGTCTTTTATGTGCTGAGAAACACTGACAGAAAGAGGATCGAGTGAAAGAAAAAGATGGAGGAAGAAACGAGAGGGACGGAAGAAAGGTTTGCCGCTTCGCACATGTGAAATAGAAAACTCTCCTGTCCTTCTTTTTTTTTTTTTTTTTCTTGTTTACGGTTATCCCCACAAAGTAACGTGGACAGTCAGGTAGCTGTTGCCTGTTGGACTAGAAGTGGGCGAATGAGCCATACTATTCAGGCACAGGCACAAAACACAAAACATAAACAAATCAAACGATAAATCGCGCTCACTTTGTTATGGTGTGCTTTCACAGAAAAAAAGTGCGGGGATAGATCAATCCATTCTGCAGTAGAGTTGTGAGTGAGTGGGGTTTTTGTTTTTGTGTTCTTGCTTTCTAACGGTTCCTTCGTTTGTGCGATCGAAAGAATGATAAATAAAAGTGGAGCGAGAGGAGGCTCCACTCTGTTTGATTTTTTTTCCCCTTTTGTTAACCACCATCGAGCTAGGATTGATATCGGGTATCGATTGACCTCTCCGGAGGCGTTGTTTTTTACTTCAGGGCGTCGTTCAGGAACAGAAGTGTTTCCCTGGAGCCAATTGTCTCTTTTAATTCTTGTTTCTTGCTATGTGTTTGTCCCGGTTCTACCCATTGGCGCTTGATCCCTATTGACACAGTTATGCAGCTAATTTGTAGAAATGTCTTGGAAAGGGCTATATGTAGGAGTGCGGCGATGGACGGCTGGTTGGTTCGTGAGTCGCAAACTTGCAGGTGCATCAATTGGTCTGAGAGGAGCACGAACGGGTACATGAACAAAGAGTAGGGGAAAAAGGGAGATGAAATAAAAGAAAGAAAAGGGCAGGGACACATAGTTGAATTGGGTGTCTGGGTTCCAAGTCAAACGGAGAGAAGAAAGTCCAATCGGGCGACGAGGATGGAATTGGAGAGGGCCGTCCGTCCCTGTTTGGTGGAAGCCGAGAACAAGAAAGAAAAGAAGTGAAAGGATGAGTGAAAGGGGAGGTGAGAGAGTAGAGTAATGAACTGACTGAATAAATGGTTTTAGGGTTCAACAGCAGAAAGAGCAAGCCAATTTTTTTTTTTTTTTGTTTGCACATGGATACATCTAAAGCGTGGAAGTGTTAGTGAGTTGTGCCTGAATCGAAAAAAAAAAACCAGCGAAGAGGAAAGGAGAGTTGAGAGTAAAAATAAAAATATTATGTACGGAGGTGTAGTTGTTTGCTCAAAGTGGCAGCGGCTTGCTTGCGGGGTTTTGCGGGGTCGCCCTTTTTCATCGTGGGATTCCCTTAGGCGGTCTATTTCTTGTGCTTTCCCTGACTCGAGAAGGAGTAACGGTTGACGAAGAAGAGGAGAAAGATGAGTGCCAAGTAGGATAGGCAAGGGGTTGTCCAAGTTGGAATGTGAAGACAGGAATTGAGTGAAAAGATAATGAGGTGTGAGTTATAGTGCCAGAGCGTATAAAATGTGCGTCAGGTATGAGCAAGCAGAAGGTGTTGGGAAGTAGAGTTGAGATGTGGAGGTGTGCACATGTCTGTTCCTTGACACGCCTCTGTCTTGTGTCTGACAGTGGGCAGTAGCAGTGGCAGGGGCAGGGTCGAGGAAATAAAGTCAAATAATTCGACTGCTTGATTGACTGACACTGTACCAGACACCAACCACATCCCTTGTGCCCAGCCTCGTCGACCCGATCTTCTTTCTTCCTTTTATTCTCCTCTTCTCATTTCCTTTCTTCTTTTTCTTCTTTTTTCTTTTTTTTTTTTTTTCTTCTCATCCATCAACCCTCCCCTCTCTTCATACCCTCTTCCCCTCTCCATCACAAAACTCTCACAATGTTGGCTGCTTCCTCAAGATCCATCGCCCGTGTCGCCTTCACCCGCGCTACCCTCCGCCCCACCGTCGCCCTCGGCGTCCGCTTCTCCTCCGTCTGGGCCAACGTCCCCATGGGTAAGCTTCCTAATCTCTATGTTATCATCGGGAACGGAGATGACATTTGAAAGTCAAGGATATCTACTCTCGAGGATGACATGGCATATTGTGGATAAATCATCAAGGAAAAAGAAACATGGATAAAATCTTGGACGGGACCAGATAGAGTACAAAGCAGAGGAGTAACAAACGGTGACGAAGAGCAGGATTGGATTTTATGCTTTATCGCCTTCAAGCAGTTTTGAACGCGATAACGATCTAATATCCCCCACACATAAAAGGAAAGGCGGTTGCGTTTGCATGTATCCACATAAAACAACAGCAGCAACAAAGGGAGGCATGGCCAGAAAAGGCACAAAGTGGGGAAGGACGGGATTGCGGGTAAGGATAAGAAAAAAGTGAGCAGAGTAACAGAAGGTGAGGGAGAGATTAATCGAGATCGAAAAGTAAAAAAAGAGTCGGCGAGAAGGTTCACAGAGGGACTGGAGTAAGAGAACATCGCTCAGTTTTTTTTTACCTTTTCTTTTCTTTCTGGATCATGGATCGTGGAGACGAGGGATGAAGGAGGAGAGGGGGTAATCAATCATTCCGCGGATCATGGAGAAAGAGGAAGGTGGAGAAGGGTAAACAGTCAGTCATTCGTACCTGACTTCACAACGGCAACTGTTGTACTTTGCATCCATACTACTCGTGTATCATGGAGAAGGAGCGGAACAGTCATTCATGCCTGACTCTACAGCGATAACAACGTACAACCATAGCAACGCCTGTACATTTTGGATCCATACCATTCCTACCATTTATATCACTAACATTGTCTCCATTATCTTTTCTTTTTTCTCCTCTTTTAAATAGGCCCCCCTGATGCTATTCTCGGTGTCACTGAGGCCTTCAAGAAGGATACCGACTCCCGCAAGATGAACCTCGGTGTCGGTGCCTACCGTGATGATGCAGGCCAGCCCTTCGTCTTGTCCTGCGTTCGCAAGGTACTATTTTTATTCACACGCAAAACAGAACATACGCAAGGAGAGACAGGAGTCCGCAAGGCTCGTCGCTTGTCGCTTTGACTCCTTATCCTTAGTGTCAAATGATCACCCTTGTTCAGAAGGAAGTGAGAGTGGAAGAGAGACAGGGAGAAAGGGCAAGGACAACGGCTGTTACCAATGCTTCGATTCTAACACATTGTACAACTTTTCATATCGGAAATAACATTAGGCTGAGGCCAAGATTGCTGCTGACAACCTTCACAAGGAGTACGCTGGAATCACCGGTGTCCCAGAGTTCACCGAGGGAGCTGCTATCCTTGCCTATGGTACCGACAGCGCTCCCTTGAAGGAGGGTCGCGTAAGTTGATTCTTCATTCGGGTTCGCGGAATACAATCATAACATGCCAAGCAAGCAGACAAGCATGTCGTGAGTCATGGATTAACGATTTTTTTTCTTTCGATTTCTTTTTTAACAGGTCGCCATCACCCAGACCATCTCCGGTACCGGTGCTCTTCGCGTCGGAGGTGAATTCTTTGCCCGTTGGTTCCCTACCTCCAAGAAGATCTTTGTCCCCACCCCCACTTGGGGTAACCACATCCCAATCTTCAAGGATTCCGGCCTCGAGGTCAACCACTACAAGTACTTTGACAAGAAGACCAACGGTCTCGACTTTGCCGGCATGGTCGCCGACATCAAGGTAACGAACTTTTCACTTTTTTATTATCTCAAGCCGAAAGTGGTCACTCGATGATAGCCCGATCCGGCTTTTATACGTTACCACATTCCTTGCAACAGTGATGCTGACATACATGTTGTGCATTCAACGTTTTATTAAAATAGGCCGCCCCCCAGGGTTCGATCATCTTGTTGCACGCCTGCGCTCACAACCCTACCGGTGTCGACCCCAGCCAGGCTCAGTGGGATGAGCTCTCGCAGGTTGTCAAGGATGCTGGCCACTTTGCCTTCTTCGACATGGCCTACCAGGGTTTCGCCTCGGGAGACACTGACAAGGATGCCTATGCTCTCCGCAAGTTCGTCAAGGACGGTCACTTGGTTGCCCTCTCCCAGTCCTTTGCCAAGAACATGGGTCTCTATGGTGAGCGTACCGGAACCTTCTCGTTGGTCACCTCGTCTACCGAGGAGAGGGCCCGTGTCGACTCTCAGATCAAGATTGTCGTCCGCCCCATGTACTCCAACCCCCCCGTCAACGGAGCCCGCATTGTCTCGACCGTCTTGAACAACCCCGAGTTGAACTCCGAGTGGTTGGGAGAGGTCAAGTTGATGGCCGACCGCATCATCACCATGCGTTCCCAGCTCAAGAACCACCTTGTTAACGACTACAAGTCCAAGCTTAACTGGGATCACATCACCAACCAGATCGGTATGTTCTGCTACACCGGATTGACTCCTGAGCAGGTCGAGAAGCTCAAGTACGAGCACCACGTCTACTTGACCAAGGATGGCCGTATCTCTGTTGCCGGTATCTCTAGCCACAACGTTGCCTACCTCGCCAAGGCCATCCATGAGGTCACCAAGTAAACTCATTCTCGTTCTCTTTTTTCCATAGTTGCTTATTTTTCTTGTTCATATTCAATCAAATACATTTTACCCTGTTTTTCTTCACCACATCATTGTTTCTCTTTTTGTTTTCATTGGAGGGTATGATGACATGGAGTGGTGAAAGAGGTTACCAGCCGGCCACCGGGGCCTCTGAAGACATCCTTGGGTAATGGGGGTCAGTATCCTGGATATTGGATCATTACACCCATGTTTCATCTAAAAGAAAAAAAAAATTCATGGCATATCCACGTGATGGGTGTGTGGGTGCATGAGCTGAAACACGAAAAACGCGCCTAAAAAATTTAGATGGATGACAACGACGCGTTTCGGTGGAGACGTTATGTTACAAGTTTTTTTTTCTCTTGTTTACATGACGACCAATTGGACTTTGCAAATTGAGTCGATATCGACTGGATACTGAGACTTGACGCAGTGAGACGAGAAGAAAAAAAATTGCGCCGCGCTTCAAGGGATGGTAGACAGAGTTGACTTCAGCTAACTGCTGACTAGTCGAGGGAGTGAAGGGAAAAAAAAGTATAATAAAGTCGCTCTCCCCAGATTTCTCTTCTTCAACTCTTTCTCTCCAAAACCGCAACTCGCTACCTTGGTCCATCATCAACATTGTACCACTTCAACTTCCCCCTCCTACCTTAACTACTATACTAATACTCATTCCACAATGGCCCAAGGCGCTTCTCTCTTCAGACTCTTGAACTTGATCACTTGTAAGTTTACTCATCCATTCTTTGTCACCAAAACGTCTTCTTTGGCCGCTGTCAAAGTTGCAAATATGTTCGTGCATCCAAGTTCTGACAAGCATGATAATAACCACACTTTTCTTGGGCCTTCCTTTTTTCATTTCTCATTCGGTGCTGTACTTCAATTGGATCATATTTTGCATGGCATGACATAACTAACCTGACAAAAACACACGCACAAAACACAGCGATCTTGATCATCCTCGGTGGTATCCTCCTCTTTGTCAGGCTCGGATCATGGAACTCTGGTATCCTCGGAGTCTTTGTCGTGTAAGTCCATTCATTTTCCTCTTCCTCAGCCCTATTTTATTGCACTGTATGTTTCCTCTATTTACAAAGGCATAAAGAATGTGAAGCCAAAAAAAAAAAAAATAAGTGAATTAACTAACTGGGTTTGTGAAAATTTTTTCTTGCACACGCCACCAATTTTTTCCTTTCTTCATGTATTAGCCTCTTTGGGCTGTTGACCTTCACTTTGGAATTCGCCATCCCTGAGTCGATCGTCTATAACTTGGGATTCATGTTTTCCCTCCTCGGACGTGGTATCTGTAAGTCTTGCCACCTTGCATTGTCATTTCCAATTGCGATTGTTCATACATGTCATCGTCAATGTCACAGCAAATCGTCTAACACTTTCCTCCCTTCGATTCTCTGCTATCGTTTGAACATGATCTACAGTCTACGTCAGGCAAGTCTCCTATCTCTCATCTAATCTATCTGCTTTTCAAACCCGTAACCATTCACACGTTTGATGCTAACAGAATTTACCCCCCCCTCTTCTCTCTATTCTTCAAACTTCCTTACCTTTAATAGCATGGGATTATTAACCCTCTCCTGGAAGTGGTTCAACATCCTGGTCGGATGCTTCATCATGGCCGTCGGTCTCTTCTACATCGCCATGCATTTCGTCGGCGCTACTCCTTCGCCTTCCATGTCTGCCGTCCCAAACACCTCGACCAACAACCTTAACCCTGGTACCACCTCTGGTTATTCTTACACCAACCCTACTACTCAGAATGAGGACTTGCAACCTAACATGACGGAGACCTACCAGGGCCAGACTCACTAAAATGATAGAGGGTTGTTTAAACTTCTGAGAGGCTGATTTTTGAAACGTCGACCTGCCTCGCTTCTTTGTTTCCTATGCTTTAGGTTAACAAGTTTGTTTTTTCTTTTCATTTTCTGTATATATGATTTTTTCTTTTTCTTTTTCTTTTTACTTCTCTATTAATTGTTGACAGACCCCAATTGTATTTTTGAGTAGATCCTTTTGAAAAAGACACAGGTTTGGGAGGAATGCATTTTTGCTCCCTCATTGCATATACTCCTTCTTTAGCTAGACCCTACACTGTTTCTTTTTCAAGCAACTTCTCATTAAAACAAATCCATCCTGTCGTTTCTCTCCCAAAAAACCCCATTCCCGACGTCTTTTTGTTTTAACATGTTTTTTTTTGTATGTGAATGAGTAGATAAAAATGAATAATAGTATGTTCTAAAAAAAAACCTCCCCTTCTCACCCGCCCTTCCTCGTTCTCTGTCCCCTCCGAAAAACAAAACTCCCTTTTTAAGACTTGGCAATCTTCTCACCAATCTTGTTGACGACCTCCTGGGCAGCAACAGGGATACGGGTACCGGGTCCGAAAACAGAAGTAACACCAGCATCAAACAAGAACTGGTAATCCTGTTGAGGAATCACTCCTCCACAAATCACCAGCTTGTCTCCGGCACCTTGCTTCTTCAATTCAGCAATTAATTGAGGCACAAGGGTCTTGTGACCAGCAGCCTGGGACGAGACACCGACAACGTGGACATCGGCATCAATCGCCTGACGGGCAACCTCGGCGGGGGTTTGGAAAAGAGGTCCGACATCGACATCGAATCCAAGATCGGCAAAGCCCGAAGCAATCACCTTTGCACCACGATCGTGACCATCCTGACCCATCTTGGCAACAAGCAGACGAGGGCGACGACCTTGGTCCTTCAAGAACTTCTCAACCATCGAAATCGTCTCTGTCACATCGGTGCTGTCACCATACTCGGACTTGTAAGCTCCAGAGACAACGCGGATCGTAGGCGAGTGGCGGCCCCAGATCTGCTCCAATGCGTACGAGATCTCACCGACAGAGCATCTCTCCTTGGCGGCATCGACGGCAAGGCTGAGCAGGTTGCCCTTGCCGGTCTTGGCGCACTCGGTCAAGGCGTCCAAACAGGCCTGGGCCTTGACGGGGTCGCGGTTCTTGCGCATGTTCTCCAATCGCTTGGTCTGACCGATTCTGACAGCCGTGTTGTCAATCGCCAAGACATCAATAGGATCCTCCTTGGCCAATCTATACTTGTTCACTCCCACAATCGTGTCTATTCACAGATTCAAAAAAAGTGGAATGTTAGCATCTTTTATCCTCGGTTCATCTTCAAGACCGCGGTTTGTAAGTACTGTCATGGCATTAGCAGGGGTATGGTTATTTACCTTGACCAGAGTCAATACGGGCTTGCTTCTTGGCAGCAGACTCCTCAATCCTGAGCTTGGGCATACCACTGGCAACAGCCTTGGCCATACCGCCCATAGCCTCGACCTCATCAACAATCTTCTTGGCCGCATCGTACATATCATTGGTCATCGACTCCATCATGTAAGAACCACCCCAGGGGTCAGCAACCTTGGGGATGAAGGCCTCCTCCTGCAAGATCAGCTGGGTGTTACGGGCAATACGGGCTGAAAACTCTGTTGGCAATCCGATGGCCTCGTCAAAGGCGTTGGTGTGAAGGGACTGGGTTCCTCCCAATGTTGCTGCCATCGCCTCGACCGTTGTGCGAATGACGTTGTTATAGGGATCCTATTTTTTTTTTTTTTTTTTTTTTTTTTTTTTTCGTCCACAGAAATTGCCCGGTTAGGAATTCAACTCTCTCCCCCACGGTTCAATGCTGACCAGAAAAAGCAAGAAGCAAAAAGCAAAGGGAGGACGAACCTGCTCGGTCAGGGACCATCCTGAGGTCTGACAATGGGTACGGAGAAGCAAAGACTTTTCGCTCTTGGGCTCAAACTTCTCCTTGACCATAACAGCCCAAAGACGACGTGCAGCTCTCATCTTGGCAATCTCCATATAAAAGTTCATTCCAATCGCCCAGAAGAAAGACAGACGAGGAGCGAACTGATCAACCGTCATTCCAGACTTGAGTCCCGTACGGATGTACTCCAAACCATCGGCAATCGTAAAGGCCATCTCGAGGACATTGTCGGCACCGGCCTCTTGCATGTGATATCCGGAAATCGAGATCGAGTTATACTTTGGCATGTTCGCGGATGTGTATGAGAAGATGTCTCCGATGATCTTCATTGAGGGCTCTGGGGGGTAGATGAATGTGTTGCGCACCATGAACTCTTTCAAGATGTCGTTCTGGATTGTTCCCGACAACTCGGCCAATTTCGCGCCCTATTATTTCACACAAGAGGGTAGGAACAAGCATGAGTATGTCTAATATAAACGTTTGCTCTGTTTGGCAAGAAAAAAAGTCGAATGAAGACGATGGTTTACCTGCTCGAGACCTGCAACAATGAACATGGCAAGAATTGGCAACACAGCACCGTTCATGGTCATGGAGACCGACATCTTGTTCAAAGGAATACCATCGAAAAGAATCTAGAGACATGCGTGATTATAAGAATGCAGCGGTTTTGGTTACTCTTTTGTTGCTCTTGATAAAAGCTCATGGTACGATCCCTTGTTTACAGATGCTATAGTTTCTTACCTTCATGTCCTCGACAGAGTCAATGGCGACACCAGCCATACCGACATCTCCCACAGCTCTGGGATGGTCCGAATCATAACTATATGGTTATCACATCAGCGAGGAGGAAAAAAGAAAGTCGGATAAGTTTTTATCCCAAGTCACGACCTTGTTTTGTTCGCTTTACGACGATCAAACCCGATCTCGGTCTCTTGTGCCTTTGGTATGAAAACAACAAAAAAGTAAACGACAGACGGGGACGATCATGTCCCTCATAAGAGACCCGCGCGATTCACTCACCCTCTATGGGTAGCCAGATCGAAGGCGACAGAAAGACCCTGCTGACCGGCAGCCAAGTTCTTGCGGTAGAACTTGTTGGATTCTTCTACTGTACTGAATCCAGCATACTATTGAATAGTAATAATAAAAAAAAGCGTGGGAAAGCAAGTTAGAAAAATATCCAACCCCAGCGGAGATTTTGCCGTTAGTTTTTTTGTGTGGGTGAATGAAAGGTTCACTCGACTATAGCAAGTTGTGTCTTGCTCTTCAGCATGGAGGGGAGAGGAAGGGTTGGTCCTGAAGCTGCTTGTGTCCAGCGTGTGTTATTGGGTCCATCCTGCGTGAATTATGCGCTTGCACAATGATCACTCTTCTATAAGACAATACGGCACCACCATTAAAAAAAAAAAAGTGCCTGTTCCTGATAGCTGCAAAAATCGACAAAGTCGTACCTGGCGAACGGTCCAGGGACGTGCAGTGTACATGGAGGCATAAGGACCACGAGTAAAAGGAAAGGCTCCAGGGATCTCATCAGGAATACCCTTGGTATCAGCCTGAGTATAAACAGGCTTGATGTTGAGTCCCTCGGCCGTCTTCCAGGTCAATTGCTCCTCGGGGTTCTTTCCCTTGAGCTCCTTAGTCGCCATCTTGGCCCATTGTTCGTGAAGCGGCTGGCGTGTGCGCTCAGTTGTGTATGCCTATGGGCAAAACACATTGAATGACATAATAGAATATATCTCAAGTTAGTTTACTAGTGTTCATTGTTATGGAGTAAGTGCGAAAAGTGAAAAGTAAGGGCCAGCCGAAGGAAGTGAGTAGAATAGAAGTTACCTTCTTGAGAGGAAGTCGCGTCGTCCAGCGGGCGGCGGGTCTGTTGAGGTTGCGGAGCGAAAGCATCCTGTTTGTTTGTGTTTATATGAAAGAAGGGAGAATGAGATCCGATCCGAGGAGAGAGAGAGTGTGTGTGTGTGTGAAAGAGATGGAGCCGAGTCCTGAAAGGAAAGAGGGATGAGCGAAGGTAAGGTGAGAGAGTGGGGAAAGAAGCGCTCAAGCGTAAAGAAGGAAAGTAAACAGAGAGCAGAAATAGGGGTCTAAAGAGAAGGAGGATAAGGAGGGAATGGAGGAGAGAGAGTGATGAGGATGGAGAGTGGGGAAAGAAGAAAAAAGAAAGAGGAGAGTGAAGGAGAGGAAGAGGAAGAGGAAGAAAAAGAAAAAGAAAGGAAAAGGAGGAGAAGCAAAGTAAGGCACGCAAACGAAAGGGAAAAGAGGGGAGAGCCGAAGCGGGGTTGTTGTGTGTGTGTACTCAGTATACAACACCGAATAAGGCACCCCCCGTGTGAATCGAATTTCTTGTCTGCGGGGGAGAGAAGAGGGAAAGAAACGCGAGGGGGAACCACTATGGATAAGCCACAGACCGTGGTAAAAAAATGGACCTCCTCGACCCTGATTGGCCCATTCATTTCTTTTTCTTTCTTTCTTTTTTCTTTTTTTTTTTTTTTTTTTTTGATGATACGGATGACCTGAAAAATGTAACATATATATATATATATTTCTCATTGATATTGCTACCTAGTTTGCTACTTGCTAATGCCAAGGGCGAGGATGTGCTCCTTCAATCCACTCAGTTCCTCATCCTGCTCAGCTAAACAGATCAACAGGTCCTCATGCTCCTTTTCCAATGC
The DNA here is from genome assembly GCA_036320915.1 of Linnemannia elongata. Classification (NCBI taxonomy): domain Eukaryota; kingdom Fungi; phylum Mortierellomycota; class Mortierellomycetes; order Mortierellales; family Mortierellaceae; genus Linnemannia; species Linnemannia elongata. The sequence continues at coordinate 42,255 of JAXBDG010000007.1, read as the reverse complement.
CTCCTGACGTTCCTGGCGCACACGACCCTGTTCCCTCAACTCTTCCAACTCTCTCCACACCGCCTCATGCTCCTTTCTCTCTTGAGCCTACCAATCGACATTAAGCAAAAAAAAAAAAAAAGAAAAAAGAAAAGAGATATGGTTAAAGATCCAGGTGCGAAAAAAAGACAACAGGTCAACCAAAAGAACAATCACTACTATCCAATATCAAGAAACGCACCTGTTGAGAAAGCATACGATGGGCCTCGTCAAGTTTCAACCTCAAGTCTGCGACCTCAGCATCATGCCTCGCCCTCAAACTAGCCATCTCAGCTTCATGGCCCAACCTCAAGTTAGCCACCTCAGCATCATGGTCTGCCTTCAGGTTCGCCACTTCACTATTCTGTGCCTCAATCTTGGCCTGCATCGATGCCATCAGCGACTCTGTCTCTGCTTGATCCGAAGCCGACAACCCTGCCAGAGGACGACTCTTGTTGGGGGACACCATAATCGACTTTTGAGTGCTCTCTACAAAACATATATCATATATAGTATTGTTAGTTCATGGAGAGGACTTTTTTCATATCGACGATGTTAATATACACAAAACAAAAAAAAAAAATAATTACCAAAGGTGCGTTTGAGAAACTCGACAAAAGAGTAATCAAAGTAGAGGTCAGGCAACCTTCCACCACCTTCTTCAGATGGAAGGACGACCATAAACGGCATGGCAGCCTTAAAGGGCTTGGACTCTCGTACGCGAGTAATGCATGCTGCAAAGTGGTCAAGTCCAATGCGGCTCAAGATAATGGGCTGGATCGTCGCACGATTGATAAGAGCGTCCTGTTCCCAGTTGTACTCATAGCAGATTCCAAGCAAGAATGCTGCCAGTCCTTGAACCATTGGATCTTCCTTTGATGACGGACTAATTAGCTCTATCAACTATTCATCATACACATTCAACGCATTCAACTGTTAAAACATGACGATCAGATGGTAATGTCCCCGCATTTCAAAGACGCCTCAACAACGACTTACAAACTGAAGGTGAACTCCTTCTGACAAAAAGTCCTTGATACTCTTGGGGCTATCGTAGCACCATACACAGAGGAGAGCCAAATATCCCAATGCGACACGGGGATCAGACTGACCCTTGACAGCCACCATAAGAGCAGCAGCAATCGCATGAATCAAGGACACTGGATCTTCGCCTGGTATCAAGTATACATACACGAATACGGGCGTCAGTTTTGAAAGCACTTCTATTTAACAAGAAGCGGTATTGAACAAAGAATAACCTACCGTTTTCTTCGTCGCCGAAGGTAATAGCCAAGGCGATGGATTTGGCACGCGGGTTGTTTTGAAGAATATGTGAAAACAGCACCGTCGCAAACCAGCTGTTATACGGATCTGTCGCTCCCGTCTCGTTATCCTCCTGCCATCCCTGCAATGCCTCCAGCAACAATGTTCCTGGCGACTGTGGTTTTTCTACAGAGGACGGTGATAAATTAAGGCCCAATTATATACGACGGGATAAGAATATCAGTTTTGCGCACATAAAAGCGTCGAATTGACTCACATAGACTTACCATTGGATGGAGTGTTGGGGTTGTCATCCGGTGGTGGGTTCAGGGTTGTGGCCAGCACCATTTGCGTGTCAGGGTTCTCCAGCACAAACGTCTACAATTGATAAAAAGTAAGTTAGCACAAGTTATCCTTCACACGTCCAAAAAAATGAATCATCCCACCGCTAAACTAAAAACAGCGACTCTTACTTGGAAGAGACAGGTGGCGGCGGCTCTGACAGAGTAAGTGCATCCTGGGTATTTCCCAACAGCAATAGCAACGACTTCAACAATGGCCGGACACCGCTCCCGATGTTCAAGTGGTCGATGATCTCCAAGGGCTGAGTTGCGTCCAGACTGAAACGATGAGCGAGAAAGCTGAACTGACGATCGAGTTGGAGGTGTCAAGGCCGAGTTGTGGGCTTCTGGGATAAAGACAGGTGGTTGGGCGGGTATAATAACTGCTTTGGAAAGCGCATCCTGGTTCACTTTGTTGAGTCGAATCAGCTCTGCCAAAGCGTAGAATGCACTGGCCTTAACACGCTGTGGGGCGTTAGAGGTTAGTGACACGTCAATCAATAGCTGAAGAATCCCGCACTGGTACATCGATTTCTAATGGGGATGGGTTCAAGTAATTCGGTCAAAGGAAAGAAAGGGAGTAGTGTTAGTGCAGCTTCCATTGGACATTGAATTATACCTATCAGGCATGCCCAGCATTGAACCTGGAAGAATCTCGTACCTGGTTGGGAGCGGTGTTGGAATGGTCTGGGACAACCAGGACACGGATGAGCTCCAAGACCATGATCATATTGTTGCCCTTTTGATCCGACCAGACATCCTTCATTGACGTATCATGTTTTCCATTACCGTCCAAGATCTCCTCGTTGAACAGAGCCGGGATCCTCTGGATGCAGCTCGTCTCACGGAAATAGTTCTACGGCAGCGAATGAGCAGTAAAGGGCATAGGTTAGATACCGACATCCATGGAAAGCTCTTTTGCGTCTTAAGTAGGATCATGCCGAGTTCTTAGAGACCGACCACCGTACCTGATTTGAAACGTTGTATCGCAAGAGATTTTGAACAAGTTGAAGACAGTCCTGGACAATGATGCCTCCCGAGATAGCACCCTCTTCGTCAATGATCGCCAATAGTCTTTCGAATGCATTCTCAAACGCCACAATCTTTTGAAGATCCGCATTCGACTCTGTTAGCGAGATCAGTAACAACAGGCCCTCTAAAGAATAATGGAAGAGATGAAGGTGTATAGCGAGGTTAACAGCGAAGTCCTGCGGCCATTTTGGATCGAAGGTACTTGACAATGTGCTGGTTCTCACCATTGCGGATAATCTCGCGGCGATCGTCCAGGAGCGCCATCAGCCTCGACATTCCCATGGGTGAAGTGAGGATGCATTCCTGAAGGCGATCAGTGTCGCTCAGGACCAGTGTGGCGAGGAGTGATACCACGTGGAACCGCACGTAAAAGTCGTATTCCTCCAGCATGTCCAGCAAAATTGCCACGTTGCTTGCATCCTACCGAAGACATGGAATATATGTTGTCAATTGAGTATCAGGGAGGCTTATCAAAGTGCTATTGACGATCACAATCAGCTTATAACTCCTGTACGTCTCTCACCTCGAGGATAGCTTTTGAAATCTCCAAGGCGAAATCCTGTGCTTCTTCACGGTCCTATTGATCATCAAAGGTTGCGCGCAAGGTTATGATTAGCCATTGGCTTGATAGTTTGGTGACAAAGAGTAAAGCGCCCTCGAGCATGTATAAGGGGACTCTTGTAGGCAGTTACCGCCTCAGGTTGACATAACACTGTCAATGTCTCCAGAACGGCTTTGGTGATATCGATATCGGCATTGTCCTGATGCAACACCTTGCAGAGAACCTTAGCACCCCTGGCACCAATGTCCTGAAAAAAAAGATGGCCGTCAAAATGGAAAAAAAAAGTGGTTCATTGAAGTAAGTAGGCGTTTCTTTAACATTGTTAAGGTGTTCCAGGTATTGTCCTTGACTCATCCGCCTGCCATTCTCTTGCTCTTCCCAGACGCGTTCCAAAATGAAACTCATCACCATGGGAGACAAAATAGACAAAGGATGTATCATTACCCGCCTATGTTCTCGGGAGCATGACTTGAGGGCGAGAACCGAGGCACGTCTGTCCTCGAGAAGAGTCGCATGCTCGATTCTGTCGCAGAGTCTGTCGATGGTCTCGGACCCAGTCTGGTGCTGCCCCTTCTGGCCTCGAAGGGTGTTCAGCCCACTAGCGAAAAAGTTCATTATCTCGTATTTTCCTGTTGTTCAGTTGGTGGTGGTGTTCCTGACTGGTTGTTTCCTTCCTTTAATTTGTGTAAAAGTGTTGTGTGGTGATGAGATGTGAGGTATGGATGGTTTGATGACCAGAAAAGAAAAAGAATGAGAAAAAAAAAAAAAAAAACGAAAGAAAGAGAACAGTAAGAAGCAAAAAAAGTAAATGGAGGTGTGACACGAAAGAGATGAGAAGGCAATGGCTCCCTTTTTTTTTTTTTTTTTTTTTTTTTTTTCTTCTCTGTGGCTGGCTGCCTTGGCTTTATTTTATTTCAGTCTATCCAAGAAAAAAAAAAAAAAGAGGGCAAACGAACAAACGAGTCGTGAGGATGCTACAACTTGACCTTGCGCCCTTCGGGAGCCTTGGCGCGACCGTGGGTCGACGGGGCTCCAGCTCCACATACCATCAGCACGCCAAACAACGCCACAATGGCTATGTCGTGGATCCAGCCCGCATAAGTCGCCAGTGTCCTCAGATCGTATCCGCCATCATAGGCCCAAGGCATCGCCAATTTCACTGCTCCAATGGGCCAGTCCAGGTCGCTGTATCGATCGTTGAGCGAGACATCCTGGCAATACTCAATGCTTTTTCCTGAGGACAGGTCCAGTCCACGAATGCAAGAGTCATTCACGCCAACACCTTGCTCGGCTTTGCTCACTACAGCCCAGGCCAAACTCACGACTCGCAGCGACAACAACGCCATTAGAATATACTATTGACCATACACAGCAATTATAGTTAGTTATCATCATTGAGCAAGAAATGAACAATAAAAGATGAAAGGCAAACATGAGGAGAGCCTTACAGAGCAGATCTTGTCTAGTGGTGTCGGTTCAAATGGATCTTTGGACTTGACGGCAACGGCGGTTTTCTTCTCGGCTTCCTTTGTTGGTTTCCGGTTCCAGTACCGCTGCAGGGCGCGAGACTCGTCCAGAACCCAGAATGCTGTCGCATGAAGCAGAACGATCGCAAAGACATGATGACTCACCCACAGCAGCTTATCTAGCCACTGACCATCAGGCTATCATCGAAAGTAAGCAGGTGTAAAGCGTCAGGGTTAAGAAATGTCAGATCAAGCGCGCCTTGTAACAGCTAAAACAAATGCCATGAACAAAAAGTACCTTCAAAAGTGAGAGAGCACGGCAGATCAGAATAAAGACGAGCCAGCGCTTTGCCATACGCTTCTTGAGCATCAGATTCCTGGCATCAATCGTACGCGGCTCTTGCTTCGGTGGCAGGTAATCGTCCACAATCTTGACGACGCCGAAAAAGTTGTCTTCCAGTCCTGTCTCTGGCTCAGGTGGGAAGTATGTCTGGGCTGCAAAGGCTTCCCGACCGTCGACGGTCCAGCTATCTCTGGCCTGGCTGGATCGACCCATAGCGGAGAATGAGTTGCCGAACAAGTCCGAATCCGAACCAGTATCTCGACTACGTTGTCCAAATGTACCTCTCCGAGCATTGTCATCGTTGTCTTCATCATCATCTTCTCCTTCCATATCAACGTCTGCATTCCTGGACAGTCCTGAAGGTCGAGAGTGCTGGCCACGACGGTGAATCCGATCCATCCCAAAGCTACTCGAGTTAGTCTCCGCCGGCTTTCGAAACGCCCAGGGTTCTGATCGGCCAGAATCAGGTTGGGAGCGATGGGCAAAGTGGTTCTCAGGTTGCTGGAACTTGGCCGAAGGGAATCCCAGCATTTCTCCAAACGAAATGTTGCCGAGACTCATATTCGTGATCAAAGATGGATTGGCAAGTGGCGATGGTTCATAGGCCCTTGAGCGGAACTTGTTGTCGTTGTTCCTGTCATTATGGTGGGTTGAAGTATGTGAGGTATATGTGTTTGTTGAATCCTGTCCGAGGCGCGCCATGCCTTGCAAGAAGGGGTCATCGTGGGTCGTCCTCTGACTCGAGTCTCGGTATGTGCCAAACACTGCAGGCAAGCGAGTTGGCGGTGACGACGCCGGTTTCTTAGGAGACCAGTTCATTTGGTTGGCGTCTTGAGAATCTGATTGCGATCCGGAATAATCGGCCCAGCTAGGGCTTGAAGACGCAGCGAATCGATTAGTGGGGTCTGAAGCCGTCCGAGACAGGACCGGAGGGCTGAACGATCGACTGACAAAGCTTCCTTGCCTTGCAGCCGCCAACGAACGCTAATTGCAAAAGATTCGGAGTTCTCGTTTAGTAGAAGAAAATAAAATGGCAGCAATCGAAACAAGCGGCTAAATATCTTGCCTATGACAACTTACATTGGGTCTGCTGTCAGTACGAACATGCTCGTAGGTGGATGGTTCTGGTGGTGGTGACGAGGGGACGGAGGGTGAGAACCTGAGCTCGATGGGATCCAGCGCTTGCTGGCTTGTGAAGAATGCCACTAAATAAGCGGTATGAAGCAGCACTAACACGCCGTAGCCAACAATTGATTCCTGCCAGAGGTGTTTGGAGAAAAGCGCCATGAACTGGAGCACTAAGAGCGGGAGCGCAGCTCTTTTTGTCCATGAATGGTACCATCGCGTCCTGATCCGTGCTCTTGGCGACCTCCATCGCATCAGCTGTAAGGGATCCCAGAAGAGACTGGTAACAGAGACAAGGGCTAATGCCAAGAGTAGGAGCATGCGATACTCGTGTTCCTGGAAGTCCCGAAATGGCCGTCCGAATGATGATGCCCAGGGCCAAACAGAGGCAGTGTTGATTTTGGAGATTGTTCCAGTAATGGTGTTGAATGCAGAGTGTCCTGTTGAATACCTCCGTTGCCGCAGATGTTCAAATGGACCAATGTTTGGAAGATGAAGCAGTACTATTTCGTTGCAAATAATTGTGTATTGGTTATTGATCTAGCTATAGCTATAGCTTGTACAAAATCAATTTACAGTGTACTTGCAAAGTCCTTACCTCCGAGCTCGACGGCTACCCATGTTGCATGAGATATGATCCAACTTGCTCCTGTCAGCACCCAGGGTGCGTCTGGGTATTTCCTGGTCGGGCTGATACGGTCTCCACGACTCTTGCTCAGCGTTGCGTTCAGTAGGGATGATTTAATACGATAATTTTGTTGCGAGAGTCTCTGCTGGACTCTGTCCAGGCAGTCGGAGCAAGCTAATGGATACCGCTCCTCTACTTGGCGCCGATATGCATCCGCGTTCTCGAAGAAGGCTTCGTAGTTTTCATCCTAGATCAAAAGCAATCCAGTCAATAAAAAATGAGGTGCGCACAAGGATGACGTAGCCTTTTTTTTCAGGTGGGGTCTGTCCACTTACATCTTCGTCGGGTATGTAGTTACTTAGCAGTTGATAGATGACTCGCTGGTTACTGCTGCATTTGTCGCAGAAGACATCATCCTGTGAGTCTGATGGCGTAGATCCATTATGCCTTGCCCGATTCCTTGACGTTCGACTTCGGGCTATTGCAAGAATGACAAGCAACCGTTGATATATATGATTAGATTCAACGGGGGTTTTCAGAGAGTGTGGATACTTTGATCGATACTTCTTGCTGAGAGCTGTTATTCCAAGAAAATGGCATCCTTATTTTGCAGCCGTTCATAACAGATCAGAGGAATGATTGTACGTCCAAGGTGATCCAGAAAAGGAATGCTTACCAATACGCTCTGATATGTCCTCGTTCAGTGTGCTATCAAACATCTCAGGCACTGATTCAATGTTTCCGTCCTAAGTCAAAACACCATCCAAGAATTGAATAAATTAGAGGTCTCCTTCTTCCTCAATCCTTGACGTATCTCCCGTTCGAGTCTTGGCAACATCCCATTATTTTTCCAGTAGCTTCTTGTTTCCAAAAAGTACCTTGTCTCGCCTTTGGTGTGTCAGGCAGTTGAGGCATGTCCAGTCATGAGGAGTAGCGTCCCTTTGGCCGCGGTGAAGCCAGGACGGGCGAAGACAGGACCAGCATTCGACCCGGATAGGCCGCATGAGGACGGTCTCGAGCCAGCCAGGAGGGTGGTTGATCGGTCTAAGGGTTGTTGCTGGGCGCGATCGAGGGCGCACAGTGATGTCCTGAGCGGGTCCTCCTGCGAAGGCAGCTTTGAATTGAGCTGGACCAGGGCGGTTCCTCTGCATTGTCCTGTAAGATAGAGGTGTGTCGGCTTGTGTTGATGAGTTGTTTGGTGAGATGGGGGTGCTGTTGATGCAGAGGAGAAGAAAAAAGAGCACAAACATATAACGCAGGAAACTTATCCATTTTATCACATGACACTATGTTTAAAGATTCGCACTCGTATCAAGCCTCCCCAAGCTCACACCTGGTGCTTGGTCCCCTTTCACCACTTTGCCTTTTTTCGTTGTTACGCATCTTTCTTTTCTTTTCTTTTCTTTTCTTCTCTTTTCTTTTCTTCACACTTTTACCCAACTCCTCCTCACACCCACCGCTCCATTCATCCTATCGTATTCCCCGCGCTTCAGTACCCTCCCCAGAAGCGACTCCTAGTCTCTCACCCTCCCCACTCCAACAGCTTTCTTTAAACCACCATGTCCGCCCTTCTCAGAAACCAAGCCTCCTTTGCCCGGGCCGCCCTGGTCTCCTCCTCTCGCGTCGCTACCATTCAAGCACCCCGCGCCGTAACCTTGCCCATGGTCACCCGCGCACTGTCCTCCACCAAGAACCCAGCAGCAGGTGGCACCGCCACCGAAGTCGAATTCTCCGACAGCGACAAGAGCAACAGTAACACCAAGGATTCCTCCAACAATAAACCTCTTGGAAAGGTCAGCGGCATTGTCAACAGTATTCTTCATGGATCCGGTACCCTGCCCAAGATACAGAGTCAAGAGTCTTGGGGTGTTTCTTTGGCTAGAGGCAAATACGTCCACGAGCTCCAGAGTAAGCAAGCGTTCATGTTAGCCTTTTTGTGTATTTGCAGGAATCTCATATTTATATTGGTTGCTAACTGTTTTGCATTGTTGACATATATAAATACAGGACATCGTATCCGACCCGAGCGATTTGACGACTATGTCCAACTTGTGTACGTACAGCATGCACTCTTTTCGTTTAATGCCGTGTCCACTTGGCTTTGCTCAGAGAATCGTGGCGCGAGGACACCGCCAACTGGTATTGGTGTAAGGGGATCTCGTTCCCACGCGTCTTCATCTCAAAAAAACCTCAACTAAAAGTTGCTTTTCACCTCCCTTTGGGGCCTTCCTTTTTTCCTCTCATTCTTCATCACCCTCAACAGGTCGGACGTGTTCCCCAGGATTGTCAAGGAGTCCAATAACCAGATTCGTTTAACTGGAAGCTGGCTGACGGAAATCGGCGAACTCGACACTGCGGGCAAGTATTTTTTTTTTTCTCACACGACCTCATTTCGTACCCTTGTATATTTGGGTTCACATTGTTTTTTTTTATGTGTGTGCAGGATGGAAGTTGTTTTATGTGCTGCAGGAAGAAAGGGAAAGGAGATGGCGCTGGCAAAGGGAAATGGGAGCCAGGAATGACCCCATGACCCCCACCCATTCATCTATGCGCGACGTCATGCGTGTCTACATGGATATTCACGCGTATCGCTGCATATTTGGATTGGGTTTGGTTTTGGATTTTGGAGGAGACAAAGGCAGACTTGAAGCGACAGAGGCGAATGACGGAGGTTTTTTTTATTTGTTGAATGAGCAAAGCCGAGAACACTCTTCTCCGTCTATCTATCTTGTATATGCGTATATATGTGGGGTGGGCCGAATGTGTGGGTGAATAACACAAAAAATAGATATTGGTGGTGGGAGCGCCTATCGATTCGAGAGCACTTGAACTCAAATGCAGACATGATCTCGACAAAGGCAAGAAGGAAGGGAGGAGGACCCGTGTTCCTTTTTTTTTTTTTTTTTTTTTTTTTTTTTTTTTTTTTTACAAAGTTGTGTGGGAGAATAAGTTGGATGGGTCGCCGCATCTTCATAACATAGAGGCGTGGGTGTGGGGATATGACAAGAACCAACTTCGCACCAACAAAAACTAACCTTGATGTCAACACCTCTACCATCGACTATAGTTCACATCTGGGAGTTTGAGGGATACCTCGGTCATACTCAGGAGATGGACCGATTGCGTAAAGACCCAGTAAGTGGATCTTACTTCCTGCATGCACGGAGCACCAAGACCCTTTACACCAACAAAAGCAAGTCTCGCACTCTTCGTCATCGGCGATCTCTTTACTAATTCAGCTTCCGCTCGCACCTTTTGTACACTTCTCACCTTGTTCATGACAATTATAGACGTACCAAAAGTTCTTGAAGGACCTGCGACCCATGCTCATCAGCCGCGACAACCAGATCTGCCTCGAATTCGCCTTCTGGAAGTCTCGACCCCCAGTCGCCCTCGGCGGTATCTACGAGATGCGAACCTATCTCTTGAAGGTATTCCATTCAACCATTTTTCCATTTGTAGTTGCTGCTTCAACTCCTTGGAAGCACTTACAACAATTTGTCGCTGACACACATGCTCTTTGTCTATGAACATCTATTAGCCCGGTAACCTTCTGGAGTGGGAGACCAACTGGCGCCGTGGTCTCGAGTGCAGACGCCAATTCTGTGAGCCCGTTGGAGCATGGTTCTCTCAGCTCGGAAAGCTTAACTATGTCCACCACATGTGGAACTACCCGTACGTGTCATGTAAAAGGAACACTCTGTTTTGCGGTTTCTTCACCTCAAATGAGGCGATTGGACAACTCACCTCGAACTCTTCTTTAAAAAACGATAATGAAATGTATAGTGACCTGGAGACACGCAAAAAGACACGCGAGCAGGCCTGGAAGGTCGACGGATGGGCAGAGACTGTCTACAATACCGGTACGCAACCTTTGACCAAGCACCAACCAGTGCTTCATGACTGACCCCTTCACACCAAAAACATTATCTAACTCAGCCTTCCTTTTTCTCTTACTCGGTCAATAGTGCGCTTGATTGAGAGAATGGAGGCCAACATCTTGCTCCCAATGGACTTTTCTTCGCTCAAGTAAACACACGGATTTTTCAATTCAGGACTAAAACAAATAAACCTTGTCTGCGGCATGGAATATCATCATCATTGCAATTCCAATGGCATGGATTAAGGAGGAGGTCGTCATCTTTTAGTAGTCTACAAAATGAGGTATCGGTCGTAATGTATAGGTTCGTCGACTTGACCAGTCTATGGTTTTGAAGGGGAAAACAACAAAAAAAATAATACAAGAGGAGGCAAGAAAAGGGTACTTTTCCTGCTCATTGCAGGAAGAAGAAAGAAGGAAAAACGAAAAAATGCAATGAAGTAAAAAGGAAATGAGGACGAGGAAGGGCGATCATTTCCTGTCTAACATCATGATGGGGGCATTTGTTGTCGTATGTGTGGATCCCAATTCAATCCCACCAGGGGCCAGGATGCGCTGCTGGAGCTCATACACAGCCAATGCGATCGCAAACATGGGCTAAGTCGGAAAACGAAGCGAAGAACAAGAACAGCGGATGGTTAGTATCTTTGTCAAACCCCAAAAAAGGAGGGAAAAATGATAGGGCATCCATTAACGTTTTGTTTTTTGAACTGTTAGCAACTTACGGCGACAATGAGAGATCTTGGAACGACACCCTTGAACAGAGCAGCAGGACCCTCGTTCTTGACGATCTGCTGGAAGCAGTCGACAATGCCACGGTACACAGGGTCACCAGGCTTGCGTGCAACCTGGAGTCTTGTCTTGATAACTGTTCGTCGTCGTAAAAGTCGAGAGATGAAAGGTGCAGGTAAAGGGGAGTCAGTGAATGAACAGATACTGTCAAAAAAAAGGTATCATTCGCTACATCCTGAGGCTCAAAATGAATTCAATCCTACCATCAGCAGGGGTAACAGCAGATGCTCCAACAACACCAGCAACAAGTCCTGCGCCCAAAATGACAGAGAACGAAGTCTTTCCGTCCTCATCCGCGCCCTGAAGCTTGAGGAACGAGTTCAGAGGGAAAAACAGAATCGAGAATGGGACATCTCTATTCGAAGCGAAAGAAAAGAGAATGGGTAGTTGTTTAGTAAAATGGATTCAGTAAGGTCCAATGGCCTTTTGAAGCCGTAAAGTATTGCAATGTAAAATGAAGGGTGGTAAACGAGCTCCGAAGTGTACCTCATGAGGGTGGCGGGGGTACCACGGTAGAGTCCGCGGAGTCCAAGGCTGCGGACGATACCCATAGCAGTAGGACGCTGTTCTCCTGGCGCGAGCTTTTGTGCGCCTGCGACCTGCATCTGGATCTTGACGATCTCCATGGGGTTGGTGGCGATGACCTGACAGAATCCGGCGGTGGCACCGGCCAACATACCATACTGGATCGCCAACTTGTCCTCCGAAACATTGGTGCGCTCAGCCCAGTACTCACGAGAAAAGTCGTTGACGGCCAGCTTGATGGCCTTTTCTGGGGTGATTCCGATCAAATTAGGGACGATACCACGGTAAAGACCGCGAGCTCCTTCCTTTGCAATGACCTGGCGGAAACAATCCAGACTGTGAAATTGATTGCATGGGTGGAGAGAAAGAAAGAGGGAGAATATGAGAATGGGTCAGCCAGACGAGTCATTTTTTTTTCTTTCCTTTTTTCACTTTCCGGATCAGATCTTTTGGACAGTAAAGGGCTCATCATATTTATTTATGAGTATCCTTTGTGAGTGTCTTGTGGTGTTGCTGCGTAGGTTGTTGTTTCCTGTTTCCACTTTCCATCTTCCTGTCGAACAAACGAAGCGAAAGAATGGACGAATGGCAAGACGGTTTGAAAGAATAAAGAGCGGGGGATGGGGATCGAGAAGAGCCCTTTGTTTGAAAAAAAGGGGTTTGTCTGTGTGGAGTTGAGGGGAATATGTCAAGGTAAACAAAGCGAGGTATGTCCAAAAAAAAAAAAAAAAAGTTTTGTCTTTCATAGATCGTGTGTGGGTATCCTCGAGGTATTTTTTCTGCCGAATCGCCCACGATGAACAAAAAGTGGTTGTTTGTTACTCCGTTGTTGGGTGTTCTGTGGGTTGAGTTGTGTTGGGTTTTGTGGAGAAGAAAAAGAAAAGCAAGGAGCACAAAACACAAATAAAGGAAGGCAAGGACTAGTCCGGATTGGTGAAGACCGAGCTCATTCTTATGATGCATGGGGCATATATATATCTTTCGTCTGTTGTGCCTTCCCACGCTTCGACTCCATGTGGTCATAGTTCTCCCCTCTCTTTTTTTTTGTTGCTCCCTTTGCTATTCCCTTTGCTGTTCCCTTAGTTGTTCCCTTAGTTGTTCCTTGTGTCGGCTAAAATGGATGGCTGTATCCGTGGGTCATCTCTCTATAACTGGAGTCCTCTTGCTTTGCTATTCCTGACTCGAGTTATGTGTCTGTTTTGCCCAACAGCCTTGTTTGACGTTTTCCTCCTGTGAGTCGTGGAATGAGTGTTTATATCCTGATAACCGATCCTTTGATGAGCAAGAGAAAAGAGAAAAAAAAAAATAAAGAGGCAGAAAGGCTGCTTACCCTCCTCGATACTGCAGCTTGCCAGCGGCATCCACCTTTTGATTCTGCAATCTACCAGTTTGACAAGGAAGAGGAGAAAAAAGATGAGTGACCAAGAAAAGACGACCTTTTCACTGTGCAATTGGGGGGTTTTCTTGCCAATATCAACACAAATGCGCAATAAACGTAGCAAAAAAGATGAGATGGAAATCATGGCTTACCTTGTCTTGACCATGTCAAGAGGATAGACAATCAGCACACCGGTGATACCAGCAATAGCACCAGCGGCGAGTTTCTGTGCGAACCTGTATCATGGAGGAAAAAAAGAGAAGAAAAAGAATGAGTACAAAAATGAGATGTCAGCAAAGGCGGATGAGTTTCTCTTGTTGTGATTCCTTGAGGTTATGTTTGTTGTTATTTTTCCATCGGTGTGTTTTCGCTGTCGTTGTCGGAGGATGCAAGCATGAGTGTGCTTGGGACCAAGAAAGAAGGAAAGTGGAAAAAAAAAAAGAAGTGTAGTATGGTGGGTCGTTACTTGCTGGTTTTGGCGGCGGCGGCCTGTTCTTGTTGTGAGTGTGCCATGATTTGTGACATTTATTATGAGCGGATATGTGGATGGAAAGGAGAGAGAGAGTGAAGAAAAAGAAGAGGAGAGAGGAGAAGATTTGAGAGAAAAGAAGGAAAAAAAGAAAAAGAAAAAAAAAAAAGAAAACAAAAAGAAAAAGACAGGCAGAGAGGGAGAGTGAGAGACGAAGAATGGGATGTGTCATTCATTTCATTTCAGCCTTTCCCTGACCCTGCCCCTGAGATACACAGATCAGATCAAAAAAAAAAGAGTTGCTCCACCTCGGATTCGATTCCTCATTTTCATCATCATCATCGCCCATCACCTATCCAATCCCCCCCCAAATCACTCACCTGACCACATTATGTTATTTTCATGTTATTTTTAATAAATCGTTTTCAGCGCACCCTCCACCCTTCCACTCCTCCTCCTTTCTCTCCTCTTTCTGTTCTCTATGTTCTTTCCTCCAACGCCTCCACTCTCTCTCTTTCTCAATCACTCTCTCTGTTCATTCATTCCTTCATTCCTTCGTTCCTTCTTCAAGCCCATAACGACACCACCAACAACACACACGCCACTAACTCACAATACTCTTTTCTATCGCCACTAAACCTCACTCACACTCTCTCCACTCACAATGATAGCAGCAACAGTAATATCAACCACCTCCTCCTCCTCATTGACACAAGACACTCCCAACAGCACAGCCAGGACTCGCTCGACCCCAGCCCCGATCCCCTCCTCATTCCTCATCGCTACCCTTTTCCTGATCTTTTGCTCCAACAGTAGCAACAACTTGGCTTTTGCTTCTCACTCCACAACAGCAAAAGTAGAAGTATCGTCTCCTCTTTCTCCACCACCTATTTCTCCTCGCTCACATTGCCCACAAGCCGCCCCCTCTCGACGCCCAGTTCAACGGCAACGACTCTCTCGCCAGCAACGGCAACAGCGACAGGGACAACAACCACCGCAACTGCGGGAGCAAGGGCTACCTGTCAATGACTCGACAGCATTATTATCATCATCACCATCATTATCATCATTATCATCTTCCATAGCATATCCTCCTTGCAACCAACAGCAACAACAACGACTAGTCGTTTCTTCACCCGGTTGCTGCTCCTTTACGCCACAAGACCATCACTACCGTCATCAACAGGTCAGAACGCAACAGCAACCTCAACCTCAACGCCAACTCGCCAAAAGGCAAGTAGCAGCTGCAAGTGGCAACGACCAAGTCTCACAACAGGACACCAACACCTTTCCGGCAAACTCCATGCCCCTCGAGGCAGACGCAGGCATTGATGGCTCTACCAACTCACCTTCAAACGCCTACAATCCGAAGGACTCATCTAAAATGGCCTCGTCTGAAAAGGTCCTCTTTGCTTTTATCGCCATCGCCGTGGCGCTGGCCATCTTCACCCTCGCTTTTTGCCTGATAAGGGCTAGGCGAAAGTCGGCCGCTGAAAGGACCCAACTGCCAATGCAGCAACAACAACAACAACCACAACAACCACAACAGCAGCAGCAACAGCCACCACAGATGCAGCATCGCCCTCAGCTCCAACAACAACATCAGCAGCACCAACAGCAGCAACAGCAACAGCTGTCAATCCAGTCACTGCACATGCCATCAGACCACAACACAGCAACCCTTTCGACTTTTACTCGAATTTCTCCTGCAGGTCCAGAAATGAGCGCCCTCCTCTCGTCTGCAAAGGCAAATGAGTCTCGTGCAGGAGGGTTCAGTCTGGTCCGTCTCTTGACCAAGCAATCCAGCTCAGGAGGCACATCCTCCAAACCACGAGTGTACCACTCTCAATCTCGCAGCGGCAAGGATACCTCTCTTCAAAAGACTCCCTCGACCCGATCATCGAATTATGACTATGACTGGGATCTATCCGACTTTAGCAAGGAACGGACCAAGGACGGGTTCCCTGTCATCATCTTGACTTCGCCCACCTCTTCCGAAGTCTCGATCCCGTTCACCTCATTGGACGAGCAGTCTGGCTCAACCTCCTCCTCCTCCCCGGGCCTTTACCCCACCAGCCCCGAGCCCCGATCATTATCCCCTCTCACAACAGTACCCCCTACAATAACCACAGGAACATCAACAGAAAATCATTCAGGAGAAGAAAACAGCAACGCACCTACCAACTCAACCTTGGCCCTTGCACCATCACCATCACCACAACAGTCCATACCCGAGCACATGTTACTCCATCCATCGTCGTCGCTCAACATTCGTCGTTTCGTGAAACAGGAACCAGCACCACCGATTACGTCTCCATCGATGGCCGACTTCCCGCCGACGTATGAGGAAGCCTTGGATTCGGCCGGCCCAAGCAACAGGGCTCCTCTCACATCGCATCCAAAGGTCTCTGGCCTTTCGTCTCTTGCACCCACCAACAGCTCTCCCTCATATTCTGGGTCATCTTCGTCTTCCCAGTCCCGGCCGCCTTATCCTGATGACCTAGAAACCACTACATCTCATCCGGACGCGTCGATCGAAGGAAGTCAGGATGGCACGGTAGATCTGGAGACTGATCCGCTTGCAAGCCTGTCCTTATCCTACACAGCCTGAAATAACTCTCCTCCAGCTCATGGATCAGGACATAATCTCTTAGATCAGGAAGCTTGTCGATAGTTCACGTAGCCTTTATGATCTGTTGCTGTTTTTCATGGAGAACGACAGAACACAGAGAATAAGGGACGATCTAATAAACAGTTATTTAGATTCCGATAGAGAAAAGATCGCAATGTCTACCTTTTATGCCAGCAGACATGGATGCCTGTAGTTAAATGGTGTCGTTTGTTTTTCTTATAGATTGAGATTCTTGAGATTCGATTCTCTATTCTTCTTGCGTCTGCTGTTTTTGTTAGAAGTAATAAAGGGTAAAAGGAGTGAAAATGAAGGGCAGAGACGCAGCGCAGTTCCAGACCTCAAAACAGACTTGGGTCCTCGGTACCGATGGCCGGATGGAAGAGGACACGCGGTTGTTTTTGTTTCTCTCTTGGCTTGACGGGGATTACGGGCTCTTGTTGGCCAGGTTTCAACTTTGAACCTATCACAACTGAATACCGACGCGCAGGAAAATTTCGTGGCACAAAGGCGAAAAATAAAAAATAAAAAAAAAAAAAAAAAAAAAAAAAAAAAAAAAAGCACGGGTTGTGACGAGAGGGAGGGGAAGGGAAGGGAAGGTGAAGAAAATCCGAGGAAAGTTGGAAAGGTGGTGAATGGAGTTGATTATTAAAAGGGTCGGCGAGTGAGTGAATTGGTGCGTTGAAAGGCGAAAAAAAACAAGGGGTGAAAGTTGATAACGAACAGGGCACCCAAGGATTCTTTTTTCTTTCTTTTTTCCCCGTCATCCTTCTGACTTTCTTCTTCCACACCACTACGTCCAACAAGCATCCCTTGCTTTCTTTCTGATTTTCCAACCTGCATCATTGCTGGAGAGCAATATCGCATCCAAAAGAGAACAATCCTACAAACAGCAAAGGACAAAACAGCCGAGCAGCATACAACAATAACAGAAAAAAGGTTTGTTCTACGCTTCACTACTTGATATATGCATTCGTGCATATCCATTCCTCCTCACTACTCCTCCTAGTTCTCTTCTTTCTCTCCTCTTTCTTCCCTTCCTTCGCCTCCTCTTCCAGTACAACCAGAACTTTCTCCACCCGTTATTCATGTGATGGCAATGAGCGAACACGAAGAGCAAAAGGAAGCAAGAGTACGTCAATGAGGAAAAAAATTACTTGATCTTCATCCGCTTCCTGCTCTGTAAACAGTGATTTTGTCAAAGGGAGGACTAACGGTTGTAACAGTCCTCCTCCTTCCGTGGGTATGACATACACACCTCGTACTCTATACGCATTTTCATACTCGCTTATCTTATTTCTGCCCCTTTCTCCCTCCTTTTCAAGCCGACAGCATGGATAAAGAACAGACAGTAAGCAGACGATGAAAAAAATAAGAAAAAGGAGAAGAAGAGGAAGAATTTAACTGTCCTTTGTTCTAGTTCCCGCTAGAGTGGGAGAGTCACCACTTTTTTTTGTATTCCATCCTGGCCAAAACCTCTCGGCAAACACACTCGTCTTTATCTCCCTTTGCCGTTCATCCCATCCGCCCGTATCTAAATCCCCCATCTAGTCCTGGTCGTCATCATTAGCATTAGAGCTCATCCTGGCCATAGTCCGGTTCTTCTTCCTCTATTTTATTCATTGTTCTTTGGAGAATAGGAGTAATGAGTGAAGATTAAAGAGGTGACCATAATCAATTGAATGGCACAATGCCAATGCTTTGATATACTGTGCCTTTCCACCACCAATCTCTCCTTCCCTCTTCTTTTTTCTCCTTCCTCTTTCCTTCTCGCCTTCTTTCGATAGCCTGATCTCCTCAATCAAGACGACAATTTTTTTTTTTTTTTTTTTTTTTTTTTTTTTTTTTTTTTTTTTTTTTTCCGAGAATATAAAAAGACCCGCCCCATTTCGAACAATCCATTCTTGTTTCTCCAATAATCTACTCCTAATATAATAATACCATTTTCTCCTCTTAATATCTTTTCCTTTTCTCTTCTCTCTCCTCCTTGCCTTTCCCATTATCTTTGTCAACCATTCACCTACCTTTATTCTTTATTCAACGCGATCGACTCTTTTTTCTTTTCATCCCACAACAACAACTACCGCCTACTGGTTCCTATTCAATTCAAATATTGACAGACTGGTGGATATTTTGAAGGTGCGAATCAACTTTCATTCACCACGAATCAATCACGGCCCTCTTCCTTCGATCCTACTTTCCTATCTTGACTAACTTACTCAACCACTGTCATCTAACCCGCCTACATATCCTGACCCACATCCCCCAAAAAAAAACAGATATGAACGAAAAATCCGAGATCCAAACACAGGATCAACCTCCATTCCCACCTCCTGCAGCAGCAGCAGCAGCACCTCCAGCACCAACAGTAGGACCAGCAGGAGCAGCCGCAAAAGAGGGCAAAGTCGGCAACGTGGAAATTGAAGAGCAGGTCCACCATGAACATGTTGAAGAAATCTCGCCAGAACTCGAGGCCCTCCTCCAGACAGACCCCCTTCAAGGTCTTTCAGACGACGAGGTAGAAAGGCGCCGTGAGACGTTTGGCCGCAATGAGTTGATCGAGAAGAAGAAGCACCCTCTCCTCAAGTTCCTGGGGTATTTTACCGGTGCTATTGCCTATCTTATTGAGATTGCTGTCATTTGCTCTGCAATCGTCGGTGTAAGTCAATCTCAACCTTCTTAATCTTTCCTTAGCTTGCTCCTCCCTCTTTCTTATGCTTTGAGCCTTTTGGATTGGTCTTGTCTGCCGCTTGTTGTCATTGCACTTCCTTTTCTCTTTCCACCCTGTACCTTGCTTGTCGTTTTTTTTTTTTTTTTTGCTGTTTGCTTCATTCTACTTTAAGGAGCCCAGAAAGCCAGTTGTTGGCTTTTCTGGGTAAACAGGTTTTGTGGTCTCCGTGTTTTTATTCTCTCCTTCCTTGAGTATGCTTTCTTTCTGCTGTCCCTGTCGAACGACTACGTGTTTTCGATGGCGTGTTATCAACCATCCTGCGTTTACACGACGATGAATTTCTCAATAAGCCAGGCGCCTCCTGGTATCTAATAGTGGAAGAGAGATTATTTTAGAGCCATCCTGGTTGACACACAGGAACGGACAGACACGTGGAGTGGTGGCACGTGCATGGGATTGCGGGGTCATTCTGCGATGCATTGGATGCTGTGCCCTCGCTGCCTGGGAAACTTTTGGTGTTGTTGCAACACGACCATGATACTAAATACACAAACTAACTCATCCTTTATCTTCAATGAAAACAATAATAGGACTGGGCGGATTTTGGTATTATTCTGGCCTTACTTTTCATTAACGCGACCATCGGATTCGTCGAGGAGGCCAAGGCCGAGTCTGCGCTGGATGCTCTCAAACAGACCCTTGCCCTCAAGACCCGCTGCTGGCGTAACGGACACTTGGTCGAACTGGATACTTCTGAGCTGGTTCCTGGTGATGTGATTGTCCTTCGTCTGGGTGACATTATCCCTGCCGATGGTCGTCTTCTTGGTATCGGCGCTACCGGTGAGGCTACCGAGGGAGACCTTCAGGTCGATCAGTCTGCCCTGACCGGAGAGTCCTTGCCACTGTCCAAGAACAAGGGAGCTACCGTCTACTCGTCCTCGATTGTCAAGCAAGGTCAACAGATGGCTGTCGTCACCAAGACTGGAGGCGATACATTCATCGGTCGTGCTGCTGGTCTGATGGCAGTCGCTACTGAGGAGGGTCACTTCCAAAAGATCATCAACCGTATCGGTAACTTTTTGATTCTCATTACCGTCGTCCTGGTCGTCATCATTCTCATCTACCTCTTGGTCGTCAACCGCGGCACTCCTCAGGGTGCCTTCAAGAAGGTTCTTGAACAGGTTCTCGTCTTGACCATTGCTGCCATTCCCGTCGGTCTCCCCACTGTCATGTCCGTCACCATGGCCATGGGTGCCAAGGAACTCGCCCTCCGCAAGGTTATTGTCAAGCGTCTAACAGCCGTCGAAGAGATGGCCTCTGTCTCTGTTCTCTGCTCTGACAAAACCGGTACTCTAACCCTCAACGAATTGACCTTTGATGAGCCCTACCTGACCAACAACTACACCTCGGAGGATATTCTCCTGTACTCATATCTCGCAGCCGAGCCTGGAGCAAACGACCCCATTGAATTCGCTGTCCGTACCGCCGCCGAAGAGCAACTCGAGATCCTCAAGAACCGTACCCACAAGCACGATGTCCCCGGCTACAAGGTCACCTCTTTTTTGCCCTTCAACCCTGCTACCAAGATGACCCAGGCTACCGTCATGAACTTGAACTCTCAAGAATCCTTCAAGGTCGCCAAAGGTGCCCCGCAGGTTATTATCCGTCTTGTCGGTGGTGACGATGATGCTGTCCGTGCTGTCAACTCTCTTGCTAAGCGTGGTCTCCGTGCCCTCGGTGTCGCCCGTACCAAGCATGGTTCTCTCGAGGAATACGAGCTCGTTGGAATGATCTCTCTGATTGACCCCCCTCGCCCAGACTCTGGAGAGACCATCCGCCGCTGTAGTGATATGGGAGTGGATGTCAAGATGATTACCGGAGACCAGCAGATTATCGCCAAGGAGGTCGCTCACCGTCTCGGTATGGGTCGTGTTATTCTGGATGCCTCACACCTGGTCGATCCTGACAAGTCGGACGAGGAGATTACTGAGCACTGTATCCGCGCCGATGGTTTTGCTCAGGTCATTCCCGAACACAAGTACCGTGTCGTCGAACTGCTCCAGAACCGTGGTATCCTCGTCGGCATGACCGGTGATGGTGTCAACGATGCCCCCGCTCTCAAGAAGGCCAACGTCGGTATTGCTGTCCACGGATGTACGGATGCTGCCCGCTCTGCTGCCGATATCGTCCTGCTCGCCCCCGGTTTGTCGACCATTGTCGATGGTCTGATGACCTCCCGTGCCATCTTCCAGCGTATGCGTTCCTACGCCCTTTACCGTATTACATCGACTGTCCACTTTTTGATGTTCTTCTTCTGCATCACCATGGCGCTCCAGTGGCACATGAAGCCCATCCTGCTGATTCTCATCTGTATCCTGAACGATGCCGCCACGCTGGTCATTTCCGTCGACAACGCCAAGATCTCGGCCCACCCCGACAAGTGGAGAATCGGTCAATTGATCGTCCTATCCATCGTCCTGGGTGCCCTCTTGACCGCCCTGTCCTTTGCTCACTTCTTTATTGCAAGAGATGTCTTCAAGGTCTCGGAATACCAGCTCGAGGCCATCATGTACCTCCACATCTCCTCGGCTCCTCATTTCGTCATCTTCTCGACCCGTCTTGGTGGTCACTTTTGGGAGAACATGCCCTCGCCCATCTTCTTTATCGCAGTCATGGGTACTCAGGTCTTTGCCATGTTAATCTGTGTCTACGGAGTCATTGTCGGCGAGGCCATCGGATGGGTCTGGGGCATTTGCGTCATTGCAATCTCGCTGGTCTATTTCGTCTTTCTCGACTTTGTCAAGGTGTTTATCTTCCGTCACTGGAACTTTGAGTTCACCGCCCATGCCTGGCCCACCAAGGCTCGCAAGGAAAAGTTGGCGGCCCGCAAGATCCGCGCTGTTCAACAGGAGCGTGTCTGGAGCTCGATCGACCGTCTTCGTCAACTCGGACTCAAGCTCAAGGCTCTCGAGGCCATGCGTGCCTAATTGCACATTTTGGAAACGAACGTTATCTATTTTATTTTCTGTTTCTCTATATAACGTGCCCTTTACCCCTTTCTCATTTTCTACATTTCTACACCTGTTATCTCGATTTGTTTTCTTCTCTTGTTCTTCTACGCTTCCACTTTTTTTTTGAATGCAAATATATATAAACTAATGCTATTACCCTCCCGCAACTTTGCATGCACCATGGCTTCATTTATCCTGCGGTGTGCACATCTTGGTCAATCTTCAAGCATGCCCAGTGTCTCTCTATATAACAATCACTTTTAGTGGCTCAGGCTCTGGAGCACCCTTGCCATGCTGAGTGAGTAACTGCTGATTGGGTGAGGAGAGACCGACAGCATCAGCGAAAACGGCATCCGAGGCAACTAGAGCAGGATTTCCAGCTCTTCAAACCACCTGAGCTGACCATGTATCCGTCGACGCTGACATCTCCTCCAGTCTCCACATTTGAAGGGACCCATTCTCGCATCCGATGCTAAAATCCAACATATCAGGTTTCCATGCAATGCTGTTAACACGTCCAAGAGTATATCGGATACGCGCCAAACCCTTCCACTCCTCCCGACCTTCCCCTCCTTCTACTGCCTTGTCAGATGCACAATTCCAGAGCCAAACCGAGCGACTCAAGCCTCCACCCATCTCTTGGCCACAGGACGAAAACGCTAAACAAAAACATTCTTTGTCGTGCAACGTTTCTTGAGGTTTCTCGTTCCCCATGCTCCAAAGCGCAACACAACGGTCCAAGTAGAATATAGAAGCAATCTTTAAGCCATCAGATGAACCTGATATCGCCCAACGTCCTGCGCGGCCTCCATTGTTCACAACGACTCTACGCCCACGAATGTCCAAATCCCAGGCCCGAATAGTTCTATTCCGACTTCCCGAAAAAAACTCTATGGCTGCTGGGTTAGACTACCAAACAAGTAACAACATTGGTAAGGCCTTTAAGCATGCGGTCCAGTATCCTTGAGTGAGCGTCCTAGAGTCGCACTGTCTTGTCGTCGCTGCCGGTGGCGATCCAGCGGCTGTCGTCTGAAAAGGCCATTGCATTCACCTGTTCTGTGTGATCGCGCAAGACAATGTCGGCTGGACCTGTTCCTGTAATCCACACAGTGTTGACTCTGTCGTTCAATCCTATTGACGCGATTCGAAGACCATTCGGAGACACAGCTAGTCAACTGACAGGATTGTCACCGCAAACACTAGCTAGACCAGACTCTCCAGATACTGCGTCATACTACCGCACAGCTCCTGACTTGGAACCACAGGCGAGAACTCGACCATCTAGAGGTAAAAGCACGCTCGTCAACAGTTCGGAACCGCTCTCCATGTTCGTGCCTGTACCAAACGAGTTCACGTCCCAAAGTCGAATGGTCACGTCAAGACTACATGAGGCTAGCTGGGTTGTTGTATTGTAGAGCAGTATTTCGACCACGCCCTACCGCAGTGTCTAAGCCCCCAGGATAAAATGCCACGCTCTACAATCCACCATTTTGACTCTCTCAGACTTCTCCTGGCTGTCCAGTCAGTGTGTCAAAGAACCGGATCATATTATCGTCACCAGAATACACAACCGCATGTCCATCGTGTGAGTAGGAAATGCTATTAATCGATTCAGTATGACCGGGCAAGATGGATAGATTGGGGCCTGTCTGAACATCCCACAGCCTCGCAGTCTTGCCCCTTTCCGTACTGAGTCGTCAGTGACAAATAAATATGCCGTATTGTAGATTCGATATCCTACGTGTCAGGGACAATGGGTGATAATGGTATCTAAATTCAGCTTGTGGATATCACGCAATGATCAATCACAAGAAAGATATTATGATATCCCTTCAGTCGGTCAAAGTTCAAACCCCTCTCTGTCGACTTTGCGCCATGGTGTGACAACTTCATTGACGTCAAGAAGAGGGCGCAGAATGAAACATTTCTTCGCTTCAGACACTCATATAAATACAGGCATGTCCTCTTTCTCATCTCCCCATTCTCCTTCACCCCATCCTCCTTCTCTCAATCATTCATTCCTTCTTCGACACAATCCCCTTCACCCTCACCCTCACCTCTCAAGAAGCTCCCATGGCATATCAACACGTGCTCAAAGGCGAGGGTATCAAAGGCGTCCAGAAGTGGAGAGTCAACCAGCGGCTCGGATATGTCGCAGTCCGAGAGGACGAAAACGGCAGCCTCGTTGTGCTCTGGAAGGATGTAGAAAACATGTTTGCCAACTCTAACCCCAAATACGCCACGATCGATGACAGTGTCATCCCCTTTCACTTCCACAAGAACCTCACCGAGTATGTTGCGTTAAATTTTTGTCAGCCTTGCAGGTGGTTGTCTCGAGTGGTTGATTGTCAATTGAAAACGGCAAAAAAAACCAACCACCTCTTCTTTTTTCATTATCGTCAATTAGGAAGGAACCAAGGCGAATCTCGCATTACCCAAATGACAGGATCGTAATCCAGGGCAGATCATTGGATTCCACATATCCTACTGAACCCCAGTTCCTGAAACATGAAGTACAACTGCACCCCATGTTGTATCCCGGTTTAATCACTCTTGTTCTTATCATCCTCCTTGGCGTTCGTGGCTCGTCGTCATCGTCAAAAAGTAAGATTGAAGTCTCTCCCGCAACTACCGCGGACGCTAAAAGGAATGAGAACTGGTCTTGTCACTGCCATCGCCATACATCATGCTGTCAGCAACAGCAACAGAACCAACCTACAGCCAACGAAAAGCCTGTCGGAAACGTTAGGGCATGTTGTACCACTCACTCTTGCTGTCATCATCAGCAACACAATGAGTCTGTCAGTGCCGGAAACTAGTAAATACATTATTACACTTCAGCGCGAGTGCTCTACCACGAATAAATAAAAAAGGTCACTTCATATTTCATGGAACTCTGAGATCGTGTTTCTTTTTTCTTTTCACTTCATACAAAAAGAAACAAAATTCATTTGAGAGGAGAAATTCGCCTTTTGTGGGACGATCAACGTGTGGCATGTGCGAGGACCGAAAGAGGGATCAAGCCAAGGCGACGACAGTACCTGAATTTAGTTTCGACTTATTCAGAGAAAAAAAAAAAATGTTATGATGATACCATCATGTGAGCTTGTCGTCAATATGCATACTTGTTTTGTACCCATGAGGTAGAGCCTAGGAACACAAAGAAAAAAGGTACCGAAGGAAGGGCGGTTTTGTGAATTTAATCCATGGGAGATTGTCAATGTAAAGCAACGAACGTGTCAAGGCGCGTTTGTGGTGCACATGAGGAGTGAAAACGAAAGATCAAATTGGTGATAGTATCGGAATTTTGCTTGAAGGTCAAAATGATAAACACTTGTCCCTCGTTGACAAGAGGTAGGTTTTTTTTCGATTGGTGTTCTTCCATGCCCTCCCTTCAGTCAGACCATGTTCCTCCTTGTATTGACGAGGTCGACTACCGGAACTTCACTCTTCGGGGGGGGTCTTTACTTGATTAAAGGGCGGAGCAGTGACGCATGTCAGCATTGAAGATTGAGCACTGACAACAAACACAAAGCATCACCACTTTTCGCTTCAAGAAAGCCACAAACAAACGTACAAATAACGGCGTGTTTTTCATGCATGGTGATCCCTTTTGTTCTTCTTCTTCCTTCTCTTTCTTGCTCACTCACACTCTAACTCTCTCTTCTTCTTCCTCCCCTTTCGTCTTTCATCCCTCCACGCCCCGCCCTGTAACGTACAAAAAAAATATAACCCCATGTCATATCTCCAAAAAAACTCTCAAGAAGGAGTCAACGGTCCAGAAGTCCTTCAGGAGTGGAAGATCGACAGGCGAGCCGGCTTAGTTGTGACCCGAAAAGACGAAGAAGGCAACCGGGTTGTGCTCTGGCGAGATGTCGAAAACATGTTTGCCAACTATGTTCCCAAATACGCCCGCCTTGAAGACTTTATAATTCCCTTTCATGTCCACCACAACCTTACCGAGTATGCGAGCCTACAATGTGCTAACCTTTTTATTCCGTTTTGTCGTCATGAGCGATTGTACGTCGAGTTAAAACATGAATAATAAGGATCTCCTCTTTTTTTTTTTTGTTGCTGAGTAGGAAGGAACCAAAGAGGATTTCGTATTATCCAGGCGAAAGGATCGATATCGTAGCCAGATCCTTGAGCTCGAACAGCTCTCTATACCTCGACTATGTTTTCGAAAGCCCCGTGTTGTTTATCAGCTTGTTCTCTCTTTTTCTCCTCGCCATCACTCGAGGTTTGAAATGAACCAAAAGTGCTACTATCGCACGCATAGATGTAGCCCCTTGCTTTTGGTGAAAAATGCCACTCGCATTTCACTAGCTATCATCCGTGCACAGCCCATTGCCCTTGGATTGGGGTGAACCATGCTCCAAATGGCACTCTTCGTCTGGTCAAGACAGATTTTCTGCAAATAAAGAAAGAAAAGAACAGCGAAAGGAACGTGCATTTGTGTAGAATAGTTTTTTTTTCTTGTCTTTGCGTTCATAGAGATCGACTATGCATTGATGCAAATGTATCGCCAGTGTGTTCGTCAACTACAGCCAAAAGACGTATTCAAACGCGTCCGTTGTTTCATGGCCTCTGTGAGTTCAGGGTTCCGCGCACTTATCCCATCAGTCCACGGCGGGCACGGCCTTGGCCGTGGTGGCTGTTCTGACTGGCAACCACATTGAACTTGTCAACCATCTATATCACACAAAAAGTCATCCAAGTTAAACCATTAGCAATTACTGAAAGCGAGAATCACAGCGACTTGAGTTAAGCCGAGGAATCATAACAGTCGATGCACTTACGTCACTCATAGCGTGGATACCCTTTGTCACCGTTGCCAAGTAGGATGTCAACAGGACATCATTGTATTCCTAAAATATCAAACAAGAACACGTATGTTAGATACTCTTCGTGCGCGGACAAACCAGCGCGTGTCCATGCAACAATACCCAATGCAACCAACAAATAGTGAGGGAGCATACCGTCATGAACTCCTCCTCGAATGCTTGTCCAGAGATGGTTGGCAAGCGGTTGCAAAGACTCGAGATCTGTCTCTCCAGATCATGGTCCTTGGGAACCTTGCCTGTAATATTGAAAGTAAACAAAAGATAATCGTGGTTAGTTATTTAGCCCAGTAATTATCTCCGACACAACACTCATACCACGCGGCAAGGCTGTAGTTGTTACCATTGACAGAATCCTGGAGGTACTCGTGCAGCAGCTTGATGCGCGTATCCAACATCTTGATGGCGTTCTGTTGTCCTGAAAGATGGTTGACCAACGAGCTCTCTCCTTCCTGGTGCGTGGCAGCATGGGCAACATGGTCAACAGCAATTCGCTCCGCCTCTCCCGTCTCTACCTTGTAGGCTGCTTTGATGAACATTGGCTGGGGCTGGCCATCAACAATGTCGACGATCGACTCGTACACAGTGATAGGAAGAGACCGCGCAGGTGTAGGAACCTCGTTAGGGTCCATCTGAAGGAACAGTGGACTCTCGTTGTATGTCATCAACTATAGAGGTGGGAGGGATGTAAGTCTATGTTTCACTGCAAACCAACTCGAGCGAGAAAAGTGTCCTGTGATAGAAAGAAGAAAGCCTTACCTGCTGGAGAACATCGATGTCAATCATGGAAGGCTTGCGGCCCACTGTGTACCAGCCCAAGAAATCATACGAAGGGAACACCTGGCGGACTATTTTGATGAAATGCCACCTCAAGAGTTAATCTAGTAGGTCGAGAGTATGGTTCCTGACGACAATGGTAGTACTTGTAAAGAATCGCGCAATGGCATCTGTGCAACTTACACTGCTCCTGCTTAGTGACAAAGTACTCTTCATGAATGCGAATAGAGCCATCAGACTCAATCGTAAACTGCAGCTCGTACGAGTTGAAGATTTCGACCTCTCGTCCAGACTGAATACCTAACAAGGCTCCAATGACTAGTGACAGCACGTGGGAGTTCAGGTATAGTTAACAACGTTGGTTAGCACAAAGAAGAAAAGTGACTCCTGAGGCGTTGTTGATTCCTGATATACAAAGTAAGTTGTTGTGGCCGCACCATGAACTGGACCAGGACTGGCCTGCTGGATGACTGTGCGTGTAAAATGGTCAGAGATGTTCAGGAGAGTCAAGGGATGGCTATCGTTATAATAGAGATAGGCGGGGAGATAGGTGAGTATATATATATATTTTTGAGTCAACAAGGTGTTTATCAAGCCTTG
This sequence comes from Linnemannia elongata, assembly GCA_036320915.1. Taxonomy (NCBI): domain Eukaryota; kingdom Fungi; phylum Mortierellomycota; class Mortierellomycetes; order Mortierellales; family Mortierellaceae; genus Linnemannia; species Linnemannia elongata. Next base: position 13,904 of record JAXBDG010000007.1, on the reverse strand, counting down.
GTATTGTAAGCAAGACGTAGGGTTCGTCTTGGGTTGTCGTTGACCCGTACGCCCCCATGTCCGCCGCAGTTTGTTGAAGGTTGGTCTGATGTCGCTGTCCAAAAAAGTATGCGACAGCGACATCTCGCGTCCCTCTGCTCTCCACTTTATTCACCTCTTCCCTGGTCATGTAACAAAGACACTCTGCAATGCGAATATAGATTTCAAGTTGCTTTTGCAGACATCCTTGACAAGGGACAATGACGCGTACTACTACGCCGCCACCACGGTCGACCGGCGTTGTTCTATGGGTCTGACTGTCGGGACTGATGTACGTACATGGCGATGAGCAAGCCAGAGTTGTTGGGCTGGTTGAGCACAACAGAGGAGGTATCCTGATTGACTGCAGCCATCGTATGTGTGTGTGTGTTGTATGTGTTGGTGAGAGGAGGAGGAGGAGGATGCAGAGTGAGAGAAGAGAGAAGGAAAAAGTAACTATGCGCAAGTGACAGGCACAGAAATAAGAAGGGACTCAGCCAGCCAGGCAAGTTAGCATTTGGCAGTCGACGCCCTTGAGTCTGCTTCTTTTTTCGCCACCATCTTCCGCAGAGTGATATGTCAAATAGTCACGTGGATGTATATGGTTCTGGTTTTATTTGTGGTTTTTTTTAACGATCCTTTTGCGTTGGGTAATAGGAGAAAAAGGGATCAAGAAAGAAAAGAAAAGAAAAGAAGCACAAAGGATGAAAATAAGCGGACTAAAAAGATAGTAAGTAAGGTCAAGAAAGAAAGAGGAAAGTGACGAAGAAGTAGAGTATAGTTCGTTGTGGGGCAGGGAAGGGACATTTCTCAACAACACCCTTGGTTCAATCGTGTCGGAGTGTTCGTCCTGTAGAGAAAAGTCATCTTAGAGAACAAGGCAGGTCTTGCTCTTGCCACGACCACCCTTGGGCTTGGCCAACAAGGATGCGCGGGTAGCTCCCTCAAAGACCTCACGAACACCCTCGCCAGTCTTGGCAGAGCACTCAAGGTAATCCCTGGCCTTGATATGACGAGCAATCTCAGCACCCTATTGAACGAGAGAAAAAGTATTTACAGATAATTAGAACAAAGAAGAATAGCATTCGTCCGTTGGGTAAGAAAGAGAAAAGGGGAGTAAACAAAGAAACAAATCAGCAACAAGAAAAACAAAGGGGGTGGAGAGATTGAATGAAGGTGTCATAGGGGAAGGAGGAGGAGGGGCGAGGAGGAGGAGGTGGTGTGGTTGTTGTGCAAGAGAACTCAAAAAAAAAAACGGGTTATCATCCACATACACGTTCAGGGGAGACGGGGGCCTGGTTGATCCTCCTCAACTCCTCGATGGTGCGCTGATCGTATCTCAAGTCCTTCTTGCAGGCAACCAAAAGGATAGGGAGACCGCCACAGAAGTGCTGGACCTCGGAGAACCACTATAAGGTAGGCCAAAAAAAATAGTACTTTTTGGTTAGAACTGAAACCATGCTTTTGGGTCTTCCAGCATATCATGACCTGTTCCTTGGTCCTATTTCCTTTACTCCTTTGTCCTTTGTTCTTACCTTCTCCTGAACGTTTTCGAGCGAGTCGGGCGAGTCAATGGCGAAGCAGATGAGAATCACATGCGAGTCGGGGTAGGAGAGAGGGCGGAGACGGTCATAATCCTCCTGGCCTAAAAAAAAAAAACGGACAAGGATTATGGACTTGGTCAGAGGAGGATACGCTGGCTGTGTTGCATGGCATGATACCATGATGCCGTGATGTCCAAGGCGATGATATCAAGTGAGAATAGAAAAAGGCGACACCATGTCATGGTTTTATGATTTACCGGCGGTATCCCAAAGAGCGAGCTCGACGTGCTTGCCATCGACCTCAACATCGGTAACATAGTTCTCAAAAACGGTGGGAACGTAAATCTATCATTGGTGAGCGAGTGCAATGAACTTGAGTGAGTGGGAACGACTTTTGTTTGCAGTCTTGTTTGCAGTCCTCTGGCGAAAAGTCTTCAACGGGTTATTGTTATATGTGGAGCCAAGACTGATAGAAAAGAGAGTCGACTATAGGCTACAATTCCTTTTCCATGGTCTTGATCTTTTGGATATGTTTAGGTGGCGGTTGTTGAAAGTTGAGGGCGACAAAAAGGCGACAAGGTATGGCCCTCTCTGTAACTGCCTCTGTCGTTTCCTCTCTGTCCTCCTCCCTATCGTTCAATATGTCGTTCTCTCTATAGTTTTCTTTCCGTCGTTCTCTGTCATTCTGTCTTTCACTCTGTCTGTTGTTCCTTCTGTCACTCCGTGTATTCTCTGCGCCATTTTCACTGTATCTCTCTTTTTTGCAGTCATTTAAAGAGGATCGTATAGGACTCACCTCGGGGAAGGTTCCCTTGGAGAAGACGATGAGGAGACAGGTCTTTCCACAGGCACCATCACCAACGATAACGAGCTTTCGGCGGATTTCAGTCATTGTTTGTTTGTGTTAGTTTTTTTTTCTAATGTAATGTCAAGAACAGTGAGAGTTGGAGTTTGTTAGTGGCGAGTTTCGCTTTTAATGATCCCGAGCGTCGTCGTTGTTGTGTTGTGTGATGAAAAAAGAGCACTTTTTTCAGCGTGTGTTAAGGAAGAAAGGAAGTAAAGGGAAGGTCATAAAAAGGATAAAGGTTTCCATTAAGCTTGTGAAGAGGAGAATGAGACAAGAAGGTGGTGTCCTGGAATGCATCATTCTTGAGAAAGAGAAAGGGTGTGTTGAAGTGAGTGAGAACGACGGACGTACGAGTGTGGTGTGAGTTTGAGTGTGTTTGAAACGAAGGGCTGAATGAGAGTTGCAAGGAGGGTGTTAGTAGTGAGTGGGCGTAGGGAGAAGGTGGGTTGCGAGAAGTAGTAGTGGTGGCAGCAGGCTGTGCAACAAGAAGAGGAAGTAAAGAAGACTGGCTGTGTGTGAGTGCGTGTGGAAGTGGAAGGAGTGAAAGTTGGGGCAGGTGGATACAAAAAGGAAAAAGAAAGGAAAAAACGGACCACGAACGGTCCTTATTCCAAAAGTGAAGTCTGTCAGTCCGTCCGTCCACCTGTCTGTCAGTCAGTCAGTCTGCAAACATATGCCTCAGGCTTCATTCACACTAAGTATCATAGCCGAGACTGGACCGAAAATAAAAAAAAAAAAAAAAAAAAGGGCGAGTGAAAATAAAAAAAAAAAAAGGGCGGAGTGACCTAAACAAGAGACACTTTGACTGACTAACTGACTGACGGGAGGGGGAAGACACACTCACACACACACACACACTCTTACACTCTAAACTCGTTTGATAAGAAAGAAGAAAGGAAAGAAAGAGAAGAAAGAAGAGAGTCGACGGTGGGAAAGGAATAATCACTGAGCTACGATCGAACAAACATAGACATATCATCATATCGAACGGACATGGAGCAAACGAGAATAAAAAAGGACAACAACGACGACATTTCTATATAAAAATACATGTCACGCAAGACACACATAAAAAGGGAGAAGAACGGAGAAGAGAGAGAGAGAGAGGGAGAGTGCAAGGGAAGGGAGGGGACAAAGAGAGAGAGAGTGAGTGAGGAAGGGAGGGAGGGAGGTACACTCGAGAGCCAACTTGTCGTCGTCGTCTTTCAAAAATAACAATAAATGGATAATAATAATCCATGAAAGAAAATAATGAGCTTTTGGAGTGGAGCGTGAGGGTGACCCATATAAACATGAAGATAGAACGAACACCCAAAACCAAAAGGGTGTTGCTTTGCTGTTGTGGTTGTAGCTCTACTAGTCGCGGTGAAGAGAGTCTGTGTGCGCGTGGGATAGGGAAGAGCAAACGAGTGATGTGATGAAGAGAGTGAGAGAGAGAGAGAGAGAGTGTGAGAATGAGAGAATGAGAGAAAGAGAAAGGATGATGATGAGACTCACCTGAGAGAGAGAGAGAGAGGGTGAAGATAAGAGTGCAAGGCAAAGAAAGAAGAAGTGGATGAGAGAGAGAGAGAATAAAGGAAGAGGAGGAGGAGAGATGAAGGGCGGGAGGGAAGGTGGAAAGGATGGTGAAGAAAGAAGGAAAGAAGAGAAAAGATGATGATGGGCGTGAGTTTGTACGAAGAAAGGAGGAGGAGGAGGAGTCAAAATTGAAACTAAATAAGGACCGCAGGCAACAGACAACGTGTGACAAGATGGCGACAGAGACAGAGACAGATACAGAGAGAGAGAGAGAGGATGGATGAGGGAAAAAAGGGAGGATAGGGACAAGAGACAGAAGAAGGACGAGAGCAGGGTACACAGGCACACACAGGCACACACACTCTATAAGAGAGAGGTGGAGGGAATAATGAAAGGGCAACGACGCAGGCTGGAAAATGCATCAAAACCATACAATCAATCAATACAGTAGTGGTAATGTGCAAAATAGGGAGACAACAACACAAGAAGGTGCACAAACAGCGCACGCATCATTTTTTTTTTTTTTTTTTTTTTTTTTTTTTTTTTGTTTCTCTCGTCCCCATCCCATCCACCACCTACCATGGTCACACTCATGCAAGTCTCAACCTGATCTTCCTGCAAAAAATAGGCTCGCCTCTCGATTACTTTCTTCAAACATCAAACACGCCACCATCGACATCTCTATGTTCTCAAACCCTTTTGTATTCTGTACGTGTCTGCAACCAGATAGGCATCGTCAACAATAAAGGATCCAATCCTACTACATACTTCCTTTCCTCTTTGTTCTATGTCAAGCAGTATCCACAAGAGTTCTAAAGAAAAACATTTCAGAAACCATAGTGGCTGCGGTCTCCATAGTGAACAAGGCATAAGGACCAAGAAAGGGGGGCGATGCCTTTATCGAAATCCACGCGCTGGTCAAAAATACAAAAATTTAAAAAAAGCCAGCAAAGCCACCGACCCTCTTTGTCCTTACTCTCTCTGCGAGCAAAGACGCGTTTCTTTCTCTCTCTTTTTTACATCCTTTGCCACTCTACCTTCTCTTCGCTCACAGCATTCAATTGCATCGCCTTCTTCTCCTGTTCCCAATCCCATCACTTTTCAACTTCATCAGCAATAATCTCCAAACAACATCGCGACTGATTCGACAACAATGTCTCTCTTCTCAGGGCACGTATCTACAAGCACGATCATGCGTCGCTCACTGTCAACACAACCTGATCTAAATCAAACAGGCTCGATCCACTAACCTGCCTGCATTGAAATCACGTTTTTATCGTATATAGACTAGGAGCTGCCCCCGCGGCATCTGCTCCAGCAAACCCCTTTGGAGGATTCGGCGCAGCATCAACAGCAGCATCAGCTCCCGCCTCTGCTGCCCCCACCATCTCGCCATTTGCTGGATTCGGAACATCACTAGCTGCATCGACCCCGGCAACTACAGCAAGCTCGCTCTACCCTAGTCTGGCTGCTTCGACTGCCGCCACCTCGGCTGCTGCTGCCCCGCTCTTTGCAACCGCACCTGCGACTCTCTCAACAGGATCTCTCTTTGGCAGTTCGACCTCTACCGCTGCCTCGACTGCTCTCACCAACGCCGCCACAAAAAACCCTCTCACCGCATCTACCTTATCCACCGCGCCTGCCGCCGTGTAAGTCTCTCTTTTGTTTCATTGGATCACCCTACAGGGTAATCTACGGAGCACAGCATACAAGGCACACAGAGCAACCAGGATAAGAAACAGGAAGCACACCCAACACAGGACACAGGAAGTACACCTTAGCAGGGTGTTCGAAACACATGCATATGACAAAGCAGGCGAATTACTTTGAACACGTTCAGATACCGAGTGTCCAGGAGACTTGAATTCAGAGTTAGACGCATAACGGACGATGTTAGGATATGATATCTACAAGGCAGTAGCGATGCCCTTTGCGACCTAGCATGATGTCTAACGCTTACCATGACTCCTTCATCAATAAATAGGCCACTAACTCCAGATACGATTGCAGGATCAACCAAATACACTGAACTTCCAGCTGACGCCAAAACCACACTCGACCAATTCCAGTAAGGGCGACTGCAATTATTTTTGTGCGCACTGCCGAGTACTTCTGCCTGGTAGAATAAGACGCGTACAAGAGCCTAACAAACTATGCGTCCACTACCACCACTTCTAGTACTTTCTTGCAAGGACAGATTCACCTCTCTGCCACCCTCACAGCCCGTCCATCAGAATCTCTGGACAAAATCTCAAAAGACACTGCAGAGTTGTCCAAGGTGCGTGCGCATTGACTACAACATGTCAGACCTACATACAAGATGAAAGCTCGTGAGACATGTCACTAAAGATCACAGAGCCGTTCTTCACGTTATGGAATATTAGAGATTGGAGACGTTGAATGATGCACTGGACAGGGATACAAAAATGATTGGCGCCTTGCAGGACCAAGTTGTACAGGAGTTCAAGCAGGCAGACTCTGCTGGACGGATCATCGAAGCTTATGCAAACACATCGCATGCCAACTTTCTCTACGCAGGGAACAACTCTGCAGGACAGTACGTTATTTGTTGCAGTGTGAAATGGGCGCATGCCAGGAAACAGCCATGTCTTGTATTCTACTATAGACACTAACTTTCCTGCTACTGTCGCATTTTTAGATATTTCACAGAGAGATGCTTGGACTTTGAGGAGCAGCTTCGTCAATACAGAAGCACTATCGAGGTACTTATCGTATAATTATTCGTTGTGATTGCTGGACATATCAAGGACAACACTGTTTCTCTCCTTGTTTTTTTTTGGTCAACGCGGCTAACCCCATAATTAATATACCATCTTTATCTTAATAGGAAATCGAGCGCCATCTCGCCTCATATGGCGCTAGGAACCCTCAGGTTCCATATGGTAGGAATTTTAATCTCTTTTCAACAGTTGCCATCTGCCGACTATAGGTTAGAAAGTGTGCTGGCACATCGTTTCTTATTTTTTTTTTTTTTTTTATTCTTGCGGATAGCGCTTACTGAAGTGCTGAGAAACCAACATGAGGGATTGTTGGCGATTGCAGGAAGAGTCGCGGCTCTCCACGATGAGATCAAAGACAGGGAAAAGGCATATCTCATGTTCAGGCGAAAGTACTTTGACGACGATACGGATCCATTCCAGGCCAGCAACAAGCACAGAAAGACAGACACTGCCCATCACGGTCACAGTCTCCGCAGCAGTGGGCGCTTGCCCGAGGGTCAAAAGTCTTTCAGGGAGATTGCCAAGGAAACACTTCGTCCAGGCTCGGGCGGTGCTGCAGCAGCTCCTGCTCCGGGGGCCGCACCAACTACAGGAGGTAGCCTGTACAACACTGCACCAGCTCTTGGCTCGACCTCCTTGTTTGGCAAACCTACAGGATTTGGAGCTTCTACGACCAGCGCCGCCCCCACCTTTTCGCTCACAGCACCTACATCCACAGCACCCTCGACAGGACTCTTTGGTGCTCCAGCACCTACTAATAGCCTCTTTGGTGCTCCTGCTGCGTCAGCTGCTCCCGCTACTGGATTATTCGGAGCACCCGCAGCATCTGCCCCAGCATCTGGACTCTTTGGCGCTCCCGCTGCATCAGCAGCACCAGCAACTGGATTGTTTGGAGCACCGGCACCGGCTATGGCAACGCCTTTTGGTGGACTGAAGTTTGGAGGCAAGTAAGAGACGGAACACAATTGTCTCGATTGGTCCTCATCCAACTCGCCTTAGCACAGTATAGGCCAAACAGAACTCCAAAAAAAAAGTACAAAATAAAGCTATTGTGGACAAGAGAATATCATATGCGTGAGTGTGTTGAAAGGCGGACAGTACATACAACCGAGAAAGGATATCTGAAATAAGAAATCAACAACAACACCATTAACAACAATCAGAGTGGCCCTTCCTCCAACACACGGACTCAGTGTACAAAGACCCATCGTGGAACAAACCTTGCTACAGAAGACAAAAATCCAAAGGTGGGCAAAGTGAACACGGTCCATTTCAAGTCCTGGGTGTGCTTTCCAGGTGGCTATGTCTATGTACGATAGTTTTCTCAATTCTTCCTTTCACACTTCCTTTAAATCTTCTATTACATGTTTAGGCTGGTTGCATGCGTATAACGGGGCTGAGAGACTTTTTTTTTTCTTTCTCGCCGGACATAATTCACTTTGGACACCCTCGCTGGAGCAGGAGACTTATTAGAATGAAAGGACTATTAAATTGTTCCTTCACTACCTACCCAGTACGATATACCACACCGGTATTTCGAGAGAGAATCCTAGGAAATCAAAAAAAAAACCCCCTTCCAAACGTTTAAAAACAGTAAACATGTAGCACAAATCATTATCACAGCCAAATCTTTTAGACGTCCTGTGTACATTAGGGGATATCAAAAGAAGAGCCTGGTATTCTGTTTCGTTACCCACAAAAGACCCGGAAGTTATCGCCATTCGCCTTGCGAGTTGGAACACACCTGAATTCACCAAGTAGAAAAAGAAATGGTTATGGGTGTGATGAGTCTCCCAATGTGAACGAAGACCTGACCAACCTACATACTATCCGCCATCACGAATGGAGCGCCACTCTCAATCTCCCATCTGACCAGTCCTCTTACCATGCCTGTCGCCATCCCAGCTCTGCAGACCAGTCCGAGTTGATCTATGTGGGGATCTTGTACAGAAGCAACGCGCGGCCCAGCCCGACGTTGTAGGGGAAATCAAAAGGGCGAAGCAGGACGCTGGGAGCGAACTGAAGGGCGAAGAAAGAAAGAAAGAAATGCATACATGAGACGCCAGGCATGGGGCTATGGTATTGGGGTGTCATGGCTTTGCTCTCGAAGGCATAGTTTTATTTTTACCTGTCTTACTCTACCTTCCTCTCGACATCGATACCGAAAAACAAGAAGCTTCCTCACTATCATCGATTCGGACAAAAACAGCTAACCATTCACTTTTACATTGACGCAACCTCGATTCCAAGCAATATCAACAGACACAACACGTATAGAAGAAGGACGCCCATGAACGCGACTTCTTGAGGGGAATGGCACCGGGTCATTCGTGTCGACGAGGGATCAAACCGTGATCGCAAGAATCTTGCGTTCTCTCCGCATCCCTCACTAACTCAGGAGGATAAGGTGATAGCAACGACTGACAGAGAGACGCGTTATGGATGGATGGCTCATGAGATCATGTTCAATTGGCTATTATCTATCGTTTTTAGAGGTTGACTCGGTGTCTCACCTGTCAAATCTCTGTGGATTGCCAGTCTTTGGACTATTGAAGGAGTAGCAAGGTATCTACCTATCTAGACTGACTGTATACAAAGAGCAAATTACTACGCACATCAATTGACGACTGGCATTGGCACCACATTCAATTGTTTGCACTTAGGCAAAACCCACACCTATCGCACCAGTGGACGACCTTTGCTGATCCAGTATCAGAAGGGTGATTACCGGCGGCAGACTTAAGCAGCGAACAGAACGGTGAATATGTCACAATTTTCTGCCGTCTTTTCTTCTTAAAAAGCTACTACATTTTTTATTATTCTTTTTATTTTTTTCCTTTTCTTTTTGGAACTATAAAAATGTTTTCCAACGAGAAAATTGTGGTAAGAGCAAGATGAAAACAAGGGCGTGGACGGGGTTGTTCTCCCTGCCTGTATCTATTAAAGTAGGATTAACCTAAATTACAACCTGTATCGACCATTGATCATCTCGCGTTCCTGCAAAAAAGTCAGTATTTTGCCATGGCAATTGTTATGCTGAAGTAGGAAAAGAATGAGTGGACAGGAATAGAAAACAATAGAGGTGAATATGTGTGGTTGTGTGAGGAAAAGAGACAGAAAGGAAGAGACATGAAAATACCAGAAAGAGGATTTCGAACTAAACAAACCCCTTTTATCTTTCTTGTTTTGTATTTGACTGCCGACCTATTCCCACGTTGAACAGGACCAAAAAAAAAAAGAGCTGCTAGCATGGGCACCCCACTCACACAAACACACAATAGTAGGACAAATAACGACTTGGTCGATTAATATGATCTTTTTCTCTCTCCCAGACGTATTAGGAGGGTGAAGGTAAGGAAACAAAACGGATCGACGTGGGAATGAAACGCTCACACTCTATCTCTCTCACTCCCTAATGAATCGCTTTGATCACAACGGCAATCAAGAAAGGACATAGACCATGGCAGTTGTTGGTCCCGTTTCCACGCGGACTCTTTCGTGCAATGCTTCCCTTTCACTTCTCTCATTCTCTGTCGCGCTCTACTTCCCTTTCACTCCACTCTATCTCTGTAGCGCTCAGCTTCCCATTCAGTTCTCTCTTTCTCTGTCGTGCTCAGCTTCCCTTTCAATTCTCTCTTTCTCTGTCGTGCTCTGCTTTCCTTTTACTTCTCCCACTTATCTTTCTTCAATTTTTCTGCTTTCTCACCCCATTTTTCAGAGTGCGAGTTCGCGTGTTTGTGCATGTGTGTTGCTTGATTCGAGGCGGGGTGAAGATGACGCAGGTGTGCGTGCGTGTGTGTATGTGTGTTGATTCGAACGCAGGGTGGATGTGATGAGCTCGGAAAGGGTACATATGAATACAGGATGAACGTTAAAGAGAACGAGAATCGAGAGAGTAGAAGGAAAGAGTGGGGAATGAAACGAGAGTGGGAGAAGGATGAGAGAGAGGAAGTGTGGACGGGAACAAAAGTGATGTGAAGGGAAGAGTGGGAGGGAAAAGAGGGAGAGAGTAAGTGAGAGACGGGAACGGGAAAAGAGAGTGACAAAGCATGGTTATTCTGTGTGAGGCAAGAGAAACGAAGCAAAAAAGACCTTCCTCCTCCCAACACGAAAGAAAAGGAGTACAAAAGAGATTGAGTGGCAAGACGTCCAAGTGCACGATTATGATTAAGGGAGCCAACAAAGGATGAACGGAAAAAAAGAATTCAAGAAAGGAAAAGCCAGTTGGAGAATGAGTTCACGAAAAGAGAATAGATGACGTTGTGAATGATTGTTAAAAGTTGAGGGAACGAAGGAACGTTGATTCCCATGAAAAAAAAAGGTGTTGGGAATAGTACAGAGAAAAGAAATAGGGAGAAAGAGAGGAGAAGGAAGAGGGAGAGGTAGTGACGTGAGTGAGAAAAGGCAAATTACGTGGAGGGTAATTTCTTGCAAAGTATGAATGAGAAAGGAAACGAGAAGAGGGGTAACGAGAAGGAGGACAATGGAGAGAGATGTGAGGGAGAGGAAAGAAGAAAGGAGAACAAAAAAGAAGTGCAGAACGGGGGGATTCATGAGAGAGGAAGGAGGGAAAAGAACAATGGGTTGCTACAGACAGTGACATAAAAAAGAAAGAAGACAGCAGAGAAACAAAAAAAAAGAAAAAAGAAGGAAGAGAGAAGAGAACAAAAGAAGGAAGACAGAATAGAAAAAGAGGACAAAAAGAAAGAAGACAGAAGGGAGAGAAATAAAGAGAGAGAAAAAGAGAGAGACAGAAAGGTAGAAATTGAGACGACACTTTTGATGAAAAAAAAAAGCGGAGGACGAGAGAGTCTTGTGTGTGAACCGGTAGAATGAGGTTGCAAGAGTAAAAGGATGAGGTTGTGAATAATTGTGAAGATTCAGAAAATGAATGTTGCTTGATCTTGACCTTGCTGTTGATGGTGAGGTGGAAATGGAGAGGGTGTTTCAGGAAAAAGAAAGAGAGAGGGAGAGAGGCGAGGATGGTTTGGAAGGAAGAAAGAAGAAAACGGAAGAACAACAGCAGAAGAAAAAAAAAAAAAAAAGAGCGAAGGAGAGAGGGGGAAAAGAAAGGCATGAAGGGAGTTAGAAAAAAAAATGGGATGAGAAAGAGAAAGAGTGCAAGAATGCGTGAAAGAGAGAGGAAGGGAGAATAATTCTTTGCAAGAAAGAATGAGGCAAGACAGAAAAAAAAAGTAACAAAGAGGACGAAAGAGATTGGGTAGCAAGTTAACCCAGCTGATTGTTGATGATCAAAGGAATCGACACAATGATGAACAGAAAAGGGAATGAAGAAGTAAGAAAAAGAAGAGGATGCGTGTGCCAGGGAACAAAGGATGATGTAATGTCGGCTTGCGATTGGGGACAAGGGAGTGTTGATTAGTTAACAGAAGGCCGTGATGGAGTGTATATGAGGAAAAGTAACAGGGAAAAGAGAGAGTAAGTGGGGGGCGTGAGAAAAAGGTGGTAGATTGAGGACTTGTAACCAGGCAGGGTGGAAAAGAGAAAGAAAAAAAAAAGTAGAACAAGCCAGAATTTGAAATGATCCATGTGAGTAATGATGATCAAAGGAAGCAAAACACCCGATTAGTAGTGCAAGGGAGCAATGAAGATGAAGAATGAGAGAGCAAGAGGAAAACGGATGAGGAAGTGAATGTTCGTGACGTTGGTGTTGAGGGAATGAGTTTTGACTTGGAAACAGATGATGGTGGGTGAGCATGTAAAGAAAAGCGATGCATATAAAAAAGGAGAGGAAGGAGAGAAAGTGTGGAAAAGTGATTGCCGTATGGTCTTCTTGAATCGGGATAAAAAAAACACAACAGAAACAAACCCAGCAAGAGAATAGACTTGAAGGTAGAAAACAAGGGATGTCCGATGAGTTCATTCAAGTCACAGAAGGAATGCAAAAAAGAATGACAAAGGAGATGAGAAAGAGGATTGAGTAATTATTGTTAATGAGACGAGTAACAAAGAGCAGTGTTGGTTGCAAGCAAATCATGAAGAGAGAAAAGTAAAGAAAAATGGAGAGGAGAGAGAGTGAAAAAAAAATATGAGTAGAGAGTAAAGAGAAAGGAAAAGGGAAAAAAAGAAAGGGAGAGAGAGAGAGAGAGAGAGAGAGAGAGGCAGAGATGAAAAAAAGAAAGGCAGAAAACAACAAGAACGAAAGGGAAGGGGAAAAAAAAGGAGTGTAGAGAGAGAGAAAAGAGCGAAGAGAGAGAAAAAAAAGTGTAGGGGAAAAAAAAGAATACAGAGAGAGAAAAAACGTGTGAAGAGAGGAAAAAAGTGTTGAGAGAGAGAGAAAAGTGTAAAGAGAGAGAGAAAAGTGTAGTGAGAGGAAAAAGTGTAGTGAGAGGAAAAAAGTGTAGAGGGAGAAAAAAAGTGTAGAGAGAGAAAAAAAGTGCAGAGCAGTGTTAGTTGCACACAAAGAATGACGAGAGAAAAGTGAAGAAAAATGGAGAGGAGAGAGATTGAAAAAAAAATATGGGTAGAGAGTATAGAGAAAGGAAATAGGAAAAGGAGAAAGGGAGAGAGAGAGAAAGGCAGAGATGAAAAAAAAAACGACGATAGAAAAACAACAAAAAAAGAAAGGAAAGGGAAAAAAGAAGATTAGAGAGGCAGATAGGAAGTAAAACAATGAGACAGAGAAAGCAAAAGAAAAAAAAAGAGTGGAGAAAGAAAACCGAGTGAAAAGAATGAAAAAAAGGGTTTAGAGAGAAAAAAAGTATAACTAGAGAAAAATAAGGAGTGAAGAGAGAGAGAAAAAGGGTAGAGAGAAAAAAAATCTATACAGAGAGAAAAAAAGTGTAGAGAGACAAAAAAAGTGTAGAGAGACAAAAAAAGTGTAGAGAGAGAAAAAAAGTGTAGAGAGCGGAAAAAAAAAGTGGAGAGAGAAAAAAAAGTGTAGAGAGTGAAAAGGGATGTTGAGAGAGAAAAGAAAGTGTGGAGAGAGAAAAAAAAGTGTAAAGAGAAAAAAAAAGTGTAAAGAGAAAAAAAAGTGCAGAGGAAAAAAAAAATTTTACAGAGAGAGAAAAATGTGCAGAAAAGAAAAAGAAGTGTAGAGGGAGACAAAGAAAGTGCAGAGAGCGGAAAGAAAAAAGTGCAGAGAGAGAAAAAAAAGTGTAAAGGGAGAAAAAAAAAGAGTAGAGGGAGAAAAAAAAGTGTAAAGGGAGAAAAAAAAAGAGTAGAGGGAGAAAAAAAAGTGTGGAAAAGAAAAAAGAGTGCAGAGGGAGAAAAAAA